>CM057461.1:29315000-30565000 GCA_030035585.1 Dugong dugon
CAACAAATATTCTGTCACCTACTATGTGCCAGGTACTGTTCTAAGTGCTGGGCATGGATGCAGCAGAGAACAAAACAGACCAAAATTATACTCAAGTCGAGGGTGGGGGTGGGGGTGCAGAGAGTAAACAACTATAGGTCAGGTGGAAAGAAGTGGTATTAAAAAAAAAGCACAAAAAACAAAGCAGGTGATAAGACGGAGTGTGTAAGGGATGCGATTTTATGTGGGTGGTCAGGGAAGGTCTTTCCTTCAACAGAAACCTGGAGAATGAGATGCAACAAGCCAAACAGAGAACTGCCTGGGAGGATGGGGGGTGAGAACTCTAGGCAAAGGGAACAGAAAGTTCTTCACAAATTTTAGTATTAACTCTTTCCCAGGATGTCACTTGCCTTTTATCGTTCTTTATAGTGCCTTGCACAGAAGGTTTTAATGTTGGTGAGGTCAAATCTATCAATCTTTTCCTATTTATGGCCTCTAGGTTTTATGCTTCAGAAGACTTTTCCTACCCCAAAGTCATAAAAGTATTCTCATAGATTCACTTGTAATATTTTTATACTTTGATTTTTAACAGCTTTATTGAAGTATAGTTTAAATATCGTAAAGTCCACCTATTTTGAGCATTGTTGTTGCCGTTGAGTCGATTCCAACTCATGGCAACTCTATGTACAATAGAACTAAATATTGCCCAATCCTGTGCCAATCTGAGTGTACAATCTAAAGATTTTTAGTAAATTTACAGAGTTGTACAATTATCACCACAATCTGGCTTTAGAACTCTACTTCGATTTTGTTGTATTTAGCTTTTAACATGTCTGAGATTCATTTTAGCTTTTGGTGTGAGGCGAAAGACCTAAATTTTTTTTTCCCTTCCCCACTGGTTTGAAATATCTCCTTTGCCACATGCTCAACTCCCGTTTATACATGGCTTTACTTCTGGTCTCCCTATTCCAGGAATCACAAACAGGCAGGTGGTTTTTTTTTTTTTTTTTTTTATTTGACCCTTGTAATGTTCAGAATTGAGGAATTTCACACGAAAACTCAGGTTTTTGGCTTTTCTGGAAAAATCAGAAGATCCAGCAACAGTCCACTGGAGGCTGGTAGAGGATGCTCCTTTCAGATGGGACAGAAAAGTGGTGACCATATTCTTAGTTTGCCGGGACAGTCCCCATATATGCCTGCTGTTCCAGTATAATTATTAATATCGTTTTCATTTCTTAAAAGTGTTCTGGCTTTCGTGGTAAATTATAGTAACCTTAGTTATGAGTCACAGTCTCCACCATTCCCTATTGCATCATACCCAGCATTCCTCTTCCATTTATATTGTAAAAACCCCTCCCAGGAAGAAGTTAGTGGAGGAGATAACTCCATCCTGCCACAAATGTTTGCCAAAAGAATTACTGCGTGGACTTGGAGTAGACAACAAACTATTTGGTAGGGAGTAATTAAGGCAGGGTTCAGACAGAGAATGATGTCACAATTTACCAATCCCTTTCCTTTCCCTTATTTCATTTAACTTCACAACAACCTTTTGTCATCTCCACTACTTTCATAGCATTGTGCTCCTTTTCTTCACGGCTTATCTTGTTCATAACTGTGTATTTATTTGTGTGTGGATTTCCTGTCTTCCCCTGTAGCCTGCATCCCATGGTAACACGGACCTAGGCTGTTTTACTTAGTACTGTATCCCCAGTGACCAATTTGATGCCGGGCGCATAGCAGGCCCCTAGGAATTATTAACTGAATACACTCCCAGGAATTATTGATCGAATGAACTGGCGAGGAGATTAAGGTTCTGGGGAAGAGCGTGGTGGCTTGGTCGGTTCCGCAGCGAGACGAATCAGATCCAGCGTTCTGACTCCTGGCCTGGAGTCCAGGGTCTTTACCTGGCTAGGAGTCTGCAACCTCCCCAAATGGGCAAGAAATGGGGAAGTGCGAACGCAGGGACTTGTCTTCGACCTCGGGGGACTTCGCTAAGATGCAGACCCGAGGGGCAGGAAAAACGAGCGGAGCTGTGTGCAAGCAACTCCACAAGTCTTTCCCACTTGCTCGGCCCCATACAAGACTACATCTCCCAGCAGCCCCCGCGGCGCGCACGCCCCTTGCCACGCGGCTTGAGCCTCCGCCGTCGGCCCGCTGGGGGCGCTGCAGTCGACCCCTCCGCCGCCCCGTAGAATTCTCCGCGGCCCGGGGCCGCTTGCTTCCTGTTTGTTGGACGAGGAGATATGGCGGCGGCGCCGGCTGCGGCTGGGTCTGGGGCCGACCGCGGGCGACGGGCGGCGGCAACGGCCGCGGCCTGGGGCGGATGGGGCGGCCGGCCGCGACCCGAAAACATTCTGCTGCAACTGCGGCAGGGCCAGCTAACCGGCAGGGGCCTGGTCCGAGCTGTGCAGGTATGAGGCCGGCCCGGAGGGGCGGGGCGGGGCGGACTAGGCGGGAGCTGGCGGGGGGCCGGAGAAGAGGCCTTTCCTGGCCGCCGAAGAGCGGGCTGGACCACCTTGGCCGGCCACGGGTATGCCTGTGGACAGCTGGGATGTTGTCAGCCGCGGCCGAGCCGGGGACAGCGGCCGGCTAGAGGTCTCGGTCAGGAGCCGAGGAGAGCTGGGCTGCTATGGGCATTGATGGCGTGTACGAACCCTGGGCCCAGAGCCTGGATCCTCCCTACCCTGCGCCACGTCTGCACGTCTGGGGGACCCTGGGCGAGTCTGCTTAGTCTCTACGAGCCTCGAGTTTCTCCTCTGTGAATTGGGTGGGGGAGTCATCATTGCAGCCCCCAAACGGTTCCCAAGCGGATCATAAATGTCAATTTCTCAGAGAGGCCTTTCCTTGACAGCCCACCCTCCACCTTCTAAAGTAGGCCCCCATTGTTATTCCGTCACAGCACCAAATTCGTTTCGTTCACGTTACTTTCTTAGTCAGTTATTACATATTTCTTTGTTGTGTGCCCTTTTCTCTCCCGTCTCCCACATTACGTTGTGCTCCAACGATGCAGAAACTGTATCTCTTTTGCCAATGCAGAGCGTCATGGTTAAGAGCGAGGACTCTGGAGTCAGGCGGGCCTGGGTTCAAAGCACTGCTTGCTCTCTTGCTTGGGCAAGTTACCTTTCTGTGCCTCAGTTTCCTCATTTGTAAAATGGAGATGATAATTAGTAAGCTACCTCTTAAGATTGTTGTGAGGATCAAAGGAGACAATTGTGTAAAACGTTAAGTGCATTTCTGGGGCTGAAGGGTAATCAGTTAATATCATACTTGGTATTTGGCTTATAATAGGTGCCTAATATATGATTAGTATTTTTTTGAATGAGTGAAGGATACTGCTTTAGCGTAAGGCAGGATGGATAAATCTTAGTCTTCTCACCTCCCTCCCACCACGTTACCAGAACTTCCGTTGTAAACACACCCGTAAAACATTAGCCTAATTTAAAGACAGCTTTTACATAAAGAAACTCTTGAAGGATACACAAGAAACTAATGGAAGTGGTTGGTGGAAGTGGGATGGGAATTGGGTGGATGGGGGACAGAATGGGAGTGAGACTTTTCACAGTATAATTTTATGTTTTTTTTAAATTTTGAACTATTAGAATATTGCTTACTCAGATGACTAAAAGAGTAAAATAGAGGGTAGGTGGTCGGTGGATGTGTAGATTACAGATGAAGGAATAGTTCTGGGTGAGCAATAATTTCCTGGACATCAGACAGCCACAAATGAACAACTTTTTTTCCTCTTGCATTCCTTTCCATTTGCCTTGAGAAGATCTTGGAAATACTTGCTGTATCCTTCTTTAAGCCAATACCGTACTGAACTGGGTGTGTAGGGACAGGCAGAAAGGGAAGAAACCTTTACTGAGCACGTACTTGGATCAGGCATTTTGCAAGGTATATAATATCTTCATATGCAAGGTATATAATGCCTCAATCTTTTGAGTTAGCAGTTTAGGATTCTTATCTCTTAACACAGATGAGGAAACTGAGACTCAGAGAGGTTAGGTAATTTGCTCCTAAACGCCCATCTTGATAATTCTCTGTGTTCCGAGGCAGTAGGAAGCCATAGAAGTTCTTTAATATGATGAATGAGGCATTTTAGGAAACTTAATTTGTTTCCAGTGATGGATTGATTGGAGTAGGAGGAGACTGGAAAAGCTCACCAGATAGAAGAGTGCTGGAATATTCTTGAGCCTGGTTAGCTGGTTATCATGGTAATTGATTGTTGTATACAGGTGTGGGAGCTATTTCCAGAGGTTGAGATGGAGACACCTGCACAGAATTTAGTGAGAATAAAGTGGACACCATCTGTTCTTCTTTCAAATGTCTATTTTCCTGGTAACTTTCCCTTGATCTCTTCCTTGCCGTGCCCTTTCTCCTGCCCCATAGAATAAATTATTTCCTCACACATTATTGGACCTCAGTTGAATCCTAGTTCTATCATTTACTAGTTTAGTAATCTAGATTAAATTACCTCTCTGAGCTTCAGTTTTCTCATTTCTAAAATGCTGATGGTAACATCTACCTCATAGGGCTGTTAGGAGGATTAAATGAAAAAAATGTCTAAAAGGCTTAGCCCAGTACCTGGCATATAGTAGTTCAAGCCCACCAGCTGCTCTGTGGGAGAAGGATGTGGCAGTCTGCTTCCGTACAGATTTACAGCCTTGGAAACAGTGTGGGGCAGTTCTACTCTATTCTATAGGGTCACTATGAGTCGGAATGGACTCGACAGCAATGGGTTTGTGATTTGGTTTAGTGGCTATTAGCTAGTAGCTATTAGACTGGGCTTCATGAGGGACTGTCTTATTTTTCTTTGTATCTGCAGAGTCTGAAACAGTGCCAGGTACTTGATAGAGATACCAAACCAAACCCGTTGCTGTCGAGTCGATTCTGACTTATAGCAGCCCTATAGGACAGAGTAGAACTGCCCTATAGGGTTTCCAAGGAGCATCTGGTGGATTCGAACTGCCAAACTTTTAATTAGCAGCCTGAGCTCTTAACCACTGCGTCACCAGGGCTCTACTTGATAGAGAATCAGTAAATATTTTGAATTGAAATACTGTATCTGAGGGCTCAGTCCTCCTCTGTCTTTGCCCATACTCACTCCCCAGACAGTCCCAGGGCTTTAAAGAGCCCCAGAGTCAGATTGTCTGGGTTTGGATCTGGCACATACTTGCCGTGTGTCTTTGGGCAAATTGCTTAATATCGTTATGCCTCAGTTTCTTCATTTGTAAAATAGGGATAGTAAATAGGACCTAACCTCTTAAGAGGCTGCCTGGGTGGCACAAAGGCTTAAGCATGGGGCTGCTAACCAACAAGTTGGCTTTTGGAATCCATCCTGAGGCACCTCCAAAGAAAGTCCTGGTGGTCTACTTCGGAAAGATCACAACCATTGAAAACCCTATGGAGCACAGTTCTACTCTGAAAAACTCATGGGGTCGCCATGAGTCAGAGTTGACTAGACGGCAACTGGTTGGTTCGTTGGTTAACCTCCTAAGCCTGTAGTGAGGACCAGTGAGTTAGTACATATAAAGTGCTTAAAATGGTATCTGAAACATAATAAACATGCTATAAAGGTTATCTAGTATAATTATTATTATTTTCTTTAATATTTTATTTTTTGTTGTTGAGAATATACACAGTAGAACATAACCGAATCAACTATTTCTGCATGTACAATTCAGTGACATTGATTACATTCTTCAAGCAACCATTCTCTCCCTCTGTTTCTGAATTGTTCCTCCCTCATTAACATAAACTCACTGCCCCCTAAGTCTTCTAATCTTTTGGATTGCTGTTGTCTATTTGATCCCTTATAAATAGTTCTTAAAAGAACACAATGCGCAGGGCAGATATTCTTTATTAGTTGTGCTAAACTATTGTTTAGTTTAAAGAAGGCTTCGGGGGATATATTTAGTTTAAGGTTCAGCTTGGTTTTCTGTTACTTGCAGTCGAAAACTCCCAAGTGATACGTTCACTAATCCTAATATGTAAAGATTCTTTTTTTTTTTTTTAATTGTGCTTTAAGTGAAAGTTTACAATTCAAGTTAGTCTCTCATACAAAAATTTGTATATACATTGTTATGTGACCCTAGTTGCTCTCCCTGTACTGTGACGGCACACTCGTTTCCACCCTAGATTTCCGGTGTCCACTCAACCAGCTCCTGATCCTCTCTGCCTTCTCATCTTGTCTCCGGACAGGAGCTGCCCATTTAGTCTCATGTATGTACTTGAGCTAAGAAGCACACTGTTCAAGAGTATCCTTTTATGTCTTATATTCTAGTCTAATCTTTGTCTGAAGAGTTGGCTTCGGGAATGGATTTAGTTTTGGGCTAACAGAGAGTCCGGGGGCCATGCCTTTCCAGGGTCCCTCCAGTCTCAGTCAAACCATTAAGTCTGTCATTTTATTAGAATTTGAGTTCTGCACCCCGCTTTTCTCCTGCTCCGTCAGGGACTCTGTTTTGTTCCCTGTCAGAATGGTTGTTGGTAGCCAGGCACCGTCTAGTTCTTCTGGACTCAGGCGATAATTATTAACTAATACTCTGTGTTAGAGCCTTGTTGGTGCAGTGGATTAAGCATTTGGCTGCTAAACAAAAGGTTGGCAGTTCAAATTCACCAGCTACTCCTTGGAAACCCTATGGAGCAGTTCTACTCTGTCCTGTAGGGTTGCTTTGAGTTGGAATTGACTTGATGGCAACGGGTTTGGTGTGTGTTTTTTTGTAAATATTCTGATGGATCCTAAATCTGTATTTCCACCCTGATTTCTCCTTTTAGCCCCAGACGGGCTTATCTAGTTGCCTTCTCAGCATTTCTGTTTATATGTCTAATGGGCACTCAGATTTAATATGTTGAAAATCAGACTCTTGATTCCTCTCTAGCCAAACCTGATCTTCCCCAAGTCTTCCCAATCTCCTTAAATGAGACTTAAGAGAAACTTGGGAGAAGACTACTGGCCACATGATTTATAATGGGCCCATCCTAGTTGGATTTCAGTTTGCCTTATTTTCTTCCGTTTCGTTCTACCCTCTGTCATGGTAATAAAACATTCTGGTATAATCCTTTAGCGTTTACAGAGCCCTTTCAAATTCATCAGCACATTTGAGCCTTAAAGCATATCAGATCTTATAAATCCTTTGCTTAAAACCCTTCAGTGGCATCCCATTGCAGTTAGAATCAAATCCAGATTCCTTATCATGGCCCTGCATATCAGTAGGTGCTAAGGGAAAGGGATAGACTCGGTAAACCGTAAACCGTAGACTCTAGGGCAGTGGTACTCATTCTTCAAGTCATGACTCCTACAGATATTCAGCATGGCAGTATGGTGACAAACTGGGTTATGGGGTCCCTGTGTGTCAAATGTCAGTCTCAAATGCTCCTTTGATGATGATTGGCATATCTAAATTCTACCTAGTTATTCTACCAAGTTACTTTTTCTTTAGATTGACCCCCTTAAAAATTTTTTTTTTTTTAAATTTCAATAAGCCTCATTCAAAGCATTAGTATTTGTGAAACCTACGGGTTTAAGTCAAATGCAGTCTTCCCTTGCATGTCAAGGGTAATTTGATACCAGAAAAACCTCTGAATAGGATAAATTCTCATAAATTAAAAGTGTCAATACTGTTAACTTAAATAGGAAGTTTTTTTGTTTTTACAAGCCGCCAAATTCACTTTTAATTATGTTGAAACAAATGAATCTCATTAAATCGGTGCAAGTATTCAGTGGTAAACATTTGCTCTCAGAATAACTTAACAAGGTATTTAATTTTCATTCATTATCCTTTAAGATGTCTGTTTACTTAACACTATGATATTTTGAGGCATTAGATATCTTACAGTTAGAACTAAACAGACAAATAAGGTATACATGTTTGTTTATGGAACTCAGCCTTTAATTATTTAAAAGAAAAAGCAATAAAGACAAAATAAGTCAATGAAATCGTAACTGTCTGGAAATGTCACATTCACTGAACAGGTTGACAGCTTAGGGAGCATGATGAAAGAGATTACCACTGCTATAAACTGTCAAACCACAAGTACTCCAAGAGGAAATCCCACACAACACCTGCCAATAATTCAGCTGTGAAGATGACTGGATGGTGGCCCTTTCATCTTGGTGCTCAGCTGCTTACAGGGAAAACAAAATCCAAATGATTATTTTTTTAATTTTATTGTGCTTTAGGTGAAAGTTTACAGCTCAAGTTAATTTCTTGTTCAAAAATTTATACACATACTGTTTTTTGACATTGGTTACAATCCCCACACTAGTGACAGCACACTCCCTCTTTCTACCCTGGGTTCCCTGTGTTCATTCGTCCAGCTCCTTGTCCCTTCCTGCTTCTCATCTTGTTTATGGGCAGGAGTTGCCCATTTGGTTTCATATATTTGATTGAACTAAGAATAAGAAGCATGTTCCTGTATTGTGTTATTGTTTGTTTTATAGGCCTGTCAAATCTTTGTCTGAAAAGTGGGCTTCGGGCATGGTGTCAGTTCTGAGTTAGCAGAGTGTCCAGGGGCTGTAGTCTCCAGCCAAATGATTTTTTTTAATGAGTGAATGCTTTGTAGGACAGTGTAGAATTAATAAAAGAAATTCCTTGTGAAGTTGAATATTTGGAATATGGTTGGGAGAATCTCTGAGTATCATAAGGCTTGTAACAGAGACAGCAGTGTCCTCAACCACATTCCTCACTCACCCTCAAGTCCCATGTTCCTGAGAGGCGACCACTGTCTGTCCACATTGTAGCTGTTTCTGTTGGAGGGAAAGTGTCTAGGAACTAGGACAGCCAGTATTTCTAAACAATACATGCTTAAAAGGCTATTCCTTGACTTTTTAATTTTAGACATTATCTATTTTCTTTCTCCTGTAGGAGATTAAGATTTAATTCACAACACTGTGTATCACATATTTCATCTCTGCCATCCTCCCAGTGTAGTTATATCACAGTTTTGGCTGTCTATGTTAATATTTATTATTATGTAATTATTGTTTATAGCAGAGCCATATAGTGTACAACAGTTGTATTTGTTTGGTATAGTTTTTTTTGTTTTTCTTAGAGTTGAAAGCAATTCTTTTGCCTAATTTTTGATTGAGGTAAAATTCATCCTTTTTAGTGTATAGTTTTGTGAGTTTTGACAAACACGTGTAGTCATATAATCACCACTACAATTAGGATGTAGAAAATGCCTTGTAGCAGTCAGCCCCTCCCCCAGCGCTAGCCCTGGCAACCACTCATCTGTTTTCTGTCCTTTTGCCCTTTTCCAGACTGTCATATACATGGAATCATACTGTATGTTACCTTTTGAGCCTGGCTTCCTGTTTTAAAAGACATTGTTCACTTCTGTAAATTTGGGTAATGATTGCTTTGGAGAGCTTTGTGGAATAATCAGGACTTGAGTTGATTCTTAAAAACGGGCAGAATTTGAACAGAGTAGAAGAGATATTCCTGCTCTAAGCTTTACACCACTGAGAAAGTCCTCAGAACTGGCCGTTAGAAGACTGGAGAGGGAAAGTGAAATGTCTGTGTGGGAGAAAGATGGGAGGTAAGTTTAAATAGGTTGGAAATAGGGTATAGAGTAGGGAAGGTAACTAACATTATTAAATGAACATCTACAGTGTGCCAAACATTTTTTTTAAAAAGTTTATTGTTCAATATTTGACCTACAAAAAACTATAATAAGCAATACCACAAACACCCATGTTTTCTTGTTTTCACAAGGCCCCAAATTCACTTTTAATTATATTGAAACAAATGAAACAAAATGAAGCATTACTAATAGCCCCTTTTGTGCCCATCCCTCCCCACCAGCGGTAATATGTTTTTTAATAGATAATATACGCATGTGTACCAAAGGGTTACCAAGAAAAGTAAGTATCCCTTACACATAGCCCACTACTGCCTCTACCAGCACCTTCCAGTTCCACTCACAGAGGAGTGGTTATCTGTTAACTATGGTTATCAGTTTCTCGTGTATCCCTCTGAAGCCGTTCTAAACTTAGAAAAGCAAATGTATATATATCTTTGTTATTGTTGATGCACAAGTGGTATCATACTGTACGCAGTATTGTGCATCTAGCTTTTTTTCACTTAGAGTGTTTCTTAGAGATCCTTCCATGTCAGTACATAGGTTCACCCTCAGTAGCTGTTACTAAACAGTTTCCCAAGTGGTTGTACTAATTTATCATACTCGACCAGCAATGTACGTGAGTTTGTATTGTTCCACTTTCGCTAATCCATGATGATGTCAGTCTTTTAAATTTTAGCCACTCTAGTGGGTATGTAAGGAGTGCTGGTGGTGCAAAAGCTAAGTGCTCAGCTGCTAACCGAAATATTGGCCATTCAGTCCCACCTAGTGGCTTCAAAGGAGAAAGACCAGGCAATCTGCTTCTGTAAAGATTACAGCCAAGAAAATCCTGTGGGGCAATGCTACTCTCACATGGGGTCACTGTGAGTCCCAATCTGCTTGAGGGCACCTAACACTAACAACAGTGGGTGTGTAGTGGTATCTCATTATGGTTTTAATACATATTTCTCTGATGACTAATGAGGTTGAGATGTTTATTGACTGTTTGGACATTCTCTTTTGTGAACTGCCTGTTCATATCTTTTGCACATTTTTCTGTTGGATCTTTTTTTATTGATTTGAAGTTCTTTATGTTTCCTGGATATGAGCTCTTTGTAGTGATGTTTTGAAAATATTTTTTCCTACTCTGTAGCTTGCCTTTTCAGTCTTTAAAAGAATCTTTTGATGAACAGAAATGCTTAGTTTTAATACAATTCATTGTTACCACTATTTTCTTTATGGTTACTGCTGTTTGTATCCTGTTTAGGAAATCTTTGCCTGCCCTCAGATCATGAAGAAATTCTGTTTATCTTCGAGACGCTTTAATGTTTAGCCTTTTCCATTTAGATATACACTCCACTTGGAATTAATTTTTGGGTGTGGTGTGAGGTTTTTCCATACAGCTATCCAGTAGACCCAACATTATTGTTTGAAAAGCTCCTTTTTCCCCCTGCTGATCTGTAGTATCGCCTTTGTTGTAAGTCAAATATCTATATATGCATGGTCCTGTCTATTTTGTTCTCCCTATTTATCCTTGTGCTGATACCACCCCCTCAAAAAAAAAAAAAAAAAAAAAAAGCCAAACCAGTTGCCATAAAGTCGATTCTGACTCATAGTGACCCTATAGGACACAGTAGAACTGCCCCATAGAGTTTCCAAGGAACAGCTGGTGGGTTCGAACTGCTGACCTTTTGGTTAGCAGCTGAGCTCATAACCACCGTGCTGCCAGGGCTCCCTGTGCTGATACCACACTGTCTTATTTTCTGTAACTATACAGATTGATTTTGGGTAGACTATATAGAGTAGTAGTACGTTCTCCTATTTAGTTATCTTCAAGATTGCCTTGGCTCTTCTTGGCCCTTTGCCATTTCCATACCTATTTTAAAATGAGTTTGTACATTTTTACAACAAAATACTTTGAGATTGCATTCAGTCATGTTGAAAATGACATTTTACAATATTGAGCCTTCCAGTCCCTAAACCTAGTATTATTTTCTTTTTTTCTCTCCCCTTCCTTACCTCTTGCCCCACTTCACCCTCTCTTCCCTACTCTCTACTTCTCTTCCTTCCCTCTTCTGCCTCTCGATCTCCTCTTCTCTCTTCCTGTCTCTCTCTTTCATTTGATCTTCCTAAATTTCTTTTGATAATGTTTTATAATTTTCTGTGTAGCAGTCGTGCGTAACTTTTGTTAGATTTATTCCTTGGCATTTAACATTTTTTGATGGCATTGTAAATAGTGTTTTTAAAATTGTGTTTTCTAACTGTAGCTGCATTATAAAAACAAGATTTATGTTTATATTACTCTTGTATTTATATTATTCTTTTTTAATAATTTATCTTTAGATTCTTTTGGATTGTATATGTATATAATCATCTGCCAGTATATCATCTGCAAATGATTTTTTATTTACCCTTTCAAATGTTGTGTATTTTATTTCTTTTCCTTGCCTTACTCTGCTGGCTGGGACCTCCAGTACAATGAATAGGAGTGGCATGTTCCTGATCTAAGAGGGAAATGCTTAACATTTCACTGCTATGTATTATGTTTGCTGTAGGTTTTATATACATACCCATTAAAAGTTCCCTTCTTTTCTGAGTTTGAATTTATCATGAATGGATGTTGAATTTATCAAAATTCTCTGCATCAGTTGAGATGTTCATGTAATTGTTCTCCTTTTATTAATGTGGATAATTATATTGAATCATTTTTCAAATATTAGACCAACTTTGAATTTCTGATACAAATTACGTCCTTTTATAGATTGCTAAATTTCATTCACTAATACTTATATCAAGATTTTTTTTTCTCCTCTACGTTCATGAGTGAGTGTGGCCTGTATTTTCCTTTTGACAGGTTTTAGTATCAGGTTTATGCTGGCCACTAAGCATAGCTTTAGTTGCACCCGTGAGTCTTGATATGTAGTATTTTCATTATCATTCGTTTCAGAATATTTTCAGATTTCCACTTTGATTTCTTCTTTGACTCATGCATTTTTGAAAAAGTATATGTCTTGATTTTCAAAGATGAGAAGTTTACAGTTATCTTTCTATTACATATTTTAAGTTACTAGCACTGTGGTCAGAGAACTAACTTTCTGATGTTCTTGTAAATGTGTTGACATTTGCTCTGTTGCCTACAAAGGGTCATTTTTGTAAATGTTTTCTGTGTGCTTGTAAAGAATGTGTAGAGAGCAGTTATTAGATGTAGTGCTGTACATATGTCGATTTTATTGTTTAATTGTATTAAAATCTATATTCTTTTATTTTTGTGCCCTAGAGAGTTATATAAAAATCTCCCATTCTAATTGTGGATTTGCCTATTTCTCCTCTTAGCCCTGTCAGTTTTTGCTTTATATATGTTGAAGTGGTTTATTAGATACAGTCAAATTTAGGTTGACCTTTTTATCCTTGTAAAGTACCGCTGGTAATGCTTTTTGCCATAAGTCTGTTTTGCTGGTTTTAGCATAGTTATAACACGTTTCTTGTGGTATGTGTTTACATTGTATATTGTTTCCCATTTTTCTTACATTCAGCCATTCTGTAAGCTGTGTCTCTGGTAAGCAGCATAACAAACTTTGTCTTTTAATTGGAACATTTACATTTAATATTTTGGGGTTAAATGTACCTGCTTAATATTTGTGGAGCCCTGGTCGCACAGTGGTTAAGCATTTGCTTAGTAACCAAAAGGTCGGCAGTTTGAATCCACCAGCTGCTCCTTGGAAACCCTATGGGGCAGTTCTGCTCTGTCCTGTAGGGTCGCTGTGAGTCGGAATTGACTTGATGGTATCAAGTTTGGTTTGGTTTTAATATTTGCTTTTTAAATGTCCCACATGTTTTTTGTTCCTTTTTTTTTAAAAAAAAGTTTCTTTTCTCTTTTAACAGCTTTATTGAGGTATAATTTCTTTTAATTTATTTATTGTTGTTGAGACTATGCACAGCAGAACATACACCAATTAAACAGTTTCTACATATACAATCCAGTGACACTGATTACATTCTACAAGTTCTGAGCCATTGTCACCCTCCTTTTCTGAATTGGTCCTCCTCTGTTAGCATAAACTCATTTGCCCCCTAAATTTTCTATCTAATCCTTTGAGTTGCTGTTGTCATTTTGATTCCTTATAGGTAGTTCTTAAAAGAGCACAGTGTTCAAGGCAGACATGCTTTACCAGTTAAGCTAAACTATTTGGTTTAAAGAAGACTTGAGGGAATATTTTTAGTTCAAAGTTTAAGGTTTAAAGATTATCTCAGGGCAATAGTTTCAGGATTCATCCAGCCTCAGTGGCTCCAGAAAGTCTAGAGTTCATAGAATTTTAAATTCTGTTCTGTGTTTTGCCCCTTTTGATTAGGATTCTGCTATAGAATCTTCAATTAAAACATTCAGTAATGGTAGCCAGGTACCATCCAGTTCTTCTGGTCTCATGGCAAAGGAGGCAGTTAGTTGTTCATGGAGGCAGTTAGCCACACGTTCCATATCCTCCTCCTATTCATGACTTTCCTTCTTTCTCTGCTGCTCGAGGCGAATAGAGACCAATTGTTGTGCCTTGGGTGGCCACTTGCAAGCTTTTAAGACCCCAGGCACTACTCAGTGAACTAGGAGGTAGAACAGAAGCACTGAACATGTTATTAAGCCATTTAGCTAGGATGTCCCATGAAACCATGACCCCAACCTCCAAACCAAGGAACCAAATCTCATGAAGTATTTGGTTGTACATAAGCGGCCTCAGCAGCTGCTTTTTTTTTTTGGTCATTGTTGTAAATATGTCTATCACAGCTTTTGCCAGTTCAGCTTTTTACATGTGTACAACTTACTGACATCAGTTCCATTAGTTAGCTGTGCACTCTGATTTTTCCATCACGTAAACTGAAACTCAGTGCACCATAAGCAGTAACCACCCCCTCCCCTTCTCCCTCCCTCCTGCCCACTAATAACCTTTGGTCTGTATCCATTTGCCTGTTCTTGTCTTTTTATGTAAGTGAGGTCACACAATATTTGTCCTTTTGTGATTTACTTATTTCACTCAGCTATTGAAGTATAACTTGTAATACCATAAAATTCACTCCTTTAAGTGGGTGTAAATGATTTTCAGTAAGTTTATATAGTTAGGCAACCATTACCAGAATCCAGTTTTAGATTATGCCCATAATTTTTTTTTATAACAGGTTTGTTGAGATATAATTTACATACTATGCAATTCGCCCATTTAAAATGTGTAAGTCGTTGGTTTTTATTATATACACAGTTATGCACCCATCACCACAATCAATATTAAAACGTTACCCCCAAAAGAAATACCATACCCATTAGGAGTCACTCCCCAGTGTCCCCTTCTGCCTAGCTCCTGACAACCACTAATATACTTTCCTTCTCTATGAATTTGCCTATACTGGACATTTCATGGAAACCCTGGTGGCATAGGCCAGTCAAGGTTTATCTTATGTTTTGAAGTGATTAGGAGCTATGGCTGCTAGCCAGAAGGTTGGCAGTTCGAATCCACCAGGTGCTCCTTGGAAACCGTATGGGACAGTTCTACTCTGTCTTGTAGGGTCGCTATGAGTCGGAAGCGACTCGACGGCAATGGGTTTGTTTTTTTTTGTTTTTTGGACATTTCATATTAATGGAGTCATGAAACACATGGCCTTTTGTGACTGGCTTCTTTTACTTAGCATAATGTTTTCAGGGTTCATCCACACTGTAGCATGTATCAGTACTTCATTCTTTTTTATGGTCAGATACTATTCCATTGTATGGATATGCCACATCTTGTTTATCCATTCATCAGTTTATGTTTCCACCTTTGGCTATTATGAATAATGCCACTATAAACATTTGTGTATAAGTTTTTGTGTGGATGTATGTTTTCATTTCTCTTGAGTATATATCTAGGAGTGGAATTGGTAAGTCATATGATAACTCTGTGCTTAGTTGTTTTATGAACTGCCAGTTTTCCAAACTGGCTGCACCAAAAAAAAAAGTGGCTGCACCATTTTTATTCCCACCGCAGTGCATGAGAGTTCTGATTTCTCCACATTCTTGCCTGTACTTTCTACTATCTCTGACTTTTTTTATTCTAGCTGTCGTAGTAGGGGTGAAGTAGCATCTCATGATGGTTTTGATTTCCATTTCTCTGATGACTGATGATGTCTGAAATCTTTTTATGTGTTTATTGGCTATTTTGTGTATCTTCTTTGGAGAAATGTCTATTTAGAATCTTTGCCCATTTTTTAATTGTTTGTCTTTTTTATTATTGAGTTGTTAGATTAGAAGGGCATCTAATCACTTAGAAGCAGGAGAAGGCAAGGCCAGTCAAGGAAAACTTCTGTCTGTTTTTCTTATGTTTTGATAAGGTGGAAAAGGAACTTTCTAGGTAGAAAAAACAGGAGAGAATATTTTAGGCAGGAGGAAAAACATGTGCAGAGAGGCACAGAGAGAGAATATATACATTAGGAGCCTAGAATGTGCATTCGAGAGAGGTGATGCTAGAAAGGAAAGTAGGTGACAGATTACAAAGGGCGTTGTATCACAGGGCAAGGAGTTGGACTTTTAGATTATAGGCTGTTGGGGAGCTCTTTCTGGAAGGAGGCATTCGAGATATTTGCCCTGGGTGAGTTTGGGAGGCAGCTGCTCTTCTTTGCCATATCTGCTGGTAGCTCTTTCCTCACCAGTAAAATGTTTCTCTCTCTCTCTCTTAACTCACAGTTCACTGAAACTTTTTTGATGGAGAGGGACAAACAATCCAAATGGAGTGGAATTCCTCAGCTGCTTCTTAGACTGTATGCAACCAGCCACCTCCACAGTGACTTCGTTGAGTGCCAAAACATCCTCAAGGTAACTGTTAGGGCTCTTGGAGGAACTGATTTCTGGGCCTCCAGGTGATACAAGCTGTCTGCTTTTTAAATAGCCTCTCTTTATTATATAAACTGTAGAAAATTTGGGAAGTTCAGAAAAAGTACAAAGAAGAAGATAAAAATCACCTTAATCCTACCACTGAGACATAATCATCATTAAATTTCCTGTGTGTATCCTTCTGGTCTTTATTCACTCTTGTTTTGTGGCAGTGGTTGCTTAATTTGAGAGATCAGCACTATGCCCTGAGATTGATTTGGATGACATTCTTTTTGAATAGGGTTTAAAGGATCCCGTATTGCTGAAGGGTCATGGAGGGGATCTTGTGGTTGTTGATAATTACGAATAATAGAAGAAGATTGAAGGGGCCTGGCTTGATGGTTGACAGATGGGTGGAAACTGTGCAGAGATGTTATGTGATGGCAGTTGTTCTCAGACTTGACCATACACCAGAATCACCTGGAGGGCTTGTTAAAACAGAGTGCTGAGGCCCACCCCAAAGTTTTTGCTTCTGTAAGTCTGGGGTTAGCATATCTAAACTTTAGGGTGGCCCCAAATTTGAATTTAGACAACCAGCTCTAGCTGGAGTTAAACCTCTGCTAGTTATATTTGGCCAAAATGAAACTGAATGATAGTGTTTTCCAGAGGTGAAATTTTGATTATTATATCACACAGTAAGCCATTCCAAAACATAATAAGCACTAAATAAGTTGAGTCTTTACCTTTAAGAAAAGACATTTTGTATTCTTGATCTTCTCATGGTTTGATTAGGATAGGAATAATTATAACCTCTTACACTTGGTTAAAAATACTCGGCAAAGAATTATACATTATTTCATTTGATTCCTGCCAAATCTCTGAGATATGGGGTGGAGGCAGAAGGAGGAGGGAAATCTAACATTTGTGAGTGCTTGTGGTGTGATCATTTCTTATTCACCCAGCAAATAACTTAATTTGAAACTTACTGAGTACCAGACGTATTTAATTCTTACGGTAACTCTAAAGGTAGGTGGTATATTTTCTTATATTAGTCAAGAATATTTTGATTGCAGGTGACAGAAACTCAGACTAGCTTAAGCAGGAAAAGGTTCTTTATTGTCTCAACTGGAAAGCACAGGTGTGAATTCAGGGGCTGAGCAGAGTCAGGCTGTCCTTCTCTTATCTTGACGTTGGTGTGTGGCCTCATGTTCCTCCATGTGATCACAGCTATAAGGTGACATTTCTACAACTTGTGCCAGCCACTCAGGCAAGGGGGATGAGAGGCTATTCGCTAGGCCTGATCACCTGCCCCTGAGGTTGGGCCTGAAGTGCTGTTGGCAGCCCCAGCAGAACTTTATGGAAACGGGAAGGGCACATCCCCAAAGAAATGGGGTTGTTGTTACTTGAAAAAGAGAGGCTAAGAGATGCTGGGCTGGCAAAATCCAGATATCTTCTACATTCTCTTTTTCTTTGAGGAAATGGAGACTGAGCAATACCCACCCAAAGCCTTGTGGCTGCTGTATGATGAGCCCAGATTTGTCTTACTCCAAAGACCAGGCTTGCACTGTACTATGCTGCCAGCAGGCATTACATTCTGGTTTCACAGATGAGAAAAATGAGACCCAGAGAAAGTGGTGCAGTCTTCTACAAGTGGTCTCTTACTGATTCTGTAACCTTGGGCAAGTCTTTTTAACTTTTTTGTTTTGTTTTGGTTTTTTTTACCAGTAAAATGGGTAAAACTATACCTACTTCATTGAATTATTTTAAGGATTAAATGAGTTAAAGTATAAAGTGTCTGGCACATGGCAGGCTCTCTCTTTAAGAGACAGTTCTACTCTTTGTCCACATGTGGTTCTCAAAGTGTGGTCAGCATCAGCATCACTTGGGAACTTGTTAGAAGTACGCATTCTCAGGCCCTACCCCAGACCTACTGAATCAGAAACTCTGGGGGTGGGGCCCAGCAATCTGGATTTTAACAAGCCTGTCAAGTGATTTTGATGTGCATTAAAGTTTGAGAACCACTGCTCCAGCCTACTGCTTCTTTCCTCAGAGGCTTCTGAGGAGAAACATAGTAGGGTTCTGGACTCTTCCTTCCTCTCCTCCCCTGCTTTACCTGAAATAGCTCTGCTTTCTTACATAAGCACTAATTCTAGAGTCAGACTGTCTGGGTTTGAATCCTGGCTGTACCCTATACAAGCTGTATGACATTGGCAATGTCTTTGTGCCTCAATTTCCTTATTTGTAAAATGTGGGGGGATAATAGTAACTCATAGGATTGTGAAGATTAAAAGAGGTAATACCGGAAATGCTTAGAACCATGCCTGGTACATAAAAATTAACTATTACTACTACTCTTACTACTGTCTTTATTATTGTACCAACTTTTTAGTAAGACTTATTTTTTTCTATTAGCTTTATTCCATATAAACAAAGGATTCTGTGGCTCAAACAAATTTGAGAACCACTATGATGGCACCTAACAGCAGCACCATCACAGCGCTGTAATCCACCTTTATTGTATTAAATGCCTGCTACAGCTTGGGACCTCTGGGGAATACAAAGAGAGCTCCTTTCCAGTCTTGTCTTCAAGGAGCAGATTGTCTAGGGAGGAAATAACATAGATTTGTAAATAGGTGTGAAGTAAAAGTGCTAAATGCCACAAATGAATTACAGATTGCTTTGGGGGCTCAAAGGAGCAGCAGATTGCGTTTGGCAGGGAGGAATCAGGGAAGACTTCCTACAGGAGGTGTTTTAGTTATCTGTTGCTGCAGAACCAGCCACCCTAAAACTTCGTAACTTAAAATCACCACCATTTATCTTTCACAGTTCTTTGGGTTGATTGAATGGTTCTGATATTTTGGTTTCTGGTCTGTGTTGGATACTAAAATTGAATGTCTTTCTGTATACTTTTTTTTTAAAACTAGGAAATTTCTCCTCTTCTCTCCATGGAGGCTATGGCATTTGTTACTGAAGAGAGGAAACTTACCCAAGAAACTACTTATCCAAACACTTATATTTTTGACTTGTTTGGAGGTGTTGATGTAAGTAGTTATTATTACTACTGCTGTCGCTACTACTACTTAATGGTTTGAGAACTTAACTCTTGAAATGAGTCAGGAGAACATCTCAGAATTTATAGCACACATTTCAAAATTTTAACTTTTAGAAGCTCAGTGGTGCTTACCTGTGTTGAAGCAGCATATTTTAGAAGAATTTATTTATTTGAATTAATAATATATCCACCTTTTTAAAAAAGATACCAGTGAAAAGTATGTCTCCCCCATTTCCTTAGTGTCCCCTCCTCAGAGGCAGCAGTGATTACTAGTTTCTTGTATATCCTTCCAGACATGTTCTCTCTGTGTGTGCACGTGCAGCCCCCACCACCACCACTTTAGATTTACTTTCTCCCACGTAAGAGTGGCATACTAACTGCATGGGTGCACTGTTCTGTGTCTTGCTTTTTCCGTGTAACTTTGTATTTCTAGCTTGGAGATAGTTTCATTTCAGTAAATTTAAATCTGCCTCATTATTTTAAATAGCTATATAGCATTCCGTGGTGTGATTATACTATAATTTGTTTACCCAGGCCCCAATCCATGAGCATTTTTTCTTACACCTTTGCTGTTATAAACAATGTTGTAGTACAGATCTTTGTTACATACTTTTGTGTACATGTGAGCATATACCTTTGGGATCAAAGCATATGTGTCTTATATGGTTTATAAACTTGCTAGTTTACATACCTAAGAGGTTTTATTAACTTACATCCTTGACAACAAAGTGTAAGAGTGTCTGTTTATCCACACCATCACCAACACAGTGTGTATGTGTATGTGTTGTTACGGACTTTGTTATCACAGTATAACTTGCATACCAAAAAGTACACCAGTAATTACTCCAAAATAAATTCACCTTTGTCACTACCACGCAAATAAAAAATAAAACATTACTAGCACCCAGAAGCTGCTTTCACCAAACATTATGTTTTAAGTATTTTTAATGTTTACTAAGCAGAGGTGAAAGATGGTATTTTTTCGTAGTTTAAAAAATGTGCTTCCTTCTGAGATTGAATACCTTTTTATGTGTTTATAAGTATTTCCTTTTCTGCCAATTGTATGTTAATGTCTTTTGCATCTGTATCTGTTTGGTTATTGGCCCTTTTTCTTATTGATTTGTAACCCATTGCCCTCGAGTCGATTCCGACTCATAGCTATCTTATAGGACACAGTAGAACTGCGCCGTAGGGTTTCCAGGGAGCTGCTAGTGGACTCGAACTGCTGACCTTTGGTTAGCAGCCGAGCTTTTAACCAACTGCGTCACCAGGGCTCCATTGATTTGTAAGGACTCTTAATTTTTTGAGGTCATATGTTATATTTTTTTCCTAGTTTGTTAGTTGACTTTTGACTTTGTTTATGGCATTTTTAAATGTAGAAATGTTTCCTCTTTAGGTTGTCAGATTGATCAGTCTTTTGCTTTTGTGGCTTCAGGGTTTTCTTTCATGCTTTTCCCTCTGTTGGATTATTTTCTTCTGATATTTTAACGTTTTTATTGTATATGTTTAAAGTTTTGAACATTCAGAATGTATTTAGGTGTAATGAGTAAGGTGTTGAGATCCTACTTTTTTCCCCCCAGATATCTCCCCTTAGCCCCATCACTGATTTGAAATGTCATTTTTATCATATACTGATTTTCCTACACACACTTAGTTTATTTTATACTCTGTTTTCTGTTCCATTATTCAGTGTTTTCATGCCTGAGGTACCAATTGGTTTTAAACATTGTAACTATAATGTTTTGACATATGATGGGGTTAGTCCTTCCTAACGTATATTTTCCCTACACCTGCAACACTGAATTTTCATGGCTATTTTATACCCCGCTCCCCACCCCTGCCACCCCCACCAATATGAACTTCAGAATCAACTTGTGTAGTTCCAGAATTTTCTGTTAGTATTATTACATTCAGTGACTAGATTAATTTAGAGTAAATCGACATCTTTATGATATTGAGTCTTCCGATTCAAAAACAGGATTTGTCTTCTTATTTATTCAAGTCTTCTTTTATGAAAGAAGGTGTTTAGGAGTTGATTACTGATTAATCAACACTGGCCACCTATCTCTGATTTCATCTAATACTGCTACACTTTTTCATAAAGGTATTGGTCAGCTGCCTTTCTACAAACTGTATTTACTGTGTCTTTAGCTTTCCCCCATCTAGCTTTCCAATCTAGTAACCCAAGCAAGAAAGGAAGAAAATTAAATTTTTGACATGTATTATTCTGGTGAACCTTTGCCATTTTCTAGTGATCACAGATTTCTAATTGCTCACTCCACTGGTTACTGATCTCTGGAATTAACTGGAATCTGCTTATAGCTTAATAAACTTTTTTTTCTTTTGCTACAGTTTCCCTTTTTAACACCCCCCCCCCCATTATTATTGTTTTGTTTTGTTTTTAAGATATGTTCCCTCGTATCTTTCCTACTCTCTGACTTCTCAGAAATTACCAACATAGACTAAGATGACATTTACTAGTTTTTAGGAATCCTGGAATTAAATTTTCTGAATCTAGAGATGTGGCTTTCCTCTACCCTCCATCAGCCTTCTTCAGTCTTTCATTGTCTGGTTTAGTCTCCACAGTCTGTCTGTTTTTCAGTCTTGCCAAAATCCTCTACTCCATTGTCCCATTGTCTTCTATTTTACCTGCTTGGAGAAACTGCAGCCATGGGTTAGTCCAATTTGTCTTTTCCCAAGTGCTGCTTGGCTCTGTTGGTGAAGATCGTATGGTGGTGTTGATCAGTGCCACTATAAAAATTCATTGTTTCCAGCTTGAATTATAACTTCAGTTATCCAGCAGAATCCTTCTGTTTCCCGGTCAAGTTTTTTCTTTTTCTCCACATTAGCTATTTCAAGCCCCCTCCTGTTTTTCCTAAACCTCTGACTTTGTAGGTTCCAGATTGCTTTCAGGATAAAATCCAAACTTCTCAAAATGGTGTACAAGGCCCCTGCACATCTCTCCAGCTTCTCCTCTCATGACTCTCCTACAATCCTCTTCTTGTCAGCTTGGAAGTCTTTCACCTTAGAGCCTTTACATGTGATTTTCTCCCTGCTTTAAACACTGCCTTTCCACTCCCTTCCCTGGTGCACACACTTAGTATTCATTTCTCAGCTTAGATCTCACTTCTGCCTGGAAGCTTTCCAGCTGCCCTTCCCACCTCCTAGGTCTGAGTGAGTGTCCCATCTTTGTATTTCTGTGAAACTCTGATTGATTCCCATTATAGCACTGACTGAGCTAAATTGTAAGTTTGTGTTTCTTTGTCTATACCAATAGTTTGTAAGCTGAGAGCAGTGATCATACATTGATCATATTCCTAGCCCCTAGTATAATTGGCTGCTAACCGAAAGGTCGGCAGTTCGAACCCACCAGCTGTGCCAAAAGGTCGGCAGTTTGAATCAACCAGGCGCTCCTTGGAAATCCTATGCGGCGAAAGTTCTACTCTCACCTATAGGATTGCTATGAGTCGGAATTGACTCAACAACAACAGGTTACCATAATGCCTGCTTAATAAATGTTTGAGAATAGTAATATACTTAGTACCTGGTAAGTGATGGACACTGTTGCCACCATTTAATAATTTAATAATCACTAATAATCTCATCATCACAATTTATCTCATGTAATAATTTTCATAATAGCCTTATGAGGTCAAACATTATTCTTGCAAGTCTCTTTCCTTTTCTGCTCTGTCTACCTGCTCTACCAGCTTGTTTTCAATTAGCATGAAAACAGGCTGTTATTTCTCGCATATTTAAGAGCACACTCTTTTCATTCCATTTACCATCTCAGCAAAATCTTATTTTACAGTAAAATTCCTTGAAAGAGTTGTATCTACTTAAGATCTCTAATTCTTCTCCCTTTCTCTTAAATGTCCTCTAGTCTAGCTTTCATCCCAGCTGTTCCACCAAACCACTCTTGTCAAGGTCACCAGTGAGCTCAGTTTTGCTAAATCTGATGGTAGGTTTTCAGTTGTCGTGTTACTTAACTTAGCAGCAACATTTGACGCAGTTGATGGCTTCCTCCTTTTTAAAACACTGTTTTCTTTGGCTTCCAGGACACCACACTCCCCTAATTTTCCTCTTACCTCACTGACCACTCCTCAGTTTTTTGCTAGTTCTTCCTCTTCTCCCTGACCTTATAACATTTGAGTCTTGAAGGCTTAGTCTTTGAACCTCCTTGCCTATTGATAATCGCTACTTTGATGGTATCATTTTTACTGATGTCTTTTTAATACCATCCTTATACTGACAACTCCCATGTATATAGCTCCAGAGCAGAACTCTTGCTTGAATTCCAGACTCACATCCAGCAGTCTCCTTGACGTCTCCATTTGATGTCCTAATAGACATCTCAAACTTAACATGTTCAAAACGGAATTTCTCATCTCCCCTAACTACAACTCACCCCACCTACAGTCTTCCTCATCTCAGTAAATGGCATTGCCATCCTTCCAGTTGCTCAGACCAAAAACCTTCGAGTTACTGTTTATTCCTCTTTTCCTCTTAGACTCCACATCTCATTACCAGCAAATCTTGTTATCTCTCCCTACATTATAGGTCCAGAATCTAACCACTTTTTACCACTCTCAAATTTTTCTAAGGGCATAGAGGACCTGGAAGGAATTTAAAGTTCTCTCATGTTGTATTAAGAGAACAGATACACAGAGGTGAATTGACTTGCCCAAATCCACATAGTCATCCATCCTTCTTCCCATTGGCTGCTTTGCTTAATGTTTTACCCCATTCATAGAGCTGTATGTGTAAATTACATCAAGGTCAGAAAGCTATTGAAATGTGTATTTTCCAAACATAGGACAGTTCTTTGAAATAAGAGCCCTTAAAATGTCACAGAATTTCTCTGATTTTGGTGTTAACAGAGTATTTTGAATTTTGGTCACTGATGTATCTCGTGAGGGTAATTGAATGTTTATTTAAGTGGCCTCCATGTTCCAGCATCCAAGGTGAATCTGGTTCCTGGGATACCAACACGGTTCCTCTTTCTTTCAATTTTCCTTTTTCCTTCTCCTATTCATTTCCCTAACCTGGCAGTTAGAATTAGGCCTAATAGTAGTGTGAGTCTCTTACATAGTCACGTATTCGATGACAAAGATGCCAGTGCAGTCTAATGGGAAAAAGATGGTTTTATAGTAAGTGCTGCTAGATCAACTTGATATCCACATAGAAAAAAATTAACCTTGACCCCTACTCCACGTCATACACAAAAATCAGTTCCAGATAGAATGTAGACTTAAATGTGAAAGGTGAAACCAAAAAGTTTCAAGAAGCTAAAATAGGAGACTATTTTCATTAGCTTGGCATAGGGAAAGATTTCTTAAATAAGACGCACAAAAAAAAATGCTACTTGTAAACAAAAACATTGGTAAGTATTTTCTGCAATAAAATGAAAGACTTGTGTTTATCAAAAAATACCATTAAGAGGCTGATGCTGTGGAAAACATTTTGCAGTTCCTTAAAAAGTTAAACATAGAATTACCACATAACCCAGCAATTCTCCTAGATATTATGCCCAAAAGAATTGAAAGCAGACATTTCTACACCAGTGTTCATTGCAGCTTTATTTGCAATAGCCAAAAGGTGGAAGTAACCCAAGGGTCCATCAGCAGATCAATGGATAAACAAAATGTGTTATGTATGTACAATGGAATATTATTCAGCCATAAATAGAAATGAAGTTCTGATTCATATTGTGACATAGATGAACCTTGAAAATATTATGCTAAGTGAAATAAGTCAGACACAAAAGGACAAATATTGTGTGATTCTGCTTATGTGAAATATCTAGATTAGGCAAATGCATTGAGACCAAAGTTTATTAGTGGTTGCCAGAGGTTGGTGGGAGGGGAAATAGGGAGTTAACTGCAAAAGGGGTACTGAGTTTCTGTTAGGGTGATGAAAAAAAAATTGGAAATGGATGGTGGTGATAATTGCCCAACATGGTGAATGTAATTAATGTCACTGAATTATACATGTAAAAATGGTTGAAATGGCAAATGTTTTGTTATATGTGTTTTATTACAATGAAATAAGATACCGTTAAGAGGCTGAAAGACAAGCCAGAGAGAGAAAGAAACTATTTGTAACAGGAATTACCCACAGTGGCCTGATATCAAGAAAAGAAAAGGAATTCCTTCAGATCAGTAAAGAAAAAAAAGAAAACCCAATAGAAAATGGCCCAAAGATTTGAACAGGCAGTTCATTAAATACATGCAGACATGTTCATCTTCATTAGTCATCAGGGAAATAGAAATAAAACCTTAATGAGATACTACCACCCACCCACTAGAATAGCTAAAATTAAAAAGTCTAACAACCCCAAGGATTGGTAGGAGTATGGAACAGTAAAAACTCTGATACACCACTGTTGGGAGTGTAGATTTACACAGCCTCTTTGGAAAACTGTTTGGCATTATCTACTAAAACTGAACATGCCAATACCCTATGATTCAACAGTTCTACCCTCATATACCTAATAGAAATGTTTACATATGTCCTCCAAAAGACATATACAAGACTGTTCAGAGCACAGTGGATAGCCTCAGACTGGAAACAAGTCAAATGTCCATCAACAGGAAAATTGGTAAATTGTGATATATTCATATAAGGAGCACTACAGAGCAATGAAAATGACCTGCTGCTGTATACAGCCTGGATGACTCTCACAGACATTATGCTGAACAGATGAATCCAGGCACAAAAAAGAACACACTGTATGATTCCATTTATGTAACTGGACAGTTAGAAAACAGGTAAAATTAATCTATGGAGCTAGAAGTTAGACTAGCTGTTACCTTTGGAGGAGGTGTTGACTGGGAGGAGGTATGAGGGAGGTTAGATCACTCCTTGTCAACTTGGCCTAACCTCTAACATGAGAAGTGAAGTGTCAGATGCTTCTGGGGTTCAAGTAAATACTTTAATCAAACGGAACAGGTCCAGAATAAGGTCATCTGCATAAATGAAATGACTATAGGGACTAGTGAACCAGAGAGTACATGCCTGGCTTTAAGGGGGAAAAAGCTCTTCCAGTCCCATTGATGGTTGCCCTTAGGGCATGTGGGAACTCTAGCTTCTTTGATAAGCTTTGAATACAAAGATGTTTAGTGGAGCATTATTTATTATGGCCAGAAGTATTCACCAGGAGGAAGATAATAGTTATTCCAACCACTAGGTTCAACTTCATACAGCCATTATCATGATGTTAAGGTTTATAGTAATGTAGGAAAATTCTTGGTGGAAAGAACAGGCTACAAAGTTGGGTATACTCTATGATCATAATTCAGCTTTTCTAGAGGACAAGCTTGTAACTCTACTATATAAAGCAAAATAGGCCTGTGTTCAGGACAGCCTTCATTGTTGCCCCAAGTCATGAGACTTTTTTTCTTTCCTTCAAGTGCAATTAACATTAAATACAGATGGTCAGAAAGCTGAGCCCCTACCTCTTCCAACGACACTCCATAGTGCAGCCAGCATTAGTTAAGGTTTTTTATTTGTAAGCTGCTGTCTCAGGCTAAAATAACGCACATTCCACAGTCTCTCTCAGTTCAGGATGTTGAACTGTCATGTCACGTTTATGTCAGGAGCAATTTCAAGAATATGGATTTCTTTTCTAAAGATTTGCTGCTGGTTTGAGATGAACAGAAGCATTCTCCGATCTTCCAGTTGAAATGTGTACTCTCAAAGATATGCCTGTTGGCTTTAAAAAAAAGAAAGAAAGATTTTGGAGTATTCCTTTCTAACTTTTATTTATTTTTGGTTTATATTAACCTAGAATTTGTTTAGCAGGGTATTTTTTTAAAATAACGATTTTATTGTGATATAATTCACATACTATGAAATTAACCCTTTTAACCACAATGTAGTGCTTTCTAGTGTATTCACAAAGTTGTGCGTCCATCACTACTAATTCATTGTGGTCAAGAGAACATACTTAGTATGATTTCAGTTCTTTTAAATTTATTGAGGATTGTATTATGGCCTAACAAATGATCTACACTGGAGAATGATCCATGTCACTTGAGTAAATGTGTAATCTGCTGCTGTTGGGTGGAGTGTTCTATAGATGCCTTTTAAGTCAGGATGGTTTACAGTTTTGGTCAAGTCTTCTATTTTGTTGTTGATCTTCAGCTAGTTATCCATCCATTATTAAAAATAGGGTATTGAAGTGTCCAGCTATTATTATTAACTTGTCTATTTCTCTCTTTACTTCCGTCAGTTTTTGCTTATGTGTTTTGGGGCTCTTGTTGTTAGGTTCATATATGTTTATAATTGTTGTATGTTTCTGATGGATTGACTATTTATCTTATAATGCCCTTTGTCTCAAAAGAATTTTTTTTTTGATACATGCTTCTTTTAAACAGTTTTAAGCAAAAATTATTTGTTGTATTAAAAGTATATGAAATGAAAACTGAATGTATCTCACCCCCAGCTTCTGTAGAAATCAGTGTTATCTTTTAAGACCCTTTTTATAAATTTACGCACACAGGTTTTCTTTAAGTAAAAGAGGAATCATAGCAGTGATAATGTTTTGCAGGTTTTAGAAAATTAAAGCCGCGTTGAATCCCAGAGATTACCTAGTCTAACATGCTTATTTTTTTAAATGAGAAAGCTGAGGCCCAGGGAGAGGCAGTAATTTGCCTACGTTCACATGGGGAATAGATGACTGAGCTGGCTTGAGGGCCCAGTTTCCTGACTCCTGGTACAGTGCTCCTTCCAGTGAACTTCACTGCTTCCTGTCTGTCCTTGAACAAGAAGACATTGTAATACTGTGACAGATATTTGAGCTATGAGTTGTCATAGCAAAGATTCTTTTATAAGTTGTGTTTTAGATTCATTTTGAAGATTTTGTTCTTTCTTTCTTTTTTATAGCTCCTTGTAGAAATTCTTATGAGGCCTACAATCTCTATCCGGGGACAGAAACTGAAAAGTAAGTGTACCTGTCGGCTGCTTGTCTTCGTTTCCCAAACTGCTGGTATGGTAGTAGTTCCCATGAGTTGCTCTTCTTTCCCTTTTTAACATCTTACATTGAATGAGTGCCTCACGTTCAGCTGTAGGGCGCCTTCACCACCCGCTAGCTGAGCAGCTCTTTTTATTCATTCTATACTTGGTTGGAAATACAGATCTTGTGCTTTAAAAATGTGGAAACTACTAAAAGAATTGCATCTTTGTACTTTCCACAGTCCTTGGATCCAGCTTTTATGTCTTCTTTGGAAAGTCTTATTTCTTGTACACAGTTAGCTGAGAAAGTAAGGAATAGCCTGGTAAGATGCACCTGTTTTTGTTTGGAGTCTCTGGGTAGCACAGACGGTTAAGTACTCATCTGCTAGCCAGGAGGGTGGTTCAGACCGACCCAGAGGCACCTCAGAAGACAGGCCTGGTGATCTGTTTCTAAAAGGTCACAGCCTTGAAAATTCTATGGAGCAGTTCTGCTCTGCATATGTGGTTGCCATGAGTTGGAATTGACTCAACGGCACCTGACAACAGTTTTTTGTTAAGAAGATAGATAATGTGTGTTTTTGGTAAAAAGTTCAGTCATTGTCAGTGTATGTATGGTAAAAAGTAAGTCTTCTGGTAGTGCATTATCTCTTAATCTTGGTGATAAGTATATGGGTATTATTCTGTTATTCTTTATAAATTATGTTACAGATATTCTTTTCAGGTATTCGATGTTTAATTAAAAAAAGAGTGAATGCACTTTACTCCGGCATTAAAAGCCAGAGATCGTTTCAGTTAACGTTTGGTGAATACCCTTCTACAAGCATGTATATATGTTTTTTCCTAACACTAATAGGACATACTATATAAGACCTCATTTGTATGTGCAATAGTGGTTAAGAGGGTTCGTATTCATCCTTGATGTCTCAGCCTTTCTACGCTATCTAAATTGGTTCTTCATGTTCTTTATTTTCCTTATAGCAAGTAGGATCTTGTGATTACTTGTTGGTATACTTATTTATTCTCTCTTCCTCTCATTAAACTTATAAGCTCCATGAGGGCCAAGACACTGTCTTTTTTTTTCCTCCACCATTCTATTCTCTATATTTCATACAGAATAGGTGCTGAATAAATAGATAAATAAATAAAATTTGAAAATAGAAGGTCTGGAAATACTGAGATATACTGTTCTGGTGTTCCACCCTGCTCTGATGTCATTAAATAAATAAGCCAGAAACTCGAGTAGAGTGCATGGTAATAATGGGGGATACAGGGCATCCGCAATTTTCTCAAGCTAGCTTGCCAGTTGAGATCTCGGAGGGAAACCTAGTATTTTAGAGTTTATGGTAACAAAGTAGGAGTGGATGAGCACAGTTTTTAAAAATAAAAGCAGTGCAAACCAAAACATTTGCTCCATGGTTCATACTCAGCTTTATCATCCTCTGGTTTTGAGGTTATAAAAACTAAGTTTCCTTTTTGTGCTTCTCTCCTATTCCTGCTCAAGAGGTAGCTAGTTTTCTTATTGGAATTAGTAAGTCAGGCGTTAAAAGCCAGTTGCCTAAAACAAAACAAAAAATAAACAAAGCAAAAACACTCATAGTTGGTGAGTCTTTGATAAAAATGTTATCTTTGCTTGTTGCTAGTAGAACTTTCAATGGAAATTTATAATGAGTAAATAAGCTTATACTTTGGGTTCTAGTAGTTCTACTTTTGGAAATATGTCTTGAACTAGTTCAACAGAAACATAATAAGGCTACACAGATGTATTAAATTGTTTTATTTGTAGTCTTTTTAAATAGCAAAAAAACAAAACAAAACACCTAACAAAACTCTTAAGCAAGCCTCAGAGGAAAAATAGCTTTAATGAATGATGGAACCACAACAGTTTAAAATTATGAAGACTCTGGAACATAATAGGAAAATGGCTACTATGTCAAGCCAAAAAGCAGTATACAAATTGGTTTGTAGGTTCTGATGGGCACTATGAAAATCTTTGGTAGACAAGCTCTTGAAGGAGGTATGCCAAAAGGAAATAATCTTGGAGGGAATTGTGAGTAACAGTTCTTATGTTCAAAAAATTTAACATTGTTATGCTATCTTTTTAATGAGGAAAATAACCGATTATTCCCCTTTCTCTTTCAGTAAGTGATGAAATGTCCAAGGACTGCTTGAGCATCCTGTATAATACCTGTGTCTGTGTAAGTACCACTGCTGTTGGGGCCCCACTTGTGTCTCCATCACGTCTGCAATGCTTGAGAAGGGAATACTCAAGTGAGGGTGGCAGACATGAGAGCTGTCTTCAGACATTGGGGGAATTGGACTTACTTTTTTGTGTGCCTGAGAACCAAGACCAGCAGGTAGAAATTATGAGGAAGTAGAATTTCATAACTGTTAAGAGCCAGGGCTGCCTTAGCAGGTACTAAACTCCTTTAGCTCTGAAGTTGTCCAAGTAGAGACTGAACAATTACTTGTGAAAGGGATGCAAGTACTGGAAGGGTGTCTTTGACCACATTCTAAGATCTTGCCTATTCCTTCATTTTCCTTGTTAACAAAACAGGAACCAGAAGCTCCACCCATGTATTAAGCAGGACCGTCTACCATGTTGATCACTGAATGAGTGGTGCCTAAAGGAAGCAATTTAGTAGCAAGAAAAGCACCCAGTACTTAGTGTTAGAACTTGATTTTGTGTTGTGGCCCTTGACTTAGTGGCTGTTTACCTCCTTGAGCCTTACTTTCTTATCAAAAGTGCAGTTAGTAGTCATACTAACATCACAGGTTAGTGTGAGAACTAAATGAGATAATAGATGTGAAGGCACTTTGAAAGGAGTGCATCAGTATTAGAGATAATGACATAGTACCTGTCTTTTAGGAGCTCATGATGTAGTAAGCCGTGTAAATAGTGAACCATAATACAAAGCAGAATGAAACAAGTGGTATTGTAGAAATAAAATCCATATGTTGTGGAAATAGAAAAATTATGTTTAGTCCTAGCTAGAGCAGTAAGACAAGAAAAAGAAATAAAAGGTGCCCAGATTGGAAAAGAAGTGAAATTATCTCTATTCGTGGATGATATGATCCTCTATATAGAAAATATCCCGAAGAGTCCACAAGAAAACTTCTAGAGCTAATAGAGGAGTTTAGCAAAGTTTCAGGGTACAAGGTCAACAAGCAAAAATCAGTTGATTTTCTATATGAGAAATCTGAAAGGGAAATTAGGGAAACAATTCCATTTACAATAGCATCTAAGAGAATAAGTTACCTAGGAATAAATCTAACCAGGGACGTGAAGGACTTGTATAATGAAAACTATAAAACACTGCTGAAAGAGATTAAAGAAGACTTAAATAAATGGAAAGGTGTTCCATGTTCATGGATTGGAAGACTTAATGTTGTTAAGATGCCAATACTACCCAAAGCAATCTGTAGATTCAATGCAATTCTGATAAAAATTCCAACAGCCTTCTCTACAGAAATAGAAAAAGCAATCCTCAACTTTATATGAATGGCAAGAGGCCCCGAATAGCTAAAGTAGTGTTGAAAGAGAAAAACAAAGTAGGAGAACTCACACGTTCTGATTTTAAAACATACTATACAGCTACAGTAATCAAAACAGCCTGGTACTGGTATAACAGTAGACACATAGATCAAAGGAATAGAGTGGGGAGTCCATAAATAAACCCACACATCTGTGGTGAACTGATTTTTTTTTTTTTTTTTTTTTTTATTTATTTTTTATTTTTTTATTTTTTTTTTTTTTATATATATATTTTATTGTACTTCAGGTGAAAGCTTACAGAGCAAATAGTTTCTCATGAAATAGTAGTACACATGTTGTTTTTTTTGACATTGGTTAACAACCCCACAACGTATTAAGCCTCTAAATTCTCACCCTTTTTTTTTGATGAAAATTACAGATGGCCAAAGATACACCGTTTCAAAATTTTCTACATTCACAGTTCAGTGACATTGACTACGCTCTTGTGGTGAACTGATTTTTGACGAGAGTGCTAAGTCCATACAATGGGGAAAGAAGAGTTTGTTCAATAAATGGTGTTGAGAAAATTGGATTTCCACATGTAGGAAAATGAAACAGGACTCATGTCTTATACCATACACAAAAATAAATTCAAAATGGATTAAGGATCTAAATGTGCAAACTAAAACCATAAAATTCTTAGAAGAAAATGTAGGGGTAATGCTCTCAGGCCTAGCTTTTAGCAATGGAGTATCTAACAAGGAAAGCACAAACAGCAAAAGACAAAATAAATGGGACCTCATAAAAATTAAATGCTTTGTTCATCAAAATACTTCACCAAAAAAAAGTGACGAGACAAGCTACCGACTGGGAGAATGTCTTCAGAAACCAGATATCCAGTAAGAATCAACCAAAATATATATATAAAACTTCAACAACAAAAAACTTTAACAACAAAAAGACAAATAACCCAATCATTAAATGGACAAAGGACTTGAATAGACATTTCACCAAGGAGGACATTCATATAGCAACCAAACACATGAAAAGATGCTCAGCGTCATTAGTCATCAGACAGATACAAAACAAAAGCACAATGAGCTACCATTTCTCTCCCACTAGTGGCATAGTGGTTAAGTGCTACGGCTGCTAACCCAAAGGTCGGCAGTTCAAGTCCACCAGGCGCTCCTTGGAAACTCTATGGGGCAGTTCTACCCTGTCCTGTTAGGTTGCTATGAGTCGAAATCGACTCGATGGCAATGGGTTTTTTTTGTTTTGTTTTGTTTTTTTTTAGGATGGCTAAGATTTATTTTGAATGAATGAATGAATGAATGAATGTATGTATGTATGTATGTATGTTGGTGAGGATGTGGGGAAGTTAGAATTCTTATCCATTCCTGGTGGGAATGCAAAATGGTACAGCCGTTGTGGAAAATATTATGGTTGTGCCTAAAAAAAAAAACTAAAAATAGAACTACCATATGACCCAGCAATTCCACTCCTAGGCACATGCCCAAAAGACCTGAAAGCAGAAACTCAAAAAAAGAGACTTCTACACCAGTGTTCATTGCAGTACTATTCACAATAGCCAAAAGGTTCAAACAACCTAATGCCCATCAACAGGTGAATGTATAAACAAAATGTGGTACATTTAGTATCTCGTTGTGGTTTTGCTGCTACTCAGCCAGTAGGAAAAATGAAGTCTTGATACATACTACAGTGTGGATGGAGCTTGAAGACATTATGCTCAGTCAGTCACAAAAGGGCAAATACTATATGACCTCACTTATATAAAAAGACAAGAAAAGGCAAATGTACAGAAACCAAATTTCATTAGTGGTTACCGGGGGCAGGAGGGAAGGGAAAAAAGTGGGTTGATGGAGATGGAAAAATCCCATTGATTAAGGGTAGGGTTGCACAGCTGATTATTGTAATTGCTGTCAATAAGTTGTATACCTGTAAAAAAGCTGAATTGGCAAAAGATGTGTGATAGACATATTTACAACAAGGACCAAAAAAAAAAGCTGCTGAGGCTGCCTGTGTACAGCCAAACACCTCATGGGATTTGGTTTCTTGGTTTGGAGGTTTAGGGTCAGGGTTTCATAAGACATCCCAGTTAATTGGCCTAATAACGTGTTTAGTACTTCTGTTCTATCACCTACTTTGTTCTGTAGTGCCTAGAGGAAGGAGGGGTAGAAACAGGAGGAGGATATGGAATGTGTGGCAAATTGCCTCTGTGAACAGCTTCCTCTTTTGCCGTTTTTTTCAAAGTTTCAGTAGAAGAATCTTGATCAAAAGGGGAAAAATGCAGAAAAGAATTTCAAATTCTCATGGACTCCAAACTTTTTGGAGCCATGGAGGGTGGTTAAACCCTTAAGACTATTTCCCTGAGATAATCTTTAAACCTTAAACCAAAAATATCCCCTGAAGTCTTCTTAAAACCAAACAGGAGTTCAGCTTAACTAGTAAAAAATGTCTTCCTTGAGCATTATGCTCTTTTAAGAACTATATGGGATCAAAGTGACAACAGCAACTCGAAAGATTAGATAGGAACCTTAGGGGACAGTGAGTTTATATTAATGAGGGAGGAACAACTCAGAAAATGAGGGTGAGAATGGTTGCACAGCTCAAGGAATGTAATCAGTGTCACTAAATCGTACATGTGGAAACTGTTGAATTGGTATATGGTTTGCTGTGTATATTCTCAACAACAACAACAAAATAAAATTTAGGGAAAAAATTATGTTTAGTTCCATTTTATTTCTTGCCTCATTACAAAGAAGGATTTCACATCTCTTTTGGGGTATGTGGAGCCCTGGTGTCTCAGTGGTCAAGAGCTTGGCTGCTAAGCAGAAGGTTGGCAGTTTGAATCCACCACCCACTCGTTGGAAACCCTATGGAGCAATTTTCTGCTCTGTCCTGTAGGATTGCTATGAATCGGAATAGACTTAGCGGCAGTGGGATTGATTTTTGGTTATGGGGTATGTAAAATCTACCAAGATCACAAACTTAGAATAGGTAAGAAAGAAAAAAGGATAAAAGAAGAATAGAGACATAAAATATATCTAGAAATTGGACTGGTATAAAAATATAAATCATAAAAAATCATCTGTACTATGCATGAGGCACAAAATTGGGTCTCAGCTTCCTAGCAGCCAGGACAAATAAGAAATATGATTGAACACTCACACCGTTTAGCGTCTGTAGCAGCGCAATCCAATAGAAATAAAATGCAAGCCACTTAAATTTCCTTGAAGCCATGTTTTTAAAAAATTTTTAAAAGAAATTAATTTTAATGATATATTTTACTTAACCCAGTGTACAGAATATTGTTATTTCAGCATGTAATCAATGCAAATAATTATTGAGATACTCGTATTCTTATTAATACTAAGTTTTCTAAATCTAGTGTGTATTTTACTCTCCAAGCACATCTGTTTGGACGAGCCACATTTCAAGTGCTCAATAGCCACATGTAGCTACTGGCACAGACAGATTTTTATAAGATAAAAATAAACCAATTGTTCAGGAAAAACACAATCATTCCTGCAACTAAGACCAGTAAGAGATTTTTTTATAAGAAAGATGGTGTAGGATGTAACGATTCAATCATTGACAACTTCCATATAGTCAGTTTTATGAGGCTGTTTGTTAATCATGACACCTGATGTTAACCAGTGATATTCCAGTAAAGCACAGTTCAGTTAAAACAATAAAAATACGTAAATAAAAATAAGGGCATAGGATGATATGGTCCAACTGTGCTGATCTGCTGATTCCAGTTTGGAGAACCTAGGACTTTTCATCGTTGCAAACACTGTTGCCTCCAGGGATCAGGAGTAAACAGGAAATGTGTGAAATTGCCCAGTGTTGAAGTGAGGACTTCTGAAAATTGTGACAAACCTAGAGCAAGCATGTCCTACCTAAAAAAAATAAAAAATTAACAAAATTAAACCATTGCTCTCAGTCAATTCCAACTCATAGCAACCCTATAGGACAGAGTAGAACTGCCCCATAGGGTTTCTGAGGAGCAGCTGGTGGATTCAGACTGCTGACAGCTGAGCTCTTAACCACTTTGCCATCAGGTCTCCATGTCCTGCCTGAAGACATTTAAATTCAAATTTTAAAAAGTACTGCTGGCCAAATAAAACTTGGCCTGCTGGATTCTAGTTTGTAGCGCCTGATTTAGATACTAGGCAGATACTAGGTCAAGAACCTATGGTGAATATCAGGGAAACCCCCCTCCCCTGAAGAATGCATTTGCACTCAAAGCTTTGTATATAGTTTGAGGGATTTAAGGCCTGGGTGAAGAACTCCTGATGTGTAGAGGAAAGGAAGGACTGTGTATGGATGGTTAATCTTTACTTAGGAAGACTGGAGAAGGCTTTCTAGAGCAGGAGGCATTTTAGCCAGTTCCTAAAAGAAGAGTAGGACTTTGATAGAGAGAGGGGAGGAAGTTAGGTAGTCGGGGGTTGGTAGTCAGGGCAGTGGGATTGCATGTGTGACAGCCTGGAGAGATATATTTTTTTTTCAGTCTTTTTTTTTTTTAATTGTGCTTTAGGTGAAAGATTACTGCTCAAGTTAATTTCTCATTCGAAGTTTTATACACTTTGTTTCTTGACATTGTTTGCAATCACCATAATTTGACAGCGTGCTCCCCCTTTCTACCCTGGGTTCTCGTATCCATTCGTCTAGTTGCTGTCTCTTCCTGCCTTGTCTTGCTTTTGGACAGGAGTTCCCCATTTGGTCTCGTATATTTGATTGAACTAAGAAGTACGTTCCTCATGTGTGTTGTTTTTTGTTTTATAGTCCTGTCTAATCTTCGTTTAAAAATGGGCTTTGGGAATGTTTTCATTTCTGGGTTAGCAGAATGTCAGGGGGCCACAGTTCGAGGATTCCTCCAGTCTCTGTCAGACCAGTAAGCCTGGTCTTTTTTCATGAATTTGAATTCTGTTCTACATTTTTTTCCGGTCTGTCTGGGACTCTGTTGTGATCCCTGTCAGAGGGGTCGGTGGTGGTAGCTGGGCACCAGCTCATTCTTGTGGTCTCAGGCGGGTGGAGTCTCTGGTTCATGTGGTTGTTTAGTCCTTTGGGGTAATATTTTCCTTGTGTCTTTGGTTTTCTTCATTCTCCTTTGCTCTGGATGGCATAGGACCAATAGATGTCTCTTAGATAGCTGCTCACAAGCATTTAAGACCACAGATATGACTCACCAAAGTGGGATGTAGAACATTTTCTTTATGAACTGTTATGCCATTTGACCTAGATGTCCCCTGAGACTGTGGTCCCCAGCTTCCAGCTGCTCGGTCCCTCAAAGTGTTTGGATGCATCTAGGAAACTTCTGTGCTTTTGCTTTGGTCCAGTTGTGCTGACTTTCCCTATACTGTGTGTTATCTTTCTCTTCACTGAAGTTGACACTTGTCTACTATCTAGTTAGTGATTTTCCTTCCCATTCCCTCCTCACCCTCATAATCATCAAAGAATGCTTTTTTTCTGTGTGTAAACCTTTTCTTGAGCTCTTATGGTAGTAGTCTCATATAATGTTTGTCCTTTTGTGACTTATTTTACTAAGCATAATGCCCTAAAGATTCATCCACGTTGTGATACGTTCAACAGATTCATCGTTGTTCTTTATTGTTGCATGGTATTCCGCTGGGTGTATGTACTGTAATTTGTTTATCAGTTGATGGGCATTTAGGTTGTTTCCATCTGTTTGCGATTGTGAATAGTGCTGCAGTGAACATGGTTTACATATGTCTACTCGTGTAATGGCTCTTATTTCTCTACAATATATTCCTAGGAGTAGGGTTGCTAGTTCGTATGCTTTTTCTACTTCTAGCTTTTCAAGGTAGCGCCATATTGTTTTCCAAAGTGGTTGTGCCATTTTACATTCCCACCAGCAATGCATAGTAGTTCCAGTCTCACCATAACCTCTCTAACATTTGTTATTTTGTGTTTTTTGGATTAGCACCAGTATTGTCAGGATGAGATGGTATTTCAGTGTAGTTTTCATTTGCATTTCACTAATGGCTAATGATCTCAAGCATTTCCTCATGTGTCTGTTAGCTGCCTGAATGTCTTTTTTGGTGAAGTGTCTGTTCATGTCCTTCGCCCATTTTTAATTAGATTATTTGTCTTTTTGTTGTTTGGAGATATATTTTTAAGCTTTGAGAAACTGTAAATCTGTTTCTCTTTTTGTTTTGTTTCTTTGGCTATTCCAGAATCTGGGGTTGTCTGAATAAAGCTAGAATCATTTCTGTTTCACATCTCATAGCCAGTATAGGTACTATATGTGGTTAGGAAAACAATTCTTTAATGTGCCAATGAACACATTTTAATGTGCCAATGCATGCTGAATTCAGAATAGAAATAGAACATTAATTAATCAGAATCAGACTGAGATTACTTTCTTTAGTTAGTGTCCTGTTTAATGTTGTGATTCTTCAAAATTTATATACTCAGCACATTTCGATTGATGCCTTCACTGTGAAAATTAAATTTGCTTTGACACATTAGCCCTACGAGTATAAAATGCTTCTTAGCTCAGGGTTCCTGTTTACCAAAATGTGTTTGCCTGACACTTGAAATGCTGTAAAGAGAAGTCATGTTTGTTGCAGTATGCAGTTTAGAGTGTGTATGTGCGGTGCGTGCGTGCGTGCGTTAGCAGTACTGCAATTTTAAATCCAAATTCTTGGACCTAACTTTTGAGGTCTTTCACCACCTAGTTCCTTTGAGTTCCTTCCTATCCCTTGTTTTTTATCTTAGTCTTCTTGTTAACATTTGGTAAATACCTGCCATGTTCCAGGCCTGCTGGCAGACACCAAGGATACGGAGATGAATAAGACATAGTCCTGCCCTCAAATAGCTTACAGTTAACCGGGATTGGGGTGGGGAATGAAGAGGAGAGTGTGGTGAAGGATCTGGACAATACAGACCAGATCCTTGAAACTTCAGAGGAAGAAGAGTGCCCTGTATGAGGTAGGTCAGAGAAGACCTCTTGAAGGTGGTGGCATCTTGAAGAGTTGGTAGGCTTCCCCATTCCCAGCTTTGATACTTATTTATTTCATAAATAACAAAACATGTATTTTTAATTTTATTGTGGTAAAATATATGTAACCAAAAAAATTGCCACTGTAACCATTTTAAGTGTACAGTTCAGTGACTTTGATTGCCTTCACCATGTGCAGTTGTCACCACTGTTGTTTCCAAAAGGTTTTTATCATCCTAGACAGAAATTCAGTAGCTCTTACATAGTAACTCCCCATTCCCCCCAACCCCTAGCCCCTTGGTAGCCACTAATAAACTTTGGTTTCTATGCATATGCCTGGTCTAGGTATTTCATATAAATGGAATCATACGATATTTGTTCTTATTTGTCTGACTTATTTCACTTAGTATAATGTTTTCGTTGTTCATCTATGTCTTAGCAATTATCAGAACTTCATTTCTCCTTATGGTTGTGTAATATTCCATTGTATGTATATGCCACATTTTGTTTTTCTGTCCATCTATTGATGGACACTTGGGTTGTTTCCATCTTTTGACTATTGTGAATACTACTGTAGTGAACATTGATGTACCAGTTTCTGTTTGAGTCCCTGCTGTCCAGTCTTTTGATTGTATACTTAGAGTGTAATTGCTGGGTCATATTGTAATTCTTTAGGTGAAAGTTTACAGCTCAAGTTAATTTTTCATTCAAACATTTATACACGTATTATTTTGTGACATCGATTGCACCATTTTACATTCCCACAGCAATGAATGAGGTTTCTAATTTCTTCACATCTTTGCCACACTTGTTATTTTCCCTCTTTCTGATAATAGCCATCCTAGTGGGGGTGAAGTGGTGTCTCATTGTGGTTTTGATTTGCATTTTTCTAATAACTAATGACGTTGAGCATCTTTTCATGTGCTTATTGGCATTTGTATATCTTTGGTGAAATGTCTATTCAAGTCCTTTGTCCTTTTTTTTTTTCTTTTCCCATTTTTTAATTGTGTTGTTTTTTTGTTTTGTTGTAGGAGTTCTTTATATGTTTTAGATATTAGACCCTTATCAGATATATGATTCCCAAATATTTCCTCTCATTCTGTAGGTTGTCTTTTCACTTTCTTGATAAAGTCCTTTGATGCACACGTTTTTAATTCTGATGACTAAAACTTATTCTTGATTGAAAAAATTAGCAAATATAGATAAGTTCCAGATACAGAGTCTAAACATTTATGAGCCCATTAACCAGATTAAACTACTACTAGCAATTTGCTACAAATGCTTTGAAACTTTTTCTGTAAGTATGTATACAACTGCTTAGGGTCATTTTTTTAATTCTACAAAAATCGTAAAGATTCAGCTACATCATCTTTTCTGGTGGTGGCATAGTATTCCATAGGGTGCACGTTGCATCCTTGTTGTATTTGTTCCATATTGATAGACGTTTATGTTGTCTCAAATATTTCTGTATTGTAAATGGTGCTGGGTTAAACATTGACGTATAGAATTTTTTTTAAATAGATTTTATTTTTTAGAGTAATTTTAGGTTTACTGAAAGTACCTAGAGTTGCCATTTACCCCTTCCCCCCTACTCATTGTTTCTCCTATTAACATCTTGCATTCCTGTGGTACCTTTGTTATAATTGATGAACCAATATTAATTAGAGTCCATAGTTCACATTAGGGTTCACTCTTTGTATTGTACAGTCCTATGGATTTTGACAAATGTGTAATGTCATGCGTTCACCAATACAGTATCATACAGAATAGTTTCGCTGCCCTAAAAAGACCATGTGTTCCACCTGTTCACCTTCCCTTCCCTCTGAACCCCTGGCAACCACTGATCTTTTCACTGTCTCTGTAGTTCTGCCTTTTCCAGAATGTCATACATTTGGAATCATACCGTATGTAGCTTTTTCAAACTGACTTCTTTCACTTAGCAGTATGCATTTAAGGTTCCTCCATGTCTTTTCGTGGCTTCATAGCTCATTTCTTTTTGTCACTGAATGATACTCTATTGTATGGCTGTACCACAGTTTTTTTACCCATTCACCTGTTGAAGGGTATCTTGATTGCTGCCAGTTAGGGACAGTTATGTATAAAGGAGCTATAAACATTTATGTGTAGATTTTTATGTGAACATACATCTTCATCTCAGGTGAATACCTAGGTGCACAATTTCTGGATTGAATGTATGTATAGAATTTAACAAATAGATACGGAGTTGATGAGGGTATTCGTAAAAGGAAGGACAAAGTAGTAGAAGTAGGAAACAGACCCTGTGTGCATGGGTGTAACAGCAGGTTGTTCAGCCTGGCCTCAGCATAAGCTAAGTCTCAAGGCAACTGTCCTGGATAGGTACCTTGTGGCCTGTTTGAAGGACCTTTGAATGTCAGGCAGAAGAGTGAGACTTAACTGAGTAGCAGAGGAAGCTTGAAGGCTTTTGAGTATTCCAAGAAGGTCACTTTGACCATAGGGTATAGGCTAGAGAAGAGACTTATTGGACAGTGTTGGGCCCTTTATGTGCATCACCTAATTGAATCCTCTCAAAGTTTTGTGCGGTGACTGTTTTACAGATGAGGAAATTGAGGAAAAAAGAAGTGACTTCCTCAAAATCACACAGCTGGAATTAGAACTTGGGTCTAACCGTTAAAGTCCATGCTTCAAACACCATTTGATTTCAAGTTTGGGAATAGCCTTATATAAGCCCTTTTAGGAAACGCCATCTCATTGTGTTAAGTTCTCACCTTGATTGAGCTGTAAATGGAATTACCCATGTTAGTCACTGCTTTCTGTCCAAAAAGACTTTGGTCTGTTTTCCAAATGAAGACAATTGGAGTTTAGATTTCACAGGCCAACTCAGGCAGCGCCTCCTATTTTTCTCTCATCCCCAGCTCTAAAGTGGTCTCCCGGTTGTGTAGCTTGGATGCCAGGAGGCTTTTTATACTGTAAGTGGGAAATTTACAAGTATTTCCTACGGTTAACTCATGACATCCCAACTTTGTTGGCTTGTGTCGATTTTCAGAGGTGGGATTCTGGAAGGGATGTCTTACTGGCTTCATATTTTTTATCCTGTGGTCACAACCTATTCTGCCTTTTCTTCCCTTCTACCTTATGACAGACGGAAGGAGTTACAAAGCGCCTGGCAGAAAAGAATGACTTTGTGATCTTCCTGTTTACACTTATGACAAGTAAGAAGACATTCTTACAAACAGCAACCCTCATTGAAGATATTTTGGGTGTTAAAAAGGTGAGCTGTGTTCTCAGGCAGGTGGATGGATGTCTTGATAGGGGAAGAGTGTCTCAAGACGATTGGATTCTGAAACTGGAATTATGTACAGAGCTCATTTAAAAGAGAAATTCATCTATACTCCTAGTGTTGAATTATTTTTATACTGCTACTTAAATATATTCAAGTCTAAAGCTAGATTTTACTCCTCATACTAATGGGTCTTGTATGACTATAAAACCTAAACAAATATATAAGTTGAAATCAAACTAATTCTAAAACTCAAAAATTCAGACTGACTTCATGAATTTAATGTGATGGCTAATTTTTTGTTGAAATTAAATTACTCCTCACTAATTACTATGGTGTAAATTCTTTTTAGCATTCCTTTACTGCTGTATGCCGTATGGTGACTCCAGTCCCCTACCACTTTTCTGTATTTGAACTGCTATGAAACCTTCATTCATTAGTACATGTTCCCCTTTGTGGTGATGTTTGACCTTAATTTATTAAGTCCACCTCTATTTTTTCTCATTAGTTGTCAGCAATTAAAGGTGGTTAATTGTCTCCAACACAGAAGCCACAAATGTGAGCACTGAAATCCTGCCACTTGGTCATAAGGTGGACATTCACATGATCCAGAATATGCTTTTTAAACTATGATTGAAATGAAAACATTAAATTAAAATTTCTTATCAAGACACTCAGAGACCCCCCCCCCCGAAAAAAAAAAAAAATACGTCCATAGACCCTGTTATAGAGAATCACTGTTAGATTTTTTTGTGTAGCGCCTAGTAGAATTTGGAGCTTACTTCCCTGGCTCTTGTCCCAGCCCTTCGTTTTGGTTGCAGGCTGACAGATTTCTTTCTCTTATCACTGGGGAAGCAGAAGCAACCTCCTAGGGGTTTTGTTTCAGAGAAAAGGGTATCCACATGCATTGTGGTGACCCCAGTTTTTATTTGTCTTTCTGCTGTACTCTCCTTAGGCCCTGCCTGCCATCTCCCCCGCAGATGAAGTACAAATGACCCATTGTCTGTAGGAACATGCTGGAGATGTGTGCAGGCTCCAGACAGACCCTTTGTGCCCTTGATGAAAAGGCTTTGTTATTTTTCTGTAATTGGGTGCTCCCGCCAGTGTGTGGAGTGGGCCTTCATGGCAGGAACTCCAGACACTGAGTCTCAGCATAGGAGTCTAGGACTGCTCCTTCACAACTTTGCCCGTTTGCCATCTTGGGCCCTCTCTCTCCTTTCTCTGTTGCCTAACATGGTGATGGGACTGCTAGACATTATGGGTACCTTGGTGCAGTTTGCAAGGGGAATAGACATCACAAAGAAAGTGAAAACCCAAGCTATGGGGTAAGATATTTGCAACCCATGGTTGCAAAAGATAAGTATCCATAATGTATAAATTCTTACAAATCGATAAGAAAAAGACCCAGTAGAAAAATGGGCAGTGATATGAACAAGAATTTCACAGAAGAGAAACAGATGGCCCACAAACAGAAGATTCTTAACTTCATTGATAATCAGTGAAATGCAAATGAAGACCACAGTGAGAGAGAGAGAGCATGCGCAAATGTTGGTGAGAATGTAGATCAGCAGGAATGCTTACATACTGTTGATGCTGTCTCTTGTAGTTGAACATTCACATACTGTCTGACCCAGTACCTAGGAATGCACCATCCTAACGGCTGAGGCATCAGTATTTTGGCACAAATCACCTGCTACCTATGCCCAGGCACATTGGTTGGGAAGCTCAGTCCTAGAACAGTGATTCTTAGAAATGAAAACACTACATTGAAACCAAGAGGGTTGTGAAATCAGTTCAGTGGGTCCATCAGCTAAATAGAAGAGCTCAAAGTATGTTGTGTAAGGGTAGGTATTGTTTTGAAGAAGTTTTGTTTCATATTTGTACATATATTTATATATTTACACATTTATGTGTATTGAATAGTGATGCAAAATATATTTCTTATTCTTGGTCATTGTCAGAAGAGCTTGGAAGCCACTGCCCCAGAAAAACTTCTGTATATGTCCATCAGACACCTAAGAACTTTTATAACATCATTGGTTCACAGCAAAAAACTGAAACCAAGTCTACCATCCATCAACAGGAGATGGATAAATGTACTCCATTCACACAATGGAATGTTATAAATTAGTGAAAAGGAATAAACAGTTGCTGTAGGCAACAGCATGGCTGAATCATAGAAATTATTATTGAGTGATAGAAGCTAATTACAGAAGACTGTATATATCATTTTTACAAAGCTCAAAAATGAGTAAAACGAAGTCATATATATGATAAAACTTTTTTTAATGGCAAGGTAGTAATAAAGTTCAGGATAGTGTTACCTTTCTTCAGCAGAGAGGCAGGATCTGCTGTAGGGAAAGCACACACAGCTGTTTTGTTATGCTTCATAATGTGCATCAAATAGTAAACAAAAATTAAAACGTAACGAAATGGGCTTCCTGATTGACAGACTGTATCCTGCCTCCTGAGTTGTTCCTTTTACTTCCAAGTTGAACCTGAACCTGATTTGTAACCTGTTACTTCCCTAATAAACCCCATAATTGTAGGGGAAAATAAAAAAGAAATGGATTTCAGGAGTGTTGAGACCTGGTTTGAGATCCCGAAGCTGATTTAGACAGGGCCAGAAGAACTGATGGGCTAAAAGTCAGTTTCCACTAATAACAGCAGCTGACATTTGTTGTGTAGTGGGAAAGGGAAATGCAAAGATGGAAGAAGTTGCTCCCAGATGCCCCCTCCATAGCAAGCTCTTGTCCTCCTCCATTACCAGAAATAGAAGGGAATAGGATTCTTGGTGGATCTAAGGGTTATTCACTGTTCAGTGCACATTTACTGGCACCGTCTCCACCATGTTCCATGCCTTTAGGCTCTAGAGAGAAGATAAGACATACCCCTCTCTGAAGGCAGTGGCAGATGGTTTGCGAAAGAGATGCAGGAATAGACACTTAGAAGACCATATGATTTGTGCAGTGATAGAGAAATAGCCAACCCAGTGGATGTTAAATAAATTAGTGGAGTGAAGGATGGCAGGGCTTATCTGAGGTACACAAGAATGGTTCAAAATGAGAAAAGCTCATGTAGTCTATGACAATTGCAGAATTTTATTGAGGAAAAAAAATGATAATATAACCAAATGACAAAAAGTGTTTCATAAAATTCTTTAACTTGATATAGGTTCTACAGGACACATCAAACTCAGTGTTGACTCTTTGGAAATATTTCTATTCAAGTCAGGAAAAAGACAGGAATGTCTGCTCTCGCTCTAGATAATTGGTCACGTGCACATGGATGCAAGCAGACACCTATAAGGTGTTTACTGCAACATTGTTAGTAGTGATAAATTGTAATTCACCTAAATATTCATAAAAAGGAGAATGATTAAATTGTAGAGTAAAATATTGAAAAATGAACGAACTAGAGCTACTTGTGTTGGTGTTAGATAAATCTGTGTTGAATCAAAAGTAAGATGCAGAATGTTTAGTATAAAACCTGTTGCTGTTGAGTCAATTCCAACTCATAGTGCCCCTGTAAGATAGACTAGAACTGCCCCATAGGGTTTCCAAGGAGCAGCTGGTGGATTCGAACTGCCGGCCTTTTGGTTAGCAGCTGATCTCTTAACCACTGCACCGCCAGGGCTCTGCGATACTATTCACATGAACCTTAAGCGTGAAAAACAGTGCCATATTTTTAATGGAAATACAAGTATAAAAGCGTGTGGGAATAACAAACACAGAGTTCAAGATAATGGTTACCTCTAGGGGTAGGAATGTGATTGGGCAAGGATACACAGGGGCCTTCAGCTATAATTGAAATATTTTATTTCTTAGAAAGAATCCTGTAACAAGAATGACAATTTATGATTTGATAAAAACTTGAGTGGTAGGCATTTCTTTTTTTTTTTTTAAATAAGCAAAATGGGCTACATAGGCAAAAGTAGAATATGCGGAACAGTGGTGCCCAGTGCTTAGTCCCTAGCCCGGTCCTATGAGGTAGGTACTACTGATAGTCCTGTTTTACAGATGAGTAAACAAAGCTAAGAGAGGCTCGGTGAATTACCTAACATTGCACAACTGCAAATTGCCAAGCTGGGATTTGAACCTAAGTGGTCTAGCTACTGAGCCCCATTCTTAGGAGGGAGTGCAGAAGAGGGGCACACCCCTCCATCTCTGGAATGAACTGATCATCATTGTTTGTGTCTTCTGTAGGAAATGATCAGACTAGATGAAGTCCCCAATCTGAGTTCCTTAGTATCCAATTTTGATCAGCAGCAGCTTGCTAATTTCTGCCGGATTCTGGCTGTCACCATTTCGGAGATGGATACAGGGAATGATGACAAGCACACACTTCTTGCCAAAAATGCTCAGCAGAAGAAGAGCTTGAGCTTGGGGCCTTCTGCAGCCGAAATCAACCAAGGTAAAGTCTCAAAGTTCTCAAAATTTTGAGATTGTCGCTCTGAGACCCCTTCCTGAAGTATCTTGCTTTTTCCATATCTCTAGAGATTGATCCATGGAGGGCTCCTAAGGTCTACCTAGAGTATGTAAATTTTGTGTGTGTGCATCTGTTCATTAGTCTGGGGGGCCAAGTCCATATCTCTCATCAGATTCTTGACGGAGTTCGGACCTCAAAAAGGTTGAGAACCACTGTTTATCTATCAGAATCACAAATGTGTATACCGTTTGGTCCACTAAACCCCTTCTGGGACTTTATCCTATAGATACGATGTATATGCAGTTCCTTACAAAATTATTTATAGTAAAAAAAGACTGAAAACAATCCAAGTGTTCATCAACCAGAGACTGCTTAAATTATAGAAATTTATATAATAGAAAATTGTATAGCTTTAAAAAATGAAGATTTATATATACTGATATGGAAAGACTTCCAAGATATATTAATGATAAGGAAAATGTAGAATGATGTACACTTTTTGTATTGACAGTCGGGGTGGAGAGGGATAAGGCCATATACTTGGTTACTCGTATACATACGGTATACATAAAGAAACTGAAAGGATACACAGGAAACCTAAAGTGGTTACATGTTAGGAGCTGACTGGTAACTGGGCAGATGGCATCCACAGTGGAAGTGGGATTTCTTCGTGTATATTTTTATATATTGTTTAATTTTAGAACCATGTGAATATATTTTAAAAAAACAAAACAAAACCATTCAATGTCATGTAGACCTACCTGTTGCTTTTCAGTAACAGATGAACTCTGTCCTATTGATAAAGTCTCCTTGGCTAAGCAGACTTTGGGGGAAATAAGGCATACATCTGTTCGGCCATATGAGTATAGTATATATATTTGAATAATTTGTGTATCTTGCAGGTTAGTTCTTGAAAATTAACATGCTAGCAAAACTGTTGATGCAAAAACATCATTGTATACTTAGGAGTAACCAAGATGAAATAATGAGAATTTATCGTTAAAAAGCAGCAAGAGAAAACCATGACCATCCAAGATAGTCCGAATGATGCTCTGGAAACAGTACTTTCTTTCTGAAGTTCGGATGGCTGGATGTGTGCATTCCCAGGACTAGCTCTTCAGAATTGCTGAGTGCTACACAGCAGCCTCCCTTATTCATAGTGAAGATGAGTCCCCTGCTAACTTTGTTAACTTTCTAGTTGTAGTTAAGAACACCAGGTGTTCATAACTGTACTTTCTGGGTTATTAGGGAATGTAATCTTACATGCTACTCATATGTAAAAATAAAAGTATGTGAACTCTGTGGACCCAGATTAGTGGTTCTCTATCCAGGCTTGTTTTTCTTCTTTGTCCATATATCCAAGGCCTTCCTTGGCCTGTGTAGGGTTTTTTCCTCCCTCCCCCTTTTTCATGAATTTTGGGGAGTTCTCATTTCATAAATTATAAAATACACATTTTTGAAAACTTGTTAATCTTATAACTAAATTATACTTCAAAGCTGACTCTAATATACATACACAAATATACCCAGTGACAAAAGCTAACATTTGTTAAACACCCACTGTGTGGCAGACAGAATTCCTGGGTGGTGCAAACGGTTAACTTGCTAGGCTGCTAATGGAAAAGTTAGAGGTTTGAGCCCACCCGTGCCTCAGAAGAAAGGCCTGGCTATTTCCAAAAAAATCAGCCATTGGATACCCTATGGAGCACAGTTCTACTCTGAGACACATGGGGTCACTTTAGAGTCGATATAACAACTTGGCAAAAAATGTGGCAGACACTGAGCAAACTGTTCTACGTAGAAGTTATTTTATTGACTCCTCGAAGCAGCCCTGTGAAATAGGAATCAGTTATCCCTTTGCACTGGTAAGGAAACCAAGAGTAAGATAGGTTCAGTATTGTGGATACCTGTGTGTGCTGAGTTACTGAGTGACTTTGATCTTACCGTTTCTCATTTAATGAATCTGGCCAATTATTTTTATCCTGTTAGTGTCCATTACCTTCACACACCTATTTGTAAGGTCTGACTTGAGTAAACCAGCATTACCCAGCATCCTTGGGGAATGAGAAGCCTGTTGGGTCTTTTAATTAACTTAGAGTTAACCCCAAGCCTAGTTTTCTTTGATTTGGGAGATTTTTTTAAGTCTTTAAAATATCTAGCTTCACTTTTATACCTGTATGACAAACCCATGAGATAGTCTATGTCTGCTTGTAGCTTTTGGTATAAAGCTTAAATGTGGTAATTTAGCATACAAGTCTGTGCAGGGTCTGGCCCTTCCCCACCTCTCTGGCCATACTTCTTACTACCTGTCTTCCTCCCTCTTACACACTCATAGATGTTTTTCTGTAGTCAGGTGCCCTGGGAAGGCCAAGCTGGTGAGCATGATTAAATCATGAGTGGATGAGAAAGATCTTAGTCTTCAATGTTGTCATTCTTTAATTGAACTCTAGTACTAAATACTTTTAAATGGAGGTATGGAAAGCTGAAGAGAGCAGGATGTTGCCAAAAAGTTTGTTTCATTTTTAATGTGGCTGTGAGCTAGTTTTCTTGCCTAGCCAAATGATGATTAATGCGATCTTTCTGGAACTCCGATAATAACAATGATGGAGTCCTTTTAGAGATTCTCAGAACTACCGCAGATTCTCACAAGTTGTGTGATAAGTATCAGTAAAGCTCTAAGAATTTTAAGAACTGTCCTGTGAGAAACAGTTAAAGAAGCTGGAGCTATTTACTCTGGAGAAAAGAGGTAAGAATAAAAAGCCAGCTGTGGTCAGATATGTGAAGATTTTCATGTAGAATCCAGTCTTTTATTTATTTTTAGAAAAAGTGATACATACCTAAGGTTTAAAAAAAAATTCAAACAGTGTAGAAGGAATAACAGGCATACAGTAGAAAGTTTGTCTCCTATTACCAGCTTCCCATGTGTGTCTGTGCATACTCAGTCACGTAAGTGTGAGTGTGTGTGTGTTTGCATGTCTTCTCCCTGTTTGTACACGTAGTAATTAAGACGGACACCATTCTGTCTCTAGCTTTTTTCACTTTATCCTGTATTTTTCATTCCAGTAATACAGAATTATCTGATTCCCTTTTACAGATATATGGTATTCCATTATATGGACATAGCATAATTTATCCAGTCCCCTATTAATGGAAATTTGGCTTATTTCAGGTCTTTGTTTCGACAAATAGCAACCTGTGTATAGAGGGTAATGCACATTTTAAATATTGATAGATGTCAGATTAACCTTCTGAAGAAATTACCAGTTCATCTTCCCATCAACAGTATATGAAAGTGCCTGTTTTCTCTGCACCCTTCCTCACATAGGGCATTGTCAAAGTTCTTGATAAGTAAATAAGTAAAAAATGGTATCTCAAAAAATAATGTAGTTTTAATTAGTTGTCTTTTTTTTTTTTTTTTTTTTTGAGTGAGGTGAAATATTTTATAATCAATCACTAACTTTATAGAGAATGAAAAGGGGATCAAGATTATTTGCCAAGCTCTGTGATGAGCATCAAATTTATATGACTTCCTAAATCCTTGTAACTAAATTGAGGTAGTAGCCTCATTTTATTATTACTTTGTTTTAATTCATCTTTAAAGAATTTCTTTTAATGTCAGATTCTTTTGAATTTTGCTTTTATTTCTCTCAAATATTTCATTATGGGAAATTTCACATGTAATAAAAGTAGAAAGAAGAATATAATGATCTCCCATGTATTCATCACTCAGTTTCAACAATGATCAGCTCAATTTTTAAGAACCGTGCAGTGCCAGACTGTCAGTTCCCTGAGATTGTATGTAAATTGCTGAGTATAATGGGGCCAGTGATTTTTCTAGGGGGAGGATCCATAACTTTCATCAGGTTTTCAAGAGATGAGTGACTCACAAAAACTTAGGAATCTCTAGGATGAGAAGTCAGAGTCCCCCCAGCTCTGAGTGCTGGGTAGATCACATCGAAAGGGCTGTGTTAGTGTGCAGGAATAGGGAGACTAGGTCTTAGGAACTGTCCTGTGAGAAACAGTTAAAGAAGCTGGAGCTATTTACTCTGGAGAAAAGAGGTAAGAATAAAAAGCCAGCTGTGGTCAGATATGTGAAGATTTTCATGTAGAAATTGCACAAAATGTTTTATCTCTATCCCCATCCACTCCTCCCTACCTCACCTGGAATTGTTTTGAAGCAAATCCCAGAAATTACATAATTTTGCTTGCATATATTTCTGTGTTTCTGTAAGATAATAACGCTTTTAAAAAATAAGTAACTTTAGTACCATTATTGCACCAAAAAAATTAACAGTAATTAATCATGAAATATTCTGTTATTTATTAATTTTGTATTAGGTGATACATTCACATGGCTCAAAAACATCTGAAGCTTCAAAAAGTGTCCATTGAAAAGTTTCCCCCCGACTCTTGTTCCCAGTGGCCTAGTTCTGTTTGTCTGTGACACCTGCTGTCAATTTTTTACATCCTTCCAGAGAGATTTAATACATATAAAAGCAAATACATACAGACATTTGCCTCATCTTAAAGAAGATTGAATGATAGATGCAGAATTTGAATCTGGGTCTCCTTGCCTTTGAAATTTATTATGTTCTTTTATGTTGATCAGAATTTCCATCTTGCTCATTATTATAAGTAAAATGGGATTGGCAGAAATAGGAGTTAGGTAATTTGTCAGTTTCTTTCTTTACCTTAAAAAAAATTGCTTTTTTCTGTTAGTACATGCTTATTACAGAAAAATCAGAAACTATAAGTAATTTTAAAAGGAGCATCTGTTTCCTCTCCTTTTTAGAAACAGCCACAGTAATAACTTCGTGTATATTTTTCCATTTTTTTATTCATGTGTGTATTGTGTGTATATTTTAAAGAAACAGACTTTTAAATTTTTGAAGAAAATGGGCACAAACCAATACTATTTAATAATTTACTTTTTTTCCTTTAAAAAGTGAATTTAAACATCTTTTTTGAGTCACTGTATAAAGGTGTACGGGTCATCATTCTTATTAGCTACATTCTATTCCATTGTATGGCTATATCATTGTATTTAATCAGTCTGCTATTGATGACTAGTTAGTTATCACCACCATTTTGTTGTTACAGAAATCACATCAAAGAACGCCATTTTTCAAATATCTTTGTATATATGACTGGTTATTTTCTTGTGGTAAATTTCCAGAAATGGGCCTTCCGGCTCAAAAACACACAAATTTAAGGCACAAAGATTATTCTAATTTATATCCCCACAGTAGATATGAGAGAGCCTATTTCCTTGCATCTCCTAAAAAGTTAACTTATTTCTGTAATTTGATTTTCATTTTATCTTGGCTTGGAATTTTCATTTTTAAAAGGCGGCTCTAACTACCTGCTGTCTGAGTAAGAACCATTCCTGTCATGCACATGGGGGGGTTGTTTTTTGAAGACTTTAGAGTTGGTTTTGCTGGTCTCTAAGTTGAAAATTCCCTCTCTTGTTCTCTCCCTGGCAGCGGCCCTTCTCAGCATCCCTGGCTTCGTTGAGCGGCTTTGCAAGCTGGCAACTCGAAAGGTGTCAGAGTCGACAGGCACAGCCAGCTTCCTTCAGGAGTTGGAAGAGTGGTACACGTGGCTGGACAATGCTTTGGTGCTGGATGCCCTGATGCGAGTGGCCAACGAGGAATCCGAGCACAATCAAGGTACTTGGGGTGGGTTTCCTGGGTCCCCTGAGTGGAAAACTGCAGACCAATGTTTCTTATGCGTATGGAATATGAATACAGGTGAAAAAGTCCTCAACAAGTACTAACAGACCAAATCTAGCAATACAAGAAAAGGATTATACACCATGACCAAGTGAGATTTATCATAGGAGTGCAAAATTGGTAGAACATAAGAAAATCAAATAATGTAATATGCCGTATCAGTAGAATACATGGTCATCTCAATAGATAACAGAAAAAGTATTGCACAAAATCCAACATCCCTTTATAATAAAACCACTCAACAAACTAGAAATAGAAGATTTCCTCAAACTGATGTAAGGCATCTACAGAAAACCCATAACTAACATCATATTTACACTGAAAACTTTCCTTCTGAGATCAGGAACGGGACAAGGATGTCCTATCCTGCCACTTCTATTCAACAGGTTCTAGCCAGGGAGTTACGCAAGAAAATGAAGTAAAAGGCATCTGGATGAGAAAGAAGAAGTAAAACTGTATTTATAGATGACATGAGTGTGTATACATAGAAACCTAAAGAATTCACTGAAAAACTATTAAACTAATAAACGATTTCAACAAGGTTATAGGAACACAAGATCAGTATACAAAAGTTAATTTTTATGAAGTAGCAGTGAACAAACTGAACACAAGATTAAGAAAAACAGTTTCATTTATAATAGCATTATAATTTCATTACAGCTTGCAGAAATTGACAAGCCTATCCTCAAATGCTTATGGAAATGCAAAAGACCCAGAGTAGGCCTGACAGAGACTGGAGAAACCTCGGGAGTATGGCCCCCAGACACCGTTTTAGCTTAATAACGAAGTCACTCCAGAGGCTCACCATTTAGCCAGAGATTAGACAGCCCTGTAAAACAGAACAAGACTAATGGGGCACAACAGTCCAGGGACAAGAGTAGAAGACAGGAGGGGACACGAAAGCTGGTAATTAGGGAACCCAAGGTTGAGAAGGGATAGTGATGACATGTCGTGGGGTTGTTAACCATTGTCATAAAACAATATGTGTAATAGCTGTTTAATGAGAAACTATTTGTTCTGTAAACCTTCATCTAAAGTACAATTTAAAAAAAAATGTTGGAGGAAAAAAGATCAACTAAAAAAAAAAAAGACCCCAGAATAGCATGAACAAGCTTGAAAAAGAAGAACAAAGTTGGAGTACTCATACTTCTCGATTTAGAAACTTATTACCAAGCTATGGTAATCAAGACAGTGTGTTATTGGCATAAGGATAAACACATAGGTCAATGGAATAGAGTTGCAGAATTGAGAGTTCAGGAATAAACCCTTGAATTTACAGCCAGTTGATTTTCTACAAGGATGCCAAGACAGTTCAGTGGGGGAAACAATGGTCTTTTCAGCAAATGGTGCTGGACTATTAGATATCCACATGTGAAAGAATGAAGTTGAACCCCTACCTCATACCATATGCAGAAATTAACTCCGAAAGATCAAACACCTAAATGTAAGAGCTAAGCTCTTTGAAGAAAACATAGGTGTAAATCTTCGTGACCTTAAGTTAGACGGTGGTTTCTTAGATCTCCACCAAAAGCAGAAGCAACAAAAGAAAAAATAATTGGACTTCATCAAAATTAAAACTTTTTTGTGTTTCAAAAGACCAGTGAGTTTATGTTATTGGGGGAGGAACAGCTTAGAAAAGGAGGGCGAAAATGATTGCACAACTCGAAGAATGTAATGTCACTGAATTGTATATGTAGAGATGGTTGGATTGGTGTATGGTTAACAACAGCAAAAATAAATTATGGAAAAAAAAAAAAAACACCAACCTTATGGAGCGCAATTCTATTTTAATACACATGGGGGCGACTGGACGACTAGTAGTAAGTAGTATTTTCAACAACGTAGTGGGCATTCACCAAGTACTTGTTAAACTGCCCACAGTTTAATTAACTTTCCATATTCTTGACATTAGCACCAGCGATACACCTTGGTGGGTTAATTTTGACTTTGGTCTGCCCGTTACATGATGCCCAATCTAATTGGTGTATATGAAGCTGGGAGTCTGTTAGTGTGGGGATTGCTTTTATCTTGAAAATTATCATCAGAAAAAGCATTTCACAAAATCCAACACCGCTTCATGATAAAACCACTCAACAAACTGGGAAACTAGAAAATGCTTCTTTTAGAAGTCTTAGAAACTCTAATTTTTATTTGATCTTCATACGTCGCTCTGAAAAATTATATTTATGTAACTCTTTCCTCCATAGTGTTTAAATTCTATAAAGTGTTAATCTTTAACACAAGTAGTAGGATTCCCATCTGGCATACATATGACCACTGCTGGCACTTTGGCTGTGAGCATTATCAGAGTGTGTCTGTCCATTTCAACCTTTGTTGGGCATATTGATTTTTATTTTTCAAAATTGCCTAACTAATGTCAGTATTAGCCAGTGTCAGAAGTTAACCAGAACAAACCCATAGAGCAAGTCTAGCTAGCTCATTTACAGGTCATAGGGTAAAACTCAAGTCATGATACATCCAGTTAGTGAAGAATTATACCTCTTTTCTCTGTGTTCATTTATGTTTTGCTCTAAACATGGTTGTTTTATGCTGGCCTAAGACCTTGAATTACTAAACCTCCCCTTCTCTTTTTTATAACATAAACCTCCACAGTTATAAAAACAGCAGCTATAAGAGAGAGGAAAGGAAAAGAAGAAGAAAGAACCTCCCAACACCATAGCAGAAAAAGAAGCAGCAGAAGAAAATGAGTTTATTTCTAGTATCCAAACCAGTTGCCATCAGGTTGACTCCGACTTACAGCAGCTCCATGTGTGTCAGAGTAGAGCTGTGCTCCATAGGGTTTTCAGTGGCTGATTTTTTTGGAAGTAGATTGCCAAGCCTTTCTTCCAAGGTGCCTCTGAGTGGACTTGAACCACCTTTCGGATAGTTGCTGAGCGCGTTAACTGTTTGCACCCCCAGGGAGCTCCATTTCCACTAAAACCCAAGCATGAGATCTCTGATCCAATAGGGGGCAGCAGAAATGCAGAGTCAGTTTTGGAGAACATCCTTACTTTGGGGAAATGGCTGCTTTGGGGAAGGAGACTTTTCTTTGCCTTTAGCATTTCAAACATCTCAACTTAATTAAAGAAGAAAAAACAGGGTAGGGTTTCCAGAAGTTGGAGCAGAAGTACAGTCGAGGTCAAAAAGAAGAAATGCAGAAGAAGAACAATCCTGATAACTAACTCTTGCTCTGAGGGAGTCTGCTCCCTGAACTGCTACAATATTTGATGTGAATTTGAGCTGATGAGCGTAACGTGCAACTGTAGATAATTTTCCGAGCACCAGCAACTAAAAGCTGGCTGCTTCAAGAAGTAGGATTTATTTATTCCACTCCTTATCAACATGTATTTGTTCTGGATGACTAACAGGTTACTGGAACCCACAACCACGATTAACAAACCTTCTGAGTGAACAGTCTTGAACCTTTGAAAAGCGGTAGATGACTTCCTTCCTCTTTTCACTTCATTGGCAAGAATCTCAGTTGGCATTGCATTATTTTGAGCTTAGTCCATCAACAGTTCAAGAAAATTTAATAGTCACATGCTAGTGGTAGTATAAAATGAGCTGTAAATGTTTAATAAATACTCTGTAATGCTTTTAGAACATGTGTTAATAAATTATAAGTAAATAATGGATTCCCTATGAGAAAAAAAGTGAAAAGACCCACAGAATGGGAGACAATATCTGCAAACCATATACAGTAAAACCTGCAAAAGCCAGAACCTGTGTAAGGTGGGAACCTGTCAGAGAAGGAAAACTCAAATATTTTCCATTAAAATGAGCAATAGAAAAGTGGTAAGACTGCACCCTGTGAAAGGTGCAAAACTTGCGAGACCTGGAAAAACAAGGCAGTCCCATCAAGTTCTGGCTCTCAGTTTTTGCTGTATCCAATAAGGTACTTGTATTCAGAATATATAAAGAACTCCTACAACTCAGTAAAAAAAAGACAGCCCGGTTTTAAAAATGAGCAAAGGATCTGAATAGGTATTTCTCCAAAGAAGATTGAAATGGCCAGTAGGCACATGAAAAGATGTTCAACATTGTTAGCCTTCAGGGAATTGCAAATCAAAACCGTAAAAAGATAACCACTTCACACCACTAGGATGGCTGTAATTGAACAGACAGAGACAATAATGAGTGTTGGTGAGGATGTGCAGCTGCTTTGAAAAACAGGCTGGCATTTCCTCAAAAGGTTAAATATAGAGCTATCATGTGATCATCAATTCCACCCCTGGGTATACCCAAGAGACTATAAACATATATCCACACAAAAACTTCTGCATGAATGTTCATAGTAGCATTATTCATAATAGCCAAAATGTGGAAACAACCCAGATGTCCAAGTGATGAACTGACAAACACAATGTGGTATATCTATAGAATGGGATATTATTTGGCAATTTAAAAAGAATGCAATACTGTTATGGATTGAATTGTGTCCCCCCAAAAGATACGGTGAAGTCCTAACCCCTGTACCTGTGAGTATGACCTTATTCGGAAATAGGTTTTTTCTTTGACTATGTTATCAGTTAACTTAAGGATGTTGTGATTGTTGAGGCTGTGTGTCAACTTGTCTGGGCCATGATTCTCGGTGGTTTGGCAGTTACAATGTAGTTTGGCAGTCATATAATGATGCGGTCACCTCCGTGATGAAATCTGGTATATTGTGACCACCTCCATGATGGAATCTTCTGTGAGTAGCCAATCAGTTGAAAGGGGTGTGGCCTGCATCCAATATTGTGGACTTCTGGCAAGGCTCTTGGGCTTTTGCTCGCTCTGGATCCTGCAGCTGGCTTCTGTTCATCCGACCTCTGGTTCTTGGAACTTGAACTAGCAGCATACCCATCGATCTTGGGATCTGACAGCATACGAGCTAGAGGCCTGCCAGCTTACCTGCTGATCTTGGGATATGTCAGCCTCCGCAGCCTGTGAGCTAGAGGCCTGTTGTCTGACCTGCCAGTCTTAGGTTCGCCAGCCCTTGCAGCTGTGTGAGTCAAGAGAAGCCTTCAGCCTGACCCTCACTCAGACTTGCGACTTTCCAGCCTCTATAACTGCATGAGCCAGTTGCTTGATAATAAATCTAGATAGATAGATAGAAAGACAGACAGACAGACAAGATGGGTAAGATAGATGCTTCACTGATTTTGCTTCTCCAGAGAACACAGCCTTAGGCAGAGGTCATACCAGAGTAAACCAAACTAAAACCAAACTTGTTGCCTTTGGGTCGATTATGACTCATAGCGACCCTATAGGACAGAGACAGTTTCCAAGGCTGTAAATATTTATGGAAGCCAACTGCCACATTTTTCTCCCACAGAGTGGCTGCTGGGTTCGAACCATTGACCTTTCGGTTAGCAGCCAAGTGCTTAACCACTGCACCACCAGGGAGCTGGGGGGGTCATAATCCCTTCTGAGTGGTGTCTTATAAAGGGAAAAACAGACATGGAGACAGAGTCACACAGGGGAAGACACTGTGTGAAGATATATCTACAAGCCAAGGAATGCCAAGAGATGGCAGGGGCTACCAGAAGCCGCAAGAGATAAGGAAGGCTCTTCCCCCTAAAGTGGACAGAGAGAGCGTGGCCCTGCTTACGCCCTGATTTTGGACTCCTAGCCTCCAGAACTGTAAAACAGTAGATTTCTGTTCTTTAAAGCCACCTGCTTTGTGACATTTTGTATGGCAGCCCTAGAAAACTAAGGCAGATACTTAAACATGCTACAAATACTTGTACATGCTGAGTGAAAGAAGTCAGTCACAAAAGACCACATATGTATGATTCTACTAGGACCAGGAGCTTGGGAGAAAATGGGAGTGGCTGCTAACGGGTATGGGACCTCTTTTTAGGGTGATAAAATTTTTCTAAAATTGATTGTGGTGATGACTTTACGATTCTGTGAATATACTTAAAAAAACCAACTGGGTTAATTGTATGCTATATGATTTATATCTCACAGCTATTGAAAAAAAAAAGTAAATGAGTATTCTCTAGAAAATGGAGTTCAGTGCAGACATAACAAGAGTGTTGACCACTTTAATCAGTGTTGTAGAGCTGAAGAGATTTGTAGGGAAGCTCAGGCCTCTTGAGCTAGTTTTCCTGTCCTCATCCTTGGGAATTACCTTTTTGCTGAGCTCTGACCGTTGCTTTGAGGATTGTGTTTCTTGAAAAATACTTACCCCACAGAGTTTTTTGTCAGGCCTGTATAAGCCGTATACCACATGGTGACAGTGACTCGAGAAGAGTCTGAGCTGCCTGTGTGTCTCTCTCTCCACAAACGTTTATTACTGAGGAGTTGGCTGTGCCATTCACTGCTCCTGCTTCTGCTGTAGCCATCCTCTCCTGCAGTGCTCCTCACAGCTGCATCAAGGCTTGGGAGGCCACACTGAGTGTGCAGCGGAGCCAGCGTTCAGTGTGACAGTTCTTGAGGTTCTCTCCACCAATCAGTTGACACTTAAACTGCTCTGGGAGCTGGGCCATGGAGTCCCAACATGGAAATTGAGTGATTATGGGTTTTCCCCCCACAATGTGCAAGAAAATACATATGAACAGGTAGAATTTTTTCAGTTAGATTTTCTCCAGTAAATTTTTCTTAAGTCTTTGCCCACTGCCACTTTAGTTGCCGTCAGAGTTTGCAGATTAAAAAGAAGAAAGTAAGTCACGAGCAGACATTAGCAGAAAAACTCAGAATTAGTTTTTAACTTTTATTTACCAGATACTCACATGTTGCTTACATGCGCCAGGCATTGTTATAAGCGCCTTGAATATACTAAATGCTTTAATCTTCACAACTTTGGCTAGAGGTGGGTACTGTTGTCATCCCTATTTTACAGATGAGGATGGATACTGGGCACAGAGAAGTCAAGTAGTTTACCCAAAGTCACCCAGCTAGTGAGTTGCAGAGCTGGGGTTCCCGTCCAGCAGTCCAGCTCCAGTGTCTGTGCTCTTAACGATTGTGCCCTACTGCACTCAATCATGCTTCATTCAGCAACTTGTCTTCTTCCAAGGGTGTGATTATATATTAGTGATATGACTGGAAAGAGAGTTCCAAGTGTGTAGGGCGGAATAAGTTAGATTCTTATGTCATGATATCCTGCAAAAATCACCATGACTTTTGAGTGTGCCTTACCTGCATATGTTTGATAACCACTGTTCTGTAGACACCACCTAGCTTTTCTGGACTTTGTGAAAGTCCTTTAGGGCTACAGTTTCAGTAGGAGCTTGAAAGGACCTTAATAGTTTCTGATTCATCCATTCACCTCAGAGATAAGGAAACTGAGGGGACTTAACTCTGCTAAGGTCATACAGCTTCTCCTGACTCTGACCACTGCCCTTATTATTAAAATAATAGACCTAATACAGACCAAGACTTCTAAGAATCAGACACTGGGCTTCTCTTGTGTTCTCATTCAATGCTCACAGTAACCCGAGCTGTCTACTGTAGTACTGCTGTTACACCCATTTTCCAGCACAACCTAAGGTCCAGAGAGGAGGTGACTTGCCCAAAGTCACACTACCAGCAAGCAGTGTAGTTGTAATTCCAGAGCCCTCAGCCTTCATGATTTCGCTCTACTACCTTCTCGAGAGTATACTTTACTGTGACCTGGATGACCCACCGAGATTATTTTGTTAATGGGGTAGTAGAGTAAATGAGATGGCTTACCTAAGGCCCAAAGCACAGTGCCTAGCATATCAAACCAGAAAAAAAGAGTGCCGTCTAGCGGATTCCAACTCAAGGTGACCCCATGTGTGTCAGAGTACATCTTTGCTCCATAGGGTTTTCAGTGGCTGATTTTTTGAGAGTAGATCACCAGGCCTTTCTTCCAAGGCTGCTCTGGGTGGATTTGAACTGCCAGCCTTTGCAGTTGGTTACTGAGCGCTTAGCCATTTACGTCACCCAGGGACACCTCCTGCTATATCAGGTGTCCCCTAAATATTACTTTACTACTGTTGTTGTTAGTGTTAGTAATAATGATATTGGGTAAAATGAAAATCTGCTAGTAGATGATACATTTATTTGTATCACTAGTTTAATTGTATTAACGATTTGCTTAGAAAGTTGAACCTTAGAAATTTTTTTTTTTTACTCTGCTTTAGGTGAAAGTTTACAGCTCAAGTTAATTTCTCATTCAAAATTTTATACATTTATTGTTTTGTGACATTGTTTGCAGTCCCCACAGTGACAGCACGCTCCCCTTTTCCACTCCAGGTTCCCTGTGTCCATTCGTCCAGTTCCCGGCCCTTCCTGCTTCTTGTCCTGCTTTTGGGCAGGAGCTGCCCAGTTGGTCTCATATGTTTGATTGAACTAAGAGGCACGTTCCTCACATGTAGTAATTTTTTGTTTTATAGGCTTGTCTATGTCTAAAAAGTGGACTTCGGGAATGGTTTCAGTTCTGGGTTAGCAGAGCATCCGGGGCCATAGTCTTGGGAGTTAGAGAACTTTAGATGTTGGTTCTTTTAAAAACAGGGGAGGGGGATCTTCAAAAAGGATCCCTAGCCTTTTCAGCAGCGCCCCCCATAGAGTCTAGGCAGAAGCCCTGAGTGATCAGAGTTATTTGTGACCTGAGACGAATTCCACACACTTTGCTTCCAGGTATCTGTCTGGGGGGTGGGGGGGTCTGATGGTGGCAGGAGAAAGGGGTATGAGAGGAAGGGATGGATTATGTTATTTGTATTGGCTGTGTTGAAATACTTTTATTTTATGTTAAAGTTGTGGGACAAAACAGAACTGTGCAGTCTGTTTTTCTAAGTTTCTAAGCTTGTCTGGCTCCTGGGGTCTTGGAGGGAGTATTGCAGCTTTTAAAGTCTCTGCTGTGGGCTAAGGGCCCATTCTAATAGCTCTGTTACCTCAAGTCTGTTTGGAGCAGGTTTGAGGGGCAGAAACATGTTTTCTCATAAGCTGTCACTCAGTCCTCTCTTCCTGGTGGCTGTCTCAGCCTCCATTATGTTCCCTCCTCCAGGGGCTTCTGAGGAGAATGGCCTGCCTCACACTTCAACTAGGACCCAGCTGCCCCAGTCAATGAAGATTATGCATGAGATCATGTACAAACTGGAAGTGCTCTATGTCCTCTGCGTGCTGCTGATGGGACGTCAGCGAAACCAGGTGGGCCTCTCCCCAAAGTCTCAGAGTAGGGGGAGCCAGTAGCACCCACTTCCTGAGTGCCTATGGTGTGTCAAGTCCTCCATTAGGCCTTCTCCCAGAATGGCTCTCATCAGCCCAGCAAAGCCTAGGGGTGGCTTTCCTTATCCCCGTTTTACACATAAGGACAAGTCTGATTCCAGAGCTTGTAGTCTGTCCATTGTACCTTCCTGTGGGCAGTTTAGTGGCATTACCTGACTTTGTTAACATGAAGAATAAAGGGCTGATGTCTGGCAAGATGACAGCCCTGTAGAAGGAGTGGAGGAGTTGCCAATGTGACAGTGCTCCCAGGGGCTTAGGGCGGTGGGGCAGAGCCCAGAGCTGTGTCAAGTTATGAAAACTGGGCTACAACAGGGCAGCTCCAGACGTGCTGGGGTTCCCTGAGCCTTGAAGCAATTCTAGGAGGGAAGAGAAGAGCCTCCAACCGGTAGCAAGAGGAAGGGGACTCTGGAAGTATGCAGTACTCCTCCTCAAGATTGAGAAGAAGTGCTCTGACCAGGATCACAGCAGAGGGTTCTGGACAGAGCTGGAGAAGGATATAGAACAAAATTCTAACTCACAAAAAAAAAGACCAGATTTACTGGCCTAAAGGAGACTGGAGAAACCCCGAGAGTATGGCCCCCAGACACCCTTTTAGCTCAGTGGTGAAGTCATCTCCGAGGTTAACCGTTTAGCCTGGGAGTGGACAGCCCCATAAAACCAAATGGGACTAATGAGGCACAGCAGCCCAGGGACAAAGGCCAGAAGGCAGAAAGGGACAGGAAAGCTGGTGATAGGGAACCCAAGGTTGAGTAAGGATAGTGTTGATGTGTTGTGAGGTTAACCATTGTCATAGGGCAGCATGTGTACTAACTGTTAAATGAGAAACTATTTTGTTCTGTAAGCCTTTATCTTCAGTGAGAATAGCAGCTCAATTGGAAGAGCGTAGTCGATGTCACTGAACTGTGCATGTAGAAATTTTTGAAATGGTGTATCTTTGGCTGTGTATATTTTCACCAAAAAGGTCAAGAAGGGAGAGGGTTGACATGTTGTGGGGTTGTTAACCAATGTCATAAAACAATATGTGTACTACTGTTTCATGAGAAACTATTTGTTCTGTAAGCCTTCACTTGAAGTACAGTAAAAAATAAAACAAAAATTAAAAAAAAAAGATTAAGAAGCAGCCCTCTCTGGCCAGCCATATCCATAGGATTATTTCTCCTGGGGATGAAACTAGCTGGAAGAGAGTGGGGGACCAACCTAGTGGGAGAGGAGGCTGGGAGCTCAGCATTCCTTATGTACCATTTTCAATCTGACATTGGACTAGCCATATTCCTCACAACAACTCTGAAGTTGGTGCAGTTATGCCCATTTTACAAGTGGGGAAACATATTCAGAGAGAAAGTAGTTGTTCCTAGTCAGGAAGCTTAGTAAATAGTGGAGTGCGATTCAACCCCAAGTATGAATGTCTTTCAGATGAAACAGTAGAAAAGGTAATAGGCTGTGATCTCTGCATTATTTGCAAGGAAAATATTCATTCCAGTCCTGCTGATGGAGAGGTGATTAATGTGTAGATTTTGAGAGATGGAAAGGACCTTAAATTTTTCCAGTTGTTGGTACAAGACTTTGTTTAAAGATGCAGCAGTGAAGAAAACAGACAAAATTCTGTGACCTCGTAGGGTTTGCATTCTATGGGGGCGAGATGGGGAAAAAGTAAAAATATAGTTTGTTTTAAAAAAAAAAAAAAGTCACAGTCAAGTCAGTTCCGACTAATGGCGACCCTGTGTGTTTCAAAGTAGAACTTGGGTGATTGTAAATGCTGTGGGGGGTTGTGGGGCCAACTCTGAGAAAGGGGTGAGGGAGGGGCAGGGAGGGATTTTAGATGGGTGGTCAGGGAAAATGCTCATTGAGAAGATGGCGTTTGGCTTGTCAGTGTCCTGAGGAAAATGAGGGACAGCTATGCCGATAGTCAAGGCAGCCTACCAGGTAGAAGAAGCAAAGACCCTGGGGTGTTAGGGGTATGCCTTGTGTGTTGGTGGAACAGTAAGGAAGCTTAGGTGGACTGGAAGAAGACAAGGAGAAGAGATCTGAGGGGAATCACGACCACATCACGTGGGGCTTTATAGGCCATTTTAAGGAGTTTAGTTTTTACCCTGAGTGAAATGGGATGTCATTCTTCTGGCTGCTCTGTGAAAGACTGGACACAGTAAAGATGGAAGTGGGGTGACCCATTAGGTGCTCTTGTAATTGAGCCAAAAGATGATAGAAGCTAGGACTGGCATGTTGGTTATGAGAAATGGTTGCATTCTGGATATATTTTGAAGATAGAACAGATGGGATTTGCTGATGGTTTGGATGTGGTTTGTAAGAAAGAGAGGAAGAATTAAGGATGACTCTCAGGGTTTTTTGCTTAAGCAAATGGGAGGATGGCTTTGCCATTTATTGAAGTGGTTGAGATCAGGGAGAGGAGTACAGGAGCAGGCTTAGGGAGGAAGATAAATTTAGTCTGGAACAAGTTAGGATTGAAGTATGTATTAGAGTTGGCACTTGGATTACCTGTGCCTGGAGTTAGGGGAGACCTTCAGGGCTTTGGTAGTCACCAGCATATGGTTGGTATTTGAAGCCAGGACCTGGATGAGCTCATTGTACTGATCATTCACAGTACTGGTACTACTCCCTTCAATATGGAATATATTTTTTAAAAATAATAATGGTAGTGATACCTTATGTGTGTTGTGTGCTTTTACTTTTTCAAGGCACTTTCACAGTTATTGACATTTGAATTTTTCAAATATTTAGTAAATTATACAACAGGTGGTGGGAGCCTCTCCCTGCACTTGATGCTTGAGAAAACCAAGAACATAGAGGGCCATGCTGTTGGTGGCCAGGCATTGTTAGAGCCAGGATTTAAACTCTGCTGCGCTGACCTTTTTTTCTGTCACCTCACCAAAACAGTTCCCTGTTCCCTGAGCCTTCCTGTTCCCAAGTTTCTGTGAATCTTTGTGGTCTTTTAACTCTGTGATTGTAGCTCTGCTTTCTTGGGAAGAGCCTGTGAGCTGGCCTTAGAATTCCTGCCCAACTGAGAATTGTTGTTTTACTGGCATGTTCTCTCATTTGTACAGTCAGCACTTACCGAGTTTCTGCTGTGTGCAGGCACTGTAGGGACATGAATTCACAGACCTTGCCTTCAAGGAGCTGATAGTCTAAGATAGCTAGGGGAAGGGTTCTTTGTCCAGGCCTCACAGAAGGCTTCCTCTTTGAAGTGGCCTTCTTGTTTATGTGCTGTTGGACCAAGTTCTCTGACCCATCTTGGGTAAATTGAAATCACAAGACTGGAAACTCCATCCCTCTGGTGCTCATGAAAATAATCAACAGAGCAGTCACTTCTGTGAGCCAGGCCCTGAGCTTCTCTCAGTGACCTCATTGAGTCTTTTCAACAGCTCCGTTATCCCCCATTTTCCATCAAGGGACTGGGGCGGAAAGGAGCAGGCTTTAGGCTCAGTACACTCGGGTTATAGTGACACTTCCACCACTGACATTACACATTGGTCCGGCTGAACTTCCCTTTCCCCTTGTTACATGGGAATAACTGAGCACTCGTTCTGTGCTTAGGACTTTACATGTATTTTCCCACTAGCCATACAACAGCCCTGAGAAGGGCTAATAATAGTTTTTGGGTTTTTTTTTTTTTTATTTTTTATTTTAGGTTATATATCAATTTATTTTTTAATAGTAAAACTTTCACATAGTTCTGTTCTTAAAGGTATAAATGGATATCAATGAAGCCTCTCTTCCATCTGCTCCTCGACACTCGGGTTCTCCCATGAAGTAGCTAATTTTTCCAGTTATTAGTGTATCCTTCCAGAGACATTTTATGCTTATTAAGGCAAATATATTCCTCTCTCTTTTTTTTTCCCCCACACAGTTACATAGTATATACACACTTGGCTTTCTTAACCTTATACCATGGCAAATGTTCAGTTCACTACATGTAAAAGACGCCTTGTATCCCATTGAATGGATGCCCCGTAATTTATTTAATTGGTCCCCCTTGGTGGCAGTATAGGTTATGTAATGTTGCCATGAGTAACTGTACATTTGCCCTTTAGTATTTATGTGGATCTGTCTGACAATAAACTCCTGTAAGTGGTCAAAGGAATATGGCTTTGTAATTTTTAGAGATAATGCCAATCTGTCCTTCCTGTCTAGGTCATACCAGTGTACCCTCCCACCAGCAGTGTCTAAATGGGCCTGATTCCCATATCCTCACCAACAGTTTTATAAAGCTTTTTTTTTTTCTTTGCCAATTTGAAAAAGTGAAAAATGCCTTGTGATTTGAATTTCTCTTAATACTAAAAGTGAAGTTGAACACTTTTCATATATTTAAGAACCTTTTGTATTTTCTTTGTCCTGTCTGTTTATATCCTTGGCTCATTTTTTCTGGAGGGTTGGGTTTTTTTAATTTTTTTAAAGAGTTTGTAGGACTCCTTATAAAGGAAAGTAGCTCTTTGCCTGTGATGTGAGTTGCTAATATATTCTCCAGTTTGTCATATTGGACTTGTGGCTTTGTTTGTTGTGAGGTTTTCCACGCAGAATTTTAAAAAGTTCACGTGGTTGAATTTAACAATCTTCTTTTTGGTTCCTCTGTTCAGTATAGTGCTTTAGAAAGAGTTTCCCACTCTTAGATCAGTTAAAAAAAAATTTCTTACCAAAAATTTTTCTGGTATCTTTAGTGTTTCATTTTTTAGTATTTGTATCTTACTCTCAATTGGAATTTATCCTAGCATGAAGCATGAGGAGTATTTTCATTTTAATGATTATGAAACAAACTAGAAAGTTTAAGGAGTTTGCTTAAGGTTACAGAGTTTCTACATGTGGAGCTAGATTTAAACCCAGGGCTGGCTGAATTCCAAACTCATCCTGTTAAGATAGGACCTACCGTACAGTAGGACTCATAGGATTATTGTGAGGATTAATGAGCGGAGTTAAAAAGTATATTTGTGTGTAGTGGAGGGTGGGGTGGTGAGGGTTAGGGTATGTGTGGGAGTTTCTTTAAGCCTCAACAGTCCATACTCACTGTTGGCTTTCTTCTTCCTGAAGATTGTTATTGTACATGCTGAGCACGAGGCTTAGATAGATCTTAGCAGCACATCTGTCTTAATGCTTTTCCCTTCCTGCCCATCCAGGTTCACAGAATGATTGCAGAATTCAAGCTGATACCAGGGCTCAATAATTTGTTTGACAAGCTGATTTGGAGGAAGCATTCAGCATCTGCCCTTGTCCTCCACGGTCACAACCAGAACTGTGACTGTAGCCCGGTGAGCAAGGGGCCCTGGGAAAGATAGGACTTTACTTGCCAGGAGTAGTTATTTCAAGCCCTGCTGTTGGCCCTTTCAATTCTTGTTTCTTGGGTGCAGAGCAGAGACTGAAATCCCATAATTGGAAGCTGCCTTAGGGGAGGACCTAGCCCCACCCCTCAGCCTATGCAGAAATCTCTTTTGAGGTATTCCTGCCTGAGACCCTCCAGCTAGCCTCCCCTTGTATCTCTAGCATGGGAGCTCACTTCCCTGCACTGCCTAACAGTAAGTTTTTCCTTGTTCTGTGCTCTGCCCCATTGTACCACGAATAGTTTTTCCTTCTAGAACCACGCACCACCAATGGTCTGCATCAAAAAAGGGCTTTAGGATTTTTTTTTTTTTTTTTAAGGGTCAAGGACTTACCTCTCCTTGTCTTTCTCAAGTACCCTAGAGAGAGCACTGAAAACTGAGGGTCAGGCCTGTTGTGCCACTCAAGATCACGAACAAGTAACTGAATCTCTGAGCCTGTTTTCTTGCCAGAGGAGGTTAATACTCCCTTGCCCTGCTGGCCTTGTGAGCCAGGGTGTGGCTTGCCACCATGATGAGTGGGAAAGTGCTCTGAGACCTAAAAGTGCTGCACAGCCATCAGGGCACAGTGATCTCTGCACTGCATTCTGGGTAGCGTCTTCAGTGCCCTGTCTGCCAGCTGAGCATTTTTCTCCTTGGTCTTGTCAGATTTGCCATTCACTCCATCCATTTGAGTTTTTAGTTTCAAGTGAATGCATTTTGCATTCTCTCTGGCTCTTTTTTCAAAAACTGCTTGGTCTTTGTTCATTATGTTACAGCCTTATTCTTTCCTTATGATTCTGTTGCCTTTGTATCTCTTTAATCATTTGTAACATGCTTTTTTATGGTCTCCTTCAGGTTGCTCATAGGGTACTAATGCTTTTAGTTGAGTCTTCAGACTTAGGGTAGAGTGTTGCTTCATGTTTTGTAATGTTTATGGAGCAGTCACCTTCAGAGGCACTTATTTTCCCAGTGGGTACCTGGGTAGCCTGGCTTCTGGAAGTAATTCTACAGAGCACTTTTGCTTTCATTTCTGCCAGGTGCATTAGAGAGTATGACTGGTCCAGGGCCAGTTTGTATGTTTAGTGTCTTGGCTTTCCCTCCCTGGTGGTGTGAGCTCTGGGTCTCTGTTTCTCTTGGAAGGCTCCCCTCCAGCCACCAGCAGGGACGAGCATCTTTGTCAGCTCCCTGGGCTGGTAGGTGGAGTTTTTTAACCATTCTTCCATCAGGTTCATAAGTTCCCCAGGCGTTGTGCAAGCCCAGGGCTCTGTCCGGTCCCTGCAGGGCATCCAGACCCAAGCCCTGGAGGTCTCTTTTCTACCCCTTCCACTCTGCCAGAGCTGCTGCATCAATTCTCGTGCTTCCTGCTCTGAACTTGGTCCTTTCTTCACTTCTGATTCCTGTGGGTTTCCATTTCTTTCTTATGAGCTCAGCCTAACATTTAATAGAATTCTGGTTTTTTTTAGTCCGATATGTCGGTGTGTTTTTAGCAGGAAGGGTTCCACATTAGCGTAATCTGCTGTTGGTCAGATGTGGAAGTTGACAGATGGTTTTAAAGAAAAGACCTCATTGTGCATGAGGACAGAGGCTCAGAGAAGCCATGTGACATGCCCAGGCTCTCACCAGAGCATCTGCCTTGTTGTTTTGGAACACTGTGACTGTGATTTTAACACTGAGGATATACATGTCTTCTAGGACATCACCCTGAAGATACAGTTTTTGAGGCTTCTCCAGAGTTTCAGTGACCACCATGAGTAAGTATGAGTGCACCCCTTGAAGGAGAGTCATTGGGTCATCTCCCAAAGACCGCTTCTCTCCTTGTCCCGTCACTGACCTCAGCTCAGGAGGACCTGGGAGCTGGTGAAAGCCTACTGTCACCTCAGTGTCACCAAGTGGGGCCAGCATTTCCATTTATCCAGCCCTTCCTTCATGCCAGGCACTGTGCTGAGCTCCTTCACCCTCACAGCCACCATGGGAAGCAAGTACAGACATTGTTGGCCCTTTATTACCCTTGGAGTCAGTACATCTCAACCCTCTGTCCCTCTGAGCCAGGAGCAGACAGATGAGATGCTCACAGGGGCTGCGCAGGAACCTCAGATGGGCAGAGTGGGTTGAGGGTTTGCTTATTGAACAGATGGGTTATTCTTCACCTCCACAAGGAAATGTGCCCTCTCCCATTTTTCTTGAAACACATTTTGCCCTCTAATTTTTTATTTTCAACCTTTAGTAGAAAACGTATAAGAAAACAATTCTGCTCTAAGGAAAACAATGCAGGGGAGGGATGAATGGCAGCCAGACCTTGACCTTGATTTTGGGAGACAGTGAATGTGGTGGGGACTTTGGTGAGCTGGAGCACACAGGTAGCTGTGCTTACCCCCGCCAGCTGTTAGTGTGCCAGAAACTGGGCCTGCTGTTGAATGGCTTCTGGTTTTGTCCCCTCAAGGAAAACCAAAAATTAAGATTTATGTATGAAAAGTTGTGATTTTTAAATATTATCTCCAATTCTGTTAAAACATTGTATGAACTAACAGATTATGCCTGAGGACAAATGTGGTCCAGGGGCCTCTATTTTGCAACTTCCATCTTTATCATGTGTTACCATCCTCTTTAAGAGAGGTTCTCTGTCTCAAGGACATAGAGGGGCACCAGGAGTCCCCTGAAAAATGGTACCAATATGTTATGAACGTGCACATTTTTTTCCTGAGGAAATGTGTCTGTTGCTTTCATCAGACACTTAAATCTGAGTACTTCTGTGTGCCAGGTGCTGTGCTAGACTCTGGGGATACAGTGCTGATGAGTGAAAACAGCCATAGCTCTACTTTGTGAAGGTTGTAGTCTGGGATGAGAGACAGTAGTCAGAGAATCACACCATTGAATGTATATTGACAAAGAGATAGTGTTTGGGAGGAAAGAAGCATTTGGCAAGGGTCCTGACCTGGCTGGAGGATAGTCAGGGAACTCTTCCTGTAGAAGTAACAAGTCATCTGAGACCTGAAGGGTCGGTAGTGGTTTATTGGGTGAGAAGGGAGAATGTTCTAGCCAGAGCCACAGCGTGCGTAGAGGTCTGTGCAGGAGGGAGCATGGGGTGTTGAAGCAGACCAGTGTGACCAGATACTGTGAGTGCTGGGGCTTGGCTCAGCTTGAGGCTGGAAAGATAGCTGGTGGCCCAGCCATGCAAGGCCTTGTGGCTCATGTTCAGGGGCTTGAGTTTTATTTATTCTAAAAGCAGTGTGAAGCTGTGGAAATGCTTTAAATGGCTATGATGTGATCAGATTCCCATTTTTTGAAGATCATTCTGGGTGCTGTGTGAGGAATTGATTTCTTGTGGGGAGACTGTCTTTATGGTCTCTTTCAGATTGCTCGTAGCGTACTGATGCTGGGGCAGCCCACATGACTTGGGTGGTGACAGGCCTGGATGTGAGGAGGGGGTATCACAGAGGCCTCTGGCCCGTGTAACTGAGCGCATCCTGGCGGGAATGCTGGACTAGCACCAGGCTTGAGGAGTAAAACAGTGAGTTTGATTTAGACTTGTTGAGTTGGAGGTGCCTTTGAGAAATCAAATAGAAATGTTCAGTAGGAAAAATAAAGGCCTGGAGATGCTGGAAGGGACCTTGTTTGTGAATGTGAGAGGCAGAGGGGTGGGTGTTGGGGCCAAAGAGAGACTCAGAAAGTCTGAGAGCCCACGGCGCAGAATACCACTCAGGAGTACAAGATATTGGAGGAAGGCACTGGTAGATTCTCAGATTCTTCCTCTCCACAGAAATGAGCAGGGGGCTCCCTGCAGTAGCACAGTGCTGACACCGCAACCCCTGTTCCAGCCCTTTACTCCTCCACCCTATTTGTTTTAGGAATAAGTACCTGCTACTCAACAACCAGGAGCTGAATGAACTCAGTGCCATCTCTCTCAAGGCCAACATCCCCGAGGTGGAAGCCGTCCTCAACACTGATAGGTGAGCGTGGGCGGGATACCCTGGGGCTCCCAGACGGGCACACAGGGCAGGTGCAGTTGTGCTTTCTCACTCACATGTAGCCACTGTATCCCGAGAGCTGGCAGCACCACCTATGTTATCTCACTGGAGCCTCCCAGCAGTCTGAGGAGGCTTTCCGACAGGTCACCTGCAAAGGTTGCCTGTGCTCTGGCCCCTCCCGTTTGTCACTCATGTGCCCAAGGCCCCTTTACTGATGTGTTCGCTGAGCAGGACAAAGAAGCAGGCCCCCCACCCTCTGCCAAGAGTTAAGTCCCATTTTCTGAATGCTGGACTCCGTGCCCAGCACGTACCTGGGCCATATTTGCCTTATCTTCTGGAGCAGAGTTGGAGGGGCTCCATCCAAAGCAACAAGAGCCAGGATTTCCCAACCTTGAGCAGAACTCCGTGTTCAAATGAAATTGGGCACAGTTCCACCCTCATGTCTGTAGTGGATACAAGTATAGCTGCTCTACTGGAAGAGGGAGTTTCAGGGCCCAGAACCCCATGCTGGGACATGAGTCGCTTCCTCATCTACTGCCTTTGCTTTATGGGCCACAAAGCTGAGGCTTAGAGGCATGGGTACTTGTCCAAGGCCCAGCTGGAGCTGAACCTGAGGCCCAGGCTGTCTGCCTCACCCCATTGGCACTGACTTTGCCCCATCTGGCAGGCTTTGTCATGGCCTGTTTCAAACCCACTTTTGGTTTAAACAGTCGTCCCTCCAGCAGCTCGGAGCCCTGTCTAACTTGTGGTTTTGGCCTCTGATCACTTGCCACGGGTCAGGGAAGGGCAAGCTGGCCTGAGATGTGGTGTGAATGTGCCTGGCTCTTTGGTTCTGACTGCAGGCGTCCCCGGGCTGCTCTGGACCCAGGTAGAGTAGGGGGCCATCCTGCAGACTTGTTCTTTTACCCACCTAAGCTGGCAGAGTGACCCAGCCCCAGGGGTCCAAGACAGCAGTCCTTTGGCCAAGTGGAACTTGATCCTTATCAGCCCCTCAGGTCTGCCACCAATTTCCCTGTCTTTTATTTCAGGAGTTTGGTGTGTGATGGGAAGAGGGGCTTATTAACTCGCCTGCTGCAGGTCATGAAGAAGGAGCCAGCCGAGTCATCGTTTAGGTGGGTTTAGGCATAGGTACCTGCCACCGTGAGGGGTCCAGAGCCAAGGGTTTCTCAAGTGGTTAGCAGTGCTTCCTTTAATAACCAGCTTCCACCTCTGAAGTCTGGACACTGGGAGGGAGAAGGGACTTTGACTGCCCTCTTGCCCTTGGGTTGGCTCAGCAAGCATGTATTAGCTTCTGCTACAGAGCACCATTGTATTTCAGGAGTTGACCAAGCAGTTACCAAGCACTTATTCTGTGCTGGACAGGTGGAAGAGAAACAGGAAGCAGTACCTGCCCACATGGAGTTTCCTGGGTTGTGGGAAACGGGCTTGAAAAAACAAAACAAAACAACTGTTTCAGTGCAGTGTGGAAAGGAATAGAGCCAGGATCTTCCCCGGGAGCTATGGGAGCAAAGAAAAGCCCTTTCCCCAGCAGGGGCTGTCGGGGCCTGGGCGTGGACAGGGATAGCTTCTCAGAGATCCTTAGACGTACCTAAGATGAGTCTTCAAGGATCACGAATAGGCGTTAGTGAGTGGGTAAGAGGAATTTCACCAGGGCTGGGGTGTGCACTGTCAGTAGGCTCTAGGCCCAGATGTGCCCCTGTCAACTCAGCCTGCCTTGCCAGAATGCCCCCTCATGGCCCTCTGGGGCCACTCAGTTAGTACCAGCCACCTCTTCTCGAGGACAGCCCATCAGCGCTGAGGTCAGGGTCCCTCACACATTCCTTCCCCTCTCTTCCATGCCCTCTCTGTTTGAAAGGGCAAAGCCTAGAGTGTTTTGCCATGTGAGTCTAGACACCACTTCTCCCTGGCACAACCTCCTCCAGACAGAACCAAGTAGAAGATGCTAGGCTGTCAGCTCTATGAGGATGGGGACTCTGTCTTGCTCACTGCCTTGTACCCAATGGCTAATCTGATGCCTAACGTTCAGTAAATGTCTGTTGAGTAAATATAAAGGCAGCAAATATCTCCCAACCCCTTGGGGAATGAGCATGGGCCAGAAGAAGGCAGCCTAAGCTGCCTGGGCCAGGGGTCAACATTTGGGTCGTAGGTTTTGGCAAGCTCGGGCTGTGGAGAGTTTCCTCCGAGGGACCACCTCCTATGCAGACCAGATGTTCCTGCTGAAGCGAGGCCTTTTGGAGGTAATGGCCTGAGGAACCAGGGTACCGGGTGTTCCATTCTCCCCCCCCCCCCATCCCCACATAGCTTTCCTGCTTTGAGACCTAAACAGTTTGTCGGGGGCATACCAATCTCTTGATTTTAAAATGCCAGTGCAGATTGCCCTAATTTTGACCTTGGGTTTCCAACTGGGGGTTCCTCAGGGGGCTTAAAGGGTGATTGGGGGACCTGGGAGGGTGGCCATGGAAGAAGGTTAGTGTGTTAAGTAACCCAGCAAGGCCTTTTGACCCTGAGGATGTTTTGATTCTGACTAAACGTTAATGGCCCTTTATTGAATAAAGACCCCCAGAAAAAGTAAAATTTGCCAAAGGTGGCCAAAACTGTAATTGGTTAAGAAAAAAAAAATTGATACAGGCAAGAAAGAGACCCATGAAACAAATCTTTTGTAAAATTCATAAGGAAAAAAGTTAAATCAATGGAATCAGGAAAATGAAACTGGGAAATGTTGGAAACAGTTTAACTCTTGTAGGAAACTTTATCAAGGAGTTAAATTGGCTTAATATTCTTGATAATAATTTATTGATTTTGGTACAATTTTGTAAACACAAAAGCAAACCATAGGGTCAAAATGTGTCCTGTACCCTTAAAATTTGTTGTTCATTTACCTGAATGGCCTCAGTGCTCAGGCAGCAGCAGATGTTTACATCTGGAAGAGTCACCCCTCACCTGGGAGCTGGAGAGCCCTGGCCATCTTGTGACCGCAGAGCAGGTCATAGGCTTCAGCCGTGAGCGCTGGGCAAGCTAGAGAAGCCGTAGCTTCATACCCCAACCTGTCCCCCACCTCCCAGCCTGAAGTGGCACAGGCCTGGCCCTGCTGTTGGAGCCAAAAGCATCCTCAGACAAGAAGCTAGACAGGGGAGCAGGTTCAAATGACCTGGATGCTTGCTGGAAGCAGATATGGTGTGGTCTGTGTACATGCCTGCCCTGGGGGGCAACAGATGAGTGTGGCCTAGGGGCAGCAGCCCCCTCTGCTGTTGGCCTCGGGGCCCAGCAGCATTCATGGTGTCACCCTGTCCTCTCCCTTCCCCAGCACATCTTGTACTGCATTGTGGACAGCGAGTGCAAGTCAAGGGATGTGCTCCAGAGTTACTTTGATCTCTTGGGGGAGCTGATGAAGTTCAACGTCGATGCATTCAAGAGGTTCAATAAATACATCAATACTGATGCAAAGGTAAGACTAACCTAGAGCTTCATGGGGTTTGCTGGATTGTTTAAAAGTCACCTTGGAGCCCTGGTCCTGGCTGGTCTTCAGGTGCTGGCTTTCAGTTGGAGAATACTGGGGAGTCAGTGGCCAGTAGACGTCTTCAGCAGACGTTCATTAGACCTACTCTGTGCCAGGCACTGTGCCAGTAAGTGTTCAGTAAACACTGGGAAGACAGAGTTGCTTGTGGGGAGGGGCTAGGGTGGGAGGGATAGAATGTGAAAACGGTTGAGGTGGTGTGGTGGGGGCCACGATGGGAGCCCCAGGAAGGAGGGAGGTGCCGGGTCTGGTATGGTAGTCAGGCTCACGGATGAACATGACAGAAACCCAGCTCAGACTAGTTAAAGTAAAATAGAGGAGTCCAGCACCCTCCAGTGCAGAAACACTTCGTGAGGTGTCCAAAGATCTGGGTCCAGCTTCTGGTTGTGCTCCTTAGTAGCTGGGTGGTGAGGGCATGTCACTTACCTTTCTGAGCCTCATTCTTCCTATCTGGAAAAGAACAGGGCAGGGGAGAAGATCTCTAATGCCCCTTGCAGGGACCTGCCTACTCGGGGCATGCCTGTCTCCAGCCAGCAGACTACCACCTCCCATTTCAGCTCAGTCTCTGCTCCAGTTCCAGGTGTTCCTGAAGCAGATCAACAGCTCGCTGGTCGACTCCAACATGCTGGTGCGCTGCGTCACTCTGTCGTTGGACCGATTTGAAAACCAGGTAGACATGAAAGGTAAGAAGAAACTAGGGTGCTGGGTGAATCAGTCTGTCAGCACTGATGCCCAACAACCAGCCCTCTAGCAAGGAGCCAGAAAAGACTGGACAGAGCTGCGCTCAGCACCCAAGTGGTCAAGGGTCAGGGCGCGCACGCTGTGGTGCCAGCCATGGGCATGGATGCGCATGAGGCAGAACCAGTTGCGTAGGGACTCTGGAAAACTGTCTAAACTTTCTTTCATTGTTCTTTACTCAATTTAATGTTGTCCTTTTTTCCTGCTAATGGAAACTTTGCTGTACACCATATAGATAAACGGGTCTGGAGCGACTGGGAGATTGAGGGGTGGTGAGGGCTTTCAGAAAGAGGTGGTCCCTTAGCATGATTCTGAAGGAAAAAGTGGTGCTGCCTTCTGGGTGGAGGGCTCTAATGAGGACACGGCTTAGCTTGGGTGACAGAACAGCTGGAGATTATTTGTTCCTACTACAGCCAACTTTAGTTGTTTTGACAGTGAGGGGCTCCCAAGAGAGTCAGGACCCAATGAGGGCTTGACTGGCGCCTTGTGTGGCCAGGCCGCTGAGCTTCCAAGCCTGCTGCTCACAACTCTGCCTCTCTGTTTCCAGTGGCCGAGGTCCTGTCTGAGTGCCGCCTGCTTGCCTACATATCCCAGGTTCCCACACAGATGTCCTTCCTCTTCCGCCTCATCAACATCATCCACGTGCAGACACTGACCCAGGTGAGGGCCTTGGCCAACATGCAAGTGGGGAAGGCAGATGGGAACAAGTTCCTAGTCCTGGAGCCTGAAAGGGTTTATATATCCCGCCCCACCCAAGAAGTGGGTCTCCTGAGACCATCTCTGGCTCCTAGCAAACCATCCCAGCTGTTCTAAGGACTTTGCCCTGTAAGCATCTGACAAGTAGAGAGGAATCCGTGCCCTGTTTTATAGAGGGGCCCAAGGAAGAGTAGCAAGTCTGGGGTCACAGATCGAACTGAGCAGAGTTGAGATTGGCACTGAGTTCTTCCGACTCCCAGGCCAGTGCTCTTTCCCACCCCTCCTGCTGTGCGGGGCTTTGGAATCAGGGGTTGACTCCCAGCTCCCTCACTAAATAGCTGTGCAGCCTCCCCTTCTCCACACTTCTAAAAGGGGAGTGATACAAGTGCCTCTTCTCGGTTCTTTTGTGCCTTCATCTAATAAACACGTATTGAGGCTGTGGGCTAGGCCCTGTGCTGGGGATGCAGGGTGAACAAGAGGCCGAGGCTCTGCCCTCCTGATGTCACAATCTAGTGCCGAATGAATGTTACAAACTGAGATAAGTACATCTAACCTGTGCACCCAGTCCTGCCTGGGGGATCCAGGCTTCCAGGAAAAAGTGACACCTGAGCTGGGACCTGGAGGAGTGGATGCTATCTAGACAAAGGTGGTTCTTGGCGGGGTGAGGATGCGGTCTGGGTGTGAGTACAGAACAGAAGGTGCTTGGGCAGGAAGGGCTGCTGGTGCCGCTGGCATCATTCCTCCCCGCAGCCCTGCCTGAGGCTCATGCAGGGCAGCTCAGTGCTCAGCCCGTGGACGCTGCCAGGGCCTGCCTGGTGTGGGCCTGGGATGACCCCGCTCCCTGTCCAGTGGCTCCCCAGGTTCACCGAGGGCTGCTGGGGCTACTGGTTTGTGCCTCACTCGGCTGACCTGGGGCCTTGCAGGAGAACGTCAGCTGCCTCAACACCAGCCTGGTGATCCTGATGCTGGCCCGACGGAAAGAGCGGTTGCCCCTGTACCTGCGGCTGCTGCAGCGGATGGAACACAGCAAGAAGTACCCGGGCTTCCTGCTCAACAATTTCCACCACCTGCTGCGCTTTTGGCAGCAGCATTACCTGCACAAGGACAAGGACAGCACCTGCCTGGAGAACGTGAGTGCCCTGCCCCCTTGGTCAGGCATGCAGGCCTGGTCCCTCAGGGGCGTCTTGGGTACATGGGCCCTGCATGGGCCCTGTGGCACAAGTGACTCACGGTCCCTTTACCAAGGCCCTCTCCACGGGGTGCCGGGCTTAACCTGGGTCCTCCAGGCGCCCCCCCAGCCCCTCTCTCTTTGCCCAGAGCTCCTGTATCAGCTTCTCATACTGGAAGGAGACAGTGTCCATCCTGTTGAACCCAGACCGCCAGTCACCCTCTGCCCTTGTCAGCTACATCGAGGAGCCCTACATGGACATAGACAGAGACTTCGCTGAGGAGTGACCTTGGCCAGGCCTCAGAAACTGCTGGGCCAGGGCCAGTGCGGGTGAGCGTGGATACGCATGCCACGCGCCCTGCCCTGCTCCCGTCCCTCCCCTGCCTCCCTGCTGCTCTCTGCCTGCCCCAGGTCTTCAGGTACAGGCTTGGTGGGACGGAGTGTCCTAGAAGCCCTCGGGCCTGAGGGCCTAGTCGTTGGGGAACCTCAGTTCCTTCAGGACCCTTGCGTTGAGGACAAGGGCACTATGCCCACCCTTCCTTCAGAACCCGGGGGCCCTGGCCCACCCAGAGGTGAGGGGGCTTTAGAAACAGCTCTATTTGAGCTCCTGCCCTGCCTTTCAGCTGTCAGTCCCGGGGTGGGGAGGGAGATGGGTACCCTCCCCCAATCTGTGAGCCAAGCTTCCCCTGGCCCTGGCCTTTGGACCCAGGTGAAGGCTTCTGAGCCCTGGGCAGGGGTGGGGGAGAAGAGAATGCCACTTTCCCCCCATCTGTCCTGCCCTCCCACCCTTATTTTCCTTTATCCTCTGGTTCTGTTTGCTCATTGACAGCTGTGTTCATCCCAGGGGTTTCCCCCCAGAAGTGAGGGGGCCCTTCTCTCCATCCCTTGGGGCATGGGGTGGCTATGCCCTACCCCAGGGTGGTGTCTCCTGCCTGAGCCCAAACACACAGGAGCCTGCCTGTCTGGAGCACACCCTCGGCCTCTCCTTGTGTTGCCAATTTATTAACAGCAAATAAACTGATTAAATGGAGACTATTAAAGAACTTTATTTTAAATGACTGATGTGGACCTGACTTTTGTCCATGGGACCAGGACCAATGTGCCTCCCTCCCCATCCCATCCTGAACCCTAAAGAAGAAGAAGGAAGCCAGTTGGAACTGCAGGTGTGGCGTTTATTCGGGGTATGCCAGGGCTTGAGGGGGCTGACGGTCAGCAGAGGGGGATGAAGAAGACACGGAAGACGTCCCTCTTCAGCACCCAGGGGCTGGGGCTCAGCTGTCACTCCTTGTGCTAAGGGGAAAGGAATGGCTGAGTGAGCTGCATTACATGCCCACCCCACCCTCCGCAGAGGGCAGGGTGCCGATCCACATCTACCACTCACCTTGGGGCCCAGGGCATCCCGGGTCCGCGCCCGCAGCTTGTTGGCCTGGGTTTCTGCCATGTCTGCCCGCTCCTCTGCATCATCCAACTCGTGCTGGGCCTTGCGATACTTGGCCAGGTTAGTGTTGGCCTGCTGTTCCTGTGGGCACAGCAGGGCCTCAGTTTAACCCTTTGGTAACTAAGATGGTCATTCTTATCCCTGCCCATGCCCAGAAGGGGGCTGGCTTCTGGCTCTTCAACTCTGCTCCTAATACCACTGCCTGTGGCCATTCCCCTCCTCGCCAGCACACACGGCTGGAAAGAGGAGGTTGAGACACTTCGTCCCAGAGGTGACCCTGTGCCAGACCTGACCCAGCAGAAGATGTCCCCTGTCCCAGCAAAAGGAAGACGCATGAGGTCCATTCAGATACACAGAGCCAGGTATGGCCTCCTTCCACTGGGGCAGTGGGATCCCTGAGCTGGGAGGATAGAGCTGCTTCATTTTGGAGGATCCCTGCATACACAAAAAGTCAATGCCGGGGAAACCACAGCCCAGAGATGGAGGGGGGCTGACTGCTGGCCACCTGCCCTGGGACCCTGGGTTGCTGGAGCCAGCAGCTGAAGTTGGGTTACCACAGGAATCTTGACCAAGACTTGGTCCCAGATGCACAGACCCCACTGCTCACCGCCTCCTCAAACTGTCGCTTATAGCTCTTGACCTTGCTCTGCAGCTTGTCTACCAGGTCCTGCATGCGAGCCAGGTTCTTCCTGTCCTCTTCAGCCTAAGCAGCAAAGGGGACTCAGATCTGGCCTGGAGGTGGCCACCCCTCGAGGTGGACCCCTTTACCTACCTGGTATGCAAGCTCCTTGACATGGCGTTCATGTTTCCGCACCCCTTTGAGGGCCTCTGCGTGCTTCTTCTGCTCTGTGTCCAGCTCGGCCTCCAGCTCCCGCACCTGTGGGCAGCAGGGGATGGGCCTGATGCCCCAAGCCCGCCCTCACACTGGCCTGGCCTGCCCAGCAGAGGGGGCTGGGAGGGCCGCACGCACCTTGGCCTCCAGCTTCTGCACCTGTTTCTTCCCACCACGGAGAGCAGCTTGTTCTGCTTCCTCAAGCCGAGCCTGCAGCTCCCGAGCCGTCTGTTCCAGGCTCTTCTTCATGCGCTCCAGGTGTGCGCTCGTGTCCTGCTCCTTCTTCAGCTCCTCGGCCATCGTGGCCGCCTGTGGGGGAGGAGGTGGTGTCGTCAGGAGGTGACCAGTCCCTGTGGAAATCCCTCTGGGCTCTGCCCTGGGTCCCCCACAGCCCCGGCCCAGCCTCACATCAGTGATAGCCTTTCTGGCCTTCTCCTCGGCCTCCCGCCTCTCCTGGGCAGCCTCCTCCACCTCCCCGCTCAGCTGGGCCAAATCCACCTCTAGCTTCTTTTTCTGGTTCAGGAGGCCTGTGTTCTGGGAGGAAGTAGAGCCTCTCAGCTGGCCAGTAGGCTTCCACCCCACGCACCCATGTATCCCGTGTCCCCACCTGCGAATGCAGAAGGTTGAGGCGCTCAGTGGCCTCCAACAGCTCCTGTTCTGCCAGCCGCCGGCTGCGCTCCCCCTGCTCCAGGGCAGCGCGCAGCTCCTCCAGCTCCGCCACCAGCAGTGCAGCCCGGCGCTCCAGGGCCTGCGCCTGCTCCCGGAGCTCAGCCACCAGCCGCTGCTCCTCATCCCGCCCCGCCTGCTCCTCCTTGAGCTGGGCCTGCAGCAGCCGTGTGGCTGCCTGTGCCTCCATGGCCTGCCGGGTGGCATGGCCCAGCTGCAGCTCCAGATCATTGAGATCACCCTCCATCTTCTTCTTGAGCCGCAGGGCCTCGTTGCGGGCCCGTGTCTCTGCATCCAGGGAGGCCTGCAGGGACTCCACTGCCCGCTGGTGGTTGCGCCTGTGGGAGGAAGGGGAGGCCTTGGCCTTCGGGAAGGGGGTGGGCACGGGCATACCTTCCATTACAAATACCCAGAGGATGCTGGAGCCATGAACTCAGGAATAAGTGTCCCATCCCTCCTGGTTTTAAGCCCCTTGCATTGCCCAGTCAGAGCAAGTTTATGGGCAACAAGAGTGAAGCTCAGGAGCAGACACTCACGGACTGGCTGTACCCCCACTTGGCTGGGCATATCCTTTAACCTCTTTGAGATTCACCTCTAAGACTTGGCCAGTAATCCCTAGCTGAGAAAGTATTCGGAGGAAAAACTGGATGTAGGGGCTCAGCAAACACTGGCTGCCTTCTTTCCTCACAGGTGGTTGGATTGGGAGGAGCTGTTATCCCAGGAGGAGGGGTGAACTCTTGGGTTGGCCCCAGTCCTCATACCTGAGGTTAGTGCCCTCCTCATCTTTCTCTGCCAACTTCCGGTCCACTTCAGCCTTGAGCTGGGATAGCTCCAGCTGGATCCGGAGAGTCTTGGTCTCCTCCAGCTCCAGAGCCCCCTAGGGACACAGAGTTGGCAATATGGTAGTGGGGGCTGGGAGCATGTATGAAGGGAAGGGGGAGGCCACGGGATTAGGGGGCCAATGTCTGTCCCACCCCTGCGGCTAGCCCCTGACCTCAGCCTCCTCCAGTGCAGCCTGGAGCTCGCTCTTCTCCCCTTCCAGCGCCTTCTTGGTTTTCTCCAGCTCCTGGATGCTCTTCCCACTGAGGCTGACCTGATCTGTGAGGTCACTGATCTCCTCTGCAGAATGGACAGGCACTAAGTGGCCTGCCCCGTGGCTCGTGCCCCAGCCCAGGTCACCTGGTTCACACCTAATGCCAGGGTGATCCCACTAACTTTAGGCAAGCTCCTCGAGCCCCTGTGTGACTGATTCTGAAGTGGCTCCAGACCCCAAGGCAACCTCTGACCCAGAGCAGCTCCCTGGCCCTGGGGCAGGCCATACCCTGCAGGTTCTTGTTCTCCCGCTTGAGCGTCTCCAGGGCCTCGAGAGCCTCCTCGTGGCCGTGCCGCAGCCGGAAGAGCTCCGTGCCCAGGCTGCGGGCCTCCCTCTGGGCCGCCTCCAGCTCCCGCTGTGTCTCCTCTTCCTGCCGCCGCCGCTCCTCAAGGGCCCGCTCCAAGTGCCGCTGCTTCTTGTCCAGTGCGGCCGCTGCTGAGGTCGCCCGCTCCAGCTCCAGGGTCACATCCTCTGACTCCGTCTGCAGCCGCAGCTTGGCCTTCTCCAGCGATGAGCATTTGGCATGCGCAGCCTCTACACCCTCCTCTGCTTCCTGCAACCGCAGGGCCAGCTTCTTTCTGTTCACAGGATCAGACAGGGTAGGGACCCCAACAGGGCTCAGGGGAAATCCAATTTGTATCAAAAACATTAGCACAGGGCTCGGCAAACTTTTTCTGTCAAGGGCCAGACCTTAAATATTCTAGGCTTTGCAGGCCATATAGTGTCTGTCACATCTACTCAATTCTGCCAGGACAGTGTCAAATCAGCCACAATACGTAAATGAACAAGGGTGGCTATATTCCAGTAAGACCTATTTACAAAAAAAAAGGTGGTGGTGGCAGGCTAGATTTGGCCCATAGGCCGCAGTTGCTGACCCGTGCTATCCCTAGAGCCTTTCCAATCGACTGCTCTCATTTCGTACAGGGCTGTAGAAAGCGGGCAAGGGGTGGATGGGAAGGACCCTGCACAGACTGAGGAAGGACTGAGGGGGCAGAATCATCTGATTGGAAAAGGGCAATACCAGTGAACTGTGACATCGTTATCTGTGTTTCTGACTGGGGAAGATTCTGAGCGCTGAAGCTTAAGGACTTTCCTAGACTCTTGGACAATCAGGACCATCTCAGGAAAGAAGCCATTTTACATTATCCATGTTGTACGTGAGAAAGAGTAAAAGTTTCTCACTGGCAGAAAATAGGGTATAGGTGGGACAGTACAGATTCGAGAGGAAGGAGACCATTCCAGGGTTCTTCCTCCAATGGCAGGCACAGCCTTGTTTTCTGAAGGGTTTGGTTTCCTGGCAGAAAGGCCTCCTGGAAGGGGGATGAGGCCTCAGAGGTGCAGGCGTCACCTCACATAGAGATGACCGGGCAGGCACTCACTTGGCCTCCTCCAGCTCCTCGGTCCTCTGGATGGCGTCGGCCTCATACTTGCTCCTCCACTGGGCCACCTCAGCATTGGCCTTGGACAGCAGCCGCTGCAGCTCGGCCTGGGCCTCGGCCTCCTCCTCGTGCTGCTCCCGCAGTAGCTCACAGTCATGCCGCAAAGCCTGCACGGCGTGGGCCAGCGCACTCTTGGCCTACAGGGACACCACAACCTCAGCATTGGGCCAGCGGCCCTGCTGCCCACCCACCCACTCTATGGTAGCCCGTATCCAGCCCACCTTGTTCTCCTCCTCCAGCTGCCTCCGTAGCTCCTCCAGGCTCTGAGTGGCGGAGGTCTTCCCACGGCTCAGCTGGCTAATCAGAGACTCCTTCTCCTCAAGCAGGCGGCTCAGCTCCCCTGCAGGCCAAAGGGCGAGAGAGCAGGTCAGGCAGGCTAGGGGCAACAGCAAGGTCGTGGTATGGCCCAACTGAGTCCCTGGGCCCTCACCATTCTCTGTTTGCAGCCGCCCGCGCTGGGTGCTTGCGTCCACCAGCTGCCGCTGCAGCTCCTCCACCTTAATCTTGGCCTCACTTAGCTGATCCTCATAAGTCCGGCACAGCTTCTCTGCATTGGCCTGGGACCCAGGGTCAGGCGTCAAGACAAGTTCATGAATCAGAGGGCAGGATGCGGGGGCTGTCACTCAAGAGACTGGGATCTGGGGTGAGGAGCTAGAAGGCTAGATACAGGCCCAGGAATCAAAGAGACTGGAGCTCCAGGTTCAGGGTCAGGGATTCTACTGCTGGGCTCATAGCTTAACAGGTGGGCATCAAGAGTAAGAGGGCTGGACTATCCCAAGGCCACTGGCTCAGGAATAGGATACTAGAGTCTGGAGTCAGTTCAAGACTGAGGACAGTGGTCAGAGGTCAGCTGTCAGGAATGGGTGGTACAAAGGTCAAGGCTAGATACTAGAGATGTCAGGTCATGAAAAGTCGGGAAGGATCATGTTTAGGTCAACAAAGGAATGAGGTCAGATCAGGGGTCAAGAGCTGGGTCAAGGTTCAAGACTGGAATTGGATGCTGGGTCAGAAATGATCTGGAGTCAGGAAATAGGGTTTAGAAGTCGGAATAGGGTTTAGGAGTCAGGCTTTGAGGTCAGGACTGGTGTTGGGGCTGGGTGCCAGTATAATGGGTCAGGATCAGGTTCAGAGTCAGGACTGTGTGGGATCAGGATTAGGGATCGGGGTGGTCAGGAGTCAGAGATTGGGGTCAGCTGCTAGAGTCAGGATGGGCATGGGTCAAAGTTAGGTATCAGGATTGGATGCTGGAGTCAGGGCTGATATAGGGTCAGAGGTCCGGGTCTGGAAGGAGGCAGACACCTTGCCACGGGCCAGAGTCTCCACATTGACACCCAGATCATCCACCTCCATGCGGAGCTCGCTCTTTTCCTTTTCCAGCTTCTGTCGCACACGCTGCAGACTGTCCACCTGCTCGCCCAGCTCAGCAGCACTCTCTGCCTGCTTGCGCCGCAGGGCAGCCACTGTGGCCTCATGCCGCAGTGCCGCCTCCTCCAGTTCCCGCCGCAGCCGCCCCAGCTCTGCCTCGCGCTTGCGGCAACCCTCACGCTGCCCAGCGGATGCGCCGCCAGCCTCCTCCAGCCGCTCACTCAGCTCCTCCAGTTCCCGGGCTGCCTCTGCTCGCTGCTTCTCTACACGGGCCCGAGCAGCCCGCTCTGCCTCCAGCTCCTCTTCCAGCTCCTCTGCCCGAGCCTGGGACGGGCGGATGGGCAGATGGGTGGGCAGCCGTTCCCCTCCGTGGGCCTCTGACCCTGGTCCCCGCCCCGCTCTGGGCCCCCCACACACCTGCAGCTCCTTGATCTTCTTCTGCAGCTGGGCCCCAAGGAGCTGCTCATCCTCCACCCGCAGGTTCAGCTGACTCAACTCGGAGTCCTTCCTTGGGGTGGCAGGGTAGGCATGAGCCTGTGGCCCACCAGGTCCTAACTGCCTGAGGCCCCCAAGGTAAGCCCCCAACCCACCCAAGCACACCTTCCCTGAGGCACTCTGGGCCCCTTGGTCCAGGGAGGGCAGGACACTATCCTTTTGCACGCTAGTGACTGACCCCACATCTCCCACCCCCACACTTAGCCTCTGCAGCAACGTGAAACTTCATTAGAGCCCAAGGAAGAGAATCAGGGTGCAGGCTCAGGAGCCCCCCATGTCTACTGCCCACTCCCATGCCTACTTCTTGAGCTTCTCCTCCAGCTGCTGCTTGTCCTGGGCAGTGTCTGTCACCGCCTCCTGTGTCAGCTTCAGGTCACCCTCCAACTTGCGCTTGGCCCGCTCGGCATCCATGCGCAGCTTCTTCTCCTGCTCCAGGGAGCACTCCAGCTGTGGGGCAGGGCAGGGGGGCTCAGCAGGGTCCAGGTCAGCCAATGCCCAGTGGGGCCTGCCCCACCCCACAGCCCTCAGTGCAGCCCTGACTCACGTCCTCCACCTGCTGCTCCAGCCTGAGCTTGGCCTTGGCCAACGCACTCACACGGTCCTCCTCGGTCTGCAGGTCGCCCAGGGCCTGCTGGTGAGCCTCCTGCAAGGCCTTCTTCTCTTTGGTCAGCCGGGCCACTGACTCATCCAGTGTGGCCATCTCCTCTGTCAGGTTCTTCACCTGTGCCAGGGCCAGGGGTCACCATGGGGATGTCCCTTCCCACACTCTGATCTGAGCAGCCACCAGGCTCCAGTCAACTCCTTCCAGCTATGGGACCTTCAACTAGTAGTTGAGGCTAGTTACATCACTGAATCCTCACCCCTGCCCCCAATGAGGTTAAGTGCTTCTATTTAACCCCATTTGACAGATGAGGAAATTGAGGCCCACATAAGACTGTGACCTGCCCCAGGCCACACAGCTGGGGCCTGGCAGAGCCTGCAGGAGGACCTGTAGCTGCCTGGCCCCAAAGCCGGCCCCAGGTCAGGCCTTTCCCCAAAGCTGGCCCAGCTTATACCTTGTTCTCAGTGGCCTGCTTCTCCTTCTCAGCTTTGGCCAGTGTCAGCTCCAGGTCATCAATGTCCTTCTTGAGCTCTGTGCACTCATCTTCCAGCTTGCGCCGGCGGGCAGCCAGGTCGGCATTCACCTCCTCCTCATCCTCCAGCCGCTCATTCATTTCCTTCACCTTTGCCTCCAGCTGCACCTTGGACTTGATCAGCAAGTGGCAACGCTCCTCCGCATCTGCCAGGTTGTCCTGCTCCTGGAGGAGGATACAGGGGATGGGGCAGAGTCAAGGCAGGGTCAGGTAACCCTGCTGGAGGACCTAGGCTGGGCCCTGAGAGGACAGTTCATTTGTTTGTCCATACTCGGCTGGGCTCTGGGGACCAAGAAATGCGATGACCTGCTCTTGGACCTGAAGGAACTCAGGTGTGGAGGGACAGGCAGTAACTCAGTGGGGTGAGGGCTCAGTAGAGGAATGGACAGGGCAGTAGTGGCACCGTCAAGAAGGGAATGTTAGACAGGGTGAGGGCAACCCAGACTGAGGCCTAAAAAGGGGCTCTGGGAGAGAAGCTAATACCAGTTCTGCCTGAGCTGGGCTAGGCCTGCTGGGGGTGGGGCTCAGAAGCAGTAGGCATGCTGAGCCCCTCATGGCTGTAGGAGGGCTCCCGATGGCCTTCTCTAAGGGGACTCGGGTACTCTCTCCTACCGTTTCATCACTGCCTAGCTGCATAGCCAGCTAGTGAGTTTTGTGACCACAGGGCCATCTCTTTCTTCCCACCAATGTATCCAGAGCTAGCATGGGGCTTGGCACACAGGTAATACCCAGAAGTATTTGCTGAAAGGAGAATGGCTTTGTGGACTTGGGGAGGTTCTGGACTCTGATTATTACTGTTCCCATAAGCCTCAATCAGGGAAAGAAGCATGGGTGTGTTTTAGGGACGGCAAGGACAGTAGAGCTGGGGAGATGGGGCTTCCCTCTGCAGCTTTAGCAGAAAGCCAAGGTTGTGTAGGAGGTGAGAACATGAGGATATGAGTGAGAAGGAAGGAAACATGGAGGTTGGGCAGGGACAGGAGCCCACAGGCCTTGTCTCCAATGGCAAGAAGCCCCCCATGGCACCCAGAATAGGAAGAATGCTCTAGAGTACACCAGGCCCACCCTGGCCGTGGGTCTGGTTGTGGTGTTTCCTCGGAGCAGCCTGGGGCATCCTGAGGTACCAGGGCACCACCCCTTTTCCCCCACTCACTGCCTGCAGCTGCAGGGCCAGGTCATTCTTTTCCTGGGTGACACTGACATGTGTCTCCTCCAGCTCCCGGCGCTTAGCCTCAGCAGCAGCCAGTGCCCCTCGCAGTCCCCGCAGCTCTGCGCGCAGGGCAGCCAGCTCCTCCTCGACCTGTGCTGAGCGCAGCAGTGGCTTCATCTTGAAAAACAGCTTCATCCATGACCAATTTTTGACGGCATTGAAGGCACGGATGTTCCACTGGATGGTGAACAGGGCGTCCCTGGGGAAGGGCGGCCATGGGTTGCCAAGCAGGCTCAGGGCTGCTGCCTTCATGGAATAGTCTGGTGTCCTGAGCGCCCACCCGGGCTGGGCACTGCACTAGGCACTGTGTGTGCAGAATCTCAGTGAACCCTGAAGTAGGCCTCATGCCCCGTGTCCTAGGTGAGGTTAGGGGAGTGGCCCGAGGTCACACAGCTAGGAGATGGTGGGGGTCTGCCTCCAGAGCGGAGCCCTGAGTGTCCTGGCAGCCTCCTCAAGTGTCCTGAAGACACAGGCAGTGGTTCGACCTGCAGGCTCTGTAGTCAGACTACCTGGGCTCACACCCCAGCCCTCACAGCTAAGAATCTCTGACTTAGACCCCGCATCTACAGAATGGAGATAATCACAGCACCTACCTCTTGGGACTGCTGTACATTAACCAAGATAATGCAAATACAGTATCCTGCCCAGAGGCTGGATATCTTAACGAGTACTTAGAAAGCACTGGATACTGTTATTACTACTCTGGGCCATACTCCCGGATGGCCTCGAGAGGACAGGCAAGTACTCTCACCCCAATCTTTGAGGTAAGGAAATGGAGGCTGGGGGCTGGGAGGACACAGAACAAAAGAACCTTGTCCCTTCAGACACCCTAACCAGCCACGGGGGATAATCAGACCCATAGGGCAGTGTGACAGGGTTTGGAGAGCCTGGTGCTCTGGAGTCAAGGACAGTGGCCGCACCCCTCCCCTGTAGTGCCCCCCCCCCCCCCCACAGACCTGCCTCCAAGCAGGCGCTGGTACTCCAGGCGCATGAGGAAGCCCCGGCTCCGCGCCTGCAGCAGTGTCAGGACCTTGGCCAAACGCTGGTCGCGAAGCTCCTCCAGGGTGCCTAGCAGTCCAGCCTTGAAGAACACCTGGAGGGGAGGGTGGGAAGTTGGTCAGGTGTGACCTCGGACCCTGGCATGACCTTGACCCACATGGGACCCCAATGGCCAGCTTAGACCCTGTCCAGTGTGACCCCTATACCCAAGGTCAGCCCTAACTCTAGTGTGCCCTGACCTTGGTGTGCCCAAACTGGTACTGGGCGTGGTCAAGGTCCAGCGAGCCCAGCAGCTTCTCTGTGGCCTTCCTGCTGTCCATGAAGGTGTCATCGGGGATGGCACTGGGGTTCAGGATGCGGTACCTGGGAGGGCAGGGAAGGGCTGGTGAGGAGATAGCTGGGGTGGGGGTCACAGGCTTACTGAGAATGGGGAAGCCCAGGACTGAGGAGGTGGCATGGAGATGAGATCACTGCTGGGCTCTGACAGTCTCCAGAGGGCATCACCTGCACAGCTCAGGGGCGTCACAGTGCTGGGGCATGGGGTATACACTGCTTAAAAGCTCTGAATCGGGTTTAAATGCATTCAGTAGTCAAGTTCTTTAAGAGACTGCAGTTTTTACAAAAGGCATGTAGTACTTTTATAATAAAAAAGGTAAAAAAGATAAAGAAGGTAGTATAGCATACTCTCTCTCTATATATAGTGTATATATATATATATATATATATATATATATATATATATATATAGCATATATACCAGGCCACAAACTACAAAAATATTTGTGAGAGAATTCTAATAAAAAACAGCAGGGATTCCCAGCTCTTCCATCTCTAACATGGACTCGCCCACACACATGCGTGGATAAGGCTGGCTGTGGCCACACTGTGAAGGTGAAACCCTAGAAACACAACAGGCCCCTCCCTAGAGGACTAATTAAATAAAGCAGGGTGCAATAGACTATGGGATATTTTATAGCATAAAAAATTGATGAAGATGCAGATTTATGCATGTTGATAAGAACAATCTCCAAGACAGACTGCTATGTGAAAAAAAAAAGTCCAGAACCATATATGTGTGTGTGTCTGTTAGCCTGTATTTACATGTATTTGTATGGATGTACATCTATAACGGCCTGTGTGAATGACCACAGTTACTTCTGGAGGGGGTAAGGGAACTATGGATGCTTATAGCCTGACAGAATCAAACCTATAAAGGGAAGGGGGAAGGAGCTAACAGCAGTGACTGGGCACTCACTGCATACAAGGCATTATATAAAGTTTAAAACCAAAAATCCACTGCCATCAAGTCGATTCCAACTCATAGCGACCCTATAAGACAGAGTGGAAATGCCCATAAGGTTTCTAAGGCTGTAAATCTTTACAGAAGCAGACTGCCACATCTTTCTCCTGTGGAGCGGCCGGTGGATTCGAACTGCTAACCTTTCAGTTAGCAGCCAAGTGCTTAACCACTGCACCACCAGCAGAACTGCCCCATAGGGTTTCCAAGGAGCAGCTGGTAGATTTGAACTGCCAACCTCTTGGTTAGAGCAATGACTGCACCACCAGGGCTCTAAACCAATATGAGTGGTATCCTTAAACAAGAAGAGGAGAAAAGACACAGAGCCAAACAGACAGAGGGAAAATGGCCATGTGCAGGGGGAGGCAGAGACTAGAGTTACGCTGCCACAAGCCAAGAAACATCTGGGCAACTAGAAGCTGGAAGAGAGAAGGGAGGCTCTTCTAGAGCCTTCAGAGAGAGCATGGCCCTGCTGATACCCTGAATTCAGACTTCTAGCTTCCAGAATTGAGAGAATAAATTCCTATTGTTATAAGCTATTCAGTCTGTGGTCATTTGTTTGCCCCACAGGGTTTCCAAGGCCGTAATCTTTATGGAAGCAGATTGCCACATCTTTCTCCCACCCCACAGAGCAGCTGGTGGGTTCCAACCACTGACCTTTTGGTTAGCATCCAAGCACTTTAACCACTGTGCCACCAATACACCCCCCCCCCCAAAAAAAGCCCTGCAGTCCTCCCAGTCGTCACATCTCAGTAAATCTACCACTAACTCCCCAGTTGCTCAGGCCAAAAACCTGGGAGTCACCTTTGTCTTTTCTCTCACTCCGTATCCAACTCATCAGCGAGGGCTGTTGGCTCCACCTCCAATCTTTACCACAAATCTGTTCACATCTCCCACCCCTCACTTCCCAGTCTAAGCCATCTCTCACTGGGACACCTATCTATCCTCCTCACCACTTCCCCCTCACTGACTGGAACCTACGGCTGTCTGTTTGGCTCCAAAGCATGTGCCCTTCCTACCACCTCAGGCTGCTGCCACAACCTGGAGTGGAGGGCAAGTGGGGAGGTGGCTGTCCTGGGCCAAGCTGGCGAAGAAGCCAGGCACTGACCGCTGCCGGAAGTCGGTGTAGAGCAGCCGGTTTGGGAATCCTTGGCGGCATATCCGGATACCCTCCAGGACCCCATTGCAGCGTAGCTGATGTAGCACCAAGGAGGCATCAATGACCCCTGGACATGGTGGGGGTTAAAGAAGAAGGTTAGGGGTCAATGGACACACCTTCACACCCCGGAGAAAGAAAAACAGTCCAGACATGGGGCTTACTGGGAGGCTGACCAGACCCTGAGAGCGGGGAAGACACAGCTTCCTAGTCTCTGCCCCGTTACCTTCCCTCCAACATTTCCCCACTCCCAGCAGTCTCGCCCCGGGGTGACTACCTGGGGTCTTGTTCTCGTTTGGGACTATGCAACGGACAAAGTGGGGTTGTGTGGCCCGCAGATTGGTCATCAGCTTGTTGAGGTTCTCCTGGGAGTGGGAAAAAGCGGGGAGAAGGTACAAAAGGGACAGAGAACCAGAATTGGACAATGCAGTAGGTCAGAACCACTAAGGACTGGTGTGCAAGGTATCTAACTGTGCCTCTGCACTTTTGTTCCTTTTACTCTTGATCCTTATGACTTTTTGCCCTCTTCTGCTTGACTGGGTTCCTATCACCATCACCAAAGTCTTCACTCCCCCACCAAATCCATCCCTCCTGGAAGCCCCAGGGCTCCCATCCCTTGCCCCCAAGCCCTGCCCAGGCAGCGTGGGGACGGGAAGCAGCACAGACTTGCTGTGATGTTCACGTGAGAGGAGTTAAACATCACTGCAAGTCTTAACGGCTGCCCGCCCAGGGTGCAGGGGACAGAGCAGGGAGTGAAGGATGGACTGGAGGTTGCAAGGGTGAGGGCCCGCACAGGGGCCCAGAATGGGCCTCACCTTGTGCAGCTGGGACACCGTCTGGAATGATGCTGCCTTCTTACGCTTCTCTTTCACCCCAGACTTAGGGGGCTCGGCTAGTAGAGACAGGGGAACCGGTCACTCCAGGGACATGATTCTGTAAGCCCTGTACCAGAATGGCAATCGTGGCCCCCAGTACTCACTGGAGCAGGAGCCTGCATAGTTCTCATAGAGTGTAGCCAAGAGCCTGTTCTGTGACTTTTGGAAGATGGGGACAACCGTCTCATTCAGTGGGTCCTTGTTTTTCTCCAGCCAGCCCACGATGCTGTATGGCACCTGGCAGGGACGAGACAAGTGCTGAGCCAAGGTGAGAGAACTAGGGGAAGAAGGGAGGAGAGTGGTCGATAGCGGGGTTCCAACAGGCACCTACCACACCCGCGTAGTGGACCACCTCAAAGTGAGCCTGGTACTTGCGCTTCTTGTCGGGCCGTGGCTGCTGGAAATTGGGTGACTTCCCGGCATGGTTGTCATAGAGCTTGGCCCGGAAGCTCGCATCTGAGGCCTTGGGAAACATGCACTCCTCCTCCAGGATGGAAAGGATGCCCAGTGGCTGGGGACAGGGGACAAGCTTGAAGGGCATGCAGGAGCCTTGCGGCCTCCATCAACATGCCACCCTGGTGGAGTCTGACCCCCATTCCTCAAAGTCCCACCCTCTGGGAGCCTTTCCAGACCCCCTACACCTCAGCCATCTCCCGAGGGATGAAGACCCAGGATCCAGTCTTATAGGAGAGAAGGAAGGTTTGCAGCTTGGCTTCCAATCCCCTTCTGCATGACTCACAGCACTGAGGTGCCCTCTTGGCTTATGAGAAGCATGCAAACTCAGACTGGCATCTCAGTGCCCATTCTCACCCCTACGCCCCTGGTCCCAAACACAAATACATGGTGCAGGCAAAAAAAACACTGAGTCCAAATGTTGGCTTCCTCACTTATTAGCTGTGGGGCCTTTAGATCTCTCTAAGCCCCAACGTCCTAACCTGCAAAATGGGAAAATGAGTACCTTCAACGCTGATGTCTTATAACAGCAAAAAGCTGTCAACCAACTAAATGGCCAATGCTAGGAAGTTACAGAAATGCATTGTACGCAAAGCATCTGCCTTCCTCAACAAAATTCAGAACATATTTTCAAAGAAAAAGTAGAATATGAAATGGGTCTGTGTCTATAAAAGGAAATTGGATGCCCAGAATAAAGGATTTGCAGAAAATTAACCAAAATGCTAAGGAGCCATGGTGGCACAGTGGTTAGGTGGTTAAGTTCAGCTGCTAACTGAAAGGTAGGCGGTTGGAACCCACCATCCGCTCAATGGGACAAAGATATGGCAGTTTGCTTGTAAAGACTATGGCCTTGGAAACCCCATGGGGCAGTTCTACTCTGTACTATAGGGTCACTATGCGTCGGAATAGACCTGATGGCAATCCGTTAACCAAAATGCTGAGATACAGGCCGTGGTAGAAAGGTGATAAACTTTTTTTTTTCCCCTTTACTTCAGATTTTCCAAATTTTCTTTCTTCCATTCTTTGTATAACGAGGAAATATATTTAATGTTGTTTCACAATCAAATAAGCAAACACACCCTGCCCTGCTCCCAGGGCAGTTCTGAGGACCCAATGAAATTGTGGCTGCAAAAGGGCCTTGTTACCTGCAAAACTGTGCACATCCAGGAGGGGTGTGGTAGCAGTACTGGGATGCAAACCCACACACTTGCAATGCTCACACCCTCACTGACACTCAGTCTCCAACACACCTCTTCACACACATACACAGGTACCCCTCATGGACACATGGTCACAACCACACTCACATACACAAATTCAGTTCACTACACAATGGTGCACTTACATGCACATTCATGCATGCTTGCTCACACACAGCACTCATTCCCCCGACTCACTACACACACCTCCATGTATACACCTACACATCCCCACTCATCGCAGTGACCTTGCCCAAGGCCCCACCTTCTCGATGAGGTCAATGCAAGGCTGCAGGTCGAGGCCGAAGTCGATGAAGACCCAGTCGATACCCTCCCGCTTGTACTCCTCTTGCTCCAGCACAAACATGTGCTGGTTGAAGAACTGCTGCAGCTTCTCATTGGTGAAGTTGATACACAGCTGTTCAAAGCTGTTAAACTGCAGTAAGGAGGTGTGGGCTTAGCAGGAACATGTGTATGAGTCCAACAGGGCCCCCATCCACCCTGAGTCCTCCACCTTGGACAGAACAAAACCTGAGGTTGTGGGTTTCTCTCACCTCAAAGATCTCAAAACCAGCGATGTCCAGGACCCCGATGAAGAACTGCCGGGGCAGCTTTGTGTCCAGCGTCTGGTTGATCCTCGACACCAACCACCGGAACAGCCGGTCATAGGTGGCCTTGGCCAGAGCCCCCACAGCAAACACCACCTGGAAGCACAGGAAGGCTGGGCTGTGCCTCCAGCAATGAAAGGACCCTTTCCCATTGCCCCCATGTTGGTCCTGGCCTGCAAGCAGCTCACCTGCTCCACACTCTGGCCCTTGGTAACATATTCGTTCCCCACCCGAACCCGGGGATGCAGAAGGCCTTTGAGGAGGTCCCCACTGCTGACGCCCATCAGGTAGGCAGCCTTGTCAGCACCTGGCAGGGCACACAGGTGGGGTAAGGAAGAAGGAGGCTAAGAACGTGGGCACTTGGGAGCGCTACTGGCCTCAGCCTGGTGTTAGGAGATGGAGTTTCAGAGGGGTCAAGTTCAAGGCTCGCAAACTGTAAGCCTCAGGATGCTGAGGGTCTGGAGTTGAAGAATCAAGGGTTACAATCAGGGCCAGGTAAAACTCAGGTCAAAGGTTGCGGATAAGGGTTAGGGTTCACGGTCATGGACAGGACACTGGGATAAAAGTCAAGGTGACAGCCAGGTCAGGCCAGGGTCTCTCACTCTCGGTGCCGTCAGCCTCAGCCTGCTCCTCTCGTTGCTTCTGCTTGAACTTCATGTTGCCAAAGTGCAGGAGGGCACCCACGATCTTATAGCAGGCACACTTCTCATCCGTGCTGAAGCCCAGGATGCCCATGGCATGCTGTGGCGAGGAGTTCCAAGAAGTCAGGACACCTCCAGGGTTCAGCCACCCTGAATCCCCAGCCAGCTTCACCTGTCCCCACACTTAGGCAGCCTCACTCTGCCCCCTCCCACCACACTCCGTACGTCAGTGGCAATGAGCTCCTCCCCATCATCCATGTTATCCACCGTGATGACACCCTGGCTGCAGAAGTGGTAGTCGTAGGGGTTCATGGACAGAAGCAGCATGTCTGGGGACACAGCGTGGAGAAGGGATGGTCAGGCTGTGTTCAGCCAGTCATTTTTCTCCCCTAATGCCAAGATGGTGGGTCCTCAGGGCTCCAGCTCAGCAGGAAAGTCTGAGGCCCTCCCAGGACATCTTCTGGAGTCTGAGTTTCTCATCCCCCCACCCCATCCATCCATGGCCCCTCACCCTGCAGCTCTGGCTTCTTCCCTGAGAGGATCTGGTAGTAGACATGGTAGCCACGCTCGCCAGGCAGCTGGAAGATCACCCGCGACTTCTCCAGGAGATCTAGGAGAAGGGGAGGTACAGGTCTACGTGGATAACCTCAACAGGGGTGAGGGCCTGGGGAGGAGCTGTCGGTGAGGGGCAGGGGTATATAGAGGTGCTGTGTCAGTATGTGTTGGGAAGGGTGTCTTGCCATTGGTGTGTGTCCCTGTGTGGGAATGTGTATGTTGCAGTGTGTACCTGTGGATATGTTTATTTGTGTGCGTGCATGCGTTGGTGAATGTGTCTCTGGCCAGATGCGTCACTGGGTGTCTACATGTGAATGTCTATGTGTGTAGGTTTTGTTTGCTCATTTATCCAAGTATGTTTTCATTCTTTCATCCACGAAACGTGCTCCTTCCTCGAGAGAAGTGCTGGTGTGGATCAGTCAGTGTGTGCGCGTGGGCTGGAGCCTCTGTGAGTTCTGTATATGGGTTAGATATGAATGATGATGTATTGCTGCCCTGTCACCATATGTCAGGGCTCATCTGGCAAGATCTATCAATCTGGCCATGCATCCCAAGGTGGCAAGTGGCCAGTGTGGGTATCTCTGTGGGTGTGGCCCACTTTGGTATAGCTTTGGTATCTGTGCAGCTGAGCTGGGTCAGGCAGGGTGGACATCAGTACCAGAAAAGTGTTCAGGGAAGACTTCCTGGAATAGGAGGCCTGTAAGGATGGGGAAACTATGTGTAAAGATGAGGCTGGAGAAGCAGGTACAGAGGCCAGGCCTGCCCTGTCTGGGCCAGAGAAAGAACTGGGATGGGGGTAAGGGCCCAATCATGAGGGCCTCACTGGGTCTCCATCTTAAGGGAGATGGGATCTAGAGAAGGTTTTTAAGCAGGGACAGGATGTGGTCAGATTAGTATCTGGGAAAAAATGGCTCTGGCTTGGAGGAAGGTCAGACAGAGTGGAGGCTGGGAGACCACAAGGAGGCTAGGACAATGTTCCAGGTGAGAGGTGAGGTGGCCTGAGCTGGGCAGTGGTCAGAGGATAGAGAGAAGTGCCCAGAAAAGGCAGCCAAAAGGACTCGGTGACGGATGGATTCAGACCTAGCCCTCTGTGGCCCCCTCCAGGATTCCCCTCCCCCCCCCCCTTCTACCCTCTCCCAGACTCACAGCTGTCAATATCAGCAGATGCCAGCTTCCCGGAGGGACCAAAGTGAATGCGGATGAACTTGCCCTGTGTACAGAGGGGCAGCCCTCAGCCAGGGGGCCCAGCCGAAGGCTCCCACCACCTTGTACCCTCCCTGCTCTGTCCCGCCCACCTCTCCCACAGCCACCATGACAACTCACAAAGCGGGAGGAATTGTCATTCCGCAGGGTCTTGGCATTACCAAAAGCCTCCATGGCAGGGTTAGCCTCAATGATTTGATCCTCGAGGGTGCCCTGGGGGGGGCGTAAGGGGTCAGTCAGCCTGGGCTCACTGACCGTGAGAGTAGCCCATGAGCCCTGGTATCACCCCATCTGAGACAACCTCTGGTTGTGAAGGTGAGAGGGGGTCCCTAGGGGCTCATAATTGCCTGATGCACTCACATTGGCTCCATACTTACCCCAGTCTTTGTTGCCAGAAATTGCTGGGGGAAGAAGGTAGACAAAGTTAGAGGGCCTGAGGCCTCATGGGGTGGGGGGAGTGGGATGGCAGAGGTTAGCAGGATAGTGAAGGTTAGTCACCCCAACGTGTAGCCCTTCCCCCTCCCCCCACAGCCTGACCCTCTTGGACTGTTAGGAGGAGAAATGCTAGAAAGTGGAGCAAGCATGGCCCTGGTCGGGGGTTTGAGGCAGGGGCTAAGTATGGGGGTCTCCTATACCGAGCCCTTCCCCTCCCCCAACTCCGTCTCTGACCTCTTTAGTATCCCTTCATTTTCCACACTCCATGAAGTGGCCTCTGCCCCAGGCCCTAGGAGCTTCCTGACTAAAATCCACAGAGCCCAGCTTAAATGCCCCCTCCTCTAGGAAGGCTTCCATGATGCTCTGAGGCTGGAAGAGCCCTCTTCCCATTCTGAATCTTCCTACACCTAACCTCCCTCTATGATAGCACACTTCTCCTTTCTATTGTGATTAGGTGTGTCTTTGTTGTACAATTGTACACCTACTATTATTCAAAACGACCCTGCCAGGTGCATATTACTGAACCTGACTTACAAGTGAGGGAACTAAGACTCAGAGCAGGGAAGTTATTTGCTTAAAACCACACAGTAAGTTAGTGGCAGAGGGGGCACTAAGCCCAGGCTTCCTGCCTTCTGCCACACCCTCTCCATGTCTCATAGAGAATGACTTATTGAATTGAGGGGCATCTCCTCTCTCCCACTCCCTAGCCACATCCTTTATCTTCCCCCCATTTCTTTTTCCCTCTCTTTTCTACCCTAGATCCCACGAGCCTAGGGAGCATGGGAGAGAAAGGAAGGAATGGATTCTGGAGTGAACAGACATGCCACCAGGGGAATTTGTGGTCATTTACTGAACTCCAGGGAGCTCAAGACTTACAAATCCCCCCAGGGATATAGCTGGGTGGAGGGAGGCAGGAAGGAAATGGCAGGAGCCCACTCCTCTGAATCCCACTCCACACACTCGCATGCAGCGCTTTTGAACAGGGCTCTTTCTGGCCCATTTGGCTTGATTTGGGGTGGGGTGAGAGTATTGATAAGGCTTTTAAGTTCCAGCATCCACAGCACCTGTGGGCCAGCCTATCCCTCCATTTCCCTTGCCTGGCCCTCTCCCCTGGACTCTACAATCCAGGGCTCCTCCCTTCTGCCCAGGTGTCCCCAGACCTTTCTAGCTATGTCCCTGACAGCTCTGGCCTCTCCCTGCCATCTATTCCTGTCACTGGACCAAGTCCCAACTTTCTGCAATGTCACTGGAGACATTTTGGGGTTTTGGAAAACGGGGTGGGAAGGGGAGGGAGGAAAGAGTATCAAAAAGTCAATAGCAAAAACAAAACAAAATGACAAAAACAGCAACCACAACAACAAAAAACCGAAACTGAAATGAAAATCAAAAACCAAGAAAATCAAATGGGAAAACGGAAAAAAGGAAAAGAGAAAGGAAAAAAAAAAAAAAAGCCCCAGAATAAAGCAAGGCTCAACAGGGCCAGGAGTAGGGGCTGTGAGGGAGGAGTCCTTAGGCATCTGGGAAGAAACGGCAGCCCATTTGGGGGTCAATAGGTGGGTAGGGGGCAGAGGAGGGGCATCCACAGAGCTCTGAACAGCCAACCCTGGGGTTAGAAATAGAATGTCAGATCTTGAAGGCAAAAAAACCTAGTCCCCCAGTTGTTTCTGAAATATCCAAAACCATAAAGAAATCACGGGGCACAGAAGTGCACCCCCCATCCCTGGCTGTTGAGAATGCCAAATCCCTGTGGCTCTGGCTAAACTCTGTGTATAAACCTGCTTGTTCTGATTGGCAGCAGGTAACCATGTCTCTGGTACATGAAACACAAGAAAAAAATCACTTGTTAGTAAAAGCGGCCTATTTGGTAAACTCTTTCATAAGAAGGTCCTGATGGAAGAGGAAAATTACACAAGTTTAGGAAGAATGAGGTGGTCCCACCCCTCTGTGTACAGGTGGGAACGCTGCGGCAGGCCCAGAGCAGGGTCCTGCAGCATGTCAGGGGTGGTCCTGCAGCATGTCAGGGGTGGCTAGTCTCTCTGGTCAAGCCTTGCTCAGGCCAGAGTCCCCCACGAGGGTGGGAGGCTCAGGCAGGGCTGGGGGCTCTGTAAAGTCAGATTTTTAAAAACAGAAGAAAAAACAAAAAAAAAAAAAAAAAAGGAGGAGAAGAAAGAAAAAAAAAAAACAGTGGGAAGGAGCAGGGAGCAGCGCCCACATGGGCAAGTCTTACGGCCTTCTTGCCCGGCCCGTCTCCCAGGGCAGCAACGATGGCAAAGTACTGAATGACCCGCTTGGTGTTAACCGTCTTACCGGCCCCCGACTCTCCGCTTGGACGACACAAACATGAGTCACCAATGCCCATCTGGCCACTTTAATTCCCCATCCCCAACGCCCCACCCCTCAAACAGGGGCTCCCTGCCCACCCACCCCCACCCCACCCCGCCACAGCTCCCAACTCAAGGAACCCAACTCAAAACCCCCATGAGATGGATCAGCCCTCAGGGGTGCTCAGTTGTTTCCAACCATTCCTGTGAGGTGGTGACACTGTTACTGACCACTAACTAGGTGCCTACTCCTGGAAAAAGACCTGTAACGCAGGCTCGGCTATCACCCCCATTTAATGAATATGGAAACGGGGCTCGGAGAAGTTATTTGACTATCCCTACTGAGTGCCAGGCACGTATATTAATTCCATGACTCCTTATAACTCTGCATGGTAGGTAGGCAGGTAGGAGGGTTCCATTTTTACTGATGAGGCTCATAGGTCCAAGGGCACACAGCAGAAGTGGAGGTGTGAGAACCTGAACCCAGGTCTGTCTGGCTTCAAAGCCCTTGCTCTTAACCACCAGGCTGCATTGGACATGTGTGCACACACACACTCATACAATGTCCGTTTTGGCCTGGATGAAGCTGGACATGAACCTGACATGTAAAAATTCTACTGCTTTCCCATGGGCGCAAAGAGAGCATCATTATTCAGATTCAGAAATAAGGAGATGGTGAGAAGGAGAGTGAGAATAGGAACTCCCAAGGGATCGGGGTGAGAGGAGATTCTGGGCCTGCGGAGAGGGGGCATGGGGGCTGGAGATCAGTCTGGTGTTTGGGCAAATCTTCCCTACCCACTACCGATGTATCTGCCCAGACCAGAGCAGAGAAAATGCTCAGGCCTAATTTAGCTTCAGTTCCAGGTGGAAAAAGCCCTATCCTAAACACTTTGGATTCTGACTCTGGGAAATAATTCTGGTTCCACCCTCTTCCTGCTAGATGGCCAGCATTTCCCACCCCACCCCTAGTGCCCCACACTCACGTGATCAGCATGGACTGGTTCTCTCGGTCTGGAGGAAGGGGGAGGAGAGAGAGAAGCCAAGGTGAGGGACTAGCCACAGGTGGAACACCTCAGGTAACCATGGCACTGGGGCCGCCTGGCCGCCTGGCCGCCCCTCCGCCCCTCCACCCCTCCCCTGTCCCTGGCCAGAAATGGGAAGGACCAGGTGGGACTGGACTGGAGGCTAGCTCCCACCTGGAGAGACAGAAGGGCTGTGCTAGTGTCCAGCAGTATGATAACGAGGGCCAGGTCCTCCCTACCCACCACACCCCAGGCAGTGCAAGTGAAAGGAAGGGGGGCCTTTACAGAGGCCTCTCTGGAGGAGGGGTAAGCGTCTTAGATATGGGACGGGTCAAGGCGGTCCTTACTGCGCAGCATGTCATTGTAGGCATAATCTGCCACCGCATATATGTGGGGCGGGGCCTCCGAGCGGCGCTTGCCTTTGTAAGCAGCAACCACTGAGGCCGTGTAGATTGGGAGCCATTTGTAGGGGTTGATGGTGACACAGAAAAGACCTGAATACGTCTGAGGAGAGACAGTATAGTTGGGTTGTCAGGGGTCAATTTCCTATCTCAAGTCCCCAGTCCTCAGAACCCAGTGACACCTGGGATATTCCCCCAAGGAGCCACTTACCATGCCATGCCATACCCTCTGTGGCTGTCCTAGTCCCGACACAACCTTTACTCCAGCCCTCAGCCCTCAGCCCCACCTCCACAGGGCTATAGCGGAGCCTCTAGCCCTGCCCTCCCCCCTCCCCGCTACAGTCCCTCCCTTACACCCCATTGCTACACCTCCAGTCCCACTTCTAGCCCCGTCTGCTCTCAGAGCCCCGCCCCACCCGTGGCCCTTTCTGGACTGCGGCTCACATAGATCATCCAGCGTGCGTAGCGCTGGCGCAGGTTGTGCAGCACGGCTGCCTCATTAAGGTGCGTCATCATGGCCATGTCCTCGAGTAAGTCAAAGCGAGGTGGGTTCATGGGCTGTACCTCGGCTTCACGCACTGTCAGCACCTGTCAAGGAGGCCGTGTCGCACTGGGGGTTGGGGAGGGTCCAAGTGACATCAGCCTCCCACCCCCCACATTCCCAGACCCCCTTCACTCAGAGCTGGACCCTGCTGACCAGGAGGTGAGCCCCCTAGAACAGAGGGGCTAATTCCGGGAAAATGGGGAGCCGAACCTTCTGGTCTTTGGTCTCCACGGTGACTTTGCCACCCGTAGTCTCTGACTTGACCTCGGCCTCCACGTAGGCATCGTGTTCATCTGGCACCCAGACCCGCTTCTTTGCTGGATTCAGGTGGGGAGCATTGGAGTTTTGAGAGGGACTGAGGTATTTCCAGGGGTTGGGAGCCCAGCTCAGGTTCCCAAGCTGTGTCTATAGGTCTGTACCCCTCCCAGAGCCTCTCTGCCAGGACTCAGGAGTCCCACTGAAGATCCCTCCAGACCCAGGCTCCTGGAGAGCTGGGGTCTGAAGAGAGCTCCTCCAACTATCTCCTCATTTCACGGCTGGGGTTAACAGGACCAGATTGGTTCCTGCTTCAGCCATACCTGCTGTGTGACCTCAGAAAAATCTCTCATTCTCTCTGGGCTTCTCTCCTCAAATGCAAAACATTACAAGGACCTCGTGAAGTACCATATGGAGTGGCCCCAAATATCATGCACATAATTCTAAGGGGGATTCTGCTTCCCACCTTCCACTGAACACTCAAACCCAGGTCTCCCTGTGTCCTGTGCTCCTTCCCACCTGGCCAGTGGCCCCAGAGCTTTGAGGAACCCATATTTCATGGAGGTTAAAAGCATGGACTTGGGCTATAGACCACCAGGTTCTACTTCCTGCTCTGCTACTTATTAGCTAAGCGCCTTGATCAGGACCAGCTACATCATTTGCAGGCCCCAGTGCAAAATGAAAACGCTAGTTCTCTTGTTAAAAAAATTATGAACATTTTCAAGATGACGATAGCAGAGTATTAAATCAAGCACAAGGCCTTCTGAGCATGGGGCCCTATGCAACTGCAGAGGCTGCAGGCCCACGAAGCCGGACCTGGCCATGGCCCCCACCTCCCCAGGTTGTTGCCAGTATTAAATGAGATGATGCCTGGAAAGTCATCTGCTTCGGGCCTGGCACACAATAAGCACTTGATACGCATTACCTATTGTTATTATTGTTCTATGAGCAAACCTGTCATAAATAGTACAGTCTTTAACTGTGCAAAGTGCTAAAAATAACCGTAGCACAGGTTTTGTAAACACATGGAGACAGCCAGCAGACACACTGATCACCCTGCTCTCAGAGGTCTCAGGCTCCAGTCTGAGTAAGTTCTCACCCTCTGAAGCCCCAGGGAGCAGGTGGTATTATCCCCATTTTGCAGAGGAGCAAACTGACGCTTGCTCACAGACACACAGTGATGTATAAAGAGTCCCTGGGATTTCAGCCTCAGGGCCCCAGACCCTGGGGGCAAGGTCCAGGGCCAAAGCTGTCATGCCAGAGTGCCCCTTCAACTCTGAGCTCAGCGCCACTCCTCTTGATCTAAGTCCATAAAGGCTTCTCTGTTGTTTGCTCCCTCCACCTCAGCCTTCACTTACCATCCCGTGCAACACTGTGCACCTTCATCATCTCCGAGTAGTTGTGGCGGAGGTAGCGGGCAGACTCCCCAAGTTCACTCATGTCCATCATGGCAGTGGCACCAAGAGCTGGAGTACGAGGGGCTAGAAATCTTGGAGGTTCAAGGTGGTCTAAGGCAGCAGGCACTGGAAGATGGCAGAGTGACGAGGAACTTTGGGACCAGGGACCCCAAACTGGGCATGTTCCCCCAACCTACAAACCCTAATGATAGGTGATTCCTTGGAGCTACCCACCTCAGCCTTCCTGGGTAAACCCCCAACAGACACCCTCAAACACCAGAGCATCCTCTCCCAGAGGTATAGAGAGACTCGTGCCCACCCGCCTGCCTGCCCGCCCAGCCTGGATCACTCACCTCAGCACCACCGTGAGGGCTGGAAGCTGTGCTACCCCTTTTATTGTCACTGTCAAGGTCAGCAGAGGAGAGCTATGTCAGCAATCTCCACGTGTCACAGCCCCCCCAGCCTGGCAACAGGACACAAAAGGCAAATTCCCTTTTATCTCCACCAGCACAGCCCCTGGGCTATTTTTACCTCCCATTGTCAGGGGATCACAAAGACACTCTACCAAGAGACAGGGACGCTGGGATTCAGAGATGAATAGGCAGGGACTAGGCAGTGAGAGATTTTGGAAGTTTGAAGAGCTCAGAGGCAGAAACTGAGTCACAGAGTTTCTGATACACCCGGAAAAAGGCCCACACCTCCAGAAACAGAATAAGGAGACTCAGAGAGGGAGAACCACAGAATGCTTTCTGGGACCATTTGGTCCAATTCTCCTTATACAGCCCAAAGCACTGACTAAGTCTCACAGATAAGCAGTGGCAAAGACCAGGTCAAAAAGAGAAGCAGGAAAGAGACACCACATAGATACTGTCTCATTCTCCCCAATACCTATCTCATCTCTCTGAGGGCGAGGGCAGTCCCTGGGGTCCCCTGGAGTAGTCACAAATGAAGAAAACCTGACCTGGGACCATAAAAATAAATAAATGATTTGGGTGAAGAGGAAGCAAATTGAGGAAACTTAAGACCAATTTTCTCTTGACATTCAAGATTCACAGAGAGCCAATTTCCCACTGTGAGCACAGGAGGGAAGAGGTGTCCCCTCCTGCACCCCACTCTCCACAGGGGGTGGGGGTGCGGCACACAGTCTTGCCTGATATAGGCTTCAGAATGTGCCAGAGTGCTTCCAGGCTCTCCTGTCCATCACTGCATTCAGGCCCTTGTGATTCTACAGAATTTTAGAATCAGAGAGTCAAAGGATCCTGGACCTTAGACAAATACAAATTAGGCAAATACAACTACAGAGTTCCAGAACCAGAATTCCAACCAAGACGTCAGACTGAGCTCACAGAGAGAAATCCTCCTCTCCCCTCCCCTGTCATGGTCACCCATGGGCTACCAATTCCAAATATGTGGGCATATCAGATAAAATATATAGAAATAATTTCAAAACTACATATTCAGCCATATAAGCCTCAAAACAGGCAAAACTAATCTACAGTGACAGGTGTGGAAGAGCGGTCCTTGCAAGGAGAGTAATGACTGGGAGTCACAAGAGAGGCCTTTGCAGTATAGAAAATCCTCTATATATTGATCTGAGTGTTGGTTACAACAGTGTATTCATTTTGTAAAAATTCATCAAGCAGTACATTTAAAATTTATGCATATTGCTATATATATGTTACAATTTTTTTAAAAAACATACGTTGCCTATCAAGATAATTCAATGGGGGAAAGAACAGTCTTTTCAACAAATGGTGCTGGGACAACTGGACAGAAGCATGCAAAAGAATAAGGCTGGACCCCTATCTCACACCATACGCAAAATTATCTCAAAATGGAACAAAGACCTACATTTAAGAGCTAAATCTGTAAACTCTTAGACAAAAAACACAGGTAAATCTTTGTGACTTTGGATTAGGCAATAGTTTCTTAAATATGACACCAAGTACACAAGCAACCAAAGAAAAATATAAATTAGGTTCCAAATTTTTTTTAATTTTGTACTTTCAAGGACACCATCAAGAAAGTGAAAAGACAACCCACTGAGTGGGAGAAAATATTTTCAAATCGCATATCTGATAAGCATCTAGTATCTAGAATATATTAAAAAAACAACAAAACGAAACAAAACCATTGCCGTCAAGTCAACTGGACTCATAGTGACCCTATAGGACAGAGCAGAACTGCCCCATAGGGTTTCCAATGCTTTTATGGAAGCAGACTGTCACATCTTTCTCCCTGGAGTGGCTGGTGGTGGGTTTATACTGCTAACCCTCCAGTTAGTAGCCGAGCACTTAACCACTGCGCCACCAGGGCTCCTCCCCAGAATATATAAAAAACTCTTACAACTGAAAAAAGCAAATAACCCAATTAAAAGATGGGTAAATAACGTGAATAGGCATTTCTCCAAAGAAGATATACAAATGGCCAGTAAGCACACTTAAAAAAAAAAAAAAAAAAAAAAAAAAGCTCAATATCATTAGTTATTAGGGAAATGAAAATCAAAACCACAATGAGATATCACTTCGCACCTACTAGGATGGCTATAATAAAAACAAAATCAGATAATAACAATTGTTGGGAGAAATTAGAACTTTATACACTGCCGTATGGAATGTTTAATGGTGCACCCACTTTGGAAAGCAGTCTGGCAGTTCCTCAAAAGGTTAAACATGGAGTTACCCTAACAACTGCTAAGTGAAACAACCATATGACCCAGCTGTTCTACTCCTAGGTATATACCCAAGAGAAATGAAAACATGTCCTCAAAAAACTTGTACACAAATGTTCATAGCAGCATTATTAATAGTAGTAAAAAGTAGAAAAAACCCAAATGTCTGTCAACTGATGAATGGATAAACAAAATGTGGTATATCTATACAAGGAAATACTATTCATCCATAAAAAAGAATGAAGTACTGATACATGCTACAACCTAGGTGAACCTTGAAAACATATGCTAAGTGAAAGAAGCCAGTCACAAAAGGCCACATATTGTATGATTTCATTTATACTATATGTTGAAATGTTCAGAATGGGCAAATCCATAGAGACAGAGAATAGTTTACAGGTTGCATAGGGCTCAAGGAGATGAGGAGATTGGAGGGTGATGGCTAAAGGGGACAAGGTTTCTTTTTGAGGAGATGAAATGTTCCAAAACTGATTGTGGTGGTGACTGCACAACTTTGTGAATATACTAAAAACTACTGAATTGTACACTTTAAATGGGTGACTTGTATGGAATGTGAATTACACCTCCATAAAGAAGTACAACCAGAATGCTCCTTAGAAGCAAGGATGGCAAGACTATGTCTTACATACTTCGGACATGCTATCAGGAGGGATCAGTTCCTGGAGAAGGACATCATCCTTGGTAAAGTAGAGGGTCAGCAAAAAAAAGGAAGACCCTCAACGAAATGGATTGACACAGTGGCGGTAACAATGGGCTCAAGCATAACGATTGTGAGCATGGCACAGGACTGGGCAGTGTTTTGTTCTGTTGTGCACAGGGTTGATATGAGTCAGAACCAACTGAAGGGCACCAAACAACAACAAAACTGCTACCAAAAAAAAATACATTGCCAAATTTGGCAATATCTATCATAATTACAAAAGCCCAGGCTCTTTCAGGAATTAAGTCTACAAATATATTCCTATATTATAAAATTATACAGGTCCCTTTGGTTAGACATTTAGATTGTTTCCCATCTTTTGCTATTACAGTCAGGGCTACAGTGAATATTCTTCTATAGGCTGATGAATTTTCACAAAGTAAACATGTGCTGATCAAGAAACAGAAATTACCAGGATCCCCTCCTTACCTTCTTCCCATCACCACCCTCCCCCAGGTCAATACCATCCTGACTTTTAATATCACAGATTAGTTTTGTCTATTTTTGAAATTTATATGTATGGATTCCTTTCTTCTTTCTCTCAACATAATACTTGAGAACATCATTCTGTTTTAATTTTCTTCAAGGAACTCAGCTTGTTCTTGCCTGCCTCCTCTCACTAGAAAGGAACCCTATGAAGGCAGGAGCTTGGTTTGGCTTACTTACCTGTGATAATCCCAGTACCCTGCACAGTGCCTGCAAAGGGTAGAAATTCAACAAATATCTGCTGATAAATGAAAGAACCAAATTTAGTTTAGATTATGGGATTTATTCTCTTTGTGGAGTTAAAAGGCAAAGGAGCTGGGGTTGAACAACATATATCAAGGCCAGGGGCTGGGAAAGACTCTGCCCACTGGTTCAAAGATACTCAGAAAGCAAGGCTTCTTGCCCAGGGCACAGAGTTAGCCTCGAGAATTAGAACTTCTAGCAAGCCTAGCCTATACCAAATATAACATACAGCTGAATTCCAGCATTACCTGCTTAGTGTAAAAACCTGGGGCTGAGAAGCCAATCAAAAGAACTGGTCTTAAGTGCCCTGTGGGTTCACTTCCACTATCCAGAACACACCTCCTGCAGAAGATCTTCTTGCTGAGATTGAGCTCAGAGACAAACAAGACAAAGCAATGAGGAAACCCAATGTCCCGAGAGATAGTCAGCAGATGGAACAAATGGCAGGAATCATCTAAATAACTACAGTGTGCAAGAGGGACTTACAGCTGACTTTAAATACCTGAAGAGCTGTCCTGGAGCAGAGGGAAGCCTATGTGATTTGTGTGGCCTCGAGAGTAGACCAGTGGGGCAGGACAAAGAAGCACAGTTCAGATGTGCACAAAAAAGGACTTCTGAGCACTCGGAGCCATCCAGCAATGGAGGAAGCTAGCTGCCTTGGAAGGAAGTGGGCCTGCCAACACCAGAGGACGAGTCAAGCAGAGATTTCAGAGTGCTTGAGGCTTTGGACTGGACAACCTCAAACAAGTCTGTTCCAACTTTAAGAGTCTAGGATTCTAGAATTTTAGAACCTCTGAAAGCTTTGTTTCTCGATAACCACCTTCTCACTCCAACTAACCCACCCACCAAGAAGCCAATGTAGACTGCCCAAAAGTTTTTCTTCCTGCCTTCTCCCAACATTAAGAGTACAGAGCCAGGACATATGTGCACCTCAGTTTAGAATTCTGAAGTGTTAAGAATTCTGGGGCATTGGAACCCTAAAGTTTCAGAATCCTGGTGCAAATAACTTGAAGCAAATATGACAAAATCTGTACGATGGTTTGTTGATTATTCTCTGTGCTTTCCTGTTTTTTAAACTTCACACCCCACCTTTTCTTTTTTTTTTTCTTTTTGTCTTTTTCTTTTTAGAGAATCCAACGGCATTAGGAACTGGGAGCATCTAGGCTGGAAGGGATATCATCCGGCCTAGGCCCTCAGCTTAGCTGAGGAAACTGAGGCCCTGATAGGCGTAGAGACAAGCCCAGGTCATCTCCAGGACTCCCCACTCCCAGGTGAGCTCTCTACCCCATATCATAGAAGCAGGAAAGGGGAAAGGAGCTTCGGTCAGGACTGGCATGAGGAACAGCTGGTCACCTGCAGCCTGGCTGGCAGTGTGTCCATCCTCCTGGGCTGGAGGGGACTCTCCAGAAATCACCCGAAGAACTATAATCCACAAGGGACTTAAGGGACTTAAGGGACTGACAGCTCAAGGAGGGGCTGTCTGGGAGGGCTGGGGCCTCAGGAAGCTTCCCCGCCTCAACTCTGCCAAACCCTCAGACCCAGGAGATTCCCCAATGATCCTAGGCAGGCCTGTTTCTGCCCTCAAAGACTTTGAAATGCTCTCTCCTTATCCCACCCCCACAACAAAGCTAGGGAACTTTGGCCTGGCCAAGAAGTTAGAGGGAAGGAGCAGGATCCAGGGAAGAGGGCAAAGTGGCCAAAGATGGGGACCAGAAATCATAGGATCTAGTGGGGCTGTAGCCAAGATGGAGACTAGGGTCTAGGTGCCTCCAACTCTACACCAAAGGCCTCATCTCAGCAATTGTCAAGAGTCCTGGTCCCCACGGCTTTGTAGCAGTGAGGCCTGGAGGCAGCTGTTGAGCTGGGGCTATTTTGGGGAGACTTCCATGAGCAGTGAGTTGATGGGGCAAGTCCCAAAAGGGGTATAGTCCTTCTGGTCTTTCTTCTCCTAGCCCAAGATGTCCGTGGGGAAGAAAGTATTGGAGCAAGCAAGGGGCAGGCAGATAGGCTAGGAAGATGTGATTTGGGCACTGTCCCCAGCCTAAAATATCTGCCACCAACATACCCCAGTGCCTGGAATTCCTTCTTTGGATCAGAGTCCTTTGGGTAAAGGCATTGAAGGGCTCTGTTAAAATGCTACTGCAGCTAAGAGGAACACATGAATTCAGTTCAACATACATCTACATTTCTATTTGGGGTCCAGAATTGGAACAAGAAACACTCATTGTCCAAGGAAAGACACTCAAGGAAGACTTCAGAGAGGAGGATTTTGATGGATAAAAGCAAGTCTGACATCAAGAGAGGCAAGAAGATGAGCAAGACAGCAAGGTCCTTGCCCTCATACAGCTGACATTTCCATGGGAAGGCAAAAAATAAACAAGCGAATATGTTATTTAAGGTAATTAAAGATTGTGGTGAGTGCAATGAAGGAAATAAACAGAGTAATGCTGTGGAGGGTAACGGGGGGTGGCCCTTCTGAGGAGGTGACATTTAAGGTGAGACTTAATGGATAAAAAGGAGCTGGCCAGGCTAAGAGCTGGGGGAAGAACATTCTAAGCAGAAGGAACAGCAGATATAAAAAGCTGTGAGGCAGAACATAGCTTGGGGTGATTGAGGAACTGTCACAATGCTAGGGTGGCTGGGATGAGGTCAACAGGGGAGAGTTGTACAAGGTGAGGTTGGAGAGGTAGGTAGGGGCTAGATCTCTTAGAGTCTTGGTGGGACTTAGAAAGGAGTCTCAACTTTGTTGCACGTGCAGTGGGAAGCTACTAAAGGACAGGAGAATAAGTGATCTGAATTTTAAAAACGATCACTGGCTGCCATGGGAAGAATAGGCTGGAAAAGGCAGGAGACACAGCAGGGACAACAGTGGGGAGAGAGTTGTCCAGGTGAGACAGGGTGGGGTTGGACCAGGTAGAGGAGATGGGGGCAGAGCAGCATGAACCAGGCCTGAGCAGCCACACTGGCTGAGGTTGGGCCACAGGGCGCATAACAGGAGGCAAGGTTGGACTGGGCAGTTGGGACTGGACTGTGAACCAATTCAAAAGCCAGATTTGGATTTGGAGGTTTATCCTGCAGGAGTTGGGGCACCATCAAAGGCGTATTTATTTATTTAATTTCATCAAAGAGCTCTGAGCAAGGGAACTTGACAGTGTGGTCAGATTTCTGTGGTCATAAGATCCCTGTGGCAGCTGGTGTGGAGGAAGGACTGGAGGGAGGGGACCGGTGGCAGGAAGACTTACCTAGGAGGCGGCTGCCATAATAGTCCAAATGCGGTGTGCTGAGGCCCAAAGAGGGGCACTCTATCCTGGCACCCTGGGGGTGGTTCGGCCCCCTGCTTGTCTGAGTCTCATCCGCCTTTGGGGGCCCTGGGCAGCTGCAGAGGGCCCAAGTGGGCCCCAGATCTGATGCTTCAGGCAGAAAATAGGATGAGGACGGCCAAAAGGCATCAGGGCTGTTTATCCGGAGGAGAGATGCCTCAGCATGGATTTATGGCTGAAAGGTTACTGGGGGGAGGTGGTGGGGAACAGCTGTCCCCCATCCTCACAAAGGGCAAAGAAAGAAAGAAGGGGACTGGGGCCTCAGCCACAGCAAGAGGAAGGGAGGGTAGACATATGAGGGAAAATGTCCTGATGGTACCAGAGGATGAAATGGCCCTACAGTGATCACACAAACCAACTCTCTCATTGAACAGTCAGGGTAACCCAGGTGCAGAGTCAGGTCCTTGCCCAAAGTCAGTGAATTAAAGCTATGACCCAGCAATACAACCTCTCCTTTCTGAAGACCCAAGGGGCCTCCCAGAGCACTCACAGGGTATGGCAGACTGCCCTGGAGAGAAATGTGCAAGTGCAGCCCTCCTGGAGCTGGATGGATGGACAGAAAGACCTGTGCTGGACTGTGGACAGAGGTAGTTGGCCCCAGCACTGGCTCTGCCTGGGTCTCTTGATTTACTGCATTCTTGAGTTCAACCTTTGTCTTAGGCTCTCACCGACATGATAGCTCATTCCACTCCCAACCAGTCTCAGTGTTTTTGGCATTTGGTGGGAGTCTCTTGTATCTCTCAAGAGTCTTGATTTTTCTTTGTTGCACTGTCTCTCTCTGCCCTGTGAAACTCTGTATTTCTGTCCTGGCCTCTGACTCAGTCTCTCTAGAGCTGAGCTGGGCCAACCTCCCACCCCTAGTGGGCCCTCACTGGTGGAGTGGCCCCCTGTAGACAATACTCAGGCCCAGTGCCCAGGCCGGGACAGGTGACAGCAGCTGTGGATCTATCTATAGCTCACTTGCCCTTCAATTGTTCCCAACTTCAAACAATGGCTGGGCCCTGGATTAGAGACACCCCCACCAGCCCTACTGAAATGGATCCCAGGGGTCAGTAGATGAGGCTCATGAGGGCCACACTGTGATCTCTCACAAGTATCTTTCCCTCTCTAGGCCTCTGTATTCCCATCTATGACTCTGGGCTCTACGGCCTTCCAGTTCAGAGGCTGTGTGAGTAGAGGACCAGTGACTAAGGCAACAGGGTGTATGCAAACAGCAGACCTGTACATGGGCATGTGGATTTGAGATGTGGGTTTCCCTCCTCCTGCCCTTGGTTGACAATCATGGGCATTAGGATGCCAGTTCCTTGAGGGCAGAGATCTGGTCTTTCTCATTCTCTCCTATATCCCCATCTTGAGCTTGGTACATGTTAAGTGTTCAACATACATTCCTGTTTGATTTTTACTTTTTGAACATTTTATTGTGATTTGGGTCAAAGTTTACTGAGCAAATTAGTTTCCCATTCAACAATTTATACACATTTTGTTTTGTGATATTAGGTACAATTCCCTCAATGTGTTTTATTGACTATGCAAAATTGTGTGGATCATAACAAATTATGGATAACATTGAGAAGAATGGGAATCACGAAACACTTAATTCTGCCCATGAGGAACCTGTACATAGATCAAGAGGCAGTTGTTCGAACAGAACAAGGGGATACTGCATGGTTTAAAGTCAGGAAAGGTGCACGTCAGGGTTGTATCCTTTCACCATACTTACTCAATTGGTACGCTGAGCAAAAATCTGAGAAGCTGGACTATAAGAAGAAAAACCCAACATCAGGACTGGAAAACTCATTAACAACCCATGATATGCAGATGACACAACCTTGCTTACTGAAAGTGAAAAGGACTTGAAGCACTTACTGATGAAGACCAAAGACTACAGCCTTCAGCATGGATTGCACCTCAACATAAAGAAAACAAAAATCCTCACAACTGGACCAATAAGCAACATCATGATAAACGGAGAAAACACTGAAGTTGTCAAGGATTTCATTTTACTTGGATCCACAATCAACATGCATGGAATGAGCAGTCAAGAAATCAAACGATGCATTGCATTGGGCAAATCTGCTGCAATAGACCTCTTTAAAGTGTTGAAAAGCACACCTTGAAGACTAAGGTGTGCCTGACCAAAGCCATGGTGTTTTCAATCACCTCATATGCATGCAAAAGCTGGATAATGAACAAGGAAGACCGAAGAATGGATGCCTTTGAATTGTGGTGTTGGCAAAGAATATTGAAGATATCATGGATTGCCAAAAGAACGAACAAATCCGTCTTGGAAAAAGTACAGCTAGAATGCACCTTAGAAGCAAGGATGGCAAAACTACGTCTCACATACTTTGGACATGTTATCAGGAGGGATTAGTCTCATGCTTGGTAGAGGGTCAGCAAAAAAGAGGAAGACCCTCAACAAGATGGACTGATGCAGTGGCTGCAGTGATAGGCTCAAGCATTACAACAATTTTAAGGATGGGGCAGGATCGGGCACTGTTTCATTCTGTTGTATATAGGGTCGCTATGAGTTGGAACCAACTCAACGGCACCTAACAACAATATGACAGCATCTACTCACTTCCTCCCTGGGTTCCCCGTTTCCATTTGCCTACCTTTACTGCCCCTTCCCACCTTCTGAACTTTGTTTTTTGACCAATACGGCCCTTTTGGTCTCATATAGTTGATTATTTCTAAGGAACATGTTCCTCATGGGTGTTACTGTTCACTTTATAGGACTGTCTATTGCTTGGCTGAAAGGTGATCACCAGGAGTGGGTTGAGTTCCAGGTCTGAAGGGTGTATAAAGCCCATAGTCTTGGGGGCTCCACCAGTCTCTATTAGACCAGTAAGTCTGGTCTTTTTTATGAATTTGAATTTTGTTCTACATTTTTCTCATACTCTGTTCAGAATCTATTGTGATCCCAATCTGAGCAGTCAGTGGTGGCAGCCAGGTACCACCTAGTTCTTCTGGTCTCAGGCTAGTGGACACTGTGATTCATGTGGTCCATTAGTCCTTTGGACTAATTGTTTCCTTGAGTCTTTGGTTTTCTTCACTCTTCTTTGCTCTGGACAGGAAGAGACCAATAGTTGTATCTTAGACGGCTGTTTGCAAGCTTTTAAGACCCCAGTTGCTACTCACCAAGGTAGAATGTAGAACATTGTCTGTATGGATTATGATATGCCAATTGACCTAGATGTCCCCTGAGATTATAGTCCCTAGCCCTCAAGCCAAGTATATCAGTCTCAGGAGGTGTATGGTTATGGCTAAGAAGTTTTCATGACTGTGTCCCCTGGGTGTACTACTGCATACATGGGTATATTTGCAGCATGTACACATATGCCCTCTCACTTCTTATCAGCTTACACATCTACCCGGATGCCCAAATATTCCAGAGATCACATTACAGTCATACAACAAACCAAAAAAAATCAAATCCATCGCTGCTGACTTGATTTCGACTCACAGTAACCCTATAGGACAGAGCAGAAGTGCCCGATAGGTCTTCCAAGGAGCAGCTGCTGGATTCGAACTACCAACCTTTCAGTTAGCAGCCAAACACTTAACCACTGTATCACCAGGGCTACAGCCATACAACTGACAGGCCTATAAAATGAATACCACCAGCAGTGAGGAATGTACACCTCAGAACAACCAACTATATGAGACCTAAAGGACAGCATTTGCTGAAAGCAAAGTTCAGAAGGAAGGTAGGGGCAGGAAAGCTGGACAAACGGACACAGGGAACCCAGGGAAGAAGAGGGGAGAGTGCGGACACATTTAGGAGTTTGCAACCAACGTCATGAAACAAGTTGTGTATAAATTGTTAACTGGGAAAATAATTTGCTCTGTAAATTTGCACCTAAACCACAATAAAATGTTAAAAAAAAGTGAGGGAGTGCTACATGGCACTATGACTCAAGCTTGAGAGGCAGTATAGACTAGCGATGAAGAACCCCTGATCTAAAATCAGACTGCTGGGTTCAAATCCTGGTTCTGCCACTTACCAGCTATGAATCTTGGAAAATTACTTAACCTCTTAATGATGGAGATTCATAAAAAGTTCTTACTTCATTGAGCATTACATGAGTTAAAACATCTAAAATGCTTAGAATAGTGCCTGACACATAGTGGGTACTCAATAAATCACTGTTATTATTATTATTACTGTTGTTATCTTTGAAAAAGCAAGCCTCTGTGACAGTGGGAGAAGCCTGGGTGTGGGGCAGTCCTCAGGCTGTGGGCTTGCTACCCTGTGCCCTAGGTCAGGCAATCTGGGTCTCAGTCCCAGGGGCACCCTCTTTCCTCCAGCGCAATGGCAAATAAGATGTGTCCATGTGAAACCATCCCAGAACAAACGGTAAGCCAGAAGGGAGGCCTCCCAGCTCCAAGCCACATATCAGAGGTAAAAGGGAGGGGGTGAAAACAGGCTCACTGCCCTTTTTCCTGGCCCTAGCCCCCAACTCGTCAGCCCAAACTATTCTTAGAGCCTAGATAATGCCAGCAGTGCCTAGATAATGCCAGCAGTTGCTGTTGCTCATATCAGCTTCCAGAACCACCCAGTCCTGAGAGGCCAGCTCCCGCCCCCACTCCTCTGCATGTTGGCCTCCTTGCCAGGTATGGGCCTCGCTGGCTCTGTTCTCTGCACTGCACAGGCCATACATACTCTGGCCAGCACAGGTATGTAAGGGGCCTGGGTTGTGGGCCCCACCAAGATTCTCCTTGCCAGTTAGCTGGGTTGGGCAGGAAAAGCTAAAGAATTCCAGAGGGTAGAAGTGAATCCTACTAACTGTTCCCCCAGGAGTCACCATCCAGATAGTCTGGCACAAGCCCAGGTTTCAAACTATACTCAGAATATGAATGAGAGGGGTAGGGACTAGGGACATGGGTTGGCCAGGGGGGCCAGGGGAACTGGAGAGGAGGGCAGAAACAGTAGCAGGGAAGGGGTCTGGGAGGCCAGTGCATACAGGAGGGAGGAAGCCAAAAATAGAAGGTCTGGGAAAGAGATGGCAGAAGAGGGCCTGACAGCACTGGCTGTGGAGTCAGACTGTCCATTTCTGTCCCTTACTCACTATGTGACCTTGGGCAGGTCTCTTTTCCTCTCGGCTTCAATTTCCAGCTATAAAATGGACATTACCTTATTCATTGGGCTACGGTGCAGATTCAATGCAATAGTGTATATACAGAGCTTAGCCTATGCCTTATATGTGTGTGTGTGTGTATGTGTATAAAATACACACTATGTAAATGTTTAGTGATATTATCATCAGCTCTTAAAAAGCAGGGAGTGTTTCTTATCCAGCTTTGCTCTTGCAGGGACTGGGTTGGGCCTGGCATCTGGTAGGACTGCCACTTAAAATCCTTGCTCTGACTTTTACAAGCTAAGTGACCCTGTGCCAGTTATTTAACCTGTCTGAGCCCCAGGTTCCTTCCCTGCAAAATGGATATACAAAGAGTACGTACCTTATAATGTTGCTGAGAGAAATAAATCAACAAACTATTTAGCCCATAGTAAGACCTCAACGTTGTGAACATGTGAGCTCTGTGGCTATGTGTAGGTTGGGGCAGTGTAGTGGGGAAGCCTTGGATTTGCCCCTCTGGGGATGGATTCTGAGGTAGTGCCCGAGGCAGCACTCCGGGAGAGAGGTCTTAGTGAGTCTAACATGTAGGGATTCCAGGATTTTGTAAGACCACAGCCATACCCTTCCCCAAATCCTGTGCCAAAGCCCAAGTCGTTCCTGGAATAAAGATGGGCTTGTCCCAGCCTGGGTCATCTTCCCATTTGGTTCAGTTCAACAAACACTCTCTGATACCCCCTAGATTGGGACTGGTGCTGGGCATGCTCTGAAGGTTCAGGGATCTCAGCCTGGTTGGGGAGACAGGCACGGAGGCAAGGAGAGAAACAGCGATCAACACAGGGACCTCCCGGGGAAGGGCGCTTAGCCCAAGTTGGAGAGTGGAGCGGGTTATGGCTCTGTCCTTGCTACTGCTTGGTGATCATGGTCAGTCAGCTTGGGAGGTGAGGGACTGAGACAGGCTCGAAAGATTAAGCTCAGAAACCAGTCCAATGGGTCTAGCAGTGCCACAGCTATATTCCAACTATCTTTCATCCCTGTCTTAGGGCACACTACCCACCTCTCTGAGAAGCTGGACTTCATTAGCTCAAGGGCAAGAGCCCTCCTTGGGCACAGCCCTCAGTTGTATTTTATGGGTTGAGCATATTATTATTACAAAGCATCTCTACTGTCCTACTTAACGGTTCAGACTTTAAATGTCATTTTTAAACTGAAACCTTTGAGATTAACTGTAGATTCACATGCAGTTGTAAGAAATAAAGACTCCCTATATTGACACTGATAAACAATCCACTGATCTAATTCAGATTTACCCAGTTTTATCTGAACTCATGTATGTGTATGAGTATTTATGTGTGAATATATGAGTATATGTGTGTGTGTGTGTGTATTAAGTTCTGTACAATTTTATCACCTGTGTAGTTTCATGGATCCTCCACCACAATCGAGATACTAAATAGTTCCAACACCAGAAGGATCCCTCATGTTGCCCTTTTATAACTACACCCACCTCCCTCCTGTCCTTAACCCCTGGCAGTCACTGATCTGTCCACCATTTCTAAAATTTTGTCATTTCAAATATGTTATTTAAATGAAATCATACAGTATGTAACCTTTAGAGACTGGCTGTTTTTGCTCAGCATAATTTCCTAGAGATTTGTCTAAGTTGCTGCATGTATTAATAGTTTGTTCCTTTTTATTGCTGAATAGTATTCCATGGCATAGATGTACCACAGTTTGTTTAACTACTCATCTGCTGACGGATATCTGGCTACCCATACCCTCCAGCTCACCTGGGGATAAATTCTTGCTCCGGCTTCCTAGGGACAGATGCCAAGAATCTTCCCCATCCACCCCACTTTCTTTCTCAGAACAGATATTAGGATTCAGTCACTCCCAAGTATGCCAACCCTCAATCCTTAGGGACAAGCAAGAAGAGAGTCTTCATGGAATCCTTGGGCCTCATTTAAATTTTAAACCTGTTTGTTGACCTTGGCCCAGAGGCCCAGCATAGACTAGCCCTGCCAACTCCCTAAGCCTCATCAGGCAGCTCCACGCTCTCACTCACTCACTCCAGATACACTAGCCTTCTGAGGGCCTTATAAAATACACCATGCTTATTTCTGTCTCAGGAACTTGGTATCTGCCATTCCCTCCACCCAGAATAGTCGTTTCCCAAACTAGGACATAGCTGCCTCCTTCTTGTCCTTCAAGTCTCAGCTCAAATGGTACCTCCTCAAAGAGGCCTCCCTAGACTATGCTAGCTAAACTGGGTTCCTTCTACAAATGTTATCTTTGCCTCCTTCGTATCACATATCCCAACTTTTAAATTTATTACATGTATTGGTAGCTTTGCTTATTTATCATCTCTTTCCTCCACACGAGGACCTGGGAACAGACAGACCCCCCACTGGGTCCCCAGTAGCCAATGGCAGGACTTGGCACAGAAGAGGTACCCATAAGTGCTTGGTGAATGCCTCTCAGGAACCACATTCCCCAGAGGCCTCTCACTCTGCTACCTGCTGCCCCATGCATGCTAGGCCCAGTGGACATTGTGACTCCTGTTTCTCTCCCACCCAAGTCTGGAAAAACCTTTCTTTGCTCTCTCGGCTTCAGCTGAGTCATGCTAACAATATAGCACAATGCTTAAGAGTTCTGCCTGAGTGCAAACCCTCTCTTTGATCCTCTGCTTCCTCATCTGTAACCTCATAGGTTACTGTGAAAAATAAAATAATCACCCTTAAAAACCCATTGCCATTGAGTCGAGTCCGACTCATAGTGACTCTACAGGACAGAGTACAACTGCGCCACAGGGTTTCCAAGCCTGTAAGTCTTTATGGAAACAGATTGCTACATCTTTCTCCTGGGAAGCAGCTGGTGGGTTCAAACTGCCAACCTTTCAGTTAGCAGCTGAAAGCTTTAACCACAGGGCCACCAAGGCTCCTTCAAATGGAACAGTACTTGTTTTTAAAAAATGGCACAGGATCGTTACTATTTTTATTATCATCAGCATCTTTTTATTCCAAATTCAGTAGAATAAACAAGGAAAACACCTACTCCACCAATACAGAAATCATAAGAAGGTCCCAGAAGTAGGCTCATTTCTAAGCCTGTAGGTACCCATTCACATCCTTAGGCAATTTCCCTTTTGGCTTCTTGGTAAGAGTTTGGGAAGATGGAAGGACAGGCCCATAGCCTCTCCCTGGGTAAAGGCTCCCCATCCTCCTGTCTTCAGGTGACAACCATCCTCTCCCATGTATATAGTTGTCAGTCTTGCCTAGGACTTTCTAGCCCAGGGTCTCCCTACAGATACCAACACAGTCTAGGCCCAGAGCCCTGCCACCCCCCAGGCACAGGAAGAGTAAAGGGTCATCTCCTCATCAAAGAGCTGCACCCATTCTGCTTTCATTCGTCCATCAAACCATGCAAATATTTACTGAAAAGTAAACTCTGCTATTAATTTGAGAAATCACATGGGATATCATTTCACGCCCAGGAGAGTGGCAAAAATGAAAAGCCTGACAATACTAAGTCTTAGTGAGGATGTAGAACAAAGGCAATTCTCATACATTGCTGGCAGGAATGTAAATCGGTAAAGCAACTCAGGAGAGAAGTTTTATATTATTTAGTAAATCTGAATATGCTTGTAACCTTCAGCATAATAGACTATTCACCATTTGTAACAGCAAAATATTAGAGAGAATCCAAAAGACCATTCACAAAGCAGAGAAACAAAAACTGGTGTTTTTATGCAGTGAATGAATGAACTAGAATTACCCTATCAACATGAACGACGCTCAACATAATGCTGAATGAGAAAAGCAAGCTACACAAGAATATATATGATATGCTACCATTTACTTCAGAATATAAGGCCTGGTGATCTGCTTCCAAAAAATTCAGCCGTTGAAAACCCTATGGAATACAGTTCTACTCTGACACACATGGGGTCACCACGAGTTGGAATCAACTCAGCAGCAACTGATAATAATAACCATTTACTTAAAATCCAAAAACCAAGAAAAATGGTGCCATCTATTGTTTAGAAACACATACCTAGGGAAAGATAAAAATCACATAGGACCCACCTCATACCATATACAAAAATTAAGTCAAAATGGATCAAAGACCTAAATGTAAGAGCTAAAGCTATAAAACTCTTACAAGAAAAACACAGGGGTAAATCTTCATGACCTTAGATTAAGCAATAGATTCTCAGATATGACACTTAAAAAGAAATAGATAAACTGGACTTCATTAAAATTCAAAACTTTTGTGCAAAGGACACTATCAAGAAAGTGAAAAGACAACCCACTGAATGAGAGAAACTATTTGCAAATCATATATATGATAAAGTTCTAGTATCCAGAATATATAAAGAACTTTTAAAACTTAACAATAAAAAGACAAGTAACTCAATTTAAAATTGGGCAAAAGATCTGATAGGCACTTCTCCAAAAAGATACACATGATTGTGGTGAAGACCGCACAATTACGTGAATATACGAAAAGCCACTGAATTGTACACTTTAAGTGGGTGAACTGTATGATATGTGAATTATATCTCAATAAAGCTGTTTAAAAAAAAGATATACAAATGGCCAGTAAGCACATGAAAAAATACTCAACATTATTAGTCATTAGGGAAATGTATATCAAAACCACAATAAGATACCATTCTATACCCAGTAGGATGGCTATAGTCAAACACGCAGACGATAACAAACAATAACAAGTGTTGGTGAGGATGGAGAAATTGGAACTCTCATTCACTGCTGGAAGGAATGTAAAATGGTGTACCCACTTTGGAAAACAGTCTAGCAGCTCCTCAAAAAGTTAAACATAGATTTACCGTATGACCCAGCAATTTCACTCCTAGGTATGTATCCGAGAATTGAAAGCATATGTTCCAGAAAAACTTGTACACACATGTTCATGACAGCATTATTCATAATAGCAAAAAATGGAAACAACCCAAATGTCCATCAACTGATGAATGGATAAACTGTGGTATATCTGTTCAATGGAATATTATTCAGCCATAAAAAGGAATAAAGTACTAATACATGCTACAACATAGATGAACCTTGAAAACATTATGCTAAGTGAAAGCCAGTCACAAAAGCTAACACATTTCATGATTCCATTAATATGAAATGTCCAGAATAGGCAAATCCACAGAGACAGAAAGTAAATTGGTGGTCACCAGGGGCTGAGGGAGGGAAGAACAAGGAGTGACTGCTAATGGGTACGGGGTTTCTTTTTGAGGTGAGAAAAATATATTCTGGAATTAGATATTGGTGGTTGTTGCACAACTTTGTGAATATACTAAAAACCACTGAATTGTATACTTTAAAAGGGTAAATTTTATAGCATGTGAATTATATCTCAATGAAAAAAATACATAGGAATATTAAATACCAAATTCAGAGGAGTCATATTAATCTTTATATCTTTGAATGTTCTTATCATAAACATATTTTAGAAGTATTTACTGAGTGTCAACCCCTGTGTAATGGAGAGTAAAAACAGATCCCAAGCTGGCCTAACGGAGGGCAGGGTAAGAGGTGGATAAGGATAAGTAGTGAGTAGAAAAGAAGGACTGTAAGTCATAAGTCATCTCTCTTCTCTGGGCTCCTGTTTCCTCGTGGGTAAAATAAGAGCTGACTAGAAGATTGTTAGTAGAAGGTCTCTGAGGATCCTAGGGGCCTCAGAGTGTGTCTTCCTTTTTTAGCCCAGAGCACCTCAGAGTTCATTTCACAGGCACAAGAGCACAGGCTCTAGAGTCAGTCCTGGTGCCATCAGTCATTGCTAGCGGGCCTAAGGCAGAGCCCAACACCTCTGAGTCTCTGTTTCTTCTCAGTAAAACAGGGAGAGTAACTTCTCCCTCCCAGGATTAGCATGGGGGTGTAAATGAGATACTAGGGGCCCTGATGGTGCAGTGGTTAAGTGCTCTACTGCAAACTGAAAGGTCAGCAGTTAGAAGCCACCAGCTGCTCCATGGGAGAACGATGTAGCCTTGGAAATCCTATGGGGCAGTCCTACTCTGTCTTATAGGGGCACTATGAGTTGGAATGGAGCCCTTGTGGCACACTGGTTAAGAGTTACAGCTGCTTACCAAAAGGTCGGCAGTTCAAACCCACGAGCTGCTCCTTGAAAACCCCACGGGGCAGTTCCAGCCTGTCCCACAGGGTCGCCATAAGTCCGAATCACCTCGATGGCGAACTGTTTGGTTTGGTTTGGTTTATGAGTTGGAATTGACTCGACAGCTATGGGTTTTTTTTTTGTTTTTTTGGTAACTTCTCCCTCCCAGCATTACTGTGGGGGTGTAAATGAGACAACACATATAAAGTGTCCAGGACGGGCCTGGCATACAGTAAATCCTCAACACATGGGAACGTCCTCACTTTAATTCCACAGGCATTTCCTGAGTAGCACGGCCTGTGCTAGGGGCTGAAGATAGAAGAATGCAATTCCAAGCAGTGGCCCCAAGCCATGCGGGGGCAACAGACTCATAAGCAACAATACCAGGCAGGCTGATGTCACTGTCCAAAAGAGATAGCAGACAAATGCACAGAGAGTGTGATGGAGACCCTGGGACTGACAATGACATCCCAATCAGGAGGCAGATTCCAGGCCTGGATAGAGGTCTTCACAAGGGGAAAGGCGAGGCACCAAGTTAAGGAATTGGTCTCCATTCACACTGTGGTGCAACTCTGCTTGTCTTTTTTCAACTAATTCAGACTCAAATGTTCCCCCAAGCCCCAAGAACAGACCTAGTGATGGACTGAAAAGTCAGCTTTGGGAAGCCGGAGCCCACTGCACATCCCTAGGAGCGTCTGTAGGAGCACAGTGGCTAACAGGCAAGTCAGGGCACCTTCTCAAGCCTCCACTTCTCCCGCTATAACATGGAGACAATAACAGGGCTATTGTGAAAAGTGAGATAATGACTGTAAGGCCATTAGTCAAATGCCTGGCACCTGTTGAGCAGATCAATAAGCAGTAGTAGTTATAATTAGGAAAAAATAGTCTCCATCTTGAAAGTGAAGTTCAGAGAGGTGAGATGACTTACCCATAGTCACACTGTTAGTTAGGATTTGAACCCAGGTCTGTGACAACAAAGACTCAATGTCTTTATCATCCCTCTCTGCTCCAGAATCTTCAGCAGGTTTCCGTAGTCCACTAAACAGAATCTGTTCTTGCCACAGAGTGAGGAACCAGCTCAGGCTTGAGGCCAGAGAGATCTTGGGCAAATTCCCTAATCCTGAGTTTCTTGATCTAGACTCCCTGAGTGGGCCAGAGGAGGTCTGTGAATTCCTCAACATGGTACGCAAAAAGTGTGTGTCTAATGGAGATTCTCAAAGGAGGCTTGGCCTCAGAAATAACCACTTACTTGACCTCACTTAGTATGTTTAATTATTTACCCAATGGGAATACAGTTCATACCCTGAAAGGCTACAAGGGGATTAAATGAATTAATATATAAAAAGTACCTAAAACATACTAAGCTTTCACTAAATGTTAGCTTCCTTTCTTTCCTCCCTCCCCAGCCTATTTCCATTAGTCAGCAAATACTATTGAGCTTCTACTGTAGGGCAGGCACCATTCCAGGTGCTGGAGGTAAAGTAGTGAACAAGACAGATATTGTCCCTGTTCTCAGGAGCTCACATTCTAGTGGGAGTAAAAAACAGCAAATAAAATTAATAACTTCTGATACTAATACCTGCTATGAAGAAAACAGGATAATGTGACACAGACTGATGGGAGGGCATCTGAGGATGAAACATCTGAATGACAAGAAGGAGCCAGTTAATACCAAGATTTAGGGACAAGGCACCCAGGTAGAGGGAGCAGGAAGGGCAAAGCCTCACTGGGAAGACTCTTAGCCAAGGGCTCCTTATTCCCAGTCCCACAACAAGCTGAGTCACCTTGAACAAGTTACATAACTTCTGAGCCTTAGCTGCCACATTTTCAAAATGGAGATAAAGACACCTTACCTGCCACAATGTGAGGGGATTTGACCAAAGGGCCACTAAGGTCTGGGATCCTCCCCAAATTTCACCAATAGACACCAATACACGTCATCTGGCACCCATCTTGGAAGAAGGGAACCTGCAGAGAACCCTGAGTCACATATTTTGATTTTTAATTTTGTGTTGCACTAGAAATAGCTCCCTTTGTTCCTACTTAATACAGTGGAGTTTTTCTGCAACCTGGGGCCTATTACAGTAACTGTTGCTTCAGACGTTCCCTCAGGTACAAAAGCAGACAAGGACAGGACATCATGGAAACATCAAAAACCCACAGGCCCCTTGGACAAGATTAGAGGGCTCAGCCTGTCCTGTAGTCAGAAAATGCACCTATTATATTTGAGGAGTTGAAGGATCCTGCAAGAGGCCAGGATCCTGGCCCCTGGGTTGAGCCACTAATTTATAATCAGTTGTAGTTTTTCCTTCCTGGGTCCAAAATATGTGACCCAGGGTTCTCTGTGCAAACTCCTTAACCCAGCATCCAAGGCTACCTCTCCCAGACTGAGTGCCTAACATCCCACTCCAACCAACCTCTAGGCCCTCCTCATTATCTACATCGAACTCCTCATTGTCCCTAAAACAAGCCCAGTTACACTAAGAATTAGATGCCTTTGCAGATTCTGCTCCTGCTGCTTGGAACACTGTCCCACCCCAGCCTCTCACCTGCATCTCCTTCACTGCCTACGTTCGTATTCATTCTTCAAGACCCAAAGAAGCCTTTCCTGGTTCCTTCAGAAAAATCACTTGTTTACCTGACTACCTTCTTAATCAGCTGTGAAAGGCAGAGGCTGTGTCTCACTAGTGGTTAATCCCCCAGAGCGCGGACTGATAAACTCAGTTCAATTTAACTAAAACTCCTATCAGGTGCTTTGGATTGAGAATTATTATGTTACAACCCAAAAAGTAACAGTAAAGACACTGGGGCCACCATGGAGATGGGGAACAAGAATCTACATTTTTAAAAAACTGTCCCACGTCCTGATGCAAGTGGTACTGGACATTTTGAGAAACACTAGATCACCCCCAAACATTCTTGACTTCAAAAATTGCTGGAAAAATGAAAATGCTTTCCTTTTGCTTCTAAGGCTTTTCCTGCCGCTGTGCCAAGGAACAGAATTCAAGTGGGTTTTTCTGGCTGGGCTGGAAAATAGAAGACTGAGTTCCAATACCGGCTCAGCCTCTAACGTGCTATGGGACCCTGAGCTGGCCTCTGTCCCTCTATTACATGCCTACCCCACCAGCTGTGTGTCCCTGAGGTAGTGACTGTCCCACTTTGGGTATCAGTTTCCCTGTCTTACACGGGACCTACCAGCCTTTACGCTCTACGCACTACGTATATCCGGAGCTCCACACCAACCCCAGACCCAGCCTGACCCTTCCCCTCTTTCCCAAGGTCCTGTCTGCCTGGGTCGAGCCGACGAACCCCTAACGCCAAGGCTACCCTCACACGGACTGCCCCTTCCCGGCCGCCGTCCAGCTCCGCAAGCTCCTACAGGTCTCTTCCCTGCCCTATTCTTTTGGCCCAGCAGCGCGGTCCGCGCAAGCGCACTAGGTCGCACCGAGGCCCCACCCCCTGATCCTCGGGTAACGGCGCAAGGGGCCCGAGTACGGCGCACGGCGGGTCGACGAACGAGTAGGTGGGGGCGCGGTAACGGCGGCCGGACAGGGTCATGTTTCCTCGGAAGGAAGGACGTGAGGGAGGGATATGGTTAGAGATTGAAACCTGGAGGCTGGGAAATCTTACAGCTCAAACCCATCCCATCGCATGGTCGGGAAACTGATGATCAGCTAGATGGTCGGGTTGGCGCTTGTTGATTCCAGATCTTCCAGATCTGACTCCAGGTCGGGCCGGTGACACCGTGCCGTTGAGACCAGAGCCAGAGTTTTAGAAAAAATGACTGGGAACAATTAGGACCAAACTTTGTCCAGACTGGGAGCGAGCGTGCCGGTAAAGTGGGACAGGCTTGGGCATGTGATCGTGTCGTTGCCCCGGGCCTCATGCAGCCGCTGGCCTCGCCCTGTGGATAAAGTCCGACCGGGTTTCCTTGTGGGCGTTTTAAAGCTTTTGGTGACCTGGCCCCAGCCTCTAACTTATTCATCATTCGTTCATTTAACGTTCACTGAGTACAATACTAGAAGTGATCGAGACAAGCACGATCGTACAGTACAGGGAAAAGTAATGGACAGTAGAATCCCTGGGCGGAGAAGAACAGGGATGGCTTCTGAAACTAAATCACGAACGCTGGTCAGGAGTGATGAAGTGTACACTGCTCGAAAGAGAGACAACAACACGTGCCAAGGCCTGGAAGGGAGAGAAAGGCTAGTGTATCCTGCTCACTGAAGATACCTGGCTGAATCTAGTGGCCAGGGCTATAGTAGTAAGTGGAAATGGAGAGAAGTCGAGGAATTCAAGGTCCTGTATATTTAGGCAACAGAATGAGGATTTGGGGGAGGATGGGATGTAGGGGAGAATTGCAAGGCTTGGGTGGCTGGGTGGGGTTCATCACAGGAGGAGCAGGCTTGAGGGAGGGACAACAACAGATCTCTTCTGGTTGTGTGAATATTCTCAGTAAGCAGTGAGATACTCATTAGGAAAGAACTGGTGTGAAGGTAGATTCAGATGTCATCAGCAAAACAGAAAAATAAAGCCACAAGAAAGGCTTAAGCGTGTCCATAAAGAATATGTAGACTGAGGAAAAACAGAGTGCCCACAACGGGACACATAAAACCTAATGCCATCAAGTCAATTCTGACTCACAGTGACTCTATATGACACAGTAGAATTGACTCATAGTGACTATAGGACAGAGTAGAACCGCCCCTAGGGTTTCCAAGGAGCGACTGGTGTATTCAAACTGCTGACCTTTCAGTTAGCAGCCACAGCACTTAACTACTGCACCACCAGGTCTCCACATAGGAAGCCCAGTATTTAAGAGATGATCAGAGGAAGAGATGCCTTAAAGAATAAAAAAGAGTAGCCCAAGAGGTAGAGAAAGAAAACCAGAAGACTGCTCACCATATAGCCTGTCCAAATCCTACACACCAGCCAGAGCAAACCTCTCGCTGTTTCCAATGACCATGCCTTTGCACACATAATTCTGCTACCTCAAATGCCTTTCTGCTCCTCTCCACTTCTGGAGTTTGAAGTCATCTTCAAGTGTCTGGCTCACACAGTACCACCTCTGTGAAGCGTTCCTCTACCCAGCCCACAGCCCTCCCAGGCAACCATACCCCCCTCAATGCTCTCTCAGCTCCTGCCCTCTGTTGTAGCAGTTAGCACTTTTCATAGTGATTATTTTTATGTCTTATCTGTGTCTCCATTTTCTAGTCAAGGGCCTGGCATTAGGTGCCAATCAATATTTACCACCTGAACAAAAGCCTAACAGTAGGCAGAGATGTTGGAATCCCAGAGTTGTGGAGACATGGGGGCGAATGGAAGGTTCCGTTGCTGTGATGTCTAAGTCACAGGTTCTAGTCCTGGCTCTGTCATCAGGCTGCTATGTAACCTCTGACAAGTCCCCTCCCACCTGTAAAGGGGTACAGCCAAAAAAAAGTAAAGCTCCCATGTATAGAGCTCTAGACACTGTGCTGAGCAAGTTCACACAGATTTTTTTTTTTAATTCACGCAGCAACCTTATTTATAAGGGAAGTAATATTAGGGACTCAAACCCAGGTTTGTCTGATTCCAGAGCCTCCTTCTTTATTGACTCTGACCATCACCTGACAGGGATGTTGTCAGGATCCTCTTGAGAGCATGTGTTTATTCTTTCAAAACGTTATGCTGATGCCTGCTGACTTCACAACCAGTGTATCCCCTGTCTGTCCTCTTTCTGGAGGACAGAACTGAATGTAACAGAGGTTACCTGTCATTCTCTAACTCTCTTCTTGGGGACCACTGACATTTCCTGAGCTAAGCAGCCAAGTTTTATTCCTAAAATAAAATAACGTTAGGGCAGAACAAAATTAATGGCTGACATTTCCAGTTTTTTATCCAGATATTCTTAAACTTCTGGGGCCTGCTGCAAATTGAATATCATCAAGGTGTGAGTTGGTACACCTGTATGTGTCTGGGAACCCAGTCAGACTCTCCTATTATATTTGACACTTGAATTTTTGATATTCTTTCTTTCTAATGTGATTTCTCAAAAAATACTTTCTATCTTTTGGTGCTGTGAAGATAAATGTTCATCTATAAAATGTAGTCATTTTCTGCTATTAAGTTTGTTTCTGGTTAGTCTGAAAGAGGAATTCACCTTCATATTTTCAGCACTTCATGGTATTCCAGAAAGAGCACCTGGTTTTTCCCTGGGTTTCACCTGTGGAATTTGCGATTTGCTGGCATGGATTGTTGGAGCTAGAAGGGAAATTAATAATCTACTGCAGTGGTTCCTGTCCCCAGAGAGCTTGCTAAAAATCAGAGCTTAACCTCCCCTCCCCCAGGCCTCTTAAATCTGAATCTCTGGAGTGGGGCCCAGGAATCTGTATTCTTTCCCAAGCTCCCCAGAATGCTCAAACAGGTTTGGAAACCACTGATCCCCCTTGTTTCACAGGCAGGGTATCTGCAGCTCAAGGAGGGGAAGGAACTTGCTTCAGTCACATGTGACATTAGTGCCACATTGTCTAATGAAGAGCATTGGGCTGGGAGTCCAGAGACTTGGGTTCAAGCCCAGGCTTTACCGGTCATTACCTTGGGCACATCATTTCACCTTTCTGAACCTTCACTTCCTTATTTTTAAAGTAAGAATAATGTCGTTGTATTACGCATCAGACGAGAGGAAATGGGAATGCTTTGTCAAGTGTACTGTTTTGTACACATGGAAATTCTTAAGAGCTGGGACCAGTGAGTGTTCACTTCTCTGTACTACCCTGTCCCCTGTAACAGAGGCCAGGGTCCTGCCATGTTGTGGGTGGCCACTAAACCATAAAACCAAACCTGTTGCTGTCTAGTCAATTCCAACTCACAGCAACACTATAGGACAGAGTAGAACTTCTCCATAGGGCTTCCAAGGCTGTAATCTTTACAGAAGCAATTTGCCACATCTTTCTCCCACAGAGTGGCTGGTGAGTTCTATCCACTAGCCAGCTTCAGTGGTTGCTGGTCCTCAGACCATCTGTCACCAAGCCCCCCTCACTCTGTCTTTTGCAGGCTGGAATGGCCACAGGCTGGGGGAGCCTCTTGCAGGATGAGCAGCAGCTGGAGGAGCTGGCGCGGCAGGCCGTGGACCGAGCCCTGGCCGAGGGAGTGCTGCTGAGGACGTCACAGGAGCCCAGTTCTTCAGACGTAAGCCCACTGTCCCCTCCCCACAGCGCCAACCACACTGCTCTGGATCCCACTGCCACCTGTTTGACCCCTGACGACCTTCTTGGTTAGCAGCCGAGCTCTTAACCACCGCCAGGGCTCCAAAGTGATCTCTAGAAGTACGTAAAGTAAAAAGCAATGTGCTAGAGTAATCAAATTAAAATCTAGGGTTTGAAGTGTGACTTAGGCAATTTACTTAACCTCTCTCAGCTGCAGTTTCTTCTTACCTACCTTATTGGCTTGGTAGGAGAATTAGAAGAGCTAATTCTTGGAAAGTACTTTGCTCAGTGAGCTATTATTTATTAAGACCCCAAGCTCACTGCCCTAATCACACTATCTTCTCTGTAATTGATTTGTTGTATGTCATTCCAGGTCTTTCTCTGTGAGTTATATGCACGTATATGTATACATAGGAATATATAGTTTTTTAAAAAAAACATAAATTGCATCATTCATGTTATTCTGCAACTCTTTGTTTTTCATTTAACAGTCTGTTTTAGAACTCTTTCCAATTCCTTCCATTGGGGTCACCTTTGTTCTGATGCAAGGTATTCCAGGTGTGAATGTACCACAGTTTAAGTTTTCTCCACTGATGGCTATTTGGGTGATTTCTAGTGTTGTTATGATTACAAATAATGCTATAAGAAACGTCTGTGTACACATCAGTTTGGGCACCTGTGAGTGTTTCTCTAGGGTTGATGCCTAAACATAGTACGTACTGCTGAATCCAAACCACATCTTTTAAAAATCTTATCCTTAAAAAAAAATTCTTTATTTTGTGACTGGGTAAGACATTTTCATGGTTCAAAATTCAAAGGGTTCAGGGGTTTACAGAGTAAAGTAGCCCTCCCTCCCACATTGCCTAGCCACCTAGTTTTCCTGCCCTGAAGGCAATCTGTGTTTTCGCTTCTTGTGTATTCCTCCAGATGGTTTATTCATCACAAGCAAGTATGTATTGCTTTTCCCCACTTTTTACACAAAGAAGCATACTAGATTGAAGACATTATGCGGAGTGAAATAAGTCAATCACAAAAGGACAAATAATGTATGATCTCCTTTATAAAAAAAGACAAGAAAAGGCAGATGTATAGAGACCAAAGTTTATTACTGGTTACCAGGGGCAGAAGAGGAGGGGAGAAAGGGGTTATTGCTTATGGAGTACTGAGTTTTGGTTTATGGTGATGAAAAAAATCACACTGGTTAAGTGTAGGGTTGGTTGCACAGCTGAATCTTTTGTGCTCTCAATAAGCTGTACACCTGTAAAAAGTTGAAATGACAAAAATTGTGTGATAGACATCTTTACAGCAATCACACACACACACAAAAGAGTATCTGCTGAGGCTGCTTATGTTCAACCAAATATGTCATTTGGTTCCTTAGTTTGGAAGTTTAGGGTTATAGTTTCATGAGACATCCCAGTTAATTGGCCTAATAATGTGTTCAGTGTTTCTGTACTACCTCCTAGTTCATTTTGTAGTTCCTAGGGTCTTAAAAGCTTGCAAGCAGCCATCCAAGGCACAACAATTGGTCTCTATTCACTTGGAGCAACAGAGGAAGAAGGAGAGTCAGGAATAGGAGGAGGAAATGGAATGTGTGGCTAATTGCCTCGATGAACAGCTCCCTCCTTTGCCATGAGACAAGAACTGGGTGATGCCCAGCTACCATTACTGAACATTTTGATCAAAGATTCCAAAGAAAAATCCTGATCAAAAGGGGGAAAATGCAGAACAGAATTTCAGATTTTCATGGACTCCAGACTTTCAGAGCCATAAAGGCTGGATGAACCCTGAAACTACTGCCTTGAGATAATCTTTAAACCTTAAACCAAAAATATCCCCTGAAGTCTTCTTAAAACCAAACAATAGTTCAGCTTAACTAATAAAAATAAAAAGTCTGCCTTGAGCATCATGCTTTTTTAAGAACTATATGGGATCAAATTGACAATAGCAACTTGAAAGATTAGGTAGGAACCTTAGGGGACAGTGAGTTTATGTTAACAGAGGAACAACTCAGAAAAGGAGGGTGAGAATGGTTACATGACTGAAAACATGTAATCAGTGTCACTGAATTGTACATGTAGAAACTGTTGACTTGGTGTATGTTTGGCTATGTATATTTTCAACAACACCAAAATAAATAAAATTGAAAAAAAAAAAAAAAAACGGAAGACGATGCATACTAGACAAACTCTTCTGTACCTTGCCAGGGGCCCTGGCTTTAAGCTAATGATCTAAACTGGGGAATGTACCACAAGACAAAGTTAAATAAAGTCAATTCTATGAGGAAACACAGGCAGTCTGCTACACAATAGTAACTATCGTTTACTGAGTATTTAGTACATACAAGGCACTATTCTAAACTCTTTGGATACATTAAATGATTTAATCTTCACCACAGCAGAGATGAAGCCCAGAGAGGTTAAGTAAATTCCCAGGGTTACTTAAATGGTGGAGTAATTGGCAGAGCCAGAATTTAAATTCAAGGAGTGGCTCCTGAGTCCATGCTCCGAACTGTTACACTTTGCTGCCTCTCCCAGGATACTGTATAGAATACCTGGAAGAAGGAACAGTTCATTATGATTAGAGGATCGAGAAGAGGTGTGATATTTGAACTAGTCCATAAAAGACAGATGGGGGAAAGGAATAGCATAGCAGAGGTCCCAAAGTATGAAAAGACAAAAAATGTTCAAGAGAATGCAGCTGAAATATGTGATACATAAGTGGATCTCACGGGAAAGAAGGCAGGTCAAAGTCAGACAGCCAAGAGGCAGTGGATTCAGGGGAGGAGGAGTGTAAACTTTATCCTGTTTGCTTCCTGCAGTGTTTAGGGAGTTAATTTTTTTTTTTTTAATAGGTAACGCATGGATGGTACAAAATTCAGAAGGGTATTCAGTATGAAGTCGCTTTCTTCCAGCCACTCTGTTTCTTTTCCCAGAGTCAAGCATTTTGTCAACAGTTTCTTCACTAGTGTTTTAAAAGGAGGAGCCAACATTAAATATATATAGATAGATAGATATTCAGCTTCTCTTGAAAAATCAGATCGTCTGGCAACCTTGGCCCACTTTTCTGCATGACGGCAATTGGCTGGAGTGAAGTTATGGCTGCCCCCTTTAGAAGAGATTTGAGTTCTCTTTGCCACAGTTCCCATCACTCCCTATTGTTTCCCTGACTGTGAAGCAGAACATTTATTGTCATGCGTGGACTATAGTTTTCTTATAGTATAAGAATGTTATTCTTTGTCCATGTCTCTATCAAAAGTGAGAAGACTGTGTTTCAGCATTTACCCTGTGGACAGTATAGAGCAGTTGTATGAGCTGTAGTCTTTTGATCCCAAATTCAAGTGGGCAGAGTGAGTTCTGGGGGGCCAGAAGCAGAGGCGGAGGGAAGTCTTAGCAGAAAAACTCTAGGAAGTTTTCAGGCCAGATGGGTCTTGTGGGAAGAGGCAGATCTCTGACTGTAAAAGCCAAGGAAACACCCCTGTAATCATCCCACATGTACTAGGGTATTAGGTCACTTCTTGTATAATATGCAATAATTCCCAGTCTAACTCAAAGGCTTCAGGCTGAATAAACCATACTCTCCCAACTCTTCTCCTAAGTTTTGTCTTAAAGTAAGTGCTGAGTAGGGCAATTTGGGAGTTATCTATCAAAATTTTAAATGGATTTACTCTAGTGTCCTGACATTTCTACTTCTAGAAGTTTATCCTTCAGACCTTCTGGCACACAAAATTCTGTATATACTAGGATATTCACTGAAGCATTGGTTGTAATGACAAAAAAAGGAAACCACCTAAATGGTCATCAACAGAAAGCTAGATTAAATAAATTATGGTAAATCCAAAGATTAGAATACTACACAGCCATTTGAAAAAATGAGTGCTCTATTTGAACTTATAGGGGAATATCTCTGAAATATTTAAAAAGCAAAGGATGGAACAATATATGCATAGTGTGCTTCTATGTGGATAGAGCAATATATGCATAGTATGCTGCTATGTGTATAAAAAAAGAAAATATATATGCATACGTATGTATCAATCTAAAGGTATGTAAAAGGGTATATGAGACACTAGTATATCGTTTGCCTCTGGGGAGGAGAACTGGGGACTGGGGAGAGGGTGAGAGTGAGACATACTTCTCACTGTGTATCCTTCTGTTCCCTTTTGAATTTTGCATCATATGTTTGTATTATCCGTTCAAACCAATAATATTTTAAAAATAAACATAAATGCTAAGTTTTTACACCATAAACTTGTACTACCATAATGGCAAACTGGTATTAACTCCGAGATTAGACTCAGGAATGTTTCATAATACAAGTCACAAAGTCATCTTTTAACCAAGTTCTAGCTCAGTTATTGTTGAGAACCTCAGAATGCATTTTCCCCTTTTAGAAACAGTATCCTAGATGGTATTTAGGTCTCCCAGCTATGCCAAAGTCCAAAGAACCCAAAATGCGGCTGAACTCCAGGCCTGTCAACCTAAGTCACCATCTCCAACATTGAGGGGAAACCATTCCTGGCTTCTCCTCAGGGGGCCAGAGTTCACTTCTGCTGCAGCCCTACCAGCAGGGTTCTTCCCTCTCCCCAACCAGGGGGCAAGAGGACAGGGGTGTGAGTTCCTGACATGGGGAGGGCGCCTGGGCTTGGATGTCGGCCAACTAGGAGCTGCGTGTATGTGTATGCCACACATATCGTGTGTGTGGTTTAGTTACCATGCTGGTTCAAACCCATCTCCACTTACCAGCTGTATATATCTTCGTACACGTTACTTAACCTTTCTGAGTCTCTATGCTCTCATCTGTTAGGTGTGGATAATAATAATATCTTCCTCATAGAGTAAAGTGATGAATTTATGTAAAGTATTTAAAACAGTGCCTTACATACAGTAAGATCAATAACTTTTTGTGAGTTTCTTTTTGTTTTGTTTTTGCATCTGATTTTTTTTTTTTTTTAATTCTTGGAACATATGCACATGCTTTAGTCAGTTTCTCTGCCATTCCTATCTCTAATAAGATGGCTTTAGTGTTTTTCTGAATTATTATCTTTAATATGTAAAGAGAGGAAACACCACAGAGTCCAGAAGCTTTTTGTAACCTTTCCTCATCCTGTTCTCCTCCCTTCCTTCCCAGAGGTAACTGCTATTCTGCAGTTGATGTGTCCTCAATAAATGTAGGCTAAACTTTCCACGGGGTTACAATTGTAGGAAGACAGCCCATTCACATGTGTTCTACCCCTGCCCCACTCTCTTGATCAGGTGGTGAGCTATGCCCCATTCACGCTGTTCCCCTCACCGGTCCCCAGTTCCCTGCTGGAGCAGGCCTATGCTGTGCAGATGGACTTCAACCTGCTGGTAGATGCTGTCAGCCAGAATGCTGCCTTTCTGGAGCAAACTCTCTCCAGGTACCAGCAGTGGGGCTCAGGGGAGCTAGGAGCTGTTAGAACCAAGGGACTGGCTGTTGCTATGGCAGCTGACTTGGTGGGATAGAGGACAGGTGACAGGGAGGAGAAACAAAAAGCAGTGGACTAGGAGTCAGGAGAGTGGGTTTCTAATCCTGGCTCCTTTCCTTCTCTGGGCCTTGATTTCTTTATCTGTAAAATGAGGAGGTTGGTCTAAATCTGGGGTCCCTTACAGTGCTGGCATTTTGTGATTCTGTGATTCATGATCCTCTTCTTTGAAGACTGGAATTTCCATTTGGGATTAGGGAAGGTCAGCCTGAGACTTTCCCTAATTCCAAAGAGAAAACAAAAGGCAGGGAAGGTTATTAGGTTTAAAGTCGGATTTCCTACATCTTGTCCTGATCAGTGACCCCTTCTTGTGCCTAAGGCCTCTCGTCTTTGGATGCAGACTAGGCCACATCCAAGGTATGAGGAAACAGAACCCCTGAAATGACTCACCCTATGCTTTCACCCTCTCTGCCCTATCTCCCTTGATCTTTTTTTATTTTTCTCCTCCAGACTCTGGGGCAAGAGAAATTTCTTTGCTTTATTCTGGAATTATATATATTGACACTCCCGTGGTTGCATGTCTTTTGATTAATTTTTCAAAACAAAACGAATTATTAGAGACAAAATCTTAAAAATGTGCCTCTTGATGTGAGAGTAGATATAAAAAGGAATCATTAATAGTAAGAAGTTTGAAAACCATTGATTTGGAGCTGAAAATTCAGTTGGTCATGAATGTGTGAACTATACCACCTCTTTCTCCCCAGATCTTTCTCAAACTGGGCCTGACTTTTGTGCCCACAGTTCTGGATTATGGAAAGTATGAGTAGCCTGGCTTGTGACCTTTTTCCTAACAATGTGATTTTGTGGCATGACTTTCCCTGAAGCCTACCTCTACAAGCCCTGCCTTCGTTGCTCCTCCCTCTTCTTACATACACACAAAGCTCCAAGGGAGAAGAGCCCCAGGAGCACACGTGTTAGAACAGCAGCCTACAGTCCAAGGTTGAAAAGGAACCTCCTTGGAAAAGGGACGTGGGTCTCAACATCCTAGAGGCTGAAGTCCAGCTGTGGACTACTCTTCTCTCCAAGCAATGGGAAGGACCCCCTGAAAGAGCTGACCGGAGAGCAGAGGAACTTCAGGGCAGGGCTGAGCTACTTGGCTCCCTTCAACAGGCTGCAGTGCAGTGGGTCCCTGTAAAAGGCGAGCCTGCAAGCCAGGCTTGAGCCACCATGCAGAGTCCGTCCTGAATCCTGAGAGGCAACAAGTGTGGTGTTAGCTGCCTGTGGGCTCCTTCTCACTGTGCCTCCTCCTGAGGCCCCCCCCCCCCAGAACCATACTGGATGGGCCTCTACCACGTCATGTGTCATAGCAGCACACTGGGCTATGATAATGAGCCAGCACAGACACAGTCCTGCCCCCATGCCATTTATAGTCAAATTGGAGAGACAATACTCTTCATCACACAAATAAAATGGGAAATTGTAACTGATCAGTGCTGTAAAGGTCCACAAAGCTATGAAAGCACAGAACAGGAGGATCTTGCCCAGATAGGGAAGGCTTCCCTAAGGAAAGCACATCATGAGGAATGGTTTAACAAAAAAAAAAACCAGGATGTTTAGTTGGGTCAGAAAAATCCTATTGGGGCATAAGCTGAAGCCTTGTCCTGGGGAGGCCCAGGGTTTAGGGGAAGCTATGGAGAGTTAAATGTTAGGTCATCCAGAAAACTTGCTAACCATCAGAGCTATTGAAATATAAAATAATATAGAACCTATTAAATGACATTTTTTAGTTCTTTTTGGGACTAAACACTATATTTAATTCTTTACATGTAATATTTCATTTAATCTTCACCACAATTCTGTGATATAAATCCAATTATTTTCCTCTTCACTTTACATATGAACAAACTGAGACCCAGAGAGCCAAAGTGACTCTGAAGTTGCCTGGTAGTGAGTGGTAGAGCTGGGATTTGAACTCGAGTCATCTGGCTCTGGATCTGCATTCTTAATCACTATTTTGTACTATGCCTGGGTGGGGGAGGGGCGTCCCACATTTTGGCTAGGAGACCCAGAGAGAATTCAGGAGTCAGTGAACAGGGCTGGACCCCTTGACTTTTAAGGTCTCATGTAGCTTGGAAAATGTTTTCTGTTTCCTCCTCCAGCACCGTCAAAAGGGATGACTTTACTGCTCGTCTCTTTGACATCTACAAGCAAGTCTTGAAAGAGGGCATTGCCCAGGTAACCATTTCCCACCGCACCCCAGTCTAGGACCTGCCCCTCCCATTTCTGTTTTTTCACCAGAACTTGGCCCAGGCTCTGAGCTAATGGGAGTCTGCTACTCACTAGATCCCACTGGGTTTGTACATGAGAGACCAATCCTGGGATGACCAGAAGAATGATTTCCCCTGGGTTTGGGAGTGTTAGCCAATGCCACCAATCTCTGCAGAGAGTGCATGGTACTTGTCTGCTCTGTGGCCAGGCCGTCAGAGTCAGCCCCTGGGTCGATGTCCTCAGCCTTCACTTTTCCCCCACAGACTGTGTTCCTGGGCCTGAACCGCTCAGACTACATGTTCCAGCGCAACACAGATGGCTCCCCAGCCCTGAGACAGATTGAAATCAACACCATCTCTGCCAGCTTTGGGGGCCTGGCCTCCCGGACCCCGGCTGTGCACCGGTGGGTCCCTTGGGCAGCTTTGGGCACTCCTATGGGGTGACAGCCTGGCCTGGGCCTCTAGTCACGAGCTGGGCTGGGATCTCCAACTCTGACTATGCCTTCCTGGGCCCTAGATCACCTATTTGCCTCTGCAGCATGGTTTCCACTTGTAACTAGGCCTTTGGCATGTCCAGGAGAGAAGGGACCCCTGGTTTCATCTAGTCCTGCCCCCTTGTTGTACGAGTTAGTGTTCCAGTCGGAGGAACAGTATCTGTGAAGGCTCTGAGGTGAGAAAGAGCCCGACATGTTTGAGGACCTGAAAGGAGGTCAGAATCCAAGGCAGGGAGGGATGCAGGACCTCCCCATCTGAGGGCTGAGCCCTAGTAGTATCCATTACTGGCGAGCAGTGATGCTGTAGGTCGCTATGATTCCAGATAGTCTGCATCAAGATTCCAGAAAGCACCCTGGAGCCCAGGGTGAGGGGGCTCCAGCTTATTGGGAGGTTGAGGTGGGGTAGAGTCACAGGATTTCAGGGCTCCTCTGGGCATGTACACCAGGCACCAGAGTTAGGGCAGCCCAGTATATTCCAGCCTGAGGTGGAGCCTACAGGAGCATGATAGTAAGATGCGTTTTAATGCTCAGCTGATTCTCACAGTGGTGTTCCTGTGTCTGTGAGGTCACAGGCAGAGGGGTCTTCCAGGTCTGCCAATTACTGAACAGCCATCTCTCTTCTAACAGACATGTCCTTAGTGTCCTGAGTAAGACCAAAGAAGCTGCCAAGATCCTCTCCAATAATCCCAGCCAGGGACTGGCCCTGGGGATCACCAAAGCCTGGGAGCTCTACGGCTCAGCCAAGTAAGGGGGCAAGAAAGTGGCAGCAGTATCCTGCTTTGGATTCAGCACTCGTGGGTGCCACAATTTCTTATTTGCCTGATATCATTAAGGAATGAGGGCATTTTTCTAAGAATGGAAGCTTATACCTTCAAGTGCTAAAATTATTTTAATGGAGTTTTGGGCTTCCTTCTTAAACAGGAGATTCTGACTATAATTTAACCTTTTCTTGTTGGCTGGAGGCCATTATTATGATTGTCAATGGTTGCATCTTGCTGTAATGCAGAAGGTGCTACCTACGATCAGAGAGGAATGGGGGAGGCTGTTTACCTACGCTAATGGCCCCAGATGGCTAGGCTTTAAATTCTCATTCATTTTCTTCATAGTTTTTCTGTCTGTTTCCCTACTATCAGCTCTTACTTCTTACTGCTGCCAGTGTGCTACAATTTGGAAGCCTCCTTGCCTCCTTTCTGATTTGCAAGAAAGCAGATTATTAGGATTGTTATGATTGTGTCTAAAGAGTGTGAGAGCCTCTTTAGTGAATAAATGTAAAAGCTTTGAATTAGGTTAGGGGTTTTATAGTGTCTATTTTAACTGCTTAGAAGCATTTTTTTGCTTCCTTCCTATTTCTCAACTGTGTTCCAGATGTGTGAAGGTGCTAAGTGACTTCCAGTTAAATGAGGGGCCACTCTACTAACAGTTACTGCACTGTTGATAAAACATTAGTAGTTAACACTTAATGAGCATTTACTGGCTCTCATTAATGCCTTGTACTAAGTGCTTTACATACAGGATCTTATTGAATCCTTATAGCAAACCTACTGAGGTAGGTACTATTCATCTCCCCCAGAAACGGAGGTTCAGAGAAGTGAAGTGACTTGTTTAAGGTCAAGCGGTGAGTTGGTGGCAGAGCCTGGAGTCCACCTCCCTCCAGAACCTGCATTTTTTTTTTTTTTTTAGTTGTGGTAAAATATACACAATATGAAATTTGCCATTTTAACCATTTTCAAGTGTACAATCCAGTGGAGAGCCTGCATGCTTTTTTTTTTTTAAATTGTTGTAGTTTAAATGAAGTTTACATTTCAACTTAGTCTCCCATACAAAAATTTATATATACGTTGTTATGCGACCCTAATTGCTACCCCTTACTGTGACAGCACACTCCTCCTTTCTACCCCTGATCCCCCATATACATTCAACCGCCTCCTGACCCTCTCTTCCTTCCCATCTCACCTCCGGACAGAAGCTGCCCTTTGAGTCTCTTTTATCTACTTGAGCTAAGAGGCACACTCCTCACGAGTATCACTTAATGTCCCACTGTCTAGTCCAATCCCTGTCTGAAGAGTTGGCCTCAGAAATTGTTTTTCTTCTGGGCTGATAGAGAATCCAGGGGCCGTGCTTTCTGGGGTTCCTCCAGTCTCAGTCAGACCATTAAGTCTGGTCTTTTTACTAGAATTTGAGTTCTGCACCCCACCTTTCTCCTGCTCTATCTGGGACTCTTTGTTGTGTTCCCTGTCAGGGCAGTCATTGGTGATAGCCGGGTACCATCTAGTTCTTCTGGTCTCAGGCTGATGAACTCTCCGGTTTATGTGGCCCTTTCTGTCTCTTGGGCTAATATTTTCCTTGTGTCTTAGGTGTTCTTCATTGTCCTTTACTCTAGGTGGTTGGGACCAATTGATGCATCTTAGATGGCCGCTTGCAAGCTTTTAAGACCCCAGACGCCACTCACCAAAGTAGGATGCAGAACATTTTCTTAATAAACTTTGTTATGCCAGTTGGCCTAGATGTCCCCTGAAAGCATGGTCCCCAGACCCCTACCTCTGCTACTCTGTCCCTCAATGTTTGATTGTATTCAGGAAACTTCTTAGCTTTGGTTTAGTCCAGTTCTGCTGACTTCCCCTGTAGTGTGTGCTGTCCTTCCCTTCACCTAAGATAATGCTTGTCTACTATCTAGTTAGTAAATACCCTCACCCTCCTTCCCCACCCTTGTAACCATCAAAGAATGTTGTCTTCTGTGTTTAAACCTTTTCTTGAGTTCTTATAATAGTGGTATTATACAGTATTTGTCCTTTTGTGACTGACTAAATTCACTCAGCATAATGCCGTCCAGATTCCTCCATGTTATGTTTCACGGATTCATTGTTGTTCTTTATCGTTGCTTAATATTCCATTGTGTGGATATACCATAATTTGTTTATCCATTCATCCATTGATGGGCAGCTAGGTTGTTTCCATCTTTTTGCTATTGTGAACAGTGCTGCAGTGACCATGGATGTGCATATATCTATTTGTGTGATGGCTCTTGTTTCTCTAGGATATATTCCAAGGAGTCGCGATAGCTGGATCATATGGTACTTCTGTTTCTAGCTTTTTAAGGAAGCGCTAAATCAATTTCCAAAGTGGTTGTACCATTTTACATTCCCACCAACAGTGTATAAGTGTTCCAGTCTCTCCACAACCTCTCCAGCATTTATTATTTTGTGTTTTTTAGATTAATGCTAGCCTCACTGGGGTGAGATGGTATCTCATTGTAGTTTTGATCTGCATTTCTCTAATGGCTAATGATCGTGAGCATTTCTGCATGTGTGTGTTAGCCATCTGAATATCTTCTTTGGTGAAGTGCCTGTTCATATCCTTTGCCCATTTTTTAATTGGGTTATTTGTTTTCTTGTTGTTGAGGTTTTGCAGTATCTTGTGGATTTTGGAGATTAGATGCTGATCGGATGTGTCATAGCCAAAAGTTTTTTCCCAGTCTGTCAGTTGTCTTTCTACTCTTTTGGTGAAGTCTTTTGATGAGCCTAAGTGTTTGATTTTTAGGAGCTCCCAGTTATCTAGTGAGAGCCTGCATTCTTAATCACTCTCCTTTATTGCCTCTAAGAGAGCCTCCCTGGGCTCGCTAAGAGTCATCAAGATCTAAGAAACTGAAACTGTGACCATTCAGTAATCATGAGACGAATAGTCTGTCAAGTAGAACTCTTGGTTGTATTTTAAGAGAGTGAAGGCAGGGGATGGGTCACCTGGGGAACTGCTGATGGACAAACGCTGCAGTTTCTCCAGCCGGGCTTTGAACAAAAGTAAAAGACTTGTGGGCCCAGTGTTAGATACTGGTGGGTTGGAGCTGTGGGGCTCCTGAGCTGAGACTGGCTTCCACCAATTTTGAGAGTCAGAGAGGCTCTTCTGCTGACCCAGCACATGACCTTGGTTGGTCCTTTCCTCTGAGCTTCAGTTTCCTCACTTGTAAATGGGTGAATTAATAATACCTAAAAGATTGGTAACCCATTGCTGTCTAGTTGATTCCAACTCATGGCAACCCCATGTGTTACAGAGTAGAACTGCTTCATAGGGTTTTCTTAGCTGTAATCTTTATGAAAACAGACAGCCAGGGCTTTCTTCCACAGCACCACTGGGTGGATTCAAATCACCAGCCTGTAGGTTAGTAGTCAAGCGCAAACCGTTTGTGCCACCCAGGGACCTATAAAACAGTGGTAGTGAGAATTAAATGAGATCATGGATATGAAAAATGATTTAAAAAAAAAGTTGATGAGGATCATTATGTATCACCTTCCAGTGTAACAATAACATTAATAGTAGCTATCATTTAACAAGTACTAGTTTTAATTTACAAAAGAGTTAACTGAGGCTTAGAGAGGTTGAGTAACTTGCCCGAAGTCCCACAGCTAGTAAGTAAAGAATTCGTGTCTATCTGCCTCTAAAGCTTATGTTCTCTACTGTGTTGTTCTGCCTCCAAGAGGTATGGTCCCATAGTATAGATTAGAAAACTAAGGTGCAAGCATTTGTAGAACAAATGCATTTTCATCAATTATTTCATGCTTTTTAAGAAATTTTTTAGAGAAGACTGGAAAATAAATCATGATTTCAATTTAAACAAACTCTTTCAAAATAAGGTTTGTGGATGGGATGAGCAAGAATGAGAAAAGGGAGTTTTGATGGTAAAATGTTGGGAATTACTGATCTGTTTAACCCCCTTATTTTGTATGAGGAAATCAGGGCCCAAAGAAGGAAACTGACTTGCCCAAGGACACAGCACAAGTCACTGGCAGAGCCAGGAGTAGGACTCAAGTCCCCACTCCAGTCCAGCATGCTACTACCACTTCACCTTCTCAGCTGACAACTTTCCTAGCCCTACCCAATAAACTGCTCAGAACTGAAGGCAGAAGGAGGTAGGATATGTTTTCTGGGTCTGGCTGGGAGCACTTTGGCAGGTATCAGGCTGACTGAATTAGCTAGAGCATGAGGTTCCACTTTAACCTACAGCCTCTAGCCTTCCTCCTCTGCCTCTTCTTGAAGATGGGCCAGCCTGGGCCAGGCGCCACCCTCCGACATACACACACACATGCCTACCCAAGAGCCAGGCAGATCAGGCTACAAAGTGAAGCGCAAGGCCATTGGCTCTCGGGACTCTCAGGGAAAGGTGACTTGTGAGAGCACTGTTTCTAGCTTGTCTCTCACTAAGCAAAGACTCAGCTTAATGTCACTTCTAACCTCATGAGATAACAGGCAGGTCGAGACAAGGGGTGTACTAGGACCTGTATTTTGGCTAAGTGGAAAGGAGTCAGGCAGACAGTTTAATCTGAGGGGTCTAGCTGAGGTAGGGAGAAACAGAGGCAAACGGATAAGATAAGAGGCCAAGTAGAGGAGATGAGGAATCCATACTTAGAATGCTAAGCCAAAATCTGGGCATCGAAGAATCTCAGCAAGAAGCCACAGGCACAGAGCAGTTACTGCTACAGGGAAAATGGAATTTGGTACTGCTGAGCAGTACCCCTAAGTGAGTCTGGTGGGGGATTGGACCTGTCTTTGATAACTGAAAATAGGTTGGCTGGTAACCAACAGACAGTTCTCTGGCATAAGCTTTTCTCTGAGTCCTTGAATGCCTGCTTCTTTAAGAAACATGTGGCTAAGTAGAGGAGAAGAGGCCAGGTAAGCCCCAGTGATCCCATCCATACTGTAGGACCAGATCTGGCTCTGTGTATATCCCAGAAATGCTGGGAGATCCCAGGAGATAATGTCTTATTTATATTTGGCTATATAGGCTTTCTGTAGGGTTCCACTGAGCTATTCTAATGTTTCATGCAAGAACCACACTTTTTTATTATATGTTTTGCCTTCTAGTAATAGGGTCATTTGTCCCCGATTCCCAATATTGTTCTTTTACAAAATATTCTTCAATACTCCTACCTGTTTATTCTTCTAGACAGATTTTAGAATCATTATGTTAAATTCTAAGAAGATATCCTGTTGGGTTTTTTAAGTGGTTTTAAATCTAAAATATAATTTTCACATAAAAGTGACATCATAACAATATTTACCCACTAGAAAAGGAGCAAGGATGGCTCCAATTTTTCAAGTTTCCTGTTTTTAGGAAATAATGTGTTGTAGCCTCAGGTGTCTATGCCTGAGGCAATCCTGAGTTGCGGATTTTGGGGAAGTGTTCTCATTCTTACTCTTAAGGGGTGTTCACCAGAAGGAAGCCCAGCTCTGTATTAGCCTCAGGCCACCTGTGCTCTTCCCTCAGTGCTCTGGTGTTGCTGATTGCTCAAGAGAAGGAAAGGAACGTGTTTGATCAGCGTGCCATAGAGAATGAGCTACTGGCCTGGTGAGTGAGGGAGGGGACCTCCAGATGTGACCACAGGATTAAGAAGGGACATTCAGAACACAGCACCATTCCCACCGACTCTTTCCTATTTTCCCCAGGAACATCCATGTAATCCGGCGAAGATTTGAAGATGTGTTTGAAAAGGGGTCTCTGGACCAAGACCGAAGGCTGTTTATGTAAGTGGTCAGGGAGCATTCCCCAAGGACCTAATAGAGTGCTGACTTATGAACCTCATCCTGCCACCCTCTTCCCCAAAACGATCCTTTCTCCTGGGAGATGTGATGGCTTGTTTCTTTCTGTCTGAGTTTTAGGTGCGAATTCTGAAATATTCCATCCTTCCTGGAAATTTTGGAGAAGACCAGCCAAGCTCTGCTTCTGAAGGGTTGTATCAGAGCTGTTGACATCTGGATAAGGGCATTCTTAAAGATAACCTTGGTTTTCATATATTCCTGAGCTACCAAAAGTTTTATTGCCCTTCTTGGTCAAGTCAGGCCTGAGCTGTTAGGCTGGGCAGTCAGGTAAGAAGAGGAGCAGTCGGCTCATTCGGTGATTGATCTAGATGCCGCTCTCTTGAGATCAGGCAAGACCTTGATTTATGTTCCAGCCCAGACCCTACCCTTCCCTCCAGGGACCGCCATAAGGTGGCTTTGGTGCCACCTATTTTAGTAGCATTGCTCCATGTAGAACCTCCATGTAATCTCACAATATCATTTACTGTTTTAAACTGTGCTTTTATCATATCAAAACAAAGTAGTTACTTTCCTTTCCAGTTTAAATAGATAAACCAGACATCAAATAGGTCAAAGAAAAGGGGAAGAAATTCAAAAAGACAGTCTGTGTCTTAATTAGACTCATAATTTTTATCTCCCTCCCCCCAACCCCTACCATTTTTTAATTCTCAGCTTGGTTTCAGCTATTTCAAGCAGTGAAAATACAAGTGTTTTTCTGCTAAACATGGCAATATTATTTTGCTGTTCAGTAACTTTGAGCCCACATTTTATTTTTATTTTTAAATTTTTTTGTTTATTGTTGTTTAAGTGCAAGTTTACATTTCAAGTTAGTATCTGATACAAAAATTTATACATACATTATTATGTGACCCTAACTGCTCTCCCTATGCTGTGACAGCACACTCCTCCTTTCCACCCCTGATTTCCCATATCCATTCAACCAGCTCCTAACCCTGTTCGCCTTCTCATCTCACCTCCGGACAGAAGCTGCCAGTTTAGTCTCTTGTATCTACTTGAGCTAAGAAGCACACTCTGCACGAGTATCATTTTATGTCCTACAGTCCAGTCCAGTCTTTGTCTGAAGAGTTGACCTTGGGAATTGTTTTAGATATGGGTTAACAGAGAGTCCAGGCGCCATGCTTTCTGAGGTTCCTCCAGTCTCAGTCAGACCATTAAGTCTGGTCTTTTTACTAGAATTTGAGTTCTGCACCCCACCTTTCTCCTGCTCCATCAGGGACTCTCTGTTATGTTCCCTGTCAGGGCGGTCATTGGTGGTAGCTGGGCACCATCTAGTTCTTCTGGTCTCAGGCTGATGAAGTCTCTGGTTTATGTAGCCCTTTCCGTGTCTCGGGCTAATACTTTCCTTAGGTATTCTTCATTTCATTATCCTTTACTCCAGGTCGTTGGGATCAATTGCTGCATCTTAGATGGCCGCTTTCAAGCTTTTAAGACCCCAGACGCCACTCTTTTGGTGAAGTCTTTTGATGAGCATAAGTGTTTGGTTTTTAGGAGCTTCCAGTTATCTAGTCTCTCTTCTGGTGCTTGTGCATTGTCACTTATGGTTCGTATTCTGTTTATCCCATGTATTAGGTTGAGCCCACATTTTTTGAATTTACGTAATTCAATTCTGATTACCTACTTATTTCCCTTCTGACCTTCCTAGAATGCCTGTAGATCTGCAAAATTCTAAAGCAGCCCTTTCTTCAACAGCTTAGACATTCCTTACTGCACACCTCCATGTTTTTTATTGGAAGCATTGGTGGGGCAGGTATCTACCTGTACTGGTTGCAGTGAACCCCTGTCCAGGCTATCCTTGTGGACTGACTTTCAAAGGAGCCAAACTTATTTTGATGTACCCAGAAATAGATTGAACCACTGGACACATCAGTTATAATTTAACACAGCAGCTTTCTCCATTCTGTTTTCTAGGGATGGCCAGGAAGTTGCTGTCGTTTACTTCCGGAATGGCTACATGCCGAGTCAGTATAGCCTACAGGTTGGTATCTTCTGTTAGACCATTCTTTGCCTCCTGGGACCCACCAGAGCTCCAGAGAGACCCAACTCAGGCATCACAACAAGCTAGGCTTCGCCCTGGGCCCTGGCTTCACTTCTTCCTGAGGGAACTTGTTGCTGGAACCTCCTATTTTCCAGCAAGCTTTTTCTACCTCTCACTCTCTGCAAACACACTTTCCTCCAAAATCTGAATCCTCAGGAATCCATGGTACTTCACCCACTCACACTGTTGCCAGTGGTATACTGGTAAATGCTTAACAACTGTCCTCTGAAGAAGAAAGCCTTAGTTGGTAGCATTTGTTGGTTTTTATGATGTAAACACTCTCACCATGGCAAGTTTTAAGCTACCCAAATTAACATCTCTAAACAGAGTTGGAAAGAGATGCATATAGTCAAGCCAGCTCCAGCACACCACTGACCATTTCCTCCCTGCCAATTCTTGCCTCTCTTTTAAATTATCTGAGTCAGAAAGTTTTTATCATCTGCCCCATTCATGTTAATGATGGTAATGATAATATCACATTATCTTGCTTTCCTACCATGTAGTTTCAAAATTACTTTCAACATCCATTATTTCGTTTCCTCCTTATAACCACTCCATGTGGTGTATAATTATCTGCATTATTCAGATGGAGAAACTAAGGTTTGGAGAGATACCAGGGCTTGTCTAAGGTCCCACCAGGGAGTTCCCAGGCATTCTGACTCTTAGTCCAGTGGCCTTCCCAGCATATCATTCTTCTCCCCTGATGTCCACAGCATGGAGGGCTAAAAAGGCCTGCCTTCAGTTGGGAGAAGGTAAAGGAAGAAATAAGTTGGGAAATACCATGAGCAGTAGGCTGGAGGTCATGAGCCTTTGGCTCTGCCTGTGACCATAGCCCTATTTGGGGCACAGCTTCACTATCTGGGAACTGAGAGAACTACACTAAGAAAAAATTGAGGAAGCTCCTTCTAGATCTAAAATTCTTTGAATCTAGAATTCTCCCTAAGGCCCAGTTCTGTATAGGGCAGCTTTATGGAGGCAGCAGCTCAATAGAAGTTCCTTTCCTCTAGGGAAGTTTTTAGCAGTGGTGTGAACTTTCTGACTAGAGAAGAAAGAAAACTGTCCATTGGGAAAAATGGATCTAGGTTTCAGGACAGGGACTGAGGAAAGGGGCCAGATAAAACTTAAAAAGAGAGAAGAGGTGTGCTAACAAGAAGGGAAGTTAGTACGTAAGGAGGTAGACGTTTTTAGGAAACTAAAAAGTTCAGACCAGGTTTGGAATAGGGGAGATCAAATCTGCAAGACTCTGTGACATGCTAGGTGATCCCGGGCAAGTCACTGCTCATATCTGGGTCTTGCTTTATCTGCTTTTATCACAATGGGGTACTTCCCTGGGTTCATCACTCCTGTTCTGGCCACAGTAACTCTGTCTGGAACACCAGCCTAGGAGTTAGGTGGCTGGGGTTATTGGTGAAAACCAGGCAAGGGTGTTGCAGGTGGACCAATTGTATCAAAGGAAGGACAGCATGGGGACTGGGGTTTGCTCCTTAGGCCACAGCCTTGATCCTGCTGTGGGCAGAAGCCAAGGGCAGGCTATTTCCGTAGAGCCTAAGAATGAGGATCAGAGGTGTGAGGAATGATCCCCTGCTATTCCCTTGCCTCTCACACCCAAAATTCTTGGCACACCAGACCATTCATTCTGTGATTACACACGTGCAGGCCTTTGTGTATATTGTTCTGCTACCCTGAGTACTTTACCCATTGAGTCTCACTTGTCCTCAGGACCCACTCAGATTTTACCGCATTCAATAACTGTATATATATTGAGCACCTACAAAGTGCTAGGCACTATGTTAGACACTGGGGTCTCACAGAAAACAAGACAGACAACACGAGTCTAGTCCTTATGGAGCTCACAGTCTGGTCAGGGAGATGGATACCAGAGAGTAAACAAAAAGAGAAACATTTTTTTGTTTTACATTGTTTTGTTTTTCCTAGTTGGGGAATGAAATAACAGGGTGAAATGAGAACTATGGGGAAACCTATATTAAATAAGGATCAGAGAGGGCTTCTTTGAGAAGATGACTTTGAGCTGAGACTTAAGGATAAGAAGGATCCAACCATCCATAAGAAAAACTAAAAGAGAATTCCAGGCAGAGAGAAAAGCAGCAGATGCACAGGCCTTGAGGAGGGAATGAGGTTTGTGCATTTGAGGAATGACAGGCCGTGTGGCTGGAACTGGGAGCTGGGGGGTGGCATGAAATGAGGTTGACAAGTCGACAGGGCCAGATCCTGCAAGTTCTTGTAAGCTATGGTAAGGAGTTTGGATTTTATTTGGAGAACACTGGGAAGCTGAGTTCATAAGCAAGTGGCCCAACCTCTTCAAACCTCTTCGTCAGTTTATCTACACACATAAACCTTTTGTCATTTTCTGCTTTTGATTGTAGTCATATGTCATCGTGCTTGACTGTGAGCTCCCTGAGGGCAAGAATCCTGCAGATTGGGAGGGATCCTACATGCCCCACAAGGATGGCAGTGATCCTGGGAGATAATGAATGTGAAAATATAAAACATGATACCTGGCACCTGAGGCTGCTCACTCACGGTCAGCTGAAGTAAAATAAAATAGAATTCCTTTTGTGTTCTTCCCTCTGCAGAACTGGGAAGCACGCCTGCTGCTGGAGAGGTCATGTGCCGTCAAGTGCCCAGACATTGCCACCCAGCTGGCTGGGACTAAGAAGGTGCAACAGGAGCTGAGCAGGATGGGCATGCTGGAGGTGTTGCTGCCTGGCCAGCTTGAGGTGGTGGCCCGTCTCCGTGCCACCTTTGCTGGCCTCTACTCACTGGACATGGTGCGTGGGCAGCCCCAGTTTCTCCTACCACAGGCCTTCTAGGTGGCAAGGACCTGGAGTCCAATGTGCTGGGGAGGCTGGATCTGGCATTGGGGCTGAACTTGGTTAGTGATACTCTGTAAGAACCACTAGAGGCCTGGGGTAGGTGAGACTGGGGCAGCCTCATGATGGGAGGATGGGAGCTGGAATTGATTGTAAGCTCCCTCAGCAAAAGTAGAGATGAGAATGGTAACCAGGGGAAGGGACTGAGGCAGACAGCAAGATCTAGGGAATTTCTACACCTATTCCAGGCCTACTGCCGCAGAGCTTGGAGGTGTTGCCGGAGAAGGCCTGTTCTCATTGTACTCGTTGCTGCAGTGGACTGGATGGGGGCATCCAGTTAGTATCATCCAGCCTGAAGGGGCTTATGGTTATCTCCGCTCCTGCTCTTGCCTCTTCGACTTTAAGACTACTGGTGACTGCTTTCTTGCCTCCTACCAGGGTGAAGAAGGGGACCAGGCCATCACTGAGGCCCTTGCTGCCCCTAACCAGTTTGTGCTAAAGCCCCAGAGGGAGGGAGGAGGTAGGTGATTACCCCTTTGCAGTGCTACTCAGTGAAAGGGGGCTAGCAGGCTGTCACCAGCACTGACTTGCACTTGCTATGGGCACAGTCCCTGGCTTTGGGGGATACAAATCAACATAGACCCACACCTTGGTCAGTGTCCCGGGAGACCCTGTGACCACATGCTGTGGAGCACAGGGGATTAACCAGCACTGGAGGATTTGGACCAGTTTGGTCTGAGGTACCTGTGGGTGGATTGTGGAGAAGCGGGTGGGGGAGTATATATTAGGAGGTTAGTGGAATATGTATCTGTCTTCCTGCCTACTGTAAAACTCTTTGAGGACAGGGTTCATGGGCCAGAGAAGATGATTCTTGATTTTGATCTTAAGGGATGGGCAGGAGTTTCCCAGGTGCAAAAAGTGGGGGAGAGCATTCCATACAGAAGGAACAACCACAAGCAAAGGCATAGGGGCACTGAAAGCATGGTGTTTGGAGAGTAATGAGTGACTAGTGAGGTTGGAGTACAGTGTGGGAGACAGGAGGAGGCGGGATTTGGGCTGGGAAAGATGGTTTGGGACCTGATAATAAAAGGCATTGAATATGTGTTAGGAAATTGGATTTTATCTTGAGGATAGTGGGAAGCCGTTAGAGAGTTTGAAGGAGGAAGGGGCTACATTCAGGATCCATGTTTCAGCCACAGTAGAGGATGGCCTGGAATGAGGGGAGACATTAGTGACAGAGACCATGGAAGCTGGTTGTCCAGAAGAGCGATGAAGAAACTGAGCTAGGGCTACAACAGTGTGGAGCACAATTTGGAGAGACCTGTCAGTTAGTGGATCTGAGAGGTAATGGAGAGAGAGGAGTTAAATATGACTCAGATATGCCTTTCATCTGATTGGGAGTCGGAAGATCCAGGAGGGGCAGGGTGTTTTTTGTTGTTGTTGTACTTTAAGTGGAAGTTTACAATTCAAGTTAGTCTCTCATACAAAAATTTATACATATATGTTATGTGACCCTAATTGCTCTCCCTATACTGTGACAGCACACTCCTGCTTCCTACCCCTGAATTCTCGTGTCCATTTAACCAGCTCCTGGCCCTCTCTGCCTTCTCATCTCACCTCCAGACAGGAGCTGCCCATTTAGTCCCATGTATCTACTTGAGCTAAGAAGCACACTCTTCACGAGTATCATTTTATGTCCCATAGTCCAGCCTAATCTTTGTCTGAAGAGTTGGCCTCGGGAATGGTTTTAGTTCTGTGCTGACAGAGAGTCTGGGGGCCATGCTTTCTGGGGATCCAGGAGGGGAAGGTTTAAGCAGAAGTTATGAGCCTGTGAAACATCCATATGATGTCTAGAGCAGGGAGCTTGAGTTGAAGACTTGGGAGTTAACAACTTACTGGATATAGCTAGAGCCCTGGGAATGGAAGAGGTCTCCCAGGAAAAAGGTGTGTGTGTGGAGAACAAGGGTGGAGGACAGATTCCTTTGGAACCCCACCATTTAAGAGGAAGAGGAGCCAGGGATGGAGGCTGAGAAGGAACATGCATAGACAGGTAGGAGGAAAACCAGGGCAGAACGGTGTGGTGGAAGGTATGTTCATATGTGTGAGTAAGGGCTTTCCCGCCAAGGTTGACATTCTGTCCTTAGTAACCAGACCTACACTGGCCTCACTGAGCTGATATCAGGAACTGAGGCTGCTGACAAGTAGCCTGCTCAGACTTGCCCACATGGCCCCAGAAGTGAGGGCATAGGGTGGGTGGGTTGGCAGAGGGACCAGGGTGACTAGCCAATGGAATTGCAGGTAACAACCTGTATGGAGAAGAGATGGTGCAGGCCTTGGAGCGACTGAAGGACAGCGAAGAGAGGGCCTCCTACATCCTCATGGAAAAGATTGAACCTGAGCCTTTTGGGAATTGCCTGCTACGGCCTGGCAGCCCTCCCCAAGTGGTCCAGTGCATCTCAGAGCTGGGCATCTTTGGGGTCTATGTCAGGTGAGCAATCAGGAGGGGGCTTTTCCTATTACCTCCCTGCCAAAATGCCAGCCAAGCAAGCCTGGAGGGAATACTGGACATGGAGTCAGGAATCCTGGGCTTCAGTCCCAGCTCTGCCAGTCCTTGGCTGTGGTACCTGTTTTCTTATCTGTAAAATGAGACCAATGACCTAAGACCTGCCCACCTCACAGGGTTATCAAATGAAGCCTAGATGAGATGTGCTTTGCAACTGTAAAGGAAATTGCAAGTAGTATCAACAGGTATGAGAAAATATGAATTGCTAACCTATGACTAGAAGAGAGTTTGGGTCCAGATCCCAGGCTACTGGGGATTCTGGAGAAAGGTAGGATGGGCCAGCTAGATGCTACTTGGTGACTTTGAAAAGCTGAGCGGCCCCCTGGATTTGCCTACATAATGTTTTTCATGTTGTTGTTGTTAGGGAAACCCTGGTGGTGTAGTGGTTAAGACCTATGGCTGCTAACCAAAAGGTTGGCAGTTGGAATCCACCAGGTGCTCCTTGGCAACCCTATGGGGCAGTTCCACTCTGTCCTGTAGGGTCACTATGAGTCAGAATCAACTCAACAGCAACAGGTTTGGGTTTTTTTTTTTTGGTTGTTCCTAGGTGCCGTCAAGTTGATTCCGACTCATAGCAGCCCTATAGGACAGAGTAGAACTACCCTATAGGGTTTCCTAGGCTGAAATCTTTACAGAAGCAGATCACCAGGTCTTTCCTCCCACAGAGCCACGGGTGGGTTCAAACTGCTGAGCTTTCGGTTAGCTGCCAAGCACTTAACTATTGCACCACTAGGGCTCCTAGCCCCCTGGGTTTGGATTTAAGCACTAAAGGAGGAGAGAAGGACTCAGGAATTTGTATGGAATAGCTCCTGGTCTCATACTGCTTTCTGCAAAATACTCACTCCAAGGTCAGGGCAAGACGAGGATGCCAGAGTCTATCCTCTCTATAACCTCCTCCTCTACCACTTGTATCATGTCCACCTACCCCTTCCCACCAATCCCAAACACCAACTTAGCCATCTTGAGAGAGAGAGAGGAGGAAATTCATAGCTACTTAGCATGAAATGTGAACCTGGCATCATGCCAAATCTTTTTCCTGCTGTATTTAATCCCCATGACCATCTTTCAAAGTAAGGGCTATTATCCCTATTTTAAGTTGAGGAAATTGGTATTTAGAAAGGCTAAGTAACTTGCTCAAAGACACAGTGCTAGTAACTTCCACACTAGGATTCACACCCAAATCTGACTCCAAAATCCTAGCACTTTCTTGAGGGTAGTCACCCATGTTCTGTTCAGCTGGGACCAGTGAAATGTTCTGAGTTTGGAGACTGAGTCCAGGTGACAGAGTTGTGTGTCTTCTGCCCCCATCTCTGTAGGCAAGGAAAGACACTTGTGATGAACACGCACGCGGGCCATCTGCTTCGAACTAAAGCCATCGAGCATGCTGATGGTGGTGTGGCAGCAGGAGTGGCAGTCTTGGACAACCCATACCCTGTGTGAGGCACAGCCAGGCTGGCCAAGACTTCAAGAGTCCTATCCTCTGTCCTTGTCATTCCTCTCCTAGCCCTTCTGAGGGGCTGTCCTCCTCCTACCTTGGGAGGGCTAGTCTCTTCTAGAGACCTCTAGGGTGTTCATGGGGGGGTAAATGCTGGGTACCTTCCCCCAGCATTCCATATGAGGACCAGAAAAGCTGTTCTTCCCTTAGATGAGTTCTAACAAAAAAAAAACAAACCTGTTGCTGTTGCATCGATTCTGACTCATAGCAACCCTGTAGGACAGAGTAGAACTGCTCCATAGAGTTTGCAAGGACCGCCTTGTAGATTTGAACTGCTTTTTGGTTAGCAGCCGTAGCTGTTAACCACTACACCACCAGGGTTTCCATATGAGATCTAGAGGCCCCCAAATCCTTGGACTGTGGGTACAGCTGAAGAGAAGTTTCTCTGAGGTAAAGGTCCATAAACCCTGCCACCCTCCTTTTAGCCCCTCATCAGCCTTTTCAGCAGATCCCAGTGCCTGACTTGGGCTAGGACTGAAGGGGCCAATACGAGGAGTGGAGGGGCACAGCCTTTCCCCAACTCTGCCTTATATAAAACTACATTGCTGGTTCTGTGATTCCTTGGTTTGTGCTTATAGGGGAGGGAGGAGCCATAATCTGGGTCAGAGCACTTAAGGTGGCTTGGAGGTGACTGGGCTATGATCAGGATCTCCCTAGACTCAAACCCTGTGACCCTGAAGTTCCAATCCTTAATCACTCACTAATGGTCCCTTTGGATCATAGGGAGGAAAGAGGGTCCCTGGCAGGAGTGAGGATAACCATGATGGGACATCACAGTTGTGAACTGGCTTCAACTGCTTTTGAGTCTTCTGTTCAACTCGAGGACTTGTCAAGGGGCCTGTGAGTGAAGCCCTGTGTACCTATGCCGAAACCATAAGTTCTAAAAAGAGGATATCAGGGTAGGCACGGAGAAAACCACTCCCTTTCTATCCCCCAATCCCCCTCCCAAATCAGAGCAGCTAATGAGTATACAGCATATAAGATACCCATGAAAACAAGTCACTACCTTCCTGAGCTTACAGACTTTATTCCTTCATCCAAAGGACTTGAGCACGACTGAGGCAAGAAGAGAGTCTCATCTGAGAGTGTCTCTCATGGGCCGGGTTCTGTTCAGGGGAGGATGGGAACAGAAGACAAGGAAGACAAGCTCCTGTGGTCCTAGGAGCATGTCTACTCTCTCAATGAAGCAGATTATCTGAAAACCCTCTGGAGACAGCCTACCCTCACAGCCCCTGGAGCAAATGGGCAGACAGCACTATCATCTGGCACAAAAGAGAATTTAAACCCAAAACAGAACCGGCAAAGTGTTTTAAAAAATAGTAATTGTTCCAGGACTCACAAATAGGCATTTCTAAGTGCAAGTGCATGTCCAAGGTAAGTACTGGTGCTTCCTGAGAGAGTTGACAGGATTACAGAGCTGCCTTCCTGCTTCAGTCTAGGCTCTCACTTGCCCTCTGAACACGTGAGTTGGGGACATAACCTTCAGGTCCCTGTTCTGGGCTCCAAAGGCTCTTTGCAGTCTGGGGATACAGCAATATAAGGTTCACCTGGGCCCTGTCCCATCTGCCTGGCAGTCACAGGGAGTTGTCTTCACCCAGGGCCAAAGCTGGTCCTCGGTCCCAGACAGCAGGTTGAGGAAGGCGGTGTGGGTGTTCACTAGCCCTCAGCACTGCTGGATGGGGGGCAAGGGAGGATGGGCACAACTTTTGAGAGCCAAACAGAGGGAATCCTGGGTAAAGGTCAGGGTCTTGTTCACTGGGTGGTCAGACAGCGGTGGCGGAAGAGATGGCTGATGACAGATGGGTTAGCCACAGTAGATGTGTCCCCCAGGTCGTGGTCATTCTGAGCAATCTTCCGAAGTATCCGTCTCATGATTTTCCCTGGGGGAACCACAGGCCTCTGGTTACCTGTTGACAGCACCAACCCTCCCCAGCCCTGCTAAAGCCTTTCATGCACACACACACCACCACCCCCAGGCCTCAGCCAATTCCTGGGGGGCCTCTGAGCATACCTGAGCGAGTTTTAGGCAAGCCAGGTGCATTCTGGATGTAATCTGGTGTAGCAATGGGGCCAATCTTTTCTCTAACTGTAACCAAGAAATCAAGCATTTCTTTAGAATCCTTAGCCAGGGCCCCAGAAACCAAGGTAGGGATGGCTTTGTTTCCCACCTATTTCCCTTCAAGGCCCTGCTCACATAGTCATTCTCAGGCTCACTGCCTGTCTCTCTGTCTTTTTAATACATTGTGTCTTTACTCTCATTTTATCTTAATCCACTCTTATGGAACTCAGGTTCTGGAATCAGCTTGCTAGGGTTACTAGCAGTAATTGTTAGCAGTGATTAGCAAGTGATTTAATTTCTCTGAGCCTCAGTTTCTTCATCTTTAGAATGAGGGTAACAAGCTTTATTTCATGGGGGTGATTGTAGAGATTAAATGGATATTGCATTTAAAGCACTTAGCCCAGTGGTGGCAGAGACTAGTGGGAGACTGAGTGGAAGGAGGGCAACTGGCCCCTGGAGTCCCCTGGCATCAGGTCATCAGATCACTTCCTCTCCCCAACAACTTGCTGTGGTAACTGGGCTACCCGGATAGACCCTGCAGTCCCTGCCCAGGGAGGCTCCTCACTCTGCTTCTTGAGCTCCTCAGAAAGGGTGGGGCTGAATGTGTGACCATCACACAGGGTGACAAAGCAGTATAGGCATTCGCCCTTCACAGGGTGAGGGTGTCCGACCACAGCAGCCTCCGTGACAGCCTCATGTTCCACAAGTGCTGACTCCACCTCTGCTGTGCTCAGCAGGTGTCCTTGTCAAGGGAAAAAAAGTGCCATGAGAGAGAACCCAGCCTCTGCTCCACCTGTTCCCACAGGGTGGGCCTAGTCTGGTCAAATGGGGAGGGCCCTTCATTCATTCCTCACATGACATGTTTCCAGTTACTCCACCAACCTGGTTCCCCTCCTCTAGGCACATTCATGTTCCTTGCTCTTTCTCTAAAACCTGGGCCGTAACTGAATGCTGCATCCCAGGCATGGTCTAGCCAAAGGACAGTACTGGGGCTCTCAGCAGGCTTTCACTGGGAGTTGCCAGGGTAGCACGGCTAATGAGATGGGAGAGTGGTCCCTGGCCCTCACCAGATACATTGAGCATGTCATCAATCCTGCCAGTGATCCAGTAATAGCCGTCCTGGTCCCTCCGGCAGCCTGGCAAGCAGAGTTAAGATCACACACCAAGAAATGCACAACCTAATAAATACCCCACAGTAGGAATAAGTAATCCACATTACCAAACTGCAACACCCACTGCAATAGCCTCCTAACAAGTCTTCCTGCTTCCACTATTGCCACTGTGGTAGCCAGCATCTAAGATGGCCCCAATGATCTCTGCCTCCTGGTATTCATACCTCTGTGTAGTCCCCTTTCTCATTTTACTGGGATTGGTCTGTGTGACCAATAGAATATGGCAGAAGTGATGGGATGTCACTTCCGAGATTAGGTTATAAAAGACACTGAGGCTTCTGTCTTGGTTGCACACACTCTGGTCATTCCCTTTGGGGATACACAGCTGTCATATTGTGAGTAGCCCTATGGAGAGGTCTATGCAACAAGGAACTGAGGGTTCCTGCAACAGCCATGTGAGTGAACTTAGAAGTGGGTCTTACAGCCTCAGTCAAACCTTCAGATGACTGCAGCCCCAATCAACAGCTTGACTGCCCCATGAGAGACCCTGAGCAAGAACCACCCAGCTAAGCCGTTCACAGATTCCTGATCCTCAGAAACTGAGATAATATAATGTTTGTTGCTTCAACCTGCCAAATTTGGGGTAATTTGTTCCATGGCAATAGGTAACTAATACACCCACCTAAATTAAAGTCTGTTCTCCATACATCAGGCAAAATTCTTTTTCAAACAGTAAATCAGTTCTCAGCACTCACCTGCTTAAAACCTCTAAAGATCTTCCACTGTGCTTTGAATAAAATCCAATCCTCACCATTGGCCACAAGGCCCTATATAATCTACCTCTCCAACTTCATATAACATTCTTCCAATTGCTCACTATATTCTAGCCACACAGACTTCATTCTGTTTCTCAGATATTTCAAGCTTGTGTCCCTCTGTCCAGAACACTCTGACTCCAGATTTTCCCATGCCTGGTTCTTTCTCACCCTTCAGTTCTCAGCTCAAACGTCAAATGAAAGCTTCTCTGATCATTCCATGTATAGTGGCCATCCCTGCAGATACTTTATCACACTGCTCTGTTTATTTTTCTTGATAGTACTTTCCACTACCTGATATTAGCTTATTTTTTGGCTGGATTTTTTTTTCTGTCTCCACTTATTAGAATGTAAACTCCATAAGAGCAGGGACTGTGCCTATCTTATTCATGGTAATATCCCTTGTGCTTAGAACAGTGCCTAAACATAGTAGATGCTCAATAAATATTTATGGATGAATGGATCAATGGACGGACAAATCCACATCCCCAGGCCCCAAACGTGGAGACACACATCACATAGTAATACATACTGCCACATGTCCCATCTCTTTCAGCACAGGAGCAATGGAAAATAGAACCTCTTTCCTCATATGTCAAATTTCAGGTGGCACCATCCTGAGACCCCTCCTGCAACACTCATTCCTGTCTTAAACAGTCTTCTCTAGCTCTGTCTGGACACCAGACACTGACACATATGACATGTTCCTCTCTCTGTTCTTCACCTCTAATCAGCTCTTCCTGAAAATGGAAGAGGAAGGGACATGTCTTGGTGGTAGGTGGTGAAGGGGTGTTGCCAAGGCTCACCATCTCCTGTCACATAGTACCCAGGGAACTTCTTAAAATAGGTGGTCTCAAAGCGTGCGTGACTTCCATAGACTGTGCGCATGATACCTGGCCAGGGCTGCTTGAACACCTGAGGAGTGAAGAAGACACAGTGGTCACATTTGCTACAGTGTCTCACTGGAAAACAATCATAGCCGTGCCACACCTGAGGGGAAATATCCTGAATGCCATTCCTGAGAGGCAGGAGAAAGTATAGGCTTTAGAGATAGACAATCCTGGCCTGGAATCCCAACTCTGCCATTTAGTAGCTGTGTGACCTTGGGTATGTGACTTCACCTCTCTGACCTTCAGGATCCTCATCTGTAAAATCAGAGAAAATAGTCTACCTTCCAAAGTTATCCTGAGGATTAAATTAAATAGCATATGGAAATTGCCTAGCAATGTTGTTAGTGATAAGCATGTAGTAAATTTGAGTCTCCTTTTGGGTAATCCCTCAGGAAAGCAGGTTCAGTTTAATTCATGGATGAAATGAAAAGACTCATTATTGCCCACACATGAGCAAATAATTATTGCCTCAGTCAATAGCATTCTATGTCGGGAGATTGATGGGATGGACAGAACTCTAAGCTACGAATCAGAAGGCCTGGATTCAAGCTCTGTACCTGTTACTAACTTGCTCTTGGGAAAGTGAAGTGGGGGTGGAGAATGGCAGCTGGTGGTCTCTGAGGTCCCTACAAGTACTAATAGAACAATCACAGTAGCTAACATTTATCAAGCACTAACTGAGGTTCTATGCTAAACCCCTCATACAGATTACCTAATTTAATTAATCCAGTAGGAGACAAGGGTACTAGTATAACCCTATTTTACAAATAAGCAAATTTAGGTTCAGAGAGGTTAGGTAACTTGTCTGAGGTCACGGAAGAGGCAGAGCCAGGATTTGAGCCCAGGCAGGCTGACTCCAGAGACTGTGATTTTCCACTATGTTTGAAGCCTCTTTTCACTCTAGAATGTTTGTCAAAGGAAGAGCTGGGACTAAATCTTCTAGACCCAAAAAGTTGTCTTAGGAGTCTTTGAGCAGACTCTAAAAGGGCCCTTAGGAGCCTCATGTTCCAAAAGGCAGAGATGCAGGCAAAGTACTCAGAAGGATTCCCCTCAGGGTCTTTTAGCAGAGGACAAACCCCCAAATACGGAGCTTCAGCCCCAAGCAACTACCAGGAGAAATTAGATTCTAAGCCTTGAAGCAAAGCACAGTACCCCTTTGTGGACCTCCCCCCACCCAGACACACACCTCAAAAAACCCCCTAGGACCAAGGCCTCACCAGATAACCTTCAGCTTCACCCTCCAGCTCTTCCCCAGACTCATTCAGGATTGCAGGAACTACGCCAAAGAACGGAAAGGTCTACAAGCAAACAGGAGACAGGGACCAAGCAGAGGAATAAGGCAACTCTTAATCAACTCCCTACCTTTCCCAAGAAGCCCTGGCACCCCAACTTCCTTACACATATCAGTCCAGTCCCCACCCTCCAGGTAGATCAAATGCTCTAAGACCCTACCCCTGCCTAGCCCAGGACCAGCCAGGGTAGCCTCACTCACAGCAGAACCAGGCTTCATGGGTGTGGCACCAGGGAGGGGGGTCAGCATGTGGCCACCCTGTGGAAGTCAGAGATTAGGGGCTTGAGTCAGTCCTTGCACACTGTCCCTGAGCCCCAGCCCTCTGAACCCCTCACTCACTGTCTCTGTCTGCCAGAAGGTGTCCACAATGGGGCAGCACTGGGCACCTACCACCCGGTGGTACCACAGCCAGGCCTCAGGGTTGATGGGTTCACCCACTGTGCCTAGCACCTGTAAGGATGCCCGGCTATGCCTTGGGCAGGAGAGTGGGGAGAGAAGAAGGTTCTGAGTACCACTGGGATCCAGGAGGACATGCTCAGGCTCTTCTGCCCCCTTCCCTATTCTAGGCCAGGGAGTTGGGGCAACAGAATGGAATGGATTATGCACAAAGGCCAGTACCCAGATCTGAGGGACACCCATGGGGCAGCAGCTAGGGAGGGGAGGGGTCTCACTTGGTGACAGGTTCCTCTCCAAACTTCATGAGCAGGCGGATGGCTGTGGGTGCTGTGTAGAACTTGGTCACCTTGTACTTGTCCACGATGCTCCACATGCGGCCCACATCTGGGTATGTAGGGATCCCCTCAAACTGACCCCAGTGAAGACTGGTCATCCCTGGTCTTTTCCAATAGCTTCACCATCCCCCTACCATACCCTCAGGCTCAGTATTTTGTCCTTTCTAACCAACCCCAGTATCTTTACTCCCTGACCAGACAAGCCAAGATGCCTTTCTAGTCAGTGTACACGATCCCCTCAGGACTCCTCTTTCTCCAAAGTCCTCCTGTCTCTAGACCAAGTGGCCTTGGGAGTTAGTCACCCAGGATCATCTTGTCCATCCCCAACTTTAGGCCAAGTGGCCATAGGACCCAGCTCCCTTCTCACCAAAATGCTGGTGGCAGCGTTAGCCAGTGGCCCATAAGTGACATAGGAATGGCCAGTGATCCAGCCAATGTCTGCTGTGCACCAGAACACGTCCTCCGGGTGAAAGTCAAACACGTACTTGAAGGTCGTGGCCACATAAAGCATGTAGCCCCCAACTGTGTGTACCACACCCTGTAGGAAGAATAGGGCCTCAGGCTGGGGTCTTCTACCCATCTCCACTGACCACCAAATGAAGGCTGGGGGAGAACCAGAGGAAGATCATCTCAGGGATTCTGGCCCTGCCAGCAGCGCTTTCATAGCATCCATCTCTCTTCAGTCTCCTTTTCGCCATGTTCCCATCTCATCTCCCTTGCACCCTACACATGCATAGTCAGTCCGTTATCTCACCCACATCCTCAGATGGTATTTCTGAGCCACCCACATCACTCTCATACATGTACACTTCTTCTAGCACACATTTAATAGCCTCCTTGTTGTGTATTTGTACATATACACTTAATTATACATTCACAGAGTAAGTTAGTAGGGGGAAAAACACAATCCTCTTTGCTCACTTCATCCCTATGCCAACCCTAGGAAGAAGGGGCCAAAATCATGTTTCTAAAGGCCCACTGAGGGATAATCCAAAGCATACGGAGAGAAGAGTTCAGGAGTGGGTGGGTAGATGGTAGTGTGACATAGCTTTCAAGTAAATCTAAGAGTCAGAGTTTTCTTAAGTGCTTCCAGGAATGGTAGAAGCCAATGCCCAGTTCCCACACTGTGCCTTGGTGAGTGACTAGACGTTAACAATGTGGCATGTGTAAAGGACTGAACTCTTAAGAGCTGTGGTCCCAGGAGTCCAAGAGGGATTCCTGTGCCTACCTTTGGCCTGGAGTTGACAGGGAGACTCTCCTTCAACCAAACCATGAAGGCATGGGAAGGAACATCCATGTCAGCCACAGGGACTGACTGTTTTCTCCTTTCTGGGCACCATGAAAGCCCCCACCAGAACTGTCTCACCCTGGTGGGAGGGGTGCATTAAAACATGCCTAAAATTGAATTTCTCACTACCTAAAAATTGAGAATTTTATGTCTTAATTTGGTTTAGAAAAAGTTATGTGACATTTCTGAAACTCAGGGTTGTAGAGTAAAATTCATGTCATTACATGCTCCTCAAAAAATCACTTCTCACCCCTGTATACACAGTACACACACACATACACACTTGCCTTGGGTTTGCCTGTGGAGCCACTGGTGTATAGGATGAAGAGTGGGTCCTCAGCATCACACCACTCAGGCTCACACTCATCCCCTGCTTCTTGCATGAGCTCATGCCACCACAAGTCAACCCCCTGGTTCCAGGAGATCTGTAGCAGGAGGAAGACAGGAACAGGCAAGGAAAAACTGTGAACAGGTCAAGGTAGGGATAAGAAACACCCCTCCCTGGGATCTGGAGGAGCCAAGGTGGGACTAGCAGATTGGGGGTGCCTCAAGGGAGGAACGGAGGGAGAGCCCTTGAGGTGGAATTGGGCAGAGAAAACAGGAGTAGAATAGTAGGCTTCCTGGGCACTCCCAGCACCCTGGCATCCCTTCCTCAACTCCTACCTCAGAACTCCCCTTACCTGGCCTCAGGCTGAGGAACGCTACTTGATGGATCCCTTCTCATCCTTTAATTCTCAGCTTAAATGTCACTTTCTTGGAGAGGCTTTCACTGAACAGTATCTTGTAGAATCCCACACCCCATTCCCACTTCTGCTTTTATTCTTGATCACAGCACCATACTTCTTTCCCACACAGCACATATTTTCAACTATTTTATTTAGTTGTTTACTTAATTACTGTTTTCCCAACTAGATAGTGATATCTATGATGGCAGTGTCATGTCTGTCTGCTTTTTAATTCCAGTTCCCTAATACCTAGCAAAGTATCTGGTATCAAAAGGCACTAATAAATTATAAATTTTTGTTTGATAACTGATTATGTGCACACACAGGCCTGCATACACACATATGAACTTATGGTGCCATTGACTCATCAGCAGGGATGCAGACACCACATGATTTAGAAATGCAAGATTAGTTATAGCCCACAGGTGAGGCAGGCACCTGACCCTGTTAGTTGGTAGCAAAAGAAGTCAACATATCTTGGTCCAAGCACCTTTTCCTGCATGTCCAGACCTCCCCCACATCCACGGGAACTTCTCTTTGCTCTTCCCCTGCCCTTACAGCACTGGCACCAATGGGGTTTCCTATAGAGACTTTTTGCTTAAAGGGACAGGTTCCATGAAGTTTGCTTCAAGTTGGTGGAAAAGGGCTCTATACTCAAGTGCCTGGATTTTCTCTAAACTCTCCTTGAAACTCTTTTCCTTTCTTTACCACATCACCTCTTTGAACAACCAGTTTTCTGAGTTTGCTCTCTGCTAGTGAAATTGGATTCCCTGTGTTTGTCCAAAAACTGCACTGAATTTCAATCCCAGTTCTGCCACTTCCTAGTATATATGACTTTGGGCAAGTCACTTTTTCTTAAATCACTCCTTTTTAAAATGAGAATTATCATTCTTGCCCCAATGGTCTTACAGGATTTGAGGAATATCAAAAGAGAAAGGTATTACCTAGTAAACATTAAGCCTTGGCTTGCACCAGGGGAGAACTAGCGAATGTCAGGAGGGACAGAGGGTAGTCCACAGCTCACCGGGCTCCTCTAGGAGATGACGGCGGGACTGTTTGAGGTTTGCTTTAGCTGTCACAAAACCTTTTCATAACCATTAGCCTCTTGTATACTCTATAGCCCTGGCTGGCAGGTAGACATGGCAGTGTGTGAGAAACACCCTTCTCCCACTACATGAATGTACGCTGATTTATTTGTGTGCATATTTGATTTAAAAAAGCCAGTGTTAGATCCATACCTTGATAAATTATAAAATGACTCTCCAGCCACACCCCCTTTTCTGTACCACCTGCCCCTTACTATAGAGAACTTAAAGTTTCTGGCATATAAGCATTCTAAGAATGACTAGCCCAAGTCTAGTGAGGTGGCTATTAAAAATAATAAGAAAAAGAAAAAAGAAAAGCCGCCCACAAGCTAGAAAGCACAAGAACACACCTTATTTTTTAGTGGAAGAGTCATGTGAATTGACACATACATTGTTACATGGACACTTTTTTTCCCACCAAATTATCTGCATGAGATGAGGGTATTAATGTATTTTAGCAGAAATGTGTCAATATTGCTGTGGACAAATGGTGCTAGTCTACAGTACTGGTGTGACCTGTCATAGACAACGCATTAAGTACACGTAAGGGCGAGGCATAGTTATACTGTGGCCGTGGAATGAGAAGACTTTTATAAAACTGTTTCCCTTGTGGGTGTGTGTATCCGGAGGAGGGCAGGTGCTCAAGGTGGGGAGCCAATAATCAGCACCAGGAAGCCAGATGAGTTTAATTAGTGGAGCAAACATTGGCTGTGAATTAGGTGTGTGCCTATTAGGGCCTAGAGCTTTGAACCAGGAAAAGGTCTGAATTTTCTAAAACAAGGATTGGAGTTGGCCTTTGTCCTGGGGCCCAGATAGAGTCTTAGCTGCCAGGTGTGGGAGAGCAACATGAGAGAGGTCACAGTTAATACCGTTGAGGAGGGTACCTTCAAAATCTGCTAGACCTTCCCTTGAAGACGGGCGGATTATCCAATAGGCAAGGTAAGCACGGTGTTTACTTTGCTTACTTACTAATCTGTAGTGAACAATTTTACATAATTTTGTGAAATTGTTCACTATAGATTAGTAAGTAAGCACAAATAAGCCTGTAAGCCTGAGTAATCCGTCCCTGTAAGGGATGGTAAATTTGAAAAGAGGCTTTGAGTCTATAGGAAGGTGCTGTGGGGAATTCAGAGACAGATGCCAGCCATACCTAGAAGCAGAATCTTTGATGTGTTGAAAAAATGTGAAATTGTTCACTACAGGGGATCTGGTAAGCAAAGTAAGCACTGTGCTTACCTTGACTATTGGATAATCCACCCCTGCTTGAAGATTGCTTAAGGATGAAGAGTGTTTGGAACTCTGCCAAGATTTATGCAGCTTTGACTACAATTCTCCCAGATCAACCAACCTTGACTTTGTAAGCCTATTTTTATACACTGGTTTCTGGTAATTGATTTTTTGCACCTCAAAAAAAAGAGAAAAATCCAAGAGCTTATGGCCTAAGGGTCTTGAATTAAGAATTCAAGAATTTGTTCACCTGAGGTTGACCGTTCAGCCAAAGATTAGACAGCCCCATAAAATAAAACAAGATTAACAGGGCACAACAGTCCAGGGACAAGGACTAGAAGGCAAGAGGGGACAGGAAAGCCGGTAATAGGGAACCCAAGGTTGAGAGGGGACAGTGTTGACATGTTGTGGGGTTGCTAACTATTGTCATAAAACAGTATGTGTACTGTTTAATGAGAAACTATTTGTTCATCTTTCATCTAAACTTTCATCTAAAGTACAATAAAAAAGAAAAAGAAAAGAATTCGTTCATTCTTTTCTGGCCTCTTTTTTAGAAATGCTAGCCTGTCTGTTATGTTAAGGGGAAACAATAAAAGCTAACATTTAACGAGTATACTATCAAGTTACTAAATGCCAAGCTCTTTACGTATATTGATAAACTCCTATCAGGTAGGTACAGTTACTACACTTACTTTCCAGATGAGGAAACAGAGGCAAGAGAGGTTAAGTAACTTGTGCAAGCTTACACAGTGCAGGTAACAGAGTCAGGGTTTGAACCCAAGTAGTTTGGCTCCAGAACCTATACTCTAAACCACTAAGTTTGATACGTTTTTCAAGAGAAGAAGCTTCGGCCCCTGTCTGTGTTTTAAAGGGGAAGCAATGTCTGTTAGGAATCAGATCTGTCTCCACCATGCTAGTGAGAATAGAGAAAAAGGGCTTATATCTACCACTAACCTAAGCAGTAAATCATAGCGCATTTAGAGTAAGCACTCTATGAGGATGATAAAGCTCAGAGGGACAGTGGGCTTTATGTTTTGATTTTTTAAGCATGAATTATTATCTCTCCATTACTGATAAGGAAACTGAAGCCTGGAGAGGAGAGGTGACTTATTCAAGGTCATATAGCTAAAAATTGGTGTCCAGGTTTTTGGATTCCAGGCCTATTCTCTCCTCAATACTAATCTGCTTTGATCCCTCACTTAAAAGTATCTTTCTGCTTAGAACCATCTACAATGTGATTTTTGTTGAATTTGGCCCTTAGTATTAGATAATTTATATGCAGTTTATAAAACCCAAAGTAGATGGTGAATTCCCCAGGTCGGAGTCTGTACCTCCTCCATGTGCTCCTCCTCCTGTCTCCTGGCTCTGCCTCAGCTAAGTGCACAGCAAATGCTTTCTGGCAAGTTACTTGGTCCCCTCTCCCACAAAGGTCCTGAGCAGCAGGAGTGAAACTGGTATCTGTTGCTACTTCTCTAAGATCCATGCTCTATGCCAGTTCAGAAAGGCAACAAGAGGCATTTGATTTCACAACCCTTCAGAGTGGCTTAGATGGCAACAGGCCAGGGACAGGAGGAAGGGAGTTGGGCCTGGCAGCCACCTCAATGGGGCAAACAGGCAAAGAGCAGATGGACACACAGACAAGCATGCAGGGAAGCAGTGCCCAAGGCAGTGCAGAGGTAGATACCTGGGGCCTGATGCGCTTGGATTTCGCTTTCAGCTTTCCCTGTTAACAGCCCATGGAAAAGCTGGTGAGCAGGGCTTGAGTATTGGGGAGCAGGAGGGAAAGATCAGTGTGCCCCAAATCCCTGGTTGCCTGTACTCAGGCTCCATCTCACTGGTCCAGCCTCCATTTTCTTGATCCTGATCCCAGCCCTAATACTGATGGGGCTCTCCAACCATCCAAGAATAGACTATAGCCTCTCCAGCCCCAAGACAACTCAGGGCCCCTCAAGTCACAGAATCTCAGGAAATTTTTGTGCCTCTGGACACTGGAACTTTCATCCCTCATGCCCCTCAGATCTGGAGGCTGCCACTGGGCTCTTCTACTGTTCCCATCAGAAATACTATATCCAAAGCTAAGAAGGGCCATAGATTGAGGCCCAGACCCTGGTCCTTCCATGGTAAGTATTCCCTAGTTCACAAAAGCAATCTACCCCAAGCCACAGCCCAGTGTAATCAAGGTGACTACATATAGTCATCCAAGTCACATTTCTAACCCAAGCCCTGAAGATCCCCTGTGCCCACCAGGATATCCCAACTAGCACAAGGGTCTCCCTCACAATCTCTCATGCTAAGTTCCCCTGAGGTACAGGGGCTCTCTACCCAAATTCGAAGTCGAAGTCCCCCAGTTCCCAGCTCTTCCACAGGAGGCATTCCTAGGATTGTTCCCAGAACCTCACCATTAGGAGGATATCAAGAACTTCCTGGGCAGGAAGAGGGAGCCAATTTGAGCCCAGAGGAGGGCAGAGAAATACCAGACTTACCTGCATATCTGGGCATGGCCTCTTAATCGGAGGGGGCTGGTTGGGGGAGTCACCCATGCCCAGCTCTGCCCGTCCTAGGTGCTTGACCACAATGCAGCATCTCACTGGGAAACCCCTGGAGGAAAGAAAAGCCTGAAGTGGTGCACTGGTTGTCTCAAAAGATAATTTAGCAGGACCCACCCAGGTCCATCTAGGGTAGGGGGGATAAAAGGAGTTTGAGCCCCAGAACCTGGCACTAGGAAAAGGCCCAGTCGACCCAAGGCAGTAGCCATCTGGCCAAACACACTTACTTCTCCAGACACTTCTCCAGGGCCTCGTCAGCCAGCTCCTTCAGGTTCACAAGCTTTTCCCCCCTATAGAAGGCATCTTTGGGGAACAACAGACATTCATGCCTTAGAAGGACAACACACCTTTAGCCCCTTAACCCTAGTTAGCACAATGTCCAAAGAACCCTTCCTGAGTGGGTCTCTTGATTCTGACTCATTCACCTGAGGGTCATCTGAGGCAGGACAAGGAGAGGAAAGGCAGGCAGTCTCTACTCTTTACAGTGAGCAATCCCAAATACTAATGAGCTAATTGAAAACCAAAACTCTGAGTGGAGGGGGAGGAGTTTAGAGAAGGGGTGAGAGAATTACTCACCTGTAGTGATGAGAAGGCTGCAACTGGAATCCACAATCCGTTCACATAGAGATTCTGCAGAAAAACCTGCAAACTAGGGAAGGGGAAGAAAGACTGAGGAAGAAGGGAGGCTCCAAAGATTGAGTGACCAAAGAAAAGAGTCACTCATGAAACCTTCAGGGTCTCTAAGCCAGGGGCCTAGAAGAAACTGGATAACTGATATGGACCTATGGTAGAAACATTCTAAACTCCTTAGTTTGGTATTTAAGACACTCCATCTTCCAGGCCCAACCTACTTCTCCAGAGCCCCATTTCCCACCCCTGCCCCCTTTTACCAGCCAAAACTCCTACCACAATGGAGTGCAGAGCCCCAAGGCGGGCACATGCCAGCATGGCCACCACCAGCTCCAGGATCATGGGCATGTAGATGGCCACTCGGTCACCCTTCCGAATGCCTGCAGGTAAAGGACACAGACCATGAACCATGGACCCTTCCTGCTCCTACTCACTCCTTCCTATACAGCTGGTCTCTGTTCCTGTTACCAGATTCCTTCCATTCCTTGCCCATTTACCCTAAGTCTTCAGATATCCCAAGGCCAGGCCCCCAGTCCCCTTCCCATACCCCTACACTCACCCTGTTTTCGTAGAACATTGCTGAACCGACATACTTGGACTAGAAGCTCAAGGTAGGTGATGTGAGTAGTCTCCTCTGGCTCATTGCCCTCCCTGAGACACACCAGAAAGAACAAGTCATTAGGAAGTATAACATCTTTCCCAAACAAAAAAAAAAAAACATGGATAGTCATAAAATCCATCCAGTAACACCAAGGTGTAGGAATGTCCAGCTGCCACCTGCCACCACACCTTGAGATGACTGTTCAGATGATTTGGCCTTTCAAGATACTTTATACACTTGCTGTGTCTCAATGGAAAATGCACTGTCCATCTCTGAACCTCAGTTTTAACCATAAAATGGTAGGATGGTCCTTTCTCTTACATCCAATGGAAAATGGTATCATAGTTGTGATTCTTCCAGAGTGAGGTATCAAGACTGCATTAGTGTTATTTAAAGTGGGGTCTTCAGATCACTTGCACCCAAATAGCCTATGAAAATAGTTACATCGTAGATTCCAGGGCCCCAGCTCAGACCTACTGAATCAGAATCACAGGGCACAAGAATCTGCTTCTTTATTAAACCCTCTTTATACAGGCTGGTGTAAGGAATCAGTAGGTAATTCTGACGCACATTTAAAGTTTCCGAATTACCTCCTCTATCAGCTGATTTCTACCTACCTACTCAGCCTTAACGGAGCCCTGGTGGCGTAGTAGTTAAGAGCTTGGCTGCTAACCAAAAGGTCAGCAGTTCGAATCCACCAGCCACTCCTTGGAAACCCCATCAGGCAGTTCTATTCCGTCCTAAAGGGTCGCTATTAGTCGGAATCAACTCAACGGCAATGGGTTACTTAGCCTTAGAGGAGCTCTGGTGGTGCAGTAGTTAAGCTCTCGGCTGCTAACCAAAAGGTAGGTGGTTCAAACCCACCGGCTGCTCTATGGGAGACAATGTGGCAGTATGCACAGCCTTGGAAACCCTATGGGGCAGTTCTACTCTGTCCTGTAGGATCGCTATGAGTCGGAATCAGCTTGATGGCAATGGGTTGGGACTCAGCCTTAACTCCCATTCCTCCCTAGGCTTCAGCCTGGTTTTCTTCAGTCTTCTTTCATTTGTTTATTCAACACCTACTATGTGCTATAATACACATATAGAGATAAGGCACTGATTAACAATATAAGCAAGGTCCCTGTCATCATGAAGCTTATTGCAATAGTAACGCAGGTAATAAACAAGTAACAACTGTAACCATGATAATTTGAGATTATGACCAGCATTATGGAGGAAACAAAGCAGAAGGATATAATAATGAGCAACTGGGGAGAAATAATTTTTATCTTAAGTAATTTTTATGATTGCATGCAAAGATTTAGCTACAAAAACATTTCCCTCAATGTTTTTCTTTTTTTTAATTTCATGATTTTCTGAATAGGTAATATATACAAACAATATTAGATAAAATGATAAGTAATGACAAGTGTCCCTCCCATCCCTATCTCCCAGTCTCCCTACCTAGACACAACCACTAGTATTTTGAGTAACATACCAGAGATAGTCAACATGCAGATCAGGGCCACCCCTAGTAGGATGAATGCCAAAGGCAACTCAACTAGTGTGGAATGGCCAAGATAATCACTTTGGAAGAAGGTTACACTGTTAGTATCTTTCATAAGATCCTTGAGATATCACTGAAGACAGACATTTTAAAATTGAATTGTAATGCTGTTCAGAAAAGAGGTAAGCACCTCATAGTCCCCACCCAAGCATGGAGTGGTAGGGTAAGGAGAGTTGCTCTACCCAAGGGACAGGCCTGTTAGACAAGCATTAACCAGTTCCAACAAGTCAACTCTGATTCAGGGTGACCCCATGTGTGTCACAGTAGAACTGTGCTCCATAGGGTTTTCATTGGCTGATATTTTGGAAGTAGATCACCAGGCCTTTCTTCCAAGGTACCTCTGGGTGGAATGGAACTTCCAACCTTTTTGGTTAGCAGCTGAGAGGATTAACCATTTGTATCACCCAGGGACTACATACATGTATTTTATATGTGCTCCTTTTTCCTACACGTATGATAGCATACTATACACATTATTCTGTATCCTCACAAAAAAATTTTATTGAGTGAAATACGCATTCAAAAAACTGCACAAATCTTAAGTGTAGAGCTTGATCATTTTGCTTTATTAAAAACTTTTTAACAATATACTTTGATATCATTCCCCATCCAGACATACAGAGCTGTTTCATTCTCTGTCAGCTACATAATATTCCACTATTTGGATGTACCATAATTTATTTAACAAATAAATGCCTCAATGAATGTCTTTATTCACATGTCATTTTACTCACTTGCAAGTATATCTGTAGGATAAATTACTAGAAGTAGAATTGTTGGGTGAAAGAGTGTGTGCATTTTAAATATTGATAAATACTAGGTGTCAACCAATTTAGACAGAATTATCCAGGAAGGCCTTTCCTTGGAGAGGTGATATTTGAGCTAAGACCTGAGTAATGAGAAGTAGACAACCATATGAATACTTAGGAAGGGTATGCTGGGCAGAGATAACATCAGATGGAAAGGCACTGAGGCAATAATGAGCTTGGTCTATTCAAAGAACTGAAAGTAGCCAGCATAGCTGGGGCATAGTTAGCAAGAAGGAGGGTAAAAATGAGAGGTAGGCCGCAGCCAGGTCACACGGGGCCTTGTAGGCAATTGTAAGAAATTTTAATTTTATTTTAAGTGGTTTCCCCCTAGCTTCCCTTACACACAAAGTTCAGGCCCACCTCCACACTTTTGACCATGTCATTTCCCCTGCTCAGAATGTCCTTCCTTCTCCCCTTTAGGCACCAGCACTACATAACCCTCCCTAAGCCCTCCAGGCCATTGTGCTTGCTCTTCTTCCTTACTACCCAGAGTATTTATGAAACCCAAAGAGATGTAGTAACTTGGCCAAGGTCACACAATAATAAGTGGCAGAGCCAAGAATAGACCCTCAGGTCTTCTGACTTCAAGTCAGGACTCTTTTCCCTCATACTGTGAAGGATAGGGACTGCAGGGAAGACAGGTCTTTTCTTATGGACAGAGGTTACAGAAGGTTCTCAGCCTCTTTCCAGATCCTGGTTCAATAAGTCAGTTATTGTCCTCTCTTTGGCTTAGCCTCCTAGGGCTGAGCAGAGCCAAGTACAGGGAGCTAAGTAAACTGGGAAGGAACAGGGAGCGAGGAAGCTGGCAAATAGCCCTGAATGCCAGGGACAGAAATGCCATTTCCTTAACTGTCCCACTGACAAGTGACACAGGAACTTCAGAATGTCTCCAGTTAGGGCTGAATGCCCACATATACCACAAGTCATGTACACTTCGCCACATGTATCACCAACCAGCTGACCTGTGTTCACTAGCATGCATAAACTCACACATATTAATATACAAACATTCTAGGCAAAAACCGCCCATTTGCACAAATAAGTATAAAAATATGCACCCGGGTCTCAGACATGGGCCGATCTGCAAGTACACACACCGCATTTATGTACCCACTTACATGTACAGCATGTCCTTCCACAAACTCTATCAAATCATTTTGTTTTGTTTTCTTCCTGGAATTTCCCACTCTTTGTATTTTATCTGTAGTATATAAGCTCCATAAGAGCAGAGATCTTGTCTGTCTTGTTCACTGCTAATTCCCTAGCACCTAGAATAAAGTCCATCCATAGAAGGTATACAGAAACAGATAAGCACAAACCCATACAAGTATAGCTTACTTAAGTCCACTTGCTGCTACATATACACACACACACACCACAGTGTACATTCTTCTCCCTGGCTATGGGCTTGAGTTATACATTATTGATATAAGCACCTTACTCCTTCCAGTCAGTGTCTTCTTTCTCTGACATACACACCAGGCTGGGGCCACCGACAGATTGGGGGCTGAGGAAGGGATACTGGCCAACTACAATATCGAAGCCTTCCAGGATGTTAGAGCTCTTAAAAGAATATCCAATTTAGTCTCCTAACTCTGAGATCCACAGAGGCTATCTTCTATGCTTGGGGTCACATTGTGGGTTGCTGACAGGACTCAGGGTCCAAGCCTCCTTCCTCTATACTGGGAGTTAGCTGTAAGCAAAAAAATCTACAGGGCTTAGGCAGGTATGTAAGTAAGTGATGTGGACCATATCGAAAGACATTTTTCTATAGGTAGATAGGTATGCCAAGAGGCATGGAGGGTATAAGGGAATACATCCACCTGCAGATATAGGTTGGGTGGTGGATATTTCTACATATATAACTATAACTGTAGATGTTCCTTATATATTAATATAGACAATACAGCACACAAGGGCCACAGGCAGGGAAACTTCTTAGATATAAACAAACACCTTGTGGGATGAAATTCCTAGGCTCAGAGGCGAAGGAACATAGACTCGGAAGACATCTACATCAATTGGCACAACATAGTTCACAAAGACAAAGTTCTGCATCTGACTGTGGTGAGTAGTGTCTAGGGTCTTAAAAGTTTGCAAGTAGCCATCTAAGATACATCTATTGGTCTCTTACCAACCAGAGCAAAGAAGAGTGAAGAAAACCAAATATTCAAGGGAATGATTAGTCCAAAAGACTAATGGACCACATGTACCATAGCCTACAAGACCCCAAGACCAGAGGAACTAGTGGGTGCCCACCTACCACTACCGATTGCTCTGACTGGGATCACAACAGAGGGTCCCGGACAGAGTGGGAGAAAAATTGTAGAACAAAAAGTCAAATTCACAAAAAAGACCAGACTTACTGGTCTAACAGAGGCTGGAGGAACCCCCGAGACTATGGTCTTAAGAGACTGAAGCCATTCCCAGAGACCATCTTTCAGCCAAACTAATAGACAGGCCCACAAAATAAACAATAACACCCGAGAGGAACGTGCTCCTTAGAACAATCAATTATATGAGCTCATAAAGGCAACATTTGACCAAAAGCAAAGATAAGAAGGCAAGAATGGGTAGAAAATCAGGACGAAAGGAAACGGGGAAACTAGGGTGGAAATGGGGAGAGTGCTGACACATTGTGGGGAATGAAACCAATGTCATGGAACACTTTATGTACAAACTATTGAATGGGAAACTAATCTGCTGTGTAAACTTTCACCTAATGCACAATAAAAATTTTTTTTTTAAATTCCAGTATGGTGGCCACTGGCCACATGTGGCTATTGAGCACTTGAACTGTGGATAGCCTAAATTGAGATATGTAAAATATGCACTGTGAGTGTAAAATATACGCTGGATTAGAAGACTTAGTATGAAAAAAAGAATGTAAAATATCTCATTAGTTTTTATGTTGATTACATGTTGAAATGATAATATTTTTGACAGATTACATGAAATATTGAAATTTTAAAAAAATTAAAAGAAATTTTTCTTTTGAGAAAGACAAAAAATAATTCTGCTTTATTTTTCTGGAAAAAAACAGCAGCACATGTGCAATGACAGCCTCAGTTTTGGGGAAACAATAGGGAGGTACAGGGACTGGAAAACTGGTGAATACATGCTCTGGCAAAAGGAAGCACCCAGTACTCAAACTTAGATCTTGTCAATTTTTGCCCTCTGGGAATAAGGGCTCAGTGATGCCAATTTTTTCAGTTTTTCAAGAGAGGCCTGGAATCCATTTTTGTTAAAACTTCTGAATTTTTAAGCATCAACAACTAATTTAAAAAAAATTTAAATATTGTGGAACAAACAAAATGATTAATGACAGATTTAGCTAATGGGCTACCAACTGGGAACCCATGCTACAGACCAAACTACTTCCCCTGCACCTGGAAGCCACATGGTTAGTGATACAACCCAAAGTGTACAGTCACTAAGTCCTTTTCATCTTCCTCCTCCAGGGAGCCTTTTCCAATTACCTCATCACTTAACACTCTCCAAATTTACTGTAATCCAATTATTGATTCAAATTATATTTAGAATTGGACTACTTCTCTTTTTGTCTACCTTTACCATCTCCAAAACAACTGTCAGGTAAGTTAGATCACATGTCCTCTGCTCAAAATGCTTGAATGGCATCCCAAGTCATTTTGAGTCAAAGTCAAAGTCAATACAATGGCCTATTAGTTCCTACATGATTTGGTCCCTCACTAACTCAGAGTCCTCATCTCCTACTATTCTCTCTTCATCTCATTCATTCTGCCTCAGACACATGGCCTCCTTAGTGTTTGGCAAAAACACCAAGCACATTTGACCACAGAGGGCACACAATGTCCTCTGCTTGGAGCATTATTACCCCATGTATCCACATGGCTGTATTCCCTATCTTTGGGTCACTGCTCAAATGTTAGCATCTCAGTGAAGACATCCTTGACCATCCTATATATAATAGCACTCCCTGCCCCTACGCCCCACCCCCAGGTGCTTCAAATTAACATTTTCCATGATGTCTTCCCTTGTTTCCCCCTTTCTCTACTTAGTTTCTCTCCCTACCCCCAAAGCTGAAAGTTCTCCCTTCCTCTCAAGGCCCTTTATCTCATTTTCCTTGTGATCTATCTGTTCTACCTTGGATTATAGTTATTTGAGTGTTATCTTTACCATTACATCCTAGGCTCTTAAAGGGCAGAGATTATGTCTTCTTCCTCGTGCTCCCCTCCAAGCACAGCTGGCACAATAGGTACTCAAGCTTCATGATCAAATGATTGAAAGACTGACAGTGGATTAATGGCAAAGAAGACTAGGGCTCCCTTCTTTATAGGAGAGGGATAGTCATTGGACTGAAGATTTCAGCTCTCTAGACTAGCAGAAAAGGAAGGCATAAGATAGAAGTAAAGACCTGAGGGGAACACTTGTGATGAAAACTGGGTTCTTCACAGAAAATATCAAAGGGCAGGATCTAATCTGGTGAATTAGGCCTTCCAGAGGAGAAATACCCAAATGAGAAGACTCAAACCTGTTATGAGAGGAAGAATGGAGTAACTGAGATGTTCCGCTTAGAAAAAAGAAGATATTGAGGGACACGATAGCAAGTCTTAAGTATCTGTATATCTCTATTGCCTCCACCCTAGTTCAAGCCACCTTCATCTCTTGCCTGGATGACAACAATGGCCCCCTAACTGGTCTCCCACTTCACTCTTGCCTCCTTCCAACTCATACATCATCCAGATGATCTATTAAAAACATAAACAGACCACATTACCTCCTGCTTAAAACCCTTTAATGGCTTCTATTACACTTAGAAGAAAATCCAAACTTCTACTACGCCTTGCATCTTCTCCAACTTCATTTTGTGCCAATCTCCCATTCTGCTCACTAGACTCCAAACACACTGACCTTCTGACTAACAGAGCATGCTATGATCTTTTACTATCTCTCCTCAACTCTTCAAACGGTTTACTGTATTTCATGTTTCAGATCTCAGCTTAGATACCACCTCCCTAGTGAGGCTTTCTCTGACCACCCTTCCTGTTATTCTGTTCCTCTTTATCACAATACCCTGTTTATTTTCTTCATAGCATTTTTCTCTCGCTGTAATTGTTTTGTTATTTATTTGTTTACCTTCTTTTTGCTAATTATCTGTCTCCCCTGTTAGACTGTAAGCTTTATAAAGGTAGGGACCAAGTTGGTCTTATTCACTGCTGAATCCCCAGTGCCTTGCACAGAACCCTGCACACAGTAAGTCCATAAAAAGGAAGGAAGTACTGATAAATGCTAAAACATAAATAAACTTTGAAAACACTATGCTAAGTGAAAGAAATTGGACACAAAAGGCCATGTATTATATGATTCCATTTATATGAAATGTCCAGAATAGGCAAATCCATAGAGACAGAAAGTAAATGAGTAGTTCCCCAGGGCTGGGGGAGGAGGGAGTTGTGGGGGGTACTGAGAAGGACTGCTAATGAGTACGGGGTTTCTTTTTGAGATGATAAAAATGTTCTAAAATTGATTGTGGTGATGGCTGCACAACTCTGTGAAATATTAAAAACCATTGAATTATACATTTTAAATGGATGAATTTTATGGTATATGAATTATATCTTAATAAAAAAATTTCATTGGGGTTTTGATTGGAATTAAAATAAACATACAGGTTAATTTGGAGAGAAGAGGCAACTTAACAAATCTTTCCAGAAAGATTGTCTCTTAGCACAATTGTTTGACTGACTGATTTATACTTGCGTCTTTCTTTTTTGCCTAAAGACAACACTTGGCTTTTTTTTTTTTTTTTGCCTAGCATTACAATCATAGGTATACATCTGTTTATCTTCCTTAAAGTAGACAGGATATCTTTTTATTTGTTTTCTCCTGAGTTCCTAGCACAAACTCTCTGGCACGTGGTCGTTACTTACTGCATAATTGTGAAAAGAATAGATAAAAGAATGAATGAATGAACAAACTTACCTCTGCTCATAAGACCAGCTGGATCCGGGCTGATCAGAGAGAGGAAACAAGGAAGAAAAGAGGGGATAATAGAGGATACAGACATAGAAGATAGATGCTGGACAGGCAGGGGAAAATGGTAGACACGGAGAGGAAAAGAGCAAGGAAGTTGGGAATGGGACTTGGAGTCACGTCAAGAGTTTCTTGAGCCCCTGTAGTGGGCTGAGTCCTGGACTCTGTGCCATGGGAGAGACTGAAAGAAGCCCCTAGAGCTGAGGCTCAAGGTATAGGACTCCTGCCCTAGAGTCTGAGCTATTATTGTACCTTGTCCTCCTGCCAGCTATTTTTAGGCTTTGATCCAGGGAACTTGTGCCTGTTTGCCTTGGCCAAGATGGCTTTGGTGCCAGTTGGATTCTATACCTCTTCTTTGTTGAGAAGGCAGAACCTGGGTTGATCTAGAGGTAACCCCTTTCCCACTGCCTACATATAACTACTAAGAGGAGGGAAATCATACATACTTGTTCTCCTACCATTCTGTATACCATGCTGGCCTTATCAAAGCCTAAGAACACCCAAAGCAAATAAATGAGATCCTTTATTATCACAGCATTCAGAATGCTGCCTAAAGTAGGAATATGCCTGCAGCAGGAAAAAATGAGAACAATCAGGAGTACCATTTTACATGTGACATCTGGTCTTTAAAGCACAATGGCCACATGCAAAAATATTCATTACAAAGGTTCTCTGCTATCTAAGTAGACAGCATTGTTTAGATAATTTGTCTTCAAGCTAGGGTACTCTATTCCTGTGTGTACCTGAGCAGGAAAAGTTTTTTTTAAATGAAATTTCATTGTGCTTTAGGTTAAAGTTTACAGCACAAGTTAGTTCCTCATTCAAAAAACTATACAGAAATTGTTTTGTGACATTGGTTGCAATCCCCACAATGTGACAGCACTCTCCCCCTTTCCATCCCAGGTTCCCTGTGTTCATTTCTACAGTTTTCCTGTCCCTTCCTGCCTTTTCATCTTGCTTTTGGGCAGGAGTTGCCCATTAGGTCTCATATATTTGATTGAACTTCTTAAGAAGCACATTTCTCATGGCAGGAAAAGTTTTAAGAAAATAAATATCTATATCCTCAACTTCCATATGTAATCTTTCCTAACAACAATCTGTCTGAGTTGGGTCTCCTTTTACAATTACCCTTCTCCCATTTTATAGAAGAATATCTGATTTCTTTTATCTCAGATCTTATTATGGTGCAATGCTAGGGCATAAAAACTTCCAGAGTGCCAAACAAAGAGACAATGTGAGAATGTACAACTCCTGAGGGACAGCCTCAAGAAAGTAAATCAAAGAGTTTCTGTAAGAAATAAATATTGAGAGGAGTGACAATTTATCCAGGTGACAAACTCATAGTGGCAAAACTACTTGCCTTATCTCTCTAGAATTATAATTCAGAAGTGAAATCATTATCACAGGGAAATATATTAACGTATTTATTTTAATTGAAAAAGAAAGTTAGGCATTTTCTAATAGAAAGTAAATCTGATTTGGCTGATTGTGTTGACAGTGAGAAATGGCTTTGTAAATTAGGTTATATGTTGGACATTTTCCAAAAATTACAAGTTAAATCTGCAGTTCCAAGGCTTTGACAAAGATATATACAACATATACATGTACATATACATGTGTACAATATAAAATACACTGGAAATTAGGTTATTTGCAATTATTTAACTTTATGATAAAATTTTTAGATGTGAACTTTAAAATGTGTGAAGAGTTCTGATGTTTTTCAAAATTCTTCTAGGTACACAATTTTAAAAGTTTAAGATCACTCATCTAAATAATTATTTTTTAGTTTACACGCAAAAAGAAACAATCTTTGACGGTTATGCGGGGGGTGGGAGGGAAAAACACTAAATAGACTATAGATAAGTGGTAACTTTGGTGAAGGGTAAGACAGTACACAATACTGGGGAAACCAGCACAACTTGTCCAAGGCAAGGTCATGGAAGCTCCACAGACACATCCAAACGCCGTGAGGGACCAAATTACTGGGCTGAGGGCTGTGGGGATCATGGTCTCCAGGAACATCTAGCTCAATTGGCATAGCATAGTTTATAAAGAAAATGTTCTACATTCTACTTTGGTGAGTAAGTAGCGTCTGGGGTCCTAAAAGCTGGTGAGTGACCATCTAAGAGACTCCACTGGTCTCACCCCATCTGGAGCAAGGGAGAATGAAAAAAACCAAAGACACAAGGGAAAGGTTAGTCCAAAGGACTAATGGACCACAACTACCACAGCCTCTACCAGACTGAGTCCAGCACAACTAGATGGTGCCTGGCAACCACCACCAACTGCTCTGACAGGGATCACAATAGAGGGTACTGGACAGAGCTAAAGAAAAATATAGAACAAAATCCTAACTCACAAAAAAAAAAAGACCAGACTTACTGGTCTGACAGAGACTGGAGAAACTCAAAGAGTATGGCCTCTGGGCATCCTGTTAGCTCAGTAATTAAGTCACTTCACAGGGTCACCCTTCAGTCAAAGATTAGACAGGCCCATAAAACAAAACAAGACTAAATGGGCACACCAGCCCAGAGGCAAGGATGAGAAGGCAGGAGGAGACAGGAAAGCTGGTAATAGGGAACCCAAGGTTGAGAAGGGGAGAGTGTTGACATGTCATGGGGTTGGCAACCAATGTCACAAAACAATATGTGTACTAATTGTTTAATGAGAAGCTAGTTTGTTCTGTAAACCTTCATCTAAAGTACAATTAAAAAAAAAAAAAAACAACTTTTGAATGAATAAAAAAAGAGAAAAGAAAACCAAAGACACAAGGGAAAGATTAGTCCAAAGGACTAATGGACCACAACTACCACAGCTTCCACCAGACTGAGTCCAGCACAACTAGATGGTGCCCAGCTACCACCACCAATGGCTCTGACAGGGATCACAATAGACGGTCCCAGAGAGAGGTGGAGAAAAATGTAGAAGAAAATTCTAACTCACACACACAAAAAAGACAAGACTTACTGGCCTGACAGAGACTAGAAAAACCCTAAGAGTATGGCCCCTGGACACCCTTATAGCTCAGTGATGAAGTCACTCCTAAGGTTCACCCTTCAGCCAAAGATTAGACAGGACCATAAAACAAAACAAGACAAAATAGACACACCAGCCCAGGGGCAAGGAAGGGACAGAAAAACTGGTAATGGGGAACCCAAGGTTGAGAAGAGGAGAGCGTTGACATGTTGTGGGGTTGGCAACCAGTGTCACAAAACAATATGTGTATTAATTGGTTATTGAGAAACTAGTTTGCTCTGTAAACCTTCATCTAAAGTACAATAAAAATTTTTAAAATAAATAAATTCTCATAGGACAGCCCTTGCTACTCTTGAAGAATGAAAAATAAATAAATAAATATTTTGTAAAGGTACCTTGTCCCTCCCCTCTACATCAGAATCACCTGAGAAGGCTATAAAAATATAAGCAGTAGGCCTCATCCTCTGGAGATTTTGGTTCAGTAGGCTGAGGTAGGGTCCAGGAATCTGTATTTTTAACAAGACCCTCAGGTGATTATTTATGCACACTAAAAACCTCTGGCTCTGGCTATGGAGTCATCAGATCTAGATTTATTGTTTACCACTAATTCAATACATGAATTTGTAAAAAATTTCCCTTCACTCTGAGCCTCAGTTTCCTCCTCTGTAAAGTGTAAGATGGGAGGAGGGAGGAAGAAGAGAGGAGTGGCAAAACTGGTGTTAGACTAGATAATCTCTAACGTATCCTAGACTCTTTGATTCTCAGTTTCTCTCTTTCCAGAGGCAAGGGAATGGGTCCTCAAAGTCAGTTTAAAAGACGTTTTACTTACCTGGTTTGGGGAAGGGAGAACAAACTTAGCTGAGGTAGAGATCAAAGAAAAGTTATGAAACCTGCCATGCCTAGATCACACAATTGTTGTGTAGATCAAATAAGAATCCAACTAATTCCTGACATGAGCACAGTATAAAAGTGCTTTATAGGATGTCCCCTCAACTGACCCTCACAGCTACCTTAGTAGTACATAGAGCAGGTATTATTGTCCTTATTTTAAAGATGAAAGAAATCTAGAGGATCTAAGATACAACTATTGGTCTCTAGTCATCTGGAGCAAAAGGAAGAGAAGGAAACCCAGGACTCAGAGAAGAAACTAGTCTACAGGACTAACTGTCTACACAAACCAAGGCTTCATCTACCCTGAGATCAGAAGAACTAGATGGTGCTTGCCTACCACTACCGATCACTGGGATCAGGACTACAATAGATGGATTCTGACAGAATGGGAGAACAATAAGGAACAGAACTCAAATTCTTAAAAAGTCCAGGCTGACTGGAGCAGTGGAGACTAGAGGAGTCCCCAAGATTATTTCCCTGAAATACTCTCTAAATCTTGAACCAAAACTATCCCTTAAGGTTACCTTTTAGCTAAATAACAGATTGACTCATAAAATACAGAATATCACCAGTGAGTTCTGTGCTCCTTTAAAAAATCATATACATGAGATTTGATGGTCAACAGTTACTTTAAAGCAAAGATGAAAAGGTAAGGAGGCATGAAACTAGATTACAGGAAACAGAACAACCAGAATGGAAACAATGAAAATGTTGACACACTGTGAACAAGGAAACCAATGTCATTGAACAATTTGTGTAGAAATTGTTGAATGGGAGCCAATTTTGCTGTGTAAACTTTCACTAAAAACACAATAAAATATCATTAGAAAAAGAAGAAAGAAATCCAGTGGAAGTGGCTTGCCAAGGCCACACAGGTGGTTAAGGGCAAATCTACAACTAGGTCCCAGGTTTCTGACCTCCAGGCTAGTGTTTGTTCTACTATATCGATTTGGAGTGTACCCAAATAAACATGGAGAAGGCCTCTCTAAGAATCTCCAGGAGAACTCAGAGAAGCAGAGGAGACTTCCACTCATTTTGAGCCTTAGCCTCTGGCCAAGACCACACCCACCATGATCTCTTCAATATTCTGATAACTTCCTAAAGACCTAAAACCTTGGGCAAGGATGCCCTCATATATCCACTTTCACAGTCCTTGGTAGTGTTCAAGTGTCACAGGAACACTTGTACCTCTACTTTCTCGAGACAAGCCCCTCATTGCCTTCGGAAATAAGGAAAAGCACATTAACTTCAACATTTCTTCCTAAATAAAATTTCAGCTCACAGTTGACAAAATTCTTGCCCTACCAGATTGTGAGCTCCATGAGGACAAGAACCAGATTTCTCTTGCTTATTGCTATATCTTAAGCACCTAGTACAGTGCCTGACACATATCTATATATATCTAAAAAATTAAGTTTTAAAAACCTACTACCAGAAGCTAGTGGATTATCTAAGGAGCATGACTATCCATACAGTTATAATTAGATTTCTATCAGTTTGTTCCATATCATGTGAAAACAGCTGAATAGATTTTCACCAAATCTGAATGCCACATTTAAAATTCTCTGACTTAACTTCTTAAAACCAAACAATAATTTAAGTTAACTAGTAAAGAATGTCTGCCTTGAGCATTGTGCTCTTTAAGATCTATCTGTATGGGATCAAACTGACAAGAGCAACTCGAAAGATTATATAAAGGAGTCTTAGGGGGCCATGAGTTTATGTTTAATGGCGGAGGAACAACTTGGAAAAGGAGGGTGAGAATGGTTATACAACATGAAGAATGTAATCAATGTCACTGAATTGTACATGTAGAAATTTTTGAATTGGTGTACATTCTGCTGTGCATATTCTCAACAATAACAAAAATGAAACAAATTATTAAAAAAAAAAACACCATGTCTGCTGCAGTACACTGATACCGTGATAACTGAATTCCTGGAGAATAAAATCTCTTATTAAAAAAATAATAATCTCAGACTTAAAATATGTGGCTGTTTGGAGAACATCTCAAATAGACAGATAGCCTCAAGAGGAATTGAAACTAAAGTTCAACAGAGGCCTGTGTGACTGCTCATTTGGATAGATTTCCATATATTAAAATATCATGGTTAAAAAGAAACAAAGACTGGTTTCAAAAATGAGCCTCTAATCATTAGTCAGAAATGCAGGTGTTGAATGCTGTAGAGATTTTTTTTGTACAGGCAACTCTATGTAATGTGTTCTGGTGAATAGCTTCAGGGTCTTACTTATTTTATTTAAATAAAACAATGATTCTCCCAGCTAATAAACTGTAAATGAGGGGACAGTTCATCAAATGTCCTTTCTAAATATAGATTTTATTATTTCTCCTGGCTAAGGGCAAGAAAGAAGTTGGAAAATGAGAATCAGGAAGAGCCTCACAAAGAAGGTGGTATTTCAGATGGTTCTTAAAGAACAAGCAGCATTTAAATAGGCCCACATCAGGAACAGACCAATTCTGGGAAGGTAAACAATGTAGCTTAGACACAGAGGCAGAAAAGCACAGGTCAGCCTACAGGCCAATGCCAATTCTAGGCAATGTTTTCATCTCTCAGTGGTATTTTTTCCTGAAGCTAAATTTGTTCAATATAAAGGACTATGGTTTGTGCTATATGTGCTATTCTTACGCAGTTAATTTAAATACCTTTATTTGTAACTGAGTAATAATATATAAGCTGATATTGGTAGTTTAAAAAAACTCTTACTTTGCAAAATTTGTCAATCCTATGGTGGTCCCTGATGTAAATGAAATAGCAACCAATTTAGTTCAGACCTTAGACTGTATTTTGTTGGCTGTAAGATTGATAAATATACAATGTTAAGACCATGAAAAGCAAGTAGAGATCAAGGGAGTATTCTAAATTAAAGGAGACTAAAGAAACTTGACAACTACTGTCATGTGTCATTCTGAACTGGATCCTTTTTGCTATAAGGCTCTTAAGCTAAAGGCCCCTCCCCCACCTCAAAACTTTGTACCTGTAAAATCCCAAGCCATGGAGGAACAGAATGAACAACCTTTATCAGAGTGGCCACCTGGCAATTAGTGCCAACCCACTGCTTGCCTTTCTTTCGTAAGCTTAAAATCTTTAATTAGAGAAATCTAAACCACCTACCACCTAAGGCCAATCTTAGGAAACACTGATCACAGAGAACAACAACAACAAATGCAATAGTAGGAAATCACCAAAGAGATGCAAAGAAAAAGAAATAACAAGTCAGATGTGGTAAATCATGGAACACTTCTAGAAATGGTGGCTTTCGAGCCACTTCTGAGAAAAGAGGCAAAGCATTTATCACAGGAAAGGGCATTTTGGATGAGATAGAAAAGTCATACGTGGCAGCCAGGCCTGAATACCTCTGCCTAACGATGTCCTCCTACATGTGTGATACATGTGAGTATTGGCACAGCTTAATAGTAATAAGTAAGTCTTTTCAGCAAGTTTTCTCATCTGTCATTTCAGCTAATCCTTATAGCAATATTTTGAGACTGGCAGGATAAGAATTGTTATCCCTATTTGAAAGGTCAGGAAACTGAGGCTCAAAATGGTGTCATCACTTGCTGAAGGTCACAAAGCAATGCTTAGAACCTCTGTCTGCAGATCCTCAGCCTAGGTCTTTTTTCCTCCCTTTTTAATAAACACATTATCAAGGGAGTGGTCTTTTCAAAGTGTAAATCTGATATGTCACACCCCTATTTGAAACTCTTCAGTGGCGCCCCATTACCTACCCTTAAGCTAAAAACAAAACTTCTCACCAGGATCTTTGGACTACTTTGTGGTCTGAGCCCTGCCTCTCTCCACTCCTGTCCCATGCAAACTCTTCCCTCTCCTTAACCCCCTGCCCTCCAGTCACACTGGCCTCCTTTTAATTTCTTGTATTCCCTGTGCTTTGGCCTGCCACAGGGCCTTGGCACTTGCAAGTCCCTCTGCCTGGAATACTTCTCCTTGGATCTTTACACAGATAGCTCCTTCTCAACCTTCAGATCTCAGCTGACCTATAAATTCCTTAAGAAGGCCCTCCCTGATCTTCCTAACTAGGATAAATGCCCCTGTAACAGTCACCTATATTCCATGTACATCTCCTTTTTAGCAATTGTCACAGCTGCAATTTTACCTCTATGTGTGTGATACACAAGTTCTTGATCCTTCCCCAAAGTTTCTTCTTCTAGTTTCCTTTTGATCTCAACTAATCGGAATTCCATTTACTTATACCAAAAACTTCGGAGATACTCTTGACTCTATTGTTTTATACCCCACATCCAGTCCTTCAGCAAATCCCGTTGACTCTGCTTTCATAATATATCCAAAATCTGGCCACTTTTCACTACCTCTGAAATTATCTCCATTATCATATCTTGCCTGAACTACTGCAAATTGCCTCCTCATTGGTCCCCTTGCTCTCCAAAGCCTCAAGGTAGTAGGCAGACTATACATAGTAGATATTCAGTAAAAAAACTGTTGAATGAATGAATGAGAACATCTGAACTAAGAAATGTTACTTCACTGAGATTTGCCCTTTAATGTCTTTAGCCTTATAAATTATAGCCAGCATTTCCAAAGCTGGCCCTAAATCCTCTAAGTAAACTACTGGCTAGACAGGTGACAAATTGCCAAAGAAGCTAAGGTTGTGTAAGTAGAAGCAGTGTCTACAACAAGGAATTTAGGCATCCTCCTGTCTAGAACAAGTTACAACTGCTATGTGATCCTAACCAAGTCACTTTCACTCTTTGAGCCTCAAGTTCCTCATTTGTGGAGTTCCCAGACTGAAGAAAATCAGGGAAGAAATACACAAGGACAGCAAAGGGGAAACACAGTTTATTTTTATAGTAAATAGAAAAAATATTAGGTCTTATGGGAGATGGTAAACTGAGTGGTAGAGTGTGGCTGGGGCTAATTTAATCTTAGACATGTAAAGTCAGAACAAAAATGGTAATACGTATCTTCTGTGAGGCCAACCATACCTGTAATACCTAATGAGAGATATTGACCAACTAGTCCAGAGGAGACTGACATGGATGATGAAAGGGTTGTTCAGGAAACCACATCATATGAGTAACTTGGGGATGTGGACCCTGTATTACTTTATCCATAAAACATAAACACAGGACTAGATCAGGGGTTTTCAAAGTGAGCTTTACAGATCCTAAGAGGGACCACAGCTACAGAGCTCTGCTCTTACCTGCTTTAGGCATAATAAAAAATAAAATACTGTTTGCCAAGCACTAAGCCTTTTACATGTTATTCCAATTATTCCTCACAATGATCTGTATAATAGAAACTGTTATTATCCCCATTATACAGATAGGACAACTGAGGTTTAAAGAGGTGAAATAACTTTCCCAACTAGTGAGTATTAGAGTGGGGATTACAACCCAGGCAGAATCCAGAGCCTATTTATCTTAATAGATTACAATCCGTGGTTGCACAATGGTTAAGCACTTGGCTACTAACCGAAAGGTCGGAGGTTCAAACCCATCAGCCACTCTGTGGCAGAAAAGACCTGGCGATCTGTTCCTGTAAAGATTATAGCCTAGGAAACCCTATGGGACGGTTCTCCTCTGTCCTGTAGGGTTGCTATGAGTCAGAATCAATGGCATACAACAACAAATATATATATAGATATGATATGATTTTATTTGAAGGATTCTAATGTTTTAAAATTTTTGAAATTTTCTGAACTAGATGGCTTAAAGGCCCCTTCTACATTTAAATTTCTATAATTCTGTGTTCAGTGTAGAAAAGAGTTACAATAACTGCCTTCAAATATTTGAAAGGCTGTCTTCTTGAAGAATAGGATTATTCTATGTCATCCCAGAACACAGAACAAAGGCCAAGGCAGAGAATGGGGTGGGGAGAAAGTTAAAGGGAGGGAATATATCTAAGAACTTTGTAACAGAGCTGTCCAATAATGGGGCAGATAGTGAGTGAACTCTGGTCTGAGTAGGGTTCCAGAATCTGAATGATCACTTATGGGGATTGTTGGGGTGGAGGTATGGGGGTAGAAATATTGCTTTGTATGGGAAATGAATCAAGTGACTTCTAAGCACTGAGACTGAGAATCTCAAATGCTCAGATAAAGGCTCAAGGTGTCAGACACTGGGGATTATCACCACTGCCCAATCTCTCTCAAAAAACCAGGAAAAGGGAGAAGGCCCATCCTCAGCTCCTTACCTTCTGTATTTATTGTTGTAAATGTAAGGCTCCCCTAAAGCAAGAACTTTTCCCCCAACCTAACTACCTGCTCTCTTCAATAAGGACATGAAGCCAATGCTGAGTTCCTCCTCTTCCCCCAACTTCTCCCAGCTGCCTTGTCACACTATATTTTTGACAGAAATTCTGAAGATCAGTGCCAGAAGTAACTTTAGCAAGTATCCTGTCCACTTCCCAGTTTGTTCTTGTTAGGTGCTGTCACAGCGATTCTGACTTACAGCGACCCCATGTGACAGAGTAGAAAACCTATAGGGTTTTCTAGGCTGTAATCTTTATGGAAATAGATTGCCAGGTCTTTCTCCCGTAGAGCCATTGGGTTGGGTCGGTTCAAACTACCAAGCTTTCAGTTAGCAGCCAAGAGCTTAACCGTTATACCACCAGTGGTCCTTTCCCACAATTTAAAGGTGGGAAAAAGAAGGCTCAGAAAAGTGCAGTGGATTGTCTAAAACCATTCTCCTCATTAAATATTTACTGAACACACCTATGTAAGAACTCAGCTCAGATACAAACTCATGGAGCTTAGGATACTGAAAGAGGTCTCAAGACACTCACCAGAACAATACATTTATTATTCATATCCCACTTACATCCAAAAAAGTGACTAGCGACTTGGACAGCACAGCTTACTTGTATCACTTTCACTGCTTTGAAGAGGGGTCTTTGAAGGTGTCAAGGATCATGAAATTCAGGGAAGAGTGAGAGAAGCAGATTAGAGTCTACCTTAAATATGAAATTCTCCAGCCCTTCTCCACCTGATTCAAGTGGGGAAAGACAATTCCCAAGAGCAGGTATTTCTCCACGTATCTCCCATCATCCTCGAGTGTTTATGCTACCAGAAACAGTATTATGCCCAGGCAAGGGAAACAGACTCCTTCCTCAGCCCCTTCACCACAGACCTTCTAAAATCCTCCTTTTTCTTACCATCTCAACAGAAGCGCAGCCCACCTACTGAGTCATCATATAATCACCACAGATTGTTACAGAACTTCTAAAGACTACTTCCTCTTCAGAAACAATCATAGAATTCTGGAATATTAGAGTCAGCAGGGACTTGCAGAGTATCTGTAGTTCATATCCCACCACACCCACAAAGGGAAGGCCCAGAGAGGGGAAGGGAATGGTATGAGGCCATCTTCTTTCCCAAAAGTATGTTTGTCCCTATTAAGTATATTTTAATCAATGGACACACTGTTATGAAACCAGTGAAGACTGGAGACAAGAAAAGCCTCCTCCTCCCAGCATTGATGTGAACTCCAGGACATAAATGTGGATAATTAACAGAGTCCCAGAGCATGAATGCTAAGAAAACAGTCTAGGGCTCTGGCTTTCCATGTCATCCTGACAGTCTTCTCCTTGTCAGAACATGTGCTTGTCTCACCCTGCCAACCATCCTCTCAAATACACATGCTGACACACACCCTACAGGGATCTGGGAAGTTCTAATACCACACTCTGAAATTCATACCCAGGAACACACATAGACCTTGAGGGCAGAGATTTTGTCCTAAGGCCACCCCCAAAGTCACCTGTTTCTCATCAGCTCCAATTTCTAAGGAAGGACTGACATATAGTGATAGCTTGTGGAGAAAGAGCAGTGATTTCAGCTGAGGGTGAGGGGTGAGGTGGCAACAGAGACAATGACAGTCAAAGGCAACCCAAAGAAACAATGGAAGGAATGGACTATATCAAATTTCTTGGACTTTGGAGACTGGGGACCTCTCCTGGAGTAGTCTAAGACTGAGCAGCTAGAATAAACCACCATAATATCAGCCATCAGCTGCTCTTTCCATCTTCTCCCTATAAGCACTTAAATTAACCCCCCAAATCCCCGACTGTCCCCCAGTGTCCCTTTAACCGATCAGATACCACTCCTTCAGCTGCCCATAATATCATCACTGAATCTCTCTCCCTGAATGACTATCCCGATACTTTTGTCACCAATCACCTTCTCACACACCTACACATAAATCCCCATTAACGCCTCATTAACACTCCAACTTGCCACAGTAGGGAGAAGACAATGGAAAAGAGGTTGGAACCAAAGTCTTGTTTTGAAGGGCAAATTTAGCCCTTGGACAAAATGAATATGTGCCTTTGAAAGAGGCAAAGTGTTACAAAGACTAAGGGTCCCTGAAATATTGCCCTGAGATAATCTTTACACCTTAAACCAAAAATATCCCCTGAAGTCTTCTTAAAACCAGACAATAGTTTGGCTTACCTAGTAAAGAATGTCTGCCTTGAGCATTGTGCTTTTTTAAGCTCTATCTTTGTGGGATCAAATTGACAACAGCAACTGGAAAGATTAGATAGGAACCTTAGGAGGCAACGAGTTTATGTTAATGAAGGAGAAACAATTTGGAAAAGGAAAGTGAGACTGTTGTACAACTTGAAGAATGTAATCAGTGTATCTGAACCATACATGTAGAAACTGTTGAATTAGTGTATGTTCTGCTGTGTATATTCTCAACAGCAACAATAAATTATTTTAAAAAAGATTAAGGGGATCCTTCATTGTCTCCTCCAGTCTCACCATCATCTACACACCCAACTACCTATGCTCGTTTCTTTCCTCTAAATTACTCTAAAATTTTGTCTTTCCATTTCATTCTCACCTGCATCCTGCAATCAGTAGCATCCCAGTTTAGGCATCTTTACCCTGAATAACAACCTCCCAGCTCTCTGGCTTCACACTCTCATCACACTCCAATTTTATCCAGTACATCTTCCATATGTATCCAGATTAATCTTCCTTTCTTATTTTATTTATTTTGTTGTTGAGAATATGCACAGCAAAACATATACCAATTCAACTGTTTCTACATGTACCATTTAGTGACACTGATTATATTCTTCGAATTGTGCAACCATTCTCATCCCCCTTTTCTGAACTGTCCCTCTCCCATTAACATAAATTCACTGCCTCCTAAGATTTCTATCTAATCTTTCAAGTTGCTGTTGTCAATTTGATCCCATATAGATAGTTCTTAAAAGAGCACAATGCTCAAGGGAGACATTTTTTACTAGTTAAGCTGAACCATTGTTTGATTTTAAGAAGACCTCAGGGGATATATTTGGTTTAAGGTTTAAAGATTATCTCAGATAAATAGTTTCAGGGGTTCCTCCAACCTTCATGGCTCCAGAAAGTCTGGAGTCCATAAGAATTTGAAATTTGTTCTGCATTTTCCCCCTCTTGATTAGGATTCTTCTTTGGAATCTTTGATCAAAATGTTCAGTAATGGTATCCAGGCACCGTTCAGTTCTTCTAGTCTTATGGAAAAGGATGCAGTTGTTCATGGAGTCAATTAGCCACACATTCCATATCCTCCACCTATTCCTGACTCTCCTTCCTCCTCTGTTGTTCCAGGTGAATCGAGACAAATTGGTGTGCCTTGGATGGCCACTTGTAAGCTTTTAAGACCCTAGGCACTATGCTACAAACTAGGAGGTAGAACAGAGGCACTAGACATGTTATTAGGCCAAGTAACTGGGATGTTCCATGAAACCATGACCCTAAACATTCAAACCAAGAAACCAGATCCCAGGAGGTTTTTTGTTGTACATAGTGGGGTCAGCAACTAGTCTTTTTGTGTGTGTGTGTGTCTTTGTTGTAAATATATCACACAACTTTTGCCAATTCAACTTTTTACAGATATGCAACTTACTGACAGCAATTAACAATAATCGTCTGTGCAACCCTACCCTTCATCAATGCAACATTTCCATCACCGTTAACTTTCCCTTTCCCTTTCCCCCTTCTTCTCGCCCCTGGTAACCACTAATAAACTTTGTTTTCTATACATTTGCCTTTTCTTGTCTTTTTATATTGTCATACAATATCCAAACTAATCTTCTTACAGCCCAGATGTTATCACCTTATTCCCCTGCATAAAATCCTTTCATAGGTCTCCAAAAATAATCAAGAGCTCTCATCCACTGTTGAAGACATCCACTGTTGAAGACATCCACTGTCAAAGACAGCCTTGAATCCTCTTTCACTCCCCACATCCAACCCAAATCAGCAAATTCCACAGGCTCGTTCCTTAGTGGTGCAAATGGTTAAATTCTGGGCTACTAACTGAAAGGTTGGTGGTTTGAACCCACCCAGAGGTGCCTCAAAAGAAAGGTTTGGCAATCTGATTCCCAAAGGTCACAGACACAAAAACCATATGGAGCGCAGTTCTACTCTGCACACATGGGGTTGCCATGCATCAAAATCGACTGGTTGGTAACTGGTTTGGTTTTTTTTTGGTTTTCATTTAAAATAGATTCAAATTTTAACCATGTCTAACCACTTCCACAGCTACTTCTAATCACCATTATCTCTCACCTGAATTTTTATAATAGCCTCCTAATTGGTCTCCCTACTTTTACTCTTGCCTTTCTACAGTCTATTCTCAATACAAAAGATTAATTCTAAATATAAATCAAATCATGTCCCTCCTATGCTCAAAACTGTCCAACAGTTCCTCATTTCACTATGAATAAAAGCCAAAGTCTACATTGGCTTTCACGGTTCTACAGGATCTAGTGTCCTGCTGACCTCATTTCTTACTACTATTCTCTCTCTCTATAGCTCACACTGTTTCAGCTACACTAACTTCCTAGCTAGTCTACAAACACATTAGGCAGGTGCACACTCAAACCTCAGGCCCTTTGTACTTGCTTTTCCTTATTCCTGGAACACTTTCCTCCCCTATCCCCCCCCCCCCCCCAACTATCTGCGTGTCGTACTCTGTCATTTCCTTCAGGTCTCTGTTCAAATGTCATCTTTATTAGAAGGGCCTTCCCTGATCAACACCCACTCTGCATTGTTATTCCCTTTTCCCTTATTCTGCTCTGCATTTTTCTATAACATTTACCACTACCTATCATAAATATATGGGTTTATTTATTGTCTGTCTCCTCAAGCTGGAATATAACCTCCATGAGGGCAGAGACTTTCTTCATTTTATTCAACTTTGTTTTGTTCAGAATAGTGCCTGGCACATGGTAAGCCCTCAGTAAGTACTGAATGAATAAACTGTTCCCTACACACTTCTTAGGAATATCTTCCTTTACTTTATCTGGAAATAGTATTGCTTTTTAGAAACTAAACTGAATCTGTGGTCAAGGCTTTCACCTCTTTCTTACAGTCTCTAGTCCAAACTGACTGTCTTATGTAATACGTCTTTGTCTCCGTGTGTAATCTTACATTTCAGTATCCCACAGATACTTAAAGGCTCAAAGCATGACTGGTTTGAATATACTCAAATCCCTGTGAAGAGTCAGAGAAATAGAAAACATGGCTCTAGGTCTCAAGGAGTTTACCGGGCAGTTGAGAAGATAAGATCTGAGAGGACTTTGGAAACTTTAGGGGATTATGCAAACATTGATTATTAATATTGTGTACAAAGATAGCTCACAACATAAAAATACACCTAAGTATAAATACAGAGTATTTCAATACAAAAAAAAAAAATTGTTCCCTACACATATTCTTTAGTTGGTCTTCTCACTGTCTCAATATAATAATGTGATGACGGCTAATATTTACTGTTTTCAATATGTCAGGAATTAGACATGTGGGTTTGTTATCCTATTTAATCCTATTCAGTCAACAACTCCATGAGAAAAAACACTATTTTTATTTACATTTTACAGTTAAGAAAACTGAGGCTCAAAGAGATTAAGTAACTTGCCTAAGACCATACAGCTAGTTAATGGCAAAAATAAGACTCAAACTAGGTTAGTTTGACACGAATGCCCATTCTCATAATCTTTATGTTATACTACCTCTCTACAATGCTTTCTCCCTCCTCTGAACTATTTGTGTAAGCGGCTCTTTATAGTTTGGTCCATAATTGCTTTCAGACTGTTTTATATAAGCTTATTTGATATTCCCAAATAACGTAAATTCCTCGAGACCAGGGCCTGGGCCATTTAAATTTGACAACACATTTTATCTGATATTTTTAAGCAAATTTTTAATATGACTAATATGGTTAATTTCTCTTTTCATCTATCACAGCCAAGTGCTGGACTCCTAGAATAATGAGCACCATATGGTGAAAAGAATAGTTGACTGGGAGCGAAGCTATCTGGAGTCTCTGTCTCCAAAAAGGTATATGACCCTTAGGCAAATTACTTAGCCACTCTGGCCCTTAATTTACGCATCTGTAAAGAGAGTTGGCCTAGATGGACTCTAACAGTCATTTCCAGTTCTAAAAATACTATTATTGCATGAAGCTTTACAAAGTGTCAAGCCAAAAGTAAAAGGCCAAATTCTTCCTTAATATGGTTCTATTCTGGCTACTCAAAGTACTTTCCTAAGAGCACTATTTGCTTTCAGCATTGTTTCAGCATTTGCATAAGACATGTCCCAGAACAAGGCATGAGCTACAAATATGGTTTGCTAATGCCACTACAGCTATCTAAATGACATGGTTTAAACTGAGAAAAAGGCCACAATGTGGCTCTATAAGAAGTATACCAACTGGAGGAAATCACTAAAAAGATGTCATTTTTTAAAAATCAATAAAAATTAGAGCAGGGAAAAGGTGAGTTCCAAGAAGGAGGATTTTGGGGAAAAAAGAGGAACTTAATTGAATAAATTATATGATAGAGAGTTTGGAAAATATTGAGTATATGATAAAGGCAAATAGTACAAGAAAAAATAGCAGGTAATTATTAACTCCAGAAAAAACAAAAATCTGTACATAAAAGAAAATGTTAACACTTCTGAACTGGAACTGAAGCCATTCCCAGAGACCACCTTTCAGCCAAATCATAGACAGGCTCATAAAATGGACTGTAATACCAGAGAGGAACTTGCTCCTTAGAACAATCAATTATATGAGATCAAAAGGGCAACATTTGCCCAAAAGCAAAGACGAGAAGGCAGAAAAGGGCTAGAAAACCAGGATGAAAGCAAACAGGGAACCTAGGGCGAAAATGGGGAGAGTGCTGACACATTGTGGGGAATGAAACCAATGTCACGGAGCACTTCATGTACAGACTATTGAATAGGAAACTAATTTGCTCGGTAAACTTTCACCTAATACGCTATTAAAAAAAAAGAAAATACAATCATAATACACTACTATTCTTATGTGAACATTGATACTGAAGTAACTAAAAAGAAGAGCTATAATTATATTGGGAAGATGGGAGAAGGAAATTGGAGGGTATATGAGAAATAAATTCTCATCTATCCTAATAGGCAGTCAATACTTTCTAAAAAAGAGATGAAGAAATAACAGTAGAAGCAGATTATTTAAAAATATGGAGGTAACAAGAGAAGTAACCACATATCTGGCACATTTGCACTTTACTCTCTTATAAGAAATATGATTTATTTGTAGCTTGCTTTTTGCCTTATAAACATAAAAGAATTGAATAGTAATGGCCCATATGGTACTTGTCTCCCCCCTTCCATCCCTGTATCCGTAACACCTGACAGGGCTAAGCATTCAATATCTTCAAAAATTCTTGTTGAATAAGTGACCAGTGTAAAGTGGAGTGAGGATGTCTTGCCATGGAGTTACAGAATTTTGCACTGGAAGTAAATTTAGAGATTATTTAATCCAGTGCTTCCCAAATTGGTGTTCTATGGAATACTGCTTCTTGTGATGTTAACAGCATGCTACAAAAAGTGTTTGGGGCTCAAACAAATTTGGTAAATCTCATATTAAATAAAATGTATCAAGTGTCTTTACTGGACTTCTTGGAGCCTTTACTATGTTAACATATATTAGGAATCCCACAAAGGCAATTTACTACGCAGTGTTTCTCAGACTCATTTGTTCCATGAATTAAGAAGCTCCTGCTAATATCTCCAGTAATTAGTGTTTCCTGGATCATTCTTGGGGAAACAGTGATTTAGTTTGGTCCCTCCATTTTAAAGCTGGGGAAAGAGAGGCCCTCTAGATCGTTTGTCCAGGTGTGGGTGGTAGGGGAACTAGTGTCTCAAGAAAGAAAGACTTCAGGATTCTGGAGCAATCTCCATTGATCAAACAACTCTGACCTGTGTTATCTCAGTCTTTCATCAGGGTACCTGAGTTCTTTCAACCCAGGGAACAAATTCAGACACAAGCATCTCCTTTGCAGATCTTCAAAGGTTTTCTGACTTCTAAGGAGCCTAGGAGGAATCCCGGTGATGCAGTGGTTAAGGGCTCAGCTGCTAACTGAAAGGTCAGCAGTTGGAACCCACCAGCCGCTCCACAGGAGTAAGATGTGGTAGTGTGCTTCTTTAAGGATTTACAGCCTTGGAAACACTATGGGGCAGTTCTACTCTGTCCTTTAGTGTCACTATGAGTTGGAATTGACTTGATGGCAGCGGGTTTGGTTTTTTGGTTTTGAAGGAGCCTAGGAGGTGGACTCAAGTCTAGGCTGGAACTCAAGCACAAAGCCCCAGAGCAGGAGCTAAAGAGAGTCTCAACAAACATAATGGATAGTGAGTTTCAGTGTCAAAGTGACCCCCAATTGAAAAAAGGCAATGTGATAATGAACCACTCACAACTGTACAGTGCTTTCCAATAAACAAAATGCTTTGACAACATTTCATTTGATTCTCTAGTGAGAAACACAAAGGTGGAGTTATTTTCCCCACTTCGTGGAAGAGGAAACTGACTCTCCGGAAGTTAAATGACTTTTTTTTTAATGACAGGCAAGTTAATGGCAGAGTTAGAATGAGAACTTAAATGTTCTGTTTCTCAGGTTAAGGTTTATCATGGATTGAATTATGTTCCCCCAAAAATGTGTGTATCAATTTGGCTGGGCCATGATTCCCAGTATTGTGTGGTTGTCCTCCATTTTGTGATTGTAATTTTATGTTAAAGAGGATTACAGTGGGATTGTAACACCCTTACTAAGGTCACATCCCTGATCCACTATAAAGGGAGTTTCCCTGGGGTGTGGCCTGTACCACCTTTTATCTTACGAGAGATAAAAAGAAAGGGAAGCAAGCAGAGAGTGGGGGACTTCATACCACCAAGAAAGCAGTGCCGGGAGCAGAGCGCATGCTCTGGACCTGAGGTTCTGCACTGAGATGCTCCCAGACCAAAGGAAGACTGATGCATCACAAGGACACTCCTCCAGAGCTGACAGACAGAGAAAGCCTTCCCCTGGAGCCGGCGCCCTGAATTAGGACTTACAGCCTCCTGGACTATGAGAGAATAAACTTCCCTTTGTTAAAGCCATCCACTTGTGGTATTTCTGTAATAGCAGCACTAGATGACTAAGACAGGGGTCTTCTTAATATATTACACAAACTGGGCAAATTTTGACTGAGTAGCAACTTAACTGTTCCATGAAGTATCCAAACTGGTTCCTATTGGAAATGTTAAACAATAGATGTAGTCCCAGAGTGCTCATGGGTGGTGGCAGAAGTAACTCCCCAATTACTGGCATTTAAAAGTCCTATTTGGGTTCAGTACAGTAATAGCTCCTAGAGAGCTATGTAGCTAGGGGATCTTAGAAAGTTCCTACTGGAGAGGTAGTAGATAAGCATGGAATAGGATAATCAGGGAAAGCTAGGATTTGATCTGTCTAGAGAAGGTACAACCAAGGGCTTAGGAGTCAGACAAACTTGGGCTTGAATCCTGGCTCTATCACTTACTCATTCTATGATCTTACTCACTACATACTCCTGTGCTTCATTTCTTCATCTGTAAAATGGAGCTAAGAATACCTATTTTGCAAGGCTGTTGGGAAGCTAAGGTAAAGAATTAGAGGGGTAGTATAGTGCTGTGGTTAAGAGTGTAAGTAAGCTCTTGGGTTTGAAACTCATCCCTGCTTCTTGCTATCTCTAGGTCATCGGATAAGTCACTTATTTTCTCAGAATTTCAGTTTTCACATACGTAAAATGTGGAAAATAAATAGTGCTTTGTTGATTGTGAGCATCGAATCAGATAATCTTTGTTAAGAACTTAGCATAGTGTCTGGCACACAGCTCAATAAAAGGTAATGATGATGATGGTGATAGTGGTGGTGGTGAGAAACTGAAAACCCATTTTCCTCCCAAAGCAAGAATGAGAAACAAAGTTACTCAATCCTCTTCTCTTCCATTTACCCTCTCCACTCCTTTTCCTCCAACCACAAACCAAGAACACTAGACAGAAGTCAAGACACTTGGTTCTGAATGTCAGCCCTGTCATGTACTAGTTACATGACTTTGGGGAAGTCACTTAACTTTCTTGAGATGTTTTTCCTCATCTGAGACATTAAATTAATGATATTTTGCTTACTCTACTTGGTTACTGTAAATGTGAGTTAATAGATTTTAAAGTATTTTGTGAACCATGAAGCACTATAGAAACATGAAGGCTGTCTGGTTTTATCTGTCACATACTATAAGACTGATATTTTTACCAGTAAAAAGCAACTTTATCTCCAAGTTTTTTCTCATGGACATTTCGGTCCAGTACGTTGTAGCAGATGTTGGTAGTTGCTCCTTTCATCCACTCAATGAAGATTTTCCCTTTAGTCACATCAAAGTTGTACTGAAGGAATGGACCAGGGCATGGAGTCTTCCAGTAAAATTCCTTGGCAATGCCTCCCCAAAACTCTGCAACAGAAAGGGAAGCCCAGACATCACTAAGCATCTCAGGAATAATTATCCTCAGATGGCTCTCTAGTCTATGAACAGAACCAAGTACACAAATTCTCTGCCCTGTACTCTAGGACCCACCACCTGGGTCCCTCTACCTGTCTAATCTTTTCACCCACCATTCAGCTAACCCATCTTTTATTCTCATGAGCTGAATCTTGGCTCAAATTTCTTACTTCTCTCTGCAAAACTGCCACTCCATCTATGATGGATTGAATTGTGCCCCCAAAAATATGTGTTGTAAATTCTAACCTCTATGCCTGTGGTTATAATCCCATTGGGGAATGGGTTGTCTTTGTTATGTTAATGAGATGGGATTAGTGCGGGAAGTGTCTTAAATCAATCTCTTCTGAGATATAAAAGACGTTAAACAAGCAAGCAAGAGGAGCAAAGACAGGGGAAGAGAGATGCCATGCCGCATGAAGATCACCCAGGAGCAGAAGTTCAAAGAGACAAAGACATTCCTCGAGAGCCAACAGAGAGAGAGAGCCTTCACCTAGAGCTGGCACCTTGAATTTGGACTTCTAGCCTCCTAAACTGTGAAAAAATAAATTTGTTTGTTCAAGCCACACACTTATGGTATTTCTCTTACAGCAGCACTAAGATAACTAAGACACCATCTTTTCCCCATCTATTAAAACCCTAGACACCTAGTGCCTAGCACAATGCCTAGTACATACAATAAAATCTGTGAAAGCCAAAACCTGTGTAAGGCAGAAACTTGTCAGAAATGGAAAACTCAAATATTTTCCACAAATAGAGAATGATAGAAAAGTGGTAAGACTGCACCCCATCAAAGGCGGAAAACTTGTAAGACCTGGAAAAACAAGGCAGTTTCATCAAGTTCCAGCTCTCAGAGGTTTCACTGTAGTAGGCAATCAGTTATTAATCAGTGAAAAGAATAAATCCTTTACCCACAGAGCCTTTCATGACCATCTCTTCTCTTAAATTGTTCATTTTCAAAAATTATTTATTGAACATCTTCTTCTCTTCCTACTACTTGTTCAAGTGTTACTTGCTATTTGCCAGATGTTGCATTAAACAGTTCACATGTATTGTCTCATTTAGCCCTCACCACAACCTTATGAAGTAGGCATTATTTTCATCCTTATTGTACTGATTTGGAAAAAAAGGCTCAGAGAGGTTAAATAACATGTCGAAGTTTCCAGGTACTAAGTCAAGATTTGAACTTCCCTGAGGAAGAGACATTTTTGGTAAAATCTGAAAGATGAGTAGGAGTTTTTCTCTACTCCTCATCAGAAAAGAGAGTCCTATGGGATGCAAGGGAATCGAGGGTATATGTTAAGAGGAACTCCTCTGAGGATGAAGCACTCAGAATAAAGGAAAGAATGGCAGGAATTCAAGCATAAACTGGACAGATTATGCAGTCTTTCTGGGCATGATAAGGAATTTGGTATTTATCCTAAGAGCAATGAGAAGCCATTGAATGATTTTAAGGAAGAGAATGACATGATCAGATTTATATTTTCAAAAGATCTGCCTGGCTACTCAGGAGAAAATGTACTCAGTGGATAAAACAAACAACTGCAGAGAATTTAGGATATTCTCAATACTGGATCAGGAGCTAGAGGGGTGAGAGACACTTAGAACCTTAACAATGGAAGGACTCTTAGAGATTATCACCCCTCATTTTATAGATAAGAAACCAAATTCCTAGGGGCAAGTGACCTGTTCAAGGTCACATAGCCTCCTAAACTGTGAGAAAACATATTTCTGTCTCTTAAAGCCATCCACTTACAGTATTTCTGTTACAGCAGCACTAGATAACTAAGACACCATCTTTTAACCATCTGTTCAAGCCCTAGACACCTAGTGCCTAGCACAATGCCTAGCATATTCAGTAAAACCTGCTAAAACCGGAACTTGTGTGAGAAGGAAAACTTACACAGTAATTTAGAGTTTATACAATCTAGTTGGAGAGATAAGATTAACACATGAAATATTTTTAATGTACCAGACAGAATATAATTGAAAGTTAAATCACATAGTATATAACCTTGCAATGAATTAAAGAAATCCAAATTAAATCAACCCCAAGGTGCCATTATAAATCTGTAAAACTAGTATAGATAAGAAAATAAACCTAACGCCTGAGTGGCCCTGGGGAAACAAATATTCTTATACAATAATGCCATTGTAAGAAATTGGTACAATCCTACTTGATAGCAGGGCAATGCCTGACAAGAGCTATAAAACTTTTTATACCCTTGTACCTGCTAGCTCAGTTTTGGGGAATACACTCCAAGAAAACAATCCCAAATAAAAAAGTGGTTAGAATAGAGATGTTTATAGCAGTACTATTTATAATAGTGAAACTCAAAGCAACCCAAAACCCAACAATTAAAAAGAAAACTGATGAAAACTAGTAATACAATACTACATAGCCATTAAAGAGAAAGCAAATGGGAACTGGCTTTAGTGAATGCCATTCATGTATCAGAGACTGGGATAATACTCATTTAATCTTTATGACATTATGGCTGTATGAAGTATATATTAATTATCCTAATTTTATAGATGAGAAAACTGAAGCTCAGGAAGCATATAAAACTTTCTTAAGGACCACATAGCTAGTAACCAGAATATAAAGTCAGATCTGACTCTAAAGTTCATGCTGTTATGACTACATTGAATACATGTGTATACTCAAAATATTTTTAAATGGTAATAGTAGGTATATGCTATGTAAAACTATTTATGAACCACATTTATGTCCATCAACAAAGAATGAAGAAAATTGAGTTTTATGTTCACTTAGATTATTTCTGTGTGTGTGAAGGCGTGGAAATCTAGAAGGTTTGTTGGCACAGATTCTAAATTCCAAAGAAATTCAGAAGAGGAGAGAAAACATGGACTGGGATGATCAAGGAACGTTCTGTGGAAATAGTGAGATTTGACTAGGTAGAGGAGCAGCCAGAATGCTCCTTAGAAGCGAGGATGGCAAGACTTCATCTCACGTACTTTGGACACGTTATCAGGAGGGACCAGTCCCTGGAGAAGGACATTATGCTTGGTAGAGGGTCAGCAAAAGAGAGGAAGACCCTCAACGAGATGGCCTGACAGAGTGGCTGCAACAATGGGCTCAGATATAGCAACAACTGTGAGGATGGTGCAGGACCAGGCAGTGTTTCGTTCTGTTGTACATGGGTTCGCTATGAGCTGGAATCGACTCGATGGCATCTAACAATAACAACAAACAACGGAGGAGTCGGAGGGAATAGGCAAAGGCAAGGAGGTGGGAAAGGGACTTTTGTATATCCAGTATATCAGTGAGAGTAACCTGCCTAGAATGAGGAGTGTGGTAGGGAGTACTGGGAGATAAGAATGGTGAGGTAGGGTAGCGCTAGATTATCCAGAGGCCTTAAAAAAAAAAGGCAGGATTTTAAACTGTTGGCAATAGCGAACTGTTTTGAAGTGATTTATGAAAGCAGTGTTTCCAGAGTATCAATCTAACGGTGTTTTAAAACCAAAAGCAAATCTGTTGCCATTCTGTCAATTCCGACTCATAGTGACCCTATAAGTCATGGTAAAACTGGCCCCTAGGGTTTCCAGGGAGTGGTTGGTAGATTCAAACTGCCGACTTTTTGGTTAGCAGCCATAGCTCTCCATAGCTCTTAACCAGGGCACCACCAGGGCTCCCTAATGGTGCTTAGATAAATCTAAATTTATCTAGATTTATTTAATAGATTGAAGGTGAGTGAGACCAGGGAAGAGAAAACAAATTAGGAGGCTGCTTCCTTGATTTAAAAAGGTCTATGGGAGTGGAAGAAAAGGTAAATCTCAGGGGCATTTTGAAGGAGTGTTTTACAGAATGTCGTGGAAAGTAGACCAGGGAAGAGGAATAGTCTAGGCATTAGGAATACATGTTCTGGAGTCAAGACTGTCTTGGTTCAAATCCTAGCTCCACCACTAACTAGTTTTGTGACCTCGTAAAATTTATTTAACCTTGCTAAGCTTCAGTTTCCTTTTCTATAAATTGGGGATCATAACAGACCCTATATCAAATCATACAGGATTTGTGCTTAGTAAGCAATCTTACAAAAAGTTAACGAAAGTGAGTCCTTTTTCCACCAAGTGTTTGCTTTTTACACTCCAAAGGTCTATTTCTTTGCTCTTTTGAGTGCAGAATAACTTATTATTCAGTGCTGCATCAAAGTCTATCTTTTTTAAGTCATTGAAAGCAACAGCCTAGAATCCTATTTTAAGTTAAAAGTCAATTGCATGTGGTGCTACCAACTGGAATAAATTGACTGAGGTGACAATGTGATGAACAGATTCTTTTTACACCAGGCTACATTCCAAGTAAGATTTTATTTTACTTGGATCCACAATCGATGCCCACAGAAGCAGCAGTTGAGAAATCAAACAACATATTGCATTGGGCAAATCTGATGCAAAAGACCTCTTTAAAGTGTTAAAAAGCAAAGATGTCACCTTGAGGACTAATGTGCGCCTGACTCAAGCCATGATATTTTTAATAGCCTCATATTCATGCGAAAGCTGGACAATGAATAAGGAAGACCAAAGAAGAATTGATGCCTTTGAATTATGGTGTTGGGAAATACTGAATATACCATGGACTACCAGAAGAACAAACAAATCTGTCTTGGAAGAGGTACAGCCAGAGTGCTGCTCAGAAGTGAGGATGGTGAGACTTCGTCTCACTTACTTGTGAGCTGGACATGTTATTAGGAGAGACCAGTCCTTGGAGAAGAACATCATACTTGGTAAAGCAGAGGGTCAGCAAAAGAAGAGGAAGACCCTCAACAAGATGGATTGACACAGTGGCTGCAACAATGAGCTCAAACACAGCAACAATTGTGAGGACCACTCATGACCTGGCAGGGTTTAGTTCTATTGTACATAAGGTCACTAGGAGTTGGAACCAACTTGATGGCACCTAACAACAAATTCCCATATGCAGACTCAGTGACAATTAAATAAAAATTTACTGCTCTGAAAAAAAAATAAGTAAGCTATCTGTAAATAACAGATCTTATTACAGGAGAGGATGATGACACAGATTTACAATTTGGGATAGTGCCATTGACAGGAATTAGAAAATCAAGGAGAGAGCAGGTTTGGGAGGAAAAGGTGGTAAAGCCCAGTTATAGTCATGTTGAATATGACATAACATCAAAGTATGTGAACAGAAATAGTCTACAGGTCTATGAAATTTAGGATCAGAGTATAAGCAAGATTCCAGGTACAGGACTAGAACAGGGAATTATTATTGTGGCAGCAATAGCTCATGCCTGGAAAACAGGTGAACTCATGATGGGAGAAAATATAGAAAGGGAAACGTAGTGAGTGAAAAGAGGCCTGAGGACTCAAACTTGGACACTGCCTACAGCAGTCAACCACAATAGTCCATAACTGCTACATCCATGTTATGCTTACTATCAAACTAACCATCATTTACTGAATGCTGCCTGTGCACAGGCACTTTATAATGCGCACATATTACCCATTTTAGTTCTCATACAAACCTATGAGCAGGTATTACTATTCCTATCTTATAGATGAAGAAAAGGAATCTGTCAGGTTTTTAAATCCGCTTAAGGTCCCTGGGTGGCGCAAATAGTTTGCACTTGTCTGCACAGAACCCCCACTTCCTCAGGGAAACCCACCTCTCAGGAATCCCCCAACTCACCAGGGAACTCCCTAACTCCCAGGGAAGCCTCATCTCGTAGAACCCACTTCTCACAGACATCTCAATTCCCCAAAGAACTCACAGAGAAAACCCCCATTTCCTCACGGAACCCCATCTCCTCACAGAACCCCATTTCCTCATGGAACCCCCATTTTCCACGGAACGTCCCCAATTTCTCAGTCCCCAGGGAATCTTCCCCTCATCGACTTCCCCCAGGCCCTCCCGGGCCCAGCCTCACCCCGAGGCTCTTCCACAGAGCGCCGGTGCAGCTCGCGGTAGCGCTGCAGCGAGGAAACGTGCGCGGATCGGCTGACCTCGGGCGGCGGAGACCAACTCCGTGCCTGGCTCCCGGCTCCAGCCTCCTCCCGGCCCTCGCTCCCGTTGCCGCTTCGGCCCCGCTCCTCAGGAAGCCCCATCGCGTCCAGTTCAGAGCGCGGTGTCAGCCTTTGCGGTCGCCGCCAGAGCGGAGGAGAGGAAAATAGGCCGGCCTAGAGGCGGGGCTTTAAGGGAGGGGCGGGGCTTAGGCAGACAGGGTAGGTGGGCGGGAGTATGAGGGGCGGAGCCTGCGTAGTCGGAGCGGGAGCAGGCTTAGCAGGGACAGGGATAGGGAAAAGCTAAGAACTACTTGGGGATAAGAGCGGAGTTTAATAGCCGGAAGAGGTGGGGCCGTAGAGTGAAAGCAGAAGGGGCGGGGCTGGGCGAGACAGGAGAAACTGTAGAATCTTGGAGTGACAGAGGAGGGGCGGAGCTAGCCGTGACAGGAGAGGAGGTGGGCCCATGGAGTGACAAGGAGTGGCGAGACAAACTATAACAGGAGAGGAGGCTGAGCCATGGAGTGACCAGGGTGAGGTGGGGTCTTGGAGTGACAGATTAGATGTTGAGCTGAGGTTGGGCGGTGCTCCAGCAGGAAATGGCAAGGCTAACGGGAGAAGTTCGGTAAGGCCTATGCTCTGATTACACAAATCAATCACCCCACCGAGTTGGAAAGCCAGGTGGAGGAAGGTCCCTTCCCGGGGACACTCTTCCTCCTGTAAATTATTCCCCGACTGTGAGTACAACCTTCTCTCTCCCACTGTCCTCTGGAAAAATTCCTCCTACTACCTTGAGAGCAAAGTCCTCCACTAAGGGGCGGGAGGGGGGGAGGAGAACCCGTTTCTGCTCAGCAGAGGCATATCTAAGGCATGGCAGGTATGGCAATGCGCTGGGCGCCACTTGAAGAGGGTAGGGGGCGTCACTGAGCAGTTTCTATTAACCCGGTATGGACCAATGTCCTTCCTTAAGCACGGTGGACTCGGGCTGGGAGGCGGCAGAAGGGGTACTTGCACCCCTCCCCCGTGCAAGTTCAAGGGGGCGCCAGATAAGGCCTGGAATGACATTCTGAGTAGCCACAAATATGAAAGGTGCCCGACTGAGGCAGCCGGGGATGAAAAAAGAGGGGAAGGTGTTTCTGCTGACACGTTGCTGCAATCAACGTCTACTCTTCTTGAAACCGGGGAGGAGGGGGGCGCAATTGTGAGGTTGCTCCCGGGGCTCCTTATCCTTGCTACAGGCCTGCAGGGACACAATTTCAGTGCTTGCCATAGGCGCTATTTTCCTTAGATAGCCTCTGCCAGGGGCCAGCTCAGATTTTCTCCTACCCCGGAAGATACTCTTCACTATCCTTGCCTCCACAAATCTCCTTCCAGGTCTAAAGTACAGGCTTATTAAGTGAAGACTAGGAGGAGGCCCTGGTAGCATAGTGTTCAAGTGCTGTAGCTGCTAACCAAATGGTCAGCAGTTCAAATCCACCAGGTGTTCCTTGGAAACTCTATGGGGCAGTTCTACTCTGTCCTATAGGGTCACTATGGGTCGGAATCAACTCGACGGCAACAAGTTTGGTTTTTTTTTTTGTTTAGGAGGCCCCTTTAAGTCTTTGCCAATAAACCCACAAATGGAAAACCCAGGGAAGGGAAGGAAACTGCACAAGATCATACAGAAAATAACTGACCAAGTTAGGGCCAGGCTTAGGTCCTCTGACTCCAGTTCTGTTTCTGCTGCTTTATCAGGCTGAAGCTAAAGCTTGTAAAATACCAAAATCTATACAAATAAGAGGGATTTTTCACATTCCCTTGTTCCCAATCACTTTACTTCACCAATTCCCCCACCGCCACCTGCCACAACCTGGGTTCTGGCTTCCCTCGATCCCCTCCACCCCAGAAAGGTGACAGCTGGCAGGACCCTCCATCTCCCACCTGCACTCACTATCAAGAATGCCACACCCCGAATGTAAAATGGTACAACCACTTTGGAAATCGATTTGGCGCTTCCTTAAAAAGCTAGAAATAGATCCAGCAATCCTGCTCATGATAGCAAAAAGGTGGAAACAACCTAGGTGCCCATCAACGGACGAATGGATAAACAAATTATGGTATATTCACACAATGGAATACTACGCAATGATAAAGAACAACGATGAAGCCGTGAAGTGAAACATAACATAGAGGAATCTGGAAAGCATTATGCTGAGTGAATTTAGTCAGTCATGGAAGGACAAATGTTGTATATGATCAGTATTATAAGAACTCAAGAAAAGGTTTAAATACAGAGGAAAACATTCTTTGATGGTTATGAGGGTGGGGAGGGAGGGTGAGGGTTATCCACTAACTAAACAGTAGACAAGAATTATCTTGGGTGAAGGGAAGGACAGCACACACTACAGGGGAAGTCAGCACAACAGGACTAAACCAAAGCTAAGAAGTTTCCTGAACACAATCAAACACTTTGAGGGACAGAGTAGCGGTGGTAGGGGTCTGCGGACCATGCTTTCATGGGACATCTAGATCAATTGACATAACAAAGTTTATTAAGAAAATGTTCTGCATCCTACTTTGGTGAGTGGCATCTGGGGTCTTAAAAGCTAGCAAGTGGCCATCTAACATGCATCAATTGGTCCCAACCACCTGGAGTAAAGGAGAATGAAGAACACCAAAGACACAAGGAAAGTATTAGCCCAAGAGACAGAAAGGGCCACATAGACCAGAGACTTCATCAGCCTGAGACCCGAAGAACTAGATGGTGCCTGGCTACCACCAATGACTGCCCTGACAGGGAATGCAACAGAGGGTCTCAGATAGAGCAGGAGAAAGGTGGGGTGCAGAACTCAAATTCTAGTAAGAAGACCAGACTTAATGGTCTGACTGAGACTGGAGGAACCTCAGAAAGCATGGCGCCTGGACTCTCTGTTAACCCATATCTAAAACAATTCCCAAAGTCAACTCTTCAGAGAAAGACTGGACTGGACTGTAGGACATAAAATGATACTCATGCAGAGTGTGCCTCTTAGCTCAAGTAGATACAAGAGACTAAACTGGCAGCTTCTGTCCGGAGGTGAGATGAGAAGGCAGACAGGGTTAGGAGCTGGTTGAATGGATACGGGAAATCAGGGGTGGAAAGGAGGAGTGTGCTGTCACAGTATAGGGAGAGCAATTGGGGGGGTCACACAACAGTGTATGTATAAATTTTTGTATGAGAGACTGACTTGAATTGTAAACTTTCACTTAAACTACAACAATTAAAAAAAAAAAAGAATGCCCCACCCCATCCACAGACTGCCTGTCAAGGCAGGAGGGATCCTTGAGTATCTAACTCTAAGAGTGATGCTGAGGCCTGGAGTGGGCAGCTTCTACCTCCTGAAGTCTGCAAAGGGCTTGTGACCCCATCTAGCCCAGCCTCCTTTCCCACTAGTGCCATGTCTTTCACTCAGCTGACCATAAGCCCAGTACACTGTAAGCTGTGAAAAAAAAATACTTCCCATGGTCAAAGCCTACTCAATCCTGAGGGGGTTCTCAGGGCCCGCTGAAGGGGTACAGAGCTCACAGAGTAGGCATGGACCCCACTGTGGGGACAGATACCTAATCAAGGAAACATCTATCTCAATGAAGGAGCACAAACTTCACTGACAGTACGTGAACCCGACTAAGGGAGTACAGATCTTGCCGAGGGGGGTCTCAGATCCCACTGAAGGGTCGTGTGCCCTGATAATAGGGCATGAATGGCATTAAAGTACACTGACCCCACTGAAGGGACATGAACTTTCCCTAGAAGATACAGAGGATGCATACATACTTTACTAAGGAGACATGGGTACTATTGAGAAGACCCAAACCCCACTGGGAGACCTCTGGCTACACTGATAAAATGGACTCCACAGAGGGGCACAGACTTCATTTAGGGGGACAGGCCCCACTCGGAGAATCAGATCTCACTGAAGAGTTAACAGGCCTTATAGGCTTCACTGAGGAGATAAGAACCTCACTGTAGGGAGGAAGGCACACACAATAGCACATATTCCTACCTACAGACTGTCATCACCCCCACCACGCACACACACACACACACACACACACACACACACACACACACACACATGCACGCAAACCCTACACAGAGCTCTGAGCTGCCCTCTCCCTAGTGCTTCTTCCCGATCTTTCTCCTGACCCTCTGCTACCCCCTCCTGTCTACATATGGCACTGCAGTGGGTGCATCCATAGATTTTGAAGCAGCTGTCTTCCTGTCAGGAGTCTGGATTGGGAAGGGAGAGAAGGACTTTGCCCAGGGGCTTGATTAGCCTCCTCGCTCTACCTGTGAACTGCTCAGTGAAGTTTGGACCAGTGGCTTCATAAAAGAAGGAACATTCTTTCCTTGAAGATAGAGAAGTAGTACAAGCTATAGTGTTGGAATTCTTCAGAATGGATGGGATGAGACTTCATGAGATTAAGGTAGGGATAATAATTATACTAATTATTATTATTATTATTATTGCATTTATCGATTAGGTGCCAAACCCTACACTACACTCTTCCAATGTATTATTTTATTTAATCCTCACAATAACCCTCTGAGATGGATACTATTATTCTCTCCACTTTTACAGATGAGGAAACTGATACTCAGATTTAGTGTCTTGTCCAAAATCACACAGTTTTTAAGTGGTAGCACTGGAAATAGAACTCAGATACCTAGGCTACAGAGACCCTCGCCTCTACCACCAGGACCACTACTTCTTTAACAAGAACCACATCAAAAACTCTTATAATGATGTTAAAAATTCAGGTTCAGGGACCCCAAATCAGCCTACTGAATCATGATCTCTGGGGTGGAATCTCATGAATCTGCTTTTTTAAGTGATTTTGCAAGCAATCCTAACACACACCCAAGTTTGAGAATCACTGTCCTATGCTGACTGGGCAGGGGTTCCTGAAGGTATTGCAGGTGAAGGAGAAGTCTGAGAAGAGTTGGGGGTCTAGGGAGCGTTCCGAGGTCAGAGGAGGGGTCTGGAGGTGAAGAAGTGGCCTATGGATAAAGAAGGGGCTGGAGTTAAAGGAGGGGTCTAGGCAAAGTATTCATAAGAGAGCTACAAGAGATAACAAATGAATTCAGCAAAGTTGCAGGGTACAAGATTAACGCACAAAAATCAGTTGTGTTTCTATACTCCAGCAATAAACAATCTGAAAGGAAATTAAGAAAACAATTCTGTTTACAATAACATCTAAAATAATAAATTAACTAAGAATAAATTTAACCAGGGAAGTGGAAGACTTGTACATGGAAAACTATAAAACGCTGCTGAAAGAAATTAAAGAAGACCTAAATAAATGGAAAGACATCCTGTGTAATGGATTAGAAGACTGAATATTGTTAAGATGTCAATACTACCCAAAGCAATCTACAGATTCAATGCAATCCCTATAAAAATTCCTATCACTTATTTTTCAGAAATGGAAAAGCCAATCCCCAAATCCATATGGAATTGCAAGGGACTCTAATAGGCAAAACAATCTTGGGAAAAAAAAAGAGTGTGAGGACTCACATTCCCAATTTCAAAACATACTGTAAAGCTACAGTAATCAAAACAATATGGTACTGGTATAAGGATAAACATATGGACCAATGGAATAAAACTGAAAGTCCAGAAATAAACCCACACATCTATGGCCAACTGATTTTCGACAAGTGTATCAAGTCCATTCAGTGGAGGAAAGAATAGTCTCTTCAAAAAAGGTGCTGGGACACTGGATCTCCACATGCAAAAGAATACAGTTCAATCCATACCTCACACTATATATGGAAAGTTACTCAAAATGGATCAAGGATCTAACTATAAGAACTAAAACCATAAAACTCTCACAAGAAAACAAAGCTGAAACTTCCAGACCTTGGTTTGTTTTTTTTTAAATTTTTTCCCATACAAAAATTTATACATTCATTGTTATGTGACCCTAATTGCTCTCCTCATACTGTGACAGCACACTCCTCCTTTCCACCCCTGATTCCTCGTGTCCATTCGACCAGCTCCTAACCCTCTCTGCCTTCTCATCTCACCTCCGGACAGAAGCTGCCCATTTAGTCTCTTGTATCTACTTGAGCTAAGAAGCACACTCTGCATGAGTATCATTTTATGTCCTACAGTCCAGTCCAGTCTTTCTCTGAAGAGTTGACTTTGGGAATTGTTTTAGATATGGGTTAACAGAGAGTCCAGGCGCCATGCTTTCTGAGGTTCCTCCAGTCTCAGTCAGACCATTAAGTCTGGTCTTCTTACTAGAATTTGAGTTCTGCACCCCACCTTTCTCCTGCTCTATCTGAGACCCTCTGTTGCATTCCCTGTCAGGGCAGTCATTGGTGGTAGCCAGGCACCATCTAGTTCTTCGGGTCTCAGGCTGATGAAGTCTCTGGTTTATGTGGCCCTTTCTGTCTCTTGGGCTAATACTTTCCTTGTGTCTTTGGTGTCCTTCATTCTCCTTTACTCCAGGTGGTTGGGACCAATTGATGCATCTTAGATGGCCACTTGCTAGCTTTTAAGACCCCAGATGCCACTCACCAAGGTAGGATACAGAACATTTTCTTAATAAGCTTTGTTATGTCAATTGATCTATATGTCCCCTGAAAGCATGGTCTGCAGACCCCTACTACTGCTACTCTGTCCCTCAAAGTGTTTGATTGTATTCAGGAAACTTCTTAGCTTTGGTTTAGTCCAGTTGTGTTGATTTCCCCTGTAGTGTGTGCTATCCTTCCCTTCACCTAAGATAATTCTTATCTACTATCTAGTTAGTAAATAACCCTTACCCACCCTCCCCACCCTCATAACCATCAAAGAATGTTGTCTTCTGTGTTTAAACCTTTTTTGAGTTCCTATAATAGTGGTCTTCTACAATATTTGTCCTTTTGTGACTAAGTTCACTTAGCATAATACCTTCCAGATTCTTCCATGTTATGAGATGTTTCACAGATTCATCACTTTTCTTTATCATTGCGTAGTATTCCATTGTGTGAATATACCATAATTTGTTTATCTATTCGTCCGTTGATGGGCACCTAGGTTGTTTCCATCTTTTTGCTATTGTGAGCAGTGCTGCAATGAACATGGCTGTGCATGTATCTATTCGTGTGAAAGCTCTTATTTCTCTAGGATGTATTCCAAGGAGCGGGATAGCTGGATCGTATGGTACTTCTATTTCTAGCTTTTTAAGGAAGCGCCAAATCGATTTCCAAAGTGGTTGTACCATTTTACATTGTCACCAACAGTGTATAAGTGTTCGAGTCTCTCCACAACCTCTCCAGCATTTATTATTTTGTGTTTTTTTGGATTAATGCTAGCCTCGTTGGGGTGAGATGATATCTCATTGTAGTTTTGATCTGCATTTCTCTAATGGCTAATGATCGTGAGCATTTCTTCTTGTGTCTGTTAGCCGCCTGAATATCTTCTTTGGTGAAGTGGCTGTTCATATCCTTTGCCCATTTTTTAACTGGGTTATTTGTCTTTTTGTTGTTGAGGTTTGGCAGTATCTTGTAGATTTTAAAGATTAGACGCTGGTCGGATTTGTCACAGCCAAAAATTTTTTCCCAGTCTGTAGGTTGTCTTTTTACCCTTTTGGTGAAGTCTTTTGATGATCATAAGTGTTTGATTTTTAGGAGCTCCCAGTTGTCTAGTCTCTGTTCTGGTGTGCATTGTTACTTATGGTTCCTATTGTGTTCATGCCATGTATTAGGGCTCCTAGCATTGTCCCTATTTTTTTTTTCCATGATCTTTATCGTTGTCGATTTTATATTTAAGTCTTTGATCCATTTTGAGTTAGTTTTTGTGCATGGTGTGAGGTATGAGTCTTGTTTCAGTTTTTTGCAGATGGACATCCAGTTATGCCAGCACCATTTGTTAAAGAAACTGTCTTTACCCCAATTAATAGACTTTGGGCCTTTGTCAACTATCAGCTGCTCATAGGTGGATGAATTTATGTCTGGATTCTCAATTCTGTTTCATTGGTCTCTGTATCTGTTGTACCAGTACCAAGCTGTTTTGACTACCGTGGCGGTATAATAGGTTCTAAAATCAGGTAGTGTGAGGCTTCCCACTTTGTTCCTCTTCTTGAGTAATGCTTTACTTATTCGGGGCCTCTTCCCTTTCCATATTAAGTTGGTGATTTGTTTCTCCATCTCATTAAAAAATGCCGGTGGAATTTGGATCGGGATTGCACTGTATCTGTAGATCACTTTGGGTAGAAGTGACATTTTCACAATGTTGAGTCTACCTATCCATGAGCAAGGTATGTTTTTCCACTTAGGCAGGTCTCTTTTGCTTTCTTGCAGTAGTGTCTTGCAGTTTTCATGGTACAGGTCTTTTACATCTCTGGTTAGATTTATTCCTAAGTATTTTATCTTCTTGGGGGCTATTGTAAATGGTATTGATTTGGCGATTTCCTCTTTGAGGTTCTCTTTGTTGATGTAAAGGAATCCAACTGATTTTTGTATGTTTATCTTGTATCCTGAAACTTTGCTGAAATCTTCTATTAGTTCCAGTAGTTTTCTTGTGGATTCTTTGGGGTTTTCTGTGTATAAGATCATATCATCTGCATCTAGAGATACTTTGACTTCTTCCCTACCTATTTGGATGCCCTTTATTTCTTTTTCTAGCCCAATTGCTCTGGCTAGGACCTCCAGCACAATGTTGAATAAGAGTGGTGATAGAGGGCATCCTTGTCTGGTTCCCGTTCTCAAGGGGAATGCTTTCAGAGTCTCTCCATTTAGGATGACATTGGCTGTTGGCTTTATATAAATGCCCTTAATTATATTGAGGAATTTCCCTTCTATTCCTATTATTTATTTATTTTTATTGTTGTAGTTTAAATGAAGTTTACATTTCAAGTTAGTCCCCCAATCAAAAATTTATACATACATTGTTATGTGACCCTAATTGCTCTCCCCACACTGCGACAGCACATTTCTCCTTTCCACCCGATTCTCCATGTCCATTCAGCCAGCTCCTAACCCTCTCTGCCTTCCCCTCTATTCCTATTTTATTGAGGGTTTTTATCATGAATGAGTGTTGGACTTTGTCAAATGCCTTTTCTGCATCAATTGATAAGATCATGTGGTTCTTGTCTTTTGTTTTATTTATGTGATGGATTACATTGACTTTTTCTAATGTTGAACCATCCCTGCATACCTGGTATAAATCCACTTGAACATGGTGAATTATTTTTTTGATATGTTGCTGAATTCTATTGGCTAGAATTTTGTTGAGGATTTTTCTGTCAATGTTCATGAGGGATATTGGTCTGTAATTTTCTTTTTTTGTGCTGCCTTTACTTGGTTTTGGTATCAGGATTATGGTGGCTTCTTAAAATGAGTTTGGGAGTGTTCCATCATTTTCTATGCTCTGAAATACCTTTAGTAGTAGTGGTGTTAACTCTTCTCTGAAAGTTTGGTAGAATTCTCCAGTGAAGCCATCCCGGCCAGGGCTTTTTTTTGTTGGGGGGTTTTAAATTACCTTTTCAATCTCTTCTTTTGTTATGGGTTTATTTAGTTGTTTTACCTCTGTTTGTGTTAGTTTAGGTAGATAGTGAGTTTCTAGAAATTTGTCCATTTCCTCTAGGTTTTCAAATTCGTTAGAGTACAATTTTTCATAGTATTCTGTTAGAATTCTTTTAATTTCAGTTGGGTCTGTTCTGATATCACCCATCTCATTTCTTATACGGGTTATTTGCTTCCTCTCCTGTTTTTCTTTTGTCAGTTTGGCCAGTGGTTTATCAGTTTTATCGATCTTTTCAAAGAACCAGCTTTTGGTCTTGTTAACTCTTTCAGTTGTTTTTCTATTCTCTATTTCATTTAATTCTGCTCTAATTCTTATTATTTCCTTTCTTCTGGCACCCGAGGGTTTCTTTTGCTGCTCTTTTTCTACTTGTTCCAGTTGTAGGGTTAATGTTTTGATTATGGCCCTTTCTTCTTTTTGGATGTGTGCATTTATTGCTATAAACTGACCCCTGAGCACTGTTTTTGCTGTGTCCCAAAGGTTCTGGTAGGACGTGTTTTCATTCTCATTTGATTCTATGAATTTCTTTATTCCATCCTTAATTTCTTCTATAACCCAGTAGTTTTTGAGCAAGGTGTTGTTCAGTTTCCATGTGTTTGACTTTTTTTCCTTGCTTTTTCTGTTGTTGATTTCTACTTTTATGGCTTTATGGTCAGAAAAGATGCTTTGTAATATTTCGATGCTTTGGATTTTGTTAAGTCTTGTTTTAATGGCCTAATACATGGTCTATTCTGGAGAACGTTCAATGTGTGTTGGAAAAGAAAGTATACTTGGCTGCCGTTGGGTGGAGTGTTTGGTATTTGTCTATGAGATCAAGTTGGTTGATTGTAGCATTTCACTCTTTCATGTCTTTGTTGAGCTTCTTTCTGGATGTTCTGTCCTTCACTGGAAGTGGTGTGTTGAATCTTCTACTACTACTGTGGAGCTGTCTATCTCTCTTTTCAGTGCTGTTAGAGTTTGTTTTATGTATCTTGGAGCCCTGTCATTGGGTGCATAAATATTTATTATAGTTATGTCCTCCTGGTGTATTGACACTTTAATCATTATATAGTGTCCTTCCTTATCCTTTGTGGTGGATTTTCCTTTAAAGTCTGTTTTGTCAGAAACTAATATTGCCACTCCTGCTCTTTTTTGAGTGTTGTTTGCTTGATATATTTTTTTCCATCCTTTGAGTTTTAGTTTGTTTGTGTCTTTAAGTCTAAGGTGTGTCTCTTGTAGGCAGCATATAGACGGACTGTGCTTTTTTATCCAATCTGCCACTCTCCGTCTCTTTATTGATGCATTTAGTCCATTTACATTCAGCATAATTATTGATAGGTATGAGTTTAGTGCTGCTGTTTTGATGTCTTTTTTTGTGTGTTGTTCACAGTTTCTTTGTTCCACTTAATTTTCTGTGCTGAGTCATTTTTCTTTATGTATTTTCTTTTCATCTTTTTCATTGTTGTTGATTTTGTGTTTGCTGAGTCTTTATATTTTTCTAGTTTTTTATTTTGACTTGTAGGATTGTTAGTTTCCCTTGTGGTTACCTTAATATTTACCCCTATTTTTCTAAGTTTATACCAGTCAAGACCTTGTTTTTAACAATGGATTTCATATATGAAACCAAAAGCACAAGCAAGAAAAGAAAAAATAGATAAACTGGACTTCATCAAAATTCAAAACTTTTGTGCATCAAAGATTTTGTTTTTTTTTTCATATTATTGAAAGTTTTTTTTTTTTAATTGTACTTCAGGTGAAGGCTTACAGAACAAATAGTTTCTCATGAAACAGTAGTACACATATTGTTTTATGACATTGGTTAACAACCCCACAACATGTCAACCCTCTAACTTCTCAACCTTTTTTTTTTTTGGTGAAAATACACATAGCCAAAGATACACCATTTCAAAAATTTCTACATGCACAGTTCAGTGACATTGACTACGCTCTTCCAATTGTGCTGCTATTCTCACTTAAGATGAAGGCTTACAGAACAAAATAGTTTCTCATTTAACAGTTACTACACGTTGCCCTATGACAATGGTTAACAATCTCACAACACATCAACAATATCCTTATTCAACCTTGGGTTCCCTATCACCAGCTTCCTTGTCCCCTTCTGCCTTCTGGTCCTTGTCACTGGACTACTGTACCTCATTAGTCCCATTTGGTTTTACGGGGATGTTCACTCCCAGGCTGAATGGTAAACCTCGGTGCATCAAAGGTTTTTTAAGTAGTTTTTTTTAATCCACAAAGTGAAGACACAATCTACAGAATTGGAGAAAATATTTGGTTACCATATATCTGATAAGGGTTAATAGCCAGAATATATACAGAACTTCTACAACTCAACAACATAAGACAAACAAACCAATTAAAAAATGAGCAAAGGACTTGAATAGACTTTTCCCTAAAACTGATACACAAATGGCCAATAAGCACATGAAAATATGTTCCACATCATTAGTCATCAAAGAAATGCAAATCAAAACCACAATGAGATATCACTTCATATCCACTATGATAGCTATTATCATAAAAACAGAAATAAGAAGTGTGGTGAGGATGTGGAGAAATTAAAACACTCATGAATTGTTCATGGTAATGTAAAATGGTGTACCCACTTTAGAAAATAGCTCAACGGTTCCTCAAAAAATTAAACATAGAATTGCCACATGGCTCAGCAAGTCCACTCCTAGGTAGATACCTGAAAGAATTGAAAGAAGGGTCTCAAACAGATGCTTGTCACCAGTGTACATTGCAGCAGTATTCACAATAGCTGAGAGGTGGAAACAATCCAAGAGTCCACCAACAGATGAAAGGATAAACAAAATGTGGTATATACCTACATACAGTGGAATATTACTCAGCCATAAAGAGAAATGAAGTTCTGACACATGCCTGGAAGAACCTTGAAAACATCATGTTAAGAGAAATAAGTCAGACACAAAAGGACAAATATTGTATGATTCCACTTATATGAAATATCTAGAACAGGCAAGTGCATAGAAACCAAAAGTTTATTAGTAGTTACCAGGGGCTAGAGGGAGGGGAGAATGGGGAGTTATTGCTTAAGGGGTACTGAGATTCTGTTTGGGGTGATGAAAGACTTTTAGAAATGGATAGTGGTGATGGTTGCACAACATGGTGAAAGTAATTGATCTCACTGAATTGTACACTTAAAAATGGTTAAAATGGCAAAAAAAAAAAAAAAAAAAAGTTGTTATATATACTTGACCAGGCAGAGTCTGAAGTTGAAAGAAGGGTCTGGGGTCGGCAGAGATGTCTGAGGTCATAGGAGAAGGATCTTGGAGTCCAACGACGGAACGGGGGCGTCAAAGAAGTTAAGTCTAGGGTCCGAGGAGTTTGGAGTCATAGAAAGGATCTGAGGTTAGGGAAGGTTTGGGGTCACTGGAAGGGTCTGCAGTCCGAGGAGGGAGGTCTGGAATCCGAAGAGGAGTTCGGGGTCAGAGGAAGAGTCTCAGGTGCGAGGAAAAGTCTGGGATCCGAAGAGGATGTTTGGGGTCTGAAAAGGATGCTAGCTCAGACTAGGAGAAGGAAGGGTTTGGCCTCTGGGCTTCATAAGTCGCGCGAAGCCAATGTGGTTCCGCTTGGAGCACGTCCACCCGCCTCCCCGCGCGGCCCAGATCAGCCCTCCAGGCTTTTTATCCACTCTCACCCCAACCTGCGTGCCCACTGCAAGCCGACCGCTCTAAGAAGGCGGGCAAGAGTCAGACCCCAACACTGCCGAGAGCTGGGGCGACACGCCCACTCGCGCTGGTCCAGGAACTCAGGCCCCGCCCCCTACCCCCTCCTCCAACCCCACCGCATCCACTTCCGGCAGCCGCTGCGCTTCTTGGGGGAGCGGGCGAGGATGGCGGCGGAGAACGAGGCCAGCCAGGAGAGCGCCCTGGGCGCCTACTCGCCCGTGGACTACATGAGCATCACCAGCTTTCCGCGGCTGCCCGAAGACGAGCCAGCGCCCGCTGCCCCGCTGCGGGGCCGCAAGGACGAGGACGCCTTCCTGGGAGACCCCGAGACCGGTGAGGCCCGCTGGCCCCGTCCCTGCCCCGCCTCAGGATGTCCCCGGTCCTCCGTCATCAGCGTGGAGCATCCTTCTCCAGCCTCCATCCCCCTAGTTCATCCCCCTTCTCCTGGACCTCTCCCTTGACTGTTAAATATCTGGTGGGGTGGGGTGGAGGTGCATTTCTGTCTTGGAGGCTTAGGATGCGACAGAGGAGAACAATGCCAGGGACAGCAGTAGGAGAGATTGGGGTTACCTCTTGGGAAGAACCAACTAAAAAGGAAGGAATGTTGGAGGAGAGATGCTAAGAAGCATCTGTTATTACACAGAAGAAGCCTTTCTCTAGCCATGGAGAAGGGGATAGGAGAAACCGAGTTAGAGACTGCCGCAGGAAGAACAGAGGCTAGGTCTTGAGAAGAACTTCTCCACAGCCAGGGTTTGTGGGGAGGGGAGAAGCTGAGAATCTCTTAGTGTCCAGGGAGCTGAAAAAGAGAATACAGTTCCCCTCTGTCTGGATGTGCTGGGTATTGGGAGACAGGGGGATGGACTGCATGACCTCTCAAAGTCCTTGGGGACTAGAAAGCTGGGTGCAATCGCTGTCTTGTGGATTACCTCACCCTTCCCGGAGCCATGGACCGGGCTGGGATGTTGATAAGATACCCTGCCCCCCAGGAAGCAAGCTCCAGGATTTTACTATGTTCTCAGCCTTCTTCAAGGACTGCAAGTGTGGGAAGGGCTAGGGAGGAAGGAGACAGGGTTTGGGGGAAACCTAGGAGCCTAGAGCTTTTTGAGCATCCCTTCCTGAGTGCTCTTGTTCCTATCCATGTGGTCCAGCTCCATCCTCCCCTCCATTCTTCATCCTTCATCCCCTATCCTTCTTCCCCTCAACGTCACTTCCTGGCATTAGACCATCCTTCTGTCTCCCTCGTTCTTCCTCCCAGTGCCTGCAATTGAGCCCTATGCCTTACCAGCCTGGCAGATCCTGCTTCTCTATCCATCGCTCTCTGGCTTGGCCCTTCCGAAGCTCCTGGCCTGACAACCCCAGATTCTCTCCCCCTCAACAGGGGGAGCAGCAGCCCCTACTAACTTGACTATACCATACCTGGGGTGGATGGGGGTGAAAGTGGAGTGTGGTGCTTATAGGCATCAAATGTCAGTGCTGCAGATCAAAATTTCTTTTTTAGAGAGAGTAGCCCTGGAGTCAGGAAGTAGCAGGGATAGGAGTTGGAAATGTGCCCTGATGGTTACCAGCCTGAAACTAAGTCCTTTAGTGAGTCAGGGATCAGGATGCTTTTCTGGTCCCAACACTGCCTGACTCACTGTGTGTAACAATGGGCACAACTACCCTGTCCTAGGCCTTAGTTTCCTCTTCCAGCTTAAAAGGGAATGCCTGTCTCTCCTAACATATGTTTCCCCTTGGCCCCCTATAAATATCTTAGCATTTATCACAACCCGTGATTATTTATTTGTGTGATTATGTGATGACTGTAAGCCCCATGAAGGCAGGGATCATGACTGTTTTGTTCACCACCCTTTCTTCAGCATGCAGCACAGTGCCTACCATGTGATGGTCACTCAAGAAATAATTGTTGAATGAATAACTGAATGAGGAAGAAGATTGCAGGATGAAAGAATGGCAGGGGAAGGATTTCCCAAGCCTCAGGGAGTACCTTGAGGAATTCAGTACAGGCTCTGCCTTCATTTGTACAGAAATCCAGCAGATACCCTGGTCACGTGAACTTCTGGGAAGCTGCACCTTCTGCCAAGGTTGCTCACCAAGATTCCAAGGGACCTGCCTTATAGGGTCCAAGGACCTTGCTGTCCTATCTGTGCTATCATTTCAATGCCATGTCCTCCAGCCCTACTTCTAAGTCTCCTTGGCCCAGCTGGACCAGCCTGCTAGCTAATATGGCCATTCCTGTGTTCCCAACCTGATGGTGCCACCTAATGGCATTGTCCTATCCTCTTAGCCAGGACCTTGGTTGTACCCTGCTAGCCTCCAGCCTGTTGCTCCGCAGAACTAAGTGCCAGGCACCTACTATCAGGGCCTATGGAAAATAGAGTTGAATGGTTACTACTCCGAGATTGGGGAAACACTTTCTTTCCTCTCTCCTGAGCTCCAGTCCCGTGAATTACTCTTCTCCCAAGCATCTGCCTTTAAATATGCTGTAAGTGCCTAAAAAATGGTGTGAGGGCAGAGTCTAACGTCCCTCCTCTAACTTCATGAGGGGAAAGGAGAATCCAAGGCTGATTCCTGTGAGGTGGAGGTCAGACATGCTTCCTCTCTCTGACATCTTTACCAATTCTGACAATGACTGCCCCTCCCACAGCATTCTCTCCATTCTCTCGACTTCTTTGCTGGGTTCAATAATTCATTGCAATGGCCACACAGAACTCACAGACAATACTGACGATTATGGCGTTTATTAGAGAAGTAACAGTTACAATTCAGGTTGAGGAACACTCAGGATACAGTTCTTCCATCAGGACAGCCTCTTCCCAGCTTTGCTCGCAGGCAGGCCTCTCTCCCTGGCCCTCGGCCTCTGCCCTGCTTAGGCAAGTGTTACAAAGCTCTTTTAGCTCTGCCAATGAGTGCCCAGAGGCACCACATTCTGCCAGTAAACTTTGGCCCAAAGGCACTCAGTTTCTTACTCCGTGGGCCAGGAAGCCTGCTGTGCTGTCCCCTTCCAGTCTCTCCTGCTACTGTTTCTCTGCCACCGCTTCTTGGTGTATTCGGTGTTAGAGCTCTGTCTCTGACTGTCTGACTCTCTCTCTCTTTCTCTCTTGGTCTCCTGGTTCCAGGAGTTTCTCAGCACAGGGATCCCGGGTCCAAAGGACATGCTCCGCTCTTGGCTGTCCTTCCTTGGTGGTTGTGGGATCCTGATCCTCTCTTTCCCGCCTCTGAGATGACTCATTTCAAGCCCAGCAAGATGGCAAAACTGACCAGTCCCCCTGGTGGGCCACAATTACCCTATGCCCAGTCACACCCAATCAATTGGGTGGGAGTTATAAGATCATGATGAGAAAGGCCACACAAAAGCAATCCATTGCACCACAGTGCCTCACCTTCAGTATGTCCTGTGTTGAAGTCATCATCTCTTAACCACACTCCTGCTCTTCCCCCAATGTCATTATTAATTAATGACACTGCCATTCATCCATGGTAGAAGTCCAGGAGCCATCCTTGACTTCCCCTCTTGCTCTCACTTCCAAATGATGATCCGGTAGTCTCTGACCTCCCCTAAATGTTTTCCACATACATCTCTTCCTAACCACACCTGTCACTACCACTGTAGACTAAGCCACCATCCTTCTCTCACTTGTATTACCTCAGAGGCTCTTAGCTAATATTCCTGCCTCCTGCCTGTTCCCATCGATCTCAATCCACCCACCACCCTGCCCTTCTGAGCATGTCATTCCTGGTTCAAAAATTTTTAATATTCTCTTAAGGGAGCAAGCAAGCCAAGGATAAACTCAACCTCACTCCAAGATCTCTCTCCTGAGCTCTGGACCTATGTAGTCAACTCTGCTCAGGGTTTTTTGTTTCGTGTTGGGTTTTCGTTTGTATTTTGTTATAAACTAAGCTAAAACTGAGCTAAGTTTAAGGAGAGAACTTCATTTGGTAGCATAACTGAAAAGTCCAAGGATGTCGGGCTTCAGGCATAGCTAGATAGTAAAAAAAAAAAATTACTGTTAAGTTGATTCCAACTCATGGAAACCCATGTGTTTCAAAGTAGAACTGTGCTCCATAGGGTTTTCAATGGCTATGATCTTTTGGAAATAGGTTGCCAGGCCTTTCTTCTGAGAAGCCTCTGGGTGGATTCAAACCATCAACCTTTCGGTTAATAGCCAAGCACTTAACCACTTGCACTACTCAGGGACTCCTTAGTTGGATCCAGGTGCCTAAAAAAATTGGCTTCTCTCGTCTTTTTCTCTGCCTTCCTTTTTGTTGGCTTCATCTTCAGAAAGCCTATTATGTTGCAGGGGCAAAATGCCTCCAACAGCTACAAGCTTACGTCCTACCAACTTAGCAACCTAGAAAGAAAGGGGGCCCTTCTGTTGCTCAATAGTTCTAGCAGGAGTACATGGTTTGAGTCTCATTGACCTGGTTTTGATCACATGCTTGCTTCTGAACCAATCATTGTATAGGGGGTGCCTGTTCTGATTGACCAGACCTGGGTCATATACCTACTCTGCTCAGGGATGAAGCAGTTAGCTAAGAGAGGGAAAAGGGTGACCCCTAAAAGAAAATTGAGGTACTCGTATCATAAGAATGGGGAATGTTGTCTAAGCAGATGAAAATAAGATGTATACTAGGCCAGGCACCTCCAGACAGCTCCTCCTGGTTTCCCACAAATTCAGAATAGCCAAAATTAAATTCATGATCTTTCTCCAAAAAGACTTGTTTCTCTTGGTCCCAAACTAACCTTTTCCCAGTGTCCTGCTGTTGCTTTTACACACTGGTATTATTGCCCCAGCTCTTGCACAGTGCACATAGTAGGTACTCCATAAATGTTTTTATTGAATAAATGAATAATTTAATGATTGACTGAATGGTTGAAATAGGGAGCCTTGAATAGATCCAGCTCTGATGGGGACATCTTACCTTCTGGCTCCTCAGCTCTAAGTGGAGAAAATGGATTTAAGGATAGGTACCAGGAAACATCAACTAGAATTAGCTTATAAGGTTGGTTTTTGAGGGTGGAAACAGCTCCTGATGCTATGTGGAGCAATGGAAAGGAGTCTTTTGAGTTACACAGAATCTTGGTTTTGAGCCTTAGTTATTTTATGATCTTGAACAGACATTATCACCTTTTTCAGACTCAGGAAGAGTAGGGCTTATCTCATAAAGTCATAGGACCACTTCAGTGAGGAAATGTATGTAAAGTGCCTGGTATATAGTCAGCATCAATAAATATAAGTTCAAGGCCCTTCCTGCATTTCTTTTGAAACCTCTAGGAGCCAAGGAGAGTTCTGTGCCACAGCAGGTATTTAACATCTGTTTATTGAATGAATTCCAATTTTATTTATAGACTCTGCTGCTGAGGTTAGAAGCAAGTATGATCAACTGAGGGAGGCTCCCAGAAGAGAAGTTTCTTTTTTAGAGATAAAAATTTAAAAGCAAATTACATGTTCATGGTTTAAAAAAAAAAAAAAGTAACAGTAAAGAAAAGTAAAAATCCCTTTCTCCATCCCTATCTCCTCCCATTCAAGAAGGGAACTTTTTTCCTTTTTACTTAAAAATGTATATTGGTTTTTTTAAAAAATCAAATATATATGTGTGGTAAAAATTTCCAACAAAAAAAATTCTCCCACCCCATCTCATTCACACCTTCAGTATCTTTTCCCAAAAGTAACCACCATAAATAATTTCTTAAAATGTTTTGCATATATCAGCATTTTTATCTGTATATGTGGTTTCTTATTTATACAGAAGAGGGGGCAGGGGTGGTATGGATCATGGAGGGCCTTGAACACAGGCCAAGATGCTTAGATTTTATCTTGTTGGCATTGATGAGCCAGGATAGTATTTAAACAGAAAAGTATAACATAGTTTTTAATATCATCACACAGACTTTTAAAGAGGTTATATACTTCTAGTGCAGAGTAGTAGGTGCTCACAAAATATTTACTGAATAAATGAAGTTTTTAAAAATTGTGAGTGCAGCAAGGTATTAAGGTCAAAGTACCAGGCTATTTCTTTTCTGTTCACAAACACCTAGGACCTTTCTGCCATTTAGGGACCTGGATTCAAAGCTAATAGCACCCAGAGGAGGGAACTCTGGGATGGACATGGGTCCCAGCCCTGGCCAAGGTTGGAAAGGAATGGGAATAACTTTGAGTGAGTACTTAACAGGGTACCGAGTATATATCATCTCTTGGAATCCTTGTACCCATCCTGCCAGTTAGGGGTTAGCCCCATTATTAGGATAAGAGAAGGTGAGGCTCACAGACTTGCCTATAGTCAGTCACCCAGTAAGTGAGTGGCTTTCAGGTTTCCCCTGCTTCCACTATTATTGTCCTTCAACCCATTCTCCAGAGAGCAGCCAGAAGAATCTTTTTAATACATAAAACAGATGGCTTCATGGTCTTGCTTAAAACTTTCCAGTGGCCTCCCATCACTCATGGGGTACAATCCAAGCTCTTCACTAGGCCCAGATAGCCCAGTGGATCTGGCCTAGACTCCACCTCTACTACTCTTTCCCCTTGACCCTATACCCAAGTCACCCAGGCTTTGGTTCTTTTCATCTAATATGCCAAGCTCATTCCCACATTAAGGCCTTTGTACCTGCTGTTCCCACTTTCTGGAACACTGTACACATACACACACACACACCCCTTGTTCTCCTTATGACTGGGTTGGTCTCATCCCTGTACTCAGCTTCAAAATCACCTCCACACAGAGGCCTTCCCCGATTTCCCCAGTTAAGTAGCCCTCCACCATTATTCTCGATCATCTCATCGTTTTTTTTTTCTTCATAGCACCTGCCACAACTTGTAATTATGTACCCCTGTGTTTACTTGTTTATTGTCTCTTTCTTCCACTGGTCTGTGAACCCATGAGGGCAGAAATTATCTGTACTTTCTTCTGGCACCTAGCATAGGGCCAGACACATAGCAGGCCCTCCATATTTGTTGAATGAATGAGTGGATAATGGAAGCCAGAGTCTGCCCGCTCAGTTTATGTAGCTGCCTTTTTGCACAGTAGGCTAGGCCCCAGCTCAGGCAGGATCTGGTTTCCAGGGAGGGCTGAACTACCCCCCCCCCCCCCTCCCAGCCACTAGAGGAAGTGTTCTCAGTCCTGGGTCCAGTGAAATTTGGTCTAGGTTTAAGCCAGGGCTGGAGTCCAGCCCAGCTGGGGGGGTCCCTGCTTCTTCTCAGCTGGGGAGTGCTGCTTCGCCCGCCCTGGGGTGCGTGGGGAGATGCTGAAAGGTGAGCAACACCGGTAGTGGAGTTTCGCGGGGGAGGAGGGGTGCGCGGAATAGCCCCGCCGGAAGAGCAGACTGGAGCCGCTAGGGGACGCCCAGACCGCACTGCTCCCCACCTCCCACTCCCGCAGACCCAGACTCCTTCCTGAAGTCGGCCCGGCTGCAGCGACTGCCGTCGTCGTCGTCAGAGATGGGCAGCCCCGACGGGTCGCCGCTGCGGGAGACACGCAAGGACCCGTTCTCGGCGGCAGCAGCTGAGTGCTCCTGCCGCCAGGATGGGCTCACTGTCATCGTTACAGCTTGCCTCACCTTCGCCACTGGTGTCACAGTGGCGCTCATCATGCAGATCTACTTCGGGGACCCCCAGGTGAGGGGGGCCGAGGGACGGAGGGAACTGCGATGGAGGGGGGACGAGGGAGAGCTTCAGAAGACTGGGAATAGGGAAGTGGACCAAGTGGTGGAAAGGGGCCAGGAAATGGAACGGCGGAGAGGGTAGTGACTCCAGAGAAGGGGTCCCAAAGGAAGTGATTCTGGGGTATGAGGGGTCAGAGCAAGAAAGAGACCTGATCAGCTAGGAGGGACGTAGGGGTAATGAGGGAGGGGTCTTAGGGGAGAGTCAAGGGGACAAGAGGGCAGGACTCCCACCCCCACCCTCTGTGGAGGTTCTGGAGTTAGTGGAGGTGCCTTAGGGAGGCAGGGGTTCCTACTGCCCCCACCTAGTCTCCTCTTCCCCCAGATCTTCCAGCAGGGTGCAGTGGTGACGGATGCTGCCCGCTGCACATCGCTGGGCATCGAGGTGCTCAATAAGCAGGGATCTTCCGTGGATGCGGCTGTGGCAGCTGCCATGTGTTTGGGGATCGTGGCCCCACACAGCTCTGGCCTGGGCGGGTAAGGACCATCCAGCTGTAGAGGTTGAGGCCATGCAGACCTACATTTTGCCTCCTGGTCTGTAAGCCTCACTGGGATTTTTCAGTTTGGGCAGAGGGGTAGCTAGGGCCCAATTCCTTTTTTCTTTCTGCTGCCAATCTCACCCCCTTCTCCCTGGATGGAGTCAGAGGAGCTAAGCTACTGGATGGAAGATCTGAAGGTGCTTTACTAGGAAAGGAAATTTGTAAACTATAAAGTGAGGTGCACAGGTGAGGGTGTACCATCCTCAATTAAGACAGTGATTCTTAAAGTTTTAGGCTCACAAAATACCTGTATATCTGATGAAAGCTATGGATCCTCTGTTCTCCAAAAATACACATACAGCTTTCTGTATACAGTACCAGACCTCAGGCTAAGAACTCGTAAAACTGAGGTTGCAGACTGGTCACTCATGGGCCACACCTAGCACACAAGACTTTTTTCGTTTCCACACTTACAAATTGTTTTTTTTTAATTCATTGCTATTGTTAAAAAGTGAGAGTTTTCACACAAAAAATCCAAATTTCCAACATCTCTTGGACATTCAGGAGATCTGGTAACACTGGACCCACATTCCCACACGGTTTCAATTAGCTGGAGCTGAGTAGAAGTTGCTTCCCCTAATGGGGAAGTGCTGTCCACTTTGCCATGTTCCAACCACTCCCGGTTGTGTATCTGTTCTGCTTTTCTGTTACTTAGCTGCAGGCATTTGAGTTTGCAGCCCCTATCTTGGATGAAAACAAGTCACAGAAAAGGGACAAGTTGACAAAGTTCACATCTCGGCTCCTACAAAACAAGCCCTCCAGGCCCTACCAAGAAACTCCTCTTTTGTTTTGCCCAGTCTGTCCTTACATAATCCAGTTCTGGGGGAGGAGGAGGAGGAGGCACACCCAGGAGGCAGGTGCAGGAAGCTGGCAGGGGCCCAGCTTTGGGTGAGGGTCGGGGGCAGAACATCCTGCTCTCCCAGTCTCTGGGTTTTCCCTAATCAGGGATTAAAGTCTCCAATGACAGACTGGAAGAGGCCCACGGACCCTGGGTCTCCAACCCCCTCAGCTTCACTCCCCACCCTAGTAGGGTGGCTGAGTCTCTGAATCCCTGCTGGGGAGGGGCACAGACACCTGACTCTGGATGACAGACTGAGCCTACAACCCTTGCCATTGGGGGTTGGCAGGTTAATTGCTCAGAAAGTTGGCATTTTATCACCCTTCCCTTTCTGTGTCTCTCCTAGAGGGGGCGTGATGCTGGTACATGACATCCGGCGAAATAAGAGCCGACTGATTGATTTCCGGGAGTCCGCACCAGGGGCCCTTAGGGAGGAGGCCCTGCAGAGATCCTGGGAGACCAAGGTGGGGAACCTGGTGGGAAGAGGGCGTCTAGGAGGGTCTTCCTTCACTGCCCTTCTGCTAACTCAAGCATTAATTTGCTGGGTGTTTACTATATCGTTGTTGTGTGCCCTGGAGTCAATTCTGACTCATAGAGACCTTATAGGACAGGGTAGAACTGCCCCATAGACTGTAATCTTTACGGAAGCAGACTGCCACATCTTTCTTTTGTGGAGTGGCTAGTGGGTTCAAACTGCCAGCCTTCTGGATAGCAGCCAAGTGCTTAACCACTGAGCCACCATAGGGATGGGAAAAAGAGTTGAGCAGGACACCCTTAGGCTATGAAGGAGACCAAAACCAAACCCATTGCCATCAAGTCTATTTCGACTCATAGTGACCCTATAGGACAGAGTAGAACTGCCCCATAGGGTTTCCAAGGAGCGGGTGGTGGATTCAAACTACCAACCTTTTTGGTTAGCAGCTGAGCTCTTAACGATTGCGCCAGCTGGGATCCATAAAGGAGACAGGTAGCCCCAAAATAATGAACTAAGAAATATGGGTGGCTGATAATAGGCAATATAGCAACGCCTTACATCTCTGGCAGCCTTGCCTATCTGGCACATAGAAAGGAAGAAAAAAGGCCACTGGGTTGCCCAAGGAGATGTCACAGAGTTGCTGCACTGAAGTTCACACATCTCACTCTAGGCCTGTTCACTCTAACTTTCCTAGTTCACAACATATCAGAAGATTAGAAAGCAACTGCTAAAAGCAAATCCACTATCAGCTGAGAGCAAAGGAGGAAAGAGAAAACTTGGAAAAATAGATACAAGAACTTAAAAAGGGAGTATTTCGTGCAGTGGCAAAAGCCAAACACATGCCTGAGTTTTATCAGCTCAGAGTAATGGTGGAATGATGAAAGGTTAAATGAAGGTCCCTTGTCCATCATTTAAAAAGGCAGGGGTAGGTGTAAGCCAATGTAGACAGGTTTCCATCTAAACTGGTTATGTCTTTGCTTCATTTATAAATCTCTCAACTATGCTAGATAAAGGCCATTATGTATTTGTTGATGGGATGGGTGGAATATTATGGGGGCGGAGGGGACTATGACCTACCCCCACCCATGGGATGACTGCTGGGGAGAGCTTGTCCCTCCCCTGGGATACTTGGCGTCGGACTCTCCCCTGTGCCAGCCCCCATCCCTGGCTTGGGGCTCTGCGGAGTTCAGCCCAGCCCCCCCCTTCCAGTGACCTGGTCTCCTCTCTCCCTCGCCTGCCCGTCTTGCCCAGCCTGGGCTCTTGGTGGGGGTCCCCGGAATGGTGAAGGGGCTATACGAAGCTCACCAGCTCTATGGCAGGTAAAGACTCTTCCCCAGTGACCAGGGGTCCTGCCTGCACCCCTCCTTGGGTGGTCTTCTCCTACCTTCCTGGATTTTTCCCTTCCCAACCTCCCCCCTCTCGAAATATCCCCTTCCCTTGTCAGGACTCTCCTTCCCTGGAACCCCCCTCCCCCCAAGACCCCTCTTCCTGTCCCAGGACCCCCTCCACCCCCTGCTCTCCGGCCCCCCCCAGGCTGCCATGGTCCCAAGTCCTGGCTTTCGCTGCAGCTGTGGCCCAAGATGGCTTCAACGTGACCCATGATCTAGGTCAGTGGGGCCTGGGGGTGGGGGGAGAGGCAGGTGGTTGATGCGAAGGGAGGGGATCAACTGACATTTGGGGCTCAAGCTAGAGGACTTCTATTCCAGTTTGCTCCTCAGACCCCCTCCCCATCCCATCCCAACCCAATGTCATCTGGAGGCAGCCTCCAGTGAGGGTATGGGAGGGGTCCCCATACACCCCATTAACAGGCTCCTAAGGGCCGGAATGCCCAGGGCCGGCCACTCAGCCCTCACTCATCCCACTTATTACGCGTCTCAGTCATCCAGTCCAGTACCCGTGCCCCCACCACCCAGCCTCCCGTCCCTGCCCCCAGCCCGAGCCCTGGCGGAGCAGCCACCTCCCAACGCGTCCGAGCGTTTCCGCGAGACGTTCCTGCCATTGGGCCACCCGCCGCTACCTGGCTCAATGCAGCGTCGTCCGGACTTGGCGGCTCTACTGAGTGCGCTCGGCACCGCCGGCCCCGCCTACTTCTACACTGGCAACAACCTCACGCTGGAGATGGTGGCTGAGGTGAGCACGCGGGGGGGGGGGGGGGGGGTGGGGGGGAACGGGGGGCGCCGCCAGAGATCGCGGGCACGCGGAGCAATCACCAGCCCTAAAGGACCCTCTTGCAGGAATGGCCTCTAGCCTACTTCCTTCTATGTCTGTCTCCTCTCTACATACATATGGAGCCCAGGTGGTGCAATGGTTAAGCCCTGGGCTGCTAACCCGAAAGGCAATTCAAACCCACCAGCTGCTGTTTGGGAGAAAAGACCTGGCTATCTGCTCCTACAAAGATTTCGGCCTCGGAAACCCTGTGGGGCAGTTCTACTCTGTCCTATAGGGTTGCTATCAGTGGGAATTGACTCTACGGCAACAGATTTTATATATATGAGTGTGTGTGTGTGTGTGTGTGTGTGTGTGTGTGTGTGTGTGTGTGTGTGTTTTGGAAACCCTGGTGGCTTAGTGTTAAGTGCTAGGGCCAAAGAAAAGGTCGGCAGTTCGAATCTACCAGGTGCTCCTTGGAAACTCTATGGGGCAGTTCTACTCCGTCCTGTAGGGTCCTGTGTATCAGAATCGACTGGATAGCAATGGGTTTGGTTTATATATATACATATATGTATTTGAAAAGTTTTATTTTACTTTTAAATTTTGCTTTATTTTTGAATTGCTAATTAATTTGCATGGTTAGAATTCAAAAGGTACAGAAGGGAATTCAGTGAAAATTTCTCCTCACCCCTGTGCTCAGCCACCAGTGCCCCTTCCTGGAGTCAATCATTGATAATAGTCTCTTGATATCCTTCCAGAAATACTGCTTACAAAGACACGTAGATATGTGTTATACGTTGTTGTTGTTAGTTACCATCCAGTCGGCTCCAACTCATGGCAACCCTATGTATAATGGAACAAAACATTGTCCAGTCCTGCACCATCTTCATAATTACTGGTATGCTTGAGCCCATTGTTGCAACCACTGTGTATTTTGAGTGCCTTCCAACCTAGAGAGCTCAATTTCCAGCCCTATATCAGACAAAATTCTCTTGTGATCCATAGGGTTCTCATTGGCTAATTTTGAAAAGTAGATCGCCAGGCCTTTCTTCCTACTCTTAGTCCAGAAGCTCTGCTGAAATCTATCCACCATGGGTGACGCTGCTGGTATTTGAATACCAGTGGCATAGCTTCCAGCATCATAGCAACATGCAAGGTACCACAGTACAACAAACTGACAGGTGGTATATAATGTACCCCTTTCTTTTTTTTTTTTATACAAATGATAGATACACAGTTCTGAACCCAACTTGTTCATTTAACAGTATATCCTGGAAATCATTTTAAATCAGTATGCAAAGAGCTTTCTCATTCCCTTTTACCTGTATTGCATTCTTAGTTATGTATCACCTCTGTTTTAGAGGTGAAAAAACTGAACGTATCCAGAGGGATTCAGTAATTTGCTCAGGACATGCTGCTCGTGAATAGTGAGACTGAGATTTAATTAATGTCCTTACGGTTTCAAATTTTGACACGCTGACCCCCTTCAGTTTTCCAGAATGCTATTTGTGGTCCTTAGAGGGGTACTTTTGGCCTCTACAGGGCTGGCACCAACCTGTGCAGGGGCCTGTCCTGTCCCTGTCAGGCATGGTGGAGACCCAGCATCAGCCTCAGCTTCTCAGTCTGCCCTTGGGTTTTCTCCAGACTGAAGCAAATTCCTCCTTCATTGGTGACTGGCAGGACTAAGTTGATTGTCACGAGGGGTTACCAGCTAACCCCAAAGAGTCTCAGTAGAGCCAGTAATGGGTTCTGAGAACTGTGGTCAATAGTTCAAAACTCCTAATAGAAAACTATGCTCAGCATAAGTATGCACAGACCAACTCAGTGGTTCTCTCATCTGTGCAATGGGGATGTTACTTACCTCTGCCTTACAGCTGTGGGAATGAAAGAGGTCCATCATTCATTCAACATTCACAGAGCACCTGCTCTGTATGAGTCCCGTGCTGGGCACTGGAGGTTTGGACGTGGTGATAAAAGCCCAGCTCAAACGGACTTAATTGAAAATTCCAGGAGAGTACTGGCTTTAAATTCTGATGGGTCCAGGGGTTTAATCCACATTGTGAGGACCTGGTCTGTCTACCTCTCTCCCTGTCTCTCAAAACTCTACCTTCCTCTGTTTGATTTCACTCTCTGTTAGATCCTTTCCACAGAGTGGTCCCCACCAGCCAGTCTTAGGCCATCCTTCTAGCATACCATCCAGGGAAAAATCATTTCTCATTCCCAGTAGTTCTAACAAAAGCCTCAAGGTTGTGTCTCATTGTCCTGTCATAGGTCTCCAGACCATTCCCAAACCAGTCATTGTAGCCATGGAAAAGGATTGCTCTGACTGGCCAGAGCTGGGTCATGTGCTCTCTCCTAGAGTTGGGGTTGGGGGAGAAGGAGATTCTAAGAGCCGAACAACAAAACCACCACAGCTTTAAAAAAAAAAAAAAAAAAGACCCAAAGTTGAGTTTATTAAATTGCCAGGCAAAGGAACACACACCAGCCAAGAAATTCATCATGTAGCTAAGGGTAGAAAAGTCAGGGGTTTTAAGTATTAAAAAAGTACTATAATGAGAAGATTCATAATGGTTATGCTAATTTAGGACTGAAAATTAGCACTCTGGATAAGATGGAGTAAGTCTGTTGGTTTGTATAAGATCAGTTCAAGAGTGCTTGGCTATATCCAGTAAGGGTCTGGCCTACCAGGGTGATTCAAAGTTTATAGTTTTGTAATGGGTTTACTTAGGTTTAGTGAAATACATAATTCAGTTTTGATATCTCCTAAAGGCCATGATGGGGGTTAGAGAAGGCACAAAAGTTGTGACTAGCTCATCTGTCTGTGATTCCAGTATATATCACAGGCCAAGCCCACATGCTTACTCACACATGTTGGGGATCATTCTCTCCCCTCCAGGCTCAGCACGCAGGGGGCGTCATAACTGAGGAGGACTTCAGCAACTACAGCGCCCTTGTGGAGAAGCCCGTGTGTGGCATGTACAAAGGTGACCTCTCCCCCAGCTCCCAGGTTCCCCACTCAGGAGAAGTCCTCCAGTTCATGGTCATATCATTTTGGCCCGGAGACTCTTTCCTGCTTCACAGCAGAGAAACTGAGACAGTGAGCTGCCTGGGGCAGCCAACTGTTAGCAAGCCAGAGCTAGCCCACCTTCTGAAGTAGTCATGGGGTCAGTTGTCCCAAGTATTTAGGATGCAGAGGGTCAGGTCACAGGGTCAGGTTGGGGTTCTGGCCATAGGTTTTCTTGATTTGGGCCCTGTGTTGCCCCAGCCCCTTCCTCAGCCCTACTCATTGCCATGTACCTCTAAGAAGAATTTATAAGAAACATAGTTCAGGTAAGCTTCAAAATAGGATGAACTCTTCAAGACAATCATAGACTAGTTCCATCACTGCACTGAAAGGAAATGGAGGCCTAGAGAGGGAAGGGAACTTAATCTCCAAACTCAACAAAACCAAAGTGGAAACCAGAAGAGCCAAGCTTTATGACATGGATGAAATCCATGTTTGCTGAACCTGAAGTTCCTGGGCCACTTAGAAGCAAGCAGGTGGGGGTCCTTTCTCTCATTGGACCTTTACTCTCAGAGCAGGCCCAGCTCCTTTTCCCTCTACAAAGGCTAAATCTTCTCAAGCCCCAGGAGAGGCTGCCTCTGAGTTCAGGTTTCCAGCCTTCAATCTTCAGCCTGGGGGCGGTACATGGAGCAGAGGAAAGAACACAGCTTTGGAATCAGGCTGACCTGGATTCACATCCCGGCTATGCCACTCACCTTGAACAAGTCACTTACCACTATGATCCTTGGTTCCTTCCTTAAAATGGAGATAATAACAGTGCCTACCTTTCAGGGTATCCATGAAGATTTGATGAGATGATGTAGAAGGTTATCCTGAGCAGAGATGGCACTGAATGTGTGTTTGATTTTTCCATTTCTCCTCCCTGGCCTGGCTCTCTTGGCAATTCCAGTACCTTGGGTGCTCTGGGTTCCCCTAGTCTCCTGCCACTCAGTTGTGTAACCTTGAACCAGTTACCTCTCTGAACCTCAGTTTTGTCACCTTTGAAATGGGGATAATAGTACACATTGTGAGGATTAAATGGGTGGGACCATTGGGAGCCCTGGATTGTATCTTGGCCTGTGGGAGGAGCTGTCACGAGGCACATAGTAGACCTGGAATTTGGACATCTAGACACCTGTTCCTGCTCTGCCAATGACTTAAAGTGTGATCTTGGGCAAGTCAGAGCCCCTCTTAGGCATTAGTTTCCTCCTAATGCAGAAGAAAATGAAGACCTGTATTCTGGGTTTTAGTCCTGGCCGTGCTCTTGACTCCCCATGTGAACTTGAATGGATCCCTTTGCCTCTCAAGGGTTCGGTTTCCTCATATGATGAGGGAGTTCAGAGCAGTGTATTCAGTCTGTGTGATAGTGGGATGTGGACATGGTTCTGTCCCTTTGCCTTGACCCCTCCTCTGCCATCCTGTTATTTCCTATCCTCCCAGGCCACCTGGTTCTCAGTCCTCCACCCCCACACACAGGCCCTGCCCTCATCAGTGCTCTCAATATTCTGGAGGGCTTCAACCTCACCGGCATAGTATCCCGGGAACAGGCTCTTCACTGGGTGGCAGAGGTAAGGCCAACCCCTCTACCCTACCCTGGGTTTGGGGACACTGGGAATGGGGGGGATGGGGTACCTCCATGGGGCAGGACTAAGTCACCTCCAAGTTTTCTCACACACAAGGAACCACTAGGTGTGGGTGCTGGTAGGGGCCTGGCAGTCTCTTCCACACCCCTGCTCTGTTTTCAGACCCTGAAGATTGCATTAGCCCTGGCTAGCAGACTGGGAGATCCTGCCTACGATTCTACCATCACTGAGAGCATGGATGACATGCTCAGGTGGGTCCTAAGCAGGATGCTGGGGGCTGCAGAGGTGGTGGTGGGTGTTGGGAAAGGATCAGGTCAAAAGCAGCTGGTGTAGCAATAAGGCCTGAAGTCCCGGTCAATTTCAACTTAACCTCACTCACAGTGTGCCTCTCGTTGCCCCTCAGTGTCCTATCTGTACGAGTTAGTCTATTTCCCATGGTTCTCAAATTTTTTTGACCATAACAAGGCACCTGCATGGGCTCACCAGTACCCCTTTTTGAGTGGAAAAAGAAAGCCAAATAGCAATAAAATATAATCTCCAAGCAAATACTGGAGGTGGGGGGACTTTCATTATAACGTATCTACTTTAGCAGCATAGCATAATAGTTAAGACTGTGGCCTCCAGTCCATACTACCTCGATTCAAATCCTAACTTCACTGTTCACTAGATGGGCCATCTTGGGCAAGTCATCTAAACTTTCTAAATCTCAGTTTCTGCGAAGGGTCCTGATAATGATGGTACCAACCTCATGAGGTTGCTGTGAGGACTAAATGAAATCACATGTGTAAAGCACTTAGCACATTGTTTAGCACATAATAAGTGTTCAACAAATGTTAGTTGTTATTAACTGGCAGTAGGGGTAAGGATGGTTAGTATTTAACTGCTGCTGCACCTGACTTAAAGGCTAGCTAAGGGAAAATCTGAAGCCAAAGATATAATAGTTAATGTAAATTTGTATTGTTACTCAAACAACCCTTCATGAATTAAATTGGAAATGATGAGACTAAATGAACAACTTACAATTAAAAAACAAAAAAAGAGCAGCAACCAAAACTGATAACCAGCTCAGGGCCATAAAGTTGAAGCCTAACAACCAAGCGCTTCCCTCCTAACCCACCTGAAACAAAGCCCTCTGCACCTGCTCTGTGTGGCCACCAGCCTTCTTGATTGAAAACTGAAGGAATGTCTTAAGTGATCCGTGGTAACATGTCATTCTTTAATCAACTCGAATAACCCAGTTAGCAGTACTAGGTAAGAAGCCTTCAGTTGAACTTAAAGAAAAAAAAAAGTCTGGAGAATTGCATGTTGTTTTCCACCATTGAGTCATGGAATGTAATTAGTATATCACTGGTCTGTATTAGAAGTATTTACAGACTGAATTCTGGGCTCCATGGAGGACCATAATCAGGACCAAGAAGGTGGGAGGAAGCCCATACAAATGGTGGAATGGGACCTTTTTCCTCAACTCCCCTATCACTCCCCCAGACCCTGGGAACTGAGGGAGGAAGCAGGAAAGAGTCTATGATGCCACTCTGCCATTTATCTGTAGTCTCAGTCATCTAGTGCTGCTCTAACAGAAATACCACAAGTGGATGGCTTTAACAAAGAGAAGTTTATTCTTTCACAGTCCAGTAGGCTACAAGTCCAAATTCAGGGCATTAGCTCCAGGGGAAGGCTTTCTCTGTCGGCTCTGGAGGAAGGTCTGTTTCGTCAGTCTTCCCTTGGTCTGGGAGCTTGTCTGTACAGGAACCTCAGATCCAAAGGACACACTCTGCTCCCGGAACTGCTTTCTTGGTGGTACGAGGTTCCCATGTGTCTCTGCTCAATTCTCTCTTTTATATCTCAAAAGAGATTGCATTAAGACACTATCTTGTAAACCTCATCAGCATAACCTCACCACAGCGATAGAATTTATAACACATAAGGAGATCACATATAACCTCATCATACTGATAGAGTTTACAACACATAAGGAAATCACATCAGATTACACAATCATACAGCACTGGGAATCATGACCCAGCCAAGGTGACAGATATTTCTGGGGGATACAACTCAATCCATGACATCTGTCAACAAATATTTTTTGAGTGCTTATTATGAGCTGGGCTCTGTGCTTGAAATTAAAAGTCTATGTAATAGTGACTACAGGCCCATGAATTAAAAACCAAGACCAATACAAATTTAGCTCTAAAACACACACCACCAAAACCAAAACCAAACCCACTGCCGTCGAGTCGATTCTGACTCATAGTGACCCTATAGGGAATAGAACTGCCCCATAGGATTTCCAAGACTGCAGATCTTCATGGAAGCAGACTGCCACATCTTTCTCTGGCTGGTGTGTTCAAACTGCCGACCTTTTGGTTAGCAGCCGAGCACTTTAACCACTGTGCAACCAGGGCCCCCTAAAAACACACATACCTATATTAAATTCAATCAACCAACTCATTAAAAAAATATTTATTGAGGGCTTACTGTGTGTCAAGTCCTCCTGTGTCTTCAAAAAAAGAATTCTGATAGTGAGTAAAGATCCTCAAATATAAAATCCTCCCCTGACTAAATTCTTAGTAACATTTTAGTTCTAGACCACAAACATGAGATTAATTTGTTCATTCAAAACAATCTGTTTCTGAGCATCCACTGTGCACCAGGTACTTTCATAGAAATGTTAACTGAGTATAGCCAAGTTAAATAAATAAAAAGTTGACTCTAGAGGAGAATCTTAATGACACATAACTAAATTTATTCAGTTCAACAACTATTTTCTGGGTGTTTCTTATGTGTTAGGTATATGTAGGATGCTGCCTTCATAGACATAATAGTCCAGTGGGGGAGACAGATGTTAATCAAATAATCCACAGACAAATCACAAGCATGGTAGGTGGATGTAGCCTGCTGTGTGTTCATCCTCTCACCCCTTGTATTTTCAGCAAGGTGGAGGCCGCCTACCTCCGGGGCCACATCAATGATTCCCAGGCAGCTCCTGCCCCGCTCCTTCCTGTCTATGAGCTGGATGGGGCTACCACGGCCGCCCAGGTGCTGATCATGGGCCCTGACGACTTCATTGTGGCCATGGTCAGGTATGCAGGCTCAGACTCAGAACCAGATACAAGGTGTCACCTGGAAAGGAGGGAAGTAGGGGCTGGGCTGGAGGTGAGGGCGGGCTCAGGGCTCACCTGGCCTCATTTTGGTCCCCAGCTCCCTGAACCGGCCCTTTGGCAGTGGCCTCATCACTCCCTCGGGGGTTCTGCTCAACAGCCAGATGCTGGACTTCTCTTGGCCCAACAGGACTGCTAACCACTCTGCACCCAGCCTGGTAGGGCCTGTCTCCCTCCTCCCCTGGACCCTGAGGCCAGGCAGGAGGTGTGGCCAGTGTGGCAGCCCCTTCTTCCCTAATTCCTCTAGGAAAGGCTACTTTAAAGAAAAGGAGACCAAACAAAGTGTCCACTCTTTCCTCAGCACCAGTAAATCTGGGGCTAGGAGCCTGATGGGTCCAAAGAACTCAACCCAGTCTGTCACTGTCTCGTTGTGTGACCCATGGAAAGTGCTTTGGGCACTTTTTAGCACTTTTCACTTTTTGGTCTCTACAGTGTGATGCTGAGCTGATGGGGCTAATGAATTATTGTCTAGTTGGAAACTAGCACCCTTGCACCCTGCAAGCTGGGACCCTGGGAGGATAAAGACAGAAATTACCAGGGTGGGGTTAATTCTATTTTTCCCTTAAAACCACCCACCCATTACCATCTTTCTTGGCCTGGTCCCCGCCTCCCCTGCTCACGGCAGCCCCATGGCAGCCCCATAGCTCAGTGGGTTTATGTTTTGCTCCCTCTTATCCAGCCCAGTCATCCGAGGACCCTGCCCATTTCACATTCAGAAACTGTGGCCTGGGAAGGGACCAGTCTCCCATGAAAACTGGGCCTGGGGAAGATGCAGGAGAGGGTGGGAAGTTGGAAGGGTGGTGATGTGGCCCTTTCCCTGTCTTACCCTTCCCCACATCGCCCTTGTGGTCTTTGTCTTCTGACAACAGGAGAATTCAGTGCAGCCAGGGAAGCGGCCACTCTCTTTCCTGCTACCCACTGTGGTCCGACCAGCAGAGGGGCTCTGTGGGACCTACCTCGCCCTGGGGGCCAATGGGGCTGCCCAGGGCCTCAGCGGCCTGACCCAGGTGAGCTTTCCTCCATGGTGGGCCTTTTGTAGCCAGAAGCCAGGCTGAGGCCTGGACTGCAGATGCTGCTCAAGTCTCTGGTTCATTCCCATCCCTTTACTCATGCAGCAAACATAGGTGAGGCTGCTTTGTGCCAGGCCCATCCTGAGTTCTGGGGACATGGGCTTCTCTGAGTCTTAGTAAAAATGAAGTCCTAAAGCTCCTTGTCTTTCTAGGTTACAGGGGAAATCACAGGGTCAGTAGAACTGAAAGGTAATATAGCATCTGTACTGTCTGGTTCAAGTCCCATCATCCCTCTGCCCTGCATCAGAATAGACAACCAGTCCTCTTTAGAGTCTGATTTTGGAGATTTTGGAAGGAACAGTCTTTTTCTCTCCTCACACCTCATTACAGTTCCATGAATGTCTTGAGCACCTGATATATGTGCCAGGCACATATATTGACAGGTGGTGGTTTAATTAGCCTGAGCTTTGAAATCAGAAACTCCCGGATTCCAGCTGAAGCACAGCTTTGTGATGTTGAGGAATTCACTTAACCTCTCTGAACCTCAATTTCCTCATCTGTAAAATGGAGATAATAACAATAGTTAACACTTTTGAGTTCTTACTAAGTGCCAGGCACTGTGCTAAACTGCTCATGTGTGTTAACCCTTTTAATCTCCCCAACTCAGGGAAGAATTCCTTATTCCTGTTTTATAAATGAGGAAACTGAAGCCCAGAGAGGTTAAGAAGTTAGGTTAGATGGTCTTGAGGAACGTCTAGCTCAACTGGCATAACAATTTATAAAGAAAATGTTCTACATTCTACTTTGGTGAATAGTGTCTGGGATCTTAAAAGCCTGTGAGCAGCCATGTAAGATACTCCACTGGTCTCACCCCATCTGGAGCAAGGGAGAATGAAGAAAATCAAAGACACAAGGGAAAGATTAGTCCAAAGGACTAATGGACCACAAGTACTACAGCCTCTACCAGACTGAGTCCAGCACAACTAGATGGTGCCCGGCTACCACAACCGACTGCTCTGACAGGGATCACGGTAGAGTCTTGGACAGAGCTGGAGAAAAGTGTAGAACAAAATTCTAACTCACAAAAAAAAAAAAAAAGAAGACCAGACTCATTAGTCTGACAGAAACTGGAGAAACCCTGAGGGTATGGTCCCTGGGCACCCTTTTAGCTCAGTAATGAAGTCACTCCTGAGGTTCACCCTTCAGCCAAAGATTAGACAGGCCCATAAAACAAAACAAGACTAAATGGGTGCACCAGCCCAGGGTCAAGGATGAGACGACAGGAGGGGACAGGAACGCTGGTAATAGGAAACCCAAGGTTGAGAAGGGAGAGTGTTGACATGTCACAGGGTTGGCAACCAATGTCACAAAACAATATGTGTACTAATTGTTTAATAAAAGCTAGTTCTGTAAATCTTCATCCAAAGTACAGTTAAAAAAAGGAAAAAAAGAAGTTAGGTCAAGTTCTTTTGACTGCTAAGAGCGGGCAGGCAGTTTGGTTCCAGAGCTTAGCCACTAAGCTGAAAGTACCCACATCGTACCCCAGACCCCCCCACAACTATTAACCCTACACTGGCCAGGGGAAGGGAGGGGAGCCCTGGGCTGAATTGAAGGAGACAGGGTGCTGATTGTGCCTCTCCCTTGGCTCCTTCTAAACCCTGGAGTGAGCCATTTTTCCTCTCTGCCCTCACTTTCCCCCTCTGTGAAACGGGGATAGTCATCACAGGGTTGCCTGTCTCTGGGGCTGTTGAGAGGCTCAGATGACACCCCTGGTATAAGGGTTCTAAAGACCCCGGGCAAGGAGTGAGGGCTGGGAAGTCTTGGCCGCCAGCCTTGGGACAGCCCTGACTTTTCTGCCCCTTGGCTGCCCACAGGTTCTGCTGAATGTCCTGACTTTGAACCGGAACCTGAATGACAGCCTGGCCCGTGGCCGCCTGCACCCGGACCTGCAGTCCAACCTCCTGCAGGTGGACAGTGAGTGCAGAGTGGAGGCCCCATGGGGTGGGCACAGGGGTGGGTAGAGAAAGGGGCTTCTCCCATGGTTATCCCTGCCTCAACCAGCACCAACTCCCTGCCAGTGAAAGCTTGGTTTCTTTCAGCAAACTCCTACTGGAAGAATAAAAGAGCTGGGGATTGGAGCAGTCCTGCCATCTCCTGGCTCTGAAACCTTGGGAAATCCGTGTCTCCACTCTGAGCCTCGATTTTCTTCTCTATAAATTAAGATACGTTTGTTCATTCTGCAAACCTTCATTCAACGGTTTGTATTGAACACCTCCTATGTGCCAGGCATCATCCTAGGTGCTGGGGAGTCTGCATTCACAGGCAGACAAGAAAATAACCAAAGAAATGTCAGACAGCAGAGTAAATGCTGTGCAGAGCATTAAAGCAGGGTGATATAATAGGATTGATTGGATGGCCAGGGAAGGCTTCTTTTTGGTGACATTTAAGCTGAGATCTGAAGAGTGAGAAAGAGTCCATCATGCAAAGAACTGGGGCAGAGCTTTGTAGGCTGAGGGAACAAGTACAGAGACCTCGGGCAGGAACAGGCTTGGTGTTTTTTGTTTGAGAAACAGAAAGGAGCGATGAGGGTGAGATGAGATCAGAGAAGTGGGCAGGGGCCAGATCCTGAACCTTAAGGTCATGGTGTGGAGGTGGACTTTCCTCTGAGAAGGACAGGTGCCACGATGAATCAAATATAGCTTAGTTTTATAAATGAGAAATTGTGTGCGCCTTTGAGTTTTTATTGCAACAGGCAGTATACTGTGCTAGTCCAAAGGGGATATGGAGTTGAATGAGACACAGTCCTTGCCCATTTGGTATTATTATTCCCATCTTAGAAAAAGAAACTAAGGCTCACAGAGGTTATAAATTAGTCAAAGATCAACAAGAAAGTGGCAGGACTGAGATTAGAACCCATGCCTGGCTGATACTAAAGACTCAGTTCTTCACCTCATGGCTCCTGATATCTCCTGAACTGAAGCTTGTTAGGAAGTCACAGACCTAGATCCTCAGGTTGGCTGAGTGACTGTTTAGATCCCAGCCAGTGGATGACGAGGCGAAGGCCTTGAAACAGAATTTTGTTCAACAAATATCTGTTGGTCTCTCCTGAATGTGAGGCTCTGTGCTAAGTTATTTGGGGGCTGGAGTGAATCATCCCAGCCTCCCTTGAGGGGCTCACAGTCTAAGATAGGATATGAAGAGCAGAGGCTTGGTAAAGGGAAAACTCATCCACCTGAGGCAACTGGGAGGCATTATGGAGGAGGTGATGACTGGCTGGGCCTTGAAGTGTGAGCAGGAATTTGGCACGTGGAGGTAAAGGGCATTCTGGACATAGGAAAGTACCTGGACAAAGGCCAGAAAGCATGCTTCAGAGAATAGCCAAGAGGCCAGCTAGAATAGAGACATTGTTTCTCAAACTTCAGTATTACCTAGCACCTTCATAACTTTTGCCATACCTACACATCATCTGAAGGAGTCCCTTGGTGGCACAAACAGGTAAGTGCTTGGCTACTCACCAAAAGGTTGGCAATTCGAATCCACCCAGAAGAAAGGCCTGGAGATCTACCTCCAAAAGGTCGCAGCCATTGAAAACCCTATGCACAGTCGTATTCTGAAACATGAGTTGGAATCAACTTGACAGCAACTGGTTTTTTGGTTTACATGTTATCTAAACCGTTATTTATGTGATGTGTCTCTTTAAATGGACTTTCTTTTTAACCTAAGTTTATTGTAAAAATTAAGCTAATATCATAATCACAAAAAACAGCATCCATGAACAGATAATAGCTATAAAAATCAAATACTATTTGGTTTTAGTTAGATATTGTTGCCCGTGGAAGCTCTGAGGCCTGTTCTGTCTGTTAAAGAAGATTAGGAAATGTTGAAGACAAGACTGAGACTTTGTCCTTGCCGTAATTGGAAAAATTGAATATGAACCACAAAGGGAATACATTATTTCCAATTAGTGATTTAATGCTAGTCAATGTTGTGTCTTTATCTCAAAAACTACCTAAAAGCATCCTGTTTGGGGAAATGAGAAGATCAGACCTTTGTTGAGGATCAGTGGGAGGTGAGACTGGGAAGGTTACAGGGCCTATCATGGAGGTCCCTGTTAAGAAGCATGGACTTTATCCAAATGAGTAGGGGAGCGACATGACCTGATTTGTTTTATGTAGGAGGGATGGACTGAAGATAGGAAAACTTAAGCTGGGGAAATGAGGGAAGCGTCTAGAATAATGGCTCAGGCAAGAGATGATAAGGACCTGTATTTACACAAGGGGATGGGGATTTGTTCATTTATCCAGTCAATATTTGCTTAACATTTACTATGTACTGATCCTGTTCTAGGCACTAGGGATCAATAGTGAATAAGACAACGTCTCTGCCTTCAAAAAGTGCTTATATTCTAGTGTGGGGAGACAGAGTAAATAAACAAATATAGGTATAGTAAGTCCTTTAAAAGAAAATAAAGCAGGGTAAAGATAACAGGGGGGCTGTGTTAGATAGTGGTCAGGGAAATTATCCTTGAAGAGTGCCTTTTGAGCAAAGACCCTGATGAAGTAAGGGGGCCAACTTTGTAACTATCTAGAAGGAGAGCATTCCAGGCAGCGACAACAGCAAGTGCAAAGGCCCTGAGGTAGGAGCATATTTGGCCTACTTGAGGGTTAAGCAAGGGAGAGAGTGGAAGGAAATGAGGAAGGGTAGCAAGGGCCCACATAATGTTGGGCCTTAGAGGCCTTGGTGAGAACTTTGGGTTCTATTCTAAGAGGCATCAAAGCTGTTGGAGGGTTTAGAGTAAGGGAAGTGAGATCGTCGTCTTTTTTTTTTTAATTGTTCTGCCTTAAGTGAAAATTTACAATTCAAGTTAGTCTCTCAAAAATTTATACACACATTTTTGTTACGTGACCCTAATTGCTCTTTCTATACTGTGACAGCACACTTCTCCTTTCCACCCCAGATTTCCCGTGTCCATTCAATCAGCTCCTGACCCTCTCTGCCGCCTCATCTTGCCACTGGACAGGGGCTACCCATTTGGTCTCCTGTATCTACTTGAGCTAAGAAGCACACTCTTCATGAGTATCATTTTATGTTCCATAGTCCAGTCTAATCTTTGTCTGAAGAGTTAGCCTCAGGAATGGTTTTAGTTTTGTGCTAACAGAGTCTGGGAGCCATGTCTTCCAGGGTCCCTGCAGTCTCAGTCAGACCTTTAAGTCTGGTCTTTTTACTAGAATTTGAGTTCTGCACCCCAATTTTCTCCTGCTCCGTCAGGGACTCTGTTGTGTTCCCTGTCAGGGCGGTCATTGGTGGTTGACTTATGTTTTAAAAAGATCTCTGGCTGCTGTGTGAGGCAGGACTGGAAGCAGGGAGACAAATTAGTGGGCTGTTGCAGTAGTCCTGACAAGAAATGATGACAGCTTGGCTTAGGCAGGTGGAGATGATGACCCCAAAGCCCATTTTCCAATATTAAGAGTATGCCAGGCTCTGAGCTCAAGAACTTTTTGGGCATTATTTCCTTTAATCTTTGCAACAATTTCATGTAGTAAATTCTCTATAATCTCTACTTTTTACATAAGGAGCCTGAGGTTCAGAGGGGTGAAGTGATTTGCCCAAGGTAATATAGCTCCTTAGTGGAGGGGCCAGAATCAGGACTTAGGTCTAACCAGAGGATTCCTGAGCCAGTGCTCTGAACACTCTGAATGTATGATTGTTGGGGACTGGTTTTCAGGTGAGTTCACAGAGGAAGAGATTGAGTTCCTGGAAGCCCGGGGCCACCATGTGGAGAAGGTAGATGTCTTGTCCTGGGTCTATGGCAGCCGGAGAACCAACAACTTCATCATCGGTGTGAAGGACCCTCGGAGCCCAGATGCAGCTGGAGCCACCATGGTGTAGAGCAGTGGGGTGGGGCAAGGTCTCTGCTCCTCCCCCTTTGCATGTTCCCAGAGTTCCACCTCCTCCCAGGTTTGGTCTCAGGGGGACCCCATGGATGCCCCAGGTCAGGGGCCAAAGGGGATGCTTAGCAAACCCTATCCCAGAATAACTGGAAAAATCTCCCAAGGCCTGTGGTGATGGTGGGTGTCAGTCTCCACAACCAGGCAGTCAGGACCTTGAGAAGTCAGACTGTCTCCTCTCCTTCCTCAGCCATGCTGGCCCTGAGCTTAGGGACATGCTTGCAAACCCTTCTTGAGGGTTCTCACAAACAACCCCAACATCTCCAGTCTGGCCTAACCTGGGCCTCGTCTTCCAGCTCCTTTCCCCTGTCCCCAGCCTTTATTTCTTAAATGACTAAGATTTTTTTAACGGACTATTCTTTGGAGGGGGCGCTCCTCTCCTCCTCCCACCATGTTGAGGCAGGGGACCTTGCATCTGAGGGTCCCCAGGGTGTGGGGTAGGGGTGGGGGTGGGGACCAGCTCAGGGGCTTCCATTTGCAAAGGCAAATTAAAGAAAGAATATTGCTTAACTGTGGCTCTGTCTTGATTTATGTTTGGTTGTTTAAGTGGGAGAACAGACCTCAGCCCATCCTATTCCACAGCCTTGACCCCAGGGCAAGCTAAAGTCAACTTTGCAGGGGTTGTAATAGTAACTGCCAGTTATCCAGGACTACTTAACACTAATAATAATGATAGATAAACAGAGGATAGTAGGTAGACAGATAGATAGATTTATTGAGCACTTAATGTGTGCCAGGCTCTATGCTAAACACTTTATGTGTATAATCTCATTTAATCTTCATTACGAACGTCACGAGACAGGTACTATTTTTTGCGTTTTACAGATGGGAAACTGAGGCAAAAAGAGGTTAAGGAACCTGTCTAAGATTGCTCATCTAGTAAATGGAAGAACTGGGATTTAATCTCAGGCTCTCTAACTCTAGAGTCTGTGCTCCTAACCACTTCCACATCTATTAGGTGAATTATTTGTTATAAAGTGCAATTTATATACTGTATTTTTACACAAATAACATGTTGCTGTAAAAAAAAAATTAGCACGTTTATGAAAATACTTTGCAGGGGGAGGGCGTGGATGGCAAACAAACATAGAAGGCGCACGTTATTTGCATAAAATACAGTAGTATATATCAGACAATAAATATATAACTTACGTCATTCATACATTCATCAATCCATCCATTATATTCCAGGCACTCTGCTAGGCACTGGAGATTCAGCATTGAACCAGACAGACTTTTTAGAGGTTTGTAGTGTACTGAGGGAGCCAAACATTAAATAAATAAGGACACATAATTAGGTAATGACCATCATGATATGAGGGATGCTATGAGAATGTATGACAGTAAAGTTAACAGTCTAGGGGTGGGGTGGGATAAGCAAAGGCCTGCTTGAGGTGATAAGGATGAGCAGGGTTGACAGGAGAGAATTAGGTGTAGATGTGGGAATGGCATTGTAGACAAAGGGAACAACGTGTACAAAAGTCCTGTGGAGAGAAGGAATATGTCATATGTTTCAGTAGGTGGAAGAATGTCAGTGATACAGAACAGAGATCAAACTTTTTCTGCAATGTGCCAGATAGTAAATATTTCAGATTTTGTAGGTCATATGATCCTTGTAGCAGTTACTCAACTCTGCTGTTGTAGCATGAAAGCAGTCATGACTGTATTCCAATAAAACTTTGTTTTATAAAAACAGGTGGCATGAATTTGGCCTAAGGGACTGAGGCTGACTCTATACCCTCAGTGGAGCATACTGAGGAGATGATGGTGAGGTAAGCACAACATCCTTATGAGGCTGGTATTAATTACCCCATTTTATAGGTGAGGAAATTATAGTTCAGAAATGTAGTAATTTGCCCAAGGTCACCTAGCTGGTAGGTGACAGACTGATGAATCAAAAGCAGGCTGTATGACTCCAAAGATCATGTTTCTCTCTTCTTAAAAAAAAACAAAAAACTTTATTTTATCTGATTACAAATATAACAGCTATTCAGATATCAAACATTTCATAAATATATAATGTAAATGAACAACACCCTCAAAATCCCAAATTTCAAAAAAACCCACTATCAATAATTTAGCATGTATCCCTCCATTTTCTGTATGTATTGTAACATATATTATTATTCTGCTTAAAAAATAAAAATGGGGTCACATTCTTCAGACTTGTATACAATTTCCTGTTTTTTACTTACCAATATAGCATGGGCATTTTTTCATGACAATGCATATCATATCCAATCAAAAGGTAGAGATTGTCACACTGGACAAAAAACAAGATCCAACTTATGCTATTTACAGGAGACACACTTTAGATTCAAAGATACAAATAGATTCAAAATAAAAGGATGGAATAAGAAATCATGCAGACAGCAATCACAAGAAAACTGGAATGGCTACACTAATATCAGACAAAATAGGTTTTAAAACAAACAATATTACTAGAGATAAAGAGGGACATTTTATAATGACAAAAGGATCAATCCATCAGGAAATTAGCTAAGTTGTAGGATGCAAGATCCAACAACAACAGCAAAAACAGTTATTTTCATACTCTAGAAATGAACAATCAAAAGGAAATTAAGAATATAATTCCATTTACAACAACATAAGAAGAATGAAATACTTCGTGGCTTAGGTATCCAGTGCTGCTACAACAGAAATACTACAAGTGGATGGTTTTAATGAAGAGAAGTTTATTTCCTCATAGTCAAAGTAGGCTAAAAGTCCAAATTCAGGGTGTCAGCTCCAGGGGAAGTCTTTCTCTCTCTGTTGGCCTTCTCATCAATGTTCCCCCGGGCTAGGAGCTTCTTTGCGCAGGGACCCCGTCCAAAGGACACGCTCTGCTCCTGGCACTGCTTTCTTGATGGTATGAGGTTCCTCTGTCTCACTGCTCACTTCTGTCTTTTATATCTCAAGAGATTGCCTCAGGACACAATCCAGTCTTGTAGATCAGGTCCTGCCTTACTAACACAACTGCCACCCATCCTCCCTCATTAACATCATAGAGGCAGGTTTACAACATAGAGGAAAATCACCCAGTACCAGGAATCATGGCCTAGCCAAACTGATACATACATTTTTGGGGGGACATCATTCAAACCATGACACTTAGGAATAAATTTAACCAAGGAGGTGTAAGAATTGTACACTGAAAACTACAAATACTGCTTGCTGAAAGAAATTAAAGAAGACCTAAATAAATGTAAAGAAATTACATGTTCGTGGATTGGAAGACTTCATATTGTTAAAATGGCAATACTTCCCAAAGTGACCTCCAGATTCAATGCAATCCGTATCAAAATCCCAATGGCCTTTTTTGCTAAAATGGAAAAGCTGGTTCTAAAATTCATATGAAATTGCAAAGGACCCTAAATGTCCAAAACAATCTTGAAGAAGAACAAAGTTGGAGGGCTCACAGTCCTGACTTCAAAACTTAATACAAAGTTACGCTAATTAAAACAGTGTGGTATTGTCATAAGAACAGACATATAGAGCAATGGAATAGAATTGGGAGTCTAAAAATAAACCCATTTATCTATGGTCGATTGATTTTTAATAAGAGTGCCAACATCATTCAATGGGGGAAAGAACAGTCTCTTCAACAAATGGTGCTGGGACAGTGGATCCACATACAAAAGAATGAAGTTGGACCCTTACCTCACACCATATACAAAAAGTAACTCAGTATGGATCAAAGACCTAAATATAAGATCTAAAACTATAAAACTCTTAGAAAGAAACATAGGGGTAAATCTTTGTGACCTTGGGTTTGGCAATAATTTCTTAGATATGACACAAAAAGTATGAGCAACAAAAGAAAAAAATAGATAAATCAGACTTTGACAAAATTTAAAACTTTTGTGCATCAGATGACACTATTAGGAGAATGAAAAGACAACACACAAAATGGAAGAAAATATTTGTAAATCATATTTGTAAATCTGATAAGGGTCTAGTAACCAGAATATATAAAGAACTCTTATAATACAACAACAAAAAGATAAACAACCCAATTTAAAAATGGGCAAAGGACTTGAATAGTGTTAATGATTGAACTGTGTCCTCCAAAAGATATATTGGGGGACCTGTGAATGTGACCTTGTTTGGAGATAGTGTTTTTCTTTTGCTACCAGTTAACAAGGTCATACCAGAGTAAGGTGGGTCTTAATCCGATATAACTTGTGTCTTATAAAAGAGGAGGACAGACAGGGACACACACAAGGGGGAAGGTACCATGTGAAGGTACATGTATGAGCACCAAAGGAACACCAAGGACTTCCAGCAGCCACTAGAAGCCAGGAGGGAAGCATGGAGCAGTTCCTCTCTCAGCTTCCTCAGAAGGAACTGACACATCTGTCTTAGGCTGGGTTCTCTAGAGATGCAAAACCAGTAAAGCATATAAATATATACAGAAGGAGATTTATATCAAGGAAACAGTTCATGCGATTGTAGAGGCCATAATGTCCCAAGTCTGTGGATCAGGGTAGAGGCGTCTCCCAATTCACGCAGCCACAGAAGCTTGCGAGCCCAAGATCAGCAGGTCGGAAAGCAGGGCTCTTGCTCACAGGCTGTGAAGGTCGACAAATTCCAAGATCGACAGGCAAGACCACAAGGCTTCTCCAGATTCATGTAGCTGCAGAGGCTGGTGAACCCAAGATCGGCAGGTCAGAGAGCAAGGCTCTGCTCACAGGCTGTGAAGATCGACAAATCCCAAGTTCAGCAGATAAGCTGACAGCTCAAGTCCCAAAAACTGGAGGTGAGATGACAGGAGGCAGCCATAGGATCAGATCCAGAGGAAGCAAAAAGCCAAAACGTCTGCTTATATTCAGATGCATGCCACACCTGCAAGGAAGCTCCCTTTCATCTCATTGGCTACTCACAGCAAATTCTATCATGGGAGCGATCACACATAAACACTGAGAATCATGGCCAAGCCAAGTTGACACACAATCTTAACCATCATAGTCCACCCCTTGTCAATTTGGCACATGTACACATCTCCTAAAACCATACATGATCTCTGAATAAAGACAGTTAGAAAGTCATACCTGCACCTAACAAGATACAACTAACATGCGTACAATCGAAAACGCACTAGCCCCATTTACATCTTATAAGTGAAGAAAACAAAAATATTTAATGCACACATACAAAGCAGAAATACTCACAACAATTACAGTCCCCATTTCTGCAACTGGTCATGTGGCCGTAACTGGTATTTAGAACTACCTTCTTCCACCACCCATTCTGTATTCCCTTTGCCCTCAGCAAGCACCTCGGTAGTCATAGTTCTTTGCCTGGTGGGGTGACCCAAACCTTCATTCCTGAAGACTCTGGGTCATTAGTAGTTATTTCAGAATTAGGTTGCTGTAGTTTTCCATTGACTTTAATCACAGGGCATGGTAGTACTAAGAGATTACCTAAGGAATCTCCTGCATTCCAGACATACTCTTCTTTACTTCCATTATGTAATATCAATCCAATTTCCTCTTGGTAATCAGGATCAATCACACCAGCCAGTATGGTAACTTCCTTCTTTGCCTGTTGATCCAGAGGCATAGGAACCCAACCCAAAGTGGCCAAGTCGCATTCTTAACTTGCAGTTCAGAGGAATCAGTGATGTGTTTCCAGGTGGGAGCATTCCTCCCTTTGGAACTAAGGCCTCTAGGCCTGCAGAGCATAAAGTCATGGGGACTTGAAGCAAAAATCTTGCAAGTGGGTCACTAGGGGTAATAGTGAGTGGTGCCACTCCCATTTTCACCCCTTGATTCCTGAACCTGTGAATCCTGGCTATGGGAGAAACAGCACCATATATCGGATGCTGGCTTAGAGCATATACAGCCTCCTGGAGAATACTGCCTCAACCCTGCAAGGTATTGCCACCTAGCTGGTGCTGTAATTGTGTCTTTAGAAGGCCATGCCATCGTTCTATCAAGCCAGCTGCTTCAGGATGATGGGGAACATGGTAAGACCAGTGAATTCCATGAGCATGGACCCACTGCCACACTTCATTTGCTGTGAAGTGAGTCCCCTGATCTGAGGCAATGCTGTGTGGGATACCATGACACTGGATAAGGTATTGTGTAAGTCCACGGATGGTAGTTTTGGCAGAAGCATTGTGTACAGGGAAGGTAAATCCATATCCAGAGTGACAGCAAGTGTCTATTCCAGTAAGGACAAAACGCTGCCCTTTCCATGATGGAAGTGGTCCAATGTAATCAACTTGCCACCAGTTTGCTGGCTGATCACCTCAAGGGATGGTGCCATATGGGGGACTCACTGTTGCTCTCTGCTGCTGGCACATTGGGCACTCAGCAGTGGCTGTAGCCAAGTCAGCCTTAGTGAGTGGAAGTCCATGCTGCTGGGCCCATGCATAACCTCCATCTCTGCCACCATGGCCACTTTGTTCATGAGCTCATTCGGCAATGACAGGAGCAGCTGGGGAAAAAGGATGACTGGTTTCCACAGAACACGTCATCCTATCCACTTGATTGTTAAAATCACGCTCTGTGGAGGTCACCCTTTGGTGAGCATTCACATGAGACACAAATATCTTTACTTCTTTGGCCCATTCAGAGAAGTCTATACACATACCTCTTCCCCATAAAACCTTGTCTCCAATTTTCCAATCATGTTCCTTCCAAGTCCCTGACCATCCAGCCAAACCACTGGCCACAGCCCATGAATCAGTATATAATCACACATCTGGCCATTTCTCCTTCCAAGCAAAGTGAACAGCCAGGTACACTACTCAAAGTTCTGCCCATTGAGAGGATTTCCCTTCACCACTGTCCTTCACGGTGGTCCCAGAAAGGGGCTGTAGTGCTGCTGCCATCCACTTCTGAGTGGTGCCTGCATATGGCACAGAACCATCTGTAAACCAGGCATGAGTTTTCTCTGTGTCATGGATTGAATTGTGTCCTCCAAAAAATGTGTGTAGCAACTTGACTAGGTCATGATTCTCAGTATTGTATGACTGTGTTATCTGATGTGATTTCCTTATGTGTTGTAAACTCTTATCACTATGATGAGGTTATACTGATGAGGCTGACAAGATTAGATAGTGTCTTAATGCAATCTCTTTTGAGATATAAATTAGAGAAGCGAGCAGAGACACATAGGAACCTCACACCACCAAGAAAGCAGTGCTGGGAGCAAAGCGCATCCTTTGGACCTGAGGTTCCTGAACTGAGATGCTTCCAGACCCAGGGAAGACTGATGCATCACAAAGACCTTCCAGACCAAGGGAAGATTGATGACACAGGCACCACTGGATCAGCTGGATCATATGGTCCAAGTGGCAAAGCAGCTTGCACAGCAGCCTGAACCTGTTGCAGAGCCTTCTCTTGTTCTGGTCCCCACTCAAAACTAGCAACTTTTCAAGTCACTTGATAAACAGGCTGGAGAAGCACACTCAGATGAGGGATATGTTGCCTCCAAAATCCAAAGAGGCCCACTAGGCATTGTGCCTCCTTGTTAGCTGTGGGAGCAGCGAGATGCAATAACTAATCTTTCACTTTAGACGGATGTCTCGACGTGCCCCACACCACTGGACCCCTAGAAATTTCACTGAAGTGGAAGGTGCCTGAATTTTTGTGGGATTAATTTCCCACCCTCTAGCATGCAAATGTTATTTACCAATAAGTCCAGAGTCATTGACACTTCTTCCTTACTAGGTCCAGTCAGCATAATGTCATCAGTGTAATGGACCAGTGTGATGTCTTGTGGAAGGGAAAGGCGATCAAGGTCCCTGAGGACTAAATTATGACACAGGGCTAAAGAGGTGATGTAGCCCTGAGGTAGGTAAGTGAAGGTGTATTGCTGGCCTTGCCAGCTGAAGGCAAACTGCTTCTAGTGGTCCTTAGAAACAGGTATGGAGAAAAAGGCATTAGCCAGATCAGTAGGTGCATACCAGGTACCAGGAGATGTATTAATTTGCTCAAGCAGTGAAACTACATCTGGAACAGAAGCTGCAATTAGAGTCACCACCTGGTTAAGTTTTCGATAATCTACTGTCATTCTCCAAGATCCATCTGTTTTTTTGCACAGAACAGGCAGGCGAATTGAATAGGGATATGGTGGGAATCACCACCCCTGCATCTTTCAAGTCCTTGATGGTGGCAGTAATCTCTGCAATCCCTCCAGGAATGGAGTATTGCTTTTGGTTTACTATTTTCCTAGGTAGGGGCAGTTCTAATGGCTTCCACTTGGCTTTTCCTACCATAACAGCCCTTACTCTATTTGTCAGGGATCCAGTGTGGGGGTTCTGCCAGTTGCCATTTCCAATCATGCATTCTGGAACTGGGGAAATCACTACAGGATGGGTTCGGGGACCCACTGTGAGACAAACATGAGCCAAGACTCCATTAATAACCTGACCTCCATATGCCCCCACTCTGACTGGTGGGCCACAGTGACATTTTGGGTCTCCTGGAATTAGTGTCAGTTCAGAGCCAGTATCCAGTAATCCATGAAAAGTCTTATTATTTCCTTTTCCCCAATGAACAGTCACTCTTGTAAAAGGCCATAGATCCCTTTGTGGAAGGCTGGGAGAAAGAGTAACATTAAAAATTTTTGGCAGTGTATTGGAGTCCTTCCTCAAGGGGATGCAGCCTCCTCTTCATTCAAGGGGTTGTGGGTCTTCAACCTCACTCAAATTCGGGAACTGATTGAGGAACCATGACTCTCTATTCTGGCGATTTGAGTTAGACTGCTGTTCACCTGACCTAGAATTCATCCGTTTGTACAGATCAAGTAAATATTTAGTAGATTTCCTATCTATTTCACTCTTAAGGACACCATGATTAAGTAGCCAATGCCATAAGTCCATACGAGTCAGACTATACTGATTACTCCTTTGACTACTCTGTCCATTACTGTAACCACGCCCCCCTTGTCTTTGTCGATTGAGTGCAGCCACTTGGCCCCTACTACCACAGGGTCCAATCAGCCCCATTGTAGTTAGGTGTCTTAATTCAGTTAGGGTGGTTCCCACTATCAAATTTGACTTACATAAAATAGCAATCACAGCAGTCTTCAAGGATGCTGGAGCTCCCTTCACAAATTTGTTCCTCACAATTGTGCTAAAAGGTGTGTCCTCTGGGCACTCCATGTGTGGGTCTGTGGGTCTAACTTGATAAATCCACTCTAGCATGCCAATTTCCCTAAGCCTTTGGATACCTTCTTCTACAGTATACCAAGACAAGTCTGGTACTTTAACTTGATTTAGTGTAGGCCACCTTGTAATCCATGCTTCAGCAACTCAACCAAATAAACTATCAGATCCTTTCCTAACTTCTCAAGCTGAAACAGTGAATGAACAATCTGTGCTTAGTGGACCCATATCAATAAACTCAGACTGATCCATCTTTATGTTCCTTGCGCCATTATCCCACACCCTTAATAGCCATTCCCACACATATTCCCCAGGTTTCTGTTTGTACATATTAGAAAAGTCAAATAGTTCTTTTGGAGTGTAGCACACCTCCCCTTGGGTCACACTTTGTACTTCACCTTTTGGGGCTCACTGGGATTTAAGCCTAGTTATAGGTCTAGAAGCCAGAATCAGTAGTGTGGAACTGTTTTGAGAACATTCAGTATTGTCTTGTAAAGCATCTGCCTCAGGAGATGCCCCAGGCAATGACTCAGGCAAGCGCTCTTTAGAAGCAACTGGGCTAGGGCTAATCTCATTAGGTGGGAGTAGAGGGGCTAATGGTTTTTCTGGTCAGGGTGGTTTAGTAGACAAACATGAAGTAATCTCTTCAGATGGGACTAGTTCTGCTGGCAGGAGTGATTCAACAGAATTTATGGGCTCAGTGTCCCCAGCTTCCTGATTATCTGCCCATATGTCCCCATCCCAAGTTTCAGGATCCCATTTCTTCCCAGTCAATGCCCTTACTTTAACTTCAGACACCTCTCAAGGTTGGCAGTTGAGCTGGCGTTGTAATTCAGCCACTCTTACAATAAGACTCTGGGTTTGGTTTTCGGCAATTTCGGCTCTGTTACTACAAGAAATAAGGCTTTCTTTCAAAGCACAAGTGGAAGCCTTGAGGTCATGTATGCGGCACTTGAGCTTTGACTCTAAAGTCCTGAGTGCATCTTTCTTTCACCAGTTTGTCTAGGCAAAGTAGGACAAACCAACCAGCTTCCTTATACTTCTAATTCTGACAAAGCTGTAGAAAGATATCACACGTGTTCACCCTGAGCCTTGCCTTTACCGATACCTGATCTACTGGTGGTGATATTTTGAGTATTTGTATCGCCACCTCAAGCCATGGACTAGCAGTGCCCTCTTTACTGCTGGAAGCAGAGTCATCAACATCTTTAAGACTAACCAGACTTGAGAACCAATTTAGAAAACTCATCCCTCCAATTTTGTTTCTCTAGAACCACTCTTGGTACCATATGTCTCAGGCTGGGTTCTCTAGAGAAGCAAAACCAGTAAAGCATATAAATATATATATAGAGAGATTTATATCAAGGAAACAGCTCACACAATTGTAGAGGCCAGAACGTCCCAAGTCCGTGGATCAGGGTAGAGGCCTCTCCCAATTTATGCAGCCGCAGAAGCTGGTGAGCCCAAGATCGGCAGGTCAGAGAGCAGGGCACTCGCTCACGGGCTGTGAAGGTCGACAAATTCCAAGATCAACAGGCAAGACCACAAGGTTTCTCCTGATTCATGTAGTTGCAGGGGCTGGCGAACCCAAGATCGCAGGCAGTCAGAGAGCAGGGTTCCACTTACAGGCTGTGAAGATCGACGAATCCCAAATTCGGCAGATAAGCTGACAGCTCAAGTCCCAAGAACTGGAGGTGAGATGACAGGAGGCAGCCACAGGATCCAGATCCAGAGGGAGCAAAAAGCCAGAATGTCTGCTTATATTCAGATGCAGGCCACACCTGCAAGGAAGCTCCCTTTCATCTGACTTGCTACTACAGCAAATTCAATCATGGGAGTGATCATATATAAACACTGAGAATCATGGCCCAGCCAACCTGACACACAATCTTAACCATCACAATGTCCAATATCCTGATTTGGACTTCTAGCATCCAGAACTGTGAGCCAATCAATTCCTGTTCTTTAAAGCCATCCATTTGTGGTATTTTGTTATGGCAGCTCTAGGAAATTAAAACAGACATTTCTCCAAAGAAGATATACAAATGGCCAACAAGTCTATGAAAAGACACTCAACATCATTAGTCATTGGGGAAATACAAATCAATACCACAATAAGATACCACCTCACACTCACTAGGTTGGCTATAAAAAAAGTAAAACAAAAACTGGAAAATAGCAAGTATTGGCAAGGATGTAAAGAAATTGGAACCCTCATACGTTGCTGGTGGGAATATATAATGGTGCAGCTGCTGTGGAAAAGAGTTTGGTGTTTCTGCAGTAAGTTAAACACGGAATTACTATATGATCTAGCAACTTCATTCCTAGGTATATACCAAAAATAATGGAAAACAGGTGTTCAAACAAAAACTTGTACACAAATGTTCATAGCAGCACTATTCACAATAGCCAAAAGGTAGAAACATCCCAAATGTCTCTCAATGGATGAATAGATAAACAAAAGGTAGTATCTCCATACAATGGATAAAAATGAATGAAGTACTGATACATGCTACAAAATGGATGAACCCTGAAAACATTTATGCTATGTGAAAGAAGCAAGACACTAAAAGCCACATACTATATGATTCCATTTATATGAAATGCCCAGAATAGGCAAATCTATAGAGAAAAAGTAGATTAAGGATTGCCAGGGGAATGGAGGGAACGGGAAATTGAGATTCCTTACAGGTATTGAGTTTTTTTAATGTGGTGCTTGGAATGTTCTGGAATTAGATGGTGATGATGGTTGTACAACATTGTGAATGTACTAAAAACCAGGGAATTAAACACTTAAAAATAGTTAAAATGGTGAATTTTATGTTATGTGATTTTATCTAAAAAAAATGGGCGAAGGCTCTGAAAAGACATTTTTCTAAAATATGCAAATAGCCAATAGCAGAGGAAAAGATGTTCAACATCATTAGTCATCAGGGAAACCAAAATCAAAACCATAAGGTGATACCATTTTACATCCACTAGGACAGCTACAATCAAAAAGATAATAACACGTGTTAGCAAGTTATTTGGGGTCTGATAATGGCTCAGTGGTTCAGAGTTTGGCTGCTAACGAAAAGGTCGGCAGTTTGAATCCACCAGCCGCTCCTTGGAAACCCTATGAGTAGTTCTAGTTTGTCCTGTAGGGTTGTTATGAGTCTGAATTGACTTGATGACAATGGGTTTAGTTTGGCTTAATGTTGTTTCTTGATTTAGGTGCTGGCTGCATGTTTGTTTACTTTGTGAAAATTCATTAGCTTTACACTTGCCCATACTAAGCCTTTATGCAAAGTAGAAAAAGTGCACTTTATTTCCCTTTGTCTGAAAATTATGAGCTGATTTTGGAATAACAAGGCACTTACTGCCATCTGCTGGAAATTAACACAACAGATTTACAAACCTACAACGTCTATAATGTGAATAGCACCCACTTAGATGTGGTTTCCTCCTGCAGGGCAGAACTTGCCGAACTGAATATGGTAACCCTGTTTGACTCTCGTGATGAGCCCTGCAGAGAGTAGAATGTTGGCGCTTTCTGGGAAGGTTTATCCTTTTTTCTCCTGTTTGTTGTTATTTGTTTGTTCTTCTGAAAGACATCATACAAGTAACCACTATCAATCTTATCATTGCAAAGCCCATTCGGACACACACATGAAAATAGAAGTTCAGTAAATGCTCATTTGATTAAATTGCTTATATCAAAGAACAACTGATTTGCTTTTTATTTACCCAAGTCTGAATCCAGAACAATAAACTGGGGGTCTTAGGACTACTTTTCTTGCTCAAAACACTCTGTGAAACAGCCTGAAAATGTATTCAGAGGCTTCTGTTCATCTGCTGCATGTTGAGGCCATCACACGTGCTAGACACTCTTCTAGACATTCTTATGTAATAACTCATTTAATCCTCATGACGACCTTATGAGATTATCCACATCTTAGAGATAATACAACTAAGGCACAAAAAAGGTAAGTGATATTACAAGTGGTGGTTTTTCAAAAAGAGCTTCCTTGGGGGAGCTTACAGTCTATTTGGGACACAAAACAAAAGAAATAAAGAAGAAGAAAATGCTTCAGACCCTGTCAGACAAGTCATTTATCTCCTTCTGGTCTCATTTTCTTGTCTGTAAAACAAGGAGATTGGATTTGCCCAAGATCACATAGCTAATAATTGGCAGAGTTAGAATCTGAACTTGGGCATTTTGGCTTCCGAGCCCAATCTTGTAATCATTACGTATACTGTCTGCCAGTTCATGGTCTGTTCTTGTTCCTTTGCTGCCTTCCTGTGGGCCTGTGGACACTGCCTATGCTGCTATTTTCACTTCCAGGATGTGTAGGTGCCCGAGTTGGCACCTGTGTCCTCAGCTCCTTGTTTCCTTGCTGATCCCAGCAAAGCCAATGACCCTTGGCTTAAGGAAATGCATAAGAAAGTGAAAAATAAGGACAGTGGCTCAGGTTGTGGAATTTTTCAGAGCTTTCTTACCTTTAAAATCTTTTGTGGGACTTGGAGGTATATGGATGATGTCATTTCAGTCCTGCTGGCAGGACCCCTGTCTAGGTAGAATCAGGTGACCAGAGTTTCTCATTCAGTCTTTCCGGTTAATTAATTAATCAATCAAGCAACTGATTAATTGTATCATTATTCAAATAGTCACTCTGGCTCTGTCAGATTTCCAGAATAACACAAAACAGTACATACTGTATGGTTCTGTTTATGTGAAGTTCAAGACCTGTCAAAGTTAATTTATGGTGCTAGAAGTCAGATAGTGGTTACCATTGGGGGATCAGGTATTGACTGGGAGGGGACATTTGGCAAGGGACAAAAGGGAGCTCTCTTAGTTGTCAGAGATGTTCTGTAACTTGATCTAGGTGGTGGTAACACAGGAACATAGGTAAAAATTTATTAGGTATACAGTTAAGATTTTTGCATTTTGCTGCATATAAATTATACCTCAATTTTTAAAAAGTTTCAAAAAAATAATTTCCAGCCTCTTGTAAAGTCCCTTAGGTGTTAATTTTAATAGGCTCACTGTGGTTCTCTTTGTTTTTCTCTGCCCTTTTGGACCCAGCACCTAGTATAGTGCACAGGATCCATACATACAACAAATATTTATTGAGCGCCTACTCTGTGCCAGGCACTGTGCTATGTGCTGAAGAAACAGCGGTGAACAACATGGATAAGGTCTCCCTACTTATGGAGTCCACATTTTAGTAGCAATAAACAACCTAGCCTGTTCTATCAAGGATAAGTACGTGCTGCTAAGAGGACCTGTCTGGGGGGTCCAGAGAAGGTGTTCTTGGGGTAGTGACATTTGAGTTTGGATCTGAAGGCTAAGCAGAGCATTTCAGGCAGAGGATCAGGCAGAGGGTCCTGAGGAGGGAGGGGTACAATGTGTAATGAATTGAAGACGACCATTGTGGCTGCAGCCCAGAGATGGAAGAGGGCCGGAGATGCACCTGGAGAGGTGGGGAGGACAACAGTAAGACATTTATTTGATCTTTATCTTAAGAGCAACATGAAGTCATCAAATAGTTTTAAATACGGGAGTGACATAATCAGATTTCTGATTTAGAAACGTTACTCTGACAGCAGAGTGGAGAATAGATTGGAGGGGGGCAGGGAGGATGTGAAAAGGCAGTGGGGTGGCTACTGCAGCAGTCCAAGCACATAGTGTGTGCTCAATAAATATTTATGAATGAAAGGGCTCCTGACTTCTTTTCTTAGATGAGACCAGTACACCTACAAGTATTTTACAATCCATCTGCTCATCTTCTGTGATGCTCAAAACAGACTCTTAACTTCCATTTTACAGATGAGGAAACTGAAGTTCAGAGAGGCAAAGAAAATTACACAGCTATCAACAGGGAAAGCCAGACCTGAATTCAGAGTGTATAACATCAAGCCCAGTGCTGTGGAGGCCTCCCTACATTTGAGGAGAGGGGAGGGGAGGGGGCCACACACACTTGTTCCCAAAAGAGATACATTTATTGAGCATCTTCTGAGCTTGCTAGTGTAGTGGTGAGGGGAAAAAGTAGAGAGGAACTCATAGACAAATAATGATAAAGGCTGTTATCTTTAACAATTGTCAGGCACTGTGCCAAGTGCTCTCCATGCCTTCCTCATTTCCTCTTTGCAATCACAACTACTATCCCCATATTTCAGATGGGGAAACTGAGGCTTGGAGAGGTGACTTACCGAAAAACACCCAGCCAGAGTGCTCCCGCTGGGTTGTGTAGTGGTTAGAAGTGGGGGCAGGAGTGACTGGCGACGTTACCACCCAGAGAAGCAGACACAAATGCGCGCAGTACCGGCTCCGCACCCACGTGAGCGGGCGCTCGCTCCTCGGGCTCCCGGGGACGTTTGATCACGTGAACAGGCCCCGCCCCTCTGGTTGGCCCCGCCCCCTCCCGCGCTCCCTCCTTCTCTCCCTCCCTCCCTCCCCCTCCCTCCCCGGCCCGGTCCGGCCCATCCCCCTCCCCGCCGGCTCCCTGAGGCCCTGGCGGGTCGGGCTGCGGGCGGCCGGGAGCAGACGGCCGGGCAGAGGGGCGCACGTGAGGACGGACGGACGGACGCACAGAGGGCTGCGGGCACGCACGGCCCGGGCTGGCGCTCCGAGGCCCGCCGGGGAGGGCCGGAGCGGCGCTCAGGTGAGGCAACGGCGGCGCGAGCCCGTAACGGGTGGGCCCGCCGGGCGTCTGCGGTCTCAGCCCGGCTGGCTCCGCGGGAAGGAAGTGCCCCTCGGGCCCGGCGCGGGAAAATGGCGCCGGCCGACCGTGGAGCGCGGCCTGAGTGCGGGCCGGGCCCGGAGCCGCCCCGCCCGACCGCCCGCCGGGCTGGTGTCCCCGTCGCCATGTTGGGGAGCGGGCGCCAGGCCTGCGGGCGGGGGCGCTGAAGGGAGCGGGGGCTTGGCCGGGGGTGGGGAGGGTGTGGGACGCCTGGTCTGGGGCGCTGAGGGAGTGCAGGGCCGGGCCAGGGTCTGCACTGCGTGGCGCTCGGGGCCCTGGGAACTGGCGGGAGCCGGACGTGGGGTCTTGGCCTGGGTCGCGAAAAAGGGACACTGGGTCCGAATGAAACCGTGGCCGGGGTCTTTTGAGTTGGGTGGGGGCACGACCTGGAGCCGAGTTGGGCCATAGGCGGTGTTCAGGACCCCAGGACAGGTTGGACCCGGGGGCGTGGAGGCCTAGCTCAAGCTGTCAAGGCTAGGACAGTTATGGAGGTGGGTTTGACCAGAAACCGGGGACCTTTGGGTTCAGGCAGAGGTATCGGATTGGGCAATCCTCGGAGTCCTGGGGCTGAATTGCAAGTCCACATAACCCCCAAGGGACTGAAGACTTGTGTACCCCAGGATTCTCTACCCTTTATTGGCGAGAGCACCAGAAAAAGTGAAGGGTTTGATGAGAAAGAGATAAGAGGGGGCTGAGGTTTGAGTGTAGGAGCTGGCCAGCAGAAGGGGTGCAGAGTGGAGCTGGTTGGCAAGGAGGGAGAGAGCCTCCATCAATTTAGGGAGTTTGTGTCTTTAAAAGGAGGAACCAGGCTGTTTGGGGGCGGTGACCCAAGGTGTCTTCCCAGGAAGGGGACAGCCCACTGCTTAAGAGCAGGGTCACCTGGGGAGGGCATCAGAAAGGCATTATCGAAGCCAGTAAGAATGGTGAGGAGGAGTGAATGGTGTAATGGTTTCAGATCTTGTAGTGATTTTAGCTGAGACATAAAAAAGTAAAGTTGACTTCCCAAGATCTTACAAGTTAGTGGCAGAGGGGATTCTGGAACTCAGGTTTGCTACCTCCTCATTCATTACACTGCCTTTGAGGAATTTGCTAGCTGGGAGAGAAATGTTAAGTAAAGAATGGCAGTATGTATCAGAGAACTATTAATGAATTTTGTTTTGTAATGAGTTGTCAGTGCAAAGGCTGTGAGGGGATACAAAAAAGTATAGGTAACCAGCTATTTGTTATTTCCTAGTTCACTTCCATTTATGCAAAAAAGTTATCTTCCAGACCCTTTTGATCTCTAACTTTCTGTAATTTTTAGAGATGATCTTTCTCTTTGAGTAGTTGGAACCAACTCGACCTCAACGGGCTTGTTTTTTTATTTTTTATTTTTTTAAATACAGTAAATGGACACAAAAAGCCTAAAAAGATAACAGTGAACAATGATAGACACCGAGAATCTCTATCATGATCAAACTTTAACTGAAGTTTGATCCTGATAGAAAGGAGTTCAAAGTTCAAATGCGCTATGGTAGAGTTCTGAGGGAAACTATGCAAATTGGTCATGATATGGCAGGTCCAGAGCCCCTATATAATTAAAAAGGTTAAGAGAGCATTCATAACAGTAAAATTTTCAATATCATGTGTATATACAGCAACACATTTTTTCTGCATCTTTCTAATACAGGGGTGCTTAACCGTGTGTAATAGGCTGCTTAGCATCCGAGGAAGCCTATGGACTCCTCTCAGAATAATTTTTTTTTTCTTGTTTTTTTATTGGTTAACAACCCCATGACATGTCAACACTCTCCCTTCTCAACCTTGGAGGACCTTTTTTTTGGTGAAAATATACATAGCCAAAGTTACACCATTTCAAAAGTTTCTACATGTACAATTCAGTGACATAAATTACATTCGTCCAGTTGTGCTGCTATTCTCACTATTCTTATTAAAATTATTCCATCACCATTGTCTCCAACTCACTGTCCCCTAGGCTTCCAATCAAACCTTTTGAGTTGCTGTTGTCAATTTGATCTCACATAGATAATGGTTTTTTGTGTGTGTGTGACTTAGATGAAGGTTTGTAGAACAAATAGTTTCTCATTTAAACAGTTAGTACACATATTGCCCTATAACAATGGTTAACAACCCCATGACATGTCAACACTGTCCCTTCTCAACCTGGGGTTTCCTATTACCAGCTTTCCTGTCCCCTCCTGCCTTCTAGTCCTTGTCCCTGGACTGCTGTGCCTCATTAGTCCCGTTTTGTTTTATGGGGCTGTCCAGTCCCTGGCTGAACGGTGAACCTTGGGAGTGACTTCACCGCTGAGCTAAAAGGGTGTCCGGTGGCCATACTCTCGGGGTTTGTCCAGTCTGTCAGGCCAGTAAATCTGGTCTTTTTTTTTTTTTTTTTTGGTGAGTCAGAATTTTTTTCTACATCCTTCTCCAGCTCTGTCCTGGACCTTCTATTGTGACCCCGGTCAGAGCAGTCAGTGGTGGTAGCCAGGCACCATCTAGCTGTACTGGACTCAGTCTGGTTGAGGCCTTGGTAGTTGTGGTCCATTAGTCCTTTGGACTAATCTTTTCCTTGTATCTTGTTCTCTTCATTCTCTTTGCTCCCGAAGGGATGAGACCAGTGGAGTATCTTAGATGGCTGCTCAGAGGCTTTTAAGACCCCAGATGCTACTCACCAAGGTAGAATGTAGAACATTGTCTTTATAAGCTGAGTTGTGCCAATTGAGCTAGATGTTCCCTGAGACCATGGTCCTCACAGCCCTCCACCCAGCAATTCAGTCTCTTAGGGAGTTTGGAAGTGTCTATGGAGCTTCCATGACCTTTCCTTGTACAAGTTGTGCTTGCTTCCCCAGTATTGTGTACTGTCATACCCTTCATCAAAGTTACCACTTATCTATTGTCTATTTAGTACCCCCCCCACCCCTCCCATCCCTTGTAACCAACAAAGATTGTTTCTTTTTGTGTGTAAACTTTTACATGAGTTTTTACAGTAGAGGTCTCATACAATATTTGTCCTTCTGTGATTGACTTATTTCACTCAGTGTCTTAGTCATCTAGTGCTGCTCCAACAGAAATACCACAAGTAGATCACTAACAGAGAAATTTATTTCCTCACAGTCTAGTAGGCTAAAAGACCAAGTTCAGGGTGTCAGCTCCAGGGGAAGGCTTTCTTCCTCTGTTGGCTCTGGAGGAAGGTCCTTGTCATCAATCTTCCCCTGGACTAGGAGCTTCTCTGCGCAGGAACCCAGGTCCAAAGGACACGCTCTGCTCCTGGCACTGCTTTCTTGGTGGTATGAGGTCCCCAACTCTCTGCTTGCTTCCCTTTCCTTTTATCTCTTGAGAGATAAAAGGTGATGCAAGCCACACCCCAGGGAAACTCCCTTTACATTGGATCAGGGTTGTGACCAGGGTAAGGATGATCCCACACTAATCCTCTTTCATGTAAAATTACAATCACAAAATAGAGGACTGGGAATCATGGCCTAGCCAAATTGATACACACATTTTTGGGGGGACACAGTTCAATCCATGACACTCAGCATAATGTTCTCCAGTTTCATCCATGTTATGAGATGCTTCACAGGTTCATCATTGTTCTTTATCTTTGCATGATAGTCCATTGTGTGTATGTACCATAGATTGTCCATTCATCTGTTGATGTGCATCTAGGTTGTTTCCATCTTTTTGCTACTGTGAACAGTGCTGCAGTAAATATGGGTGTGCGTATGTCTTTTCGTGTGACGGCTCTTATTTCTCTGGGATATATTCCTAGGAGCGGAGTTGCATTTTGTAGTGCTTTTTTTTTGTGGTGCAGACGTTTTCTTTGTTCCTCTTACTCTCCTGTGCTGAGTTCCTTTTGTTTGTGGATTTTTTTTTTTCATTTCTTTTGTTTTTGTAGGTTTTGTTTTTATTAAGACTTTATGTTTTTCTTCTTTATTTTAATGAGTAGGTTTGTTAACTTTCTTTGTGGTTACCTTGAAATTTACCTTTATCTTTCTAGATTTGAACCAGTCTGTTACTACTTGGTACCGCCTTGCCTTCCTCCATTAGAATGTTCTATACCTATACCATTTAGTCCGTTTTATTGTTCTGATGTTGTTGTCATTTACAGATTAACCTCTCTGGTTCCCTGTTGTAGTTCTTTTGGTTTTGCATAGTCCTTAAGAGTTCATTTCCTAGGTTGGTATCTGGCTAGTGCAGTCCTGTGTCCTATATTCAGCCTGTGGTCTGATGTTGTTTGTTCTCAGATCGAAGGACTCCCTTTAGTAAGTCTTGTAAATTTGGTTTGGTTTTTACATAGTCCCTTAATTTCTATTTATCTGGAAGTGACCTAATTTCACCATCATATTTGAATGAGAGTTTTGCAGGATATATTATTCTTGGCTGGCAATTTTTTTCTTTCAAGGTTTTATATATGTCATCCCATTGCTTTCTTGCCTGCATGGTTTCTGCCAAATAATCTGAGCTTAGTCTTATTGTTTCTCCTCTGTATGTGACTTTTTTTTTCCTCTCGAGCTGCTCTCAGGATTCTTTGTTTGTCTTTGGTTTTAGTGAGTGTGATTATGATATGCCTTGGTGATTTTCTTTTGGGGTCTGCCCTGTATGGGGTTCCTTGAGCTTCTTGAATGGTCAGCTTTTCATCTTTCATGATATTGGGGAAGTTTTCTGTCAGCAGTTCTTCAATGATCCTCTCTGTGTGTTCTGTTTTCTCCTCCTTTTCTGGAACTCCGATCACTCGCAGATTTTTTATTTTGATTGTATCCCACATAATTCTCAGGGTTTCTTCATTTTTCTTCATTCTTTTTTCTGTTTCCTCAGAGTTGTATCCAAGTGTTTGTCTTCAGTTTTGCTGATCCTGTCTTCCATCGTTTCATACCTGCTCCTCAGCCCTTCTATGACACTGTCCATTTCTGAAATCTTGTTGTTTGTCTTTTGGATTTCTAATTGTTGTTTATGTACGATTTCTAGTTGTGAATTTATTGTAGCGTTTTTTCCGGTATTATTTTCTTGAATTCTTACATTTTTTTGTCTGTGTTTTCCATGAATTTGTCTATTTGTTCCTCATTTTTGTCTGCTTTTTGCTTCAACTCTTGGATAATTCTGAATATTAGAGATTTGAATTCCCTATCAGTTAGGTCTAGTACCTTTTCTTCTACTGGAAGGTCATCTGGTGTTTTATTTTGGATGCCTACTGGAAGCATCTTGTCCTGTTTTTGTAAATGTTTTGATATTGTCTACTGTCTTTGGGACATTCAGTGGTTATTTTCCTCATTTATTGATTGTAGATTTGTTTGTTTCGTCCTCCTTTTTTGTTTTATTTGGTTATGTCTGAGCAGGCAGGCTGTGCGTTCTTTGTTGTTTGCTTGTCTGTGGGCACAATACTTTTTACCTCCTTCTCCAATGGGCAGGGTTAGTCACTCAGGTATGGTACAGTAGGGCAGGTCAAGCCAAAGGGGAGTTGCTGGGATGGGTTGTTTGTGGTACGTACCAGGGCTGACAGTGCAGACCGGGAATCAGTGCAGGGCAGGTTCCAGTAGGCCATTCCTGTGCTTGGGAATGTGATGTTCAGTGCACGGTGCAGGTGGGCCGGAAGGAGGGGGTAGATTGTGATGTGTGGAGCTGAGATGGGAATGGGAAAGCTGAGAGAGAGGAACAGGAGCCAAAAACGTACACAACATACACACAAACAAAAATGAGTGCTAAGGGAGCTTGCTGTTGGAGTGGAGAGATGAGAGACTGAGACATTGGGAAAAACAAAAATGAAAAAAGGTAAAAGAAAAAAATGAATAAATTGAGAGACTGGAAATGAAGAAAGACAAAAAGGGAATAAGAGAGGGAAGAAAACAAAACAAAGAAACAAAAGAAAAACCCAAAAACAAGAAAAAAGAAATGCCCGCAGGGATGTCCCGGTGCGTCTGCAAAGAGTAAGGGAGTAGCTTCCAAGCTGCGCGGTACTGCCCGGCTAGAAGGGGCTCCCAAGCTGGGAAAAGAAAAAGAAAACAAACAAACAAATCAAAACAGAACAATTCAGAGCAAACAAACGAACAAGAAAGCCCCAGGGGTCCCACCAGCATGACGGCATGGGCAGGAAGCAGTTTCACAGTCGAGTGGTGTTTCGCAGCCTTTCAGGAAGAAGCAAAGATGGCACACGGAGCCAGGTATTTGAGAGAAAAGAGGGGGAGATGGTGAGAGGTAAGGAAGAAATCTAAAGAAGTGGAAAAAGGCAACACCAGCAGCCAACAAAAGGCACTCAGGGAGCTGGCCAGTGTGGGCAGGTGGAATCCAAGTGACAGCGGGGTGAAGCTGGTGCTTCCCGGCCAAGAGACTGTGGCTGCAGGAAGCAGAGGAGGCTAAGTGGGGGGTGAAGAAGGGTGGGGGGGGGTGGAAAAGCCTATATTGTTGGTTACCGGTTGTTCTGTCTCATACTGGAATCTCTGTGAAGCTGCTTTCTTGTACTCCGTGTTCGCTGAATTCCGATAGGAGTCCAAGATGGCAGATCTGCGCTGCGGTAGCTGATAGGAGACCTGTGCATGTATCTCTCCTTGCTCTCTGTTCTCAGTCAGTTTCTTATTCCATTTGGTGCTTGGCTGAGTTCTTTATCTCTTCATTTGATGCTTAGGGCTTCAAGGTTGACATGTGACTCTGTTTTACTTAGTTTTTCTGATCTTTGCTGTGGAGGAACGGCGTGGTGCTTCTGACTATAGTGTCATGTTGCCCGGAAGTCCTCCGAATAATATTTTTAATTGCATAACATAAAGTAACATAGGATTACAAAAGAGACCAATTATATCTAAATAATTATTAAAATATACAAACTGATATAGGGCAAACCCTGGTGGCATAGTGGTTAAGAGCTGTGGCTAACCAAAAGGTCAGCAGTTTGAATCCACCAGGCACTCCTTGAAAACTGGATGGGGCAGTTCTACTCTGTCCTATAGGGCTGCTGTGAGTTGGAATTGACTCGACAGCAACAGGTTTGGTGTTTTTTGGTGATATGGTAATATATATACTTTATCAACACATTAACACATTAAAAAGATCTAGTGAAGAGTCTGATAATTATCATAATTTCAAAGAAATGAGCATGAATAATATTTTAAGGTATCTGCAACAACTGTAATATATAAAGATATCTGTGATGTCTGTATTGGCAGAGTCATAGGTGCTGCTAATACTACAGTGATTTGTTGTCTACACTCATATTTGAAGAAAATGGTAACTTCAGTTTGAGGTCAGTGAAAATAACGTGTTCACGGACTTCCTGAATTCTATCTGTGAGCTCTTGTCTGTAAACCTCACGTTAAGAAACCCTACTCTAATACCACCAGGCATATCTTGCATTCAACAGATATTTACTTGTGTCAAGACATCTGCTGTGTGTCAAGCACAGTACTCAATGTGCTAGACTCTGAGGATTCAAAGGTCTTTACTAAAAACACCAAACCTGTTGCCTTCCAGTCAATTCCGACTCATAGTGACCCTGTAGGACAGAGTAGAACTGCCCCATAGGGTTTCCAAGACTGTAATATGCTCACAGATCTACTGCGCCACCAGGGCAGAGTCTTTTCACTTTGAGTGTTTGGTCCAATGAGAAGTAGACATGTAAACAACGATAGTTTAGGATGGCAAATGCCAAAGGAGAGTTATCAAAGGTTGTAAGGACGCAATGGTGGGTGTATCTCTGCTCCAGGAATCAGGGAAGGTTTTGTGAAAGGGTCACACTTAAGATGTGTCTTGAAAGATAGAAGAGTTTGCAAGATGGAGAGTTGGAGGGAAGAGCTTTTCAGGTAAAGGCATGCATTTTCAGGGAATATAATTGAATGTGGCTAGAGCATAGAGAGTGTGTGTATGTGAAAGAGTGGTTGGAGATGAGACTGGAAGGTTGATTGGAACCTGGTTGTAAAGGACCTTGTTAAGGAGTTTGGACTGATCGTCAGCTGAGGTTGTTAGTTGCCATAGAGTCAGCTCCGACTCATGGCAGTCTTAGTATAACAAAACAAAATGTTTCTCAATCCTGCATCTTCATGTTTGAGTACATTATTGTGGCTGTTGTGTCAGTCCATCTCATTGAGGGTTTCTCTTGCATTGGTTGACTCACCACTTTGCCAGACACAATCAGCTGATAGGGAGGCATTAAAGGTTTTCGAGGAAGGGAGTAGTATGGTGAGATTTAACTTTTAGAAGATAAGTGGATGCACTTTGGAAGGAGGGTGGACTGGAGAGCAGGGAAGAAGTAGTGAAGACCCGAACTAAGGCAGAGGCTGTGGGCATTACACAGAGTTGGAATTTTTAGGTATTGATAGTTAACATCATGAGTGGTGAGAGAGAAGGAATTTTTTTAGATTTTTAGTTTGGACCCCTGGAGGCGCAGTGGTTAAATGGTTGGCTGCTAACTGGAAGATAGGCAGTTTGAACCCACTAGCCACTCTGTAGGAGAAAGATGTGGCAGTCTGCTTCCATAAAGATTACAGCCTTGGAAACCCTATAGGGCAGTTCTACTCTGTCCTGTAGGGTTGCTATGAGTTAGAATCGACTGAATGGCAATGGGTTTGGTTTTTGTTGTGTTTTGTTTTTTTTAGTTTGGGATGGTGGCTGTCAAAGAGGTTTAGAAAAAAGGTAGAAGGAAAGTGAGGTGAGAATTGTCAAAGAAGAGTGTCTTTGGTAGAGTGATATGCTTTTGGAAACCATTGCAAAGCTGACAGTGTGATGTAGTTTTTCTTTTTTTTTAATTGTGCTTTAGGTGAAAGTTTACAGAGCAAATTAGTTTCTCATTCAACAGTTTATACACAAATTGTTTCATGACATTGGTTGCAGGGACCAATCCCTGCAGTGTCAGCACTCTTCCCCTTTCCACCCCAGGTTCCCCATTTCCATTCCAGTTTTCCTTTCCCTTCCTGCCTTCTTGCCTTTGCTTTTGGGAAGGTGTTGCCTATTTGGTCTCGTATACCCGATTGAAGCACGTTCCTCACGTGTGTTGTTTGCTTTATAGGCCTGCCTAATCTTTGGCTGAAAGGTGAGCTTCAGGAGTGGCTTCAGTTGTGAGTTAGAAGGGTGTCTGGGGGCCATAGTCTCAAGGGTTCCTCCAGTCTCTTTCAGACCAGTAAAGACCAGTAAGTCTGGTCTTTTTTGTGATTTTGATTTTTGTTCTACATTTTTCTTCCACTCTGTCCAGGACCCTTTATTGTCATCCCTGTCAGAGAGTGGTCAGTGGTAGTAGCTGGGCACCATTTAGTTCTTCTGGGCTCAGGCTGATGTGATGTAATTTTTGCTTAAGGAAATCAGAGGTGTTAGCAGACATAAAAGGCAGAGAAAGACAAAGGAAGTATTCCTAAATTGTAGGAAAATCACAGTTACCTACATGAGGGGTTGGCAAACTATGGTTCACAGGTCAAACCTGGCCCGCCATCTATTTTTGTAAATAAAGTTTTATTGGAACACACCCACACTCATTCATTTACATATTGTCTGTGGCTGTTTTTGCACTACTGGCAAAGCTGAAAATATTTACTACTGATCTATGTGTCTGAATGTTGGATGTTCAACCTCTGTTTTGCCATCCAGTTCCTATACTATGGATAATAACCATCTTGGCTCTACTCTTCTGGCTGGATCCCCCATGCTCTGTGTAATCTGCAACATGACATAGACCCCTGAATATTTTATAATGGCAGAATGCCAAGGTCTGCTGTTATAGGGTCAGTTTTGCGGCAGCTGTGGTAGTGCTAGTTTTTTTACAGCTTAGACCATGCTGGGGCTTGTTTTGCCGTTTTTCTATTGGATTGTTTGTCTTTTTCAAACGATTTCTTTATGTATTCTGATTGCTAATTCTTTGTTGGTTATATGCGTTACAGATGTCGTTTCCCAGTTTGTTGCTTATTTACTTACTCTTTTTAAGGTGTCTTATTAAAAAAAATTCTGAGTTTTTATGTAGTCTTTGTCTCCAAGATTTTAAAGTTATTCTTTATATTATCTTCTAGAGTTGCTGCTGTTTTGCCTTTAATGTTTAGATCTTTAATCTGGAATGGATTCTTGCATATGGTGTGAGGTAGGATCCAATTTCATTTTTTTCCTATGTCTAACCAATTGTCCCAGCACCATTTATTGCATGGGGCTTGTTTTCACATTGTGAGCTCCTTTTGGTGGACTCTTTCTGAGCTCAGGTCCTAATTTCAGTTCTATTGCTTGCTAGCTGTGTGACCTTGGACAAGTAACATAACCTCTTTTGTGTCTCAGTTTCTCATCTTTAAAATAAGGATAATAGTATTTATTTCATAGGGTTTTTGTGAGGATTAAATGAGTTAACACTTGTAACCTGTGTAGAACACTACCTGGCACCTAGAAAACACTAACTAAATGTTAGCATTACTACTCATTTCTGATTCACCAGCACCTGGCACAGAATAGGTGCTCAATATGCTCAACACAACTGTCAAATTAATTTGGCTTTTCAAGTCAAAGAAGAGTGGTTGAGAGCTAGGCTAAGTGTTGCAGAAGATATTTCCAAGGAGTTGCTTAGTTTTAGGCATTGACTCTGTCGGCTCTGATGGAACTTCTCCTACCCCCTTCACTTCTTTTGAAGAGAACTTCTGTAGCAGAGGATGCAGACTGGCAGCTTGTGGTTGGATTTGGCTCATGGAGTATTTTAAATGTCTTAAAAATTTACACAGATTTCTGAGTTTCTGACTTATCTTAAAAAAATTGGAAAATCTAGCAACTCAGAGCCCATATTCCCTCTTATCAGTAACCAGCTGAAGCTTTAAGGTGGGATGTGTGTTTCCTAGTTCTCTGAAGTCTGTGCTACTCTCTTGCTTTGCTCATTTTATGGCCTGTAATAGGCATTTGATTTTCTGATTCCTGATTTACTGAGGTTTTGAATATTGTGTCCCCTAAACCAATAAATGACATATTAGGTTAGTTGCAGGATGACCAGAAATTGATAGATGAGTTTGTGGGCAGGTAAAAACTAAAATCTATTTCTAAGGCTGAGTCATACTTGATCATAATGAATAAACTGATTGAAATTAAAGGATGAAATGAAATTCAGTTCAGTGAATATTTAGGCACCTGCTGTGTGCTGGGTACTATATTAGAAATTATTACATTGGTAATAAAAAAGAAAAATAGCTGGCCAGCTTTATGAAATACTGGAGCTTTTGTCCAAGAGAGTGGTTGAATGAGAGAGAGGCGATACAGGAATTCATTCGTCAAACATTTATTGAGCCCTGCAGTGTACGTTGGGCTAGAACTCTGTAGGATGCATAGATGAATCTAGCCAACATTTAAATGTGATGAGGGACATCTGTAATGTGCTGTGGTGCTCGGATATCAGAGAATGATACCTGAAAGAGGTGGCCTGTGAGAGGGACTACCAAGGGTGGTTAGGATCTTAATATTTGGGGATGAGACAGTGTTTTTCAAGTTGAGTGAAAGCATGAGTGTAGTGGTGGGTGTTCAGGGAATGGTAAAGAGTCTGGTTTGGCTGGAGAACAGGGTTATTACAGTGTGTTGTTGGCATTGAGGCTGGAAGTGGAGATTGAACAACAACAACAAAAATAAATAGTAGCTCACCTTTTTTGCATGCTTACTATTTGTCAGATAATGCGCTGAGCATGTCACATGTTATTTAATTCTCATAACAATCCTGTGAGATAGATACTGTTTTTTCCTTAATCCCTTTTAACAGATAAAGAAACTGAGGAATACAACTAACAGTTGATGGAGAAAGAATCTGAGTCCAGGCATCTAATCCCAAAGCCTATGTTTATTTTTCTTTAATTTTTAAAAAAATTATTGTACTTCAGATGGGGGTTTACAGAACAAACTAACTTCTCATTAAACAATTAGTACACGTACTGTTTTGTGACATTGGTTACCACCTTCACAACATGTCAACACTCTCCATTCTTGACCTTGGGTTCCCTATTACCAGCTTTCCTGTACTCTGCTGCCTTCTAGTCCTTGCGCCTAGGCTGGTGTGCCCCTTTAGTCTTGTTTTATGGGCCTGTTTAATCTTTGGCTGAAGGGTGAACCTCAAGAGTGACTTCATTATGAGCTAAAAGGGTGTCCCGGGACCATGCTCTTGAAGTTTTTCCAGTCTCTGTCAGGCCAGTAAGTCTGGTATTTTTTTGTGAGTTAGAATTTTGTTCTGGGTTTTTCTCCAGCTCTGTCCAGGACCTTCTATTGTGATCCCTGTCAGAGCAGTCAGTAGTGGTAGCTGGGCACCATCTAGTTGTGCTGGACTCAGTGTGGTGGAGGCTGTGGTAGTTGTGATCCATCGGTCCTTTGGACTAATCTTTCCCTTGTGTCTTTGGTTTTCTTCATTCTCTCTTGCTCCCAATGGGGTGAGACAAGTGGAGTATCTTAGATGGCTGCTCACAAGCTTTAAGACCCCAGATGCTACTCACCAAAGTAGAATGTAGAACATTTTCTTTATCAACTGTTATGCCAACTGAGCTACATGTTCCCCGAGATCATGGTCCCCACGTTCAGTCCCTCAGGGAGTTTCGATGTGTCTGTGGAGCTTCCATGACCTTGCCTTGTACAAGTTAGGCTGGCTTCCCCACTATTGTGTACTGTCTTACCCTTCACCAAAGTTACCACTTACCTATTGTCTATTTAGTATTTTTCCCTCCCATCCCTCCACTTGTAACGTCAAAGATTGTTTCTTTTGTGTGTAAACCTTTTCATGAGTTTTTATAGTAGTAGTCTTATACAATATTTGTCCTTTTGTGATTGATTTATTTCAGTCAGCGTAACGTCCTCCAGGTTTATCCATGTTGTGAGATGCTTCGGAGATTCATCTTTGTTCTTTATTGTTGTGTAGTACTCCACTGTGTGTATGTACCATTCATCTGTTGATGGGCATCTAGGCTTCCATCTTTTTTGCTGTTGTGAACAATGCTGCAGTGAACATGGGTGTGCATATGTCTATTCATGTGACGAGTATCATTTCTCTAGGATAGATTCCTAGGAGTGGGATTGCCGGATCATATGGCCAAAGCCTATGTTTTTAATCTCTGCATTCTATACAGTTTAATCACGGATGGTTTTTAACACTCTTCATTGCCAGGCTGGGAAGTTTGAACTTGGTTGACTAGGCAGTGGGAGTTTTCATCCATACAGTGACTTAAGGAATGCTGCGCCTTAGGAAAATTAGCTTGGCCACTAGTGTCGGATCAGCATGGGGAGAAGAGAGAGATATAGAGCTAGTCTACTGTCTCCCTCCTCACTAGATTGGGTGCTCCTTGAGGGAACTACCTATCTCTGCCGCTCGCTGCCTCCTCGCATCCCTTCCTTCCTTCGTCTCTTTTCTTTCTTTCTCTTTCATTCTTTCTCCTTTTTCTCCCCTCCTTTAGCTCCAGGATCAACCTGTTGTGTCTGGCACATTTATTTATTTTTAATTTTTTTCTATTTCACTTTATTCTAAAAAGGATGTAAAGTGGCTGCCTAGGAGCATTTGCTGAGTGAATTAATAAAGGACTAAACTCCTTTTGTTGGAGGGAATAATGCAGCCCTAGAGTTTGGTGATAAGCTATATTTTATATACAGACCCTATAAAGCAAAAGACCAGAAGCACATCTTCTTTAACTTATGAAGAATTATGGATTCTATGTCAGTTAGAATATTAATGATCAGTTAATAATATCAACTGTCAGTTAATGATGTTAATCACCAAATTCAAAGGATATTCGTCCTTTAAATAGGTGTTTAGGTTTGTATTTAGCATTAACCAGCTACAAATTCCACACACACACTCCCACAAAGAGGCAACAAAAGATTCCGTTAGTTAACTTCTTTAACTGATATTGAATCTGCTAAGTATTAATCCCAGCATACCTATTTATGTACTTTTTATAGGTACATAAATTTATGTACTTTAAATAGGTACATAAATACCTATTTATGTACATCAGATAGTGGCAGTCTCTCACTGGAAGAAAGAGTTGTAAATTTGTGAATCAGATTCCTGTTTTCGATTTCACTGAGGGAAATTTATAGAGGAGTAAGGCTGCCTACCTTCTATAAAATACACACATTAAAAATTCAAACACTTGGAGAAATCCAAAGACACTGTGGTTAACCTCCAGAAAATACCAGTAAAGGTGGGAAGAATTTAGGTAAACCAGCATCTGACTAGACTTAATAAGAGAAGATTGATAGGTCCTATCTAAATAATGGATTCATTAAAATAAATGTTCTTTCTTATTGTTGATATTAGCTAATAGCAGTATGTATGTATACATGCATGCACGTAATGATGTGTTGATCTGATACATATGGATATAATAATAAAATTAGTAAATTTGAATCTGAGAAAGCTTCATTAAGAAAATGGGCCTTTATCTGAATTGTTTTGGATTGTTTTTAATTCAGTGTATGAGGAAATGACTCATTCGGAAGCATTGAGCTCAGAATAAAGTGTGGAGAAAAATTTGATTACGCTAGTCAGCATACGTTGCTTACCTACCATGTGTGGAGAGGTATATATCAAACCAAACCAAATTCGTAGCCATCGAGTCGATTCCGACTCATAGAACTGGGTTTCCAAGGAGTGGCTGGTCGATTTGAACCACTGACCTTTTGGTTAGCAGCCGAGCTCTTAACTACTGCATCACCAGGGCTCCTGTTTCTGTCTTCTAGGAAACTGATTCATCTGTGGAGGTGATGTGAATGTAAATAACTAGGGGGCTATTGTAAGTGTTTTAAATAAGACAGTAAGTGCTATGGGAATTCAGAGGAAAGAAGGATCATTTCCACTAGGAGGATCAGGGAAGGCTTCATGGAAAAGATGGCATTTGAGATGACATAGAGGCATTGAATAAAAATTTACTAAATAAATAAAATGAGTAAGTTTGCAACAAGTAGAGTTAAGGAGAGAAGAACCAAAGGAATGATGGACATAGGAAAGCATCAATATTCAGGAAATGAATAGTGAGAAGTCTGGTTTGCTGGTGTATTGATGAATTGTGGGGAGGTGAAGCCAGAGTGGTTTGTTGGGACATGGGATGCCAGGTCTAGGACATTTGCATGTTGCTGTGAGTGAGCATTGTGTGGGAGCAGGATGGCACTGCAGATTTTTGAAACAGTGGTAATGGGTTCAAGCTTTGGATAACTGATTCAAGGTCTAGGAAATTCAATGATCGAGTGATCATAGACCAAGTAGACACCCTGAAGAAAACAGATGGTCAATGATTTAACACACCCAGCGTTCCTCATTTACCCATGCCAGTGACTTTTCACCAAGATGGTCATGAAGTCCCTCATGAGTCAAAAACGAAAACAAACCTTTAAGAGTTTATTAGACCTCTGTTCTAGGTCAGTCATCTGGGGGCTTTGAGATCCAGCAGCTGTTCAGGGTCTTTATTCAAAATTATGTCCATGAGTTTAAGTGTTAATAGGTAAATGAAGTTGCTTTTCATTTTCTTTCAAGTTTTTCTTCAAAACCACATCTTTTCCATTCTATTCTTTACCTTTTGATTTTTTGTGAACCCTTCTCAGTTTTTAAAACACCTGACTAATGGAAAGAATTGAGGAAGACTATGTAATGCCCAAGCCAGTCTGTTTCTGTCCTTTTAGTCATAGTTTATGTCCACAAAAGATCTGTATTCAGATTATGAATACTCATTCAAATTGTGGTCAGCAGTAGCCCTCAGGTGCTTTTCCTTGTTTGTGTCTAGGCAGTTCTTCATGATTCTGTATTTGCATTGTTCATATTTTCTTTGAGAGCACGTATCCCCTTGAAATTTTTAAAATTGTGTATTTTAAATATTACAGAAAAATAAAAACGGAACTTCCTGGTCATTATCGTATGTATGCAGTCTTTACAAGTTTAGGTCTAAGGATATCACTTTTTAGCCGTATTGTCAGATTATTCTTTAGAATGACTACCAATTTATATTACCACTAGCCTGCCAATATTGGATTTTATAATCTTTATTTCTTCCAGTATAATAGTGGTACTTCACAGTTTTGTGGGTTTTTTTTTTTTTTAACTTTTTATCATGAAAAATTTCAAACATACAAAAAAAAAAAAAAACCCAGGAAAATAGTACAATGAATACCCTTTTACCTACCACCTATATTCAACAAATTGCCATATTAGTTTAATAATATATTTATTATGTTGAGCCTTTTAAAAATAAAGACACAATGATACTCTAAACATACATCTCTTTCAAGTAAGGACATTCTCCTACATAGTAATCACAATACCATCATCAAACTTAACAAAATTAACAGTTGTTGTTGTGGTTAGGTGCCGTCAAGTCGGTTCCGACTCATAGTGACCCTGCGTACAATAGAACAAAACACTGCCCGGTCCTGTGCCATCCTCACAATCGTTGCTATTTTTTACCCATTGTTGCAGCCATTGTCAATCCATCTCATTGAGGATGTTCCTCTTTTTCGCTGACCCTCTACTTTACTAAGCAAGATGTCCTTCTCCAGGGGCTAGTCCCTACTGATAACGTGTCCAAAGTACGTGAGACGAAGTCTCGCCATCCTTGCTTCTAAGGAGCAGTCTGGTTGTACTTCTTCCAACACAGATTTGTTCGTTCTTCTGGCAGTCCATGGTATATTCAGTATTCTTTGCCAACAGCATAATTCAAAGGCATCAGTTCTTCTTCCATCTTCCTTATTAATTGTCCAGCTTTTGCATGCATATAAAGGCGATTGAAAATACCATAGCTTGGGTAAGGCGCAGTTTAGTCCTTAAAGTGACATCTTCGCTTTTTTAACACTTTAAAGAGGTCTTTTTCAGCAGATTTGCCCAATGTAATATGTCGTTTGATTTCTTCACTGCTGCTTCCATGGGTGTTGATTGTGGATCCAAGTAAAATGAAATCCTTGACAATGTCAATTTTTTCTCCTTTTATCATGATGTTTCTTATTGGTCCAGTTGTGAGGATTTTTGTTTTCTTTATGTTGAGGTGTAATCCATACTGAATGCTGTAGTCTTTGATCTTCATCAGTAAGTACTTCAAGTACTCTTTGCTTTCAGCAAACAAAGTTGTGTCATCTGCATATTAGGTTGTTAATGAGTCTTCCTCCAGCCCTGGTGTTGCATTCTTCTTCACATAGTCCAGCTTCTCACATTATTTGCTCAGCAGACAGATTAAATAAGTATGGTGAAAGGATACAACCCTGATGCACACATTTCCTGATTTTACACCACACAGTATCCCCTTGTTCTGTTCGAACGACTGCCTGTAGATCTGTGTACAGGTTTTGCATGGGCACAGTTAAGTGTTCTGGAATTCCCCCTCTTCTCAATGTTATCCATAATTTGTTATGATCCACGCAATTGAATGCCTTTGCAGGTAAACATCTTTCTGGTAGTTTCTGCTTTCAGTCAGGATCCATCTGGCATCATGAGTGATATCCCTTGTTCCACGTCATCTTCTGAATCCTGCTAGAATTTCTGACTGTTCCCTGTTGATGTACTGCTGCAACCATTTTTGAATTATCTTCAGCAAAATTTTACTTGCATGGGATATTAGTGATATTGTTCAATAATTTCCACGTTCTGTTGGATCACCTTTCTTTGGAATGGGCACAGATGTGGATCTCTTCCAGTCAGTTGTCCAGGTAGCTGTCTTCCAAATTCATGGCATAGATAACTGAGCACCTCCAATGCCGCATCTGTTTGTTGAAACATCTCAGTTGGCATTCCGTCAATTCCTGGAGCCTTGTTTTTCACCAGTGCCTTCAGTGCAGCTTGGACTTCTTCCTTCAATACTGTTGGTTCTTGATTATATACCGCCTCCTGAAATGGTTGAGCGTTGACCAGTTCTTTTTGGTACAGTGACTCTGTGTATACCTTCCATCTTCTTTTGTTGCATCCTGTGTTGTTCAGTATTTAGCCCATGGAGCCCTTCAGTATTGCAAGTCAAGAGTTGAATTTTTTCTTCATTTCTTTCAGCTTGAACACGTTCTTCCCTTTTGTTTTTCTAACTCCAGGTCTTTGCACATTTCATTATGATGCTTTGTCTTCTTGAGCCACCCTTTGAAATATTTTGTTCAGCTCTTTTACTTCATCATTTCTTCCATTTGCTTTAGGTACTCTGTGTTCAAGAGCAAGTGTCAGAGTCTCTTCTGACATCCATTTTGTTCTTTTCTTTCTTTCCTGTCTTTTTAATGTCGTTTTACTTGTTTCATGTATGATGTACTTGATGTCATTCCACAGCTCATCTGGTCTTCCGTCATTAGTGTTCAGTGTGTCACATCTATTCTTGAGATGGTCTCTAATTCAGGTGGAATATACTCAAGGTTGAACTTTGACTCTCATGGACTTGTTTTAATTTTCTTTACCTTCAGCTTAAACTTGCATATGAGCACAATTGATGATCTGTTCCTCAGTGGGTCCCTGGCCTTGTTCTGACTGATGATATTGAGCTTCTCCATTGTCTCTTTCCACAGATGTAGCCAATTTGATTCTTGTGTATTTCATTTGGTGAGTCTACATGTATAGTCGCCATTTATGTTGTTGAAAAGTATTTGCAATGAAGAAGTCATTGGTCTTGCAAAATTCTATCATGTGATCTCCAACATTGTTTCTATCACCAAGGCCATATTTTTCAACTACTGATCCTTCTTTGTTTGCAACTTTTGCATTCCAGTCACCAGTAATTATCATGATATGCATCTTGAGTGCGTGTTTGATCAATTTCAGGCTGCAGAAATTGGTAGAAGTCTTCAATTCTTCATCTTTGGCATTAGTGGTTGGTGCATAGATTTGAATAATAGTCCTATTAATTGGTCTTCCTTGTAGGTGTATGGATATTACCCTATCTCTGACAACATTGTACTTCAGGATAGATCTTGAAATGTTCTTTTTGACAATGTATGTGATGCGTTGCTCTTCAATTTGTCATTCCTGGCATAGTATACCATATACTTGTCCAATTCAAAATGGCCAATACCAGTCCATTTCAGCGCACTAATGTCTAGGATATCTTCAAGCATTCCATTTCATTTTTGACAACTTCCAGTTTTCCTAGATTCATACTTTGTACATTTCAAGTTCCAATTATTAATGGATGTTTCCAGATGTTTTTTTCTTATTTTGAGTTGTGCCACATCAGCAAATGAAGGTCCCAGAAGCTTTACTCCATACACGTGATTAAGGCTGACTCTACTTTGAGGATGCAGCTCTTTCCCAGTTTATTTTGAGTGCCTTCCAACCTGAGGGGCTCATCTTCCTGCACTACACCACAGAGAGTTCCACTGCTTTTCATAAGGTTTTTACTGGCCAATTTTTTTAGAAGTTACTTGCCAGGTCCTTTCTTCCTAGTCTGTTTTAGTCTGGAAGCTCTGCTGAAACCTACTGGTATTTGAAATTCTGGTGGCATAGCTTCCAGCATCACAGCAACACGCAAGCCACCACAATAGAACAAACTGACGGAGCAGTGGTGGAAATTAACAGTAATTCCGTAATATTATCTAATATTCAGTTCATATTGAAATTTTCCAGTTGTTTCCAAAATGTCTCTTATAGATGAGTCAAATTAAGGACCATGCATTGTATTTACATGTTATTATTCTTAGGTTTTTTTTTTTGTTTTTTTTTTTTAACTTAGAATAGTTCCTATTTCCCTTTCTGTCCCCCACTCCAACCTCTTTTTTTTTTTCATGGCATTGACTTGTTGAAACTGGAGCAGTTGTCTTATTGAATGTCCCACATTCTGAATTTATCTGATTGCTTTTGTTGTGGTATTTAACTTGTTCCTTTATTCCCTGTATTTCCCTAAAATGGAAGGTAGAGCTAAAGGCTTGATTAAACTTTAGTTTAAATTTTTTACAAGAATACTTCATATTGCACCATATAAGGTGCATAAATGTTTGATTCACCCACTGTTATTGGTAAATTTGACCACAGTGTTAAGGTGGTAACTGTCAGATTGCTTCATTGTAAAGTTATATTTTTTTTCTTTTGTGACTAGCAAATGTTTTTTTATTTTTATCAATGTTGAGCATTTTTTCAAGTAATGATAAATGCAGCTTCTCTTGTTTGACTAATTTTTCATATCATTCGACCATTTGTTCAGTGTATTTGGTATTTTCTTTTTAAGTTTGTACTGTGCATTTAAAATTGTTACTTAGTGTCATAAATAATGATGCATTGTTACAAAAGGTAGATTTCAAGTTTGAGAATATAACTAATGTCAAATACAATTTAACAAAATAATACAGATTACAATAATATAATATGTGGCATTTCTTTGGCAGGCTTTTGTAATAAATCTGAGTTTGTTCTTTTAAAAAACCACTCTAAGCAGACAAACCTAAAAAAGACAAAGCTCCTAAATAAAAAACAACTATTCCTTTATTTTTTGTGAAGTGGAAGTAAATCTTAAATTCATAAAAGCTGCTTTATATACCCACCCAAAAAGCACCCAGAATTTGTTTTTATTTGTCTCTTAGTGTTTCATTTGGTTGTCTTTTATGGACCAGTTCTTTATCACGTTTAAATAGGCCTATTTTTTCCTGTCATATCTATTATAGGTTTTTTTCTTATTCCATTTTTTCTATTATAAATTATACATAATAAGATTTTCCTTTGAAACCACAAAAGCAGTATACGTTTATTGCAACAAGCTGAGCAATATCTAAGTTGTATAAAGAAAAAGCCAACCATCTCCTCCTCTCCAGTTTCTGTCCTCCAAGCTAACCAAGTATAATAGCCTAGTGTATAATCTTCCACATCTTTCTCTGTGCTCTTAGAAACACAATATACACACTGATTCATTTTCTTTCGTATAAGATTATGAAGATGCCATACCTATTATTTTACAACTTGGTTTTTGTTTTTTTTTACTTTATAGTATATTATACATGTCCTTCTAAATCATTAAACAAATATTTAATTCATTTCTATTCTACTTGCCGCATAATATTCCATTTATGTAGGTTTTTCTCAGTGGTCATTCAGGTTGTGATTTTTCCCTCCATCCTTGTGCATAATCTTTGAGAAATGGAGTTTTCACTTGTGTAGGATACATTCCTACAGAAGGTTAAGTGGTAAGTTTATTTCAATTTTATTATGACCTGCCAGGTTATTTTCCACAAAGGTTGTTACAGTTATTGTTCATGCTGGCACTGGATAACATATAGCTTTATAAGTTCTGCCAATTGGCTGAGTGAAAAGTGTTTTCTTGTTTTAATTTTCATTTCTCTGACCATTGATAAATTGAGCACAGTCATTGGCCATTTGTATTCTCTGCTCTGCAAACCACCTTTCAGTCCTTTACTTATTTTTCTTTTGAGGTGTTATCATTTTACTTTTTAATCAATTTTCAGGAGATTTTATGTATTTGGGGTATTAACCCCCCTTTTTTGTCACATGGTACAAATATATTATCCCGGCTGACATTTGGCTTTTGACTTTGTGGTTTATTTTGACACATAGACATTCTTATCTGACCATGTCTGTCAGTCTTTTTCTTTATGGCTTCTGGATTCATGTTTTACTCCTCACTACCCAGTGAAGTTAATAATTCTTTAAGCTTTTATTTCTGTATTTCTTACTATTATTATTTAATAATTTTTAAAATTAATTTTGTTTTTCTCTGTGAAGTTTGGGCAGAGATTTGTTTGTTTTTTTAATATAAATGAACCTGTCTTTCTTGTCATTGAATTTCCTCTACTGATCAGAAAATTATCTCTTCTTCATTGTTTGGGAGTAAGCACAGTATTAAATTTTCTAGTTTTTAAATGACCTTCTTTGAACTTTTAAGAATTATTTTTTAATTGTTCCAAGTCATTTTTAATGGTGTTCTTGTGTTTGAGGATGTTAGTATATTCACCTAATACAGTTCTGTCTGCAGGTTTGCTAAGCACAGTCATTGTATTCATCTGGGTCATCAATAATGATATTTAATAGATGAAATGAGCAGAAGGACCTGAAAGCTGATCTTTAGTGTGTGATTTAAAAAGTGACAGTTACAAGAGCATAAAGCAAAATAAATAAATAAAGCCTGACAACACTGTCATTATGAATGTCTTAAGACAATGGAGAAAGAAACACTGGCAGATTCTTAGAATGGTGGCCTGAAGACTTCTGTGACTGAGAGCACAGATCCCGTGATTTAACTCATGTTAGAGAGAAACATACAGAGGAACAGAGTCATTGTTCTTTAAAGTTGTCTTTCATCACTGTCTTATGGCAAGACAACCTTCATTACCATCATGTAACATACTTTTCTAGTGCTTTTATTTATTTTATTTATTTTGTTGAGAATATACACAGCAAAATATACACCAATTCAACAGTTTCTACATGTACAATTCAGTGATATTGATTATATTCTTCAAATTGTGCAACCATTCTCACACTCCTTTTCTGAGTTGTTCCTCCCCCATTAACATAAACTCACTGCCCTGAGGTTCCTTTCTAATCTTTGGAGTTACTGTTGTCAGTCTGATCCCATATAGATAGCTCTTAAAAGAGCATAATGCTCAAGGCAGACATTTTTTATTAGTTAAGCTAAACTATTATTTGGTTTTAAGAAGACTTCAGGGGAAATGGGTTTAAAGTTTGAAGGTTATGTCAGGGCAGTAGTTTCAGGGGTTCATCTAGCCTCCATGGCTCCATAGAAGTCTGGAGTCTGTGAGAATTTGAAATTCTATTCTGCATTTCTAGTGCTTTTAAAATGAAGTCCTTCATTTGTAAAGAAATGTCACAGATGAAATGGAAGACGTCGTTACTACTAAGGGCCTTGGGCAGATTGTTCACTTGGGCTTTAAGTTTCCTATCTGTTCCATGAAGATGTTGGACCCTCTAATTCTTACTGTGCTCAGATTCTCTTCAAGTTAATTTTAGGGAATTTTTTATTAGTACTGGATTGTTGAATTTGGTCAAAAATCTTTAGGAGCAGGAAAGTACCTAGCAGAGTGTCTGGCACATAGAATGCACTTGGTAAAAGGGTAGTTGAACAAATGCATCCATTGAAAGTATTCAAATTACAGTAAATTAGAAATTATGAGGAATTTTTCTCAATGTCATTTGTATATTTGGAGCCTGGATTTAAAGACTGGTACTCCAAACCCGTGCTGTTTTTTGACTACAGATTTAGTATAATTGAAAGAGCAGAGTGGTGTTCATAATTAGGACATGCTGTATAAAAGTTTTTCTCTAAATTTTACTTTATTCTCGTACTGTGGTATCTAACAAGAGGGGAAAAATCTTACTCAGCCCCTGACTTGTTCCATTAGATTACAATGTGCTTGATTGAATTATTGAGTTGCTTTAGAAATCGCAATTTATCATAATTGACTAATTTATCTTTTGTTACTTATACTAAGATGTCAGGATTAAAGTTTAAAAGTTAATGTTAATATTTTTTAACCTCTTACATTATCTTTTATCTCTACCAAGAGCAAACCCGGGTTGTCCCACTATTGAAATGCCAATCTTGTTGGCAGGCATTTTGTTGATCCTTTTAGGGCGCTGTAAGTTTCTCTGATTTGTCTGGAGGTTTGTATATTTTCCTTTGGGAACAGGAAGCCTATAGTAGTTTTATAAGGATCTCAGAAAAGGATGTAGGGAGGATGAGATTGCATCTTATGCTAGTTGTGCCATGGCAAATCATCTTTGTATAGTTCACATTTAACTATATTCAGACTCTTTTAAGATGCCTTATAGACTATCCTGAAACATTTAGGGCTATGTGGTTAAAAGGACAACTTAATTTTTTAAGTATTAGAAGGTAATATCCAGACTTAGCCATTCAAGAAAAATGTTATTTTAGTTACCTATCCTACAAATTTTTTGATTTTTATATAGGGACTTTAGGAGCAGAAAAGTGTCTAGCAGAGTGCCTGGCACATAGAATGCACTTGGTAAAGGGTGGTTGAACAAATTCATCCATTGAAAGTATTCAATTTACAGTAGATAAAGAAATTATGAGGAACTTCTGTATACATATTTTCCATTATCTAAAAAATAACTCATGCTTCTGTAAGCCTGAAATTATTTCAAAATATAAAGTTAAGAAGACTTACATGAAAGAGTTTCATGTGGGTGATAGTGAAGTATCAAAGATATTAGTAGTCATCTTTGAGAGGGAGAGGTTTTATATCTAGGCAACAAATCTAGGAGGTTTGCATTTGGCACAATCTGAAGAATATGCTTGTGTTTATGAGGCAAGTACCAGAGAAATTGTGATTCTTATTTTATAAAGTAACCTGAAACACTTGAATAGGAATATTGATTTGTTTAAATGAAAATATATAGAAGAATAATTATTTGTTGATAGTCCTTGAGTTTTCTTAAACCTAGAAGGAACCTGAGATTCTATTTAGCTCTAGTGATTCATCCTCTCGTCTTATAATTTAGGAATTTGAAGCCCAGAGAGATTGTGTCTTGCCCAGAATCATACAACAACTTTATGGGAAGGTTAAGACTAGAACTCAGGGCACAGCTACCCTGCCGTGCTCAGCCTAGCCCTCTTTCCATTCTGTCATTCTGTGTTTTGTTATCATAAACAATGCCAGCCTGTTCTGAAGATGAACCCAGTTATTTTACTACTAATCAGTTGACGTGTGTCTGTACTGAGAGCATTATAAAATATGAATACCAAGGGTAGGAAGTTATTACATCAGCACTGGTCTTCATTTTATTCCCAAATGTGGTTGGTGCAGCAGCTGTGCTAGTACACAGTTGTGAACCCAGCACATCTGTGTTTTCCATTTATTTGTTTGCTTATGTGTATTTTGCAGTTGTTATTTTATAATAAAATTTTTTCAGAGTATAAGTAGGAGAGTGAATTTTTAATTAAATAAAGAAGTATATTATAAGCATATTTACAGTTTTATGTCAGAAAGAGTAGGAAAGCGACAAGAAGGACTAAGTCAGTAGCTACCTACATATATGACCTTGGGCAATATGACCTAGGGCAAATCATGTAACCGTCATAGGACTCTGTTTTTCTACCTACTTAATTAGAGTCTTTCATGGGGTTCTGCCCAAGACACTTACATCTGTTGTTTTATTTTGTTAATTGAAGTAAAGAAAAGTGCATTAGTCTTATTATAAAATGGACACTCATGTAACCACTACTTAGAGATTTTGAAAAATCTTCCTTGGTAATTATGCTGTGCTTTCCTTGTTAAGAAACACTGGACTAGAACAGTTCATCTCATGTTTTTACAACTTTTTCTGGAGTAAAATTAGCAGAAGTAATGGTCGAAAGAAGGAATTTGGACAGTCACTTAAATTTTACTTTGAATAGGTTTATTTGGTTTTGTATTTAGTCTTTTCTTCTGATGTGTCTCTTCTTCCTCTTTGCTCTTTTTCCTTTGTCTAGGTCCTGGGAGAAATGGAGAGGGGTCCTAATGAACCCCTCACTATCTTTTCTGAAAGTGGTCAGAGAGTTCTTAAACAGGTCTGTTGATTTTATAGAATACAAATGCAAGTTTGATGTATAAGAGATTTGATTTCAGCTTAACAAAGAGTTGATTTAGATTTATTTTACTTTTTAAAAAAGAAGGCATTTTGATCTCAGTGTCCTTAGGGTATTTTATGTTGGGAAGCTGCATTTGGCATGTGGACTAGACACAAACTGACTGAACTAAATAAGATCTGCTTAACAGAAAAGCAGTTTTGATTCAGAGAGGGGCAAATGTGTATATGTGTGCGTGTGTGTGTTATTTCTTTCTTTCTTTCTTTTTTTTAAACCATTTAACTACCCCTCTCTATGTCATCATGAATGAACTTTATTATTACTCAGACTGACCAAAACTCTAGCTCAGTGGTTCTCAAACTTGTCCTGCTGTTGCAGTCACCTGTGGAGCTTTGAAAAGTCCTAATGCCTTTGCCTGGACTTTGCAATTTTTAAAAGATTCCCTAGGTGATTCTCGGAGTCCTGGTGGCGCAGTGAGTAAAGCACTTTGCTGCTAACCAAAAGATCGGCGGTTCGAACCTACCAGCTGCTCCGCGGGATAAAGATGTGCAGTCTGCTTCCATAAAAATTTACAGCCTTGGAAACCCTGTGGGGTGGCTAGGAGTCAGAATCAACTTGACAGCAGTGGGTTTGGTTTTGGGGTTCAGTTTAGGTGATTCTAATATGCAGACAAGTTTGGGAAACACTGCTCTAGCTAGTTAAAGCAGAACTGGTCACTATACAACTTTTTTTTTTTTGATAGATATTTTGAATGAATTGAGAAATATATAAATAAAACCAACCCCCCCCCCCCCCAAAAAAAAGACAGTTGCCATCAAGTCCCTTTGACTCATGGTGACACCATGTGTTGCAGAGGAGACCTGTTCCCCATAGAGTTTTCAAGGCTGTGACCTTTCGGAAGTACATCCCCAGGCCTTTCTTCCAAGGTACGACTGGGTGGGTTAGAAGTGCCAACCTTTTGGTTAGTAATTGAGCATTTAAACATTTGTGCCATGCAGGGACTCCTAAATATATAAGGGGATAAGTATTTTATTTAAAAATCCTGCTTTTTAAACTTGTGTACATTTTTACTAGAATGTAAGCTCTATAAAATCGGGTATCATATTGTGTTTTCTTCACCATTGTATCTTTAGCCCTTAGAACAATACTGGCATATATTGCATCCTTAAATATTTATTGAATGAGTGAATGAACCTATCAGCCTCTAGTGAGTTGAGAGTATGCTTTTACCTAATACAGTAAAATCTGCGAAAGGCAGAACTGTGTAAGGCAGAAACCTGTCAGAGAAGGAAAACTCAAATATTTTCCACTAAAACGAGCAGTAGAAAAGGGGTAAGACTGCACCCTGTCAAAGGCGGAAAACTCACAAGACCCAGAAAAACAAGGCAGTCCTGTCAAGTTCTGGTTCCACTGTACTCAGATAGTTTGAGAGTGGTGTGATAGTGAAAAGCCCAGACTCTAGAAGTTAATTGGCCTGAGCTTGAATCATGGCTCTGCCATGAAAGCTGTATGATCTTGAGCAAGTTACTTAACTTCTCTGTGTCTCAGTTTCCTCATTGGTAAAATGGGAGTAATAGAGGCTATTTTATATGGTTGTTGGGGGAACTAATTGGGTTAATAACACAAATTGCTGAGAACAGTTGCCTGGATAATGTGCCTGGCACATAAGAGTGCTTTGTAAGTTGCTGTTGTCTATTGCAATTGAATCAATTTAGGCTCATGGCAACCCCATGTATTACAGAGTAGAATTGCTCCATAGGGTTTTCTTGGCTGAAAGCTTTATGGAAGCAGACCACTAGGCAGGTTCAAACCACCAACCTTTAGGTCAGTAGTTGAGTACAAACCATTTGCGCCACCCAGGGACATGGAAAGGATGTTAGCCTCCCTCAGTTTCTTCTAACTGACAGCGTGGAGGCTAAGAAAGGTTTAAGAGACTCTAAGGTCACAGATGTGGTAAAAACAAGATGGAACCCAGGGTGGTATAGTTCACTTTTTATTCTATATGCAGGTAGTTCCTGATTTAGGATGTATTTGAGTTACAATGAACCACACTTATGACTGTCCCTTTTTCTTTTTGTACATCTTACTGTTGGTAATACATATTACATACAATGTTGCAGTACGTAATTTGCTATCATCATTCTCATGCCAACTGCCAAAGACACAGATCAGATTTATAAAAACTGATAATAAAAGGGGATAATAATGAAAACTAAAAAAAGGGGTATTTGACTTATGTCAGAATCAATTTACGATGGAGTTGTCAGAACGGAACTCCATCATAAGTTGGGGACTACCTGTAGTTATGTTTTGTTTCTGCCACTCATCTGTCAATTTGTCATACTCTTATGGCTTGTGTGTTGCTATGATACTGGAAGCTATGCCACTGGTATTTCAAATACCAGCAGGGTCACCCACGTAGACAGGTTTAAGCAGAGCTTCCAGACTAAGAGTAGGAAGAAAGGCCTGGTTATCTATGTCCAGAAATTACCCAGTGAGAACCCTAAGAATCACAACAGAGTATTGTTCGATAAAGTGCTGGAAAATTAGCTCCTAGGTTGGAAGGCACTCAAAATATATAGTGGCCACAACAATGAACTTGAGCATACCAATGATTGGAAGATGACGCAGGACTGGGCAACATTTTGTTGCATTGTACATGGGGTTGCCGTGAGTCAGAACCGACTCAATGACAACTAACAACAACGTTTTGTTTGATTTTCTCATAAATAATATGGTCTTATATTACATACGTTAAAAACAAAAAATTTAAAGAAACAGCAGAAGAAAAAGCTTGTGTTCCTCCTTCATTGCTTTTTTGGGGCAAATTCTTTAGCCACATTCCTCACCTGCCTCAGTTATCTCATCTAAAGGTAAATTAAATAACATAAGAAGTGTGCTTCTGAACCTTAGAGCATTTAGACAGCTAAACCCAAACCTTTGGGCATTTAAATTCCCAAAGCTCAAGCCTCAGTGCGGACCTGGTGGGACCCAGGCATTATTATTTTTTAAAGTTTACCAGATAATTATAATTTGTAGTCAAGGTTGAGAACCACTGAAGTTCTTTCAAAGTACGTACTCATTTGATCTCAGATAGTCTGACGTTAGTGATTTAATAGTAGCTAGGGTGGTTCTAATTAGTGAGCATTGGCCTGAAATAGGCTGGATCAGCTTGATTGTGATATTTCTGCTAATGGTGCACTGTGTGTGAGTGAGGTACAGTTACCGTAGTGAGGATAGTTTGGTATCTGGGGGAGGAAGCACTGAACTTGGGGTTGAAAGACCAGGATCTAGTCTTGATCCTGCTGTAATCTTAGTCCGTAACTTCGGTTAAGTCATACAACCACTGTCTAGGTTTTACTTTTCCCTGTCTGTGAAAAATTGGGGGAGTTGGAATAATTATTCTGTAAATTCTCTTTCAGCTCTAAAACTTCAAATTTGTGAGCCAGTAGGGGAGGGAGAGAGGTAGCTGGTTGACTTTGTGTGCCTGAAGAATAGGTGAGCGTGAGATGCCAAGACCCTGATAAGAGCCAACTGTGCAAGCCTGGGATGGAAGGGGACAAGTGTGGAAGACTTGCCTAAGGGAATACTGGATAGGAGGTCATAGCAATAGCTTAGCACCTGGTAATGATGTTGTTGAGGTTCTGATCTTACTGTTAAATGACTCACAAGGTAAATGTAGTCAGGGGAGCCCCCCAAAATAAGGCAATAGAAAGCAGAGGATATTTTTGTTGTTACATGTATGAGGTAGGGTAAGAATAGGAATATTATAATTGCTGCTAAGGTCTAAGAGGGTGGTAGATAGCTGGCTTTTGTTTTCAAGCACCATTTGTTAAAGAGACTGTCTTTTCCCAAATCAACGGTCTTTGGGCCTTTGTCAAATATCAGCTGCTCATAGGTGGATGAATTTATGTCTGGATTCTCAATTCTGTTCCATTGGTCTGTGTGTCTGTTGTTGTACCAGTACCAGGCTGTTTTAACTACCGTGGCAGTACAGTAGGCTCTAAAATCAGGTAGTGTGAGGCCTCCCACTTTGTTCTTCTTGAGTAATGCTTTACTTATCCGGGGCCTCTTCCCTTTCCATATGAAGTTGGTGATTTGTTTCTCCATCTCCTTAAAAAATGTGGTTGGAATTTGGATCGGGATTGCATAGTATCTCTAGATCGCTTTGGGTAGAATTGACATTTTCACAATATTGAGTCTTCCTATCCAACAAGGTATGTTTTTCCACTTACGCAGGTTTCTTTCGGTTTCTTGCGGTAGTGTCTTGTAGTTTTCTTTGTATAGGTCTTTTACATCTCTAGTTAGATTTATTCCTAAGTATTTTATCTTCTTGGGGGCTACTATAAATGGTATTGATTTGGTGATTTCCTCTTGAAAGTTCTCTTTGTTGGTGTAAAAGAATCCAACTGATTGTATGTTTATCTTGTATCCTGAAACTTTGCTGAAATCTTCTATTAGTTCCAATAGTTTTCTTGTGGATTCTTTGGGGTTTTCTGTGTATAATATCATATCATTTGCACATAGAGATACTTTGACTTCTTCCTTACCAATTTGGATGCCTTTCCTTTGTTTTTCTAGCCTAATTGCTCTGGCTAGGACCTCCAGCACAATGTTGAGTAAGAGTGGTGATAAAAGGCATCCTTGTCTGGTTCCCGTTCTCAATGGGAATGCTTTCAGAGTCTCTCCATTTAGGATGATGTTGGCTGTTGGCTTTGTATAAATGCCCTTACTTATATAGAGGAATTTCCCTTCTATTCCTATTTTGTTGAGAATTTCCGTCATGAATGGATGTTGGGCTTTGTCAAATGCCTTTTCTGCATCAATTGATAAGATCATGGAGTTCTTGTCTTTTGCTTTATTAATGTGATGGATTATATTGATTGTTTTTCTAGTATTGAACCATCCCTGCATACGTGGTATAAATCCCACTTGATCATGGCGAATTATTTTTTTGATATGTTGCTGAATTCTATTGGCTAGAATTTTGTTGAGGATTTTTGCGTCAATGTTCATGAGGGATATTGGTCTGTGATTTTCTTTTATTGTGGTGTCTTTGCCTGGTTTTGGTATCAGGGTTATTGCTGGCTTCATAGAATGAGTTTGGGAGTATTCCATCCTTTTCTATGCTCTGAAATAGCTTTAGTAGTAGTGGTGTTAACTCTTCTCTGAAAATTTGTTAGAATTCTCTAGTGAAGCCATCTGGGCCAGGTTTTTTTTTGTTGTTGTTGTTGGGAGTTTTTAAATTACCTTGTCAATCTCTTCTTTTGTTACAGGTTTATTTAGTTATTCTACTTCTGTTTGTGTTAGTTTAGGTAGGTAGTGTGTTTCTAGAAATTTGTCCATTTCCTTTAGGTTTTTGAATTTGATAGAGTACAGTTTTTCGTAGTATTTTGTTATGATTCGTTTAATTTCAGTTGGGTCTGTTGTGATACCATCCTTCTCATTTCTTATATGGGTTATTTGCTTCCTTTCCTGTTTTTCTTTTGTCAGTTTGGCCAGTGGTTTATCAATTTTGTGGATCTTTTCAAAGAACCAGCTTTTGGTCTTGTTAACTCTTTCAATTGTTTTTCTCTTCTCTGTTTTATTTAATTCTGCCCCAATTCTTAATTCTTATTATTTCTTTTCTTCTGGTGCCTGAGGGCTTCTTTTGCTGCTCTGTTTCTACTTGTTTCAGTTGTAGGGTTAATGTTTTGATTTTGGCCCTTTCTTCTTTTTGCCTATGTGCATTTATTGCTATAAATTGACCTCCGAGCACTGGTTTTGCTGTGTCCCAAAGGCTCTGGTAGGAGTGTTTTCATTCTCACTTGAGTCTATGAATTTCTTTATTCCATCCTTAATTTCCTCTATAACCCTGTAGTTTTTGAGCAAAGTGTTGTTCAGTTTCCATGTGTTTTGTTTTTTTCCCTTGATTTTTCTATTATTGATTTCTACTTTTATGGCTTTATTGTCAGAAAAGATGCTTTGTAATATTTCGATGCTTTGGATTCTGTTAAGGCTTGCTTTATGACCTAATATGTGGTCTGTTCTGGAGAATGTTCCATGTGCGTTGGAAAAGAAAGTATACTTGGCTGCAGTTGGGTGGAGTGTTCTATGAGATCAAGTTGGTTGATTGTAGCATTTAGATCTTCCGTGTCTTCATCGAGCTTTATCTGCCCTTCACCGAAAGTGGTGCGTTGAAGTCTCGTATTATTATTGTGGAGCTGTCTATCTCTCTTTTCTATGCTGTTAGAGTTTGTTTTATGTATTTTGGAGCCCTGTTGTTGGGTGTGTAAATATTTATTATTGTTATGTCCTCCTGGTATATTGACCCTTTAATCATTATATAATATCCTTTCTTATCCTTTGTGGTGGCTTTTACTTTAAAGTCTATTTTGTCAGAGATTTATATTGCCACTCCTGCTCTTTTTTGAGTGTTGTTTACTTGATATATTTTTTTCCATCCTTTGAGTTTTAGTTTGTTTGTGTCTTTAAGTCTATGGTGTGTCTCTTGTAGGCAGCATATAAACGGATTGTGTTTTTTTTAATCCATTCTGCCAAACTCTATCTCTTTATTGGTACATTTAGTCCGTTTACATTCAGTGTAATTATTGGGAGGTATGAGTTTAGTGCTGTCATTTTGATGTCTTTTTTTTGTATGTTGATAGTTTCTTTGTTCCACTTAATTTTCTGTGCTGAATTGTTTTTCTTTATGTATTTTCATCTTTTGTTGATTTTGTATTTACTGAGTCTTTGTATTTTTCTTGTTTTTTATTTTGATGCATAGCATTGTTAGTTTTCTTTGTGGTTACCTTAATATTTACCCCTATTTTTCTAAGTTTAAACCAGTCTTTTATTTCTTTATATCGCCGTGACTTCCTCTCCATATGAAAAATCTATGTCTGCATTTTTTAATCCCTCTTTTTTGTTTTAATGTTGTCATCTTTTATATATTGACATCTCTGTTTCCCTATTTTCAGTGTTTTAGCTTTGATTTATTTTTTTGACTTCCGTATCTGGGTTGATATCTGGTTGCTCTGTCCTGTGTTCTAATCTTGGTTATTATCTGATATCACTTATTTTCTAACCCAAGGACTCCCTTTAGTATTTCTTGTAATTTTGGTTTGGTTTTTGCAAATTCCCTGAACTTGTGTTTATCTGGAAATGCTCTAATTTCGCCATCATATTTGAGACACAGTTTTGCCGGGTATATAATTCTTGGTTGGCAATTTTTTTCCTTCAAGCCTTTATATATGTCATCCCATTGCCTTCTTGCCCGCATGGTTTATGCTGAGTAGTCCGAGCTTAGTCTTTTTGACTCTGCTTTGTAGATGACTTTTGGTTTCTCCCTAGCTGCTCTTAAAATTCTCTCTTTAATTTTGGTTTTGGCAAGTTTGATTATAATATGTCTTGGTGACTTTCTTTTGGTATCTACCTTATGTGGGGTTCGATGAGCATCTGGGATAGATATCTTCTCATGTTTCACGATATCAGGGAAGTTTTCTGCCAACAAATCTTCAACAATTCTCTCTGTATTTTCTGTTATCCCCACTGTTCTGGTACTCCAATCACTTGTGGGTTATTCTTCTTGATAGAGTCCCACATAATTCTTAGGGTTTCTTCATTTATCTGATTTTTCCTCAGATAAGTTGGTGTCAGGTACTTTATCTTCAGTCTCACTAATTCTGACTTCCATTGTATCAATTCTGCTCCTGTGACTTTCTATTGAGTTGTCTAATTCTGAAATTTTATTGTTAATCTTCTGGATTTCTGTTTTCTCTCTGTGGATTCTTGCAGCCTGTTAAATTTGGCATTGTGTTCTTCTCTAATCTTCTTAAGTTCCTCTGTTGCTTTGTCTGTATGTTCCTTGGCTTGTTCTGCATTTTGCCTGATCTCCTTCCTGATCTCTTGAAGAGTTCTGTATGTTAACTTTTTTATTCTACCTCTGGTAATTCCAAGAAGTTCTCTTCCTCCGGAAAATTTCTTGATTCATTCTTTTGTGAGCTTGTGGAAGCCATCATGGTCTGCCCCTTTATGTGATTTGATATTGACTGTTGTCTCCAAGTCATCAATAAGTTATTATATTTAGTTAATGTTTGCTTACGGTGTCGTAGCTTCTTGTTTTGTTTTGTTTGATATGCCCAAATAGGCTGCTTGTGTGAGCTAGTTAGATTACTGGTGGCTTTCAAGCTCTAACATCCCTGTCACCAGGTGGTTAGATCTGTCAGTAGGTATGTGAACCCAGGAGTCCGTTTAGTTTTCTTGTATGGATTCAGCTCAGGTGTCTAGATAATGGATCACCAAGTGTGTGGTGCAGCTCTCACCTACAGTCCTAGACAGGGAGGTGTGATTGGAGTAGGCACAGGTATCTGGCTGCAGTAGAGGGTCATGCGCTTAGCAAGGCAGGGGGCTGATGGCTGCCCCGAGTATCTGGAAGGAAAGCATGTCCCTGTTCCGTAGACCCTGTAGTTGTGTGGGTTTTGCAGCTGGATTATGGGCACCCATTGCTGTTGGCTGTAAGGACTGGGAGGCACCACTTATTCTTGGACTGCTGATGCAGGTGGCTGCGTGGCATGGGTGGAGCCACCAGTCCTCAGGCCCCTGATGTGGATAGGTGAGGACCCTGCTTAATGGGCAGAGTGGGATCACATGTCACAAACCTGCCACTGCACCATATAGCTGATCACAGTGAATTCAGGCCTCAGGTATATACCCTGTTGTACTGTACTAATGAGGGCCTACGCTGTTGAAATGGGTCCACATAGGTCTATGCAGGGGTGAAAGGCATTCAACGTCCATGGGTGCCTTATGCCTGTTCTTAGGCAGAGGAGCTGTGCCTGCCCTGAGTTCCCAGCTTAAAGGAGCTGGCAGATTATTTTTTCCAGTTTGTTAATTTGTTCCCTCCCCAGGGCTGGGAAAATAGCTCAGGGCATGTGACTCAGGGGACTCAGCAGTGGTTGAAACTGGCCCAGGACCTGGTGCAGAGCAGGGAGGGAGTAGGTAAATAGGAGAGAGGTCTTCCCAAACGGCGTGTTTTTTGATCCACATGGTAGGTTAAATGCATGTACTCATCTTTTACCAGTTGAGTGCTGCTTTTCACTGGCTCTGGAGGCCTGAGCAGACTCTCTGCCTCTTGGTCTCTCCTGACGTGGATAACGCTTCCTGAACGCCATTGTCCACCTCACTGCACACGCCACTCCATCCAGCCTGCCGGGCACCGGCTCCTGCGTAGTCTGGCAACTCCTCGCTGCTTCTGAACTCTCTCCCCCTCTCCTGCCACTCAGTACGATTCCTTAACTTTGCCTTAGATGTTCAGGGCTCCTAGATTGTCATATATAATTGATTTACTTGTTTTTTCGGGTCTTTATTTTTGTAAGAGGGACCGCCGGAAGCATCTGACTACGCCACCATCTTGACCCCGCCTCTCATTTTACTTTCTTTCAGTTCTTTATTTTTTTTTCCCCTAACTTTTTGAGTCAGTTCTTTAACTCATTTTTTTCCTAATATAGGTATTTATGCCTGTGAATTTTCTTTTTCCTGGTTTAGCTGTTTTCTTTAAGTTCTCATATGTATTATTTTTCTTATTGTTTTCTAGAAATTTTGTCATTTTGACACGTATTTTTTTTAACCCAAAAGTTCAAGGGGTTGTTGTTTTAAGGTAGAAAGGCCTTTGTTTCTTGATTTTATTTTAAATTTGTAATTTCAGTACATTCTCATCAGAGTATGTTGACTGTCCTATTTCTGCTTTTTGAATTTATTGAAATTTTCTTTATGGCCTGATACATGGTTAATTTTTTTTAAAATAATGTTTGATTGAGTTTGTGGTGGAAGTTTACACAGCAGATTAGGTTCCCATTTGACAATTTCCAGGTAAATTCTTCAGTGACTTTAGTTACATTTATTACGATGTGTCAACATTGTCTTTAATTGTGTTCTGCTTGTTTCATTTTCAGCACTCTAGTTTTCCTACACGCTTATCTCCTCATCTTTGCTTTTGGGTAATTGTTGATTGTTAGATCTTGTACAGATGGTTTTTAAATAGAGCACTGATCTTACAGGTAATATCCTTAATTTTGTGTGCCGCTCTGCTATTTCGCTAAAAGGTGATCTCAGAGGATAGGCTTGGTTCTAGGTTTAAATAGTGTCTCGGCGTTTTTTTCCTGAATGCATGCCAAAAGTATGCACTTTCTAAGCATAAATTCTATGTTTACAATAAAGAATACTTTAAAACTTAAACTGAAAATGTAGTGAAAATATAATGTATAGATATTATAGATAAAATTGGAAAAATTTTATACTTAAGAAAGTTTAAAAACTAATTTTGAAATTCTGTTAGAGAAGTGGGTCTTGTATTTACTTTTGTTTTTGGCTGTAAACATAGTGACATGATATTAATTCATCTTAATTTGACAAGTTTAGAAATGAAGGTAGAGGGAGTCCTCTAAGGCTCACGCTCCCAGTTTCATGATTCTTAGTGAAGCTGGGGTCAGTCACTGAGGTTTGCTTCCACACTCTTTTTAATGCTTGTTGATGAGTGATTTAAGATCTCAGGAAAAGTTATTCTTTGTAGACTTAATGGAAACCCTGTTTTTAACATCTTCTAAAGATGCTTAGGAGACCCAGGGTGGTGAGATTGGAGGTTCACACCCACCCAGATGTGCCTTGGAAGAAAGCCCTGGCAATCTACTTCCAAAAAATCAACCATAGAAAATCCTATGGAGCACAGTTCTACTCTGACAGACATGGGGTTGCCATCAGTCAGAATTAACTCTACGGCAACTAGGTAAAGATGCTTAAGTTGACCTGATAACTTGGAATATTTGCATTGTCTTCCATTGCAAAAGTACGTCACTTCTGTGATAGCTATATAATACTGTGACTTTATTTTTCCTCTTTTTTTTTTAGAATTTTGATTTGGCTGCTACCCTGAAATATAAGCCCTAAAAATGCCTGCTTATTTGGACTTAGAAGATGACCTAGATAAATAATAAAAATTAAGAAAGACATTTTGGTGAGTGAAACCATGTGTGAGAGAGTGGCTAAAGCCCAACTTAATATTTATCCTTTTGGTTTTTCTGGTATTGTCTTTCTTTTTGGAGATACTATCTAGAATGCATTTATTCTTCTTGGAAACGTTGAAAGTACAGATGCCACTCTTCTGTTTTTAAATGGGGCTTCTGCTACAAACTTCTTTATGTAGTTGTCACCTTTTTTTATAAAGGTTGATCTCGGGTTTTACTGTATACAACAGTGAAAGACCAGTAAACAATGTTGATTGTTAGAATTTATGTTGGTTAAAACTGTAATAGGAGATTGCACTTCAAGCATTTTTTTATATTTTATTGTACTTCAGGTGAAGGCTTACAGAACAAATAGTTTCTCATGAAACAGTAGTACACATGTTGTTTTATGACATTGGTTAACAACCCCACAACATATTAACCCTCTAACTTCTCAACCTTTTTTTTTTTTTGGTGAAACTACACATAGCCAAAGATACACCGTTTCAAAAATTTCTACATGCACAGTTCAGTGACATTGACTACGCTCTTCCAACTGTGTCAAGCAAATACTTTTGATTAAAATTTCAAATAAACGTGTTGAAAGTTGCAGCCTCAGCACAACTTACAATTTGATGCTGTGTTTGGATTTGAGATTAGCTGAAGCCCAGCAGAAATTCATAGTTTTTACCCTGAAATATGAATTTCCCTTCCCCATTGTAGCCTCTGTGTAGCACTCTAGTAACAGATCCTGGCAGTCCACACCTGGGGTCTCTTTCACAGTGGGTCTAAGCTGATGCAGGGGTCTTCAGAAATGCCTCATGAACCCAAATGAGAAAATGTTAGTGTCAGAGCACTTACTGCATAGTCCTCCTTCCTACCCCCTTTATTTGAGAATTTGGTCGCCATGAGTCGGAATCAACTCACGGCGGCTGGGTTTTTTTTTCATAGTATTGTGACAGGCTTAGAGGATAGGATAAGGTTTGTGCCTTGGTCCTGTAACATTCTTAGCTTTTTACCTCAGTTTGCTGAAGTGACTCACCTAGCAAACGGTCATTTTTTTTTACGTTAAATGGAATTTAAGCATTTACTGCTACTTTCCTTTAAAGCCACTGACATTTGTAAGTTACTGCAAAGTAGTTTTTATATTTAGAAAAAAATTTTTTTTCTTTCATTTTGAGATTTAAGAGCTTTAGTCCAGGGATAGAAGCCACTTACTTCTGCCAGGATGATCAGTGCACTGAGGAACTGTGGTATACAATGGAATATTATATAACCATTGAAAGGAATGATTCTAATACATGCTACAACTTGGATGAACCTTGAGAACATTATGCAAAGTGAAAGAAGCCAGACACAAAAGGACAAATATTGTATAATCCCCACACTTATAGAAATATCTAGAATAGGCAAATGCATAGAGACAGAAAGTAGATTAGTGGTTTCTAAGGGCTAGGTGGGGAAGGGAGAATGGGGAGTTAATGCTTACTGCTTACAGAGTTTCTGTTTGGGGTGATGAAAAAGTTTTGGGAAACGAATAGTGGTGGTTGTTGGACCACATTGTGAATATAATTAATGCCACAGAATTTTACATTTTGAAATGGCTAAAATGATAAATTTTACGTTATATGTATTTTACCACAATTAAAAAAATAAAATTTTGAAAGTACTTGTTTTATTTTTTCATGATCCCTTATTCCCTTCTTCTGATTCTGTAGTTTTACAAAAAGGTAACCTATAACAATATATTAACTTTATTTAAGGCTGATGTGGTTTTATTTCCAGCGTCTTTAAGAACTAACTGTTGTAGAATATCTTAAATAGTTTATCCTCTCTCTAATTTCTTAATTTTTATAGTACTTCCTTATTACTTGGCAAATAAATTACAATTTTCAGAGAGCTGTGGATTATACATTGCTGTATGTATAACTGTGCATTGTAATGCTCTTTTTGCATTTTCTCTTCTTTTCAAAGGTTTTCTTATTGTCCACTTGGCATATGCTTCTGGAATAATATTCACCATGGTTTTGGATGACCTTCCAAACTTAGAACACATCTATACTTCCTTGTGTTCATCAGCGGTGGAAGACTCAGAGATGGATTTTGACTCTGGACTAGAAGATGATGATACAAAAAGTGATAATATTTTGGAGGAGTCCACTATCTTTGTGGCCTTCAAAGGAAATATAGATGATAAAGACTTCAAATGGAAATTGGACACGATATTGGAGAATGTGTCCAATTTGTTACACATGGGTAACTGCCTTAGTTATTTTTTCCTTATTGTTACTCTTTTTTGAAGTGTTTGTTTTCCATGGTTATCTCGAGTTTTATACAAGCAGTCCCCAAGTTACAAATGAGATCCGTTCCTAGGTGTGTCTTTAAGTCAAATTTTAGGTGAGTCAGAACAGGTGCATAGGGTTCTTGTTTAGCCTTACTTTAGTGCAAGAAAAGGCTCAGAGCCTTTTCAGTGATTCAAAAGTTGCACGTGCAATAAGTGAAGGTGATTGTGATAAAGAATTCGTTGTGAGTAGGGGTTGGTTCATTTGTTTCAAAGTAGGGGCAAATTTACATAACATTAAAGGGCAAGTACAAGTTGTGTGTAAGTTGGAGGTTTGTAACATAGGAGCTTACTGTATAGTCAGACTGCTAAACTGGGATGAAAGGCTGATTTTAAGTGCGAAGTTTGAATTACAGGGTTTTTTTGTTATTATAGAAATGCTGTTGTGTTTCCTTTAAGTACGTGGAGGAACTGAACATAGCAAAGTATTGCTTCACATAGAAATCATTAAATAATCTGCTCTAGAGGATAAATAATTCTCAAGACCTAAATTAATTTACAGTGTTATTTTTAACCTGGTATTGGATTTCCTTACCTGTAAAATGAAGGGGTTGGACTGGATCTTTAACACCCCTTAAAACTTAGAAAAATCTATTATTCTGTGATTCTACTTACAGTGTACTTGAAATTATTCTCTTAAATTTTAGATCAGAGGTCACTGACAGCAGTAAGACCTGCAGCCATGTGTTACTTGGCCTACTTTATAGTGTTTGTTTTGTTTTGTTTTTTTAAATGTTTGAATTTAGTTGTCAGTGTTTTAAAAATTGGCATGTTTTACACAAAAAGCTAGATTTTGGATTTCTCTTTAAAAATGGGAAGGTCTGATAATGTAACATTGAGCTCTCCCTCTTTCCCAAATGGTGCTGAGCATAGCAGCTGCTAGGTGAGGACTAGATCTCAGTTCACCACAGTTCCCATCAGGCCTCTTAACACATTTAGATTACCTGTCTGGCTCCTATGGGCATTTGTGTTTGACCCTTGGTTTAGATGTTCTCCATCTATTCTGGTTAGCATCTGTCTTAGTCACCTAGTGCTGCTTTAACAGAAATACCACGAGTGGATGGTTTTAACAAAGAGAAGTTTATTCTCTCACAGTCCAGTAGGCTACAAGTCCAAATTCAGGGCATCAGCTCCAGGAGAAGGCTTTCTCTCTCTGTCAGCTCTGGAGGAAGGTCCTGGTGATGCATCAGTCTTCCCTTGGTCTGGGAGCGTCACAGCGCAGGAACCTCAGGTCCAAAGGATGCGCTCTGCTCCCAGCATTGCTTTCTTGGTAGTGTGAGGTTCCCATGTGTCTCTGCCTGCTTCTCTCTTTTATATCTCAAAAGAGATTGGCTTAAGACACTATCCAATCCTGTATACCTCATCAGTATAACTGCCACTAATCCATCTTATTACATCATAGTGATTGAGTTTACAATACAACGAAATCACATCAGATTATAAAATGGTACACAATCTTACAGTACTGGGAATCGTGACCCAGCCAAGTTGACAGGTATTTATGGGGGACACAATTCAATCCATGACAGCATCATTATCTAATCCCTGCAGACACAGTACAAAGCCCAGATTTCATCCTTTTATCAGAAATCCTGATTTGATCAGGTGATAATTAGCTTTTTCAGATTTGGAGGGTTTTTTCTTTGAGATTTGATATCAAGTTATTGAATAACTTTCTTTTTAATCAGGTGCCTGGGCCTGGGATTTACTTTCCCATCTGTAAAATGTAATTACAAACAACATTACCTCCTCAATTAGTTACTTTTTGTATTTGCTTTTAAAAGTAATGTCCAGATGTTCCAGTTAACTTTTCAAACTTGCTGAAATGCTGACGTGTATGTTTTCACATCCTGGCTAGAACTTATTTGTCAAATTTCTGTTATTTTTTTCCCCTCTGTTTGATGTGCTTCAGTGGAAATTCTACTCTCGTAGACTTAATTAAGTCTCCTCCTTAATTGAAGCATTTATAGGACATTGGAAGAAATGTTTGCTCTGTGACTTTATGAAATCTTTCACAGAGATGCCCAATTAATATTTAAATATTTTGGTTTTAAATATTTCAAATATTTAATTTGAATAGGTAAAATTGCTTAGCATTTTATAAATAAAACTATTCCTTTTTAGTGCTCTTTTCTTTAAATAAATTTAGTGCAGGGCTTCAAGCCTCTGCTGAGAATTTGCATTTCCACCCTAGATATACTGAATCAGAATCTACAGTTTAACAAGATCCCCAGGTGATTCTTACGTATAATAAATTTTGAGAACCACTGCTCTACTAGTGGTTCTCAGAATTGGTCCCTAACCAGCAGCGTTAGCATTGCCTGGGAACTTGTTAGAAATGCAAATTCTCAGCAGGGGTTCCAACCAAAAGGAACCCATTCAAAACCCTAGTTTAGTGGATTAAGCTGCAGATTCCCTAATATTCTGCATCCAGTGTTTTTATAGAATTTCACTTGACATTTGAGACTTTTATGTTCTCAGCTTCTCAGTTCACAATCGTTGAACTGAACCCAGAAGTAAACATTGTTCTATTAGTTTAAACTTATCTCTCTCTTCTCTCTTATATTCCTTATTCCATCTTAATGCTTTCCATTTATTCAGTGCCTACTATGTGTCAAGTAGTGTGCTGGGTTTTTTGCATGTATTATCTCATTTAGTACTCACAATCTCATGAGGTAGTTTTTCCATAGTTTTAAAGAAGAGAAAAGTAAGTTTCAGGAAGGCTGTATAGTTTGTTCATGGTCACCCAGGTGCTAAGTGGTAAAGCTGGGATTAGATTTAAAGTCTGTCTAATGCCAAAGCCCAAGCTCTTGCAACTGATCCAAGCTGGTACTCCTTTTTGTTTTGTTTTTGTGCAATGTCTTCTGGTGACTAAAAGATTACTAACATTGTTCTTTTTCTTTCACAATCAAGAATCCAGCAAGCTAAAGGTGCAGAAGGTGGAGCCCTGGAACAGTGTGCGTGTGACATTTAACATCCCCCGGGAAGCAGCAGAGCGACTAAGGATCCTGGCTCAGAGCAACAACCAGCAGCTTCGGGATCTGGGGATTCTCTCCGTTCAGATTGAAGGTCTATTATTTTACCATGTGCCCATTTGGACTAAAATCATAACAACAGTAAAATACAGCAGGATTTTCTAGGCTGCTTTGTCTGTTCCTCTGCTCTTATGTTCCATAATGCCAGGTGACTCATGTAACCTGGGCTTCACATTATAACACCTCAGGATAAAGAGGGATTTGCTGGTCCTTATACTCTAAAGCATCCATAGCCATAGCACCATTCCTTCTTTCGCTGATTTTGACCGTCAGTCTCTCAGACTTTGGTTTTACTGGCACCCTGACCAGAAACTGATTTGTCTTTTAAAGACTATCGCTTCCATCCACCAAAACCAAACCCAAACCCAAACCCCATTGCTGTTGAATCAATTCTGACTCATGGCGACCCTATAGGACAGAATAGAATTGCTCCATAGGGTTTTGAAGGCTGTAATCTTTACGGAAAGGAGCCCTAGTGATGCAGTGGTTAAGCACTTGGCTGCTGGCCTAAAGGCCAGTGGTTCGAACCCACCACGTGCTCCACAGGAGAAAGATGTGGCAGTGTACTTCTGTAAAGATTACAGTGTTGGACTCCCTATGGGGTAGCTCTATTCTGTCCTGTAGGGTTGCTATGAGTCGGAATCGACTCAACAGCAATGGGTTTGGTTTGTGTTTTTAATTTTTACGGAAGCAGACTGCCACATCTTTATTCCACAGAGACTGGTGAGTTTGAACCACCAAGTTTTCAGTTAGCAGCTGAGCGCTTAACCCCTGCACCACCAGTGCTCCTTTCCTTCCACCAACTAAGCCTTAGTATTTTTCTTTATTCATCTAATGCAGATTAGGAGGCACTGAACAGTCCTCATGTAGCAGTATTCATTTTTCAAATTTTATCTAGAATGGTCTTTTCAAAATGAAAACATTCTCAACACACACACATATATACACATTCAATTTAAAACCCTGCTATGGCTTGCCACTATTCATAGAATAAAGACCAGACTCCTTAAAATGACCTTAGACCTTGCATGATCTGACCTCCACCTTCCTCACCCAGCCTTATCTTGTATAGCTCTACTCACTTGCTGTCTGCCTCTCCAGCTTTCTTCTGATTCCTTAAACATGCAGTTCTTCCTTCTACCAGAGGTTCCCTTGGCACTGATGTCTTCTCTGTATGGACTGTTGTCCGTTACTACTACCTGTTCCCCTAGTTAATCCCTACTCAGCCTTCAGGTATCAGCTCGGATCTTGAAGATGCGTTTTCTGAACCCCTAGACTAAGTCAGAGTCCTTTGTTATGTGCTCTCACAAAAGTCTGTTTCTTTCCTTCAGATTATCTCACACTTTCATTAGAGCAATTATTTGATTATTGTTTTATTTCCCCATTAGACTGTAAGCTCCAGTAGGTCAGGAACCATGTCTGGTTTTGCTCACTGTTGTTTGCCTGGCTTGCCTGGTACATGTTAGGTTCTTAGTAAACATCTGTTGAATGAAAGGTAGGTAAGCGCACATACAATAGCACCGCTCTGCTCCAGCACTTGGAATACAAAGATTAAACAAAATATGATCCTTGTCTTTATGAATTCAAAAGAGCTCATGACCTTAGTGAGAAGGACAGACCTGTAAGAGATTTAACTGTGAGTGTGGGGGAGAACAAACGGGGTTCAGTCTTCGGGTGCCCAGAGATAGAACTGTATTGATGTAAAAAAGGTGGCAACCAGTGATTCCAGCTTTCCCTTCCACTGGTGAGCCAAGTCCTGCTGACCCTGTGTTTACTTAGAGCCTAAATGCTCCACCAAACCATAGAAGTGGTATAATTTTGTATATAGGAGTGAGACTAATTATTTGCAGTCTAAGATTGTAGGTTACTGTGCCCCAAAAGGGGCAATACCAACAAGCAGAAATTATTTAGAGAGGATTATGTGTAGATTGAGAGATAGGGTAAATTTGATTATTTCATAAATGAAGGAATAGTGGCTTAACACTAACTAGTTTATTATAAAAATGTTGGATTATCTAAAAGGTTGATCCAGAAAAGTAAAATTAATTTATAGTAGTCAAAGTTGAACTATTGGGAAGAGTGGAAGCTGAACAACTATTGGATAAATAACAACATATAGACTGATTCTGCTTTATGGAACACATAAGCAATTTCTTATTTACCTGTTTCTTATTTACTTATTTAGCTATTACCTATTTATCTAAATTAAAAGGTTTTGTGACCTTAATTAGTATCGTTTTCTATTAGAGGAAGGAAACACTAATTTCTTCTCTTAATCAAGCTTATTTCCTACAAGTTCTTAAAAGGGAAAATGCTGGCTCCGCTTTATCGTTATAGCCATAAATTGAAAACATAAGTACCAGGAAGGAAGCAAAATAAATAACGTATTTTAAAAAATTATGAAGTTTGCATATGACAGTGATTATTATAGTATAGAAAATGTTCTTTAACTTTTAGAACATATATGTACATGTGTTCCAGGTATCTCCTTTTCTCTCTTTTCACACTCTTTGGGAGGTCAGACAGGAGTGAAAATGGTGGCAGCAGCTGTTGCTTTCATGAAACTGGTGATGGCTGATGCATTTGTAAGTTGTAAGAGGAGGTGTGGCCACTGTCATGGTATCTGTTTGAAGGGGTTGGAAGACAGGTTGTTCTCCAACAGATTATTCTCCATCGAAGACTCCCTATACCCTTCCTTTTTGAGTTTTGACCAAGGAGTTGGGGAGTGTATCTTTTTGGAGGATATTTTGTGACACCCTCTGTAAATTCATGGTGATCTAAAGCAGGAGCCTGCAAACTTTTTCTGTAAAAAGCCAGACGGTAAATATTTTTGGCTTTTTGAACCATGTTGTCTCTACCACAGCTACTCAACTCAACCATTGTAGCGCAAAAGCAGCCACAGACAATACATAAATGAATGAATGTGCCTGTGTTCCAATAAACCTTTATTTAAATAAATAGGCAATGGGCTGGATTTGGCCCATGGGCCATAGTTTACAAGTTTGGGAGCCAGTATAATACCGCCAGTACAGCGTTCACTACAGTATGTATTTCTCTGACACAAATTAGCTTATATGCATTTAGTAAATAGAGGAATGATAACTTTAATGTGGAAATTGTGTTTATTCATATATTTTTCCTACGCAAGAGGAACTGAAATAGTGGCAATAGAATTCTAATTATCAACAGGGGAAAAAAAAAGCCTTTAGCTCAGCTGCTGCATAGGTGGGAATCTTTTCAGCTCTATTTTAAGAAACTTAAGAAAGCTTGCACTCAGGTGCCTTCCCCAAAAGTGCATCTCCAGCTTTACATGGCTCTCAACTTATGAAAAATTGCACATGCTCCTGTCTCTACCTTAATGGAAGCCCCACTGCTCAGAGCTCGACTGCCTCTGCATTGTCTCAGTACGTTTAGCCAGGCATTTCCACTCTGTTGTATCTGGGTATGTTGCCTCCACCAATTTTTGTTTTTATTAGTGCTCTGGCGACAAAGTAGCATAGGCTTTGAGTCTGCCCCAACCTTGTTTTTCCCATAAATCCCATTATTTTCAGTGTGAAATTTTATAGATTGTGAGGTTTTTCAAGAACATATGTAGAAAAATGCCTATGATGCTTTGTAAGGTTATGATGTCTCTTCATCATATTTTCAGTAAATACCTAATGAGCACCTACCATGTACCAGGCACTGTTTTATGTATAAAGGATATAGTTAGGCTGTATAATCTATCATCTAAATTAGAACTCAGTGTGAAAGGGGGTGCTGTTAATAATTATGCTGGGACAATGGATGTAAACTGGGCTGTCCTGGAAACTGGGCAGACTTTTGATTATCCTAGTATAGTGATAGGGAGGCAGACAAGAAAACAAGTGAATGAATAAGTCTAATCACAAAAAGACTTCTGAATGATAAAGTAGGATGTGTTCTGAAGAAAATAAGATGTTTTGATAAAGGATGACCTAGTGCTAGGCTGCTAACCAAATGGTTGGTAGTTGGAGTCCACTGAGAGGCACCTTGGAAGAAAGGCCTGGTGATGTAATTCTGAAAAATCAGCAACTGAAAAGCCTATAGAGTACAATTCTACTCTATACACATGGGGTCGCCGTGAGTTGGAATCGACTCTAGACTTTTTTTTTTTTTAACCTTGGGTAAGATGGCTGGGTGAGGCCATTTTGGACATGTGACACTTAAGCTGACAGGAATATTGAGAAGTTACCTATGTGAAGCGTGCTGGAGAACTGTTCTAGACAGAAGGAATAGCATGTGCAAAGACCTCGAGGTGAGAGGCACTTCTGTGGCCTAAGAAACTAAAAAAATGCCACTGAGGCTCAGTCCTTGTTACTAAAGGTGAAAATAGCATGAGATGAAGTTGGAGAGGTAGGCAAGGGCTAGATCTGGGTTCAGTAAGGTAGCCATAAGCCACATGTGGCTGTTGAGCACTGGAAATTTGATTAGTCTAAAATGATATGCACTTTAAATGTAAAATACACACTGGATTTTGAAGACTTAGTACCCCCTCCAAAGAGAATGTAAAATAATCTCATTAATAATTTTTATATTAATTGCATGTTAAAGCAATACATTAGATGTATTGGGTTAAATAAAATATATTACAATTAATTACACCTGTTTCTTTTTACCTTTTTAATGTGGCTTCTAGAAAATTTTGAATTACATGTTATATTTTTATTGAATATCACTGGGATAGGTCGATGATTTGAGGTCTTATATGCCCTCTTAAGGAGTTTGGCTTTTATTTCTAAAACAATTGAACAGTTGTTCAGTTGAACAGTTGACCAGTTTTAAACCAAAACAGTGATATGATCTGATAACTATTTTGAGAATAGTACTCTTTCTTCTTAGAGTGTCTTAGTGAGTTCGGTATATTAATGGTACTTCCCTTTGGTTAAAAAAAAAAAAAAGAAAAAAGAAAAGAAAAGAAAACGAAAAACCTGAAGACCTGTATTTTCTTTCTCTTTTACTCCCAGTTCCCATAGGCAGGTTCAGAGTATCTTGTAGCCCCCAGTAATTGGTCCCTTATTGACAGGATATTTGTTCCCTGTGGCCATCCTACCTCCCTGGATAAAATACTTAATGACCTGGATCAGTGACCAGACAGAGGAAACTGTTGTGCCCTCATTAGCTTCTTGCTTTATCAACTGGCTCTGCCAGCCAGGACCACACATTAAGAAAGGACTCAGGTGAATGCAGGCTTTTAACTCTTAAGCCACAGGCTAGCTGTACTTTTATTTGTCCACAAGGTGGTGCTGTCTTCCATACAACAATCAAAATTTTGGCTTAAGTGTAGGAATCATTCTAAAACTTGTTTCAGAAATCTTTTTGTCATTAGACCAAGTAGGATTTAAATTGCCTCAAAGTTTAGGGCCTACTTAATTGGAACATTTGTAGTGACATTACCTCCTAGGCTATTGTGAGGCTCAAATAGATAAGATTTTATAAACATTAAAAGTCCTGTACAGGGAACACAACAGAGAGTCCCTCATGGAGCAGGAGAAAAGTGGAATGCAGAACTCAAATTCTAGTAAAAAGACTAGACTTAATGGTTTAACTGAGACTGGAGGGACCCTGGAAGATGTGGCCCCTGGGCTCTCTGTTAGCCCAAAACTAAAACCATTCCCAAGGCCAACTCTTCAGACAAAGATTAGACTGGACTACGGGACATAAAATGATACATGTGAAGAGTGTGCTTCTTAGCTCAAGTAGATACATGAGATTAAATGAGCAGCTCTCATCCGGAGGTGAGATGAGAAGGCAGAGAGGGTCAGGACCTGGCTGAATGGACATTGGAAATCCAGGGTGGAAAGGAAGAGTGTGCTGCCACAGTACAGGGAGAGCAAGTAGGGTCACAAAACAATGTATGTATAAATTTTTGTATGAGAGACTAACTTGAATTATAAACTTTCACTTAAAGCACAACAATAAAAAAAAAAAAAAGTCCTGTACAAATGTTGGTCTTATCATCAGGTGTCTCAGAAGTAAATTAGTAGCAATCTATCTACTCTTCATTGCGTAAATTTCTCTGCAGGAAATCTGCTGCAGTTATTGACAGGAAATTGACATTTTGCCCACAAGTGTTACAGTTGTCCCTACATCATCCATTCTTTCTTCATCAAGCTTTCTTATACATCTACCTTCTGATCATAAATTCCCAAAAGGAAATCTAGAATTTTGGGTTTTCTGAGAATGTTTTTTACCTCTGCCACATCCCCCCACAAAAAAATTGGTAGGCTAGTTGAAAATCAGTATTCAGAGTTCCAAGCTCTCTGTGAATGCTAAGTATCATTAATTATTGCCTATATGTTATATTGTAAGTGAGAATTGGTTATGATGTTTTCCTTGTACTTCACATTAAGTAAACCTGCTCAGATGGGATTGAAGAAAGACCCATGTAGTATTGAACTTATGCTTTTTGTGGTGGTAAACTTACCATAATTCTTTAAAAACACAAAAAATCAGGGCTCTTGTGTACCTGTTTTTGAACAAAATTTGCCTTGGTTTTTCTTATTGTGATGATTTCCTTTTTTATAAATTAACTATCATTTTCAGGGGAAGGTGCTATCAACCTGGCTTTGGCTCAGAACCGAAACCAAGACGTAAGAATGAATGGACCTATGGGAGCTGGAAATTCAGTTAGGATGGAAGCAGGATTTCCCATGGCAGGTGGTCCAGGTGAGATCTCCCACTCAATTGTATGACATCTTTCTAGTTTCTCTTTCTCTTTTTTTTTGACTTTATTTGCAAATGTGTAATCATATGGGTCCAGCAAGATAGGCTGGGCTGGTGACACACCAACATTTCTATTTACTGGATCAGAAAAGCAAGACATGGGTCATTCTCAGGAGACTAGGGTCACAGTGCATGGACCAAATACCCTTTGCAGTCTTTTGGGCTCATGCTTAAAGGTAGATGAGCACTGAGCCATGCAGCAAACATTTATTGAGTTCCTGTTGTATGTCAGGGCCTATGCTAAGTGTTAGAAATAAAAATGAATAAAAAATTCTCTACCCTCAAGATGTTTACAATATAGTAGAGAATGTAGCTTTCCAACTCCTTATCACATTTTCTAAGTCTAAAAATCTGTGACCTCAGAGTTCTTATGTGCTTACGTGAAACCTATAAAAGTATATGGGAGAACCTGTCTAATTATGTATGTAAAATTTGAGAGGGTTATATTTAAGTGTTCTTCCTTTTAAAAAAAAAATATTGTGGTCTTTCAAACACTTAATGTGCATCAAAAGAGTTTAACAAAAGAGTAAAAAGACAACCTGCAGGCTGGGAAAAAATTTTTGGCTACGACAGATCCAATCAGCATCTGATCTCTAAAATCTACAAGATACTGCAAAACCTCAACAACAAGAAGACAAACAACCCAATTGAAAAATGAGCAAAGGATCTGAACAGGCACCTCAGCAAAGAAGACATTCAGGCGGCTAACAGACACCTGAGGAAATGCTCACGATCATTAGCCATTAGAGAAGTGCAAATCAAAACTACAGTGAGATACCATCTCACCCCAACAAGACTAGCATTAATCCAAAAAACACAAAACAAATGTTGGAGAGGTTGTGGAGAGACAGGAACACTTATACACTGTTGGTGGGAATGTAAAATGGTACAACCACTTTGGAAATTGATTTGGTGCTTCCTTAAAAAGCTAGAAATAGAAGTACCATGCAATCCAGCAGTTCTGCTCCTTGGAATATATCCTAGAGAAATAACCATCATACAAATAGATATATGCACACCCATGTTCACTGCAGCACTGTTCATGATAGCAAAAAGATGGAAACAACTTAGGTGCCCATCAACAGACAAATGGATAAACAAATTATGGTATGTTCACACAGTGGAATACTACGCAACAATAAAGAACAGTGATGAATCCGTGAAACATCTCATAACATGGAAGAATCTGGAAGGTATTATGCTAAGTGAACTTAGTCACAGAAGGATAAATGTTGTATAAGACCACTATTATAAGAACTCAAGAAAAGGTTTAAACACAGAAGAAAACATTCTTTTGATGGTAACTAGATAGTAGACAAGGATTATCTTCGGTGAAGGGAAGGACAGCACACACTACAGGGGAAATCAGCACAACTGGACTAAGCCAAAGCTAAGAAGGCTTCTGAATACAGCCAGACACTTCGAGGGACAGAGTAGCAGGGGCAGGGGTGTGGGGACCATGGTTTCAGGGGAAGTCTAGGTCAGTTGGCATAACAAAGTTTTTTTTTTCTAATTTTTTTTCCCATACAAAAATTTATACATACACTGTTATGTGACTGTAATTGCTTTCCCCGTACTGTGACAGCACACTCCTCCTTTCCACCCCGGATTCCGCATGTCCATTCAACCAGCTCCTAACCCTCTCTGTCTTCCCATCTCACCTCCAGACAGAAGTTGCCCATTTAGTTCCTTGTATCTACTTGAGCTAAGAGGCACACTTGTCACGATGATCACTTTATGTCTCACAGTCCAGTCCAATCGTTGTCTAAAGAGTAGGCTTCGGAAATTGTTTTGGTTCTGAGCTGATAGAGAATCCAGGGGCCATGCTTTCCGGGTTACCTCAAGTTTCAGTCAGACCATTAAATCTGCTCTTCTCACTAGAATTTGAGTTCTGCACCACACCTTTCTCCTGCTCCATCTGGGAGTCTCTGTTGTGTTCCCTGTCAGGGCAGTCATTGGTGGTAGCTGGGCACCATCTAGTTCTTCTGGTCTCAGGCTGATGAAGTCTCTGGTTTATGTGGGGCATAACAAAGTTTTTTAAGAAAATGTTCTGCATTCCACTTTGGTGAGTGGCCATCTGGGATCTTAAAAGCTAGTGAGCAGCCATCTAAGATGCATCAATTGGTCCCAACCCACCTGGAATAAAGGAGAATGAAGAATACCATAGACACAAAGAAAAGTATTAGCCCAAGAGACAGAAAGGGCTACATAAATCAGACTTCATCAGCCTGAGACCAGAAGAACTAGATGGTGCCCGGCTACCACCAGTGACTGCCCTAACAGGGAACACAACAGAGAGTCCCGGATAGAGCAGGAGAAAAGTGGGTGCAGAACTCAAATTCTTGTAAAAAGACCCGACTTAATGGTTTGATTGAGACTGGAGAGACCCTGGAAGACGTGGCCCCCAGACTCTCTGTTAGCCCGAAACTAAAGCCATCCCCGAGGCCAGCTCTTCAGACAAAGATTAGACTGAACTATGGGACATAAAATGATACTCGTGAAGAGTGTGGTTCTTAGCTCAAGTAGATACATGAGACTAAATGGGTGGCTCCTGTCCAGAGGCAAGATGAGAAGGCAGAGAATGTCAGGAGCTGGTTGAATGGACACAGGAATTCCGGGCTGGAAAGAAAGAGTGTGCTGTCATAGTATAGGGAGAGCAAGTAGGGTCACAAAACAGTGTATGTATAAATTTTTGTATGAGAGACTAACTTGAATTGTAAACTTTCACTTAAAGCATAACAATTAAAAAAAATTCTTACTGCGATTTTGGAGAAAATTTGCATAGCAAATTAGGTCCTCATTCAACCATTTCTAAATATATTATTCAATAACATTGATTATACTTTTCACAATGTGTCAGCATTCTTATTATCTCCATTCTGGTTGTTCTGTTTCCATTACTCTAGCTTCCTTGTCCTCCTTTACCTTCTCAACTTTGGTCTAGGGTAAATGTTGACCATTAGGTCTCATTTAGATGATTGTTTAGAGAAGCACAGTACTCACGGGTATTATTTTATGAGCCACTCTGTCTTTTGACTGACAGGTGACCTCCAGGAGTGGTTTGAGTTAAAAGTTTAAAGGGTGTCCCAGGGCAGTAGTCTTGGAGATTCCTCTAGTCTCTACCAGTCCAGTAAATCTGGCTCTTTTTAGGAATTTGAGTTTTGTTCTACATTTTTTTCCCATTCTATCCAGGACCATCTATGTGTCCCTGGTCGGAATGGTTGGTAATGTTAGCCAGGCACCATCTAGTTCTTCTGGTCTCAAGGTAGTTGAGGTCGTGGCTTGTGTAGACTATTAGTCCTGTAGAGTAATTTCTAGTCTTTGGTTTCCTTCTTTCTCTTTTGCTCCAGACGTATAATGGCCAATAGTTGTAACTTAGATGGCCCCTCGCAAGGTTTTAAGACCCCAGAAGTTACCACACTAGGATGTAGAACACTATCTTTATAAGCTATGTTATGCTAATTGACCGAGTCACTGCGGATGTCAAACCCAGTAACCCAATCTTGTGAGGTGTTTTGTTATGTCTAGAAAGTATCCATAACTGTGCCCCCCGGTGTGCTTTATTTTATATATAAATATATATACAGCACACACAAACACGTATGTACATTTGCCTACAGAAAGATCTGTACATGTGCACTTTTCTATTCATATCTGCGTACCTTTACGTATATAAACATACGTATTTATGTAGCCAGAGACATATGTTTTGGTTGTAATTACTATTGTTGCAAAAATGTATGTGTTAAGGCTTTTCCCAAAATCATCCCTGATTTTTGTGTACTTCTTAGTGTCATCTTTTACCCTGGTCAAGTTGTGCTGACTTCACCTTTATTCAGTATCGCCGTACCCATCACCAAAACTAACAAGTCCTTACCTAATAACTCTGAAGTTTCTTCTTCAGAGGTTGAACTCTCTCCAGAATCACAGAATATTACAATTAAATTGGCTGTCTTATTTAAAGCTGAGAAAGCTGTGGAGCCCACAGGAGGGAAGTTATTTTCCCGGGGTCAAGTTGTAATGAGCTAACATCGTAGATCTCCTAACTCCCAATTCAGTGCTCTTTTCACTATCCTAGTGGCTTTTGGAGTTCCGGTGGCACAAGTGGTTAAGTGCTTGACTACTAGCTGAAAGAGTGGCAGTTCGAACCCATCCAGAGGCACCTTGGAAGACAGACCTGGCAATCTGCTTCCATAAAGATTATAGCCTAGAAACCCTGTGGGACAGTTCTAGTCATAGTGACTCGGTGGCACAGAACAGCAACAACTAGCAATTTGCCAATATCTAGTAAAATTGAAGATGCTTACTCTTTAAAAGAAGTCCCCAGATGGTACAAACAGTGAATGCGCTTGGCTGCTAACTGAAAAGTTAGCAGTTCAAGTCCACCTAGAGTGCCTTGGAAGAAAGGCCTGGCAGTCTGCTTCCGAAACATTAAAAACCCTGTGGAGGATAGTTCTATTCTGACACACTTGAGGTCACCATGAGTTGGAATTGACTTGATAGCAGTCAACTAAAACCTAGCATTTCTAAGTATATAGTTTCAGCATACTCTCACGTATGTCCATAAGAATACACGACAAATACATGACATTGCAAAATTGTAGGAGTGAAAAGTTAGGGGAAAAAACTCTATTATTCATCAGCAGGAGAATGGATGTCTGGTACCATATAGTGGTGTACTATTATAGCAGTCAAGGTGAGTGAATTAGAGCTACATGTATTTACGTAGATGAGTCTCAAAAACGTTAAGCGAAGAAAGAAATTGAAGAAGAATACATATAATATGGTGCCACTTATACAAAGATTAAAAGTGTACAAAAAATGCTACACAGTTTACCTGCATATGTATAATAGGTAATGTTAATCCAATTATAAGGTAAGAGGGAAGGACTGGGAGGGAGTAGGGGGCTTCTACTGTATCTGTATATATCTGAAAGAGATAAGAGCAAAATGTTAGATTTAAACAAGCTGGATGATGGGTACAGAAATTTTCCATACCTTTTCATATTCTTGAAATATTTCATTAAAAGCAAAAATTGTGCTGAGTCCAGTACTCTATTTTAGGGATTTTTTTTTTTCTAGGATTAATAAGGATGACCAACCCTGCCACTGTTATGATACCCCAGGGTGGAAACGTGTCGTCTTCCATGATGGCACCAGTCCCCAATCCAGAACTGCAGCCCAGGACTCCTCGCCCTGCTTCTCAATCAGGTAATGCTTTCCAATCTTTGAGGATTGAAGGGGCTGAAATTCCCTGCAGGGGTCATTACAAAATTTAGCTGTCTCTGATGCCAAATTCCTAACTGCCCTACTCATATGTCACTTTCTTTACAAAATCTGCCCTGATTCTATCATCATTTCCTTCTCAGAATTTCTCATTATACTCTTATCTTTTCTACCCCCAACATTCCCAAAAGAGTATACCTTAACATATTTATCCTGCAGAATACTCCACGACAGAGATTTCTGTAGTCAAGTAAGTTTAGGAAGTGCAGCGCACTTGACTCTCCCTCCTGGAGATTCAAGATTAACATACTGGAAGTTAACATACTGGAAAGTCCTCCAGTGAAAAAACCTGTTTAAGGTTGTTAGGTCCAGTGTTTCCCAAATATAGTTGGCTGTGTTTTTTGTTTTGTTTTTCTTAAGACACTAATTAACATAGTTCCCCAGAATGTGCCTTGGAAAATACTGTTCTCTACATTTTATGTTTGGCTCTTACATCCGCTGTTGAACCATAAGCTCTTACTAGCCAAGATTCATCTTTCTGTCATCTTGGCACATTGCTTTGCACGTAGGAGGTACTTATGTTTTGTTGGGTGGTACCAGCAGGCTTTGGGAGCCTAGGGTTGCTATGAGTCCGAATCGACTCTATGGCAGTGGGTTTTTTTGTTGTTGTGTATTTGGGCAGAGCAACAGTTAAGTGCTCGGCTGCTAACTGAAAGGTTGGCGGTTCAAACCCACCCAGCAGCTCCATGGGAGAAAGACCTAGCAATCTGCTCCCGTAAAGATTACAGCTTAGAAAACCCTATGGGGACAGTTCATTCTTCCACGTGGGGTTGCTATGAGTCAGAATCAACTCAACAGCATTTAGCAACAATAACAACAGCTGGTAGGTTTTACAGTATATTTGCAGAATTGCCAAGACCATTGCACTAGGATCTAGGTTGCAATAGGTTAATTATTGCTTTGTTGACTGTCTTTATAATACAGATTCAATGGATCCACTCCTCTCTGGGCTCCATGTACAGCAGCAAAGTCATCCCTCAGGATCTTTAGCTCCTCCACAACACCCAATGCAGTCTGTTCCTGTGAACAGACAAATGAACCCTGCTAATTTTCCTCAGCTGCAGCAGCAGCAACAGCAGCAGCAACAGCAACAGTTGCAAGCAAGACTCCCACAGCAACATCAGCAGCAGCAGCCACAGGGAATTCGACCCCAATTTACTGCCCCAACTCAGGTGCCTGTTCCTCCAGGCTGGAACCAGCTGCCTTCTGGAGCCCTTCAGCCTCCTCCAGCCCAGGGTTCTCTGGGCACAATGACTGCAAACCAAGGATGGAAGAAGGCTCCTCTGCCTGGCCCAATGCAACAGCAGCTCCAGGCAAGACCATCCTTAGCCACGGTACAGACACCGTCCCACCCTCCCCCTCCATATCCCTTTGGCAGCCAGCAAGCCTCACAAGCCCATACAAACTTTCCTCAGATGAGCAACCCAGGCCAGTTCACAGCTCCTCAGATGAAGAGCTTGCAGGGAGGGCCCTCCAGGGTCCCGACCCCCCTGCAGCAGCCCCACCTCACCAACAAGTCTCCTGCCTCCTCACCCTCCTCCTTCCAGCAGGGATCTCCTGCATCCTCCCCAACGGTTAACCAAACTCAGCAGCAGATGGGACCAAGGCCACCTCAAAGTAACACACTTCCCCAGGGATTTCAGCAGCCCGTCAGCTCTCCAGGTCGGAATCCTGTGGTTCAACAGGGAAATGTGCCACCTAACTTCATGGTGATGCAGCAGCAACCACCAAACCAGGGGCCACAGAGTTTACATCCAGGCCTAGGAGGTGAGGAACACTGATGCTATTTGTGTTAGTAAATTTGCTGGAGATAGATCTTAGTAGAACTTACAGCTTTAGAGTTAATGGAGGGGAATAAAATAAAGATATAATCATTTGGTTTTGTGGATATGCTGGTGACACTTGTTATAACTTAGTTAACTTGATACAGTATGTGACATGTTACTGGTAAAATTTAAGCTAGCCCTCTGGATAAAAAGGCAGATAAAATGTAATATAGAGATGTCTTTTTTGTTTTCCAAATTATTTTTGCTTTATCTTGTACTAGTAAATTTAAATGTCTGTGTATAAGAAACATGCATTTTATTTATTAACAACTTAAACTGCTCAGCTGTTGAAAAATTAAGATTATACAATAGAGCAAAAATGAAAAGATAAGTATGGGGTCTTATTGGGAAAAAGACCTTCTAATTATCTATTTTGATTATCCTAGCTAGTAAAATAGTAAGCATGGTATTTGTTAAATTTCGTTAAAGTATTAAAGGGGAATAAGTTCAGAAATCATTGACTTTTATAGTTTTATAATGCCAATGCCTGCTCCTTAGAGAGGGAGTTCCACCAGTTATACCTAAAGGAGATTTATTTATTTATTTTGTAAGGTGCCTCTTGTATGAAGAAAAAGCAATGGAGCTTAATGTGTGAGAGGTAAAATGATTACAGTAAAACTTATCCATCTCCATGTTTATTATTTATTCTTATTAATCATTGACCTAGTGCACATGAATGTGCTTGGAGCTTTTCAGTAGAGAATATAGAGTGTCAAGTAATAGTGTCATTTGATAAACATAACCCCACCAAAAGACACTCATTGCCTACCCAGAAAAAACCCTTGCATCTTTAGTGCAACATAGCAAAGTCATGTTCCCATGGTTTCTGGTGAAATTAAGTTGCTGATCAGTCTTTCACTCTGTTGTAATTAATTTTGCTGACATGCAGGCGCTAATATTTGAATTCTAAGAAGTTTTTAGAAAAAGCAAGTATGTTTCAGCTCCAAACTTCACTGCTCTGGGCATTTCTCCTGGATCAGTGGAAGCTGGGTAGTCCCTCCTGAAAATGTGATTACTGACTTAATTACAGTGGAAACATGCAAACGGGGACTTGTCGCTGCTAAAGAAAGACAAATGCATATTTGTCTATAATAAGTGTTTTTCAGGGCATTGAAAATTTAGCCCTAAAAAATAATAAATGGACTAATACAAGAAAGTTTTAAGTGAGCTTTAGGTCTTGATGCTTTCATAGAGCAGATGATGTGCTCACCTAGGTGATCTGGCCACATCAAGGCCTTTGTTATAAACAGTGAGTGGGTCTGAGATTCTCCTTGTTACAAATTTGTTTTCTGAAATTAGGCCTTCCTATAAAAGGAAATAATACTTTAGTAAGATTTCATTAGAGCATGGTTTTTGGTACCATAGCTGTCAGAATTGCAGTAAACCTTATGAGGGCAAGGCATAATGATAAATTTAATATAGCCTCACCTTGAAGCTCCTGTGAACTGTTTCTAATCTGTGTATTCCAAAGAGACAAGCACAATATTGGGGGGGAAGTTTTCTGCAGAGGAGATTGTCATCCGTTTCCCTTGAAGGAAAACAAATCACCTATCTATCCTTAGTAACAGGACCCAGCTCTTTGTTTATGTCTGAATATGAGACAATTTAGTGTATTCCTTTGGTGCCTGTGTTAAAGTATGTAAAGTTTTGGGGTCCGTTGTATTACAGAGAAAAGTGAGCCCTCAAACCTTGCTGTGGCGTGGCCTCAGATCACACTTAGGGAGCAGATTGCCATCTTTTCCTTGGCATGTTCTAAGTGTAAATTTTTAGTATTTTTCATTTTGACAATGCTCATGTAAGAAATTGTGTTGATTTTTTTAATCATCTTTCTCAACCTTATTATTAGAGATCCTACCAGTGTGACAGAGAGCTAAGCCAGTGGAGACTTCATGCAGCTCATCCTTCCTTATTCATTCCACATCTAAGCAAGAGTATAAATTTGCTAGGTAACTTCCGTACTCATTGTTTTCTATTAAGGAATGCCTAAACGCCTCCCACCTGGCTTCTCAGCAGGACAGACCAATCCGAACTTTATGCAAGGTCAGGTGCCTTCAACCACAGCAACCACCCCTGGGAATTCAGGAGCTCCTCAGCTGCAAGCAAATCAAAATGTCCAGCATGCAGGTTTGTCTTCTGCCATTTATTCAACCAGCATTTATTAAGCATGGTGTGGTAGATACTCTGATAGGTGGTAGGGGTATGTACAGATTTAAGTCCTGTCTCCCCCCAGCCCCATCCTTAATTTCAAACCCGTAAATAATTATTCCTTCCGGGCAATAACTGATATATTCAAAGTAGGTAAAATGTCTCAGGAACCTGGAAACAGCTAAGAAAAGGAGTTGAAACTTGAGTTAAAACAGTACAGCAGATTTTTCTGTAAGGGACCAGACAGTAAATATTTTAGTCTTTACAGGTTACGCAGTCTCTTGCAACTACTCAATTCTGCTGTTGTAGTACAAAAGCAGCCATACACAATTTGTAAATGAACGAGTATGGCAGTGTCCCAAACACGTTTTATTTGTAAAAAGGCAGTGGGCTAAATTTGACCCACAGGCCATTGTTTGCTAAACCCTGAGTCAGAGCTTACTCAGGCAGTAAGCGAAAATACTTTTCTGGCATAGGAAACTATAGGTACAAAGGCATGGAGGCACATGGCATGTTAGGGCAAATGCAACTTTTAAAATCTATATATAGTACATGTTAGCTTTGTTCATATTGAATGTCATGCCAACAGTGTACTGTAAACAAGAAGAAATTTTGGAGGGAGGATAGGATGGAGCTAAAAAGTATTAATAAAAAAAAAAAAAAAGGCTAAAAAGTGTTAGTGAAGCAGTAACCTGTAAGCCCAGACTATGTTTCTGGTTTCTTAGGTCCCACATGACTAATCCTCTTACTCTTTCTCATTCAAACAGTTTGGACTGAATTAGCACAAACATTTTCTGAACTCCGTCCCTACTTGGAGTTAATTTTGTTATGTGGTTCCAGCTTTAATTGTATATCACTAAGGAATGAGTAAAGCCTTGACTTAATAAGAAAAAAATTTCAAATTATCTCTTGAAGGATATAGTTCAAGAGAAGGATAGGGTAAGCTGCTTGACTTTCCCTGTCTGCAAATGCAAAAACTACCTTCCTGAGTTATATGAATTCATGTTTTTTATAGGACATTTTAAAATAATGATAAAATCATTCATAATTCTTCTACCCTAGCACAGGGACTGCCACAGAGGAGGGTCACTGAAGTTTTAACATCCTTTCTTAACCGTCCTCTGTCTGCAAGCTTCCAGATGGGTTGTCTATCAGTTGACTCCCACCAGAGATGCAGCTTCCAGATCAAAACTGAATAATTTTTACCACATCCATGACAGAGGTGATCTGTCCTTAGGAAGTATTAGGTGTTCCTTTCTTTAAAGTGCAGCACTCAGATATCTTACACATAGCCTTTGAGAGTCATTAGTTTTCCCAAGAAATGTTTTTAAACGTCTTCTCAGCGTTGTCGATGTTTTCCTAAGAGGACACATCACATTCTTTGTTTCCTTGGCCTACCTAAAGCACAGCTTAATTCACTAGCCTATCCAAAAAAAACCAAACCCACTGCCATCAAGTCGATTCCGACTTAGCAACTCTATAGGACAGAGTAGAACTGCCTGATAGGGTTTCCAAGGCTGTACATCACAAGGCTGTACATCTTTATGGAAGTTGACAGCCACATGTTTCTCCTGCGGAGCATCTGGTGGGTTCAAACTGCCAACCTTTTGATTAGCAGCCAAATGCTTTAACCACTGCACCACCAGGACTTCTTTTCACTAGCTTATAGTGCTTTTAATTAATCTTCTTTATCTTGAGGTAGCCACAAGTCATTTTAAAACAGTAAGATGCTGCCTTTCTCTCTTTTTTAATCTGAAAGACAGTAAACTTTATTGATTTGTGAAAATGTTATCTTTAATTTACCAAATAGGAGTAAAGAAACTGTTTCCCGTTCTCTATTGTGTGGTCATTGAGAAGGTGAACGATTAGGCAATAGTCACATCTCCACAGTTAAGGAATCCACGGAAAGTATGTCAGACACAGCACATTTGTTTGTGTTGGTCAGTGGAGGTATGAGTGTTGGGTATCTTTCTGATTAAGGTAATTTGAATATCTTAATATCTGAAACTGCTTTTTTTTTTTTTTTAAGGTGGTCAAGGGTCTGGTCCACCTCAAAACCAGATGCAGGTGTCCCACGGACCACCAAGTATGATGCAGCCCAGCCTCATGGGAATTCATGGCAACATGAACAACCAGCAGGCTGGTAGTTCTGGGGTTCCACAGGTGAACATGGGCAACATCCAAGGCCAGCCCCAGCAGGGCCCACCATCTCAGCTGATGGGCATGCACCAGCAGATTGTGCCCTCCCAGGGCCAGATGGTCCAGCAACAAGGAACTTTGAACCCTCAGAATCCCATGATCCTTTCGAGGGCCCAGCTTATGCCACAAGGCCAGATGATGGTGAACACTCAGAGCCAAAATCTTGGGCCCTCGCCCCAGAGGATGACCCCACCCAAGCAGATGCTTCCCCAGCAGGGCCCACAAATGATGGCGCCACATAACCAGATGATGGGGCCTCAGGGGCAAGTTTTGCTCCAACAGAACCCAATGATAGAGCAGATCATGACCAATCAGATGCAGGGGAATAAGCAGCAATTTAACTCTCAGAACCAATCTACTGTCATGCCGGGACCAGCACAGATAATGAGGGGACCAACTCCGAACATGCAAGGAAACATGGTGCAGTTTACGGGACAGATGTCAGGACAGATGCTTCCCCAGCAAGGGCCCGTGAACAACAGTCCATCTCAGGTTATGGGGATTCAGGGGCAGGTCCTGCGGCCACCAGGGCCCAGCCCACACATGGCCCAGCAGCATGGTGATCCTGCTACCACAGCAAATAATGACGTCAGCTTGTCTCAGATGATGCCTGATGTTAGCATGCAACAAACCAACATGGTTCCCCCGCATGTGCAGGCCATGCAGGGAAACAGTGCCTCGGGAAACCACTTCTCAGGCCATGGGATGCCTTTCAATGCTCCTTTCAGTGGAACACCGAATGGAAATCAGATGTCCTGTGGTCAGAATCCAGGCTTCCCTGTCAATAAGGATGTCACACTAACAAGCCCATTGTTGGTCAACTTACTGCAAAGTGACATCTCTGCAGGTCATTTTGGGGTAAATAATAAGCAGAATAATACCAACACAAATAAACCGAAGAAGAAGAAACCCCCTCGGAAGAAGAAAAATAGTCAGCAAGATCTAAAGTAGGTTGTGATGTTCATTTGTTTCTGTGTGAACAACTTTTTGATCATAAATTTTAAACATGTAAAAAATTAGAATAGTATAATGAAATCCCCTTGCTTCAACAGTTAATTCATAGCCTATCTTGCCTTCATCTATACTCTCCCTGACTACCATTTTGATTGTTTTAAAGCAAATTCACTTTGTAAATAGGTGTGCAATTAGCATACCTAGAAAAACTAATATAGTAAACCTATGAGAGCCGGGACTCAATGGGACTGCCTTGTTTTTCTGGGTCTTGCAGGTTTTCCACCTTTGACTCAGGGTGCAGTCTTAAACACTTTTCTGTCACTCTCTATTAGTGGAAAATATTTGAGTTTTCCTTCTCTGACAGGTTTCTGCCTTCTATAGGTTCCAGCTTTCACAGGTTTTACTGTACTACTTTACTGTTCTCAAATATCCAGACAATATTCAAATTTCCTTGATTGTTTTAAATTATATTTTTTTCAGTTTGCTCAAATAAGGATTCAAACAAAGTTCATACATTGCAGTTGACTAATACGTCTCTTAAGTCTGCGGTTTCAGAGGGGTTATGGCACCCATTGCTGAAAATAGCCAGTGTGACTACACTGCAACTCCACCAGGCACTCAGCTTTAGGCTTATAATTAATGGCTGTTGGGGAAGCAGAGAGGCCAAGTGCATTTTGAAAATGAAAGTTGCTTAAGGTGACTCTGTTCTGTCCTTCAAGTAGAAGTTTTTTGTTTTTTTTTTTTTTGCTGGGATGTCTTTCCTTTAAAGGCTTTTTATTATCCCTACAGAAGAAAGATGTGGCAGTCTGCTTCCATAAGGATTTACAGCCTTGGAAACCTATGAGGCAGTTCTACTCTGTCCTGTAAGGTGGCTATGAATTGACTTGATGGCAGTGGGTTTGGGTTTTATAATCCCTAGAAGCTTAAAACCCTACTCTAAGATGATTGGACCTTTTAAATCAGTTACTCTTTCAGTAAACGTTCTCCAGGTGAGTTTTTTTTTTTTTTGCAAGATCACAGCAGGAAGGGCAATTAACATTAATTTATATTTTATTTCCTGAAGCTAAGTGTTAATTTAAATCATGTTTTTGTCTTTGATAAAATGTTTCCAGAAGGAACATTGATTTAGGTGGATTTTCTGCCTTTAATCTTAAAACCAAAATTCATAGACATTTATTAACAGGGAATAGTGACTAATGTTATAAAACAGGTTAATTGAAATAAATTGCTACAGCTATAGAAAAGAATAGGGGAGCTTTATTTAAACTAGCTTAAATGTTCAAATAAAAACAACTATTTTTCTCCCAGCCTTCCCACATTTCTTTGGTTGCACTCTGATATACTCACTTGCTGCTGCTTGAATCTTATCCATTAAAAACCAACAGTTGTGTATTAACAACCTATATTTTCCTAAAGTCAGATTTAATAAGCCCATTAATTATCTAGTTTTTCTAATGACTATTTTTCAGTTAAATCCTTTATTTTTATCAATCTGTGGGAATAACATTTTTGTTGGAATAACTATTTTATTCCTTCCAGTAGTCTGGGAGTAAAATTGCAAAGTTATTTAGTTGCCATTAGTATGCATTTTTGCTGTCTTCACCAGCCCTGAGGAAGATTGCTTGTTGGGTCTACAAACTGTGAAAAGGGCCATATATAGCATCTGGGCTCCTAAGAAAGGGAGACATTAGGTTTAATAGGAAGAGCATCTTTTCCCAGCTCTACCGCTAGCTTACTGTGGGACCTTGGGCCCATCTCTTATACCTCTCCCGACCTTTGTTTTCTCATCCATAACATGAGAGGGCTGGACCAGATATCTGAGATTTTTTAGTTGTTCAGTTCTTTGAAAGTAAAGGATGCCATAGAACGCTTGCCTGTAACTTGACAGGAGAGAGAAGTCACATAAGGAGCAAACTGGTATAGGAATCTGGATGTGCTAAGGACCTGCTTCAGGTTCTAAACTTTTGTGTGCTGGGGCCTGGAGACTTCTAAAATGAATTTCAGGTGGCTTATAAAACTACACAGAATACAGTGATAAAGTAGTATCTAAAAGTAGGTGGAAATCCTGGTGGCATAGTGATTAAGTGCTGCGGCTGCTAACCAAAAGCTTGGCAGTTTGAATCTAGCAGGTGCTCTTTGGGAACTCTATGGGTCAGTTCTACTCTGTCCTATAGGATCGCTATGAGTCAGAATCGACTCGACGGCAACAGGTTTGTTTGTTTTTTAAGTAGGTGACCAAGATCAGGGTAAAGGGAAACTATAAAAGGTAGGAAAGAAATGTGCAGCTGGGAGTGAGATTACATTCAAAATATGGGATGTGAGGCCTCTAATTCTTCAGGAATGTGGATATTAATAGATACATTTTCTTCATTGAGCATGAATTCTTCCCTCCATGCCCCCTTACACACTAAAGATTCTAAACTACACCCAGGTCAAACTGAAGGCATCCCAAAGCCAATGGGGATATGTGCAAATATTCATTGTGCAACCAAATTAATTATCATTATTCTAATGTTCACCATCCTTCCTTGTTCTCTGAATAACGTTGTCATTAGCCAACCTACAGCCTCTTGCCACCATTACAATATCCAGAAAAAGAAACAATCTAGACTCTGGTTGAATCTCATAGCTACATTTACAGATAGCGTGGTTTCACAGGAACAGTACTTTATTATGTTGATAGCCCCAAATTTAAGATCAGGTCTTAAAACATCTAAGGGGTGGATGATTACATGAAAACATTGTATCAGGAATTTGTGTAAATAACCATGCTATTAGACTGAGTGGATTTTAACATTTAATAATATTGCTAGATTATTTTTATGGCAAATATTGAATATTCAGACTGGAGAGATGTTAATAATGGGAAAGATGATCGCACAAACAGATTTTAGTTCTTCAGAAATGAGGGAGGGGTTAAACTAGTTTTGTGTGTATACTATTAAACTTACTCTCAAATGTGTTACTGGTTTTTTAGCACCCCAGATGCTCGCCCGGCTGGTGTGGAGGAGTCTGATCAACAGTCATTGCCTGGAGAACAAGGAATTAACTTGGACAACTCAGGCCCTAAACTGCCAGAATTTTCAAACCGGCCGCCAGGTGATAAAACGTTAGCTAAAGATTATATACTTGTCATCATTTACATAGCATTACAAAGCTTCCTTCTCTTCAAGGAAACAATTTTATTTTATTTTGTTTGCTAACTAGGCTGCTTTAGCAATTTAATGTATCTAATACTTCGGAAGCTTTGGTTTGATATTAAGCAAATTTTTCAAATATAACTTCTGAAGGTATTTGTGTGTGTGTGTGTGTGTATTCTGCTCAAATTATCACCAATTATTTTAAGTCCCCATACAATTAGACTGAAATATGAAGTGCCTCTTTATTCTTGTCAATATCAAGGTTCTAGTTGGCAACAAAATGGATTAAGATTAAATGGAGAGATGTTTTTCACTCTAATCTTGCTTGCCTGCCTTTCCTGCATCCTTTCCTACTGGAGTTTTCACAGAGCAGGGAACTATCAGGGTTTAAAACAAGATTATCTTTGTGTATTGAAATTTTATTATGAATCTTCAAAACACAAAAAATATATAAAGAATAATACAATAGACATCCATGTACCTACACCCCAGCTTAATGATAAATAAATAATACCAGTATTGTTGAAGGGAGCCCTGGTGGCACAGTGGTTAAGCACTCAGCTGCTAACCGAAATGTCTGTGGTTCAAATCCACCAGCCCCTCCATGACAGAAAGGTGTGGTAATCTGCTTCCATAAAGATTACAGCCTTAGAAACCCTATGGGGCAGTTCTACTCTGTCCTATAGAGTTGCTGTGAGTCAGAGTCAACTCGACAGCAATGGGTTTAATATTGTTGAGGCCTCCTATGTTGTGCCCCTCTCTGATTATAAAATATTATCCTCTAAATGTTTAAAAATTAGTGTTAAAACGTAAAAAGTGCCTAAAATTCATTCCAATCTAGATATTATAGAACCAAGACCAGCTGCCACAGTATCTCTATACCTTGTTACTCTTGGCCTGAGCAATGATTTGTAACATTATTTCCCCTATGACAGAGTGAAAGACATACAAGTCCTTCTTACTTAGGCCACTTTTCCTGTGTATACAAAGGATTATGTTTTGCTTCTTCCTCACTAATTATTCCACTTCCTTTTTGACATATAAGAATGATATTATTTTAGGGATAAACTTTAATCTACCTTTAATTCATATATTTTAAAAGTGAATCATCATGATGTCAATACTTCATGTTATTTCTTATGAATTACTTAGGTACAACCACATTTCCCATCAGTGAGTTGCAGCAGCACAATTGAGGCTGGGAGGTCACCAGTCTTAGCGGGTATGTCCAAAAGGTATTATGAGCAGGAAGGTACCTTTTTCCCTCAGACACATCTGAACTCTTTTTGTTGTTTAAATCCCAGGGGTCCTCACAAACATTAAAAGACCTTTATTTATGCCTCCTTTCTGCAGATTTCAACCCGGGGACCAGCAGGCTGAATTCAGCCTATGATGTGTTTGAATTGTTATGCTATCTTAAACAAAAGTCTGAATGTAAATGCCTTTAGACAGGGCATCTGCTTTGCCAGTTTGGCACTGTCAACAGGATTCCAGCTGTCTTATACCAGCCCACTCACTCTTTACTACCTGCCTGGCCCATAAAGGCATATGCGTTTGCATCCCTTCAGTAATAAATTTGGTTTTGACTGTGTTATGGGCACCGTGTGTGTCCTGGCTTTCCCTCTGCTCCATTCTGTCATGTCAACCCCAATCTGTCTTTCTTATTATTAGTACCCTTTGGACTGCTGCGTCTAGCTTCTGGACACTTTATAGCAGCCATGCCCTCAACTGTTACTTTCAAGAGGCTGCTGTATTGTCTGTGCTGTTCTCTTTGGTATTTACTGTGCTGTCTGGTGGACTGATTTTAAAGACAAAAGGATCTGTGTCATAGCCCTGACATCAAGGGGTTTTTGCAGAAATGACAATTTTCTTAAAGTGGGAACCCCAGACTAGATGTGGAAAATAAAAACCCACTGTGGCTATGTAGCTAAAAGGACAGTTAAACCTGTAGAAATTACTTGGGCCTAAAATAGAAAGGGATTTAAAAATAAAATTAAATTAAAAACTTTCAGAACTGGATTCTGTATATTTTACTCACTGGTGCCATGGAAATCTTTGGCCAGAAGATATTAACTAGGTGTTAAACAAATGATCCTGTGGGTCAGAGCAGCATTGGGTAACTGCTCTGTGAAAATCTTGAGCCAGCATTTCTTTAGACTGCCAGAACAACTGTTCTTATTCCTTTGCCTCCTTAAAACCTTCCCAATGTGTTTTTCATGCAACAAGTTTATGAAATTGTATCCCAGCCATATGCCCACTTTTTCCCACTTAACCACCTTTATTCTTGGTTTAATTTGATGATCTTTTTATCCTTCCTGCTGATTGTATAAGGTTTTGCTTCTAAAACGCCAAGTAAAACCTTCACACAAGAGACTCATTGGAGATCTTGCCTTCTGCAAATCTGTAAGGCATTGTCCATCAGAGCTCTTTTCCCAGAAACTGTTTTTTATTCCTGAGGGCTATGCTTCTGGCTTCCTTACTCTCCAGTTGTGGATTCATAGAAAGTATTTCTCTAAACAAAATTTTGCATGTCAGAAAGTAAATGGAAATAGATATTTTTGATGTAATTGATATTGTGGATACTCATAAAAACTTTGGGGCCCTCTTCTTTTTTTCAATCTGTATATCAACTTCTAATAGCACCTACTGTTTATTAAACTGATTTATGTCAGAGGGATAGTTTAATTCATTTGGGTTCTCCCCAAGGATTGAGCCTGAAGGATGCAGCATAGTGTGTGGATCCATGGATTGGAGTAATTTTAAATCCCTTTCTTCAGGAAATGAATCCTAGAGTTTTATATTTTACTTCTGTTGAAAGAATAAAAAGGCTACCTTCAATGCTGGCATTTTCAACAAAACCAACTCTTAAAAAAATTAACCCTTTGCTAACAGAAAAAATGAATCCTGAATGCTTCACTTCATTCACAAGTACAGTGAAATATGTCTACATGAGACCACAGTGTTGGGTGGTCAGCTACTTGCTGTTGATGGAGTTTTTCTTGTTTCATCTGAATGTTTGGCTGGTGTAGACTTGGCCGCTTTCAACGCATACCACAGAGCATCTATCAGTCTTAGTGCAGGATTGCCTCATTCATAGGCCCTGAAGACTGAGGAGCTCCAGGTTCTTGATGCTTTGCTTTTTTGCTTCCTTGAGCAGTGTGCCCCTTTGCTTATGTCGAATAAAAAGGGACTGTTCCCCACCCCTCCAGAAGGGGCATGCCTGAGCTGTTTGTGCACAGTCTGTGCAGCCTAGATGAGTATTGCTTGGCTATACTCTAAAGGTTGCAAAGCTTTTCATGCTAAAAATCTAACTTCCCTGATTTTGGGGGCTTGTTTTAGGTTATCCTTCTCAACCAGTTGAACAGAGGCCACTTCAACAGATGCCTCCTCAGCTCATGCAGCATGTGGCACCCCCACCACAGCAGCAGCCCCAGCCACAACTGCCTCAACAGCAGCAGCAGCCACCACCTCCCAGTCAGCCACAATCTCAGCAGCAGCAACAGCAGCAGCAGCAACAAATGATGATGATGCTCATGATGCAGCAGGATCCCAAATCAGTTAGGCTTCCAGTCTCCCAAAATGTCCACCCCCCAAGATGCCCCCTGAATCCAGACTCCCAGAGAATGCCCATGCAACAGAGTGGCAGCATTCCTGTCATGGTCAGTTTGCAAGGACCTGCCTCCGTGCCACCATCACCTGATAAACAAAGAATGCCAGCACCTGTGAATACTCCTTTGGGAAGCAATTCAAGGAAAATGGTATACCAGGAGAACCCACAGAATCCTTCCAGCTCACCACTGGGAGAAGTGTCCTCACTTCCTGAAGCGAGTGGCAGTGAAGTACCATCTGCTTCGGGAGGCCCAAATAACATGCCTTCACATTTAGTAGTTTCCCAGAATCAGTTAATGATGGCAGGGCCAAAATCTGGACCATCACCCCTTTCAGCAACTCAAGGTGCAACTCCCCAGCAGCCTCCTGTAAATTCCCTGCCCAGCTCTCATGGCCACCACTTTCCAAATGTGTCTGCTCCAACCCAGACGTCTAGACCTAAAACACCAAACAGAGCCAGCCCCAGACCCTATTACCCTCAGACACCCAACAACCGCCCTCCCAGCACAGAACCTTCAGAAATCAATTTGTCACCAGAAAGACTCAATGCCTCCATAGCAGGACTCTTCCCCCCACAGATTAATATTCCTTTACCTCCTAGGCCAAATTTAAACAGGGGCTTTGATCAACAGGGCCTAAATCCAACAACTTTGAAGGCCATTGGGCAAGCACCTTCAAATCTTACCATGAATAATCCTTCCAGTTTTGCTGCCCCACAAAGTCACAAGTTAGATTCTGTGGTGGTGAATTCTGGAAAGCAGTCTAACTCTGGAGGAACAAAACGGGCAAGTCCAAGCAACAGTCGCAGGTCTAGTCCTGGGTCCAGTAGGAAAACCACCCCAAGTCCTGGGAGGCAAAATTCAAAAGCCCCTAAACTTACTCTGACCTCTCAAACAAATGCAGCCCTGTTGCAGAATGTGGAGTTGCCGAGGAATGTATTGGTCAGTCCCACTCCTTTGGCCAATCCCCCTGTACCTGGGAGCTTTCCTAACAACAGCGGGCTGAATCCTCAGAATCCCACCATGCCTGTGGCTGCAGTTGGGGGTGTTCTCGAGGATAACAAGGAGAGTTTGAATGTGCCTCAGGACAGCGATTCCCAGAATTCCCAGGGTAGGAAGGAACAGGTAAATATTGAGCTAAAAGCAGCCCCTGCCCAAGAAGTTAAAATGGTTGTCCCTGAAGATCAGTCCAAAAAGGATGGGCAACCTTTGGATCCTAATAAACTTCCCAGTGTCGAAGAGAACAAAAATTTGGTGTCTCCTGCTGTGAGGGAAGCACCAACATCATTAAGTCAACTTCTTGACAACTCTGGAGCTCCTAATATAACCATTAAACCCCCTGGGCTTACAGATCTGGAAGTAACACCTCCAGTAGTTTCTGGGGAGGACCACAAAAAAGTATCTCTCATTCCCACACTGCAGGATCCGCCTTCTTCTAAAGAACCCTCTGGTTCACTAAATTTACCTCATAGTAATGAGCCGTGTTCAACGCAAGTGCATCCAGAATTGAGTGAGGTCAGTTCTAATGTTGCACCAAACATCCCTTCAGTAATGTCAAGACCTGTCAGCTCTTCTTCCATTTCCACTCCCTTACCCCCAAACCAGATAACTGTTTTTGTAACTTCTAATCCCATCACAACTTCAGCTAACACATCAGCAGCTCTGCCAACTCACCTGCAGTCTGCATTAATGTCAACAGTCGTCACGATGCCCAATGTGGGTAGCAAGGTTATGGTTTCTGAGGGACAGTCAGCTGCTCAGTCTAATGCCCGGCCTCAGTTCATTACACCTGTCTTTATCAATTCATCCTCAATAATTCAGGTTATGAAAGGATCACAGCCAAGCACAATTCCTGCAGCCCCACTGACAACCAACTCTGGCTTGATGTCTCCCTCCGTCGCAGTTGTTGGCCCTTTACACATACCTCAGAACATAAAGTTTTCTTCTGCTCCTGTACCACCTAATGCCCCCTCCAGTAGCCCTGCTTCTAACATACAGACAGGTCGACCCTTGGTCATTAACTCACGAGCTACCCCTGTTCAGCTTCCTTCTCCCCCTTGTACAACTTCCCCAGTTGTCCCTGCTCACCTTCCTGTCCAGCAAGTCAAAGAATTGAATCCAGATGAGGCTAGTCCTCAGGTGAGCACCTCAGCAGATCAGAGCACTCTGCCCTCTTCACAGTCAACCACAATGGTTTCTCCCCTTTTGACCAATAGTCCAGGCTCTTCTGGCAACCGGCGAAGCCCAGTCTCATCTAGTAAGGGCAAAGGAAAAGTGGACAAAATTGGCCAGATTTTACTGACCAAGGCGTGTAAGAAAGTCACAGGCTCTCTTGAGAAAGGGGAGGAGCAATATGGTGCAGATGGAGAGACTGAAGGCCAAGGGCTAGAGACCACAGCTCCAGGGCTCATGGGAACAGAGCAGTCATCCACAGAGCTGGACAGTAAAACCCCAGTGCCCCCAGCACCCACTCTGCTAAAAATGACCTCTAGCCCTGTAGGCCCAGGCTCCACCTCAGCAGGACCCAGCTTACCTGGCGGTGCTCTCCCCACCGGTGTACGTTCAATAGTAACCACTCTGGTACCCTCTGAGCTCATCTCCACGGCGCCGACCACAAAAAACAATCATGGTGGCGTAACATCTGAGCCACTTGCGGGTGGCCTGGTGGAGGAGAAGGTGGGATCTCATCCAGAGCTTCTGCCCAGCATAGGTATGTACTCGGGACCTGGCATCTTCTCATGTCAGTTTGTTGATGACCTATACAAGAGAAAGCATGACTCGTTTTCTACTTTGAGGAAGAGGAATGGGCTAAATGATAGTAGTGGTAGTTTTATTTATTGGTAATGCATTGGAAGACATACTTTCAAATCCCATGTTAAGTTTACATTCATTAACATGGTTCTCTGTCAGCTCCTGAGATGATGATGTACCTTTCATTTCTATTATAAAAGTTTTTCAGTTTACAAGGAAGCATTTTTACATACATTATCTTACATCTTCATACCAACCGAGGCAGGTAGTCTTAACACCATCCTATGGATGAGAAAATTGAAGTTCAGAGAAGTTCATAATTTTTTTCAAAGTCTATACTGTGAACCTCCAGTATGACACACTCGTTTAAATATGAATAGCAGCCTCTGCAGGTTCTCCTTACCATAATGACGACTTACTCTCTACTCTCTGAGCAGGGTTCTCATCAACCCATCATTGTGTGCTATCCTAGGGACCCTTCTCTTTGTGTCTGGGCTACCTCAGCAGAGAGCTTCCCAGAAAGCCAGATTTCATAATAGACACAGGAGGAGCAGAGTGGTTAAGAGTCACATAGGCCTGGGTTGGTATGACGACAACAACATTTACCAGCTGTATGGGCTTGGGCAGGTTACTTGGCCACTCCAAACTTCAGTTCCTCCTTTGTAATATGGGGACAATAGTAGTTGTAAGAATTCAATCAAGGAGTGCATATAACATGCTTAGCCCAGTGCCTAGAACATAGTAATTGTTCGATAAATAGTAAAAAATATTACTAGTTACTTTTTGATGCAGTCTCTTTGTAAATTGATCCTTTCTGTTCATGTATATCTAGTTCAGGTTATTTCCTGTGTACGATGAAGGTGGGCTAATGATGGGAGCATAGGGTGTCGTTACACACCCCCCTTCCCTTCCATACACATGTTCCTCCTATGAAGCCTAAGTGGTGCAGAAGCTCTGTTCCCCCCAGAGTGGAATCAGCCACACACTGCCAGAGCTGAAAAGGACCTTCACAATATCCTAAGCCAACCAGCAGTGCCTGGCTTGTTTATGCAGCTGAAATGCTTTAAGTGCCTACCACTGAGTGCTAAGCACCCAGAAAGAGTAGAGAGAACACAAGCTTCAGGGTAAGGTCAGGCTTCAAATTCTAGCCACAGTGGTTACCAATTGCAGTTGGATAAATTCCTTAACCTCTCTGTTTAGCTATAATTATTTCACCTGTAAAGTGGAGATTGTAATTCTTACCTCCTGGAATTTATACAAGGATTGAATGAGAGGACTTAGGTAAAGCAGCACACAGAGTTCCGGAAAGGTTAATTCCCCTTCTTCTCTCTGTCTCCTCACCTCGGTGCTGGAGATATGAGGGCAGATAAAAGCCCTCGAGGAGTTCACTGACCGTGCAGGAGGCAGATACTTGATAGGCAGTTACAAGATAGTGTCTCTGATTGTAATTCTGTTGATGTAGGTGAACCCTAAGAATTAAAAAGAAACCTGGTGTGACTCAAATATATTCTCCACTATTAAATATTTCCATTTCTACTTTTCAGGGAACTTTTCCCTCAGGTAACAAGAGAATAATGATAAAGTGATTAGAAAATATTTTAATCTGGAATATATATAATACTAGAGAAATACGTGAGTCTTGAGCCGATGAAACCAGCAGTTGGAAAATTCTCAATTTTAGTTAAAGCTGCCCATTTTGCTTATACAGGCAGTCCCCGGGTTACGAACGAGATCTGTTCCTAAGTGTGTCTTTAAGTTGAACTTGTAGGTAAGTTGGAACAGGTGAATACAGTTCTTATTTAGCCTTATTTTAGTGCAAGATAAGGCTCGAAGCCTTTTCAGCAATTTAAAAGCTGCAGGTGCAGCAAGTGAAGGTGATTGTTATAAAGAATTTGTTGCGGAGTTGGGGTTGGTTCAGTCATTTCAAAATGAGGGCAAATTTACATAACATTAAAGGACACGTACGAGTTGTCTGTAAGTCCAACATCCATGTTTGTAACCTGGGGAATTACTGTAGTGAGTGTTTCTATTTTTCAAGAGGCTTCCGTGCTTTTACCTTGAAAATGTGAGAATCCGTTACTGAAGTTAAAAGTAGAAGCTAAGGTATAATTTTAAGCTATAAGCATCCAAAATAAATTCTTAATACAAATGCATTATTGACTGCTTTACTAAGCAGAGAAATCTGTAAAATTCAGTTTCTACAAGAGGGTAAAACTAGTTGTTGCAGAGTTTATTAGAGATAAGATTTATCTAGACTGAAGTGTCAAGATGGGAGGACGTACTCTTGAGTGACTGTGGTATATCTGCCATTTTCTTTATCTTTACTGTATAATCTGGGAAAGTTGAGTTCTGGAGTACGTTGTATATTCAGCTCCATTCCTCTTCAAAGGCCCAAGTTCTCTCTGTCCTTCAAAGCCCAGTTCTGATGTTTCTCTCATTAATGTACCCTCAGGTTTCTCAGTCTAGAATTGATTTCCCTTCCTTTGGACTCCCGTAGAATTTTATACTTTGTTTTTCCTTCATATGACTTCACAGTGCACACCAGTGTACCACATGCATATATCTTATCTTTAATGCTAGACTGAGTTCCTGACAGGCAAGGAGGACAAGGGTACCTGGCGCAGTGCCTTGCCCCTAGTAAGTTCTTAGTAACTATTTGTTAGATAAGTAAATAACAACCTATCATACTGATTTATTAAGTATGAATTAAATACCTGCTTTATGTCAATCATTCTTCCTAGGTGGTGTATAAAAGTACAAAATAAATTGATTCCTGCTCTCAAAGAGAGTGTAGTCTTAGAGAGATGAGACAGAATAAAAATTAAATGCTAAGGTGACTGGTGTAATCATTCCTCTGAAAGTGGTTTGGGCTGCCTGCTAAGGTGTTCTTGTGTTTTTTTTTAAGAGCTTTGGGCAGAACTTGACACCAAAAAGCAAAAAATGTGGGTGCTGTTGTCTTCATGGTTACCTCCTTCCCTGGTATTTGTACATATTTAAAGGAAAAACAAATATCCCTAAGTGCTAGTTTTTGTTATTGTTATTCATTTTTTAAGTTGGTTTTGAAATATAATTTCAAGCCCGACTTCAAGTATTGCCCTTCATTTAAGAGAATGTGTGTTTCAGCAGTTACTTAGTCCTTGATTAAGTTAATGTTTTCTGTTTTGTTTAGAAAAGGAAGTAAAAGCCCTATTTTTTTCTTGCCTTAGCCTCTTCACAGAGTTTAACCCCAAAGGAAACTCCAGTCACGGCACTACAGGGGTCTGTTGCTAGACCAGGTAAAGACGCATTTGGAAAAACTTCTCGGAGCAGAATGGGTTGTGTGTGAGGAATTGCTGCTGTCCTCATGTCACATGTTCTCATGCCAACAAGTGGCTGGAACTGTCTTATCTATTTGCTTCAGTGCCAACTTCAGTTGAGTGGCAGAGCTTGCGCAATACTATTTGAGGTTGTTTTCCCCTGACCAGCTTACTCTCTTACGCATTCCTGGTGTCAGCCAGAGAACTCAAGAAGGGCATCTCAGTGCCCATTTTCTGTTTGTCACCCAGCATGGGCAGTTTCCATTGTGATTTTCCCTGTTCCATGGCCCTGGCACCTATGGCTAGCAGCTAACTGGCTGGCATATGGTAACTCACTGGAGTGGCAGGCATTAATGCATCAAGATAGTAATTGCCATTATCGTGACAGGAGTGGAGTATTGTTCAAAGAATCTCTGCTGCAGTGAGATAGCCATTTCTCCAGGGAGTTAAGGTCATTTCAGTCATCTCTGGATGGCATTAAGTTTCTCCCCATGACCAAGATATTGTAAATAGCCCTAGGGATGGTGTTTCTGGAAGGAGTCGTGGTACTCTGACAAATACTGCTATGGGATGCTAGGTCAGCTCTGAATGCATGAGGATGTTGATGGCAATAATAGCACTGTTTCTGCCTTCATAGATCAGACTGCCGATACAGATAAATATCATAAATATGATACAGCTTGGTCTTGCCTGGCTTTTTGTTGCTGTAGGTCATTGAGGTGTATGATTGCTTCCCACGAGTAGGTAAGAATCTCATTGGAAGCACAATTCATATGCTTAACAAAATCAGTAAGAAAAAACAACAGTGCAACCATGTTTAATTTTGCGAATCTAAGCCAATAAAAGTAAAGTATAACCTGTGATAATTTTACAGCCTGCTTCAGGATGCTATGTTGTATGTGATGAAGAAGACTTTATACTGTACACTGTTTGGGTAAAACCAGGCTCTGAAAGGAATGTATCAGCAAAAAACACTTCAGCCACATAGTTTCTTTCTTTGCTAACCAGTTGCTCACATGTTGCCTGGCATTGTGCTGGACATTTGAAAGGGGTGGGATAGATCAAATTATTCTGAGAAGTGGGATAGGTAATGAGAGTCATTTTTGGTGAGAAAACGACCTGCTAAAAAGGAGAAGACAATTCCATTTCTTGTGCCACCTCTTTACTCCAGAAAATGAGCTTTACCATATCATATGTCTTCTTTTCAGAGTAATTGACCAAAGAATCTTGTTCTTTTTAAAAGATTGGCTTAAATAAATCTGAAATAACCACAAAGCCACTGGTTACTTTTGCCAAACCCCTTTGATCTTCACTTATGTGAACTAGCAGTGATAGTGTTAAAATTCTCAAAAGCATTGAATTGTGTCTTGTTTCCAAAGAGCAAGCTAATCCAGGTTATCACCTCTTCTGACCTGAGCCATATTCATGTTTGAGCACATATTCCCTGAGTTTGTATGTTCCATCCTATCCAGCAAGGTAGCAGAAACTCAATGGGTTGGGGCTCCCAGGCTGTATGGATTAGATAAAGGACACTAAATAGCAAATGAGAAGCAAGGATTCCCTTTTGCCAGCATCTTACATTGAAGGCAGGGTAGTCCAGTCTCCTCATATGAAAGGCTGTATCAACATGATCATCATAGCAATAATAATAGTATTGAATGATTACTGAATGTCAGGTACTGTACTAAAATTTTTATGTGCATTATTTTATTCAGTCTTTATTTTGAAGTGGGTAAAGAGGTAATCCCCATTTTTCAGATGAGACACTGAGCACAGAGAGATGAAGTAATTAGCCCCAGGTCACATGGCAATAATAATAATAAGCAGTGGGGTCAGAATTTGAACCCAGGCACTGTGAGTTTACTGCTTTCTACATGGGAGGTTACCATGTAGTTAGTAGGGTGGGTTAGACATGTACACAGTCTTAACACTGAATATGAGGTACTGTGTGCCCTGAGAGGGAGGAAGGGTATAGGCAGTGGGAGACCAGAGGCAGGAGAGTTCAAGGGCCATCTGGTGCATCAGGGAGGGCCTTTTGTAAAAGATAGAACTCTCTGAAGGCATATGATGGAGGAAGAAGATGTTTTTCTGCTGATCCTGAGAAGGAAGTATCTAGTAAACCCAGGGAGTGCTTATTTGTGTAAAACCCTGCTAGACAAATCATGAAGTTTTTCCTTTCTTGGAGGGCATTGCTAGGAGATTGAGGAAAAGAGGAACATAACGGGATCTGTAGAGAAAAACCTCAAAGCAAAGCAAGCAGTATTCCCTCTAGAACTCAGAGAGGCTGGAGGAGAGTTCATGCTTAATAGATGTTCAAGACATATTTGAAGATTACTGTCTTTAAAAAAAAAAAAAAGTGTCTAAGGGTGGATATATTTTAAGAATGAAAACAGCCTTTCTACGTGAGAGGAAGAGGCTTATTTTACTAACCCAGTTGTAGCTGAGTAAAATATGATCCAGGTAGTGTGAGTTTAATTCTATTGATCTAAACAAGATTATTTCATGGTGTGGAGAAGAAATAAAAATAGACGAAGTGTCTCGTGCCCCAGACAAACCAAGCTGTGCCCATGCCAACTCTGTCTCTACCATGTAGGGTGAAAATCCTGAGTACTGAGACACTTCAGCCTAAATAGGGCATTCAGAATTCTTGTAGACACCTAGCTTCTCTCTGTGGACATGTACACTAGCAGCTTCCACATCTTATTTTTGTCCTTTGTATTTTTACAGAACTCGAGGCAAATGCAGCCATAGTCTCTGGGCAAAGGTAAGATGATGGTTTCTGCATACTCAGCCTGAATACGGTATAAGCCTCTTTGATGGGTATTGGCTTTCTGAGCCTTTAAACCACTCCTCACCTTCTCCTTTTCCTTCATGCTTTCACTAGTCTGTTCTTCCTGTTAAAGTAGGGAGGAATCATGAGTCCTAACCCTTCAGAGGTAACATTTCTCTTAATAAAACTTGGTGGGTGAATTTCTACCTTTTATGATTGTTTTGAAAACTGAATAACATGTTCAGCTCTCACCATAGTGAGTAAATAGTAAGTTCTCAATAAATGGGAGCTATTGTCATTGTTGGAGCCCTGGTGGTGCAGTGGTTAAGGACTCAGCTGCTAACCAAAAGGTCAGCAGTTCGAATCCACCAGCCTCTCCTTGAAAACCCTATGAGGCAGTTCACTTTGTCCTATAGGGTCGCTATGAGTAGGAATTGACTCGACAACTGGTTTGGTTTGGTTTTGGGTTATTGTCATTGTCATTAATAATAGTCCTTTTTACTACCTTCTGAAGTATAGCTGTTTTGCCCCCATTTTACAAATGAGTCAAGGCAAAAGAGAAAAAGCCAGACAGGGTCTGAACCCCAAACCCGTGCTCTTTCTGTTATACTATACTGCATTATACCGCCGCACATAACCTAACAAAATGAAATACCACTGTGGCGTCAGCCTCATCACCCACATGGAGAGTCATATTGTAGTTTTCCAAAAATCATTCCTTTTTTAATGTAGGAATCCACTAGATAACATCTTTAAGAATTTTTCATGTTTGAGTATCAACTTAGGACTCCCTGGGTGGTGCACATGATTAAGCACTGCTAGCTGAAAGGTTGGCAGTTCGAACCTACCCAGAGGCACCTCAGAAGACAGGCCTAGTGATCTGTTTCTGAAAGGTCACAGCCTTGAAAACTCTGTGAAGCAGTTCTAGTCTGCACACATGGAGTTGCCATGAGTCAGAATTGACTCAGTGACAACAAGAATAACAATGTCAACTTAGTTTGTAAAGCACCTTCACAATCATTTTGTTTGATTTTCATTATTAACCCTGTGAGGTGGTAATAATTTATTTGAATTGTATTCTGGGCCATGCGTTGAGCTATGAGCTCACTGGTGTATTATCTCATTTAGTTTTCACAGGATCTAGGATTTAGGAAAGTAAATTCTGTTTTACAGGTGAAGAATTTAAGGCCCAGAGAGGTTGACTAAATTGCCCAAAGTCACAGATTTAGTAAATACTGAAGATGGGATTCAAGCACAGGCCTTCTGACTTTAGAGCCCTCACTCCTAACCTCTATATTGTGGCAGACAAGATGGGGTTTTGTAGATCAGGAGTCTGAAGCTTTAGTAAGAGTTAAATATCATGGCCAATAAATGTGTAGCTAAGACTTGATCCCTGTTATTCTGACTCCACATTCATTGCTATTTCTGCTGCACCACTCTGCCTATTTGTTTTTGTCTGTGTTGGGCTAATATTTGAATTAATTTGCATTTGTCAAGCATATACCAAGTATGTGGCTAGAGAAAGAAGCTAACCAGACTGAAAATCCTCTCTGGGTATTTGTTTCCAGAGCTGCCTGAATATGGGCCATATAAACACCAGGAGGATATTACTGTGGCTTTTGTTTTACCAGGAGAAAGAGCCACCTCCAATAGGAATCTTCCTTCCTCAGAGGCTTTGACAATTTTCTGGTCTCCCAACCAGAAAGACATCATCACCACTTCTGAGAAGAGGTGTAAATCCCCCTGACTTGTAATTCTGCCTCAGCTCCAGCCTCCCTTCTCCTTGACTTGCCTTGGCTTGTAGTTGGGTGTGGATCAGCTGTTATCCATAAAGCTATGGTAATGAGCAGGGTGGCCAAATTCCCAGCCATAGCTGAAGGGTCTCCAGCAGGAGTGAATGGTGGAGGAGTAGGGATACTTGATAGTTTTCAGACCATGGTTTGTGTCCTGAAGGAGCGCACAATCTAGTAGAGGACACAAGACATCAAAATAGAAGATGCTGTACAGTCTGATGTGTGCTCTAGAATGCCAGATACAGATTGTGAACCAAAGGAGGAAAGAGACAAGTCCAGTTGGGAAGTGAGGTCATGGAAGACTTCCCAGAAGAGGCATCCCTTTGCCCGGCTTTTTTTTTCTCCCCATTATTTTGGTTCTGTGCCTTGCAAGCATTTTTTTTTTAAATATTTTATTGTGTTTTAGGTGAAAGTTTACAAAGCAAATTAGTTTCCCATTCAACAAATTGTACATAAAGTGTTCCATGATCTTGGTTTCAACCATCACATTGTGTCAACACTCTTCCCATTTCCGCCCTGGGTTCCCCATTTGCTTTTGTTTGGTTTTCCTACCTCTTCCTGCTTTCTCATCTTTACTTTTGGGAAATGTTGGCCTTTTGGTCTTCCTGTATAATTGTTTGTTGAATATCAGAAAGATGTTTACCTGTGTTTTATTGACTATGCAAAGGCATTCGACTGTGTAGATCATAACAAATTATGGCTAACATTGCGAAGAACGAGAATTCCAGAACACTTAATCGTGCTCATGACGAACCTGTACATAGATCAAGAGGCAGTTTTTCGAACTGAACAAGGGGATATTACATGGTTTAAAGTCAGGAAAGGTGTGTATCAAGGTTGTATCCTTTCACCATACTTACTCAGTCTGTATGCTGAGCAAATAATCCAAGAAGCTGGACTGTATGAAGAAGAACAGGGCACCGGGACAACAACCTGCAATATGCAGATGACACAACTTTGCTTGCCGAAAGTGAAGAGGACTTGAAACACTTACCAATGAAGATCAAAGACCACAGCCTTCAGTATGGATTACACCTCAACATAAAGAAAACAAAAATCCTCACAACTGGACCAATAAGCAACATCATGACAAACGGAGAAAAGATTGAAGTTGTCAAGGATTTCATTTTACTTGGATCTACAATCAACACCTATGGAAGCAGCAGTTAAGAAATCAAAAGACACATTGCATTGGGCAAATCTGCAGAAAACCTCTTTAAAGTGTTGAAAAGCAAAGACGTCACCTTAAAGACTAAGGTGTGCCTGACCCAAGCCATGGTGTTTTCAGTCGCCTCATATGCATGCGAAAGCTGGGCAATGAGTAACGAAGACCGATGAAGAATTGACACCTTTGAATTGTGTTGGCGAAGAATATTGAATATACCACAGACTGCCAAAAGAACAAACAAATCTGTCGTGGAAGAAGTACAACCAGAATGCTTCTTAGAAACAAGGATGGTGAAACTACGTCTGGCATATTTTGGACATGTTATCAGGAAGGATCAGTCCCTGGAGAAGAACATCATGCTTGGTAAAGTAGAGGGCCAACAAAAAAGAGGAAGACCCTTGACAAGATGGATTGACACAGTGGCTGCAACAGTGGGCTCAAAGCATAACAATTGTGAGGATGGTGCAGAAGTGGGCAGTGTTCTGTTAGTTATGTAGGGTTGCTATGAGTCGGAACCAACTTGAAGGCACCTAACAACAACAGCTAAGCGCATTCTTTTCTGGTGTTATTGTTTGTTTATTTATTTATTTTATTGTTGTACTTTAAATGAAAGTTTACAATTCAAGTTAGTTGGTGTTATTATGTATTTTATGGGGCCTGTCTATTGCTTGGCTGGAAGATGGTTTCCAGGAATGGCTACAGTTCAAGTCAGAGGGATTCCTCTAGTCTCAGGGGTTCCTCTAGTCTCTGTCAGGCGTGTAAGTCTGGTCTTTTTTTCATGAATTTGATTTTTTGTTCTATATTTTTCTCCTGCTTTGTCCAGGACCCTCTGTTGTGATCCCAGTCAGAGCGGTTGGTGGTGATAGCCAAGCACCATCTAGTTCTTCTAGTCTCAAGGTCATGTAGGCTGTGATTCATGTAGTCTATTAGTCCTTTGGACTAAATGCTCCCTTGAGTCTTTGGTTTTCTTCACTCTCCTTTACTTCGGATAGAAAGAGACCACTACTTGCAAGCAAATGTAATCAGCTTCTTTTTTTTTTTCCTAACAAGTTTTTGAACCACGAAAGTAGTAAAACGTTTATTAAAGAAAACTTGAAATTCAGAGAAGCACAAAGGAGAAAATAACTCTCCAGTAAACCAGTACTCCTATGACTCAGCAATATCCACTGGGTACATTTTAGTTCATCATCTTCCAGTCCTCTTCTCAGAGTATGTGTACATGATATACAGTGTCACATTTGTGTATATATATATATATATATATATATATATATCTCACATCCACATTCGTATATGGTTAAATATGTCCTTATTATATAATGAAAATGAGGTAATACTATTTATACTATTGGTAGCTTTTTTTTCCATTTAATAATGTATCATGAATAGTTTTTTCTACAACGTGATTTTTCATGACTGCATATGGAGTGCCACGATTTAGTTAACTAGTCTACTGTTGTTAGGCATTTGGGTCTTCTGTTTTTACTAGTATAAATAAAATGCTTTGATATCCATGTGTGTAATTAGAGCTCTGTAAAAAGATTTGTTTTCTTAAGCACCTTGAGATGGAATTGCTGAGTCAGAGAGTTACACACGAGTGTTTCTCAACCTCAGCAGTATTGACATTTTGGACCAGATAATTCCTTGTTGTTGTAGGGGATTTCTTATGCATTAGGACATTTGGTGGCATTCCTGCCCTCAACCTACTAGATGCCAGTAGCACCCTCCCCAGTCATGACAATAAAAAATTTCTCCAGACATTGCCAAATGCCCAGTGGGAGGCATAATTGCCTGCTGTTGAGAACTACTGGATTGCATCTTTTTATACTCCACTAGGATTATATGAAAATGTCTTAGTCCCTGTGCCCTCAGTAATACCAAATATTAACAATTTTAAATCTTTGCATACTAGAAAAGGGGATGAGATGAGGGCAGTCAGTATACCTAGCAGTGTATTGTGAACATATTCCCATGTATATTCTTCCATAATGTGACTTGTAATGTGACATAATCTGGCTGTATCAGACTCATAGTAAACGCCAATATATGTTAGTAATTTCCTAGATTTTAGATACTATTTTGAGTTAGTAGCAATTTTCAAACATCTTATATTAAACACCCTTTTCTGAAAAATTACAAAATCCAAAATCTTTTAAATTTTAAAGGGGCATATTCTTAGCTTGAGAAAATGAGTGAGGAAGTTGGGGGATTTTTGTTCCAAATTCTTTGTCTTTTACCTGTTTTTCCAACATTTTACCAGCATTATGCTTTATTAGTTTATTTTTACTAATGTAACAGGCTAAACACACATTTAAATTCTTATAATACAGAAGGTAATTGTACTCATTGTCTCAGGGTGGAGTAATATAGAATGATCTGGGAGTGGGATTGTGGGGGATATTCTCTTTCCATGTATTTTCTCCTGCCTTATCAATAAAACTCTGTCGAAGAGCCCCTTTTTTGTGTTACTTGATTCTCTCACCTCCTTGGAAACTTGTGCTTCTCTTTGTCAGCAGTGAGCCCAAAGAGATAGTTGAAAAGTCCAAAACCCCAAGCCGAAGAAACTCCCGAACTGAAGAGCCAACTGTGGCTTCTGAAAGTGTGGAAAATGGACATCGTAAACGATCCTCTCGGCCTGCTTCAGCCTCCAGCTCTGCTAAAGGTTAGCAGTGGGGTAGGGTGGGTGGGGGTGCTGTTTGTGGGTCATTAAGAACAATGAAGTCCTTACCTCAGCAGCATCTTAAACTTATGTTCCTTAAATTTGTCAAGTTACTTTGACTTCTATTGCTTGTTTGGTCCTTCCTTTATTTGTTAGTTTGTTTAACTATATGTTTTCCATGTGTGTACAGAGCAGCAAGCACTGTTAGAAAAGAGAATATAACAGAGCAGATTGATTCTACTTTAAATTCGTGATCATCCACTTCAATTAGTTGTTCCTCAACACAGCCCAACCATCTTTTATGTTCCTGTGGTCACCTCTCCCCTACTCTACTTTTAAAACTTCAGCCCCCACTTTCTCCTGTCCCTCTCAGCAAAACCCTCACCTCTTCATAGAGAAGATAGAACTGCCTCAACTTCCCTATGTTGTTAGCTGCCGCCGAGTCGATTCTGACTCATGGCAACACCAAGTGTGCAGAGTGGAACTGCTCTGTAGGGTTTTCTGTGACCTTTTGGAAGCATGTCACCAGGCTTGTCTTCCAAGGCACCTCTGGGTGGATTTGAAGTGCCAACCTTTCTGTATCCTCCTTTGCTCCTGTTACAATAAAGCAGATATCCCCCCTCAAGTTTAAGGCCAGTTCTTCCACCTGTGCCTTTGATCGCATCTTCTCCGACCTTCTCAAGAACCTTAAACTATCAGTTTTCTCTTCTCTGTTGACTGTTATCTCCTTTTTGAACTAACTCCTCTGGCTTCTGTGACCCAAAAATCTTAGTACTTTTCTGTCTACCTCTCTAGCTGTTCCTTCTCAATCTCTCTATCTAGCCATTAGATGTTGACTTCCCTCAAACTTTGATCCTGAGTCTTTTTTTTTTCCTTCAACTTACATTTTCTCCCTAAGTAATCTCATTCATGCCCCTCTTCTTCTTTCACAGATGACTCATAAATTTGTATTTCTAGTACAGACCTTTAGAGATCTTAGACAACTGCATGTAAAAGCCTTAGCAGGTCCTCAAACTCAACATGTCTGCAACCAAATGTCTTAGTCATCTGATGCTGCTTATAACAGAAATAGCACAAGTGGATGGCTTTAACAAACAGAAATGTATTCTCTCACAGTTTAGGAGGCTAGAGTCCAAATTCAGGGTGCAGCCTCTGGGGGAAAGCTTTTTCTCTCTTTTGGTTCTGGAGGAAGGTCCTTGTCATTAATCTTCCCATGGTCTAGGAGCTTCTCAGCACAGGAACCCAGGGTCCAAAGGATGCACTCTTGTTCCCAGCACTTCTTTCTTGGTGTTATGAGGTCCCTTTCCTGTCTGCTCGATTCTTTTGTATCTCAAAAGAGGTTGACTCAAGATACAACCTAATCCTGTAGATTGAATCCTGCCTTACTAACCAAACTGCCTCTAATCCTGCCTCATTAACATCATAGAGGTTAGGATTTACAACACATAGGATAATCACATCAGATCACAAAATGGTGGACAACCACACAATATTGGGAATCATGGCCTAGCCAAGTTGACACCGACACACATTTTTGAGGGACACAATTCAATCCATAACACCAAACTGTGGTTTTCACCCCAAAGTCAGGTCTCTGCCATTGTTCCCCCATCTCAATGAGTGTCACCACCATCCATCCATTAGGCAAGCTAGAAGTGCACGATTCCTCCTTGACACCAGCTCTCTCCCTCACCCTCACCTCTAAGCCATCACAAAAAGCTGTGGATTTTATCTCAGGTGTCCCAAATTCATCTACTTTTTTTCATCCTCACTGCTACCCACTAGCTTAAAACCCTTCAATGATTTACCATTATAATTAGGATTAAAGTCTAAAGGCCTCACCGTGGCCCACAAGGTCCTTTGTGGTCTGACCCCTGTTAGCTTCTCCCAGCCTCATCTCATCTCCCTCAGTAACTTGTACATGCCATCCTCATCCCTGTCATCACAAGGCCTGTGCACATGTTGCAGCTATTATGAGGAGTGCTCTTCTAGACACTCTTCTCCTCATTAGCTTCCTACTCCTCCTATTTATCTTAGTTCAGTTGTCACTGCTATGAGGAATCATAGCATTGTGTTCTTCTCCTTCATAACACCACATTTGTAACTTTATGTCTGTCTGATAGGTAATTAATATGTATGCTCTATTAGGGCAGGAACTCGTGTGGTTTTGCTTACCATCTATCAAATATGTATTAAGTACTACATAGCAGGCCCGGAGGATATAATAGTGAAAAGACAGATACAGAATTTCTCTTCACCACATTGATTAGACTAGCAAGAAAGACAGACAAACTCTAATACAGTGTGTTAAATGTTAAATGCTGTGATAGCAAAATTACATAGTGCTGTAGGAGCGTATAGCTGGGATGCCTTCCTCATCTGCCAGGTCAGAGAAGACTTTCCAGAGAAAGTGGCAGTTAAGCTGAGACCTGAAGAATGAGGAGGCATTAACCAAGCCATGAGAGTTGGATAGAATATTCTAGGCAAAAGGTACAGCATGTGCAAAGGCTCAGATCTGAGAGATGACGTGATATTTCATCCTCTCAGGAAATGTGCTGAGCTTCAGCAGCTTAGGCTGGGCAAGGGCTGGGGTCCTGGCTGAGTGCCTGATAGCAGCCTGACTACTGAGGAATGGCCAAGTGTCACTGGAATGCTAGCCTAAAGATCAGGGCAACATTAGACACTGACGTGAGAACTCAGCTGTACTTGGCGGGTCATGTTTCTGGGCAGGAATGTCATGATGTCTTACAAGAGCCCGTGGGAGCAGGCCACAGTCTACGGGTCATACAGGTAAAAGAGGTGTAGAAAATAACTGTCACCCTACCTCAGCCTGCTGGAGAGTGAGGGGAGAAGTTGGAGGGCCTTCTTTCCCTTCTGGGCATACTTTATGTATCACAGGTAGTGTTTTCATAAGTAGCTCCACTTTAGATGCAGAAATGGAACCAATAACTTTCTTCCTTCTCCCTGGAAGTCATCTACTAGGCAGCAGAAACCTGTTTGAAAGGAACACATCTCTTGGTATATTAAACTTAGAGCCCGAAAGAAAGGTTCCTGGAGTTCTCTGGAGAAATCTGCTTCCTTTCAGTTCTGTGTATTTCTTGTAGCCCCTTGCTTTCCGGAAGGATCAAGGTCTTCTAGGTTGTGGAACAAGAATCTTTAAACAAAGAGGGGGGGTTGGCCTTTAGAAATGTCACCTACCGGATGTTTGGAACCCTGATCTGAGCTCAGAGCCTCAAGATACTATAGGTATCATTGACAGTGTACCAGAGAGAATTAATCTAGAGAGGAGAGCAGCTGGGATAGTAAAGAAGAGATGCCCAAATTAGAGCCACTCTGCAGAGAACTGCCAGCCAAGAAAAGATGGAAAACTGGAACCTGTTTTAGGAGGAGGGTGGGGAATAGGCCTATACACTTAAACTGGTCATTGTCCCAAGGTAGTGTAGTCATGTTGGAATGTCTGCCCCGTGCATGCTGTGAGGCTTAGCAACTGGCTTAGGAAAAGCCATGAAGACTCACAGGCTCTGTGATCTTGCAAGGGGTACTGAGTAGTCCTCTCACTGGAGGATGGCAGAGCTCTGCCTAGATCCCAGGAATCACAGTCATATATAGACCTCTACACCAGCCTCAAGCCTTCAGGCTATCGTTCTCTAACTCTCCCAGGGCAAGTTACCTTTAAAATCAGAAATGAGTACTGTAGTTCTTTTGGTTTTAAGTGTCAGGGTTCGTGGATCCAAATTAAAGAATAAACATGCATATTATTTGGCCTGTGTGTTGAATCCAAACATGTGAAACAGAGTCGTAAAATAACTTTCTGTGATTGTATTTTAACCCATACCTAGGGTTCACCAGAAGGAGCCCTGGTGGCACAATGGTTAAAGCGCTCATCTGCTAACTGAAAGGTCAGCAGTTCGAGCCCACCAGCCACTCCTTGGGAGAAAGATGTGGCAGTCTGCTTCCTTAGAGATTTACAGCCATGGAAACCCTATAGGGCAGTTCTACTCTATACTGTATGGTCACTGTGAGTCAGAATCAACTCAACCGGAATGAGTTTGGTTTGGTTTTTTAGGATTCACAAAATATCAAGCTGATTTCTAAAATCCATGCGTCTCAAACTTGGAGACATATGATGGTGTTTGGGTACTTGAAACATGAAGTATCTTCCTGTAGCTTCAGTACTTAAATTTTTGAGGAGAAAAAAGATCTTTTTTATACTCAGAAGATTTTGGTCATATATGCACAAACAGAATGAGAAACATTCTGTATTTTTTGTGAAAGTCTGGAAAGCTGAGAATATTACAAGCAGTGAAGAAAGAGATGTTTTGGTGCTTTTGTATGAAGGAGCCAGTGACATTAATCATGTGTGCTTCTGCTGCAAGAGCAGAATTTGCTTACATCATGCTGGCCAAGACCTACTAGACTGCCAGATTGGAGCAGGTGGAGTGGATGAAATCTGGGCAAGTCCAAGGAGGTCCGCATGGTTGGTTGGTCACTCTCTGAACCAGTGTTTCTGTTTTTGGTTGATTAGGTTTTTCCCCTCACTTTTAATTACAGACACAAAAGTTGGCTTCCACAAATCAGTGAACTTCCTTTTAAAATTGCGCTGGATCGGGTGTATTGTTTACAAACATGCAAATGAATAGTTCTTCTTTCTGATGTGGTTAGTTTCCATTAACACAGAAGCCATGACTTTTCTAGTTTGTCGTGTCACTATTTACTCTTCTACTTATAATAGTTTTTATGTTGTATTTTCAATTGGAATCAGTAGTTAAAAACATGAAGTTCAAAACATCAATTTGAAACCTGGGAAAATATGCTAATAGGGGGGAAGTTCAGAACAACCTGTAATCACCAGCAGCTGTGGGTGTCCCTAGGTGCATCTGACAGCAAAATAGATGATTGTCCTATGCTGCCCACAGCCAGTGAATTGAGAAGCAACAATCAAAAAAAAGAATATACAGGAATAATTAATACAGATATTAATACAGATAATATTATGGAAATGCAAATGTGCCTATTAGACATCTTACAGCAGAAAACCCTGAACAATAATTGCCTGAAACTGCACTCTTGTAGCATCATTTAGAAACCAGTCATGCAAATTTTGAAGGAAAATTTCCAAAATTTTTTACAATTATGTAGAGAGAAATCAGGAGCCCTGGTGATGCAGTGGTTAAAGCATTTGACTGCTAACCGAAAGGTTAGTTCAAACCCACCAGCCACTCCGTGCGAGACCATGGGAAGAAGATGTGGCAGTCTGCTTCCATAAAGATTACAGCCTTAGAAACCCTATAGGGCAGTTCTGCTCTGTCCTACAGAGTTGCTATGAGTCAGAATGGACTCAACGGCAATTAATTAGAAGTCTTGGCTAGAAGTAGTACAGTAAAAAGCACAATCAGGTGAGCAAGTAAATTCATTTAAGATCAATTTCTAAAACTCCTTGGAAGGTGTCTTAGTTGTCTAGTTCTGTTATAACAGAAACACCACAACTAGGTGGCTTTAACAAACAAATTCATTTTCTCACAGTTTAGGAAGCTGGAAGTCTAAATTCAGGATGCCATTTCTAAGGAAAGTGTTCTCTTTCAGCTCTGGAAGAAGGTCCTTATCTCTTTGAGCTTCTGTTCCTGGGTGAGCTTCATATGGCTTGGCACATATCTTCCCCCATCTCTGCTTCTCTAGATGGCTTGTTTTAATCTCTTATATCTCAGAAGAGATTGACTCAAGACACACCCTACACTAATCGTGTCTGTTAACATAGCAAAGACAACCCATTCCCAAATGAGATTATAACCATAGGCATAAACAAACAAAAAAAACCCATTGCCATATGAGTTGATTCTGACTCATAGCGACCCTATAGGAGAAAGTAGAACTGCCTCATAGGGTTTCCAAGGAGTGGCTGGAGGATTCAGACTGCCAACCTTTTGATTAGCTGCCAAGCTCTTAACCACTGTGCCACCAGGGCTCCACCACAGGCATAGAGGGTACAAATTACAACACATATTTTTGGAGCACATAATTCAATCCATAACAGAAGGTAAAGCCCACATACTAGAGGATTTAATAGAGCCTTTTACTATAGATTTGACAAAATTTGCTTAAGGTCAAAAAGAGGCATCAAAGGTCCAGAGCAAGATGACAGCATGAGCAGCTGCGCACTCATGTCCCCCTGCAAAAGCACACACACAAAAAAAAAAAAACCCAGGCAGAAACTGGCAGAACCAACTTTGTCGGAACTCTGGAAACCAGTCAAAGAATAACAACAACTAAGCAAATGCTGAATCAAGAAAAAGACAACATATAAACAGTAGGAATGCTTTGGTTTTCTACTTGCCAGCACCCTACCCCTTCCTTGGCTCAGTATGACCATCTTAAAGCAGTGGCAGCAGGCACTATCAGAGCAGGAGCCTGAGGCCTAGCTCCAGAGGGAGTAGAGCAGACTTTATTTGTAAATTATTATGTGTGTCTGTTCTAACCTATCTGGGCTCTGCCTGAAGGATTGAAGCAAGGCACTTATCTTAGTTTGGCCTGTTTCTGAGATCACACAGGCCGTAGCCATCTGGGCTAAATCAAACTTGTTGCCATCAAGTCAATTCCAGCTCATAGCGACCCTATAGGACAGAGTAGAACTGGCTTTAATCTTTATGGAAGCAAACTGTCTCATCTTTCTCCTGCGGAACAGCTGGTGGGTTCAAACTGCTGACCTTTCAGATAGCAGCTGAGTGCTTAACCACTGCACCACCAGGGCTCCTTACCTGTGCTAAAGAGTGCCATTAAGGCACACATTAGGCACCCAGAGTCTTAAAGGAGAAGCCAGGTAGTAGAGAGTTTCTTTCAGAAATTAAGACTTTCAAAAGCACCATGTATACAGGAGAATTGAAAAAACTACACGCCCAGAGCAAGACACATACTCAGAAATTACATTAGAAGACCCTGTGCTTTCACCTTGATTTGATCCTTAGGCTGATTGCAAGCCTGGTTCAGTGCTAAAGGAGACCCCCAGCACAGAGCCAGTTTGCAAAGATTGAGATAGGGTTTTATTTGTTGTGTCCCCCCCCCTGGAATTCAAGGAAATCTCTCTCAAAACACTAGCTGAACACAAGCTAAAAAATAGATACCTCAGTGTCCACACATGTCCAGGAAAGCAGTCTTTGCAAGAATAGTTAGGGAAAGTCACTAAACAAATGCATGACTACAGCCTTCAACAATTAAAAAAAATAAACCCAGGGGAGGGGAAGAATCTGATTTCCAGAGTTACAATATTATAATATTCTAGTGTCCCAGTTTCAACAAAAAAACAACAAGGCATACAAAGAAACAGGAAAGACTAGCCCATTCAAAAGAACAAAAGAAAGAGAAACCATCCCCATGGAAACCTGTTTAATGGACTTACTAGACAAAGACTTTAAAACAATAGTATTAAATATGCTCAAAGAGCTAAAAGATCTAAAGGAAATCAGGAAAACAATACAGGAACAAAATGAAAATATCAGTAAAGAGGTAGAAATTATAAAAAAACAAAACAGAAATACTGGGGTCAAAAATACAATAACTCAAAATGAAAAATTCACTGAAGGGATTCAACAGAAGATTCAAGCTGGCAGAAGAAGGAAGCAGTGAACTCTAAGATAGGACGATTAAAATTATTAAGTCTGTGAAACAAAAAGAAAAACAGAATGAAGAAAAGTGAACACAGCCTAAGGGACTTGTGGGACACCCTCAAGCCGACTGTCTTAGTTGTCTAATGCTGCTATAACAGAAATGCCACAAGTGGATGGCTTCAACAAACAGAATTTTATTATCTTGCAGTCCAGTAGGCTAGAAGTACAAATTCAGGGCATCAGCTCCAGGAGAAGGCATTCTCTCTCTGTCAGCTCTGGAGAAAGGTCCTTGTCATCAATCTTCCCCTGGTCTTAGGGCTTCTCAGCACAGGGTCCTTGGGTCCAAGGACACCCACCACTCCTGGCTCTGCTTTCTTGGTGGTAGGAGGTCTCTGTTTCTCTGCTTGCTTCTCTCTTTTATATCTCAAAAGAGATTGACTTAACATACAACCTAATCTTGTAGATTGAGTCCTGCCTCATTAACATAACTGCTTCTAATCCTGCCTCGTTAACATAATGAAGGTAGGATTTACAACACACAGGAAAATCACATCAGGTGACAAAATGGTAGACAATCACATAATACTGGGAATCATGGCTTTGCCAAGCTGACACATATTTTGGGGGAACACAATTCAATCCATAACACTGACCAACATATATGTTGGTTGAGTCTCAGAAGGAGAAGAAAGAGATAAAAGGGCAGAAGGAATATTTGAGGAAACAGTGACTGAAAACCTCCCATATCTGATGAAAGATACGAATCTATACATCTAAGAAACTGAACAAACTCCAAATAGGATAAACCCAAAAAAGATCCACTCCAAGACACATTATAATCAGTTTCACAAAAACCAAAGATAAAGAGAGAAACTTGAAAGCAGCAGAAAAAAGCAAATCATCATATGCAAGGGATCCTCAATAGGACTAAGTGCCAGTTTCTCCTCGGAAACCATGGAGCCGGAAAGCAGTGGGATAACATGTTTAAAGTGCTGAAAGAAAACTGTTAAGCAAAAATTCTACATCTGGCAAAATGGTCCTTCAAAAATGAGGGTGAAATTAAGACATTCCCAGATAAACAAACACTGAGGGAGTTTGTTACCACAAGATGTGCCCTACAAGAAATGCTAAAGGCTGTTCCTTCAGATTGAAATGAAAGGACACTAGACAGTAACTGGAAACCATATGAAGAAAACAAGATCTCTAGTAAAGGTAATATCGTGGGTAAATATAGAGGCCTGTTTTATGGTATTTTTGTATTGTTACTCTACTTGTTATGTCCTACATGATTTAAAAGACAAATACATTAAAAAATTATAAATTTACCTTGTTGAGCACACAATGTAAAGATGTAATCAGTGACAACATAAAGGTGGGAGGAGTGGTATCGGAACAGAGTGTTTGTATGTGAAGTTAAATTGGTATCAATTTAAACTTACATTCCACGTTCCAATTATTAATGGATATTTGCAGCTGTTCTCATTTTGAGTCATGCCACATCAGCATATGAAGGCTTTACTCCATCCACGTCATTAAAGTCGACACTACTTTGAGGAGGCAGCTCTCCCCCAGTCGTATTTTGAGTGCCTTCCAACCTGAGGGGCTCATCTTCTGGCACTGTATCAGACAATGTTCAGCTGCTATTCATAAGGTTTTCACTGGCCAATTTTTTCAAAGTAGACCGCTAGGTCCTTCTTTCTAGTCTGTCTTAGTCTGGAAGTGCTGTTGAAACCTGCTCACAATTGGTGACCCTGCTGGTATTTGAAATACCAATGGCATACTTCCAGCATCAAAGCAACACACAAGTCACCACAGTATGACAAACTGACACATGAGTGGTGGCAGTTTAAACTAGTTTGTTATAAATTTATTAAATGTAACCCCCATGGTACCACAAAGAAAATATCCAAAAAATGTACACAAAAGAAACAGATACAAAAAGACAAATATTATATGATCCCATTATATAAAATACCTAGAATAGGGAAATGCACTGAGACAGAAGTTTATTAGTGGTTACCAGGGGCTAGGGAGGGTAGGGGGATGGAGAGTTATTGCTTAAGGAGTACTGAGTTTCTGTTTTGGGTGATGAAAAACTTTTGGAAATAGTGGTGATTGTTGTACAACATGATGAGTGTAATTGTCACTGAATTGTAAACTTAAAAATGGTTAAAATGGCAAATTTTGTGTTATGTTTTACCACAATAAAATTAAAGAACAAATAAAGGCACCTAGGCTAAAAAAAAAAAAAAAAAACCTTATCAAATTATAAATTTAAATGTTCCCTAATGACATATATGGAAAACCACCTGACGGGCTATTGTAGACCTAGTTCTTTACCATATTTTTGGTTCTAAAACAGATATAAATTATCTGGCTACACTATTAGTCTTTGAACTGTTTGTATATTTGTGAAGACATTAATTTGTAAAATCTTTGATAGTTTAAAAAACTGAAGACGTTTTCAACAATACATGTGAGGTTTTTTGGCAGTATGGTATTGGTTGTGGAGTTAGGGGTGAGATCATGCAGTCAGATAAGTCAGGCTAGCCTTTGGAACATTGCTGTGATCAAGGCCTGATATGCACACTCCAAATATGCCATCTAGAATCTCTTACTGTGTTCAAGGGAGTGGTAAAAGTGGTAACATTTTGGAGTGTAAAATTGAACCACAGAACTCATCTTTTCAGACAGTTATAAAGAAATGGAAAGTGACTTTGCTATTGATCCAGATCGGGTAGATTTATCCAGGGAAGGTGACTGAAATTTCAAACTCAAGTTGAAATTTTTTTTTCCCTTGTGGAAGTATAAGTGTGCCACCAACAACAACCCCCCATCCCTGAGTATCCAAAAGGTGATTTTTTATTTTGTTTTATCTTATTGTAGCCTCTAGCACAAATCCCTTGTTTTGGATTTGTGCTGGAGGCTAAAATAAATCCTCATGGCCCCACTCATAGATTCATCCCCAGAAGCAGAGGCAGCCTGCCAGTTCCTTGGGTGCTTTGGAGTAGTGACAGATAGGAACAAGCAAGGAAGGAGTGGGGAGCCTGAGGCTGGTGATCCCCCCACACTCCCTACTTCTTTTCCCAGCCACATATATGGTTCTCCAACACACTGCTTGAGTCTTCGTATCATAACAAAAATGTTTCCAAAGTTCACCTAATAACAGATATCTTTCCAGGGATGCACACTCAGTCAAGACAAAGCCCTACATATTTTTACTGCAAATGGCAAATTTTCTACAGTGAAAAGGAAGCTTGAGAGACAAAAAGAGTTGATTATGGGAAGTTGTGGGCCGTGTAAGGCTCTTAGTCCATGTACCTGGAATTAAAATTTCGATGCTAGTAGTAAAATAAAGAATACCATTATCAACATCCTATCAGGTAACTGTCCTCTGATTAGTAAAAGACTGATGAGTAAATCAGAGAGACTTTGATTCTGCTTTACGGCACAAGCAACGTGGCTTCCCAGCAAGATGTACGTACTGAAATTTCCACCAATGAAAACATTGTACAGGTGACCTCAAGGAAGGCCGTCTAGACCACCCTTTAGCAATTAACCATAGTTAACAAAGCAGTGAAAAGTTTGCTTTTTGCATCCACATGTTTATGAGTCTGAGTTCTCAAAATATTATGATACAACAAAGAAGAAAAATTGCTTAAACACTGAACCTAACATGCAGCATCAGAAAAATCAGCCTAGTTTCCAGAACTGCATATATCCAATTCCTCGTACACATTAATATGTTAGAAAATATTTTTTTCTCCTTGATGGAAAGTAATTTTAGAACATTTCATTTTCATATTAAAACCAAAGTATTTACTATGGAGCAACATGAAAAATAAGGGTGAATTTTTAAGGTCAGTATGAGATTTCAAAGAATTTTTTACATTTGGAGAGCCTCAAGATATTCATTATATTCTGCCATAGAGGAACTTTTGTGTGGAAAAGTTTTTGAGCAACATGATTTAATTCTGGGATAAGATTGAGTTGATTGATTTAAGACATTGATATTATAAGAGAAATTAAATTGAAAAACATTCATTCCCCTTTATGTCACTCTCTGTATAAATCACTCAGCTCCCATCTCTTGCATGCTTATATGTATTCACATTCTTAATCTTTCTGGCTGGACCATGGTAGACACTTGTCGAAGAAGGGTCATGGTGTTTAGAAATTTTGACTATAGCATAGCAAAAAAGGGTCCTTATTGCAACACAATGGCTTGGCTCCAAAAAGGATCCACAGGCTGTTTTTTGTTTTACACTCTGGCACACTCGCTTGTAGCATCACTCATTGATTTCTCACTAAAGCACTGTTATTCTGTCTGTTCACTGAGGGAAGGGAACTGGTAAAGGAGATTATGGTGTTACTTGCCCAGCTAAAGAAACTTGCCCCACCCTAACACTTTTTCTAGCCAGGTACATGTGTTTTAACTCCTGCCACCTGTATCCTATACCCACGTTTCGCCAGTTGCCAGGTCTCAGTAGGCAGGGTGTCTTAGTTATCTAGTGCTGCTATAACAGAAATACCACAAGTGGGTGGCTTTAACAAACAAAAATATATTTTTTCATAGTTAACAAAAAACCTGTTGCCATAGAGTTGATTCCAACTCATGGCGACCATATAGCAACCCTATACGACACAGTAGAACTGCCCCATAGGGTTTACAAGGCTATAATCTTTACGGAAGCAGACTGCCACATCTTTCTCCAGCAGAGTGACTGGTAGGTTCGAACTGCTGACCTTTTGGTTAGCAGCCGAGCATTTTAACCACTGCACCACCAGCGCTTCTTTTTTCTCACAGTTAAGAGGCTAGAAGTCTGAATTCAGGGTGCAGACTGTAGGGGAAGGCTTTCACTTTTTGTCAACTCTGGAGGAAGGTCCTTGTCTTTTTTCAGCTTCTGTTCCTCAGGGATCTACATATGACTTGGCATCTATCTTCCCCCATCTCTGCTTGCTTCTGTGTGCCTAATCTGCTCACTTAAAGAGAGATACCCTACACCGATATGGCTTCATTAACATACAAAGAAACCTCTATTCCCAAATGGGATTACATCCACAAGGATCAGGATTAGGCTTTACAGCACATTTTTGGGGGACACAATTCAATCCATAATACGGGGCCGTGCCCACATTCCTCCTAAGGCACGGGCTTCAACTGGCCCTCTCCACATCCACTGTGTGCCCTTTTTGATGCTTTTAGCACAATTCAGAGTTCAGCAGGGCACCACTTAGGTTAGGCCTGGTTTTTGTGGACTGCCTAAAAAGCACTGCTGTAAAGAGTTGTCTCAGCTAAACATGTACCTTCCTTTCCACCCCACAGACATAACCAGTGCTGTGCAATCCAAGCGGAGAAAATCCAAGTAAACGAGCTGGACGGCGACTTGATACTTGTAAATGTGTGTGAATTTTACAAAGAGCAATTTTGAGCTGTGACTTTTCTAAATCCGTTTCTGTACAGTTAGTCATTTTAATAACGTGGCCCTTTTCCTAGTCCCTGTTACCTGTTTCGTAAAGTGCAATGGGGAAAGCAGGGTTGTTGAGCCCTTTTGGTGTTGCAAAGTAAAGTTCAAGGTTTCTAAAATGTTGCCATGTACTGAGAGGAACTAATGCCATTATAAATGTTATTAGTTTTCACATTTCCTAAGCAGCCTAGAGTACAGGGTGAGCATTTTTAGATCTTCTAATGATATATTGTGCTGTGGAAGTATTGTGTGTGAATAGCAGTAGTGGGGGCAAAAGCAATCTTCTCATTTGGAAATGTTGTAAATAATTTTATTATATAGTGTTTTTGGATGTATTTGTTGTAGAAATGGACCAGTGAATAAAGAGAATCTAAGGGTTTGTACAATGTGAAATAATGTGTTAAATAAATGTCATTGTCCTAGAACATAAAGGTATGTTGTTGGTAAGGAGTTACTAGATGAGCAAGTTGTTTGAACCATAAATGAATAGGCACAGCTGTCCTTGTGAATCAGAATTCCAGCTTGCCCCATTGCACCAGAGATGCCCTCCTGGCAAGTTAAGATGCACATACTTGCTCACTCAACTTATTCAAGGACAGGAAAGCTGTCAGCAACCTAGATAACACTTTTTCTCCACCTTATACATTTGCGTCTCAATGCACGGGATGGATTGCACCCAAACAACTGTGTTTACATTTCCCCTATTTGAGATAAGCCCAGACTGACCAGCAAGATTCTTTGTATCGGTATCAAGAATTGAGCCCAGTGTAGGTCACATTTCCACTTTTAGTCCAGTTCTGTGGTTAGATGAGACAGCTTCCAAATAAAAGGGTTCATTTTATGCTACATACTTCAAAGATGTCCACTACATTGCACTTCTTTGCCCTGTTTCTCACCTCGGGGTGACTTCTCATCAACATGCCCAGGTTTTTTCCCCTTTCCTGGTTTAACTTTTACCTCACAATTTGTACAGTCTCCAAAACCAGCTTCTGTCCCCATCCTACCCCAGCCTTCGGGGGACTCTGCTGCTTCAGGCCCTGTCCTTGTCTCAGCCTGGGCGTCAGTCTTCTGCTGTGTCTCCTAGGGCTAGACTTACACTCCATCCTTTCACCTCCGGTGCCACCTTGTCCTAGACTTACACTCCATCCTTTCCCCTCCAGTGCCACCTTGTCCTTGCCAAGAACTGAGACCAAGAGAATGAGTTGGTGATTCTGTCATGCTCTTATTCTCATGTCTATTTCAACTGTCTTAATGTTTTGCATTATAATGATCCTCTAAAAGTAGTTATTTATGAGTCAGACCCCACATTGTCTGGCTGTGCTCCCAGCAAGCTCATCTACCCTCTTCCTTTCTCATACGACAAACACAACCAGAATCAAAGCCAGCTTAATAATAATACCCTATGCCAGTACTGTGCTTGAGATTACAAAGTGCTTCCCACACTTTAGCTCAACTCAGGCAGAAGGAATAATGTGCTTTAAATAGATTTTTATTTGTTTTTCTTTATATTAATTTTTTTCTCCCATGGAGGAATAACATTACAATCTAACAATCAGAATCCTGTTACACACATACACAGGCATGCCACATGACCAGGTCAAGGTGGTTGTGTCCTTGAGTCTGTCGACACATCACACATAATCAACCAAAGTCTTCGTATTTCATCCATCCTCAACACAGAACACCCAAACGGGATGCACTCAGCTTGGTTCCATTTGGAACTAAGTGGCAGGGCAAGAGGGAAGTTATTAGAAGTGGGTTGTGATATGTATGCATTCATTCCCCTCATGTAAAGCCATGTGGATCTGGGAGGCATCCAAGATCTCTGCTAGGGTCCTTGTTGCACCTAAGACATTATGGATCAGAGCAAGTTGATGAGAGGGCTCCAGGCAGGAGGCTGGGGAGCGGGCATACTCCAAAACAGCACCAAACTGCATTCATACACATAGTGCCCTGCTGGAGCTAGACTGTGGAAAGCTGGAAAGTGACAACCAAATTGAGGGGAGCACTCAGACTTATTGGGGACATAAATGGAAATTGCCCTTTGATGTAATTGGGACTCACATTTTAGAAATGGAGTCCCTCTGGCATACTCATTTTTGGCAAAGTGCTGGTAGTGACATTATTTAATACTCACAAACTGAAACTTCTCCAGGGTCTCAAAACAGCAGTCAAGACAGACTCTAACCCCTGCTGTCTAAGGTTGCATAGGACTTTGTGAATTCTGGTTCCCTCATGTATTCAAGTTCTGTGGTTTACCTGAAGCATGCTCAAGGTGAAAGGCACATACACAGTCAATACAGTATGACGAGGTCTGATGCTTCAGGAGTCAGACTAGGAGATTGAGTAGTGTTTGTTCTTAGAAATCTATACACAATTAAGATATTGCCACACTCAAATGCTACAGAATCTATAGAACAGTACAAAAAAATAGGAACCGATGGAGGGTTCTAGAACTAGAGGGGCCTCCAGAAATATGGGTGAGGGCAGGGCCTTTTGAAGTTTGAAGCAAATGCCTTATACCTCAAACTCTTCCACCAGAAGGATCATGGACACTACCCAGGACTGACCTAGGCCCCATCTCACAGTGAAGGAGTAGGCAGGAAGTGTTAGAGGAAGTTTTAGCTCTTGGAAGTGCTGAAGATTCTAAACTGTGAAGTGACCAAGGGGTAGCTGGAAGAATAAAAGCAACTGAATTTTGGGAGCCAAGTTAGCAGTGTTGTCAACCACTGGGGCCTAATGGACTAGAGGTGAGGGCTTTGATCTGCTTTTAGGGTAAATTTGGCTTACTCTCTGGGATAGGAGACCCCAGTAGTGCTTCCTCTGTTCCCATCCCAGCATCCATGGGGCTACCCCCTCCCCCCACCCCCATCCCTACATGAGGCCTGAGGGTACAGGGTCAGGGAGAGCAGCTGCCTTTGCCCTCATGGGAATGTAGCGTTTTCTCCAAGACTTAACTTGGCTATGGGGCCTGGATACCTGGAATTGGGGTGAGAGGGAAGACCTATGTTAGTATGTAACAGGAAATAATAAAAGTTTCAAGGAAGAGAGAGAGAACACACTAGAAAAAGACAGCTAGAAGGACGAATAGGGAAGCAACTCTCAGGGCATCCCAAGAGGCTGTTGCTGGTGTCTGAGCCCAAAATTCAGTCCTACCATGAGAAGGTGAAAGCTGGCTGCCCCTGTCCCCTCTGTCTCAACCAGGGATTCAGGTTTCCTCCTCCAGGTACTTACTAGAGGAGAAAGGGAGGGAGACCATAGGGCACCAGTTTCTCCCCAGCAGACTAGAAAGGAAGAGAGCCCTGGGGAGAAAATAAGGAAAGTCCCCCTGAAGGCCCTGAACCTGGTTAGGGGACTATTTGGGGATTGGGACAGTGGAGCTCCTAGCCTATCAGGAGTGTTTGTTAGGCCTACTGCGCAGGGTATGAAATCCAAGGCCAGAGGCACGGTGAAGGCTGAGTTGTCTGTCCTGGGATAGCTTCACCCCAGAGCCTGTCCTCCCTGTGTCATTGCTCCATATTCTTACCCTGGGGTGTGCCCTTTCCCTGCCTGGAAGCCCTCTGGCCTGCATCTCCCCTAAGCTAGTTCTAGCACCTTGGGATGACATGTTGGGGTGTAGGATGGCAAGGTATTAACTAAGCTCTACAGACAAAGGACCCTGCAGAGGAAGGAACTGTCTAGATTTCAGGAAGAGGCTTAGGAGGTGGGATTATAGGAAAGGGAAGTGGGGGCAGACTCCAGGTGCTAACCTCATAGCAGGGCTTGGCATCTCTGAGCAAGCACAGTGCCAGCTCCCATGGTGCCCTGCTCCCTACAGCTTCTTAACCTGTCTGTCCTATCTATATCTCCAATAGGCCACGTCCTTTTCTCGATTCCCTCCACCTTCTCCCTCTGACTTACATCTTATGGTCCTCTTCCACATACTTTACCTTTCCAGGCCTAAGCAGCTCCAAGGAGCCCACCCCCAGGGAAGAAGGAAGTAGAGGAAATATAAAGGGAGAGCCCTAAGCCTGAACCCTTACTGGAGGGCCAGGGCAGCAGCCCAGGCCCCGCAGGTTGTATCTTGTCAGAGCTGGGCTCAGGGTCCCACTCCACCCCCTAATCATTTAGGAGGGTCTACAATGGCAAGGAATTAATAATAGGAACAAAAATAAGTGTAGTGTCAAACGCAGAGTAGGATGAGGGATGTAAAGTTGGAGTTAAAGGCAGGGAATGGGTCAAATCAGGGACTGGAAGAAGAGGCTCTCAGAAATTGGTATGGGGCAGAGGAAGAGGACTAGAGGGCAAGAGTGAAGGGGAATGTTAGGACAAAGATAGGGATGAGAATCAGAGAAGGAAGTATGGAGTGGCAGGGGTGGGGAGGGGAATGGAGGATTAGATGCTGGGCATAGGGACTAGAAGGACGGAGGATGAGAGGGTTCAGAAGTGGATTAGAGGGTCAGAGAGAGAAATCAAGAGGGTCGGGGTGGGAGAGGCTATCACCCCACCTCACACACTCAAAAAAGGGGAAAGTGTGGTGTCCAGCCTGCAGTAGGCCGCAGCCACCCCTTGAGCAGCACACTGGCTGCGACAGAGGGGACGGACGATCAGGAGCAGGGGAGGGGTCCGTGGCATGGCCAGCAGACGTTTAGTAGTTGAACTGGCGCTGGCACGGCTGGTAGACGAAGCTGCCCTGGTGCTTGGGCCGGCGCGGACGGCTCTCTCGGACGCGGTTCTGTCGTTGGACCACCTTGGCACTCAGCGCGTGGCGCTCAGCCCGTTGTCGGGCCCGCTGCAGCCACCGCGCCTGGCCCGCCTTCTCCAGCAGCGTGGCCCTAGCGGGCAGCGGGGCTGGTGCGTGGTGGAGGGCCCGGGGCTCACGGCGGGCGGGTGCCATCTCTCTGCAGGGACAGAGTGGGATTCGGTTAGGCTCAGATAAGCCGGAGGCCGCTGGCAGCTCCCACCATGCCCCTAGCTCCCTCGCTTTGGCGCCGCATTGCCTCTGCTCCTAGGGGCCGCCTACTACCCTTCTTGTGTGTACGTGTGTACAGACCCTTCCCAAGCCAACTGGGAGACGCCTCCTCGGTTCTAGCCCCTGTGCCATTGACAGGTAAGCTGGTCCACGGGAAGCCTCAGTCTCAACCCCCAATTCCACCCCTATCTTCTGGACAAGCCTCTAGAAGTGGCCTCACCCCTCAAGCCTCCAAGCCTGCCCCAGGCTTCTTAGCCAACGTCTTCTGAGCCCCAAGTCCGGTCCCAAACCAGTGTCTCAAAGCCCTACCCTCAGGCCAGCTCCAAGCCTCGCGCCCTCACAGGCCTCGCCCCGTGCATCGAAGACATGCCCCCTCACAGCTGCGCCCCTTCCATACCAGGTCTCCCGGTCCCGCCCCTTGCTTACTATACACGGCTCTCTAGGCTCAGTCCCCGGCCTGCTCACCCGTCGCTAAGGTGGCCATCAGGCTGGGCAACGTCAGGGTGCGGGGAAGGGGGCCGAGGCTCCAGCACTACGGTGCTGCTAGTGACGTAAACGGACATGCTGGGGTGCTCGATGAGGAGGTCCTCCAGGGGGTTGCTCTGGAGGCGGGCGGGCCCGAGTCCGGGCCCCTCTGCAGTAAAACAGGCGGGAGGGGTAACAAACCAGCTCTCGTCCATGAAGGAGGGTGCGGGCGGGGGGCGGCCCGCGGGAGCGGAGGCTGCCCCGGGGCTAGGTGGAGCCGCGTAGCTGTCTACGGGGCGCGGGAGGGGGAGCCATGCATTTGAGGGGGGGCGCGGCCAGGGGGGACACACACACACCGGACACAGAGGGGCAGGGAGAGAAAGGGCATCGTTAGTCAGACCCGCAGACCCGCCCGCTGCGCCCACGGGCAGCCACGGGCCAGGTGTCTTGACCTGCTGCCCTTGGGCACCTGAAGTATGGGCCCCAACATTGCGCCCCGGGGAGACAGCCCAGGCTTGCTTGGTGGGGGGGTCCGTTACCCCTTTCTAGTGTCACTGCCTCAGCCGGACTTTGCCCTGTAGGCTTGAGGGAACTCCCCAATCCCTAGCAGCGCCCTCCCCTCCCTTTCTGGTCCTTCTGCGCTCATGATGGCTTCACAGGCCCAGGAGTCAAAAGTCCTGGCCCCCGACTCAGGCCTCACCCGGCAGGTCAATGATGAGCCAGCCATCCACTTCATCTTCCCCGGAGACGAAGGCGCGGGGGCAGTCGGGGTCCTCAGAGGGCGAGGGGGTGCTGAAGAAGAGGCTGGTGAGGCGCTGAAACATGGTGGGAGCTGAGGAGTTAAGCGGCCTCGGGGATGCCCTATGGCAGTGCAGAAACCTGGGAGGCGAGGCAAAGAGAGAAGTCAGAACCATCACTGACTGAAGTCCACCCCTATTCTGGGCCTGGGACAGAGGGCAAGTGATACTACCCTTATCCCCCAGAGCAGTGCTGAGAGTACCACAGGGATGCATGGGGGAGGCTACATGATGGTAAAGTATTTTCTCAAATGTCAAATGATAATAATAACAATAGTGCCCTCCTCTGGGCTGTTATAAGAATTAAATGAACTAACCACTTGTAAAGGAGTCCTGGTGACTTAGTGGTTAAGCATTTGGCTGCTAACCAAAAGGTTGGCAGTTTGAATCCACTTGTCACTCCTTGGAAACCCTCTGGGGCACTTCTACTCTGTCCTATAGGGTCGTTATGACTCGACAGCAATAGGTTTGTTTTGTTTTGTGATTATTATAATATTGTTAACATTTGTGTGCCAGGCAAAAGTATACTACCAACTTTACCTATATTACCTCATGTAATCCTCACAGCAAGGAGGCCTGGTTGCGCTGTAATTAAGTACTAGGTTGCTAACTAAAAGATTGGTACATTGAACCCACTCACCACTCCAGAGGAGAAAGATGTGCCAGTCTGCTTCCGTAAAGATTACAGCCTTAGAAACCCTGTGGGACAGTTCTACTCTGTCCTATAGGGTCACTATGAGTTGGAACTGACTCAGAGGCAATGGGTTTTCAATCTTCATAGCAGCTCTAGGAAGTTATCCCCCTTTTACATGTGAAGAAACTGAAGTTCAGAGATGTAAGGAAACTTGCCTAAAATCCTGCAGCTGGTATGAGACAGAGGTATGATTTGAACCTATGCAGTCAGATTCCAGAGGCAGCACTCATAATCACTATACTCCACTGGTTTTGCTGGGTGTTATATCTGGATTAGGCATTTTTAACCTGGTGGCTGGTGGTCATGGTCCACTATCAGACCGGAAATGTGTGTGGGTGTGTCCACACATGTGACGTGTGTTTTCCTGGAAAGAAGGACTTTGGTTTTTATCACAATTTCCTAAACAGCAATCCTTGACCCCAGAGACTACTTGAGCCTGTGTGATTTTGAAAGCTGGCTGGCAGAAACCCACAGAATCACTACTATCTCAACATGTGATTTGATAGGCCCTAGTCATGTCTGTCAGTTGAGGTCCAGAGGTCCCATTCCTACAGGTCCTTCTCCCCCTCACCCCCTTCCCAGGCTCCTGCTCAAGGGCAGCATGTCTGACTAGAAGGAAAAAGATTGGGTTGTCTGGCCCTGGGAGACACCAGGTTAGTGAGAGGTGATAATGGAGGGAGGGAGCTGTGAGATCCCAGGATCCCTTAAGGATGAGCACTGAGGGCTGGACCAGGACCCAAGACCTCACCCAGTCCTTCCCTGAGTAAAGATGAGGAAGAATCCTCCCAACTCCAGGAATGAAGACACCGAAGAGGTAGCTGTAGATCTGCCCCTCTCCCCACCCCAGCCTACCTCAGGACCAGATCTAGGCTAGAGGCTGCTGACCAGTCCCCTAGGATGTCCCTAGAACCTAGTCCTCCATGTCCATTCCCTAAGGATCATCAACAGTTTTGCTGCTAAGCCAGTTGTCACTGTCCTCTAGGGTTGTTTCCACACTTAGCTGCAGAAATCCCTGGGGGCATTCCCACACTTCCATTTCCTAGAGGCATTTCCACTCTTACTGCTAATCCACCTGGGGTGTTTCCACACTTGTTACCACCTTCCCCATTCCCTGGGAATGTTTTCACACTTGCCACAGAATGACCTAACCTCATATCCTTAAAGTATTTCTGCTCTTGCAGACCCACAGTGGGCTCCAGAGGTAAGTGCTCCCTGGGTGCTGGCTTTCCTGGTGAGATGGATTAGGAGATCTACAGGGGTTACGAAGAGTGGGGGAAGCCCCAAATAGTGCTTGCCCAGCACAACCCATGTATCCCAGCCCATCTGTAGCCACACGGAGTTAATGACTCAGTTACCAAAAATCCAGGAAGTTTGGCTCCCCCTGAAGGAAGGGAAGATTGGAGATTTGAGGAGGCACACCCCCTTCCAGGAACCTACTACCTCATTGATGAAAGGGAAGTTAAGAGCTGTTTATCATATTTAACCAGCCCATTTTTTAACCTGAGAATCAGAGAGAGGACATAAGTCTATCCAAAGACATACGGCTAGAATGTGGTGGGGCAGCCCAGGCCCTAGGCCACCAATCCAGAGTGTACACAGTAGGAAAGCCACAGCAAACGCTGCCCAAGAAGATAATGGTGTGTGTGAGGGGGGATTCAACAGGAACCATAACTGAGTCACTGCCTCTCTGCCCAGCTGTAAAAGGACGTGGAGTTCCTGGCACCAAGATTCAGCATGCATTTACTAGAGCACCCACTGTGCACCAGGGCCCAAGCTTGTCCTCTTGAAATAACAGATAGGCAGAGAGGTAAGGGAGGCTCAGGTAGGAAGCTCCCTGCTGGAGGTCACACAGCAAGTCAGTGACAGAGCTAGGAATGACAGCAGCACCAGCCAGCCAGTGCCTGCCCTCTCTCCTGACCACTGGGAGAGCCTCCTGGATTTTCTTTCCCAGCCCTGACAGCTTCCTGGTTCTCACATTCCCTGCTCTGCTCCAGGGAGAACCATCCCTGTTAATAAACAGCAGCTGTGCTCAGAATAGCACTGGAGCCTGAAGCCACCCCTACCCCAGCCCATCCTTGAGTAAAACCCAGGTTGGAATGGGATCCTGGTCCAGCCTCTAGATATATCCACTTAGTCAGAAGCTCTTCTCCTCCTTCCCATGTAAGCAGAGAGGGGTAGCACAACCCTTGGCAATCACCTGAACTAGGCCAGGTCACGGCCCTCCTAGCTGACAACCTTGAGGGTTGGGGAGGTGATGAAGGGCCAAGTAGAAGGGAACCCTCATCCCATACACACCCCAACATTAGCCCTAGAGACACCCTGAGGCAGTCAATGACTCATCTTTCTGTAGTCAAAACAGCTGGGAGGAGGTGATTTTATTGGGCTCTGGGACTAAAAGTTACAGAATAAGGACAGGGGAGAGTCAGGGTCTGGGCCGCAAAAGAGACCCAATTTCCAGAGACCCCTGGAAAAAGGTCCAAGAATGAGAAGGCTTAGGAGCCCTTTCAAATCGGGATGGAGCTAAGCCCAGAGCAGAGGCCCCATTGGAAGGGACATGTATAGCTTATTACTTGTATTGAGCAACTATGTATATATGCCCATGGTTAATGTGTCTTTCAAAGGAGCCCTGGTGGCACAGTGGTTAAGCACTCAGCTGCTAACAGAACGGTTGGCAGATAGAACCTACTAGCCGCTCCATGGGAGAAAGATGTGGCCGTCTGCTTTTGTAAAGATTAAACAACAACAAAGAAAAACCAGACCCATTGCCGTGGAGTCTATTCCAACTCCTAGCGAGTCTATAGGACAGAGTAGAACTGCCCCATAGAGTTTTCAAGGCTGTAATCTTTACGGAAGCAGACGGCCACATCTTTCTCCCACGGAGCACCCTGGAAACCCTTTGGGGCAGTTCTACTCTGTCCTACTGGGTCGTTATGAGTCGATTCCGACGGCAGTAGGTTTTTGGAACGCATCTGTCATCCACTCAGTGGGTATGACTAATTGAGTGACCTCGAGTTAGACACGTCCTCTTTCTGGGCCTCAGTTTCCCCATCATTGATACGGGGGTCTAAGACCTGCGTTCTGAGGTTAGGGGGGGCGACGTCAGCTAAAGCCCTCCACACATGTCAGGGATTAGGAGGATGTTATTATGTTAGTCTCTGGGGGGCGGGGCCTGGAGCTGGAGGGAGGCGATTCCGCTACAATCTGGCTCTCCCCCCGCCTCCACCGACCTGGAATCCGAAATCGCCCCTGAACTCTTGACAACCCCCCAGCCTAGACCCAGCAGCGCCATCCGGCCCCCTCCCGTCTCTAAGAGAAAGGGGATCAGGAGACCTGACCCCGGCCCCTGGATTAGCCCAGGAAACCGCTGAGCCTCTTCTGGCCCAGCCGTCTTTCAACGTTCCTCACCCTTGGGCCCAGTTCCGACCCGGCTCCCACCGGGTCACCGGAGGACAACTGACCCAGTCCCGGGGGCAGGGCCGGCCTTGGTGACGTCTCAATGTCATATGCAAATAAGTCTACGTCATGGTCTACCGGGCATGTGGTAGCCAATCGGGAGCCGGGAACGCAGCCCCGGCCGCCGCTGGGGGAGACAAAAGGCCCGGGAGCGGGGGGCACGGGGCGTGTCCTGGGGCGCGGGAAGCCCCCGGCTAGAACTGGCCGGGACTCACCTGGGGGCGGGGGCGTGCAGCGGGTGGGGCGGTGCTGAGGTAGTTGTACTGCGGAGCGTCCCGGGATAGGCAGCTGCTCACAGGCCGGGCTGCATCGCTGGGGCCGAGCAGGGGAGGCGGCGGGGCTGCGAAGCGGAAGCTCGCGGCTGCTGCGCTCGCCCGCGGGGCTTTGAGTCTGTGCAGCCGCAGCGGCGGGGCTCACGGCACAAATTGGAACGCTCAAACAGCTGATTGTGACGTCACAAAGGGGCCCGCCCGCCTCGCGTCACTGGCCGGCGAAGCGGCGGCCAATCCCAGGCTGCGGATCCCCCCTCCCCGCCCCCTCCACGGATCGCTGCCCAGTCGCTCCTGCCCCGGAGCCCGACTCCAAGCTTCGGCGGGCAGTCCTCTGAGACAGCCGCTGGGAGCTTGGACACCCCCCCCACCCGCCTCACGGCGACCCGCAGACCTTTCAATGAGGAGGATCCCCACTCCTTCCTACAGGATCCCCATCTTCCTGCACGCGCTCCACATCTCTCTGAGCCTTTACCTCTCTCACCGCCCCCCCACGTCCTTTCACCTGCCCCCCCATCTGTACCCTTTCTCTATTCCACACCACATCCGTCCACCTCTATTCGCCCCACCACCTTTCTCCCTGCTCTTCCTTTTCTGTCTTACCTCACCGCTACGCTTTCTCTGCTTCCCACCCCATTTTTCCTCAGCAGGCTTGAGAGAAGGCGCACTTCCCCTATCCCTGGTTCCCAGGCAGCACCTGGGAATTTAGAGGAGGTGGTGAGGGTGGCGGGAAATTTTGCAAAGAGTAAGTCGAATTGCTCTGGGCTGAATAAACACTGACCTATATAGTCTGCTCTGCGGTGGAGCTTTTACCGACTTTACTTAATCCACATTGCTGCCGGGGCTAAACGTAAGAGTGATGGAACAGGGATTATTAGTCCTGATTTACACATGGGGAAACTGAGGCTCACAGATCTGTTAGTATGTGGATTCATATGAAATAAGACATTCAACATTTAGTGACACCGACTATTGCCACTTCCAGACCACTAGCTGACACCTACTGAACACATACTGTGTGCCAGGCACTGTGCTGTAATGCTTTGTATGCGTTTTTTTTTAATCTTCACAAATAACCCCAAAAGCTGAGTATTATCCCCATCTTACAGTTGAAAAAAATGAGACTCAGAGAACTTAAATGACTCCCAAGATCACGAAGTTAGTCAATGGCAGAGTCAGGATTTGAACCCATAGCTTTTGGCCCCAACCGTCTCCACTCTCTAAATGGACCAGATTGTCTAACCCAGGGTGCTTTGGCCCACCCAGGGAGACCTGGTTTCCAGTCCTGATTGGGCTCCAGACTTGCTGTGTGACCTCAAGCAAGTCACATTACTTCCATGGGCCTCAGTTTCTTTACCTGTCAAACTCATCATGTGTGAGCTTCCTTCAAGAGCTGACTAAGATTCTTTCAAACTACCCACCCTCAGAATTCCCCTGATCCCATGCTCTAAGCCCTAGCCCTCCTAATGTCCTGTAAGATGCCTGGGGAGAGACCACAAATACACATGCTCAGAATCTCCAGGGTCAGAAGTTCTGAGTTCTCAGTAGAGTAGGGTTGGTGAGGGAGGGTCTAAGAGCTGTCCACAGACAACAGGAAGCAGAGGCAGGGCCGGCCAGAGGTTCATGTTCTGGTGATAAAACTTTGTCCCAACCCAGTTTGAAACCCCTGAGGGACTTCTTAGTCCTAGCATACAGGAGAAGGAGCCAGAAAATGATACTCAGAGGCCTCTGGGAGGGAGGGTGTTTTGGCCCTTGGTGTAGTGTCTCCAAAGTTTCCTATTTCGTGTAACTCTGAGCCTCGGCCCATGACATTCACTTCCTGCTAACCACATACCTTCTCTTGACCTCTTTGCTGACTTATACTAAATAATCCCTAACACACCTGTTATACCACTTGCCTGCTCTAAAACCTGTGGCTCCCAAAGCACCACACTCCTTAACACAGCCCCAGTTCTCCTATCCAGCTGCATCTCCCCTTCTTCTCCTACATGCACTTTGTGCTAAGATCTAACTCCTCATTGTCTCTTCAACACTCTCCCCTTCCACACTTTTGCTCAAGCTGTTTCCCCCACCTGGCATGCCCTCTTTTAGCCTTTCTGAAATCCGAATCTTTCCTGTCTTCGAGTTTCTATTGACTCCTTCTTCCTCTATTTAACCTTCCTTGTCCATACTCATGTGTCCATCTCTACCTTGATGGACAGTCATTTATTTGTTCAATAAACAGTAAGTGATGATGATTAATTGTGGGTGTATGTATCAACCCCCACCCCCTGCCCACACCCAGCATGTGCTGGACCTAGTACAGAACAGACTATAATAAAAATTTGCTGAAGGGCTGCCTGAGGGTCTGAGGCTCAGCAGCTACAGCCTGAATCTCAAGAAGCATGGCCAGTACAGGAGACTCCACCTTGGCCCTCTGTCCACCTGGTATAGGAGGCATTCTGTTGGGCACAGGGTTCTGGTTTCCCAAGCCCAGAAAGGAAGCTCTTGGCATACACTCTGATAACTTAAAAGCCCTAGATTCTTCTCCCAGCCTTTGCTGAACCCTGTGTCAGGGCTGCTAGGTCAGACCCCAGTCTTTAATTTCTCTGTAGAATCAGGGTTACCCCTGGAAGCTGGGGGCTGGAGCCCAGTGGAGTCACCTCCTGAGACCTCTAGGAGCTGTCCCTCCTCTCACTGCAGAGGCCTACTATCAGGCCCGGAGAAGACCTCAGACCTCAACTCATCCAAACTCTTCATTTTATAGGTGGGGAAACTGAGGCACAAAGAGGGCAAGGTACTTGCTTAGGATCATACAACAGCAAAACCATCTACTAACCCTGGCCCTAAGGAGTGGGCTTAGTATTCTGGTAGCCTGCGCCTGGAGGCTATAAAAATAGGCAGTGAGCACTCTGCTCAGAGTTATCCTGAAATCTCATTCCCAAGCAGACATAGGCTGCCACTCCATTGTTCACACAAGGACATACATGGGCATCTGTGTGCATACACGAAGGCATCCATGTACAAACATACACACGTGCACATGAGCTCACAACCATGGAGTTAACAGATGCCCACACCCATCTAATCCCCGCCCAGATGTGAGCATCTGCTCAATTTTATGGGCTCCAGATTGGAGGTCAAGAGGCCACCCTTCTATTCCTGTCTGGGCCTTGGACTTGCCCTCACCAACCCCTGGGAGCTCCCTGCTGGCTTAGGGCCTCTCACTTCAAAGGGCAGAGATGTGTCAGCCTGGGTGCATCCCTCATGGGACCTTGTGTGTGTTCACAAGTATGAGCCAGCCTCTGTGTATGTGCCTGGCTGGAGAACTGGTTTGCCACTCTCCCCTTCTCCTCCCAACTTAAGACAAAGGGCAAGGCTGAGACAAAGCTAGGTGGATAGCATGGAATCTGAGTCAAAACCACCAAGTCCTGATCACTGTAGAAATAGAGGCCTCCACCCCTTCCCCTACTAACCCAGGTCCATGAAGGGTTAAACAATATTGATGATATTATAGCGATTTCTGTGTGCCAGGCACTGTTTTAAGTGCTTTCCTTTGTTGATCACTGATTTAATCTCCACAACAACTCTCTGATGTAGATAATATTATTCTTCCAATTTTATTGATGAAGAAACTTAGAGAGGGGAGAAACTTAACTAGGAAAGTCAGCTGGGCCAGGCATGCTCCCCAAACTCCCCCAACAGATGAGCCTATACCTTAATATGGGGCTATATTACCAGAATTTCTACTCAAAAAGCTTTGTTGTTCAGCCCAGAGATGTCTGAATTTGAAGGTACCTGTGTGTGTGCATGCACGTGTGCCTGTATGTACACACTGAAAAAGACCCCCACCTGATTGTCAGTAAACCCAGGTATCAATCCTGTCTCTGTTCTGGGCTCACTGCCTAGCCCTAGACAAGTCACAGACAAGTCTGTGAGCCTCAGTTTCCCCACCTGCAAAATGGCTGACTCCATGCTCCCTCAACAGTATCTCCCAGCCCCAAACTCCAGGCATCCAGCTTTGTTTGTGTGGACTGTGTTTAATCCCCCAGTCAATGAGGAGGTGATGGTAAGGCAGGATTCATTTCAGGAAGGATGGCAGGTGGCAGGAAGCCGAAAGCTCAGCTTATTTTTAGTCCATCTGCCATGGTGCAAGGGTGGGGCGATAACTTTGGGGTCCCGTGGGTATGTTTGTGAGCTCCTACTCAGTGAGCTGCTCTGGTGTGAGTACCCTTCTAGAATTCCCACATGTAGAACTTTCAAAGGGTAATGGCTGCATCCCTCCCTGCCCAAGGGTGGTTAGAAGAGACAGATTTGGGGCCATTCAGGAGCAAAAGGAAAGGAACTGGAGTCTGGGGCTGTACCCTCTCTGTTCTTGCCAAGGCAGGGCCAGACTCTGTGCCTCCCTCTTGGGACTCTGCTTGGGAACTGGGTCCCCAGCAGGCTTTAAGGCTGGGGAAGGGGGAAGTGGACAGTGGAGTTCTTTCCTGCTAAGCCAGCTACCCTTCTAGGAGCAAATAGACTCCTTAATGCTCAGCCCTCTTCCCTCTCCTGCTCACAGCTCTTCCTTGGCTCCCTTCCACCTCCAGGCTGAAATTCATACCCCTTGGTCTGGTATTCAAGGCCCCTCATATAGTGTCTGGCATGGAATAGGCCTCCAGTAAATACTAACTGGACAGGTGAGTGAAGCTGCCGTCATCCACATTTTTAGCCTGCTCTGTCAACACACACACACACACACACACACCCCTTAAGTAAATGATCACACTCCAAACTGCCATCGGCTTTCTTGTCCTGCTGCCTGGATTTTGTTTATACACTTTCCTTCTTCCAGGGAACCCTGTCCCCACTCTCCCATCTCCCTGTGTCTAGATTCTCTCTTTTCTTCAGGATGAATGTCATCAGCAGCTTACACTTATTGCACGTTTACTATACATACCAGTACCCTCCAAGGCAGGCACTATTGTTATCCCCATTTTACAGATGAGGAAACTTGCCCAAGATCACAAAGCTAATAAGAGGCAATGCATGTTTCCATTTATTCACCTGTGTACAGAATATTGTAGGTGCATATGTGTGCAACAGCATAAAAATTATAAAGCCTATGTGTGCAAACATAAACCTAACATAAAATTATTTTCTTGAGCATCTGTCACTCCCCTGTTGGCCCTGAAGGACCCAAGAGTGGCCTCTAGGAGCTGAGAGTGGTCCCCAGCTGACAGGTAGCAAGAAAACAGGGACATCAGTCATATGGCCACAAGAAAATGAATTTGGCCAACAACAACCTGAAGGAGTTTGATTTTTCTCTAGTAGAGCCTCCAGATGAGGACACAGCCAACTGACTAAGGATTTCAGCATTATGAGACCCTGAGCAGAGAATCCAGTTGAGCAGTGCCCCGACTCCTGACTTACAGAACTGTGAGCTAATAAATTGGTATTTCTTGAACTGCTAAGTTTGTGGAGTTTGTAACACAGCAATTAAGAGGCAGCTTGAGTTACTGATCTTATTGCAGTGTATTTTGCTTTGGTGCAAATATTTTTTGTGATAAATGTGTATGTAACAAAACATTTGCTATTTCAACATCTTTTATGGGTACAATGTAGTCACACTGTGTTCATCATGTTGTGCAACTATCACCATTATCTGTTTCCAAATTTTTCCATCACTTTCAGCAGAAAACTTCGTGTATCCTAAGCAATGAGTTCCCCTTTCCCTCCTGCCTGCCCCTAGTAGCCACCAATAACCCTAGGTCTGTATACACTTGCCTATTCTCGATATTTCACACAGGTAGAGTCATACGATATTTATCCTTTTGTGATACCGACATTTCTTAGTGTGAATATTTTTATGAAACTCGTAAGAGTGTTATGATTGAAAAAAAATCATTTTTTCTGTCTTTTTTCTTTTGCCAAAGTCATATAGTTGAAATTGAGTAATCTGAATGTGTGGGATGCAACTCCTGGGTATATTAGCCAAATAGTACTTCCTCCAGGAAGCTCTCCCAGATCTCTTCAGGAGCGAGTAATCTCTCTCTTCTTGGAGCCCCCAAAACACACTGTCTGCATGTCTTTTAGAGCAGTGTGCACTTTCAATTCACCACACACCCAGGAATGCCTAGTTACTTTCTGGGGAGACAGATAGCTTTTCTATACTTGAAAATCTCATTCAGTGTAAACAGAAACACAACCAGACAAAAATCTCATTCAGCGTGAACAAAAACATAACCAGAGACATTATAATACAGGGTGATAAGGGCTAGGACAGCGGGTAGGACAAGATGCTAAGGGAACCCAAAAAAAGGGGGTTTAGGGATGGCTTCCTGGAAGAGAGGACATCTGAACTAGGGTTTGGAGGATGAGTAGAAACTTGCCTCGAAGTGAATGGGTTGAAAGGCCTGAAATAAGATTTTAAGTCTGTAACCTTAGCCCTTGTCCTGGCATTGCTACTGACTTGCAATGTGACCTTGGGTGACTCTTTGTCCTTCAATGGGCCTCCATTTCCCTATTTGTACTGTGGAGGCGTGATGAAGATTCCTCTGCCTGCTCGCTTTTCCCCTGTAAATGTCTTTCTAAGAGGAGTTTCCTCTTGTTTGCCTGCTTTCCAGGCTTTTGAGATACAGAATTGGGATAACAGGATAACAGAGACAGGATGGAGATGGTAGAGGAAAGAGGGAAGGAAAGAAAAAAAAGTAAGGCTTGTAGGCAAGGGCCTGGAGGATGTTTTTTTTTTTTTTTTAATTGTACTTCAGCTGAAGTACAAATAGTTTCTCATGAAACAATAGTACACATGTTGTTTTATAACATTGGTTAACAACCCCACAACATATTAACCCTCTAAATTCTCAACCTTCTTTTTTTTTTTGGTGAAAATACATAGCCAAGATACACCGTTTCAAAAATTTCTACGTGCTCAGTTCAGTGACATTGACTACGCTCATCCAATTGTGCTGTTATTCTCACTTAAGATGAAGGCTTGCAGAACAAAATAGTTTCTCATTTAACAGTTACTACAAATGTTGCCCTATGACAATGGTTAACAATCTCACAACACATCAACAATATCCTTACTCAACCTTGGGTTCCCTATCACCAGCTTCCTTGTCCCCTTCTGCCTTCTGGCCCTTGTCACTGGACTCCTGTACCTTGTTAGTCTCATTTGGTTTTACGGGGTTGTCCACTCCCAGGCTGAACGGTGAACCTCGGAGGTAACTTCACCACTGAGCTAAAAGGGTGTCTGGGGGCCATACTCTTGAGGTTTCTCCAGTCTCCGTTAGGCCGGTAAATCTGGTTTTTTTTGTGTGTGAGTTAGAATTATGCTCTACATCCTTCTCCAGCTCTGTCCAGAACCCTCTGTTGTGATCCCGGTCAGAGCAGTCAGTGGTGGCAGCCGGGCACCATCTGGCTGTACTGGACTCAGTCCGGTGGAGGCCTTGGTAGCTGTGTGATCCATTAGTCCTTCGGACTAATCTTTTCCTTGTATCCTGTTCTCTTCATTCTCCCTTGCTCCCGAAGGGATGAGACCAGTGGAGTATCTTAGATGGCTGCTCACAGAGCCCAAGCAATTTTTATAAAAATATTTTAACTTATAAAATCTAAGCAATCAGGATAAAGCTAAGGTCACCCTTGATCATCCCTCGTCCATTCCCAGAAAATATGTTTTTTTCCCCACCAAAAGGAGCCACAGCCACCAATTTGGAGTGTATTCTCCTGTACCTTTTTCTACACGACATACGTACACACACATAGGAAGTGTTTTGTTTTGTAGGGTTTGTTTTGCTTCTAGTTTTAGTATTATGCTTCAAAACATTTTATTTACTTAATTACACGGACATGGTTCAAAATTCCCTCCCTCCGTTCTCCTTCAACCACCCAATCTCCTGGGTGGCAACTATCAATTCTAGTTTCCTATGATTCCTTCTGGAGATATTCTATGCATTTAAAATCCAGTGCATGTGTGTGTGTGTATTTTTCACACAGATAAATACACTGTTTTGCACTGTCTTTTTCACTTTACAGTATATATCTTGCAGACCTTACCTTCTCAGTATATAGAGCAGCCTCATTCTTTTTCACACCTGCATAGTACCCCATTGTGTGGATGCATGATACTTATCCAGTCCCCTATGGAAAGAATAGTTGTTCCAATATTTTTCTATTACCAAAACACTGTGATTAATATTTTTACTCATTATTTTGCATGCCCATCTGTAAGATAAATATTCTATGAGGGACAGTTATTCACTTGAGGTTATCTGCATTTAAAAAAGTTGATAGAAATTGCCAAATGCCCTCCATAGTGTAACAATTTATACTGATTATAGGTTTATTTGTTTTTACACAAATATATCATGTTATATATTTTTGACTCAACAATCTGTCTTGGAGTTCTACCTATGTCAATACCCACTGATCTACCTCATTTTAAAGAAAAATCACCTGACAGTTTCCCATTATATGGCTGTAGAGAGTTTATTTAGTTGATCACTTATTGATGGATATTTAGGTGGTTTTCAATTTTTGGCTGCCACAGACAATGCTACAGTGACTATCCTGTGTGTATAGAGTAGTTTTAGAGAAGTGAATTGCAAGATTGATAGGTATTTCAAATTTCAATTGATGCTGTCAAATCACTCTCCCAAAGTGTTGTGCCAATTTGCACTTCTACCAACTGGGCATCAAAGCATTAGGTTCATATCTAGAACTGATCCAGGTTCTGCCTCCTGACTCAAAGCTCAAAGTCCCAGTTATCACTGGGGTTGTCCAGGCCTACCACCCCTCTCAGGTTAGGGCTGCTACAGAGTCTAGGTGTTGAGCTAAGTGTTGGGAAAGAGGAACACAGATAAAGGGTAGACTGTCCCCCATTAGCCAAGTGGCCAGCCAGGTCACCTGCACTCTCTTCAAAGGAAAAAGGCTGCCTTGGGAGAAAGTGAGCTCCCTATTACTAGAAGTGTCCAAATGGAAGTTTGGTGTCAACAAATGTACTGGGCATTTACCCTGTGCCAGACCTTGGGCCAGGTCTTGAAGCAAAGATGAGTCAGGCCTAGTCCCTACCCTCCCAGAGCTTGATACTCATGGAGAAAACAGACAAGTAGACAGACAATAACAACTCAGTCTACTAAGCATTGAGTCGGACTTCCTTTTCTGACAATATCTGGAACTTCCTGTTACAAAACACATAAAAATGCTGAAAATAAACAAACATCCTTTTAAATGCAATTTACAACAGCTTGGGTTTTAACAGATACTCAGGAAGATGAAGCCTTGGGCTTACATGAAGTAAGGCATTGGAAGTGATAAATCTAAAACCCTTGAATAGCTATACCCACAGCACAGTGAAAGGGCGGACTAGGGAAAAAACAAAAAACAATCACCTGATCACTAGCAAAGGGAGACAAAACAGGGTATGTGTCCATCTCAACCTGGTCTTTGGGTGGGGGAAAAAAATACTATCTCCTGAGAATTTGTAACCGCATGCCTGCCCTCAGTGAGTCTGGGGTTCATATTTACATTACTTGCATGGCTGGGAAACCCCAAACTGAGAATTAACATAAACAGAGACCCACTCCAAAACTATCCCTCAAACACCTAGCAGAAACAAATGCAAATCCTCTCTGGAGGGACAACCCCACCCCTTACCCCACCATTTCAGGCTGCACATTCTACATACAAAGCCCTTCCAAACGCTAGTTTATAATCCAAATTCATGAAATACAGAAAGAAATAATACAACATGAGTAAGAGTTAGTAGGCACAACAAACAGAAGAATTAGACTCCCAAGAACTTTGGACAACAGAATTATCAGGCAGTAATCATTAAGTGTGGGTTAGAGTCAGCATAGGGAAAGAATTGACTGCCTGATGGAATCAAAGTCTCCATAAAGAAGGAAACTTTAAGAACAGGCTTGAAGGATAAGTAGGACTTTACCAGGTGAGGACAGGCACTGTTGGGGTAGGTGAGACATACAAAGTAGAAGTTACCAGTGGAAAGGGGGAATGTGCTGTCACGCTACAGGGACTGCAAGTGGTGTCACATAACAATATGTGTATAATTTTTGTATGAGAAATTAACTTGAGCTGTAAACTTTCACCTAAAGCACAATTTAAAAAAATAAAGAAGAAAAAAAAAAAAAGAAGTGGGAGGAGAACAAAAAAAGTAGAAGGTACCAAGGGAATTGTCATTGATAGGTTATTTTCTAAGGTGCAAACGGGCAGAGGGGTAGGAGATAAGGCGAGAGGGTTAATAGCGGTCAGATAATGCTGGGTCTCGTAGACCATATTAAGGATATTGATCTTTAAACTAAGTGCAATGGAGAGCCAATGAAGAGTTTTTAAGTGAGGGATTAATGATATTCACTAATAAATTTGTTTATTAATTTACTCATTCATTCAACAAATCTTCCATGATTTCCTAATGGGTGTCAGGCATTGTTCAGACATGGAGAATGGGTTGGAGAATGGAGAGTGGCAGCAAGAAACCAGTTAGGAGAGTATAGCAGACATCTAGTTGAGAAATGGTGCTGACTTAGACCAGGATGGTAGCAGAGAAGATGGAGAGAAATAGATGGATTTGAGTGATATTTCAGTCAAAGCCTGAAGGTGGATTGTATATGAGGGATGAAGGAGAGGGAGGTTAAAGGTGATGCCCAGGTCTTTGGCTGAGCAACTGAGAGACTGGAAATGCCATTCATATCTGTTACCCATTGCCATCGAGTTGATTCTAACTCACAGTGACTCTACAGGACAGGGTAGAACTACCCCATAGGGTTTCCAAGGCTGTAATCTTTATGGAAGCAGACTGCCACATCTTTCTCCTGTGGAGCGGCTGGTGGGTTCGAACTGCTGACCTTTCAGCTAGTAGCCAAGCACTTATCCACTGTGCCACCAGGGCTTCTTTGCCATTCATACAGATAAGGAATTAAGGAGAGTGAGTTTCTGGAAGAAAGATCAAGAACATCATGAACTCAGTTTTAGATATTTTGAGTTTGAAGTGACTTTGGGGTATTTATTTTATTTTTTAAACAACTTTATTGATATACATTAAAATGCATCTGCTTTTGGTGTGCAGGTCCATGGCTGATGACTAATGCATACACACTGGTGTGCACTGCCACCACATTCAAGATATAGGGCACTACCATTAACTCCAAAAATGTTCCCTTGTACCCTGCCACTAAAGATTAGATTTGCCATTTCTACCATTACATTTAAATGGAATCATGCAGCATGTATTTTGTGGGCTTTGGGGTACTTATGTGGAGATGTCCAGGACACATTCCTAAGCCTCAACAAGAGAGATCTGGGCTAGAAATAAAGATATGAAAATCAACAACATATAAATGCTAATTGAAGCCAGGGAAGTGTATGTGAGTCCTTTCGGAGGCTGAGTTCCATCTCCTGTTGTATTGGCTAACATGTTTTTGGTTGCAAGTTACTAAAGACCCAACTTAACTCAAACTGGATTAAACCATAAAAGAGTTTGGTTGAAAAGGTCAGCAATAACTGCCTTCAGGCAAGGCTTGATCCAGTGGCTCAAATAATGAGACTAAGATCCAATCTTTTCTCAATTCTCCAAACCACTTCCTAGGAGTTGGCTTAATTTTTGACAGGCTCTCTCTTTGCGACTACACAATAGTGTATGGGAATGGCTCTGCCATGGTGCCCTGGAGACCTTGCATGTATCCACATAGGCCATACAGGCAAAGACTTGAAAAGCTAATGTGAGTCTTGGCAGAATGTATTGTGATCCTGCCAGAGCACAAGAGGATGGGAGGCTTGTAAAGAGCTGACGTCATCTCCCACTTACCTCCCTATCTTCCCTAGGAGTTCGTCATGAGACAATTTCTCATAGATTTCCAAGTTCTGATGAGGTATTTTCTGCGCCGCTCCCCTCAGAACAGAGCTGCAGAATATAAAACCGCTTAGCTGCAGTCCAGAGTTGGCTCCTTAGCAATGGGGTATCCCACTACTTGCATTGCAGTCATCTAGCCCCTTTTGTTTTGGAGTTATTCTTTTTACTGCGTGGAATGAGAATTACATGGAGCTGGCTTAGTCTTCTTGCTGTCTATGTAAGTTATAAACTGTCTGAATCTAAAAGTGGCTCATTGTATCTTTACCAGTAGAACCAGTCAGGCCTTGGCCTTGCCTTGAATGTGTAAGCTTGACAAATGGCTACCAGCTGCTCTTAGGTCTGTGTGCTTTCAATCTCAAACCCAGCAGAAAAGAAAAACAGCCATCTCCCCAAACGGCTCAATCCGAAATCCCAGAATTGTGTCTTGCTGGATGTGATTGGCCTGATTTGGATCATATACTCATCCCTGAATTAATCACTGTGGCTAGAGGTTTGGCATGCATTGATTAGTTTAAGCCATTTATAGGGCCTGTTCCTAGAGATGGGAGTGAGATCAATTCCACTCAAATCACACGGCTGAGAAATTCAGTCCTTTTAGAAAAGGGAAAAGGAGGAATGGATGTCAGGGAACCAACAAGCAAAGCCCTCTATATCTGTCTCCTTCCACAGAGCAGGGAAGTATGTGTATATTTTGGGAGAGGCATGAGGGGCCTGGAGGCATAGTTATGGAGGGTGTGACTCCTGGTGGAGGGGGAAGGGGTTCAGACAGAGAGGCCAGGAGTTGGGGAGACAATCAATAACCTCCAGGTTTTAGGCCTAGTTTACATCCTGGTCTTGTTTTCCTAACAGGTGACTCTTGCAATTGTGGGCTGCAACCATGTGGGTAGAGGACAGGAAGGAAACTGGGAGGGCTGGGGGCACTGGGTCCCCAGGGCTTTATGTAAGGTCAGATCTCTGGTTCCTCTGGGTCCTTACAACACTTGGGCTGGAGGGCTGAGGAGGGAGCTGACATGGGTCTCCCAGTGGGCCCCACCAGAGACCCAAACCCTGGTTTCTGGACCTACTGCAACTGCTGCCTTGCTGTGTGACCCTGGGCCATGCACTGCTCCTGTCTGGGCCTTAGTTTCCCAATTTGCAATGAACTAGATCAGGCCCTTTCTAGTTTTTCAATCTCAAGGATGCCTGTAACTATTTTCCCTACATGCCACTGCCTTCTACCCCCACCCCAACACACACACACACACACACTTTGCACTTTGTTGTTATTGTCTGTGATTTTTATATATTTTATTATCCTCTGGTGAAAAATCTGCAGTGACCACAGATCAAGCCATTGCCGTATCTTTAATTCTTTTTTTTTAAACCTTGACTTTTTCACTTTCGACTTGAGACCTTTTTCTTCTCACCCAGGCCATGTCTTGCAAGTCTACATTTGGGGTGATTTCTTTTTTGCATAATCCAAGGAATCATAAATTACAGCAAAGCCTGTTGTCTTGCCACCACCTAAGTGAACTCAAATTTGAAGACAAAGAAAAATATCTGATGTGTTCTTGTACATTTTGGTTAGTTTTTCTCAAGTTTCTGACTTATGTACTTCCGCCTTGTCAGGGTAAAGGACATCTATGATCATTTGTTCTTGCTGAAGCGTCAGGATGTCATCAACTTCCTCCTCTGGCTAATTATTTATGTCACTCATAAGGGTGGAGCCCTGGTGGCGCAGTGGTTAGGAGCTATGGCTGCTAACCAAAAGGTCAGCAATTTGAATCCACCAACCGCTCCTTGGAAACTCTATGGGACAGTTCTTTTCTGTCCTATAGGGTCACTATGAGTCAGAATTGACTCGGCAGCAATGGTTTCGGTCATAAGGGTAGCTGGTCATCAGGCAACCAGGGAGGGAAAAAGCCCCAGTTGTTTTAAAGATTTTAAATCTGAGATCGTTGTTCTAATTTACTGTCTCTTAAATTTTTATTAATGGGCTCTTTTAAGAACTAGTTATGTGGGATCAAATTGACAAAAGCAACTCGAAAGATTAGACAGAAACCTTAGAGGGCAGTAAATTTATGTTAATGGAGGAGGAACAACTCAGAAAATGAGCGTGAGAATGGTTGCACAACTTGAAGAATGTAATCAATGTGACTGAATGGTACATGTAGAAACTTGAATTGGTGTATGTTCTGCTGTGTATATTCTCAACAACAAGAAAATAAATAAAATTATATATATATATATATATATATGTATGTATATAAAATCAAAATAAAATTTTTTTTTAATTAATGGAAGTTTCAGAAAACTGTCTGTCAGACCATTATAGGAGCCAGGGTCTAGGAGCCTAGGACAAGATGTAGGGGATCTGGGAAATGCTTTCCTCAATGCTACCTCCAAAATACTTTTTTTTAAAAAATTGTACTTTAGATGAAGGTTTACAGAGAAAACTAGCTTCTCATTAAACAATTAATACACATATTGTTTTGTGACATTGGTTGCCAACCCCACAACGTATCAACACTCTCCCCTTCTCAAACTTGGGTTCCCCATTACCAGCTTTCCTGTCTCCTCCTGCCTTCCCATCTTTGCCCCTGAGCTGGTGTGCCCATTTAGTCTCATTTTGTTTTATGGGCCTGTCTCATCTTTGGCTAAAGGGTGAGCCTCAGGAGTGAATTCATTACTGAGCTAAAAGGGTGTCTGGGGGCCATACTCTTGGGGTTTCTCCAGTCTCTGTCAGACCAGAAGTGTGGTCTTTATTTTTTTTGTGAGTTAGACTTTTGTTCTACATTTTTCTCCAGCTCCATCCAGGACCCTCTATTGTGATCCCTGTCAGAGCAGTCGGTGGTGGTAGCTGGGCACCATCTAGTTGTGCTGGATTCAGTCTGGCAGAGGCTGTGGTAGTTGTGGTCCATTAGTCCTTTGGACTAATCTTTCCCTTATGTCTTTGGTTTTCTTCATTCTCCCTTGCTCCAGTTGGGGTGAGACCAGTAGAGTATCTTACATGGCTGCCCACAAGCTTTTAAGACCCCAGACAAAATACTTTTTGAATCCACTCGCTTATCTCCTTTTTCACTGCCACTACCCTGTCCAAGCCACCGTCTTCTTTCACCTGGTGGATCACAGCAGCCTCCTCACTGGTTTCCTTGCTGCTACCCTTGCCCCCTCCAATCCATTCTCCACTCAGTAGCCAGGGGGATATTTTAAAAAATCTGAATTGCAATCATGTCCCAGCCCTGCTTGAAACCCTTCAGTGGACTTCCCATGGCTCTTGCCATCTGGCCCTTGCCTACTTCTCCAGTCTCACCTCTTGTTCACGTCATTCCAACTACACTGGCCTTTCTCACTGCAAGCTCATTGTACCCTCAATTCCCTCCTCCCTACACACACCATTGCCAACTCTTAATATCAATGCCTCCTTCTCATCTTTCAGGCCTCAGCTTAAATAGCACCTCTTCAGACAGGCTATCTTAGTTATCTAGTGCTGCTATAACAGAAAAACCACAAGTGGATGGCTTTAACAAACAGAATTTTATTCTCTCACAGACTAGGAGGCTATAAAGTCCAAATTCAGGGTGCCAGTTCCAGGGAAAGGCTTTCTCTCTGTTGGCTCTGTGGTAAGGTCCTTGTCATCAATCTTCCCCTGGTCTAGGAGCCATGGTATTTTCAATCACCTCATACACATGTGAAAGCTGGACAATGAATAAGGAAGACCAAAGAAGAGTTGATGCCTTTGAATTATGGTGTTGGTGAAGAATATTGAATACAACACGGACTACCAGAAGAACGAACAAGCTTCTAAGGAGCATTCTGGTTGTACTTCTTCCAAGATAGATTTGTTCATTCTTGTGAGAGTCCATGGTATGTTCAACATTCTTCACCAACACCACAATTCAAAGGCGTCAACTCTTCTTTGGTCTTTCTTATTCATTGTCCAGCGTTCTTATACATATGATGCGATTGAAAATACCATGGCTTGAGTCAGGCACACCTTAGTCTTCAAGGTGACATCTTTGCTTTTCAACACTTTAAAGAGGTCTTTTGCAGCAGATTTGCCCAATGCAATGCGTCTTTTGATTTCGCGACTGCTGCTTCCGTGGGTGTTGATTGTGGATCCCGGTAAAATGAAATCTTGGACAACATCAATCTTTTCTCCATTTATCATGATGTTGCTTATCGGTCCAGTTGTACGGATTTTTGTTTTCTTTCTGTTGAGGTGAAATCCATACTGAAGGCTGTGGTCTTTGATCTTCATCAGTAAGTGCTTGAAGTCCTCTTCACTTTCAGCAAGCAAGGTTGTGTCATCTGCATAACGCAGGTTGTTAATGAGTTTTCTTTCAATCCTGATGCCCTGTTCTTCTTCATATAGTCCAGCTTCTTGGATTATTTTGCTCAGCATACAGATTGAATAGGTATGGTGAAATGATACAACTCTGACGCACACCTCTTCTGACTTTAAACCACCCAGTATCCTCTTGTTCTGTTCGAGTAACTGCCTCTTGATCTATGTACAGGTTCCTCATGAGCACAATGAAGTGTTCTGGAATTCCCATTCTTTGCAATGTTATTCATAATTTGTTATGATCCACACAGTCAAATGTCTTTGCATAGTCAATAAAACACAGGTAAACATCTTTCTGGTATTCTCTGCCTTCAGCAAGGATTCATCTGACATTAGCAATGATATCCCTGGTTCCACATCCTCTTCTGAATCTGGCCTGAATTTCTGGCAGTTCTCTGTCGATACACTGCTGCAGCCACTTTTGAATGATCTTCAGCAAAATTTTACTTGCATGTGATATTAATGATATTGTTCGATAATTTCCTCATTCGGTTGGATCACCTTTCTTTGGAATAGGCATAAATATGGATCTCTTCCAGTAGGTTGGCCAGGTAGCTGTCTTCCAAATTTCTTGGCATAACTGAGTGAGCACTTCCAGCGCTGCATCCATTTGCTGAAACATCTCAATTGATATTCTGTCAATTCCTGAAGCCTTGTTTTTCGCCAATGCCTTCAGTGCAGCTTGGACTTCTTTCTTCAATACCACTGGTTCCTGATCATATGCTACCTCTTGAAATGGCTGAACGTCGACCAATTCTTTTTGGTATAACGACTCTGTGTATTCTTTCCATCTTCTTTTGATGCTTCCTGCTTCATTTAATGTTTTCCCCATAGAGTCCTTCACTATTGCAACTCAAGGCTTGAATTTTTTCTTCAGTTCTTTCAGCCTGTGAAATGCTGAGCGTGTTCTTCCCCTTTGGTTTTCTATCTCCAGCTCTTTGCACATGTCATTATAATACTTAACTTTGTCTTCTTGAGTCGCCCTTTGAAATCTTCTGTTCAGTTCTTTTGCTTCATCATTTCTTCCGTTTGCTTTAGCTTACTCGACATTCAAGAGCAAGTTTCAGAGTCTCTTCTGACATCCATTTTTGTCTCTTTCTTTCTTGTCTTTTTAATGACCTCTTGCTTTCTTCATGTATGATGTTTTGCCTCATTAACATCATAAAAAAAAAAACCCAAACAAACCCATTGCTGTAGAGTCGACTCCGACTCATAGTGACCCTACAAGACAGAGTAGAACTGCACACAGAGTTTACAAGGAGCGCCTGGTGGATTTGAACTAACCACCCTTTGGTTAGCAGCTGCACACTTAACCACTAGGGTTTCCCATTAACATCACAGAGGTTAGGATTTACAACACATAGGATAATCACATCAGATTATAAAATAGTGGACAACCACACAATACTGGAAATCATGGACTAGCCAAGCTTATACACATTTTGTGGGGGGACACAATTCAATCCATAACATAGGCTTTCCTTGACCATCCAATCCTAACTAGTTCCCCCAGTTATTATCACTGTTCTGTTGCTCTCATAGGTCTAATAACAACATCTAATTATTTTATTTGTATGCTTACTTCTGTTTCGTATGGCTCCCCTGCTAGACTATATGCTCCAGTAGGGCAGGGACTGTGTCTATCTTGCTCAAAACCATTATTAGTAGGTTATTTGCTTTGTTTTCTAATTTAGCATCTAATCACCCTTACTAACAGCTACCCAATTGCCTTCAGGGTGTGCTGTGGTAAGGCCCAAAACCCAAACCAAACCTACTGCCATTGGGTCGATTCCAACTCATAGAGCGACCATATAGGACAGAGTAGAATGGTCCCATAGGGTTTCCAAGGCTATAAATCTTTACGAAAGCAGACTGCCACATCTTTCTCCTGCAGAGTGGTTGCTGGGTCTGAACTGCTGACCTTCTGGTGAGCAGCTGACTGCTTAACCACTACGCCACCAGGGCTCCTTGTGGTAAGGCAAGCATGGTAAATTCATCATGCGACTTTCCACAGATTCTTTCTCCTGCTGCCCTGCACACAGCCAAGAGGCAGGTACAGGACTAAGTCTCAATCTCACGCTCTTTCCAAGAACTCTGACCTTTGAATGGCATGATGCAAGGTCATTAAAAACTGGTTAGAGTTCACTCATTCTATGGCTGTACCTGGCCTCCCTGGGTCCTGTCTGGCTCCCCAGTCTTCTTTTTGATCCAGTGGGCTCCCTCACAGCCTTCTAGTTAACTTCCTTTATGTGTAAGATAGCCAGAATCCATTTCTGTCATCTGGAATCAAAAAAATATACTAGATACAATTGTAGTCTAGAGCCTAGCACAGGACCTGGCAAATGGTAGGTGCTCAATAAATGTTAAAGGAAAAACTACACAGGTGTGTGGCTTTAAGATGGTTACTTAATATCTTAAGAGCGTTAATTTCTTCCACTAGGTAACCCACATATCATCTGGGATCTCCAGTTTCTTAGAAATCAACCTTGCATACTCCTTTATTACCTCCCTCTTTTCTATTCTCTACTTCTCCTTCTCAGCTACAACAAAACAACCCAACCCAACCCAACCCAAATTCCTCTCATTTTCTCAGGCAGAGCAGTTTAACCACAATATCTGGACCTAACATTCCAAGTCTGGTTCTGCCACTTACTAGCTGCATGACCTTAGACAAATTACTAAATCTTTTTCTGCCTCAGTTTCCTCATCTGCATGTGGTGATGATGAAAATAGCAGTACCTATCTTACAGGTTGTTGTGAGAATTAAATGAAGTAATATACATTTTTGAATTATGGTGTTGGTGAAGAATATTGAATATATCATTGGCTAACAGAAGAATGACCAAATCTGTTTTTGAAGAAGTATATCCAGAATGTTCCTTAGAAGTGAGGATGGTGAGACTTTGTCTCACATACTTTGGACATGTAATTAGGAGGGACCAGTCCCTGGAGAAGGACATCACACTTGGTAAAGTAGAGGGTCAGCGAAATAGAGGAGGACCCTAAATGGGATGGATTGACACAGTGGCTGTAACAATGGGCTCAAACATAGCAACAACTGCGAGGATGGCGCAGGACCAGGCAGTGTTTTATTCTGTCGTACACAGTGTCCCTATGAGTCAGAATTGACTCGACCTAACAATAATACATGCAAAGCACTTATAATAGTACTTAGCACATAGTAAGCACTCAATAAGCACTGGCTATTAGTATTACTATTCTCCCATTTTTGTTGCTAGATAGGAGCCCTGACTGCACAATGGTTAAGCACTCAGCTGCTAAACCACCAGCCACCCCATGGGAGAAAAGACCTGGTGATCTGTTTCCATAAAGATTGTTGTGTTGTTGTTGTTAGGTGCCGCTGCATAGGTTACAATTCAGAGTGACCCCATGTACAACAGAAGGAAACATTGCCAGGTCCTGCACCATCCTCACAACTGTTACCATGTTTGAGCGCATTGTTGAAGCTACTGTGTCAGTTACAGCCTAGGAAGCCCTATGGGGCAGTTCTACCCTGTCCTATGGGGTTGTTATGAATTGGAATTGACTGGATGGCACATAACAACAACAAGCTACTAGATATCTATGCCTTCAGGGTAAAGTTTTTCAAAGTATGGCTCTTGAACCATCAGCATCAGAATTACCTGGAAAGACTGTTAAGACTGCAGGTTCCTGAGCCCCACCCCAGACCTAGTGAATCAGTCTCTAGGGTAGAACTAGGAAATATGCATTTAAAAAATACATCTTCCATATGATTCTGATATACACACATTTTTAAAAAAGATATTGAGATAATTCACACACCATAAAACTCACCTATTTAATATATATAGTGGTTTTCAGTATACTCACACAACTGTGCAACCATCACCACAATCTAATTTTAGAACATTTTCATCACCCCAAAAAGATACCCCATACCCTTTAGCCATCACCCTCCAACTTTCCCAATCCCTTCAAGCCCTAGGCACCCTCTAATCTTCTTGCTATCTGTATGAATTTGCCTATTCCGGACATTTCATATAAATGGAATCATACAATATGCGGTCTTTTGTGACCAGCTTCTTTCACTCAGTGTGTTTTCGAAGTTCATCCATGTTGTGGCGCATATCAATATTTCATTCTTTTTTTATGGTCAAATAATATTCCATTGTATGAATCTACTACATTTTGTTTATCCACATTCATGGACAAACAAAATGGACATTTGTGTTGTTTCTACTTTTTGGTTTTACTATGAATAACGATGCTACAAACATTGGTCTACAAGTTTTTATGTGTACATATGTTTTCATTTCTCATGGGTATACATTCCACTCTAGCTAGGAGTGGGATTGATGGGTCATATGGTAACCCTATGGTTAACATTTTTTGTTTCTTTATCATGCTTTAGGTGAAGGTTTACAGACAAAGGAGCCCTGGTGGTGCAGTGGCTAAGTGCTTGGCTGCTAACTGAAAGGTCGGTGGTTTGAACCCACCAGATATTCCGCAGGAAAAGATGTGGCAGTCTGCTTCTGTAAAGATTTACAGCCTTGGAAACCCTACGAGGCAGTTCTACTCTGTCTTATTGGGTTGCTATGAGATGGAATCAATTCCATGGCAATGGGTTTGATTTTGGTTTAGTACTTATGAAGTGGTATCTTATCGTGGTTTTGATTTGTAGTTTCCTGAGGCTACTAAAAGGAGCCTTGGTGGCACAGTGGTTAAAAGCTTGGCTATGAGTTGGAATCGACTCGACAGTAATGGGTTTGGTTTTTTGGTTTGGAGGCTAGTGATGCTGAGCATCATTTCATATGCTTATTGGTTATTTCTTCTTTGTAGAAATGTCTCTTCAGATCTTTTGCCCTAAACGAATAATTTCTTTTATAACGATCAGCACAAATTCCTATGAGGCGGAAGTTAAAGATGTCCCAAATGTCCAACTTTTCCCAGTTGCTATATCACTCCACCATCTCTAACATCAACTACTCCCTCTCCCCTTAGTACTCTCTCTCCCGTCTTTGCGTTCCCTAATTTGCTGCAACATCTCACAGAACTCTCAAGCCATATAAAGGAAACGGCTCACGTGGTTGTGGAGGCTGCCAAGTCTCAAATTCTGGGGTCAGGCGTAGGCTTCTCCCTGGCCCTCAGTCTCTGCCCAAAGGCACTCAGCCTTCTCACTCTGCGGGCCAGAAAGCCCACTGTGCCATCTTCTGTGGGTCTCTCCTGCCTTGGTGGTGGTGGGTTCTTCTCTTTCCCACCTCTAGGGTGACTCATTTCAAGCCCAGCGGGATGGCAAAACTGATCAATCCCCTTGGTAGACCACAAATTACCCTATCACACAGTCCTGCGCAATCACCTAGGTGGGAGTCACAAGACCATACCTAGAAAGGCCACACAAAAAGCAATCCATTACACTACATGCCCATTTTTAAACTGGTTGTTTGTCTTTTTATTATTGAGTTGTAAGGGTTCTTTATAAATTCCTGGTAAAAGTCCCTAGTCAGACATATGATTTGCAGACATTTTCTCCCATTCTGTGGATTGTCTTTTCACTTTCTTGATGGTGTCCTTTGATGCACAAAAGTTGTTAAATTTTGATAAAGTCCAATGTATCGATTTCTTCTTTTGTTGCTTGTGCTTTTGGTGTTATAGCTAATAAACTTGCCTAACCCAATGTCATGAAGACTTTCATGTTTTTGTAGTTTTATAGTTTTGGTTCTTATTTCTAGGTCTATCATCCACGCAAACTATCGTTTGAGAACCACTGGTTTGGGTCACACCTTTTACCCCTAATGGCTAATTACTGTTTTTTTCCAATGACGATCCTTACCCTAAGAAGAATTTTCAAGTCATCTGTCAGGATGATTTTAATAATAATATGACAGCTAACTAACATAACTGAGCACTTGGTATGTGCTAAGCATTTCACACTGCATTATCTTGTTCAGTCTTCACTATGAGACTAGTGTTGCAATCACCACTTATCAGTTAAGGAAACTGAGGCTCAGAGAGGTTAAATAACTTGCTGAAGGTGAAAGCTAAGAACTAGCAGAGGTCAGATTTGAACACAGTTCTGTCTGACTCCAGAGTCAGTGTTCTTAACCTCTCTTCCCTACACTGGCTCTACAATGATGTAAAATATGCATATCTTCTCCTTTTATGTAAAAGGAGACACCAGCACCTACATCTTTAGGAAAGGTTGTACAGACTAAATGAGCTCATGTATATTAAGAGTATGACACAAATCAAAACCACAATGAGATACCATCTTACCCCCTTTAGAATGGTAATGATCAAAACAACGAAAAACAATAGATGTTGATGAGGTTGTGGAGAAACTGGAACCCTTCTCCATTGCTGGTGGGAATGTAAAGTGGCACAGCCATTGTGGAAAACAGTTTGGTGGTTCCTCAAAATGTTGAACATAGAACTACCATATGACCCAACAATCCCAATCCTAGATATATACCCAGTAGTGAAGGCAGCAACACAAACAGAAACCTGTACTCCAGTGTTCATTGCAGCACACTTTTCACAATAGCCAAAACATGCAAACAATTGAAATGTCCATCAACAGATGAATGGATAAACAAAATCTGGTATTTATGTACATACAATGGAATATTATTCAGCTATAAAGAGAAATAAAGTCCTGATGCATACCATGACATGGACGAACTTTGAAAACATTTTGCTGAGTGAAATAAGTCAGTTGCAAAAGGACAAATACTATACGATCTCACTTACATGAAATAAGCAAATACATAGAAACAAAAAATTAATAGCGGTTAACAGGGTGGGAGGGGAAAAGGTGGAGTTTTTGCTTAGGGGGCAGTGAGTTTATGTAATGGTGGTAGAATAATTTGGAAAAGGATAGTGAGATTGGTTGTACAACCTGAAGAATATAATTAATGTCACAGAATTGAACATGTAAAAACTGTTGAATTGGTGTATGTTTTGCTGTGTATATTCTCACAATTAAAAAAAAAAAAGTATGGCACAGTGCTTGACACAGAGTAGGGCTCTCTCTATCCATCATTAATTTTCCCCTTACCTTCTCCCAGGTGACCTATCTCTCCCAATGGTTCAGAAAGCTATCAGCCTAGGGCTGATTTCTGCATTCTCCTAGCATCCCGCTCGCTCCCCTTTTGTCCTTCTTTCATCAAGGTTTGTGATTTTATTTTTGTGTTATTCTTTGACTGTCTTCTACTATTACTCACTCTTCTCTTCTACTACTTCCCAAGTTCTATAAAGGCAGAAGAAGAGGGGCCATGGTGGTGGTGCCATATTATCATTGCAATATCCCCCAACACCTAATATAGGGCTTGGAGATGCAGTCATCTTTTAAAAATGCACATCTGGAAAGTTATTGCTTAAGGAGTACTGAGTTTCTGTTAAGGGTGATTAAAAAAAACATTGTAAATAGTGGTGATGGTTGCTCAACATGGCGAACATAGTATCACTGAATTGTACATGTAAAAATGGTTAAAATGGCAAATGCTTTGTTATATATATTTTACTACAATAAAGTAATTTAAAAAAAATGTACATCTGACTACAGCACTTTCTGGTTTAAAACTCTCCAATGGCTCAACAGGTTGCACTTCGATAAAACCCAAATTCCCAATCAAAGTCAACAGGTACCCTGTGCCTCTCCACCCATACATTCTACCACTTTGTCCCCTGCTCACTCCCACTTTGGCCATACTTGTTTCATTTCTGATCCTCAAGCACACCTTGCTGTTTCCTGCCTCAGGACCTATTCCCTTCTCTTGGAAACTCTGGTTAGTTTTTAATCCATCAGGTCTCAGTTCAAATGTCATGACTTTCCAGAGCCTTCCCTGACCACCTTGGGGAAATGTTATCGTTGCTCTTCTGCCAAGTTATTTTTAATCATGCACCTGGTTTTATTTTCTTCAGAGAGCTGAAATTTCCTTGTTCATTTATTTAATATTAATATAGAACATTCGAGCACTTACCACAAGCACTTTTCAATAGTGAGGTGGTATGCTGCTTAATGCTTACCAACTGGCTCTCAAAACCAAAATGCCCTGATTTGTAGTTTGTTGATTTCTGTAGTGTAAACACTCCCACCAGGGCGGATTACAAACTATCAACTTGAGGTCACTGAACCCTTATTTGGGAAGAGGACAGTGACATATCATTATATAGTATTTCTGCCACAGACTTAGGGGTAAATAACCTCAAGAGCACAGATAAAACTGTAAAAACAGGTAAAATAATGAGGAAGGAACGAGTTTTGAATATCCTTTGCCGTGGTTGTTAACTGATTTAATTGTAAACTTACATCCTTTAATTTTTAATAATGGCTGTTTAATAACTGATTAGCAAAATCTGTAAACATTTCTCAATCGTCTCAAGCGAGCCTGTACCAGCCAACTCCAGTACATTTTTTACACCTGAGGTACAGAAAGGTTAAGCAACTTGTTCAAGGTCACAAAGCTAATAAGTCTGTCTACTACTACTCCAAAATGTATCCTTAGAAACCAATATAGTGCCAAGCCTAAAGCCGGCGTTTAAAAAACAACAGTAGAATAAATAAATGAATCAATATTTAGTACTCTTTAAAAACATAAAAGGAAATATTTTACAAAAAAAAAAATACACATACGAGTGAACTAGCTTTTAAACTCGCTCACAGTCCTAGAAGAAAACTGCTCTCGTTCCATTTTTAACAGTGCTACAGCTCCCGCGCGGTTTTGCAGTTCACTTGTTCTTGGAAAGGGCGTCGCCCAATGGTTTAAAATAAGTTTGAGCCGCCTCGCTTTCCGTCACCCCGGTCGGTGTCGCCGCAAGGCTTCCTGGGGGTGTTAGTCCCCAAGTTTCGTTGTTCCAGGGGCAGCTGCGGCATGCGCCGGACCGGAGGACTACAGGGAGTGGCGCGCAGGTCGCAGGGCTTTTCCGCCTCGCCTTTCCCTTCCCGCCTGCGCGCCCGCCCCAGCTATCATGGCGGCTCCCTTAGGCCTGGTGCTGGTGGTGGCTGTGACCGTGCGGGCGGCCTTGTTCCGCTCCAGCCTGGCCGAGTTCATTTCCGAGCGGGTGGAGGTGGTGTCTCCCCTGAGCTCTTGGAAAAGAGGTGAGGCCACTGGCTCGAGTAGGCTGCCAGGCCCCGCCTCCGCTGTCCCGGTTTTTCCGTGAATGTGCGGCAGGGATAATGGCCTTGAGCGCGCTGTTCTGAGGGAACTGACCCGCTTCTTGGGGTACTTAGGGACGGCACGGGGCTGCCTCCTGAGGGCGGGGCTGCTGAGGGATGAGATTCTGGGGTCCAGACCACCTGAGGGGTGGGAATCTGAGGAGGCGTGTCCTGTTGAGGGCCCAGAGCGTAGGGGCGTGGTCCATGGAAGGATTGGGATTAGGCGAGGTGGTGCTGGGTGCAGTGGATTTGCCGAGGTGATTGCGATGTGGCGCGGGATGGCGGGTTGCCCTACCCTGGGATAGGTGATGGTGTATGAGGGGGGCCAAGTGAGAGGACCAGGTTTGCCTAAGCGAGGTGAGTGTATGAGTGTGTTTACCGCCTCTTCTCACTCGGTTTGCAGTGCCGTTTTTCCTATTGTTCCTTCTTAATTCAAGTTCTTCATCAAACATTGTTTTATACTAGCACTTACAGTGAGACACAGTTTGGGCTGGAGGAGTCACAGGCTGGTGGAGGAGACAGACAGGCAGATATTATAATCACGTAAGAAAAGTGCACTTACTGTGTCTACCCAGTTCCGTCCTTAGCGTTTCTGACCCTAAATAAACTGCCTCTTCCTTTTCCAAGTCTCCTAAAGATGCGGAATTTGAGCTGACTCTTGAAGAATGTAGGACTGGGAAAGGGAAATTAGACAGAGGGGGAGTTCCAGGCAGCAGAAGATAAACAGGATCAAGAAATGTTCAAGGACGTGAAACATCTGTCCAGTGTAGGAGAGTAGTAGGGTAGGGGTTCTGTTGGGGCCAGAATTCGAAAGTTTATTTAAAAACAATTTTTTTTTACTGAAGTATAATATACATACAGCACACATATATTAAGTGTAGAGCTCAATGAATTTTTAGAAACAACACACCCAGATCAAGAAACAAAACATTACCAGCACTCCAGAAGTCCCCTTATGCCCTTGAAGAGTTTTAAATGCTAGAGTTTTGATGTTATCCCATAGACGTTTTAGAATGGGGAATGGCATAATAAATGGGTGTTTTATGGATAATTAGAGCTAAGGTTTTAAAATAATATAGATTAAGGACTATGGTAAGCTTTTTATATACCTTTTCTCATTTAATCTTCACAGTACTATGAGATAGATGCTGTTATTTTTTCCATTTTACAGACAAGGAAACAGATTTAGTGAAGTTAAGCAACTTGCCCAGGTCTCCCAGTAATTCATGTGTGAGATGCTAAGAGGTTGGACTTGATATCTTTGTATATAATTATTTGTTGAATTGAAATAAAGCCACTTGGTTCCTGCTTTCTTCTGGTACCAGAAGACCCAAGGCAGTGTTAGGCCCTTCTCCCACTGCTCTCATAGCACATTATACATGCCTCTGTTACGAGTACTCTTGTTGTTGGGTGCTACGGAGTTGATTCCAACTCATAGTGACCCCATGTGACAGAGTACAACTGCCCTATAGAGTTTTTTTGGCTGTAATATTTATGGAAGCAGATTGCCAGGTGTCTCTTCCGTGGAGCTACTGGGTGAGTTTGAACCGCCAACCTTTGGTTTGCGCCACCCAGGGACTCCTAGATACAGTTATTAGTCCCATTTTATAGATGAGAAAATTGAGGCACAGAGAAATTAAGTCACTTGCCCAAGGTCACATAGCTAATAATGTCTTATGTGAAGAGCTAGCAAGCTTTGGGCATGGGTGTTCCATCAGGGTCCACTCTATACTATCTTGTGTAGAAGTCTGTCAGTAATAATATTGGAACCTTTCCTCCATATTTTGGTCTTTCTTCAGCTTTTGACCCCAAAGATTAGGAATTAGTATTGATTTACCTTCTTGAGTTCAGGATAGAGCTCAAGCTATTTTGCTTATTTAGAAACCCACCTCCAGTGAGAGGGTCAGTAGGAACACTTATGATACAACTACTTTAAAAAAAATCTTTTATTATAAAGTAAAATACAAGTCAGAAAACCACACAGAATAAATGTATTGCTCAGTGAATTATAATAAGGTGAACATTTTTGTATCCATCATCCAAGTGAAGAATCAGAACTTTGCCACCTATTCCAGAAGCCTCCTCCATATGCCTCATCCCAGCCACAGCCTTCTCCCTCCCCTCATAGATAACCATTCTCCTGACTTTTAAGTAATGATGTCTTTGCATTTTAAAAAAAGCTGTATTACCCAAATAGCATCCCTAAACACTGTAGTTTAGTCTTGCTCTTAAAAAAAAAAAAAGTTTTTATATGTCTTTTAAATCTCTTTTAATATCTGAGGTTTCTGTCCATCCCTTTCTTTCCTTCAATATTTTTCTGTTGTAGAACTAAGACCATTTGACCAGTAGAGTTCTCCTCCTGAGTTTATATTCATGGTAGAGTTCAGCATGTTCCTTTGTTTTCTGTATTGCCTGCACATTGGTAGCTGGATCTAGAGACTGAATACCACTATTTTCTGTTTGTTTTTTAACTTTTTATTTGAAATAATTTTAGACTTACAGAAGAGTTGCAAAGACAGTGCAGAAGGATCCCATATAGCCTTCACCCAACTTCCCTTAATGTTAGCATCTTGTATAACTACAGGCATGTTTTTGTTGTTAGGTGCCATCAAGTTGGTTCTGGCTCATAGTTACCCTATGCACAACAGAACGAAGCACTGCTGGATCCTGTGCTGTCCTCACAGTTGTTGTTATGCTTAAGCCCATTGTTGCAGCCACAGTGTCAGTCCATCTCGTTGAGGGTCTTCCTCTTTTTCACTGACCCTGTACTTTACCAAGCATGATGTCCTTCTCCAGGGACTGATTCCTCTTGATGTCCTAAGTATGTGAGATGAAGTCTCGCCATCCTTGCTTCTAAGGAACATTCTCACTGTACTTCTTCCAAGACAGAGTTGTTCGTTCTTTTGGCTGTACTTCTTCCAAGACAGATTTGTTCGTTCTTTTGGCAGTCCATGGTATATTCAATATTCTTTGCAAACACTGTAATTTAAAGGTGTCAGTTTCTTTGGTCTTCCTTATTCATTGTCCAGCTTTCACATGCATATGAGGCAATTGAAAATACCATGGTGTGGGTCAGGTGTACCTTAGTCCCCAGAGTGACATCTTTGCTTTTTAACACTTTAAAGAGCTCTTTTTCAGCTAATTTGCCCAGTGCAGTACGTGATAAATTTCTGACTGCTGCTTCCTTGGGCGTTGATTGTGGATCCAAGTAAAATGAAATCCTTGACAACTTCAGTCTTTTCTCTCTTCATCACGATGCTGCTTATTATTGGTCCAGTTGTGAGGATATTTGTTTTCTGTATGTTGAGGCGCAATCCATACTGAAGGCTGTAGTTTTTTCATCAGTAAATGCTTCAAGTCCTCTTCACTTTCAGCAAGGCTGCACTGAAAGGAATGGCAAAAACAGGGCTCCAGGAATTGACAGAATACCAGTTGAGATGTTTCAACAGATGGGTGCACCGCTGGAGGTACTCGCTTGTCTATGCCAGGAAGCTTGGAAGATAGCTGCTTGGCCAACCGACTGGAAGAGATTCATATTTGGGCCCATTCCAAAGAAAGGTGATCCAACAGAATGAGGAAATTATCAAACAACATCATTAATATCACAAGTAAAATTTTGCTGAAGATCATTCAAAAGCAGTTGCAGCAGTACATCGACAGGGAACTGCCAGAAGTTGAAGCCAGATTCAGAAGAGGTTGTGGAACGAGGAATATCATGTCTCATGTCAGATGGATCTTGGCTGAAAGCAGAGAATACCAGAACGATGTTTACCTGTGTTTTATTGACTATGCAAAGGTATTTGATTCTGTGGATCATAAGAAATTATGTATAACATTTTGAAGAATGGGAATTCCAGAACACTTAATTGTGCTCATGAGGAACCTGTACATAGACCAAGAGGCAGTTGTTCGAACTGAACAAGGGGATACTGTGTAGTTTAAAGTCAGAAAAGGTGTACGTCAGGGTCGTATACTTTCACCATACTTAGTCTGCTGAGCAAACAACTACAGGCATATCTCCTTTATTGCTCTTTGCAGATAATGCGTTTTTTACAAATTGAAGGTTTATGGGAACCGCGTGTCGAGCAAGTCATTTGGCATCATTTTTCCAATAACGTGCTCACTTCATGTCTCTGTCATATTTTGGTAATTCTCACAATATTTCAAACTTTATTATTATTATATCTATGATGATGATCTGTCTTCAGCGACTTTGGATGTTACTATTGTAATTCTTTTGGGGTGCCACGAACCGAGCTCATATTAAGACGGTGAACTGAATCGATAAATGTCGTGTATGTTCTGACTGCTTCACCAACCAGCTGTTCCCCCGTCTCTCTCCCTCTTCTCAGTCCTTCCTATTCCCTGAGACACGACAACATTGAAATTAGGCCAGTTAATAACCCTACAGTGGCCTCTAAGTGTTCAAGTGAAAGGAAGAGTGGCATGTCTCATTTTGAATCAAAAGCTAGAAATGATTAAGCTTAGTGAGGAAGGCATGTCAAAAGCCAAGACTGGCCAAAAGCTAGGCCACGTGTACCAAACAGATAGGCAAGTTGTGAATGCAAGGGAAAAGTTCTTGAATGAAATTAAAAGTGCTACTCCAGTGAACACACGAACGGTGAGAAAGTGAAACAGCCTTATGCTGATTTGGAGAAAGTTTTAGTGGTCTGGATAGAAGATCAAACCAGCCACAACATTCTCTTAAGCGAAAGCCTAATCCAGAACAAAGCCCTAACTCTTCAATTCTAGGCTGAGAGAGGTGAGGAAGCAGCAGAAGCAAAATTTGAAGCTAGCAGAGATTGGTTCATGAGGTTTAAGGAAAGAAGCCGTATCTGTAACAAAAGTGCAAGGTGAAGCAGCAAGTGCTAATGTAGAAGTTGCAGCAAGTTACTCAGAAGATTTAGCTAAGATAATTGATGAAGGTAGCTACAGTAAACAACTGATTTTCACTGTAGACGAAACAGCCTTATATAGGAAAAAGATTCCATCTAGAACTTCCATAGCTAGAGAGAAGTCAATCCCTGGCTTCAGAGAACAGGCTGACTCTCTTGTTAGGGGCTAATGTAGCTGGTGACTTTAAGTGGAAGCCAGTGTTTGTTTACCATTTGGAAAATCCTAGGGCCGTTAAGAATTATGCTCAATCTACTCTGCCTGTGCTCTGTAAATGGAACAACAAAGCCTGGCTGGCAGCACATTTGTTTACAACATGGTTTACAGAATATTTTAAGCCCACTGTTAAGACCTACTGCTCAGAAAAAAATATTCCTTTCAAAATACTACTGCTCATTGACAATGCCCCTGGTCACCCAAGTGCTCTGATGGAGATGTACAAGGAGATTGGTGGTGTTTTCATGCCTGCTAACACAACATCCATTCTGCAGCCCGTGGATCAAGGAGTAATTTCGACTTTCAGGTCTTATTATTTAAGAAATACCTTTCGTAAGGCTATAGCTACCATAAATAGTGTTCCTCTGATGTATCTGGGCAAAGTAAATTGAAAACCTGAAAAGGACTCACCATTCTAGATGCCATTAAGAACATTCATGATTCATGGGAGGAGGTAAAAATATCAACATTAACAGGAGTTTGGAAGAAGTTGATTTTGATCCTCATGGATGACTTTTAGGGGTTCGAGACTTCAGTGGAGGAAGTAATGGCAGATGTGGTGGAAATAGCAGGAGAACTGGAATTGGAAGTGGAGCCTGAAGATGTGACTGGTTTGCTGCAATCCCATGATAAAACTTTAATGGATGAGGAGGTGCTTCTTACACATGAGCAGAGAAAATGGTTTCTTGAGATGAAATCTACTCTTGGTGAAGATGTTGTGAACGTTGTTGAAATGACAACGAAGAATTTAGAATGTTACATACACTTAGTTGATAAAGCAGCGACAGTTTGAGAGGATTGACTCCAATTTTAAAAGAAGTTCTGCTGTGGGTAAAATGCTATCAAACAGCATGTATGCTACAGAGAAATCTTTTGTGAAAGAAACAGTCAGTTGACATGGCGAACTTCATTGTTGTCTTATTTTAAGAAATTGCCACAGCCATCCCAACCTTCAGCAGCCATCACTCTGATCAGTCAGCAGCCATCGACATCGAGGAAGACCCTCCACCGGCAAAAAGATTACAACTCACTGAAGGCTCAGATGATGGTTAGCATTTTTTAGCAATAAAGTAGTCTTAATTAAGGTATGTACATTGTTTTTTGGACATAATGCTATTACACACTTAATAAACTACAGTATAGTGTAAACATAATTTTTATACGCACTGGGAAACCAAAAAACTCGTGTGACTCGCTTTATTGCCGTATTCGCTTTATTGCAGTGGTCTGGAATTGAGCCTGCAGTATCTGTGAGGTATTTCTGTATAGTAAAATGATCAAAACTAAAAGAATAATGTTGATGCATTATTAATTAATTAATTAAACTATAGTTGTTATTCACATTTTACCAGTTTTTCCACTCTTGTCCTTTTTCTGTTCTAGGATTCGATTCAGGATCCCATATTGCATTAAGCTGTCATGTCTCCTTAGTCTTCTCTAATCTGTGACAATTCCACAGCCTTTCCTTGTCTTTTATGACTTTGACAGTTTTGAAGAGTGCTGGTCAGATGTTTTTGTAGACTGTTCCTCAGTTTGGGTTTGTCTGATGATTTCTTATGGTTAGATGGAGGTAACAGATTTGGGGGAGAAATACCACGAGCTGATGTGCCCTTCTGAGTGCATTGTATTAGGGGGTACATGATATTGAAATGTTTTATTTCTGATGATGTTAACCTTAATCCCTTGGTTAAGGTGATGCCTGCTAGGTTTCTCCACTGTAAAGTTACTATTTTCCCTTTGTAATTATTGAACATTTTAGAAGATATACTTTGGGACTCTGCAAATATCCTGTTTTCCTTAAACTTTTGCCCACTGATTTTTGCCTTTATAAATTGATCTTGCCTATAGTAATTATTACTGTGGTCTTCTAATGGTGATTTTTCTGTTTTCCTCATTCCTTCTCTTTTTATTTTGTAAAATATTTTATTGTTATTTTGGAGAAAATTTACATACAAATTAGGTTCTCATTTAACAATTTCTAAACATATTATTCAGTGACATTGGTTGGACTTTTCACAGTGTGTCTGCGTTCTTATCATTTCTATCTGGTTGTTCTGTTTCCTTTAATCTAGCTTCCTTGTCCCCCTTTACCTTCTCATTTTTGGTCTAGGGTAAATGTTGACTGTTAGGTCTCATTTAGATGATTGTTTAGAGGAGCACAGTACTCACGGGGGATAGGTATTATTTATTTTATGAGACACTCTGTCTTTAGGCTGATAGGTGACCTCTGGGAGTGGTTTGAGTTCTAAGTTTAATTGGTATCCCAAGGTGATAGTCTTGGGGGCTCCTCTGGTCTTTACCGATCCGGTAAATCTGACTTTTTTTAGGAATTTGAGTTTTGTTTCACATTTTTTTTCCCTTTCTATTCGGGACCATCTGTTGTATCCCTGGTCGAACAGTCGGTAGTGGTAGCCGAGCACCATCTAGTTCTTCTGGTCATGGTTTGTGTAGACTATTAGTCATGTAGACTAGTTTTTTCCTTGAATCTTTGTTTCCTTCTTTCTTTTGCTCCAGACGCGTAGAGACCAATAGTTGCATCTTAGAAGGCCGCTGACAAGCTTTTAAGACCCGAGACACTACTTACCAAACTAGAATGTAGAACATTATCTTTATGAACTATGTTGTGCCAGTTGACTGAGTTGCTCCCTGAGGCTGTGGTCCTAAACACTCAAACCCAGTAACCCAATCCTGTGGGGTGTTTGGTTATGTCTAGGAAGTATCCGTAACTGCGCCCCATGTGCTTTATTTTATATATGAATATATATGCAGTACACACAAACATGTATACACATTTGTCTACAGAAGCACCTATACATATGCACCTGTATATTCATATATACTTACCTATACATATATTAGCATACATTCTTCCTGTGTAGCCACACACATATGTTTTGGTTGTTATTACCGTTATTGCAAAAGTGTGTATGTTGTGGCTTTTATCAAAATCGTTCCTTATTCTTGTGTACTTCTTTGTGTCATCTTTTACCTTCCTTGGTCACATTGTGCTGATTTCACCCTTATTCAATATTGCCTTACTCATCACTAAAACTAACAAGTGTCCACTATCTAGAAAGTGATTCCCTCTTTCTCCCTCCCATTCTTCTTAACCACCAAAGAATGTTGCTTTCTGTATGTATACCTATTCATGTGTTTTTATAATAGATCATACAATATTTGTCCTTTTGTGATTGACTTATTTCAGCATAATGTCCTCCATATTCATTTAGGTTATAGTATATTTTGAGAATTCATCGTTACTCTTTATGGCCGCTTAGTATTCCGTTGTGTGTATGTACCAGCGTTTGTTTATCCATTCATCTGTTGGTGAGCAGTTGTTTCCATCTTTTTGTTACTGTGAATAACGCTGCAGTGAACATAGGTGTGCATATATCTGTTCATGTCAGTAGTTTTAGTTTTCTAGGGAATATACCTAGGAGTGGGATTGCTGGATCATAGGATATTTCTATTTCTAGCTTTTTGAAGAAGTGCCATACCATTTTCCATAGTGGTTGAACCAGTTTACAATCCCACCAGTAGTGGAGCAGGGTTTCAGTCTCTCTACAACCTGGCCAGTATTTGTTGTTTTCTGTTTTTTTGATCAGTGCCATTTTTGCAAGGGTGAAATGATATCTTATTGTAGTTTTGATTTAAATCTTGCTAATGATCATGAGCATTTCCTCATGTGTCTATTAGCTGCTTGAATGTCGTCTTTGGTGAAGTGTTTGTTCCTCATTCCTTTATTTATTCATTGGCATTTTTCTGTAAGGAAGAGTTGTCACTTCTTCCCCATTTATATATTTATTTAGTCATTTATTTGTATCAGTATGGATGCATGGATATTTATTTTATTCTTTAGATTCTAATCTAATAACTTTATTTTGTTGCTCAAATTGTTTCAGCTTTGGCTGTTAGGTCTTCTCTCAGGTTGACTCCTTTGTTCTGTTGACATATCTACCCCAATGTTTTCTTTTTTATCACTTTATTACTTTCTGTAACCACAAGATGCTCCAGCTTTATCTTGTGTGTTTTCCTTGGCCCTGGCTTGGAATCTACCACTTCTCTAAGGAGACATAGTTCCTTTTATTGGAGGATGTTCTTTAGAAACCAAGATCTGGGTGCTACGTATGCTCACTGCTACTGGGGTGGCACTGCTTCTCAGGCCCTCTCAACTAGAAATATAAGGATACCACTGCTTTTGAACAAGCTGAATGCATGCCTTACTTGATATGTTGTTGTGTGCTGTCAAGTCGATTCTGACTCATAATGACCCTATAGGACAGAGTAGAACTGCCCAATAGGTTTCCAAGGACATAATCTTTACGAAGCAGGTTGCCATGTCTTTCTCCCATGGAGCAGCCCTGGGTTTGAACTGGTGACCTTTTGGTTAACAGCTGAGTGCTTAACCACTACGCCACCAGGGTTTGTTCTACTTAATATAAGAAACTCAAAGGCAAAGTTTCTCTTATAATAGATTATATACTATTATGATTATCCATAGGAAAAGTACATCAAGGTACTAAGAACACTTACTTCATGGAATTATTATCAGTTAAGAGTTGAAAGACTTTATTTAAAAAAAAAAAATTTGTTTTAGTATGTTGTTAGGTGCTGTTGAGTTGATTCTGACTCATAAAGACCTTATATATAACAGAATGAAATGTTGCCCAGTCTTGCATCATCCTCACAATCATTGCTATGTTTGAGCTCATTGTTGAAGCCACTGTGTCAATCCATCTTACTGATGGTCTTTCTCTTTTTTGCTGACCCTCTGCTTACCAAGCATGATATCCTTCTCCAGGTATAGGTCCCTCCTGACAACATGTCCAAAGTATAGTTGACCATAATTAATAAACTCTATGGCTAACTATTCTAAAACCTTAGTTGTTGAGTAATAATCCAATGAAGCGAGAAATGTTATTCAGTTTCCCTGGTGTACTTTTCACAGAAAGTTTTATTTTGGAGGTTACTTCAAGAAGAATGGCTTAAAGCTATGGACCCTTTGTTGAGTTTCTTGGTTTATTTTGTTTGTTTGTTTCCCCAAACAGACATTGGCCAAATCTACTTTAAAATGTTTCCAGTATAATATTATGGCAACACTAGTATATATATTAGAATTTGAGGGCCTTGATTTTTTTTTTCTTTTTTTTTTTTTAGGGTTCTCAAGGCTGCAATCTTTTTTTATTTTTTTAATTGTACTTTAGATGAAGGTTTACAGCACAAACTAGTTTCTCATTTAACAGTTAGTACACATACTGTTTTATGACATTGGTAAACAACCCCATGACATGTCAACACTCTCCCCTTCTAGACCTTGGGTTCCCAATTATCAGCTTTCCTATCCCCTCATACCTTCTAGTCTTGACTAGATTTCCTTCTTTAGGGTGAGTCTATAAAGTTTAAAGCCATACTGATTACAAATATATCATTTTGGTGACCTTTGTGACTTTATTTATTTACTTATTTTTGAATAGGTAATCACATGGATCAAAAATTGAAAGTTCAAAAGATACATGGTTAAAAGGCAGCCTTCCACCACTTTTCTGTGGCTACCCTCTATTCCTTGGAGGCAGCTATTGTTATCAGTATCTTATATGTCCTGAGATTTTTTTTTTTTTTTTAATTGTACCTCAGGTGAAGGCTTACAGAACAAATAGTTTCTCATGAAACAGTAGTACACATATTGTTTTATGACATTGGTTAACAACCCCACAACATGTCAACCCTCTAACTTCTCAACCTTTTCTTTTGGTGAAAATACACATAGCCAAAGATACACCATTTCAAAAGTTTCTACACGCACAGTTCAGTGACATCGACTATGCTTTTCCAATTGTGCTGTTATTGTCACTTAACATGAAGGCTTACAGAACAAAATAGTTTCTCATTTAACATTTACTACAAATGTTGCCCTGTGACAATGGTTAACAATCTCACAACACATCATCAGTATCGTTACTCAGCCTTGGGTTCCCTATCACCAGCTTCCTTGTCCCTTTCTGCCTTCTGGCCCTTGTCACTGGACTACTGTACCTCGTTAGTCTCATTTGGTTTTATGCCTTCTGAGATATTTTATGCATTTACAAGCAAATACATTTTATAGGTTTTTGTGACTCCATTTTGTGTTTTTCCTTATCTTTTCTTACCCGCTTAAAAAAATCATCATCCTGTTTCTTTTTGATAATTATAAAATAATACATGTTCATTGCTAAAGATTCAGAAAATGCAGAAAAGATCAAAGAAACTAAAAATCTTTTGTACCAGAGATGATCCTTGTTAACATTTATGTTTATTTTTCCAAGTATTTTTTATTGTATACATACATATTCATTTTTTCTGAAATAAGTGAATGAATGCTTATAAATATTTAAAATAAAAATTCAATAATATTTTACATTGTATTTTATGACTTGCTTTTCCATTTAAGTATATTTCATGGACATCTTTTCTTCAGTAAATACAGATTATAGTGTACTTTTAAATTTTAACTATTTTGAAATAATTTTCTATTTTCTAAAAACTTGCAAAAATAGTACATAGAGTTCCTGTTTACTTTTAACCCAGCTTCTCCTAATGTTAACGTCTCACACAACTCTAGTACAATTATCTGAACCAGGAAATTAATGTTGATATGGTGTTATTAATTAATCTACAGGCCTTATTTTAGAATATTGCCAATTGTTCATTTTCAGGTTCAAGATCTAATTCATGATCTCACATTGCATTTAATTGTCATATCTCCTTCATCTTTTCCAGTCAGGGACAGTTCCTCAGACTTTTCTTGTCTTTCATTATTTTGGTAGTTTTGAAGAGTAATTTTTTAGAATGTCTCTAAATGTGTTTACCTGATATTTTCTCATGATTAGACTGTGGTTATGCTTTTTTGGCAGGTGTACCACATTTTTGCACTAGTATCACATCACAGACATTTTTATGTCCATCTCAATGCATTATATCAAGAGATTCTTTTTTTTTTTTTTTTTTAATATTTTATTGTACTTCAGGTGAAGGCTTACAGAACAAATAGTTTCTCATGTAACAGTAGCACACATGCTGTTTTATGACATTAGTTAACAACCCCACAACATTTTAACCCTCTTAACTTCTCAAACTTTTTTTTTTTTTGGTGAAACTACACATAGCCAAAGACACACCATTTCAAAAATTTTTACATACACATTTAAGTGACATTGACTACGCTCTTCTAATTGTGCTGTTATTCTCACTTAAGATGAAGGCTTACAGGACAAAATAGCCTCCCATTTAACAGTTACTACAAATGTTGCCCTATAACAATGGTTAACAATCTCACAACACATCAACAATATCCTTACTCAACCTTGGGTTCCCTATCATCAGCTTCCTACTCCCCTTCTGCCTTCTGGCCCTTGTCACTGGACTCCTGTACCTCGTTAGTCTCATTTGGTTTTACAGGGCTGTCCACTCCCAGGCTGAACAGTGAACCTTGAAGGTAACTTCACCACTGAGCTAACAGGGTGTCTGGGGGCCATACTCTTGAGGTTTCTCCAGTCTCCTTTAGGCCAGTAAATCTGGTCTTTTTTTTTTTGTGAGTTAGAATTATGCTCTACATCCTTCTCCAGCTCTGTCCAAAACCCTCTGTTGTGATCCTGGTCAGAGCAGTCAGTGGTGGTAGCCGGGCACCATCTAGCTGTACTGGACTCAGTCCGGTGGAGGTCTTGGTAGCTGTGGACAGTTAGTCCTTTGGACTAATCTTATCATTGTATCCTGCTCTCTTCATTCTCCCTTGCTCCCGAAGGGATGAGACCAGTGGAGTATCTTAGATGGCCGCTCACAGGCTTTTAAGACCCCAGACACTACTCACCAAGGTAGAATGTAGAGCGTTATCTTTGTAAGTAGTGTCATGCCAATTGAGCTAGATGTTCCCCGAGACCATGGTCCCCAGAGCCCTCCGTCCAGCAACTCAGTCCCTTGGGGAGTTTGGATGTGTCCATGGGGCCTCCACGACCTTTCCTTGTACAGGTTCTGTTAGTTTCCCCTGTATTGTGTACTGTCTCACCTTTCACCCAAGATACCACTTATCTATTGCCTATTTAGTATTTCCCCCACCACCACTCCCATCCCTGGTAACCAACAAGGATTGTTACATTTTGTGTGTGAACTTTTTCATGGGTTTTTACAATAGAGGTCTCATACAATATTTGTCCTTTTGTGATTGACTTATTCACTCAGCATAATGTCCTCCAGTTTCATCCATGTTATGAGATGCTTCACAGATTCATTGTTGTTCTTTCTCGTTGCATAGTACTCCATTGTGTGTATGTGCCATAGTTTGTTTATCCATTCATCTGTTGATGGGCACCTACGTTGTTTCCATCGTTTTGCTACTGTGAACAATGCTGCCATAAACATAGGTGTGCATATGTCTATTCGAGTGATGACTCTTATTTCTCTAGGATGTATTCCTAGGAGTGGGATTGCTGGATCGTATGGTATTTCTATTTCTAGCTTTCTGAGGAAACACCATATCATTTTCCAAAATGGTTGTATCATTTTGCATTCCCACCAGCAGTGCATAAGAGTTCCCATCTTCCCGCAGCCCCTCCAACATTTGTTATTTCCAGTGTTTTTGATTCGTGCCAGTAATGCTGGGGTGAGATGGTATCTCATTGTGGTTTTAATTTGCATTTCTCTAATGGCTAGTGATTGGGAGCATTTCCTCATATCAAGAGATTCTTGATGTCGATATGTGCACTGTTGATATGTGAACTGGTTGATATATTTTTGGTGATGTTAATTTTGATTATTTGCTTAAGGTAATAAATACCAGATTTATCTACTGTGGAATTATTTTTCCCTTTGCAAGTATTTTGTTTCTCATCATGTTTTTGCCCACTAATTTTAGCATCCGTCGATGACACTTGCCTTTTACGTAAACTACTATGGTTTTTGCCAAGTAGTGGTTTTCTATTTCCATCTTTCCTTCTATATTCATTACTTATAATTCTTCTGTAAGGAAGAGCTGTTCTTTCTCTCCCACTGTTTTTCAATTATTTATATCATAGTAGATTTTTAACTGTAAAATGTTCCATCGTATATATGTATCATAATTTATTTAAATAAAACTCCATGTGGACATTGGATTATTTCCAACTTTCAGTATTGTAAGCGTTGTAATGAACATACCCCTTTGGGCACTTGCCCATTTATTTCTCTAGGATAAATTACCTTAAAAAAAGAATTTCTGAATCTAAAGGTGCACACTTAAAAAGTACATATTATGAATGGAGACACCCCGAGAGTATGGCCACTGGGTACCCTCTTAACTCATTACTGAAGTCACTCCTGTGGTTTACCCTTTAGCCAAAGATTAGATAGGCCCATAAAACAAAACGAGACTAAATGGATACACCAGACCAAGGGCAAGGATGAGAAGGCAGGAGGGGAACTCAGGGTCAAGAAGGGGAGAGTGTTGACATGTCATGGGGTTGGCAACCAATGCCACAAAACAATATGTGTATTAGTTGTTTAATGAAAAACTAGTTTGCTCCGTAAACCTTCATCTGAAGCACACAAAAAAGTACATATCACCCCCTTGAAAGGTTATTATGAGTGACATTCAAATAAGCAGCATGTGAGAGTCAATGCCTATTTCCCCACATTATGAACAACATTTCTCACCAGCTTCTAATTTGTTATCTTATTGTGTTTTGGAACTGGATAGAATGTACATGAATAACTTTTTGGAGTGGGTAAAAATTTCAGGGGGATAGAAAGAATTTCAGGGGGATAGTTTAACATTAAACACTCTCACAATGAGCGCTGCCCCACAGTGGAAAGAGATGCAGTATATGGAAGAGAATTCCCATCACTGGAAATGTTTAGATCAAGACTTAAAGCCACTTGTTGGGAATGATATAGAGGGGATCAGATAAACTCTGAGGACCCTCTTGGTCCTGGGAGTATATAATACTTGAGTTTATGGCTGTCTGCCTATGTCTCCAATGTTTGAGTAAACTGGGATGTCTTGTTTTTCAGTGGTTGAAGGCCTCTCACTGTTGGACTTGGGAGTGTCTCCGTATTCTGGAGCAGTATTCCATGAAGTAAGTGTTCTTGTTTTCTTTTCTGGGTACTAAAAGTAGTTTATAGTCACAGATTGCAAAGCCTACCCTCTGTTTGTTTTGTACAAACATTTAAAAAGATCTATTTTGGAAAATCATATTTAGAAGCAGACCTTTTTTAGATGTCCTCTGCGTGAGAAGGTTTCACAACTGCAGTGGGAATGATCCAGACTTAAGATTGTAATTTTGGGAAGCAGACGAGGCTTCTATAGAAGTTACTTTAAATGACAAATAAATGGTAAACAGTCCCCAGACCATGAATAAATTGTATGCTAATGGGCATGTACTTTGGGTCTTTGGAACATGCTTTCCCGTGAAAACTGTGACAGCAGCGTTAGTTTCTTAGAAAGCCCACTAAAACCTATTTAATGCATTATTAGTTCTTAAGAATAGTAAAAACACTCTTGGTTAAACTACTGTCATCTCTTGTTTCAATTACTGCAACAGCTTCCTGACACATCTTTCTACCTTCAGTCTTGTTCATTTACTCTTCGTTTGGCAGTCAAAGCCATCTTTCTAAAACGTGAATCTGATTTTGTCACTGGCTTGCTCAGTACCTTTGAATGCTAACCGTTGACCTCAGAATAAAATCCCAACACCTTGGAGGGTCATACAAAGCCCTGTGGACTCTGCTCACCATATCAACCGCATTGCTTTCCGCTCTCTTTCCCATTCTTATTAGCATATCGTTCTAAAGTAGAAGTCTTCCAATTTGACATTTTTTTCTCCTAATTTTTATAGTTGTCTCCCTTATACTTATTTTGAGAACAAAGTTTTCTTTTGGAACGTCACATCTACCTAGGCTTTTGAAAGCATTAGACTTAGTTCTCATAGAAATAATAGTTATCTTTTGCATTTATATTTCATTATCTTTGTATTACTATTTAATTGATTCACAGTAAGAGAAACTGCTGGCAGAAACAGACTAGAAACTATTTAAGAGATTCCTAGTAAGCGCACAATTCAACTACAGGGAACTGGTGCGTGTAGACATACCAAAGAGAGCCCAATAGCCATGAAGGCTCAGTATGCTGTGCGCCTTGCGCAGTATGTTCTCTAGATAGAATAGGAACCCCCTGAGAGAGTTCTGACATACTCTTATTATGCCACAGGACCATATTCTCTATTACCTATGGGTCTTTGTTTATGCTGTTGTCTCCTCATGGAGGACCATCCTTCCTTCTTTCTGTGGTTAGCTCTACTATTCAGATATTACCTTAGACTTTACCTCCTCCAAGAAGCCATACCTCATCCCTTTAGACTAGGTTAGATTCCTCCTGTATCTACCAAAGCATCTTGTACTTATCCGTCTCATGACTCATATCACACTCTTGAAATTGCCTCTGTACTTATTTCACCCATTATACTATATTCTCCTCAAGAGCAGGTACTAGCACCGTTTCATCACTTATTCCTAATGCCTAGCTCTGTATCTGACATATGTATTCCAATCCTTTCTGTTCTTTATTCCTTTAGTAAATATTTGTTAAGTATATACCAAATACCAGTTACTGTGCTAGGAATACCAAACAAGACACAGTCCCTGTCCTCATGGTAGTTACATTTTAGTGAGAGAGACAGACAATAAGCTAGCAAAAAAGAAATAGATTTCAGGCAAATAATGTCACTAGGGATAAAGAAGTTCATTTCATAATGATAAAGAGGTCAGTTCATCAGAAGGATATAATAATTCTAAATGTTTGTGCACTTAATGACAGAGCTTCAAAATATATGAGATAAAAACAGAGCTGCAAGGAGGACAAGACAAATCCACAGCTATAGCTGGAGATTTCAATAATCCTCTCTCAATGATTGATAGAATAAATAGACAGAAAATTAGTAAGGAATTAGAAAGACTTGTACAACACTATCAACCAGCTTGACTTAATTGGTATTTATAGAACACTCCATCCAGCAACAGCAGAATACACATTCTTTTCAAGTGCACACAGAACATTTGCCAAGATAGACCATATTCTGGGCCATAAAACAAGGCTCCATAAATGTAAAAGGATTCCTAAACAGTAGGTTGCTTAACTAGTAAAGATGTCTACCTTGAGCGTTATGCTCTTTTAAGATATATCTGTATGGGATCAAATTGATAACAGCAACTCAAAACTTTAGATAGGAAACTTAGGGAGCAGTGAGTTTATGTTTAATGGGGAAGGAACAGCTCAGAAAAGGAGGGTGAGAATGGTTGCACTACTTAATTGTACCTGTAGAAACTGTTGAATTGGTGTATGTTCTCCTTTGTATATTTGTTGAGAATATAGTTATCTCCCTTGTACTTACTTTGAGAACAAAGTTTTCTTTTGACACTTCACATCTGTCTAGTTGTTTGAAACCATTAAACTTAGTTCTCATAGAAATAACAATTATCTTTTGCATTTATATTTCATTATCTTTGTATTACTATTTAATTGAATCACAATAAGAGAAACTGCTGGCAGAAACAGACTAGGAACTATTTAAGGAACAACAATAAAATTATTTAAAATTTTTTTTAAAAAAAGATTCAGGTCATACAGAGTATGTTCTCTGACCACAGTGGAATTAAATAAAATATTAATAACAGAAATATATCTGGAAAATCCTCAAATATTGGAAAACTAAGTAACACATTTCTAAATAACCCATAGATCAAAGAGAAAATCTAAAGGGAAATTAGAAAGTATTTTGAACTGGATGAAAATGAAAGCACAACATATCAAAATATGTGGGATGCTTCTAAAGCAGGACTTAAAAGGCAATTTATAGCACTAAATGCTTATATTAGAAAAGAAGAAAGGTCTCAAATCAGTGACCTCAGCTTCTACCTTAAGAAACTAGAAAAAGAAAGGCAAATTAAACCCAAAGTAAGCAGAATAAAGGGAATAATAAAAATCTGAGCAGAAATAAATGAAATAGAAAACAAAAATAATAAAATCACTGAAACCAAAAGCTGGTTCTTTGGGACAAACAATACAGTTAATAAACTTTCGGGAATGGTAGCTATGTTCACTGTCTTTGGTTTTGGTGGTGATTTCATGGTTATGTATGTATATATGTGTGTATATATATGTATATGTGTATATATATGTCAAAACTTAATGAAATTGTACACTTTAAATATGTGCAATTTATTATATGCCAGTTATACCTCCATAATGCTAAAGTTTAAAAATAATGTGATTTCAGTTAATGGTAAGTACATGCGGAAAAATAAAGCTGAGTAAAAGGATAAAGAGTGATGATGGTCATGTGGTCAGTATTTTATAAACTGTGGTCAGGGAAGGCTGTCTGAGGAGGTGAAATTTGAATAAGTGATCTAAATGAAGCAAACAAGCCATATGATGGCCCTGATTTGGGAATGAACTTGGCATTTGTGAGTTGTAGAAAGATGGACTGTGTGGCTAAGGCAGAATGAGCAAGGGGAAAATGATAGACATGAGTTATGAGAGGAAGTTAGAGGCCACATTTTATAGGACTTTGTATAAACATGGTTAGGAGTTTGGATTTTATTTTTAGTGCGATGGGAAGACATTGGAGGCTTTTAAACAGGGAGAGAAGTGATCAGATTTTATCTTTTATGTTTAATAAATATTGTTGTGGCTACTGTGAGGGAAGTTGACTCTAGAAGTACAGTGTGATGGATCACTTTTTTGCGGCCTTTCTAGCCGTGGTCTTGTAACTCCCACTCATCTGTTTGGGTGGGACTCTGTGATAGAGTAATTGTGGCCCACCAAAAGGATTGGTCAGTTTTGCCATCTTGATGGGTATGAAATGAGCCACCCCAGAGGCGAAAAAGAGGATACCACCACCACCACCAAGGAAGAACAACCAGGAGCCAGCACATCCTTTGGACCTGGGATCCTTGCACTGAGAAGCTCCTGGAACCAGGAAATTGAGAGAGAGAGAGAGCTGTAACACCGAAGACGGCAAGAAGTAGTGGCAGAGAAACAGCAGCAGGAGAGACTGGCAGGAGATGGCACGGTGGGCTTCCAGGCCCATGGAGTGAGAAAACTGAGTACCTTTGGGCCAAGGCTTACTGGCAGAATGGGGTGCCTCTGAGCGCTTATTGGCAGAGCTAAAAGAGCTTTGTAACACTCGCCTGAGCAGGGCAGAGGCTGGGGGCCGGGGAAGCAAGCATGGCTGGGAAGAGGCTATCCTGACAAAAGAACTGTATCCTGAGTGTTCCTCAGCCTGAACTGTAACCTTTAAACTTCCATAATAAACCCCATAATCGTGAGTATTGTCTGTGAGTTCTGTGTGGGCTTTGCAATGAATTATTGAACCCAGCAAAGAAATAGAGAATGCCATGGGAGGGACGGTTGGTGTCAGAATTGGTAAAGGTGGCACAGAGAGGAGGCATGTCTGACGTCTGCCTCATAGGAATCAGCCTTGGGCTGTTGATCTTGATTCTCCTTCCGCCTTGTGAAGTTAGAGGAGATCAGACACCGCCCCCGTGCTCTTTTTACAAGGGGCGAGAGGTGATAAGGATGCTGTTGCAGTAGTCTAAGCAGGATGATGATGCCATGAAACTTGAGTTATATTTTTAGAAGTAACTTGCTTTAATAGATTTCATGTGAGATATGAAGGCAAGAGAGGATTCAAGGATCCGATTCTAGGATAACAGTATTTTTTGGCCTGAGCAACTGAATATTGGTGTTATTTATAGAAATGAGGCATACTGGTAGAGGAGCAGGGTTTGGGAGAGGGGAGGGGAAATCAAGAATTCAGATTCTGCCACATTAACTTTGAAGTGCTTATTAGACATCCAAATGGAGATGTGGAAGCAATTGGCTATACAAATGTGAAACTCAAGAGGAGAGGTCCAGCTTGAGGTATAAAATTCTGATCTATTAGACCATAGATGTTATTTAAAGCCAGGGGACTGGATGTGATCGCCTAGTGTGATTGCCAGCCTCTAAAATGGCCCCCAAAGATTTCCGCCTCTTTTGTAGTCCCCTCCCAGGGTTGGTCTGTGTGACCAATAGAATACGGCAGAAGTGATGATATATCACTTCCCAGATTAGGTTATAAAACATACTGCAGCTTCCATCTTGGACTCTATCTTAGATCACTTGCACCGGGGGAAGTTATATCATGAGTAGTAGCCTTATGGAGAGGTCAGTGTGTTGAGGAGCTGAATCTTCCTACCAACAGTCACATGAGTGAGCTTGGAAGTGGATGCTCAAGCCCCTTCAGAGACTGCAACTCCAGCTGACAGCTTGACTGCAACCTTGTGAGAGAACCTGAGTCAGAACCGCCCAGCTAAGCCATTTCTCAATTCCTTACTCCTAGAAACTGCGTGAGATGATAAATGTTTTTTGTTTCAAGCTGCTAAATGTTTGGGTAATTTGTTACTCAGAAATGGATAACAAAAAAAAAAAAAAAAAGAAAAGAAATAGATAACTAATACACCTAGGAAGTAAATTTAGATAAAGAACACTGAGATCTGGGGGAGAGGAGCTAGCAAATAAAGCTGAGAAGGAAAATCAGAAATATGTGGTACATGGAAGCCAAATGAAGAAAGTGCTTCAAGGAGGGAGTAAAAAACTATGTCAAATGCTGCTGCAAGGTTGGGAAAATTAGGACTGCAGATTGATGATTGATTTGCTGAAATTGAGATCTTTGGAAACAGTAATTTCAGCAGAGTATGGAGATAAGACACTGATTGAAGTATATTGAGGAGAGGAAATGGAAAGACAGTTTAGACAACTTTTTTGAGGAGCTTTGCTCTAAAGGGGGGCAAAGAAATGGTATAGTAGATGGAGAAGGATGTCTACTGAAGATTCTTTAAATATAAAGGATTTGCATTTTTGGGTGCTGATGGGAATAATCCTGTGGATGGAGAAGTTGATAATGTAGTATGTTGATGTTGTTAGTTGCCATGGAGTCAGTTCCTACTCATGGCCACCACATGTATGCGTTAAGATTTTCAAGGCTGTGATCTTTTGGAAGCAGATCACCAGACCTATCTTCTGAGGTGCTCTGGATGTGTTTGAACCACCAACCTTTTTGCTTATAGTCAAATGCTTAACCGTTTGTGCCATCCAGGGATTCTGATAATGTAGGATAAAACCAAAAACTAAACCAAACCCACTGCCATCGAGTCTCGATTTTGACTCATAGTGACCTTATAGGACAGAGTAGAACTGCTCCATAGGGTTTCCAAGGAGTAGCTGGTGGATTCAAACTGTCGACCTTTTGATTAGCAGCCATAGCTCTTAACTACTGTGCCACCAGGGTAGAATAGAGACAGGATAATTGAAAGAGTAGTGTCCTTGAGGAAGCGAGAAGGAATGGGATCAATTTCATAGGTAGAGGAATTGGTTTTAGGTAGGAAAAAAGAAAGTTTATTCTTTTTTCTTAATAAGAAAAAGGCAGAGAATGTGGGTATAGATATAGGAAGTTGGTCCACTGAGTGGTGGGAAAATAAACTGGTTCTCATTTAATTGCTTTTTTCTCAGTGAAATAAGAAGTGAGACTGTCAGCTGAAAGTGAGAAGTGGTGAGGGAAGTGGAAGATTTGAGAGAAGTTATGAAATAGTCCTCTCAGAAAGAGGATGTTGAATGAATAAATGGAAGAGCTATATCTAGCAACTTAACCATCATTTAAAACGTTGTTTCTATTGGAAAATACAGTCTTAGATACAATGAGAACCCTAGAACACATTTTTATTCCTCACCAAGTGTGTGTGTGCAGAGGGGTGTTTAAAGGAGGGTAAAGATGTAGTAATTTCCAGCTACCAGAAGCATGTTGGCTATTTATGCCTGAATGAGATAACCCTGCTAGAACTGTTACTCTTGAGGAATTCTGAATTATGGGGCAAGAGCAGTTGCTTCACCCAAACACAATGGGGATAACTTCAAACCCAGAATCCCCTGCTCTCCATTCCTGAACATGGGTTAATTTGCTTGTAAGCTGGGTGCTCTTAAATCAGGAGCTAAATATGTATGTGTGTGTGTATATACATATATAGGTGTAAATATATATACACATATATTTAAGGTAACCTCTATTTTATTCAATAAACTTGCTTCCAAAAATAGAAAGGAACAGGCCGTTGTTCTCCAAACACGTAATGGTTTTACATTTGTCAGGTTGTATGTCAGATAGAGGATTATTAATTCAAACATCATAAGATGGGGTTCTTTTTTACAGTAATTATTTTCTTTGGCATTTTATAAATCAGAAAATTATAAATGATAGATTTTTTCCAGAGCTACAGAACTAATAATCTGAAAATGGAGCTACCTATATTTTAATGTAAGAAATAAAATTATGTCAAAGTAAATGAAAAGAACACTTTTGAAGGAAATTTTACTAATGCTTTGCATTACTTGTTTCTTAATCTTGGGCAGATTTTATCATCTACTCTTAGGGAAAGGTAAGAATATGTGAAAATTGAGAAGAAAATTCTGTACAGGAGAGAAGAAAAGGAATTTAGCAACCACAGATTAGAGTTTATAAATGCTTTCAACAGACAGTTCTGTTTTTGTGTTTAGCCAAGTACTGGTAGTAAAATTATGAGTTTATCCACACCCATACCTACCCCCAACTGGGAGTGGTCACTCAAATGGAGATGTAGCATGAAGATAAATTATATTCAGTATATACTTCTCTGCAATAGTATGGTGTACAATTTAACTACTGCATACATGTAAGTTTATTATGGAAACTTGCCCATTTACTGATAGACTTTCTGAGAACTGTTTGTTCTGATATTTCTGAGACCTATTTAGAGCCATTCTAAATTATCTTAAGTATCAAAACACTTTGAAAGCAGGCTCTTGGTAATATAAATATCAAGTTACTACTTCTTGATAACAAGGATGAGTGAAAAAAGAATCTGTTAGTAGATAATTGTGAAAGCTTAATACTTTTAGAACTTTGAAGGGCAAAGTTGATGCTATTTTCAAAAAGATAAAAGGTTGATCTTGAGTAGCTAAGGTATTGAGGTTTACTGTATGCTTGGCACTGTGCTATCTACTTATGTATATTACTGTCTCAGTCATCTAGTGCTGCTCCAACAGAAATACCACAAGTGGATGACTTTAACAAAGAGAAGTTTATTTCTTCACAGTCCAGTAGGCTACAAGTCCAAATTCAGGGTGTCAGCTCCAGGGGAACGCTTTTTCTGTTGGCTCTGCAGGAAGGTCCATGTCATCAGTCTTCCTTTGGTCTGGGAGCTTCTCTGCGCAGGAACCTCAGGTCCAAAGGACGCGCTCTGCTCCCGGCACTGCTTTCTTGGTGGTATGAGGTACCCACGTGTCTCTGCTCGCCTCTCTCTTTTATATCTCAAGAGATTGCGTTAAGACACTGATCTTGTCAGCCTCATCAGTAAAACCTCATCACAGTGATAGAATTTACAGCACATGAGGAGATCACATATAATCTCATCATAGTGGTGGAGTTTACAACACATGAGGAAATCACACCAGATAACACAATCATACAATACTAGGAATCATGACCTAGCCAAGTTGCTACCCACATTTTTTGGGGGACACAATTCAATCCATGACAGTTACCTTACTTAATTCTCTGAATAACCCTGTGAAATAGGTCATTATTTCATTTTGTAGCTGAGGAAACCAAGACTCAGAAAAAGAAACAATGTGCCCAAAGCTACGCAGGTGGAATCAGGATTTAAACTTTGGAGTCTGATGCCAAAACCTGTGTTCTCTCCACCATGCTAACTTTTTCTCACTAAAAAGCCTACCAGTGACTCTTAGCAATATTATAGGACACATTTTTGCATGTATTTGGGGGTTGGAAGGAGGTTATATGCTTTTCTTCTAGTTCTGGTCGACTGGTGGACTGGCTTGTAGCAGACCAACCCCCCTGACCAGAACAACTAGAAAAGCAGGATGAATTAAAAAAATAAAATTGAAGACATTGGAAAGTACCAGGATAGCCAGGATTTGGGGGGGGGGCCAAGATCCCAAAGAGAAGGCAAGTGAAAAAAATGAGACTGACTGAGCTGCTTTTTCCTTTGAAGCATTTACCAATTTGTAAGTGACTCAGGCTGAGAGGCAGGGCAGTACAACAGAAATTGTCTGGTAAGAAGCTACGCAGAACTGTTGGCAGTCTCAAGATACTGGGGAAATACAAATTAGAGGGTAGGGCCTACTGACGTGGTGGCACTCTGGTAAAGGCATTAACTTCCAGTTGGGACTGCTGAAGTACCGCATTCTAGGAGTAAGGTTAAACCAGATACAGACCAGTCTTACATATACTGAATCCAACCTCTGATTACCTCAATCTGTAATTAGATTAAGGTGATCCGATTCTATTCTAACTGCTTGCCAGAAGCTAAAGAAATCCTTTCTGGAAGAAAATAGCCTCATCCCTGGGTGGCAGGTTCAAACCTACCCATAGGCATCTCAGAAGAAAGTCCTGGTGATCTACTTCTGAAAGGTCAGAGCCTTGAAAACCCTATGGAGCACAGTTCAACTCTGACACACGTGGGGTCTCCACGAGTTGGAATCTACTCAGTGACAACTGGTTTGGTTTTATTCTTTTTTTTATAGTTTCTGTAATTTTTCACACTTAATATCATTCAATCAAAAATTACCAAGCATAATGAGGGATAGAGAAAAAAATAGACATCAAAACAGACCCACAAGTGATCCAGATATTGGAGTTATCAAACTTGGACTTTAACATAACTGTGATCAGTTATTAATAATGTTTAAAAAGTAAATGACAAGATAGAGAATTTCACCAGAGAACTGGAATACGTAAAATGAAAATTCTAGAACTGGAAAATATAATAACAAATTAAGAATGCAGTAAGTAACTTTAACAGCAGATTTCACAAAGCTAGCAGAATATTAGTGATCTGGAATACAGGTCTGTAGAAAATATCCTGTGGGCATTGGAGACAAGAAGGAAGTAAAACAGAACAAAACCAAACCTAAGAGATCTACGAGAAACAATAAAAAGATCTACCATACATATAAATGGAGTTACGGAAGAGGAGAAGAAACAGAATGAGACAGAAACAATATTTGAAGAGATTAAAGATTGAAAATTTTTTCAAAACTTATGGAAGACATAACAATTCAAGAAGTTCTATAAACCCAAGCTGAATAAATTCAAAGAAAAGCATACATCATGATAAAATTACTTAAAACCAGACAAATAGATTAAAAGCAGCTGGGGGTGGTAGTGGGGTGGTAGTGGTGGTGATGGTGGTGATGGTAATTATCTTTAAAAAAGCAACAGTAAGATGGAAACTAACTTCTCGACAGAAAGGGTGAGATCCAGGAGACAGTGGGAAGATATCTTTACAGTGCTGAAAGAAAATATCTGCCAGCATAGAATTCTATACTAAGTGAAAGTGTTTTTCAGAAATGAAGGCAAAATAAAGACAATTCCTACAGTGCAGTGGGTTTCTCTTATATATGGCCTTTCTGGCCTTGAGTTTATTATTCTGCCAAAAAGGGTTGGCTGGACCACAATCTTGCAAGGGATTGGTCGATTACTATGCAAATAGGGTGTAAAACCACTCAGTAGGATTAAGTGACCTTGCAGGAGATTGATCAGTTTGTGGCCCGGCTAGGAGGGCTGTGCTTCGAAATTGATAAGGAGCTTGCCTATAAGCAGCCAAACTGACAGAGGTTTTTAGAGAGGCATTTAGAAAGAGAGAGAAGGAGAGAGCTGTAATATGGGTCACGAGCTGTTACACTGAAGATAGCATGGAATGGTGGCAGCAGTATGAGCAGCAGCAGTAAGAGCAGTGGGACCCACGGGAGCAGCAAACGGCTGCAGTAGTTCTTGCTGGCTCACAGAGAGAGAGTTGAGCACCTTTTCGCAGAGCCAAAAGAGCTGTAACATTTGCCTTAGCAGGGCAGAGGCACAGTGGCAGAGGCCAGGCCCAGAGAGGCCCAGTGGCAGCAGAATTCTTGGCAGCCATGCAGGCCCCTGAGCAGTGTGGTGGTATCCGAGCTGCTAGCATGACAGAGAAGCTGAGAGAGCTGTCCTGGCTGAAAGCTGGGCCTGATTAATGAACTGGATCCTGTCTCCTGAGTTATATCCATTTACTTCCAAGTTGATCCTGATTCTGAGTTGTAGTCTATTTCTTACTAATAAACCACTCAACTGTAAGTACAGTTCATAAGTTCTGTGATATGTTGCAGTGAATTACTGAACCCAAGAGAGGGGAGAAAGAGTACTGAGGGGAGGGGAGAGTAGTTCGTGTCAGGTGATGGAGTGGTACAGCAGTTTGGAGAAGTTGGAAATCTGGGACATCTTTAACGTCTACCTCATAGAAGCCAGCTTTGTGCTGATTCTTATTAAAGAAGTTATTTCCAAACAAAAAAAGGTGATAGAATTTGTTGCCAGCAGACTTGGATTTAAAAACAACAACAACAAAAGCAGAATGATGATTCTAGATGGCAGCATGGAATATAGGAGGGAATAAGGAACAATGAAAACGGTAAATATGTGGGTAAATCTAAATGAATATTGACTGTATAAGATATAATAATAATACCTTGTGGATTTAAAATATGGTAGAATTACAATTTTAATAACAGTAATAAATAACACATATAACAAAAATAATAACATGAAAGGCTTGGGGGAGCTATTCGGAGTTAAAGTGTTTGAAGGTCCCTGTATTGTGCAGGGAGTGGTAAAAGTCATCATTTACGTCATAATCTCATAACTCAAGAATGTATGTTATAATCTGTAGATTAACCACTGAAATAATAGTAGCTAAGTGTATAAACAACAATTTAATGGAGGGGAAAATGGAATAATAGAAAATAATGCAGAAAGAAGCAAGAAAGGAAAGAAAATGCATATCGAAAATGGGACAAATGGAAAATAAATAGTAAGATGGTAAACTTAAACACAAATATATCGATAATTTCATTAAACATAAGTGGACTAAAAATCCAATGAAAAGACAATGATTATCAGGTTGGGTTAAAAACAAACAAACAAAACTATTACATGTTGTTTTCAAGAAAGACACCTATAAGTATACAAACGGTGGAAAGTAAAAAGATGGAAAAAGATATATCATGCAAATATTAGCCCAAAGAAGGTGATGTAGCTGTACTAATATAAGATTAAGTAGGCTTTGAGGCAAGAAATATTACTAAAGATAAAAAAGATTATAATGATAAAAAGATCAGTCCACCCAGAAGATATAGTTATTTCACGTATAAATGCATGTAACTACATAGCTTCAGTCAACATAAAGAAAACAAAAATCCTCACAACTGGACCAGTAAGCAATATCATGATAAACAGAGAAAATATTGAAGTTGCCAAGGATTTCATTTTACTTGTATCTACAATCAACAGCTTTGAAAATGGCATGATAGGGGCATCTTCTGACCTCCTCTAACTTCACAAGGGGGAAGGAGAATCATTATCAGCATCAACAGCCCAAGGCTGGTTCCTATGAGGCAGAGGTCAGACATGCCTCCACCCTTCCAACCTGTTTATCAACTCTAGACACCAACCATCCCTCCCATAGCACTCTCTACTTCTCTACTGGGTTCTATAATTTGTTGCAGTGGCCACACAGAACCTACAGACAATACTCTTGATTATGGAGTTTATTAAGGAAGTGACAAATTACAAGTCAGGTTCAGGAATGTTCAGAATACAGTTCTTCAGTTTGTACAGCCTGTTCTCAGCCATGCCCTCAGGCATGCATTTCTCTGGTCCCTGTGCCCTGCCTGGGCAAGTGTTTACAAAGCTCTTTTAACTCTTTCAGTAAGTGCTCGGAGGCATCCCACTCCACCAGGAAGCCTCTTGCCCAAAGGCATTTAGCTTTCTCACTTAGTGGGCCTGGAAGCCCACAGCACAGTCTCCTGGTTCTGCTGCCTCTACTGCTGCTGCTTCTCGCTCTTGCACCATTGTCTCCGCTGTCTTCCGTGTTACAGCTCTCTCTGTCTCCTGAATTTCGGAGGTTCTCAGTGCAGGGATCCTGGGTCCAAAGGACTCGCTCCATTCCTGGCTTTTCTTTCTTGGTGATTATGAGGTACCCCTTTCCACCTCTGGGATGGCTCGTTTTAAGCCTAACAGATGACAGAACTAACCATCACCTCGTTAGGGTTCTATACACCTTATTTGCATGTTCCCACCCCCACAAGGATGCCATGCACCTTACTTGTATTATTAGTAAGCTATCCAGTCCCCTTGGTGGGCCACAAGCACCTCATTTGCATAGTCCCATCCAGTCATTTGGTGAGAGTTACAAAACTATGGTGAGTAAGACCATATAAAAGTAATCCAATGCACCTCAATGCCCATGGAAGCAGCAGTCAGGAAATCAAACAACGTATTGTATTGGGCAAATCTGCTGAAAAGGACCTCTTTAAAGTGTTAAAAAGCAAACATGTCACTTTGAGGAGTGAGGTGCACCTGACCCAAGCCATGGTGTTTTCAGTTGCCTCACATGCATGTGAAAGCTAAGGAAGACTGAAGAAGAACTGATGCATTTGAATTATGGTATTGGCGAAGAATATTGAATATACCGTGGACTACCAGAAGAACAAATAAATCTGTCTTGGAAGAAGTACAGCCAGAATGCTCCTCAGAAGCAAGGATGGTAAGACATCGTCTCACAAATTTTGAACATGTTATCAGGAGGGACCAGTCCCTGAAGAAGGATACCATGCTTGGTAAAGTAGAGGGTCAGTGAAAAAGAGGAAGACCCTCAAAGAGATGGAGTGACAACAAACAATAATCTATGGATGAATACATACATAGATATGCCAGGAGGTGAGGGAGGGGATAAGGGAGCACACCCACCGGCAGATATAGGTTCCGTGGTGGAAATTTCTTTTTGTTAATTTGTTTATTGTTGTAGTTTAAATGAAGTTTACATTTCAAGTTAGTCTCCCATACAAAAATTAATACATACATTGTTATGTGACCCTAATTGCTCTCCCCATACTGTGACAGCACACTCCTCCTTTCTACCCCTGATTCCCCATGTCCATTCAGCCAGCTCCTAACCCTCTCTTGCCTTCCCATCTCACTTCCGGACAGAAGCTGCCCATTTAGTCTCTTGTATCTACTTGAGTTAAGAGGAAACCCTCCTCACGAGTATCACTTTATGTCCCACAATCCAGTCCAATCCCTGTCTGAAGAGTGGGCCTTGGGAATTGTTTTAGTTCTGGGCTGATAGAAAATCCAGGGGCCATGCTTTCCCGGGTTCCTCTAGTCTCATTCAGATCAGTAAGTCTGGTCTTCTTACTAGAATTAGAGTTCTGCACCCCACCTTTCCACTGCTCCACCAGGGACTCTCTGTTGTGTTTCCTGTCAGGGCGGTCATGGAAATTTCTAAATAAATGACTATAGGTGCTCCTCATATATTAATGTCGACAGTAGAGCACACAAATGGCACAATCAGGAAAACTTCTTAGACATAACTAAAAACTTCATGGAATGTAGTTCCCAGGCCCAAAGATAAAGGACCATAGACTTGGGGGACATCCATGTCAATCAGCACAATATAGTTCTTAAAGACAGTGTTCTATGTCCTACTTCGGTGAGCAGCATCTGGGGTCTAAAAAGCTTGCGTGCAGCCATCTGAGATACAGCTGTCAGTTTCTTCTAGTCTGAAACAGAGGAGAGTGAAAAAAACTAAAGACTCAAGGGAGCAATTAGTCCAAAGGACTAATGAACCACAGAAGAACTAGATGGTACCTTTCTACTACTGCCAACCGTTCTGACTGGGATTACAACAGAGGGTCCTGGACCGAGCGGGGGAAGAATGTAGAACAAAAGATTAAATTCACAAAAAAGACCAGACTTACTGGTCTAACAGAGACTGGAGGAACCCCCGAGACTGTGGCCCCCAGACACCCTTCTAACTCAGAATTGAAGCCGCTTCCGAAGTTCACCTTACAGCCCAAGATTAGGTAGGCCTATAAAACAAACAGTAACACACATGAGGAACGTGCGTCTTAGCTCTATCAAGTATATGAGAACAAACAGGCAACACCTGCCCCAAAACAAAGACAAGAAGGTAGGGAGAGGCAAGAAAACTGGACAAATGGAACTGAGGAACCCTGGGTGGAAAGGGAAAGGAGGAGAGTGCTGACACACTGTGGGATTACAACCAATGTCACAAAACAATTTAAGTATAAACTTGAATGAGAAACTAATTTGCTCTGTAAACTTTCACCTAAGCCAAAAAACCCATTGCTGTCGAGTTGATTCCGACTCATGGCAACCCTATAGGAAAGAGTAGAATTGCCCCATAGGGTTTCCAAGGAGCAACTGGTGGATTCGAACTGCCTACCTTTTGATTAGCAGCCAAACTCTTAACTACTGTGCCACCAGGGCTCCAACTTCCACCTAAAGTACAAAAAAAAGAAAAGGTGGATTGACACAGTGCCTGCAACAATGGGCTCAAACATAGCAACGATTGTGAGGATGGTGCAGAACCAGGCAGTGTTTCATTCTGTTGCTATGAGTCGGAACTGACTTGACAGCACCTAACAACAACATAGCTTCGAAATATGTAGAGGTAAAATTGATATACCTAAAAAGAGAAATAGACAAATCCATAGTCATAGTGGGAGTTTTTTTTTTTTTTTTTAAATTGTGCTTTAAGTGAAAGTTTACAGTTCATGTCAGTTTCTCATACAAAAATTTATACACACATTGCTATGTGACCCTAGCTGCTCTCCCAATAATGTGACAGCACACTCCTTCTTTCCATCCCGGATTTCCCGGGTCCGTTCAGCCAGCTCCTGTCCCTTTTTGCCTTCTCATCTTACCTCTGGACAGGCGCTGCCCATTTAGTCTCATGTATCTCATAGTAGATTTTTTAACAGACCTCAGTTACTAATAAAACAAGTAGACCCAAAAAATCAGTAAGAATATAAAAAAAGTGGACAAATCATTAAGAAAATTAATATAAATGCCGTATATAGAATGCTGCATCCGTAAACATTAGTGTGCACACTCTTTTCAACTATACATGAAACATTCACCAGATTGGTCATATGATGGACCAGTAAAGCAAGTTGTAACACATTTTATATGATTGAAATCATACCGAGTATTTTCTCTGATCATAGTGGAATTAAGCTAGAAACCAATTATAAAAATATAAATAGAAAACCCATAAATATTTGGAAATTAAACATTGTGCATTTTTAAGTAGTCCATCAGTTAAAAACGAAATCTCAGTGCAAATTAGAATATATTTTGAACTGAATGATAATAAGAAAACAACCTATTAAAACTGTGCTGCAACTAAAGCTGTACTCATAGAGGAGTTTATTACATTAAATGAATATATTAGAAAAGAAGAAAGCCTGAAAATCAATGATGTAGGTATCACTAAAAAAGAAAAAGCAATTGAAAGCAGAAAATGTTGAAGAATACAGTAAAGTTCAGAAATTAATGAAATAGAAATCAAAAGTATAGTAGAGAAAATCAGCAAAGCCCAAAGTTGGTTCTTTGAAAAGACTGATACAATTGAGAAATTTTTGGTAAGATAAGAAAGAGTAGTACAAATTACCAGTATCAGAAATGAAAAAATGAACATCACTACAGATCCTGCAGACACTAAAAAATAAGATATTATGAACAACTTTATGCCAATAAATTTGAAAATTTAGATAAAATGGACAAATTCCTATAAAAACGCAATTTACCTAAACTGACAAAGGAAAAATAGCAAATCTGAATAGTGGTTTATCTGTGAATGAAATTGACTCTGTAATGAAAAGTCTTCTCTCAGAAAACCCCGGTCCAGAAGGCATCTCAGTGAAATTTCCCAAATCTTTAAGGAAGAAATAACACTCATCTTACATCCTTAGAGAGCAGAAGAAGGGAAACCATTTCCCAATTCTTTTGTTCAACAATCTTGGTCACCTTACGGAGTTTCCTGTGACCATTACATATGTCTTAGAACTAAAGTTCACCTCCTACCTTTAGTGTGTTAACGGTTCCTTGACATATTTAACACAAGTCAGGTTTTGTTTATTCCCTTTACTCAATTCAGCAAATAGTGCCAATCGCATAAAATCATCTGACCAACTAGCATAGAACAGTATTCTAGAAAAGAAAGCAATTTTTGCTGACAGAATAGTTTATTTCTACCCCCTCCTCTGGAAACTGATGGTCATGTTTAACTTAATATATTTTTGTTTGTTTTTCTCTTGTAGACTCCATTAATAATATACCTCTTTCATTTCCTGATTGACTATGCTGAATTGGTATTTATGGTAAGTAACCTTCCTTATAAAATCTATATGTACCTATTTTTAATTTTATAGTTATTTGTCTTCCTGTTTCTTATGCCTTTGATTTGAATTCCTGAAACTTTGACAGTGTTACGGAAGTGTGAGGAATAATCTTTGACAACTAGCCAGTTCCATTTCCTTATTCTTTTTAGTATTTGGGTTCTGGACTATGTAGTCTTGGATTTTCTAGCTCCAAGACTTCATGATTGGCTTTATTAGTGGTGCTAGTGTGAAGAGAATCCTGAATTTCCTAAGCATTCCACCAAGAGATTCTGTGAGTCATTATGGAAGAGAACATAGACCTAATGAGACTTTCAGGGGCAAGAACCTTCAGTTAAGACAACAGGGCTGTATTTTGAGAGGCATAATAATTTGAAACACTTGCCTAATCTAGGGTTGAAAATCTGTGTCAAAAAATATGAAGGAGGCCCACAGGTTTTCCTTAAAAATTATAATGACTTAATATGTGCTAGGCACTTGACCTACAGCAAGTCTGCAAAACATTGAGTTTCATTCTCATTTCACAGAAAATTTAAGTAACTTGCAATTCCAGAGCAGATGTGTGAGACCAAAATAAAGTGGGCCTAGGTGGGTCCTGTCATGAATTGAATTGTATCCCCCAAAAATATGTTATCAAACTGGCTGGGCCATGATTCCCAGTATTGTGTGGTTGTCCTCCATTTTGTGATTGATATAATTTCCCTGTGTGTTGTAAATCCTCATCTCTCCCTTAGGTTAATGAGGCAAGACTGGATTATGTTGAAGAGGATTAGGGTGGGATGTAATACCCTTGCTCAGGTCATATCCTGATCCAATCAATGTAAAGGGAGTTTTTTGGGGTGTGGCCTACACCACCTTTTATCTTACAAGAGGTAGAAGGAAAGGGAAGCGAGCAGAGAGTGGTCGACCTCATATCACCCAGAAAGCAGTGCTGGGAGCAGAGCGTGTCCTTTGGACCCAGGGTTCCTGCACAAAGAAGTTCTTAGTCCAGGGGAAGATTGATGAGAAGGACCTTCTTCCAGAGCCGACAGAGAGAGAAAACCTTCCCCTGGAGCTGATGCCCTGAATTTGGACTTCTAGCCTACTAGACTGTGAGAAAATAAATTTCTCTTTGTTGAAGCCATCCACTTGTGGTATTTCTGTTACAGCAGCACTGGATAACTAAGGTTCTAATCACCAGGGTTTTCCAGTCAGAACTGTGCCAGGCCCTTATGTTTGGATAGTCAAAGATGGGGCATGTGGTAAAGGGTATAGATTCTGCCTTACTTTGTAAGGGTTTAGTACTGGTTAGTCCACAGCCATCCAGAAACTCCAGGCCCTGGCACCATTCCACTATTCCTATACTAATTGGGTTCTATTTCTTATTGTTTATCTTTCTCTTGACAGATAGCTGATGCACTGACTGCTATTGCCCTGTATTTTGCAATCCAAGACTTCAATAAAGTTGTGGTGAGTAGTCAGTGGGTGGTACAAAGCTGATGGAATTTGGTAACCTGCTTGTCTCTGTAATTACAAAGAATGAAAGGTCATATGTTTAAGGATCCAGCTGCATTAAAATGCCAAGAAGTGGGAGTGAAGCTTTTGGCCTGTTGACTAGCCCTGGAATGACCAAACCCAAACCCACAACACAGCTTTACTAATAGATACAGAAAGGTCAACTAAATCTGTGTAACTTATTAATAACTATTAATATCCACACACATATGTGCAAGTTCAGACTTTCTGGAGTAAGTACAATTTGATGACAGTTATGTTAATGAGGAGCCTTAAAATCTTCCATTCCTTTCACCAGTTTTTCTTTTCAAGGGAAAATGAATATAGCTTTTAACTCAATGTGTTATGTCTATTCCAGGCAAATTGGGTTCCCAATGTAGTTTTTGTTTCCCTGGAGAGAGCAATCTTAACTGAAAAAATTGGCGTGTATTAAATGCTTTTTGAAGAATTGTTAACACACTAGAGGTATCAATGTAAACTTTAGTCCTAATACATATGTATAGCCCAGGAGAATTGCACAGTGGGGCCATTCTCTGGGTTCTGAGAGAGTTAACAGATTAACCATGTGTACTGTCCATGTAGTTATAAAAAAGTTAGCTCCACATAGAAAAGGATGGAATACTCCCAAACTCATTCTAGGAAGCCAGCATAACCCTGATACCAAAACCAGGTAAAGACACCACAAAAAAAGAAAATTACAGACCAATATCCCTTATGAACATTGGCGCAAATATCCTCAACAAAATTCTAGCGCAGAGAGTTCAGCAACATATCAAAAAAAATAATTCACCATGATGAAGTGAGATTTATACCAGGTATGCAGGGATGGTTCAACATTAGAAAAAGTCAATGTAATCCATCACATAAATAAAACAAAAGACAAGAACCACATGATCTTATCAATCGATGCAGAAAAGGCATTTGACAAAGTTAAGCACCCATTCATGATAAAAACTCTCCGCAAAATAGAAATAGAAGGGAAATTCTTCTACATAATTAAGGGTATTTATACAAAGCCAATAGCCAACATCATCCTAAATGGAGAGAGTTTGAAAGCATCCCCTTGTGAACGGGAACCAGACAAGGATGCCCTTTATCACCACTCTTATTCAACATTGTGCTGGAGATTCTAGCCAGACCAGTTAGGCTAGAAAAAGAAATAAAGGGCATCCAGAATGGTAAGGAAGAAGTAAAAGTATCTCTGTTTGCAGATGATATGATCTTATACACAGAAAACCCCAAAGAATCCACAAGAAAACCACTGGAACTAACAGAAGATTTCAGCAAAGTATCAGGATACAAGATAATTGTACAAAAATCAATTGGATTCCTTTACACCAACAAAGAGAACCAAATCAGTACAATTTACAGTGGCCCCCAAGAAGATAAAATAGTTAGGAATAAATCTAACCAGAGACATAAAAGACCTATACAAAGAAAACTACAAGACACTACTGCAAGAAACCAAAAGAGACCTGCCTAAGTGGAAAAACTTACCTTGCTCATGGGTAGGAACACTCAACATTGTGAAAATGTCAATTTTACCCAAAGCAATCTACAGATACAATGCAATCCCGATCCAAATTCCAATGGCATTTTTTAATGAGGTGGAGAAACAAATCACCAACTTCATATGGAAAGGGAAGAGGTCCCGGATAAGTAAAGCATTACTCAAGAGGAAGAATAAAGTGGGAGGCCTCACACTACCTGATTTAGAACCTGTTATACTGCCACAGTAGTCAAAACAGCTTGGTACTGGTACAACAACAGATACATAGAACAATGGAACAGAATTGAGAATCCCAGCATAAATTCATCCACCTGTGAGCAGCTGATATTTGACAAAAGCCCAAAGTTTGTTAATTGGGGGAAAAGACAGTCTCTTTAACAAATGGTGCTGGCATAACTGGATATCCATCTGCAAAAACTGAAACAAGAGCCATACCTCACACCATACACAAAAACGAACTCAAAATGGATCAAAGACCTAAATATAAAATCGAAAACGATAAAGATCATGGAAGAAAAAATAGGGACAACGCTAGGAGCCCTAATACATGGTATAAACACAATACAAAGCATTACTAACAATGCACACACACCAGAAGAGAAACTAGATTTCTGGGAGCTCCTAAAAATCAAACACTTAATGCTCATCAAAAGACTTCGCCCAAAGAGTCAAAAGACAATCTATAGACTGGGTAAAAATTTTTGGCTATGACAAATCCGATCAGCATCTAATCTCTAAAATCTGCAAGATACTGCAAAACCTCAACAACAAAAAGACAAACAACCCAATTAAAAATGGCTAAAGGATATGCACAGGCACTTTGCCAAAGATGACATTCAGGCGGCTAATAGACACATGACGAAATGCTCACGATTATTAGCCATTAGAGAAATGCAAATCAAAACTACAGTGAAATACCATCGCACCCCAACAAGGCTAGCATTAATATAAAAAACACAAAATAATAAATATTGGAGAGGTTGTGGCGATACTGGAACACTTGTAAACTGTTGGTTTGACTGTAAAATGCTACAATCACTTTGGAAATCGATTTGGCATTTCTTTAAAAAGCTAGAAATAGAAGTACCATACGATCCAGCAACCCCGCTCCTTGGAATATATCCTGGAGAAATAAGAGCCGTCACATGAATAGCTACATGCATACCCATATTCATTGCAGCACTGTTCACGATAGCAAAAAGATGGAAACAACGTAGGTGCCCATCAGCAGACGAATGGATAAACAAACTATGGTATATTCACACAATGGACTACTACACAACGATAAAGAACAACGATGAAGCCGTGAAACGTCTTATAACATAGAGGAATCTGGAAGGTATTATGCTCAGTGAATTTAGTCAATCATAGAAGGACAAATATTGTGTAAGACCACTATTATAAGACCTCAAGAAAAGGTTTAAACACAGAAGAAAACATTCTTTGATGGTTATGAGGGTAGGGAGGGAGGGAGAGGGGTATTCACTAACTAGAAAGTAGATAAGAGTTATCTTAGGTGAAGGGAAGGACAGTACACTTTACAGGGGAAGTCAGCACAACTGGACTAAACCAAAGCTAAGAAGTTTCCTGAATACAACCAAACACTGAGGGACAGAGTAGCCGGGGCGGCGGTCTGGGGACCATGCTTTCAGGGGACATGTAGGTCAATTGGCATAACAAAGTTTTTTAAGAAAATGTTCTGCATCCCACTTTGGTGAGTGGCATCTGGGGTCTTAAAAAGCTAGTGAGCGGCCATCTGAGATGCATCAGTTGGTCCCAACCACCTAGAGTAAAGGAGACTGAAGAACATCATGGACACAAGGAAAGTATTAGCCCAAGAGACAGAAAGGGGCACATAAACCAGAGACTTCATCAACCTGAGACCAGAAGAACTAGAGGGTGTTCAGCTACCACCAATGACCACCCTGACAGGGAACACAACAGAGAGTCCCTGACGGAGAATTCAAATTCTAGTAAAAAGACACTTATTGGTTTGATTGAGACTGGAGGGACCCTGGAAGACATGCCCTCCGCACTCTCTGTTAGCCCCAAACTGAAACCATTCCTGAGGCCAACTCTTCAGACAAAGATTAGACTGGACTATGGGATGTAAAATGATACTCGTGAAGAGTGTGCTGCTGCTTTTTTTTTTTCTTTAATTTTTTGTATCGTACTTTAGGTGAAGGTTTACAGAACAAATAGTTTCTCATTACACAGTCAGTACGCATATTGTTTTATGACATTGGTTAACACCCCCACGACATGTCAACACTCTCTTCTCAACCTTGGAGGACCTTTTTTCTTGTTTGGTGAAAATACACATAGCCAAAGATACACCATTTCAAAAATTTCTACATGTACGGTTCAGTGACATCGATTACATTCTTCCAGTTATGCTGCTATTCTTACTATCCTTTTCCAAATTTTTCCATCACCATTATCTTCAACTCACTGCCCCCTAGGCTTCCCATCAAACCTTTTGAGTTGCTGTTGTCAATTTGATCTCCCATAGATAATTCCTTTTTTTTTTTTTTTTTGTACTTTAGATGAAGGTTTGCAGAGCAAATAGTTTCTCTTTGAACAGTTAGTACACATATTGCCCTATGACAATGGTTAACAACCCCATAACACGTCAACACTGTCCTTTCTCAAACTTGGGCTCCCTATCACCAGCTTTCCTGTCCCCTCCTGCCTTCTAGTTCTTGTCTCTGGACTGCTGTGCCTCATTAGTCCTGTTTTGTTTTATGGGGCCGTCCAGTCCCTGGCTGAACGGTGAACCATGGGAGTGACTTCACCATTGAGCTAAAAGGGTATCCAGGGGCCATACTCTCGGGGTTTCTCCAGCCTCTGTCAGGCCAATAAATCTGGTCTTTTTTGTGTGTTAGAATATTGTTCTACATCCTTTTCCAGCTCTGTCCAGGACCCTCTGTTGTGATCCCGGTCAGAGCAGTCAGTGGTGGTAGCCAGGCACCATGGAACTATACTGGACTCAGTCTGGTGGAGGCCTTGGTAGCCATGGTCCATTATCACAAGAATTTTTTTTTTTTTATATTTTATTGTACTTCAGGTGAAGGCTTGCAGAACAAATAGTTTCTCATGAAACAGTAGTACACATGTTGTTTTATGACATTGGTTAACAACCCCACAGCATATTAACCCTCTAACTTCTTAACCCGTTTTTTTTTTTGGTCAAAATATGCATAGCCAAAGATACACCGTTTCAAAAATTTCTACACGCACAGTTCAGTGACACTGACTACACTTGAAAAGTATGCTTCTTAGCTCAAGTAGATGCATGAGACTAAATGGGCAGCTCCTGTTCAGAGGTGAGATGAGAAGGCAGAGAGGGTCAGGAGCCGTTTAAATGGACATGGGAAATCCAATGTGGAAAGGAAGAGTGTGCTGTCACAGTATAGTGAGAGCAAGTAGGGTCATAAAACTATGTATAAATTTTTGTATGAAAGACAAACTTGAATTGTAAACTTTCACTTAAAGCACAATAATAAAAAAAAAAAAAAACTGACTCCATTTCTCCTTGTTTGGCTAGGAGTCACTGAGCAGATTTAGACTGGGTTGGGAGAATGCCTCATCTCATTTGCAATATCTGTTTGTGGTTCATTTTCACTTCTGTTACCGAGTAATAGAACCAGAAATAGCAGTCTGCCTTTCTGTGGCACTCACTGGTCATTAGTAACAAATAAAACTGGTGAATTCTAGAATTTAAATCTTAGAGATTTTAAAAACATTTAGACTGAGGTTCTATTTATAGGCCTAAGGGGTCTATGAAATGATATGAAAAATTGTATGTGTATGTGCATATGACATTTTTCTTAGTAGAGTCCATTGCTATTATTGGTGTTCAAAGAGGTCCTTGACTTCTCCCCTATAAGATTAAGAACTACATTTATAAACTTAGTATTGCTAAGACTAGGGAATGTACATCTTAAACTGAAGGAGTATAACTTGAAAATTTTAAAGGCTGAGGTGATATGCTTTAACAGTTTTCTCTTGAGGGCCAGAGATGAAATAACTGGGCATGAAATTAATAAACTGAGGAATCCAGAAATAAATTAGCAGTTGCTAATTTTTTCCCTTAGATAGATTTTGTTTGTAGACCACGTACACAAGGCGTTGTTGTTAGCTGCGGTCACGTTGGTCCCCGACTCATGGTGACCCCAGGCACAACAGGATTGGATTGGATGATTGTGATCCATAGGGTTTTCATCAGCTGATTTTTTTGGAAGTAGGTCACCAGGCCTTTCTTCCTAGTCTGTCTTAGTCTAGAAGCTCTGCTGAAATCTGTTCATCATCTGTTTTAGCCTGGGTTCTCTAAAGGAGTGAAACCAGTGAAGCGTATATATATATATATATATATATATATATATATATAGAGAGAGAGAGAGAGAGAGAGAGAGAGAGAGAGAGAGAGAGATTTATTTCAAAGGAATGGCTCACACAGTTGTGGAGGCTGGCAAGCCCCAAATCCATGGGTCAGGTGTCAGGCTAGAGGCTTTTCCTGACTCACATGGTTGCAGGGGCTGATAAGCCCAAAAATGGCAGGTGAGGCAGAAGGCTGCTGGCTCTTAGGTTTGTGGGAGCTGGAGAATCCCAAAATCTGCAGGTCAGGCAACAGGCTGCTAGCTCTTGCCTCAAGAATCAGAGGGCAGAGGATAACGAGTAGGATGCAGGACTGAGAGAGCGCGAGCTTTGCCAGAACGTCCATATATATTGGATGCAGGCCACATCCCCAAGGAAACACCCCTTTCAACTGATTTACATCACATCACAAAATGGTGGATGATTACATAGTATTTGCCAAATAACCGAGAATCATGACCTAGCCAGGTTGACACATAACATTAACCATCACTGTATCATAGCAACACAGAAGCCTATGCTATAGTACTTGGGAGTGATGTGTTATAATACCTGCAGCTTACTTTCAAATGGCTTGGCCAAAAAAAGAAAGTATATGTGTGTAGAGATAAAGGAAATGTGGCAAAATGTTAACAATTGGTGTATCTAGGTGTGGGTGTTTAGTGAACTATTCTTCAGCTTTTCTGTAGTTTGAAAGTTTTCAACAAACCAGAAGTACTGTCTTAGGCTGGGTTCTCTAGAGAAGCAAAACCAGTAAAGTGTATAAATATATATATAGAGAGAGATTATATCAAGGAAACAGCTCACGTGATTGTAGAGGCTAGAACGTCCCAAGTCCGTGGATCAGGGTAGAGGCCTCTCCCAAGTAACACAGCAGCAGAAGCTGGCAAGCCCAAGATAGGAAGGTCGGAGAGCAGGGCTCCCACTCACAGGCTGTGCAGATCGACGAATCCCAGGTTCGGCAGATAAGCTGACAGCTCAAGTCCCAAGAACGGGAGATGAGACGACAGGAAGCAGCCGCAGGATCCAGAGAGAGCAAAAAGCCAGAATGTCTGCTTATATACAGATGTGGGCCACACCCCCAAGGAGACTCCCTTTCATCTGATTGGCTACTCATAGTATATTCAGTCATGGGAGTGATTATATTAAAACATGGAGAATCATGGCCCAGCCAAGCTGACACACAATCTTAACCATCACAAGTACCAAACCTGTTGCCGTCGAGTCGATTCCACCTCATAGTGACCCTACAGGACAGAGTGGAACTGCCCCATAGGATTTCCAAGGAGCGGCTGGTGGATTCGAACTGCCAACCTTTTGGTTAGCAGCCAAATGCTTAAACCACTGCATCAGATCTATGTAATCTATATATATCTAACACAAATATATATATATATATGTATATATATTTGTGTTAGATATATACGTATATAACTGTGTGTCTCAATCAGAAATATATATCTATATATATATGATAGTCATATATGCATATATACACAATAAAACCAAACCCATTGTTGTTGAGTCAATTCCAACTCATAGCAGCCTCATAGGACAGAGTAGAACTGCCCCATAGGCTTTCCAAGGCTGTAATCTTTATGGAAGCAGATTGCCACATATTTCTTCTGCAGAGCAGCTGGTGGGTTTGAACCGCCTTAGCAGCCAAGTACTTAACCACTGCGCCACCAGAGCGCTCTTTCTCTCTCTATATATATATGTTGTTATTGTTAGGTGTTGTCTGATTGGTTCCAACTCATAGCAACCCTACGTACAACAGAAAGAAACACTGCCCGATCCTGTGCCATCCTCACAATCATTGCTATGTTTGAAGCCACTGTGTCAGTCCATCTCATCGTGGGTTTTCCTCTTTTTTGCTGACTCTTACCCTTACCAATATCCAAGGGAGGGTTGGTAGCTTTCATTTAAGAACAAGATCAGCCAGATCTTTTCAACCAAAATGTAAAACTGAAATGTGTTTTTTTTTTCCTAAATTTTATTTAGTTGTTTTTGTTGAGAATATGCACAGTGCAGTGTACACCAGTGCAACCGTTTAATTTAGTGTATAGTTTAGTGACAGTGATTACATTCTTTGAGTTGTACGGCCATTCTCACCTTCCTTTTCTGAGTTCTTCCTCCCCCATTAACATAAACTTACTGCCCCCTAAGGTTCTTGTCTAATCTTTTGAGTTGCTGTTGTCAGTTTGATCCCATATAGATAGTTCTTAAGGGAGCATAATGCTCGAAGCAGAACTTTTTTTTTTTTTACTAGTTAAGCTATACTGTTGTTTGGTTTTAAGATTTCTTCAGGGGATATTTTTGGTTTAAAGTTTAAAGATTATCTCAGGGCAGTAGGGTCAGGGGTTCATCTAGCCTCAGTGGCTCCAGAAAGTCTAGAGTCCATGAGAATTTTAAATTCTGTTTGTATTTTTCCCCCTTTTGATCAGGATTCTTCTCTGGAATCTTTGATCAAAATGTTCAGTAATGGTAGCCGAGCATAATCTGGTTCTTCTAAATCCAGTTCTGTTCTCATGGCAAAGGAGGCACTTGTTCATGGAGGCAGTTAGCAACGTGTTCCATATCCTCCTTCTATTCCTGACTCTCCTTTTTCCTCTCTTGCTTCAGGTAATAGAGACCAACTGAGCTTTGGATGCCTGCGTGCAACCTTTTAAGACCCCAGGCACTATGCAGTGAACTAGGAGGTAGAACAGAAGCACTAAACACATTATTAGGCCAGTTAACTGGGATGTCCCATGAAACCATTACCCTAAACCTCCAAAGTAAGGAACCAAATGCCATGAGGTGTTCGGTTGTACAGAATGAAATATGTTTTAATGAAAGATGAAAGTCCATTAGAGATGCTAACATCATATGTATCTATCATATGTATTCCTATTTTTGTCCCCTCAACTCTCAGAAAAATACCACATACACACCCCAATTAAAACATTTTTAATGAGACGAGGTAAAATCTTATGACAGAGTAATAAAACTAGGTTTCAGTTATTTTCCTAACAAAGTCAGCCTTCAGTGTCAGTAGGAGCGATACCTTTAATTTAGAGCACCAGTTATTTTAATTCACTTATGTAAGTCATTTTTTAAAAATGTATGCATTTTATTTTATGCAAATTACCAAACTTTAAAAAAAAAATTGTGATAAATATATAAGTAACAAAACGTGCCACTTCAACGATCTTAATATGTAGAGTTGAATTTACATTGTCCGTTCCCAAATTTCTCCATCATATGTTAATCATTTTTTAATTTATTTGTGTGGGAATTACAGGAATTTTTATTTTTTCTTTGTGTGATTTTAAGGGAAAGAGTGAAATCCAAATGAGCTGTTGCCAGTGTCCCATTTTTTAGCACTCCAAGACATTGTTATTCCCAAGAATGAATTATTGTTTTGGAATATTTTTGCTTTCTGTTCTCAGGTAGCCTATTAGGTTCCTTGGTCAGAATAAGAGTTTTATTTTCCTGTGTTAAAAATTAGCTTATTCTAAGTGGTAGATTTTGATGATACTAACATACTGACATATTACTATTGATTTGGATAGAATATCAGCACATCTTCCTCTAAATCTTCCCCACTTTGTTAAAATTGGCCCATATTTTACAGCACATCTTCCATGCTTATGGAAGCATGTTAGTATTGCTAGTGATTAATATGACTGATTGATTGTGACCAGTTGATTATCATAGCATTTTATGACAAAAACAGTACTAGTCTAGGTTGTATGACTCACTCTGACCTCTGCTGAGATCATACTTCCTATTTGAAACTCAGAATGCAATTTGGAAAGCTGCAGGTGGTGTGATACGGAGAGATATAAGAACCTGTATTCCTTTGATGTAATTAGGGGGTTGTGAACTTGGAGTATAGGCTCCTGAATTTGGAATGTACTGAGACCAACAATTGGAGATGGGGTTGGGGTTGAGTCCTCCCTTCTGCACCATGGTTTTTAGGGATCTATTTGGGTGTAGAAACAGCTTCAGTGATTAGAAAAAGCTCTTTATTTGAAGTAGGGGAATTATGTCCCTGCAAAATCAAAGCTTCCAAGGAACAAGCATGTGGGAGTGGGTAGAAAAATAACATACATATAAAAACGTGTAGAGACATCTGCTTACAACTTAATTAATGATCACAAAGGTAACACACCCATGTAACTATCCTTCAGGTCCCCCCCTTTTTTTTTTAAAATATATATATATATATATATATATATATATATATATTTTATTGTATCTCAGGTGAAGGTTTACAGAACAAATAGTTTCTCATGAAACAGTAGTACACATATTGTTTTATGACATTGGCTAACAACCCCACGACACGTCAGTCAACCCTTTGCCTTCTCAACCTTTTTTTTTTTGGTGAAAATATATGTAGTCAAAGATACACCATTTCAAAAATTTCTACATGCACAGTTCAGTGACATTGACTACGCTCTTCCAATTGTGCTGCTATTCTCACTTTAGATGAAGGTTTATAGAACAAAATAGTTTCTCCTTAAACAGTTAGTACACATGTTGCCCTATGACAATGGTTAACAACCTTACAACACATCAACACTATCCTTACTCAACCTTGGGTTCCCTGTCACCAGCTTTCCTGTCCCTTTCTGCCTTCTAGTTCTTGTCCCTGGTCTCTTTTATTGTGAGTTAGAATTTTGTTCTACATCCTTCTCCAGCTCCGTCCAGAACCCTCTATTGTGATCCCGGTCAGAGCAGTCAGTGGTGGTAGCCGGGCACCATCTAGCTGTACTGGTCTCAGTCTGGTGGAGGCCTTGGTAGCTGTGGTCCATTAGTCCTTCGGACTAATCTTTCCCTTGTATCCTGTTCTCTTCATTCTCCCTTGCTCCCGAAGGGATGAGACAAGTGGAATATCTTAGATGGGGGCTCCCAGGCTTTTAAGACCCCAGATGCTACTCACCAAGGTAGAATGTAGAACATTGCCTTTGTAAACTGTGTTATGCCAGTTGAGCTAGATGTTCCCCGAGACTATGGTCCCCACAGCCCTCCGTCCAGCAATTCAGTCCCTCAGGGAGTTTGGATGTGTCTATGGAGCTTCCATGACCTTTGCTTGTACAAGTTGTGCTGCTTTCCCCAGTATTGTGTACTGTCTCACCCTTCACCCAAGGTACCACTTATCTATTGCCTATTTAGTATTTCCCCCCAACCCCTTCCATCCCTGGTAACCAACAAAGATTGTTACATTTTGTGTGTGAACTTTTTCATGGGTTTTTACAATAGAGGTCTCATACAATATTTATCCTTTTTGATCGACTTATTTCACTCAGCATAATGTCCTCCAGTTTTATCCATGTTATGAGATGCTTCACAGATTCATCATTGTTCTTTCTCCTTGCATAGTACTCCATTGTGTGTATGTACCATAATTTGTTTATCCATTCATCTGCTGATGGGCATCTAGGTTGTTTCCATCTTTTTGCTATTGTGAACAATGCTGCCATGAACATAGGTGTGCATATGTCTATTCGAGTGATGACTCTTATTTCTCTAGGATGTATTCCTAGGAGCGGGATTGCTGGATCGAATGGTATGCCTGTTTCTAGCTTTCTGAGGAAGCGCTATATCATTTTCCAAAATGGTTGTATCATTTTGCATTCCCACCAGCAGTGCGTAAGAGTTCCCATCTCCCCGCAGCCCCTCCAACATTTGTTATTTCCAGTGTTTTTGATTCGTGCCAGTAATGCCGGGGTGAGATGGTATCTCATTGTGGTTTTAATTTGCATTTCTCTAATGGCTAGTGATCGCGAGCATTTCCTCATGTGTCTGTTGGCCACTTGAATGTCTTCTTTGGTGAAGTGTCTGTTCATTTCCTTTGCCCATTTTTTAATAGGATTATCTGTCTTTTTGTTGTAGAGGTGTTGGATTTTCTTGTAGATTATGGAGATTAGACCTTTGTCTGACATGTACTGTCCAAAAATTTTTTCCCAGTCTGTAGGTTCTCTTTTTACTCTTTTGGTGAAGTCTTTTGAAGAGCATAGGTGTTTGATTTTTAGAAGATCCCAGTATCTAGCTTATCTTCTGGGGTTTGTGTGTTTATGGTTATGGTTTGTATACTATTAATGCCGTGTATTAAGGCCTGTAGCATTGGTCCTATTTTTTCTTCTATGAACTTTATAGTTTTTGGCTTTATATTTGGGTCTTTGATCCATTTTGAATTAGTTTTTGTATACGGTGTGAGGTATGGGTCCTGTTTCGTTTTTTTGCAGATGGATATCCGCTTTTGCCAGCACCATTTGTTAAAAAGACTGTCTTTTCCCCATTTGATGGACTTTGGGCCCTTGTCGAAGATCAGGTGACCGTAGGTGGATGGATGTACATCTGGGTTCTCAATTCTGTTCCATTGGTCAATGTACCTGTCATTGTACCAGTACCAGGCTGTTTTGACTACTGTAGCTGTATAGTAGGTTCTGAGGTCAGGTAGTGTGAGTCCTCCAACTTTATTCTTCTTTTTCAGTAGTGCTTTACTTATTCGGGGCTTCTTCCCTTTCTGTATAAAGTTAATGATTAGTTTTTCCATCTCTTTGAAGAATGTTGTTGGTATCTGGATCGGGATTGCGTTGTATTTGTAAATTGCTTTGGGTAAAATTGTCATTTTCACAATGTTGAGTCTACCTGTCCATGGGCATGGTATGATTTTCCATTTATGTAGATCCCTTTGGGTTACTTGCAGTAGTGTTTTGTAGTTTTCCTTGTATAGGTCTTTTACATCCCTGGTTATATTTATTCCTAAGTATTTGATCTTTTTAGGGGCTATTATAAATGGTATTGTTTTCCTGATTTCCTTTTCATCGTTCTCCTTACTGGTGTATAGCAATCTAACTGATTTTTGTATGTTTATCTTGTATCCTGCTACTCTGCTGAATCTATTAGTTCCAGTAGATTTCTTGTGGAGTCTTTAGGGTTTTCTCGGTATAGTATCATATCATTCAGAAACAGGGACAGTTTAACTTCTTCATTACCAATTTGGATGCCCTTTATTTCTTTTTCTTGCCTTATTGCTCTAGCTAGAACTTCCAGCACAATGTTAAAAAGGAGTGGTGATAGAGGGCATCGTTGTCTTGTTCCTGTCCTTTAGGTCACTTTTAACCTCTCCTGTGAGCTCCTTATATCTCATCATTGTCAAGGCTGTTGTTATATAAGTAGAAATATTTATCTTCGGATTTGTACTACCAAACCTCTTTTATTTTTATACTCCTGATGTTTTCTTTTTCTTGGAGTACTAATGGCGCACTGATTAAGAGCTCAGCTGCTAGCCAAAAGGTCGGCAGTTCAAATTCACCAACTGCTCCTTGGAAACTGTGTGGGGCAGTTCTGCTCTGTCCTGTAGGGTCACTATGCTTTGGAATCGGCTCAACGGCCACGGGTTAGTATTTTCCTCGTATATATAATTTTTCATTTTCCTTAGTTTTTAGTCAACTTCCTGTCTCTAGCTGGATGCAATGGGGATTTTTTTTTTTTTAATTGTATTTCAGGTGAAGGCTTACAGAACAAATAGTTTCTCATGAAACAGTAGTACACATATTGTTTATGACAATGGTTAACAACCACACAACATGTCAACCCTCTAACTTCTCAGCCTTTTTTTTTTTTTGGTGAAAATACACATAGCCAGAATACACCATTTCAAAAATTTCTACATGCTCAGTTCAGTGACATTGACTACGCTCTTCCGATTGTGCTGTTATTCTCACTTAAGATGAAGGCTTACAGAACAAAATAGTTTCTCATTTAACAGTTATTACAAATGTTGCCCTATGACAATGGTTAACAATCTCACAACACATCAACAATATCCTTACTCAACCTTGGGTTCCCTATCACCAGCTTCCTTGTCCCCTTCTGCCTTCTGGCCCTTGTCACTGGACTGCTGTATCTTGTTAGTCTCATTTGGTTTTATGGGGCTGTCCCTCCCAGGCTGAATGGTGAACCTCGGAGATAACTTCACCACTGAGCTAAAAAGGTGTCTGGGGGCCATACTCTCGGGGTTTCTCCAGTCTCCTTTAGGCTAGTAAATCTGGTCTTTTTTTTGTGAGTTAGAATTATGTTCTACATCCTTCTCCAGCTCTGTCCAAAACCCTCTGTTGTGATCCTGGTCAGAGCAGTCAGTGGTGGTAGCCGGGCACCATCTAGCTGTACTGGACTCAGTCCGATGGAGGCCTTGGTAGCTGTGGACAGTTAGTCCTTTGGACTAATCTTTTCCTTGTATCCTGTTCTTTTCATTGTCGCAATGGGGATTTTTTGAAGGGATTTTGTTTGTGCTCGGGGGAGCTGGATATTGGGCCTATGAGATTGTGCTGTGTGATTGAGAGACAAAAAGAGAGGTAACAAAGACTCTGGGGACCCTACCCTCCTGGAGAGTCTTCTTTCATAAAGTCCTTCTGTTTTAAAGTGTTTTTGAAGACTAGAGTTACAAGGAAGTACTTTTCTTTCATTGCTGGCACCGTGTCACCTTTGCCTAGGGTCTGTACATCTTTAGCTTCCTTCATTTCTCACTGCAGCACTGCTGGCTGGCTTTCAGCCTGGGGAATCCCTCTGCATTCCCACCTGTCTTTCTGGCTGCCCCTGGGCGACCTTCCTGTTGCCTTCTAAGAGCCTTGTTTTGGGATCTTACACCCTCCAGGCAGCCTTCTTTTTGCCTCAGATCTCCAGAACCCTTAGCTAGGGACCACCTTCCTTCTACCATTGCTGCAGGTGTCCTCACTAAGCTTTGTTTGCTGAGTCAGTACCTTTCTCCCTTGATAAAATTGCTTTATATTTTGCCCTTTTAATTAAACAACTGTAACTGAATGGCAGCAGAAATCTTACTGATGATCATTCCTGCCACTTAACTATCTAAAGTCTCTGCCAACTGTGAGAACAGAGGTGGTGAAAGAAAGGTTTTTGAAGTTCTAGTTTTCTGATTAAGCCTCTACCTAAACCTGTGCAAGAAATCTGGAGTATTTCTATGATGACCTCTTGACTTTGTTTTAAACTGAAAGATGCTCTTTTAAAATATTATTTAAAATTAAAATTTTTTTAAATTGCGAAATACCCAAGACGTGCAAAAATGTATGAAGAATACTATACTATAATACATACTTGTGACCTTGTTTTCAGCTTAAAAAATAAAACATTACATGTACAGTTGCCTCTCTCTGATAGTTTCATCTCCTCTCCCCCTCCTCTCAGTAAGGACTGTTCTGAATTTAGTGTTTTATACTCTTACTATATTTGTATGTATTCCTAAATAACATAATATTATTTTGCATGCTTTTAATAAATGGTACAAGGCAATATGTATTCTATTGTGGTCTGCTTTTTTCATCATTAAATCTTTAATCTTGCGCAGATAGTTAGGTGCTTGCTACCTTGGCTCCTCTGAAATACTGTGTTTTCCAAAATATTGCAGCATTGATTTTATACAGTCTAAGTAAGATTCTCTGACCATTAAGTTAGCAGGCTATCCATTTTAGGTTCAGAGGCTTTTTCCATCTGTAATATAACCCATGTTTGCTTCTTGTACAGTTGCCCAACCTTTTTTCATTCTCAAAACACACCCATGAACTTGTTAGGACACACCAGGGGAAGGTGAGAGCTTTCTAGCCTCATCCCATTCCCTCTTAACTCTCCAGCTGCCCTGCCACACCTAGCCCTCCTCCTTCTCTTCACCATGGTCATTTCCCCCTTCCTCTGTGGAAGTAAAAACTTTAAAAAGGAGAGTGAGGAAAAAAACCCAAGATATTGTGACGTTCACAGTATCATTCCACTTTGTGTGAAAATATTTTGCTACACTGATGGAACTTTGGAACTTAGGGCACTGATGATAACTCTTCAAAATGGCTAAGAAGTTTACTTTATTGCTCAGTCATTCATTCAGTCATTCACCAGGTATTTATTGATTTCTCACTGTGCCAGGTGTTGGGAATACATGGTAAGCATATAGACATGGTCCCTGCCCTCATGGAACTCGTAGTCTAGTAAGGGAGACAGAAATTAGTCACATAATCCTATGAGTAAATAAAACAGTTATACCTGTAAACAGTGCTATGAAAGCTTCTATGTTAGGAGGATTTTACTTAGTCTCGGGAGGTCAAATATGCCTTCTTGAGAAAGTGGCAATTTAGCTGAGATCTAAAGATTGTGTGGGAGTTAACTAGGGGAAGAAGAGAAGAGATTGTTCCAGATCAAATGCAAAGGTCTGGGAACAGGAGGGACATGGCATGTTCATGGTGCTGGAACCCAGAAAGTGGGAGGGGAGTGGGTATGAGATGAGCCTAGAGAGGTAGGGCCTGTCCAGCAGGGCCAGGTGGGCCATGGAAAGGATTTTCGTCTTCTTTATCCTAAATGCAATGGGAAGTAATTTGTTTCATGTGTTTTGCCATTTTTTTCCAGTTTAAAAAGCAGAAACTCCTCTTAGAACTGGACCAGTATGCCCCAGATGTGGCCGAACTCATCCGAACCCCTATGGAAATGCGTTACATTCCTCTGAAAGTAGCCCTGTTGTAAGTATTCCGTCATAAAACAGGGCTCAATGCCAACAAATGCAAGGAAAATCTGATGAGATTTTCCCATGTTGTTTGTTGTATTTTTGAGATTTGCAATCTTAATCATCAAGTATTTGCAGTAGTTCTGTTGTACAACTGGGTTCTGGCCAGCAAAAAACACAGAGCCATTCTGTCTCTGTTGGGACAAAGACTCATACAGGGACGTGCACAATCAAACCTTTCACGAATGCTTTTTGACCCGGTACTGATCTGGGCTCCAGCCCACTTGTAACCAGTGTTTCTACAAAAAAGTTCTTCATGTTTGATATATCGATTGAATAAAATTCTGATCTTTATTGGTTGCTTTTTTCAAGCAGCTCCTATGTTTCTTGTACTATTTAATCTCCCTTTTGTAATTCAGAAAACTGAAGTAAGTGCCAAATTTTAGACCCATCCCAGCTGGGTGACCAGTATGGAAGGGTAGAACTTACTGAGGCTCTGTGAAAGAATTCTCTAGGAGTACCCAGTGCTGCCAGTAAGTTTAATTCTTTCAGGCTATTCCTGTTTATATTCCTGTGATAGGCAAATGTGAATAATTATTCAGTCAACTAATAGTCACTGAGTATTAATAATATGCTAGTTTCTAGGAATACACAGTAAACAAGACGGACAAGTTTCCTCTTGGAAAAATATGACCGTAGAACTTCAGAATTAGAAGGGGCTTTATGGGGACGGTTTATTGAACCCTCTGCCTTATGTGTGAATCTTAGTATCCCAGATAGGTGATCATGCAGTTTCTTCTTGAAGATCACGTGGTATTTAGAATTGACTTTTTCTCCCTCACTAAACAGTTTTGGGGTATCAGTTCACATCTCTGTATTTCAGAAATATTGGTGGGATCTACCTACTAGAACCAGAGGTTTCGCAGCATTATGAATCCCTTATGGATGCATATGTCTCTAGGAGGTAGTTTTGTAATAACAGCAGCCATTTCTTTGAAGATTGTGTAACAAGCCTATCTATAATTGCTGAAAAAAAAAATTTACTAGGCCTGGCTTTAGAACTGTAATCTTAACAGCTCTGGGAGGTACTGGATTTAAGATCTTTATTTGTGGATAATAGTTATAATCTCTTCTTGAGACACTGGTGTTTTTCTTCCTATCTGATAATTATGTAACTAGTCTCCCTTTTCACTTTGTCTGTCAGGAAACTCAGAGCTAGATTTGAAGCTGATTATTGCAGTGCTGTAGAAGACTCTACTCGGGTTTTTCCCTGGCCTTTACTTTCTTACATTTTTCCCTGGTCTTGATTCTTTATTTTGCATTATATATTTTCTTTTTAGCTACCTCACATCCTTTGTGGAAGCAGAGTAGAAATAAATAAAAATAATATCCATCATGACTATCTAAGATTTTCCTACCCACAGTCATTTCAAATTCATATTCTCAGTCCATTCCTTCCCACCTCAGGAAAAGACTAGGTGTTCTGGCTTATTCCCAGTGAAGGTCAAGCTGTCCCGTGAAGTTCTATAGCAGCTGGCTTGTTGAATATGGCAGATGCTTATTCTGCCTTTGGAGCCTGGCTCATTGGATACTGCTTGACTACCAAGAGGGCTAAATCTAAGCTGCTGTTCTGACCTCTTGGATTGGTGTAACCTGTGTCAGAGCTTAGAAACCTGGTTGAGAAAAAAAAGTACTTTCCTGATTTTTCAGAGACAGCTATAGCCATTCTTAAGATATGTCGCTTTGTGGGAATTGGTAAGAGTGTTATCATTTTTAAAGTCTGAAGTAGTAGAAAGAACATAGATTTTAGAGTTAGAAAGACCTGCTTTTCAGTGTCTTTACTAGCTTGTGAAACCTTGGGCAAATTACTTAACTACTGAATGTCATTTTCCTCATCTGCTAAATGGGAATGTTATTGCTAGTGTATAGGATCTCTATAATGATTAAATGTGATGGTTTTACATATACCAAATGGCACAGAATAAACAGTCAATGTTTGGTACCTTTTAGTTACTGACCCCAACCCCCACTTCATTCTCTTTTACTTGAGAAGACTCAAATAAAAGAGAGTGAGGTAAAAGAGAAGAATCTGCCTTCCTTTGAGTATGCTTTTAATAAATCTTCTTGAACTTCCTGGCTGTGGTGGCCAAAACTTTCTGGTTCATGGACCAGGATTACTAATGCCAAATATGTGTGTTCTTCCCCAGCTATCTCTTAAATCCCTACACGGTCTTGTCTTGTGTTGCCAAGTCTACCTGTGCAATCAACAACACCCTCATTGCTTTCTTCATTTTGACCACAATAAAAGGTAAGGCCTTGAAGGAAGAGTATGAAGCTCAGTTCCTGATTTGTGCAGAGTTTTGTAACACTTATGTGCCATGGCTTTTTGTTTTAAACAATGCAACATTTAACATTTTTAAAAGTTACATAGCTAATATAGGATTATTATAGAAAAATTAGAAAATTTAAATAAGCCAAGAGAAAAAAAAATAATGAAAGCATCCTGGAGTTCTACCTCTCACAGAGTCACTGTTAACATAGTTAAAAAAAAAAAAAAAGTTCTAGAAGACTTATAATGAGAGTAGCAGTCCTCTGCCTCTCTCTGCCCATCCCCAGTTCAAGTTCTTTGAAACAGTTACTTTCTGGCTTTTGCTGGTATTTACTCCATATTTCTAAATAAGATCTCATATTGCTATTTTCTAGATTATGAATTGTAGACTATCTATTATTGTTCTTGTTTCTTTGCCCCATTATCCTAAAGGAGTTACATCACAGTTTTGAGTCAATCAGTTTTTATTGAAACCTATATTTTATGACAGTATATGTATTATTCACTGCTGGGCAAAGTAGTAACTATGATTACTTTTCCTTTGTTGTACATACATAATCTTTTAATTTTATTTTTAATAATTATCTTTCTGTGTTTGTTGATTTGTTTAGTTTTTTGTGCCAATCACTATTTTTTCCCCAGTGCTCTACTAGACCTGTCAAGTGCTTAACAATGGTTTTTCCAAACGCTTAAACACATCAAATAGTATGTTAGTTCCATTATTTTTCTGTAGACCTCTGTCACACATATTTCATTCTGCCCCAATCTGTCCTAGTTGTTCTCTGGCCTGGTGTAAAACTGTCAGGCTGGGACTTCATAATTCTCTTATGCTGCATCCCTTCTTTCCTGGATTCCTTCTCTCCTTTATTAATTTTCTCAGTTTGCTAAAGTACTTTCTCTGGTAGCTTTCTAAAAAAGGCTGTTGAGATATTATATATTTTGAGTCATTGCATGTCTGAAAAATATCTTTGTTCTACTCTAATACCAAGTTAATAGTCTGGCTGAGTATAGTATTTTACACTGAAAAATTTTTCTTTCAGAATTTTGAAGGCATCGCTTCACTGTCTTCTAGCATCCTGGTTGCTAATGAGCTGTTTGATGCTATTATATATAATCTGATTTTTCTTCTGAAGGCCTTTAGAAACTTCTCTTTGTCTTCAATGTTTTGAAATTTCGTGAGGCTGTGCCTTGATATGGATTTTTTTTTTCCTTCATTATGTTGAGTACTTGATAGACCCTTTCAATCTGGAGACTGATGTCCTTTAGTAACAGAAAGTATTCTTGTACTATTCTTCAAATTCTTTCTTTATTTTCTCTATCCTCTTGTTTTGAACTTCTATTGGATGTTGGACTTTCTTTTTTTAATAATTTATTTTTTGTTGAGAATATACATAGCAAAAAATACACAATTCAGGTTTCTACATGTACATAGTGACATTGATTACATTCTTCAATTGTGCAACCATTCTCACCCTCCTTTTCCGAGTTGTTCATCCCTCATTAACATAAACTCACTGCCCCATAAGGTTCCTATCTAATCTTTCAAGTTGCTGTTGTCAATTTGATCCCATATAGATAGTTCTTAAAAGAGCACAATGCTCAAAGCAGACATTCTTTACTAGTTAAGCTAAACTATTGTTTGATTTTAAGACTTCAGGGGATATTTTTCATTTAAGGTTTAAATACTATCTCAGGACAGTAGTTTCAGGGATTCATCCAGCCTCCATGGCTCTAGAAAGTCTGGAGTCCATGAGAATTTGAAATTCTGTTTTGCATTTTATTCCTTCTGATCAAGATTCTTCTATGGAATCTTTGATCAAAATGTTCAATAATGGTAGCCGAGCACCATTCAGTTCTTCTAGATCCAGTTTTTCTCGTCTCATGGCAAAGCAGGCAGTTGTTCATGGAAGTAAGCCACACATTCCATTTCTTCCTCTGATACCTGACTCTCTTTCTTTCTCTGTTGCTCTAGGCAAATAGAGACGAATTGTTGTGCCTTGGGTGGCCCTTTGCAAGCTCTTAAGACCCCCAGGCACTATGCAACAGAAGTAGGAGGTAGAAAAGAAGCACTAAACACGTTATTAGGCCAGTTAACTGGGATGTCCCATGAAACCATGATGCTAAATCTCCAAACCAAGGAACCAAATTTCATGAGGTGTTTGGTTGTAAATAAGCAGCCTCGGCAGCTACTCTTCTTTTTTTGTCAATGTTGTAAATATATCTATCACACAACTTTTGCCAATTTGGACTTTCTTAATTGCTCTAATTTTCATATTTTATTTTCTATTCATTTTTCCATCTTTGACTTATTTCCTTTTGATATTTCTTTGTATTTATCTTCTGTTGAATTTTTTATTTGATTTATCATATTTTTAAGTTCTTTCTTGGTCTCTGGTTGTTTCTTTGAAGCATCCTATTCTTATTTTATTGCCAGAATGTCCTCTTGTATCTCTGATTTTTTTTTTTTTTTTCAGTTTCCATCTGTTCTAAGCATAGTCTGTGTCCACTTGATCCTTTTGTTGTTGTTTTCTTGTTTATTTTGGACTGTTTCATGTTGGAAGATTTTCTCTTATGCGTGGTGATCTTTGGCTATGTGTTTATATTTAAGAGTTAAGCACTAACATGTTGATGGGAGAATATGCGTGGGCAGGGCTTCTTGACTGATCATCCTCTCTGTAGGGAGGTCAAGCATTGGGCTGGCCTTTTTTTGTTGGAGGTACCCCTATGTAATCTAATGTCAGAACTCATCTAAATTCCTGAGGGGTAAGAATCAGGATCAGCACAAACCTGGTTCCTGTGAGGTGGAGGTCAGACATACCTCCATTCTCCAACTTGTTCACCATTTCTGACACCAGCTGTTTGTGTCTCCCTACCCCGGCACTCTCTACTTCTCTGTTGGTCCATAATTCATTGCAATGGTCACACAGAACTCACAGATCATACTTTAAGTGGTTTATTAAGGAAGTAACAGTCTGTAATTCTGGATCGGAATCAACTTGGAAGTAACAGGCTACAACTTGGAATCAGGAACAAGAAGCACACAGACAAGGCCTGGAAAGCTCCCCCAAGGCAGAAAGCATGTCCTTCCCTTCTTCAGTGCAGGACAGCTCTCTCAGCTCCTCTCTGTCCTGCAAGCAGGCAGGCCTTTCTCTCAGCCATGCATGCCCCCTCTTGGCTGTGTATGCACCGTCTCGGCTGTGCATGCCCCCATCATCCGTGTGGGCCTCTCTGCCTTTGGCCTTCCCACTGTCAGCCTCTCCACTGCTAACTGGCCCAGCTCATAGCCAGTGTAGCAGCTTGCTCAGGTCTCTTAAACTGCTTTCCTAGCAGCAGCTTTCTGCTGTCGCCGCCACTCTGCTGCAGGCCCCCTTCTGGGCTTCTTGTTGTCTTCAGCGTTACAACTCTTTTTAGGAAGTTCTTCACCTCCTCTCCCTCTACTTCTGCTCTCTTCTTGCCTCTGACGAAACCTCTGTGAGGTTGGCTGCTTATATAAGCCGACTCCTTGTTCATTTCAAGGTGTGGCCCTCCCAGCAGGACCATGATACAGCCAATTCCCTGGGTGGACTGCAAGTCACTCAGTTTCTGTAGTAAGCAAACCAGTCCCTGCAATGTGCATAAAATAGACCAGTCACAGGGCAGACTGCAGCCCAGGGCTGGACAAAAAGTATCAAACCATCAAGTTGTTTACAGTTTACCCCGGAAATGTCAATCAACCTGGACAAAAGTAACAAACCCTCTGGGGTAGAAAGCAACCTGGGAGAACACCCCCTGCCCCGCCACCCAAAGAGCTAGAGCAAAGGTAACTGCTTAGCGTTTAGGGGGAAGAAATCCCCCAAGGTGTATTTGCAAAGAACCAAGGCAAAAGGCCACGTAAAGGGACTCATTTCCCAACACCTTAAATGTCATCATCTATAGCTTTTATTTTCCTCTGAAATTATTCAGCTTTTCTAGAGAGAAATTCTCCAGTTTTCTATAGAGGTGGCATAGTTGTGGTTGGGGTGAGATGGGGGTGCATATGACTTGCTGCTGGAGTTTTGAGAGCAGAAACAGGGACGTAGCCTGATTTTAGCCTATAGACTTCCATGTGATCTCATTGCCTTTCAGCCCATATCTCTCCTCAGCCTATCACTGTGCTTAGTATCCCATATGCGTGTGCCTCTTTAGTTAATTTTCTCTGGAACTGGCCTGTGGTCTCTTGGGGGTAAGAGAGAAAGTCAGGCGGCTGGGATGTGTAGGGATAATCACCTGGCTGCAAATAGGTGGGCTGATATTTGGGGTTCTGACTGGTCTGTATATAAACTTTCTGCTTGATTTTCATTTCTGTACGTCGCCTCCACCTTGTATAGTACCTGATGCCTTTAGGTGCTGAATTTCTCAGAAGTTTTGTGGGGTGAATTGGCTTGATTTTTTTTTTTTTTAATTGTACTTCAGGTGAAGGTTTACAGAACAAATAGTTTCTCATGAAACAGTAGTACACATATTGTTTTATGACATTGGTTAACAACCCCACAACATGTCAACCCTCTCCCTTCTCAACCTTTTTTTTTTTCTTTTTTTTTTTTGGTGAAAATATACATAGCCAAAGATACACCACTTCAAAAATTTGTACATGCACAGTTCAGTGACATTGACTATGCTCTTCCAATTGTGCTGCTATTCTCACTTTAGATGAAGGTTTACAGAACAAAATAGTTTCTCATTAACGGTTAGTACACATGTTGCCCTATGACAATGGTTAACAACCTCACAACACATCAACACTATCCTTACTCAACCTTGGGTTCCCTATCACCAGCTTTCCTGTCCCCTTCTGCCTTCTAGCCCTTGTCCCTGGACTGCTGTGCCTCATTAGTCCCATTTGGTTTTATGGGGCTGTCCACTCCCGGGCTGCACAGTGAACTTCAGAAGTGACTTCACCACTGAGCTAAAAGGGTGTCTGGGGGCCATACTCTCGGGGTTTCTCCAGTCTCCTTTAGGCCAGTAAATCTGGTCTTTTTTTTTGTGAGTTAGAATTTTGTTCTACATCCTTCTCCAGCTCTTTCCAGAACCCTCTGTTGTGCTCCCGATCAGAGCAGTCAGTGGTGGTAGCCGGGCACCATCTAGCTGTACTGGACTCAGTCTGGTGGAGGCCTTGGTAGCTGTAGTCCATTAGTCCTTTGGACTAATCTTTTCCTTGTATCCTGTTCTCTTCATTCTCCCTTGCTCCCAAAGGGATGAGAGAAGTGGAGTATCTTAGATGGCCGCTCACAGGCTTTTAAGATGCCAGACGCTACTCACCAAGGTAGAATGTAGAACATTGTCTTTATAAACTGTGTTATGCTAATTGAGCTAGATGTTCCCCGAGACCATGGTCCCCACAGCCCTCCGCCCAGCAGAACTGGCTTGATTTTTATTGGTATTCCTCTCTGCAGGCCATTGAGCTGTAATTTCTTCCACTTCGTTAAGTCGTTTATCCCTCTTCCATTTGTTTTATGTTTTCCAGTAATGTGTTAAAATTTATTTTGCTGTTATGTCTTCGTCTTTTTTTTGTGGTTTAATACTGGTTTTATTCCTTTATTGCCATTTTAGTGCGTTTTTCAGTGGGAGAGGTGATAAACACATGATCATTCTACCATTTAAAAAAAAAATAATATTTTATTGTGTTTTTGGTGAAAGTTTACACAGTAGATTAGGTTCCCATTTAACAATTTCTATACAGATTTTTCGGTGATATCAGTGACATTAGTTTCCTTTTTCACAGTGTGTCAAAGTTATTTCTGTTCTGGTTGTTCTGTTTCCAGTAATCTAGTTTCCCTGCCCCCTTACCTTCTCATCTTTGCTTTAGAGTAATTGTTGACCATTTTTTCTCATATAGATGATTTTTTAAAGGAGTGTAGTACTCAAGGGTGATAATTCTTTATTTTATGAGCCAGTCTGTTATTTGGTTAAAAGGTCACTTCAGGTGATGGTTTCGGTTCAAAGTTTAAAGAGCATCTCAGGGCGACAGTCTCCGGGAATCCTTTAGTCTGAACTGGTCCAGTAAGACTGGACTTTTTAAGAATTTGATCTCAGTTCCGCATTTTTCTCCCATCCTGTCATCTGGTTCTTCTGATCTCAGGGTAGATGAGGCCATGGTTCGTGTAGACTATTAGTCCTGTAAACTAGTTTCTTCTCTCAGTCTTTGGTTTCCTTCTCTTTTGCTCTGGCTGAGTAGAGACCAATAATTATATCTCAGATGGCTGCTCGCAAGCTTTGAAGACACTAGACACTACTTGCCAAACTAGGATGTAGAGGATAAACTTTATGAATTATATTATGCCAGTTAACCAACGTGTCCTACCAGACTGTGGTCCTAAGCCTTCAAAGCCAGAAATGCAGTCCCGTGAGGTGTTTGGTTATGTCTAAGAAGTATCTGTAACTGTGCCCCTCATGTCTTTTATTATATATATGCATATATATGCATATACACACATGTGGCAGTCTGCTTCCATAAAGATTTATAGCTTTGGAAACCCTACTATGGGGTCAGTATGAGTTGGAATCGACTCAATGGCAGTGGGTTTTTAAAGTACACACACACACACATACACACACACACACATACATGACCTATACACGTATATGCATACATATATACATATGTAACCACACATTTTTTTTTTGGCTGTTGCAAAATTATACATATCATAGCATTTATCAAAAATATTCTTTTTTCTTGTGTGCTTCTTAGTGACATCATTTACCTTGGGTCAAGCTGTGCATACTTCACCCACATTCACTGTTACCTTTCCCATCACCAAAAATACCAAGTGTCTACTATCTAGAGAGTGATCCCTCCCACCCCGAGGTAACCACCAGTGAACATTGGTTTCTGTATGTATACCTATTCTTGTCTTTTGATAAAAGCGAGATTATTTATTTGTCCTCTTGTGATTGACTTATTTTACTCAGTATAATGTCCTCCAGATTCATCCACATTATAAGATGTTTTGAAGACTCATCATGATTCTTTTTGGATACGTAGCATTCCTCAATCTACCATTTTTAACTGGTACATATTTTTAGATTTTTCCTCCACTTTTCTTCTAGACTTTAAAATATATCAGTTAGCTATTGCTACAAAAATATTATTTAATAAACTACTCCAGAACTCAGTTACTTAAAACAATAATTAGCATTTACTTAGTTTATATGTGTGTGAGTTAGCTGGAGGTCAATTGCTCTAGGTTGGGCTTGGCTAGACAGTTTGCTGGTCTCAGTGAGACTCATTCACACATCTTTGACTGGCTGAGGTTGTCTAATACAGGCTAGGCTTTGTTCCACATGTCGGTCATCCTCCTCCTGGACCGGCCTAACTTAGGCTTGTTCTTTCATGATGATAGCAGATGTACATAGTGAGCAAATAGAATCAGACATGTGCTTTTTAAGTTTCTGGTTGCGTCATATGTGCTAACATCCCATTAATAGAAATATAACACATAGCTGAGCCTAGGGGTGGAGATATGTATCCTGTCCATGATGAGAGGGCACTGCAAAGTTATATGGCAAATAAGGGTCTGAACACAGGGAGGGGTGGAGAATTGCAGCCAATAATATATTCTACCACATATATCAACATGTGGCTGGTTAGCTCAGCTGGTTATGCTGTGGTCACAGGTTCAATCCCTGTAAGAGCCAAGAAAAGATGGTAAATATATAGTCTGTCATTTTGAATGGCTACGTACTATTTCATTGTATGGGTGGATGTATAGAAATTCTTTAACCAACTTCTGCCGTCAAACATTTAGGTGATTTTCCAGTTTTCAGTTATTATAAATAATATGACAATTAACTTCCTAATGTACGGTAATATCTGTACTCATGTTCAATTATTTCCTCACAATGACCTCCTAGAAGTAGAATTATTGCATCGTAGGATGTGGGCATCTCTTTAGGATTTCTGAAATTTATTGCTAAATTGCCTTCAAGAGAAGTTTTACCAATTTATACTTCCATAAGAAGTATACAAGAGTCCTTATTTCCCTGCATTGTTGCTGAATAGTTTGTATGCTTAGGAAATAAAGAGTCAGAAGTTGTATATAGAACTTTATACTTACAGTTTACTTATCTTTTCTAGGATGGCACATGGGAATGACTTAGGTCTTCATAAGACATTGTTTCTCTTGAAGTGGTTATAGGTGGTCTTTCTCGAGGCCTGTTAGTTTAACTTATTATTAAGTTACTTAAAGTAACTTAGATATTTCACAGCCTGTTTAACTTATTTTGAAGATTGTAGCCACTTTTGTCAGAAACAACTCTGAAATAGTAAAGACTCTTTGCTGCCTGTGAATATTCACTACCTCAGCCCCAGTTTCTGGAGTGTCAGGCTCAGGTAGGCTATTATTTACCAAGGTACTTGGTGTCCGTTAACATAAGGAATATTTGCTACAACCTGGCAGTGGGGACTGAGTATTGGCTTTAGAAATGCCCCCTTTAAAATAGCCAAGTACAAAGATAGACTGATGATATGCCCTCTGAAGGTGCATGAAATAGGAGTCTGACACAAAATGTAAAGCATGCCATTTAAAAAAAATCTTTTTTGTGACCCTTGAAGTCAATGGAAAGATCTCCTTTCGGGCAAAAAACATGTAAATATATGTATTTCTTTTGTATCCCATTGAAATTCTTTTTGTTGTATCACTTCAGATTTCTGTCTAATGAATTCACAAATATTTTTGTAATGTTATACACAGTGTTTTGTTTCATTTTTATCACTTAGTTAATAGGAATCATGGTTGACATTGGTCACATGTATGTTATTTTCTTCAAATTTTAGTTTTTGTAAATTTTAGAAATAATATAGGTACCTGGTAAGGATAAAAGGAATTCAGCATATAAAATGAAAAGTAAGAGTCTTGTCCCATCTCCATGCCTATTTCTCATATATGTTTGTCCCAGTGTCCCAGCCTGTTTAATATGCTGTAGTCAGAGTAGCTTGTCTCTTTTTGCTGGACATTTAAGTGTTGTTTCCCATTGTTCACTACTGTAAATAGAAACTATCACAAACAACATTTCTAATCTGTTAAAATATTCGAAGAATGCTGTTTTACCTAGGTCTGTAAACCACTCTCCTTGTGTGGTTAGTAATCCCTACTAACAGTATATACAATAAAGATAGTTCAGTTACAAAGTCTGCAAGCTGTATTTCCACATTTCACATTTGTACCACATAGTTAAATATTTAATAAAGCTAGTGAAGGAATAATTCACTCTCTATTTAGAAAAGAAAACGGTTGGGAGAATTCACAAGAGAAGGAATATAAATGACTAAAAAATATGAAAAAATATTCAACTGTATAGGTAATTAATAAAGAAATGACAAAGAAGTACCATTTTTTTTTTTTTGCTTTTCAAATCGACAAAGATTTTAGAAGATAATTCTGAGTACTGGCAAAGGTGCTATAAAACAGGGACTCTCCAACATGGCAGGTTGGCTTATAAACTGGTACAACCCTCTTGGGAAGCAGTTTGGCAGTAGTCTTAAAGTGTTCGTACCCTTGATTCTACTTTTGAGAACCTATCCTAAAGTAATGCAGGAATACAGAGCTTTATGGTGTGAAGTCATTAAGTGTAGGATTATTTAAAATGACTGGAAAAATAGGAAAGTATTTCAAATTAGAGAAAGTTAAAGTAAAATGTGATTTACTCATGTAGTAGAATGTTCAGCACATAGTATTTAAAAAATTGTGAATGATGTGAGAATACAGTTATGGTTTATTTAGAGCAGAATACAAGTGTATTTTAGTAAAATATGATCTTAACTATGTTAAAGCAATAACAAAAGAGATAGAAAATAGATATCCTAAGAGAATAATACTTGTCTCTGTATAGTGAGTTCATGGGTGATATTTATTTCCTTTTCATATGTTTTTTTTCCAACTTTCTTCTATGAGCACATTATAAAAAATAAATTATCTTGATTGATAGATAAGAAGAAACAGTGGAAGTCAACTTGGCAACTCTCTCCAGACTCCCAGTGAGCTGGCACCACACAGAAGGGAGTGGCCTCGTTTCCCTGTCCCCTTGACTCCTTCTGCTTGCTCTCCCTTGGCTTCTTTTGTGGCAGCCCAGGGTTGCCTGGGACACACTGAGATGCACACCAGGACAAGGCCCGGGCCGTTTTATTGTGATGTATTTGTTGGGGTGTTGACTAGGAAACAGAGGTCTTCGGGCAGGGTTGATGTTAGTTTAGTGGAGCAACTTGGTTTTCACATCAAAGATAGCTGTCTTGGTCAAGGGCACGCTGCCTTTCAGTTAGCTAATTAAAAAACTCCATTCCTGTGAAGTGTTCGTTAGACTTTAAGGAAAAAGGAAAAATAAACAACAGATGTTAATAGGTTCTTCTGCTTTTTCACTGTTAGTGTTTGTCAATAATGAGATGTTCCAGACTAGAAATTCTTGAGCTTTGTTACCCAAGGCCCCTTCTGTCTCACACTCCTTATTCCATCAAAAGAGCAGTGTGACACGGCTTGCTTCCCAAGGAGAAGGAACGATGATTACCCTCAGAAGGCAGGCAAGAGTGATTAAGAGCTCAGGTTCTGATGTCACACAGATATAAGAGCTAATTCCATCTCCATTTCCTGGCTGCAGCATCTTGGACAAGTAAGTCCCTTAACTGTCTGGACCTCAGTTTCCTTATTTATAACCAAACCAAAACCAAACCCATTGCCGTCAAGTCGATTCCGACTTATAGCAACCCCACAGGTCAGAGTAGAACTGCCCCATAGAGTTTCCAAGGAGCGCCTGGTAGATTGGAACTGCCGACCTTTTGGTTAGCAGCTGTAGCACTTAACCACTACACCACCAGGGTTTCCTTATTTATAACACGGGGATGGAGATAGTCCGTACTTCATAGAATGAATGTAAAGAATAAATGAGATGGTGCATGTAAAGGATTTAGCATAGTGTGGAGGTGTATACCAAGTGCTCAGTGAAGGGTGATGCTGGTTGCTATTCTTAATAATATCTTCTTTTTTAAAAGATCCATCAGGATTAATAGGGTCTCCCTGAGCCTTCTGGGGAGGTTTGGGACAAGGTTTGAATGAAAGGTTTTCTTCCCGGGGCCCAGCCCTGGAGGGACAATGGCAAGATGATGATCTTGAGGCCTGATGGTCCCATCGCTTCCATTTGGAATCCTTTAGCTGTGTCAGGACAGGCGGTGGAACAGCCTGAAATGTGCTCAAAAGGGCTAAGGTCCCACAGGACACTCAGAAAAGGAAGTTGCACCAGGGCCTGAGGCAACAAGCCAGATTGCTAGGGAGAAGATGGTGATACTAGGGGCAGGGCCCAATGTGCTATGACTTACAGAAGGAGAGAGTTAGAGAGAACCCTAGGACCCAAGGGAGAAGCAACTTAAGGGAGAGTTTTGTCAGACTAACCTAACACAGTTCACTCTCTGTGACCCAATCCTTGATTCTCTGCTCACTCCACTTGGAGTCCGTATCCTGAACTAGTCCCTACAGCCCCACCTTGTCTACATTCTTACTCTGTACTGTAGTTGTGCCATCCACCCAGTGCCAGATCACTTCAAGGTGCAGTCCCTGGAAGCAAAACCTTACCCCAGGTCTTGCCCAGGCTTATTTTGGCCCCCACCCTGATACAAACAGAGAGTTAGGAAACATTATTCAAAGCTCTATTGGGTAAGTAATGAAATTCCCTGATACTTTAGCCAGTGCACATGCATTGGTGACTAATTTACTTTAATATTGCTGTGATAAGGCCAAGAACCAGGGGCTTGTACAGAAAACCTAGTGCCTGGGCATCTGTCTTGTACTAGCAGATAATTGGTAGATTATATCATTTTGTTTTGTTTTGTTTTTAAACTCACAGTCCTCCTGGCACAATTTCCCAAGATTGGGTCAGCAGAATGCCCTAACTCTTGCCTGTGTGAGGCTTCCATTTCAGGCCTTATTTCCAATGTCCTGGCTAGGCCTGTTGGTAGATGTTTTTGAATGCCTGTGTAAGTCCTCCATGATCTGGCCCCTACCTGCTTGTTGAAGTTTTTTAGATTTGTAATTTTTTACCGAAGTATAGCGTATATAGGAAAGTATACAGATCATTAGTGTACACTTCAATGAATTGTCCCAGAATAGGAGTAACCAGCATCAGGGTTAAGAAACAGAATGTTACCAATATCCCCAGAAGCCCCTTTTGCGCCCGCTTCCAGTTACTCTTCTCAGCTCACACCCTGTTTTTGCCATGTTGTGCTAATTACAGTCCCCACCCCAGCTGACCATTCTATTCTCTCTCTTGTCCTTCTGCCTGTGTACATACTGTTGCCTTGGACTGCCCATCCTCACCTACTCATTGTTCAAAACTCAGGTGTCAGTTTCCTGATGGGCTAGGTATACTTCCTTTGGGCTTTCCTACTGCACTTCGTAATTGTTTACTGGGAGCTCCCTGAGGACAGAGACTGAGTCACCAATCCCCCTGGCACCTGGCATAGGGCTTCGCATAGAGCAGGCACTCCAGAAACGTTTGCTTATTGCATAGCTTGTCTAAAATATTTGAAGTCACCGTTTACTTTTTTTTTTTTCTTTCCTGCCCCTGCCCCAGGCACATGTCATTCCTCCTCTCTGCCATCCTAACATACTCTTCTTATCCCTTCTAGTTTTTTCAAAACACATCAGCCCTGAGTCTCTCGTGTGCCTCCAGACTCCCCCTCACTTTTGCTGAGACTGTTTGTGCCCCATCCACACCTGCCCCAACATCCCACACCCAGACATTCCACATACCAGGCTACTGACTGTTGCAGCGCCATGTTTCTGCCCCTAGACTGCAGGCCTCAGCCATCCAATAGTTAACAGAGAGCATTCTGTACCTGCGTGGCTCCCTGTCACTAGTCCTTAACTGCTATACTAAAGGCTTTGTTTTTATTCAAGAGCCAGATTTATTTTGTGCTTTGCCCATATTTCATTACTTTGTGTTTTATTCTTCATGAGTTTTATTTTTTCAAAAACATTGATTTCCTTTAATATGCTCATATTTATTTTTTTTAAAAGGGTGTCATACATATGGCTGAATGGTACTCATTCATTCATTGAATGTGCCAGGCACTGTGCTAGGTGCTGGCAGTTCAAAATTAAGAGAAGCTATTGCCCTTGAGAAACTCAAAGACAAGTGGAGAAAGAGAGAAACATTAGCAAATTATTATAAGACAGTATCAGTATGAAGCGTATTAACACAGGGGTTAAAGAGAATGGGCACTGAGGTCAGCTGTGTAGCTTTAGGTACATTTCTTAACCTTTTTGTGGCTTGGTTTCTTCACCTGCAAAATGGGTATAATATATTAATTATATTTCAGTAAACCTTTTACAAAAAATAAGTAGAATAATTGAGTTTTCACAAGGTTGTTGGGGTATTTACTGAGGGCCTTTTTTGATTCAGGCAGTGTTCTCAATGCAGGGAACTTAGTACAGTGCCTGGCACCTAGTAAGTGCTCAGTAAATGTTGGCTATAATCACTATTATGATCACCTCTGCTTGGGCCTTATAGAGGAAGTGGTATTTCAAGTGGCCATTGAAGGATGGGTGTCTACTAGCAGGACAGTTTAGGCAGAGGGAATGGCGTAAGAGCAGACACAAAAGAATGAAAGGGAATGATGTTTTCAGAAATGGAGGAATGATCCAGTGTAGGTAGAGGACAGGATATGTGTGGGAGAATGCTGAGAGGTGAAGCTGGAGAGCTTATACCCGACTGGTAAATGATATTGTTTGCTTTTGGAGTTTGGACTTACTCTGATAGGTGAGGTGGAACCATCAGAAGTCTTTAAAGAGGGGCTTGTCACAATCTAAACTGTTTTAAAAGGATCCTTCTGGTGCTTCCTTGGCAGATTGACTAGATGGGAGGGAGTTGAGGAGACCGCTGAGGAGGAGGAGGAGGGTGTTGAAAAACTCCTAGGGAGAGATGATGAAAGCAAGAACTGAAGTGATGGATGTTCCAGAGGTAGATTAGAAGGGCATGGTGACGGGTGTAAGAATGTGGGAACCTAAGGGGTGAAGACTAGCTGGGGTATCTGGGTGGATGTCGATGCCACTTACTGACAGAGGGAGTAGCAGGAGGATTTTTCCTTCTAAAGATTTCACCCAAGGAAGAAAGATGGTTTCTTCCTGATCCTGGATGCCATTATTCTAAAACTCACGAGTCCATTCTCTTAGGTATGAGCCTTTTCTTCTCTCTTGGGCCTTAATAAACAGTCAGCTGCTCCAGGCAAATAAGTATTGATCTTAGGCAATTAGGGTAGAAGGTGGCTGTGTTTATTTCACTCCCTGGTGTCTCCTGGGGGAGAGAGAGGTCAAAGTCATCTATTTGTTTTTAACACATTTGTAAGAGTGGATGGAGTTGGCACATTAGCCTCCCTCCTCTGGTACCAGATACAGCATCTATTCTGTCCCCCACCCACAACCCTGTAGAAAACCATGTTAAATTAAAAAGTTTAATTCCAGTTTTTTCCTTTCTTAGCCCATTTCCCACAAAATGTCATTCAGATTTTTGGCTGAATCAGGGAATCTTGAGTCCACCCTAGCTGTTGGGCTTCAAAACACCTTTCCCACTATTGCCATCTCTCTGTCTTTGAGTGACCTGGTTCTAGTTCTAGGATTCTATAGCTCAGCAGGTGTGTGGGGGCCTCTGTTGGTGGCCCGTCTTGGTTGGGCATGATCCTGTCTCTGCTCAGTCATATTTATGAGTAGTACCCTGGTTACAGGACGTGATGTTTGGCACTAATCAGTACGGCAAGACAGCCCCACCCCATAGAATTCTGTCCTTGGTCTTTGACTTCCAGCTTCCTCCTTTCTCTGCCTTTCTTCCACTTGCTTTCAACTGAGAATTGTTCCTAGCTGGTGAGATTCTTTGGTTTGAGGGATGGAACACTCGAAAGTTCTTTTCTCCTTGCTCCCTCTTCTCTGAAGTGGTCACATTTGTAACTTTCCCTCTTCTGAGGTGGCTCTTAGATGTTTCAAGTATGTAGACCACTTTGGTGAGGAAAAGATTCTATGGATCTTCTCCTTCTGTTTGGAGCCGGGTTAAGGGAGGGGTAAAACTCCTTGAACTGAATGGAGTGACTAATTCTTCCTTTGGTAAAAAATCACTGAAAGGATGTCTGCTATTTTCAGTAGGCAGTTGACCCAACACTGTTGAGAATGACCATGGGTATTGTCATTTTATGAAACATTATCATTGTAAGACACCAGCCTTTGACCATCAGTTGCATCCTAGTGATGTCTTGGCCACCTTTGAATCCCCTGTTATAAAGTAGGGTTCTCTAGCCTTGGTTTTAGGGTGCCTTGTTGTCTTAAGTCATCTCAAAGGGAATAACTATTTAATTTTTTTAAAAAAGAAATCAGTTTTTTTCTTATGATTTAAACAAAGCATGTTCATTATAGAAAGTTTAGAATATATCCAGAAGCAAAAATGAAAAATCACCCACAATCCCACCACACAGAGATAACCACTGTGAATTTTGTGGTGCCTAGCCTTGAGTCTTTTTTTTTTGTGTGTGTTTGTGCATTTTTTTTTAAAAGAGAGAATAGTGTGTATCTCTTTTATAACCTTCACTTAATAGTATGTTAGAAACAGCTTTCCATGTCATTGAAAATTCTTTTATAACATCACATTTAACGATTCCACAGTAGACCATTTTAGGACTTTAGGAATGAATATTAAGACACTTCAGTTTTTTTTTAAAAAATCACATAACCTGAAGATAGTTCATAAGGAAGGGGTGTTGTAAAAATAGTGATAGGATGTTGTAACATCCGAAAGATAGGTTTCACAATTCTAACTACCATAAGCAATACTTGTAGGCTTAATAAATTATTAAGTTAAAAAGGACATGGCTGTTAATAGGCTTGATTCCTTTACTGTACTTTTATGCAAATAATGGGTACGTTCTATGTTTGTTTGCTGACAGCTCCCCCCCACCCCACCCTTTAGCATAGCACACTTTCGAAAGTACCTCGAAAGAGGAGGGAGTGGTTGGCAAGCACGCTTAGAAGGCGCACACACAAAGAAACTACAGTATACATCTTTAGGCTGAAGTTTTATAAAATCTTCCTGTGTCTGAAAATTTTACAAGCAATATACCTGTGGTGCCTCAGGTTGCTAAAGGTAGATAGTTTAGATAGTTTTGACTTGCTTGGTTTCCTTTCATCAGAAATCAAGCCAAGACGCTCTCACCCTGGGTGTGTTTGCATAGTGCCTTGTGCACTGGGAGGCATTTGGCAGGTGATTATTTGAGCAGTTATGGAAAGTTTCATGTTGATAGGGGCACACTGAGTCTAATCCTGATTACTGAGGCTGTATTATTCCATACATTTATTTCTTTTTACAGGCAGTGCCTTCCTCAGTGCTGTTTTTCTTGCCTTAGCAACATACCAGTCTCTGTATCCACTCACCTTGTTTGTCCCAGGACTCCTCTATCTCCTCCAGGTAAGTACTTGTTGGTCAGAAGCCAGTGCCCAAGTGACGTTTAATATATGACCTGGGCCCTACTGAGGGGAAGAAGGGACATGGGTCAGTAAAGCCAATGAGACTCGATTCCTAACTCACACATGCATGCTTCTACTTGAAAAAACAAAGAATCTTGACTAAACAAAGTGGACTTAATGATCATGAAGTTCTAATTATGCATATCATTACAAATTTATAGGTGAATTTCATTTTACGTATTTGTAGTTGGGATCTGCCAACCATCTTGCATTCTCCCTTTCTCACCTAGTATACGTAAACTTCTCTCTGAGCTCATTTCCTTACCTTTTTCTTGTAATATCACTCACTTGTAGGTTTCTTGTAGGGATTTAATGTGGAAGTGGGTGCACTTGATGCAATACTTGGACGTGGACAAATGGTTGACATTTACTGAGAGCTTACTACCTGTTGTGCACTCATCTAAGTACTTTATAGACATCATCTCATTTCAACCTCATAAGAACTTTATGGGGTAGGTCGTATTATTAGCCACATTTTACTGATGAGGGAACTGGAATGTTGGGAAGTTAAGTCACTTGCCTGTTGTCATGTGGCCAGCAAGTGACAGTGCTTGAGATATGAACTCAGGCAGTCTGATTCAAGAGCCTGCTCTCCTAATGACCTCTCTTTTCTACTCAAATAAGAACACACACATCTCCTCAAGAACAGATAACCGTTTGCAGGCCCTGCATGGTCCAAATCCATTCTTACAAGAGAAACATTTCTTGAAAGCATACCAGTGGCAGGGCCAGGATTTAAACCCAAAAAAGTCTGATTTCAGAGCCCTTGCTGTTAATCACAAACAAGCTTGATTTAATGAAGGTTAGAGGCAAAGGGCCGCCTTTTTTCATACTAAACCTCGTAGAACTCTAATATTTAAAACTATGTACATATATTTTTTCCAGTGCTGTAACAGATTCATTTTATCCTCATTTAAAAAACTTTTTATAACTAATTTTAGACTTACAGAAAAGTTCAACAATAGTACAAATAGTTTTCTTATATTCCTCACCCTGCTTCCCCTAATATTGACATCTTACATAACTACAGTGCAGTTATCAAGAACAGAGTAGTAGTAGTAATTAAACTTCAGACCTTATTAGAATTTTGCCAGTTTTTTCACTAATGCCATTTTTTTTTGGTTTGTTTGTTTCAGTATCCATCCAGTATCTCACAATGCATTGAGTTGTTGTATCTCTTTAGTCTCCTCCAGTCTGAGAGAGTTCCTCATACTTCTCTTGTCATTCATGACCTTGGTGCTTTTGAAGAGTAGTGGTCAGTGCTTTTGGCTTTGTTGATTCCTTATACTATGGCTTTTTAAAATTTATTTGTTTGAACATTTTATTGTGCTTTAGGTGAAAGTTTACATAGTAAATTAGTTTCCCATTCAATAATTCATACACAAATTGTTCCATGACATGGGTTGCAATCCCCGCAATGTGTCAGCACTGTCCCCATTTCCACCCTGGGGTCTGTTTCCATTCGTCTGGTTTCCCTTCCACTTCCTGCCTTTTCATCTTTGTTTTGGGTAAATGTTGTCCTTTTGGTCTCATGTAGTTGATTGTTCTAAGGAGCACATTCCTCACAGGTGTTATTTTGTATTTTATAGACCTGTCTATTATTTCACTGAAAGGTGATCTCCAGAAGTGGCTTCAGTTACACGTTAGAAGTGTGTCTTAGGGTTATAGTCTCAGTGGTTCCTCTGGTCTCTATCAGACTAGTAAGTCTGTTCTTTTTTTATGAATTTGAATTTTGTTCTACATGTTTTCTCCCACTCTAACCAGGACCTTCTATTGTGTTCCTTCCTGGTCAGAGAGGTTGGTAGTGGTAGCTGGGCACCATCTAGTTCTTCTGGTTTCATGCTAATGGAGGCTGTGGTTCATGTGGGCCATTAGTCCTTTGGACTAATTGCTTCCTTGAGTCTTTGGTTTTCTTCACTCTCCTTTGTTCCAGGCGGGAAGGGACCAATAGTTGTATTTTAAATGACCCCTCGCAAGCTTTTAAGACTTCAGATGCTACTCACCACAGTAGGATGTAGAACATTATCTTTATAAACTCTGTTATGCCAGTTGGCCTAGAAGTCCTCCAAGACTATGGTCCTAGGCCTTCAATCCCAGTATCTCAGTCCTGTGCGGTTATGTCTAAGAAGTTTCCGTAACTGGGCCCCCTGTGTCCTCTATTATATATATGATTAAACATGCAGTACATATAAATATGTGTGTAGAAATAACCACAGCTATACTTATTTATGTGCACGGGCGTATTTGGTAGGACGTCCCACTTCTATTTAGCATGCGTATCTACTTATGTATCCACTCGTCAATTATTGTTATTACTGTTGTTGTAGGATTGTATATGCTATAGTATATATTGTAGTTGCCCTTTATTCTTTTTTCTTGTGTACTTTTTAGTGATATCATTTACCTTTGTCAAGCTGTATACACTTAACCCTCATTTGGTGTTACCTTTCCCATCACCAAAAATAGCAAGAGAATGAATCCCCCTCTCTGCCACCCATCCCTGGTAACCACTAATGAACATTATTTTCAGTATATTTACTTGTTCATGTCATTTCATAAAAGTGAGAGCATACAATATATTTTTTTTTGTGATTGACTTATTTCCCTCAAATAATGTCCTCCAGGTTCATCCACGTTTCAAGATGTTTTGGTAGCTCATTTTCCTTTATCCCTCAGTAGTATTCTGTTGTATGTATGTACCACATTTTACTAATCCATTCATCCGTTGATGGGCACTTAGGTTATTTCCATCTTTTTGCTATTATGAATAGTGCTGCAATGAAAATAGGTGTTCATGTGTCTGTTTGTGTCGCTTCTATTAAATCTGTAGGGTATATACCTAGGAGTGGAATTGCTGGGTCATATGGCAGCTCTAGCTCTAATTTTTTTAGGAAACACCAGAATGTTTTCCACAACAGCTGTACCATTTTGCTTTACCACCAGCGGTGAATGAGGATCTCAGTTCCCCACATCCCCTCTCACACTTGTTATTTTCAGGTTTTGTTTTTTTTTTTTTATCTTGGCCATTCTAGTGGGAGTGAAATGGTATCTCATTGTGGTTTTGATTTGCATTTGTCTCATAGCTAATGAAGTTGAGCATCTTTTCATACGTCTGTTGGCCATTTGAATATCGTCTTTGGTGAAGTGTCTTTTCATGTACTTTGCACAGTTTTTGATTGGATTATTTGTCTTTGTGTTGTTAAGTTGTAGATGTTTTCTATATATTTTAGATATTAGACCTTCATCAGTTACATTGTTCCCAAAGATTTTTTTAAAAAATTCTTTCCCATACAAAAATTTATACTTATATTGTTATGTGACCCTAATTGCTCTCCCCATACTGTGACAACACACTCCTCCTTTCCACCCCTGATTCCCCATGTCCATTCAACCAGCTCCTAACCCTCTCTGCCTTCCCATCTCACCTCCAGATGGAAGCTGCCCATTTAGTCTCTTGTATCTACTTGAGCTAAGAGGCACACTCCTCACAAGTATGGCTTTATGTCCCACAGTCCCATCCCATCCCTGTCTGTAGAGTTGGCCTCGGAAATTGTTTTAGTTCTAGGCTGATGGAGAATCCAGGGGCTATGCTTTTTGGGGTTCCTCCAGTCTCAGACCATTAATTCTGGTCTTCTTAGCAGAATTTGAGTTCTGCACCCCACCTTTTTCCTGCTCCATCCGGGACTCTCTGTTGTGTTCCCTGTCAGTGTTGTCATTGGTAGTAGCCAGGCACCATCTAGTTCTTCTGGTCTCAGGCTGATGAAGTCTCTGGTTTATGTGGCCTTTTCTGTCTCTTGGGCTAGTACTTTCCTTGTGTCTTTGGTGTTCTTCATTCTCCTTTACTCCAGGCGGTTGGGACCAATTGATGCATCTTAGATGGCTGCTTGCAAGCTTTTAAGACCCCAGATGCCACTCACCAAAGTAGGATGCAGAACATTTTCTTAAAAAACTTTGTTAGCCAATTGACCTAGATGTCCTCTGAAACCATGGTCCCTAGACCACTGCCCCGCTGCTCTGTCCCTCGAAATGTTTGGTTGTATTCGGGAAACTTCTTAGCTTTGGTGTAGTCCAGTTGTGCTGACTTCCCCTATAGCATGTGCTGTCCTTCCTTTCACCTAAGATAATCCTTGTCTACTATCTAGTTAGTGAATACCCCTCTGTCTCCCTCCCCCACCTTGTAACCATCAAAGAATGTTTTCTTCTGTGTTTAAATCTTTTCTTGAGTTCTTATAATAGTGGCCTTATACAATATTTGTCCTTTTGTGACTGACTAAATTCACTCAGCATAATGCCTTCCAGATTCTTCCATGCTATAAGATGTTTCACGGATTTATCGTTGTTCTTTATTGTTGCATAGTATTCCATTGTGTTAATATACCATAATCTGTTTATCCATTCATCTGTTGATGGGCACCTAGGTTGTTTCCATCTTTTTGCTATTGTGAACAGTGTTGCAGTGAACATGGGTACGTATATATCTATTCGTGTGACGGCTCTTATTTCTCTAGGATATATTCCAAGGAGTGGGATTGCTGGATCGTATGGTACTTCTATTTCTAGCTTTTTAAGAAGCGTCAAGTTTATTTCCAAGGTGGTTGTACCATTTTACATTCCCACCAACAGTGCATAAGTGTTACAGCCTCTCCACAACCTCTCCAACATTTATTATTTTGTGTTTTTTGGATTAAGACTTGCTTTGTTGGGGTGAGATGGTATCTTATTGTAGTTTTGATTTCCATTTCTCTAATGGCTAATGATCGTGAGCATTTCTTCATGTGTCTGTTAGCCACCTGAATATCTTCTTTGGCGAAGTGCTTGTTCGTATCCTTTGCTCATTTTTTAATTGGGTTATTTGTCATTTTTGTTGTTGAGGTTTTGCATATCTTGTAGATTTTAGAGATTAGATGCTGATCGGATTTGACGTAGCCAAAAATTTTTTTCCAGTCTATAGGTTGTCTTTTCACTCTTTTGTTGAAGTCTTTTGATGGGCATGTGTGTTTGATTTTTATGAGCTCCCAGTTATCTGGTGTTTGTACATTATTACTTACGGTTCGTATTCTGTTTATGCCATGTATTAGGGCTCCTAGTGTTGTCCCTATTTTTTCTTCCATGATCTTTATCATTTTTTATTTTATTTTTAGGTCTTTGATCCATTTTGAGTTAGTTTTTGCACGTGGTATAAGGTATGGGTCTTGTTTCAGTTTTTGGCAGATGGATATCCAGTTCTGCCAAAGAGACTGTCTTTTCCCCAATTATTGGACTTTGGTCCTTTGTCAAATACCAGCTGCTCATAGATGGATGAATTTATGTCTGGATTCTCAATTCTGTTTCATTGGTCTGTGTATCTGTTTCTGTATCAGTACCAGGCTGTTTTGACTACTGTGGTGGTATAACAGGTTCTAAAATCAAGTAGTGTGAGGCCTCCCACTTTGTTCTTCTTCTTAAGTAGTGCTATACTTATCCGGGGCCTTTTCCCTTTCCATATGCAGTTGGTGATTTGTTTCTCCATCTCATTAAAAAATGCCATTGGAATTTGGATCGGGATTGCATTGTATCTGTAGATTGCTTTGGGTAAAATTGACATTTTCACAATGTTGAGTGTTCCTACCCATGAGCAAGGTAAGTTTTTCCACTTAGGCAGGTCTCTTTTGGTTTCTTGCAGTAGTGTCTTGTAGTTTTCATTGTATAGTTCTTTTACATCTCTGGTTAGGTTTATTCCTAACTATTTTATCTTCTTGGGGGCTTTGTAAATGGTATTGATTTGGTGATTTCCTCTTTCAAGTTCTCTTTGTTCGTGTAAAGGAATCCAACTGATCTTTATATGTTTATCTGGTATCCTTATACTTTGCTGAAATCTTCTATTAGTTCCACTAGTTTTCCTGTGGATTCTTTGGGGTTTTCTGTGTATAAAATCATATCATCTGCAAACAGAGATACTTTTACTTTTTTGCTACCAATTTCAATGCCCTTTGTTTATTTTTCTAGCTTAATTGCTCTGGCTAGGACCTCCAGCACAACGTTGAATGAAAATGGTGATAAAGGGCATCCTTGTCTGATTCGCATTCTCAAGGGGAATGCTTTCAAACTCTCTCCATTTAGGATGATGTTGGCTGTTGGCTTTGTATAAATGCCCTTAATTACGTTGAGGAACTTCTCTTCCTATTTTGTTGAGAGTTTTTAATCACGAATGGGTGTTGGACTTTTTCAGGTGCCTTTTCTGCATCAACTGATATGATCATGTGGTTCTTGTCTCTTATTTTATTAATGTGATGGATTACATTGATTGGTTTTCTAATATTGAACCATCCATGCATACCTCGTATAAATCCCACTTGATCATGGTGAATTACTTTTTTGATATGTTGCTGAATTCTAGTGGCTAGAAGTTTGTTGAGGATTTTTGTGTCAGTGTTCATGAAGGATATTGGTCTGTAATTTTCTTTTTTTTGTGGTGTCTTTACCTGGTTTTGGTGTCAGGGTTATACTGGCTTCCTAGAATGAGTTTGGGAGTATTCCATCCTTTTCTATGCTCTGAAATACCTTTAGTAGTAGTGGTATTAACTCTTCTCTGAAAGTTTGTTAGAATTCTCCCGTGCAACTGTCCAGGCCAGGGCTTTTTTTTTGCTGGGAGTTTTTTAATTACCTTTTTAATCTCTTCTTTTGTTATAGGTTTATTAGTGAGTTTCTAGAAATTTGTCCATTTTGTGTAGTCTTTCAGTTTGTTACAGTACAGTTTTTCATAGTATTCTGTTATGATTCTTTTAATTTCAGGTGCATCTGTTGTGATATCACCCATCTGATTTCTGATACAGGTTATTTGCTTCCTCTCCTGTTTTTCTTTTGTCAGTTTGGCCAGTGGTTTATTGATTTTGTTGATCTTTTCAAGGTACCAGCTTTTGGTCTTGCTAACTCTTTCAGTTGTTTTTCTATTCTCTATTTCATTTAATTCTGCTCTAATTCTTATTATTTCCTTTCTTCTAGCACCCGAGGGCTTCTTTTGCTGTTGTCTTTCTACTTGTTCCAGTTGTAGGGTTGATGTTTTGATTTTGGCCCTTTCTTCTTTTTGGATGTGTGCATTTATTGCTATAAACTGACCTCTGAGCACTGCTTTTGCTGTGTGCCAAAGATTCTAGTAGGATGTGTTTTTGTTCTCATTTGATTCTATGAATTTCTTTATTCCATCCTTAATTTCTTCTATAACCTAGTAGTTTTTGAGCAAGGTGTTTTTCAGTTTCCATGTATTTTATTTTTTTTCCTTGCTTTTTCTATTATTGATTTTTACTTTTATGGCTTTATGGTCAGAAAAGATGCTTTGTAATATTTCAGTGCTTTGGGTTCTGTTAAGCCCTACTTTATGGCCTAATATGTGGTCTAATCTGGAGAATGTTCCATGGGCGTTGGAAAAGAAAGTATACTTGGCTGCTGTTGAGTGGAGTCTTCAGTATATGTCTGTGAGATAAAGTTGGTAGATTGTAGCATTTAGCTCTTCCGTGTCTTTATTGAGCTTCTTTCTGGATGTTCTGTCCTTCACCAAAAGTGTTGTGTTGAAGTCTCCTACTATTATTGTGGAGCTGTCTATCTCTCTTTTCAGTGCTGTTAGAGTTTGTTTTATGTATTTTGGAGCCCTGTTGTTGGGTGCATAAATATTTATTATAGTTATGTCCTCCTGGTGTATTGACCTTTTAATCATTATATAGTATCCTTCCTTATCCTTTGTGGTGGCTTTTACTTTAAAGTCTGTTTTGTCAGAGATTAATATTGCCACTCCTGCTCTTTTTTTGAGTGTTGTTTGCTTGATATATTTTTTTCCATACTTTGAGTTTTAGTTTGTTTGTGTCTTTAAGTCTAAGTTGTGTCTCTTGTAGGCAGCATATAGATGGATTGTGTTTTTTTTTAATCCATTCTGCCACTCTCTGTGTCTCTTTATTGGTGCATTTAGTCCATTTACATTCAGTGTAATTATTGGGAGGTATGAGTTTAGTGCTGTCATTTTGATGTCTTTTTTTGTATGTTGATAGTTTCTTTGTTCCATTTAATTTTCTGTGCTGAATCATTTTTCTTCATGTATTTTCTTTTCATCTTTTTCATTGTTGTTGATTTTGTATTTGCTGAGTCTTTATATTTTTCTTGTTTTTTATTCTGATGTGTAGGATTGTTAGTTTCCTTTGTGGTTACCTTAATATTTACTCCTATTTTTCTAAGTTTATACCAGTCTGTTATTTCTTTATATCGCCCTGATATCCTCTCCATATGAAAAATCTATGTCTACATTTTTTAGTCCCCCCTTTTATAAATGTTATCTTTTACATATTGACATCTTTGTTTCCCTATTTTGAGTGTTTTAGCTTTGATTTATTTTTATGACTTCTCTGTCTGGGTTGATATCTGGTTGCTCTGTCCTGCATTCTAGTCTTGGATTGTTATCTGATGTTATTGATTTTCTAACCGGAGGACTTCCTTTAGTATTTCTTGTAATTTTGGTTTGGTTTTTGCAGATTGCCTAAACTTCTGTTTGTCTGGAAATGCCCTAATTTTGCCATCATATTTGAGACACAGTTTTACCAGATATATAATTCTTGGTTGGCAGTCTTTTCTTTCAGGGCTTTTTATATGTCATCCCATTGCCTTCTTGCCTGCATGGTTTCTGCTGAGTAGTCCAAGCTTATTCTTATTGACTCTCCTTTGTAGATGACTTTTCGTTTATCCATAGCCACTCTTAAAATTCTCTTTGTGTCTTCGATTTTAGCAAGTTTGATTGTAATATGTCTTGGTGACTTTCTTTTGTGATGTACCTTATGTGAGGTTTAATGAGCTTCTTGGATAGACATCTTCCCATCTTTCACGATATCAGGGAAGTTTTCTGCCAACAAATCTTCAACAATTCTCCCTGTATTTTCTGTTATCCTGCCCCCAACCCCCCGTTCTGGTACTCCAGTCACTCATAGGTTATTCCTCTGGATAGAATCCCACATAATTCTTGGGGTTCCTTCATTTTTTAAAAATTCTTTTATCTGTTTTTTCCTCAAATAAGTTGGTGTCAAGTGCTTTATCTTCAGTCTCACTAATTCTGAGTTTCATTGCCTCAATTTTGCTCCTGTGACTTTCTATTGAGTTGTTTAATTCTGAAATTTAATTGTTAATCTTCTGGATTTCTGATTACTGTCTCTCTATGGATTCTTGCAGCCTCTTCAATTTGTCATTATGCTGTTCTCTAATCTTCTTAAGTTTCTCTATTGCTAGGTCTACATTTTGCATGATCTCCTTCCTGATCTCTTGAAGAGTTCTGTATGTTAATATTTTGTATTCTGTCTCTGGTAATTCCAAGAAATTCTCTTACTCCGGAAAATTCCTTGATTCTTTATTTTGAGAGCTTGCTGAAGCCTTCATGATCTGCATCCTTACGTGATTTGTTATGGACTGTTATCCCTGAGCCATCAATAATTAATTATATTTATTTATTTTATGCTTGCTTACTGTGTCCTAGCTTCTTGTTTTGTTTTGTTTTGCTCTGCAAAAATAGGCTACTCTTGTGAGCTAGTCCAATCACTGGCGCCCTTGAAGCGCCAATATCATGCCACTAAGCGGCCAGACCTGCCACTAAGTATGTGAGCCCAGGAGTCCGCCCACTCCTTCTTTATGGATTTAGCTCAGGTGTCTAGGTAGTCGGCCACCAAATTCGTGGTGCAGGCTCTCACCTACAGTCGTAGACAGGCATGGGTGATTGGTGCAGGTGTAGACATCTGGCTGCAGCAGGGGGGTTGCATGCTGAGCAAGACGGGGCCGACGGCCGCCCCCCGAGTGTCCGGGAGGAAAGCTTGTCCCTGTTCCCTCGGGTGCTTACGTGGATGGGTTTTGCATCTGAACTAAGAGCACCCAATGCTGTTGGCCGTAAGGACTGGGGGCACCACTTTTTCTTGGGCCACTGTCGCAGGTGGCTAGGTGGTGTGGGTGGAGCCACCAGTCCTCAGGCCCCTGATGTGGCTAGGTGAAGACCCTGCTTAATGGGTAGAGCAGTGTCAAATGTCAGGAACCTGTCACTTCACAGCTGAAAACAGTTGAAGTTAGACTTCAGGTATATACCTTGTTGTACTGCGGTAATGAGGGCCTACGCCTTTGAAATGGGCCTACAGAAGTCTATGCAGGGGGAGAGGCATTCAGAGTCTATGGACCCCTTATGCCTGTGCCTTGGCAAGGGATCTGTGCCTACCCTGAGTTCGTGACTTAGGGGGGCTGACAGATGATTTTTTCCCGATTGTTAATTTGTTCACTCTCCAAGGCCGGGAGAATGGCTCAGGGCGTGTGATAGGTCCTACATCTGGCCAAGGGGACTCGGCAGTTGCTGAAGCCGGTCCCAGACCTAGCGCAGAGCAGGGAGCAGGGAGATAAATGGGAGAGAGGTTTTTCCCAAAGAGGGGTGTTTTTGATCTGTGTGGTAGGCCTGATGCAAATACTTATCTTGCGTCGATCGAGGGCTGCTTCTCATTGGTTCTGGATGGCTGAGTAGACTCTCTGCTGCTGGGTCTCTTCCAGTGTGGAAATCATGTCCCAAGAGCCGCTGCTTGCCTGTCTTACTGTGCAGCATGAGCTGATCTGGCCTGAAGGGCTTAGGCTCTCGCCGGGTCAGCTCTGGAAGCTCCTCACTGCTTCTGAACCGTCTTTCCCTCCCCCTGCCACTCAGTCCGATTCCTCAACTTTACCTTTGATGTTCAGGGCTCCTAGATTGTCATATATAATCGATTGACTTGTTTTTTCGGGCCTTATTGTAAGAGGGACCACTGGAAGCATCTGGCTACCCTGCCATCTTGGCCCCACCTCTGTTTCTAATATCTTAAGATGAATGTTTAGCTCATTTATTTTCAGCCTTTCTTCTATTCAAAAATAAGTTTCTAAGGCTGTATTTTTTCCTTCAGAGTACTATTTTATCTACATTACACAAATAGTGTGATGTGAGATATTTTCTTAACTGTTAATTTCTAACATTAAAATTTTTTATTATCATTTCTTCTTTAACCCTGGTTATTTGAAAAAATGTTTTAAAAATTCCTAATGTGTTTTCAGGTTATCTTTTTATTAATGGTTTCTATTAATTGCATTCTGATCCAAGAATGGGTTTGTGTGATAGAGATTCTTTGAAGTTTGTTGATATTACTTTATTGCCTGAGGTATGGAAAATAGTAATTTTTAAATAAATGTCCCATATATGCTTGAAATGAATGTGTATTTTCCATTTGTTAGGTGCACTGTTCTCTGTAAGTATATTATGCTCTATAAGAACTTATGAGACCAAATTTAAGTGTGCTATTCATATTTTCTGTTTGATTCTGATTTTTGCCTCTTTGATCCATTCAGTTATTAGAAAAATGTGTTAAAATCCCCCACTGATGATGGATTGGTCTAGTTTTCTTTTCTAGTTCTGTCCATTTTTGTTTTACATGCTTTGAGGCTATTCTTTTAGGTGCATACAAGTTGAGAATTGTTATATCTTTCTGGTGACTTGAACCTTTTATCATTATTGAATGAGCATCTATTTTATCTGGTAACAGTATAACCAAACTAGCTTTCTTTTGGTTAGTGTTTACTTGGTATATATCTTTTTCAACCTTTTGATTTTCAGCTTTCCTGTGTCTTATTCTTTAAGGTGTATCTATTGTAAATAGCATATAGCTATATAGCTGATTTTTTTCTGACAGTTTTATGATTTTTAATTACCGAGTTTGGCTCATTTACATTGATTATGATATATTTGAATCTGTTTCTGTTTTCTTACTTTTTTTGTATCTCTTATTTTTATTTTCCTTTAGAACAAATTCTATATTATTTCCCTTCCCCAGCATCTTATTTTTTTAAGGAGAAAATTTAAATGGAGAAAAGATACAGAAAATAGTATAATAAACACCCATATGTCTACTATTCAGAGTAAACAAATATTAAGATTTTTGATCATATTGCTTCTTATTTGCTTTTGTTATGTTTAATAAAATATTATAAAGTTGAAGTTTCTTAGGTTCCCCAATCCTGTTTCCCTCTCTCCTTCCCAGAAGGCTAGCACTATTATAGATTTGTTTTATATCCTCTTAATCCATATTTTTATACTTTTACCATATATATTTGTATCTGTAAATAATACATAGTATTGTTTTATGTAATTTCAAATATTAAGTAAATGTTTTCATATTGTAGGAATTGTTTGGCACCCTCCTATTTTAACTAACCCTATTGTTTTGTGATCTAGCCATGTTGATGCATACAAGCCCCCTTGCTCTGGAGTCAATTCCTATTTATAGCAACCTTATAGGACAGGATAGAACTGCCTATAGGGTTTCCAATGCTTTAATCAAAGGGAAACAGTCTACCACATCTTCCTCTTGTGGAGCAGCTTGTGGGTTTGCACCACTGACCTTTTTGTTAGGAGCTGAGTGCTTAACCACTGTGCCACCAATGCTCATTGTTCACACATATAGATGTAGCTTATTCATTTAGCCTGCTGAGTAGTACTATTATATGATTATACCGCGGTTTATTTCTTTGTTCCTCTATTGGAGGTCTTTTTTTTTTCTTTTTTCATATTCATAGCTAATGTTTATTGAAAACATATTACTATATGCTAGGTACTGTGCAAATCTTGAAAAAAGATTTTTATTGTGGTAAAATATATATAACAAAACATTTGCTATTTTAACCATTTTTAAATGTACAATTCAGTGACATTAATTATATTCACAGTGTTGTGCAAGCATCACCACTATTTCCAAAATTTTTTCATCACCACAAACAGATTAACTCCCCATTTCCCCCTCCTCCCAACCCCTGATAATCACTGTCAGCTTTGGTCTCCATGCAGTTGCCTGTTTTGGATACTTCATATAAGTGGGATCACAATATTTGTCCTTTGTGTCTTACTTATTTCACTCAGCATAATGAGAGACTTTTTTTTTTTTTTTTAAATTCCAAACAGTGGTGCAAAGAATATCCTTTCATTTATATCTTGTGCAACATGTCTCCAGGACACATACCTAGAAATGATATTACATACTAAGTCGGAGGTCAGAGGATATGTACTTTTAATGCCTTTTTTTAAAACAATGGTTAAGTGTTTAACTGCTAACTGAAAGGTTGGCGGTTCAAACTCATCCAGTGGCAATCTGTTTCCATACAGCTAAGAAAACCCTATAGGGCAGTTCTACTCTGTCACATGGGGTTGCTATGAGTCAGAATTGACCAACAGCACCCAACAACAATCTTTGTTATTTAAAATATTATCGAAGTAAATCTAGAGATAAAGACCACAGCAAAATTGTAAGGCTGTGTGTCAAAACCATGGCATGGTTTTGCAGGAGGGTTCTTGAAGTTTAAGCTGATTACTTACTGCTGTCTATCCTTGAAGTCCCTAAACGCACTGCTTTGCCCTCTCTCCTAGCGGCAGTACATACCAGTGAAAATCAAGAGCAAAGCCTTCTGGATCTTTTCTTGGGAGTATGCCATGATGTATGTAGGAAGCCTAGTGGTAATTGTTTGCCTGTCATTCTTCCTTCTCAGCTCCTGGGATTTCATCCCCGCAGTCTATGTCTTCATGTAAGTAATTGCCTCGTTGGAAAATTCTGGAAGCTAATTTGTTGTTCATATCTCCAGCTGAAATCAGAGGGAGGGAAACCAGGGAGCATCTAGAGCAGTGGTTCTCAAACTTTAATGTGCATCAGAGTTATCTGCAGGGCTTGTTAAAACACATTGCTGGACCTCATCCCCAGAGGTTCTAATTTAGTACGTCTGGGATGGGGACTAAGAATTTGCATTTCTAACAGGTTTTCAGGTGATGCTGATTCTGCTGGTCCAGGGTACACAGGTTGAGAACGACTGATCTAGAGCACATCTTTGATCTAGTGGGATTAAAGAGCACCTTCTAGGAATATCCAGAACAACTACCAGCCTCCGACTAGAAGATTTTGGTTCAATCTCAAACAGGATTGGATATATTCCTGTACTGCAAGAGGGTCTCTCCTAAGTTTTAAATAAAGCAACCTCACATGTTTGAAACCTTTGGAGAAAACCCAAATGAGTTTGCAGTACTGTAGGCTCGCCTGAGTGTATATTCATGAATTCTGCAAGCATTTCCAAATACTTTTTATGGGGTGCTGAGGGCAGTCGTCCCTGGCCAAGCCTTGAGGAGCTCTCAGCCCAGTGGGTGATAGATACTTAAACCTGTCAGGGCAGGGAAGACTTTCTGGAGCAGCAGAACTTCCACTGGGGATTCTGGATGGTTTATTGGTTAAATCCTGGCTGAGCATTCACAAATCACTTAGTAACCTTCCGCTCTTTAAGCTCTGCCTTGGATAGGAGTTTGTAATGGCTGGTGAAAAGCTTTGCCTGGCTTTCTGCTGAACTATAGATTGGTGTTCTTTGCATCATTTCACAGAAAAGGAAATGTCATTACAGCAAGAGGCAAAGACTTATCCTGGGTGGAGGGCTTGGTCAGTGAAATCTGACCACAAGCCATTGCCCATCTCTCCCTCTCCATGCCCTATTTGTTACCTTTTTTTTTTTTTTTTTTAATTGTGAGTTAAGATTAGTTTGAATGTAAACTTTTAGAAGAGCTAGAATTTTAGCCAATCTTTGTCTGATATAACCAGACAAAGTTTTCCAGTGAAACCCTAATTTCTCAGATGAGGTGTGGGACTCTGGCAATCCCAGCCAGAACCTGCTGATGGCTCCTCAGTTCCTTGGCAGTCTCACTGCAATCCCAGCACTCAAGTCTTCTGGCTCCTGCTGTGGGACGTGTAGCAAGAACAGTGAGGAGCAGGGTCTTTGAGCCTGTTCCTCTAGGCGAGTCTTTGGACTGACCAAAATAGATATTATTTATTTAAAACCCATTCCTCCTCCGTTAAAACACTGAGTATCTCCTGATTTTAAACTTACGTCTTATATGGTAAAAGAGGGATTGATCTCTTAATTTCTAGGATGAGTCCCTTCCCTCATTTCAGATCTTTGATGCATGCCAGAGATTGGCACAAGTTAACATTTTTGGCAGGGTTATCATTCTCTGTGTCTCTGCCCCTTGATTTTTTTAATTGTCCATACTCAGGGTACCTGGAGAGTCCCTCACATTCTAATATCTGTAGGGACAGAGTCATCCTTGGCTGCACAACAGTGACCAGAGTCTTTAGGGGAAAATAAGGTCAAAGCAGATCATTTATAACTTTGCTGTCTTTTTTCTCTCCCTTTGTTTTCTTAATTCCAGACTTTCTGTTCCAGATCTCACTCCAAACATTGGTCTTTTCTGGTACTTCTTTGCAGAGATGTTTGAGCACTTCAGCCTCTTTTTTGTGTGCGTGTTTCAGATCAACGTCTTCTTCTACACCATCCCCTTAGCCATAAAGCTAAAGTAAGTGATGGGACCTGCTTTGTGCACAGGGTCCTCACCCTTACCCCCTTGTAGCCTTATAGGTTCCCTTCGAACTGGAAACATCGTTTATCAGGTTCATGCCATCTTTGCCCAAAGAACCTTGCCTTCAGTCACCTCAGGTACCAGTGGCCATAGCTACCAATCTAGAGTCACATGAGTATAGGCTGCAGGGAAGGTACGTTGGAGCCCAGACATTTTCCCTGGCCTCAGTTTGAGGCACTTGAGCCTGCATTGCTGCTGATGCTTCAGTTTAGTCAGATTGGCCGTTTTGACAAGAGCAGGGAGTGGGGGATGTCTTTGGAAAAAGTGGATCTGGTTGGGTGTCGTCCATCAGCTCAGTGACAGGTTGTCCACGGGGACATCAGGATGTATTAGTTGAGAGACTGACCGTCTGCAGCTCTGATCAGTTTCCCTCAAAAGGGTTTGTCTGTGGAGCTCTCTTCTGCAGTGCAAGAGAGCTAATGTGTGTGAGCATTACTCCATCCCAGGTATCTTTCTACGCTCTCTGAAAATGTAATCATAGCTAACCCTTCCAGCAACTCTTAGAGGTAGGTATTACATTATTATCATCTTCCCTATTTTATAGTTGAGAAAACTGATGCTCAGAGAGGTGAAATGATTTTCCCAGTGTCACACACTAGTAAGCGAAGGAGTTGGTATTCCAACCCAGGTTTGTCTGCCTCCAGAATCTATGCTCATTCTCCTGCACCATGCCAACTCCTGAGAGAGATCAGACTGTAGTAGCCCCCAGAAATGCTTCTGTTATCCTACCTTTAGAAAAGGGAAAACAGGCACAAACAGATACAGCTATACATGGATGGTCCAGGGAACCTGGAGAAAAGTTTGATTTAGATTTCAAGAGCTTCAGTTCTCTGCTGTAACCCTCCTGCCATTCTCTATGGCCAGTGCACCAATGCACATGATTCCCCTTTTGGAAAAGCTCAGAGCTGATGTTTCTTTCCCAGGAAACAGCTGTGGCCCGGCATCTGTTAGAAAACCACCTTTCCTTGGCCTGGTAGCCTTGCCCAGCCCAGCTCTCTAGCTATCTGTGGTCCACCTTCCCTGCCCTTGTTCTGGTCAGGCTTAGTCACTGGGCTGAGAGAAGCAGGGAGCCCAGAGTACCTTTCCTCACATCTGGGCAGTTCTCCAGCAGCTTTTATTGTCTCTGTGTGACAAACCACAGAAGGTACCTGGGTAGGCAATCACAATACCATCATGTGACTCCCTCAGGCCAGAAGCTATGAAGATACCTGATCTTCCCCACTGCTGGCTCCTCTACCTGGATATGAAGCTCCAACTCAACTCTGCAGCCCCTTGCAGTTTTTGCTTCCACTGCCAGCTTTGTGGGAGAAGGACCCTGCAGGCCACCTCTACCCCTATGCAGTGTTGCAGGAGGTTCTAGTTGCAATGTTTTTTGTGAGCGCATTTTCACCGGCCTTTCCATAGAAATGATGCAGCTGTTACCAGCTTCCTAAAAAGTCTAAAGCCTATGATTTGGACTGTCTTTATGAAGATATTGAAAAAGTTCACTGAGCTAAGTGGACTCTTCTTAGAGAGCTGAGTTTCTGAGGCATTTGCTGTATAGCAGTGCTGGAGTGTTTAGGGTGTGTACATGTTTGTTTCCACATCTCAAATTTACACCCATTGAGTCACTCTGACCTTTGACCCGAAGACAAGAATGTCATTAACCTCTGAAGAAAATCCTCATGAGCTGGGCATCCAGGTACTGTGCATTGTAGGCCACATGTGTGTGTTTTAGATGTAGCTGAGGAGGGTGCTAGGTCTGGCCTCTTTCTGTTTGCTTCCTTTCTGTACTTGGCCAGAGCTCAGGGGTGCACTGGAGATTGAGCCCCCCCACCCCTGACCAGAGCTGTGAAGTGTATTAAGCACTCAGGAAAACAGTATTGGTGGTGGTTAGGAGACAAACAACTCCATCGCTTACTGACTTCCTTAGTCAACTCACTCAACTTCTCTGAACCTCAGTTTCCTCATCTGTAATGTGTAGGTGATGGTATTACCTACCTTCAGGGATAGTTGAGGTGTTGTAAAAATCACACGAGATGATTCAAGAAAAAGAGCCCAGCACAGAACTTAGCACAGAGTGAAGGTTCAGGAAATGGTCGCCATTGCTATCACTGATTAGCAGTTTAAGGTAACAAAAACTTCAGTTCCAGTCCTTAAGAGTTGAAAAGCTGCATGCACTCTCAGTTATCTTTCTGGAAAGGACATCATCATTGCTAAGGGTCTGCCAGTCTCACTGACCATATCGTCAGAGTAAAAGGCATCAGCAGGAGGTACTTCCTGCCCTGGGTCCAGCTGTCAGAGGGGCCTCTGGTAAGGGAGGCCGCCTAATTGCAATTACTCTGACCAACAGTCATTTAAGCCTAATAATAAGTATCGCTGACTTCATTTGTTTTCCTCCTAGGTGGCTTCTGGGGGAAGGCCTGGAGCTGGTTGCAGGGGTGGGGGGGGGTGGTGTGGATTGATGGAAAATGTTTCTGGGGGCTGTGTCTATAGCATTTGCTGGACCTTCCTCACCACCTCTGAGCATTCCTGGGTCCCTGCAGTTTTCTGCTCTGCCACTCAAGCCAGGCACCTTTCCTTGTGGGTTAACAGAACCAGCCCCTGCCTAAAGTCCCCTGGGAAGTGTTTTTGGGTTGGAGGATTGGGGCCAGGCATCTCTGGGGTGAGCTTGGTCCCTTACTGATCTCTGTCTTCCCTGCTCTTCCCCAGGGAGCACCCCTTCTTCTTCATGTTCATCCAGATTGCTGTCATCTCCATCTTCAAGTCATACCCAACAGTGGGGGATGTGGCACTCTACATGGCCTTCTTCCCTGTGTGGAACCATCTCTACAGATGTAAGTATTCCCACCTCTAACCCCCTTGTGGGAGATTTCTGTCAGCCTGGCCCCCGGATGAGACAGCTGGGGAAAAGGAATTTCTAGGCATTTATTGGGCATCTGCTGTGCCAGCAGCACCGAGAGAGAGGCAGTGACATGAGACACAACATCTGCCCCCTAGGTGCTTATGGGCCACTGATAATAATAAAAATAACTACCATTTATTGAGCACTACTGTGTACCTGGCCACTGTGGTTCTAAGAGTGTTAACATTTGCTCATTTTATCTTCTCACCAGCCTTATGAGGAAAGAATTTCTGTTGCAGGTGAGGTAAGGAAAGGTAGAGCCACTTGTTCAAAGTCACATGGCCGCTAAGTGGAAAGGCTAGGATTGGAATCCAGATTTATGAGTCTCTAGCCAGCACTATCTAGTAGAACTTTACGTGATGATAGAAGTTTCCCATACCTGCATGTCCAGTAGAGTAGACACTAGTGACTGAGGAACGGAATTTAAAATTTTTTTTAACTTCAATTAATTTAAATTTAAGAGGCCACATGTGGCTAGTAGCTGCTGTTTTGGATAGTGTAACTCTAAACCTTAAAAGTACAACTCTGGACCCCAACGCTGCACCCAGATGTTCTGAGAAGACAAATGGCCAACACTAGACTTCTGCCCACTGCAAATACCTCCTTAAGCTCTAACCATCCCTTCCTCAGAGGATGGCTTAGCGGTGATCTAGCTGTGCTATCCAGGCCCCCAGTGTTCCCTCAGTAGGCTCTTAGTACTCTGTGGTAGGTTATTTTCAGTGTTTGTGGATTCCCTTAGGTCAAGAGTCATGACTCATTCACCTCTTTATTCCTAGCACCCAAGATTAACCTGACACACAGTGAGAATTCGGCAGATGTTTGTGGAGTGGGTTTTTAAAACCTCCATAATAAAGAGGCAGTGTCAGTGAGCCAACACTTGATTCTCAAAAATAAAACAGGGAAGGGAGTTGCTGAACTTTCTTTGCTTACTGTGGGTGCACAGCAAGGTGTCACAAGTGAACACAGGCATGCATGCTTCAGAGGAAGTGAGGCTTTGTTGTTGTTTTGGTGCTGTCTGGGCGTCAACCAGGAAGTGAAACTGACCAGCTGCCAGCAAGAAACCTACCTGTAAGAGTGGGCCTCTGAGTGAAGGTAAACAGCTGAGTGGGCAGGCCAAGCCAAGGCTGCTCTTGCAGGTGGTGGCCTGGTGGGGCAGTGATCCATCTGGCCTGACTGGAAGGAGGAAGTGGCACTTGTCACCTATGACATCGTCACTGCACAGACAAGAATCACGTGGTCCAGCAGGCCTCAGAGTCAGCTTGTGGTCCCTCAGCAGAGTAGCCAGTGACAAATTACAAGGCCACCACAAACGTGGGCATACCCCAGTTTGTGATGGAGTGGGTCTTGGGGACATTGATCCCCTTTTCCCAAAAGTAGAATTTTTTTTCCCTGAGCTTGTCTGTTCCACATAGGGTACTTTCTATCCCTGGGGTTAATGTCTTTCATTCCATATTGCTGAACACAATCTGAAGCTAGACTGACTTGAGTCTGAATCCTGACTTTCCCATTACTAACTATGGTCCATAGGTAAATCATTTAACCTTTCAGCCTCAGTTTTTTCATCTGTCAAATGGGAAGAATATCTTCCATGGGTATTTTGAGTTTGAGAAAGAATATATGTCTAGGGTCTTAAAAGCTTGTGAGCAGCCGTCTAAGATCCAACTAATGATTTCTGCCCATCTGGAGTAAAGGAGAGTGAAGAAGACCAAAGACTCAAAGGAGCAATTAGTCCAAAGGACTAATGGACCACATGCAGCACAGCCTACATGACCCCAAGACCAGAAGAACTAGATGGTGCCCGGCTACCACTACCGACCACTCTCTGACCAGGATCACGGTAGAGGGTCTCAGACAGAGCAGGAGAAAAATATAGAACAAAAAATCAAATTCATAAAAAAAGACCAGACTTACTGGCCTGATAGAGACTGAAGGAACCCCCAAGACTATGACCTTAAGTCACCCCTCTGGCTTGAACTGCATCCGTTCTTGGAAACCACCTTTCAGCCAAGCAATAGATAGGCCTATAAAATAATCAGTAACACCTGAAAAGAACGTTCTCGGTAGAACAAACAATTATAGGGACCAGAAGGGCAACATTTGCCCGAAAGTAACAAGAAGGCAGGAATGGGTAGGAAAACAGAGGAGAGGTAACAGAGAACCCAGGGTAGAAATGGGGAGAGTGTTGACACAGCGTGGCAAATGCAACCAGTGTCGTGGAACACTATGTACAGTTTATTGAATGGGAAACTAATTTGCTCTGTAAACTTTCAACTAAAACACAATAAAATTTTTTTTTTTAAAAAGGAATATATGTAAATAGCACTGTTTATTATCATCAGTAATAATTATGCAGGGAGGGTCTTTTGCATGGTTCCATGATCAAAGCTTCAGGCTTGGTAGCCATCAGAGTCACTGGAATAAACATATTTTCAGAACTTGAAATAAGCTATTTTATGTCCTCAGGGACGATGAGGCACAGAGAATAAGGATGAGCTTTCTGGAAATCTGGATGATCTAATAGATGCTGTTGTTGGCTGGCTGGGCAAGCAGTTTACGGGCTCTACTTAGCTGAAGCTCAGCAGAGGGTGGTGGCTGCCACCCCTCCTGCCCAGCTCCTGAGGCAGGGATACTCATGCTTGGAGTCCTTGTTGGGGGCATGACAATTGTGAGTCATTATATTCAGCTAGGAGTGTCTTCAGCCCTTGTCCTTTGGACCTGTGAGTGGAGACTTTGAGACATCTTTAATTCTAGGTTGAATAGAGTCAGAATTTTAATGTGGCTAGAAATTTAAACATTAGTTGCCAGTGCTAACATCCCTGATCTAACATTCACCTTTCTGTTGTCCTGTCCTGGTCAGTGGGGAATAGAAGAGGAACGTGGATCCTTTTCTGAGTGAAGGCTCCAGACACCGGACTCTGTTGCTTGGGGATGGGATGAGGCATACAGACACAATTGCGGCATTAGGGAACAGCCTGCTGGTAAAGCAGTGCCAGCCTGCACTGGTCCAGTGAAAAGAGTCATTTACCAAAGGGCTGGATCTTTCTTGGCATGTTCTGATTTCCTTTTACTAACCATTGTATAGAGAGTAACGAATATTGATAAATACGCATATAAGTTATAAAGAATAACAATACAATTAATTCCCATGTACCTAGCACCTAGAAACCCTGGTGGTGTAGTGATTAAGTGCTACAGCTGCTAACCAAAAGGCTGGCAGTTCGAATCCACCAGGCGCTCCTTGGAAACTCTGGGGCAGTTCTACTCTGTCCTGTAGGGTTGCTATGAGTCGGAATTGACTCGACGGCAGCGGGTTTGGTTTTGGTTAGCACCTAGTTTAAGAAAGGGAACATCACCATGGCCTTTGAAGTCCCCAAATCCCCCCTGTGCTCCTCCTGATGGGACCAGTTTCTTTAAACAAAATTTTATTTCTGAATGCCTGAGGCTCAGAAAGAAGGTGACTTACCTGAAGTCCCACTGTTTGTCATAGTGGAGCCAGAGACTGGATAAGCTACCGAATGGGTGAAGTGGGGAATCTGACTGCATCTGGCCTAGCAGATCTGATGAAGGGTGAATCCTTTGATCTCGTTAGACCCTGGTCTTCTCTGACATCTCTGACACCTTCTGGTGCCTGGAACAAACTGTCCTGTGCCTCAGGTCCCCAGCTCCATCTGCTCTGGCATATAGCTTTAATCCTCTGACCTGTCAGCCAGCAAAAATGGAAGTGGCTCCCGGTTCCTGCAGAGGTCGCTGCAGGCCAGGAGCCAGCTGGATGCTGGTGACATTTCCCCTAAGCACAGGGGAATATGTCTTTACTGCTCTCACTGATTGCATCCAGGAGCTGCATGGGAACCTTTCTCAGTCTCTTTGCACTTGGTCACCCTCCTGTCACTCCATCTGAAATCCAGAGTGGCTGGAGGCATGGAATAAAGACTGTCAGGCTACAAGAGTTTAATTTTAGGAATAGTGTATATCCTTTTCAGCAGACTAATTTCCAGGGGACAGAAAAAAACACTGAAGAATGTAAACAGTGATGTTGGAGAGGAGAAATGTTAAATAGCTTTATTTTCCTTTTTGGGGGTTGTAATGTTGTTTAATAATAATAATTATTATTATTCTCAGTGCAAACATCCCTTTTCTCAGACTTGTTAGTCCTGGGAGTAGAGGAAGAGGCTGCCCTTGGAGGTCTCAGGAAGGCTTGAGTCATGGCTCCGACCTCTCAGCTTTGAAATCCCAGAATTGTAGAAATTCCAGGCTAGAAAAGAGGACCTTGGAAGCCCTCTCCAGGCCAGTGCTCCTAAATTTTGGGATTTCACAGACCACTAAAATTCAAAAAACATCTGGAGGGATGACAGAGTTGCCAACTTTTTATTGTGCTGAAGACATTAAAACAACTACCAGCCACTCATCTCCATTTCATAAAAGAAAATGACTTTTTAACAATAGCAACAAAGAGACACCTGTTATTTCACAGTAAAGAAGGAGCCTTAAGTTGAAAACATTCAGCTTTAAAAAGAACTGTAAACTATTTTGTGCTGATTATTCTCACTTTGACCCAGCTCAGTAAAATCTCTGTTGTGCATGGGTAAAGTCTACAGCCTCTTCTTTGGGTATTGTTGCTGTAATCCAGTAGTTCACAGCACTGGCTGTATATTGCAGTCACATGGAAAGCTTTGGGCCCCAGCCCTAGAGATTCTAATTTAATTGGTCTGAGTGGGGCCCAGTCATCTGTATTTTTTTTTCAAAGCTTCTAGATGATTCTATCATGCAGCTAGAGTTGAGGATCATGTCTGTAATCCAGTCCCCTTTTTGATTCCTGAACCCTCTGTTTAGCCTTTCTACTAAGTAGTTGTACAACTGAGGCAATCAGGTCTTAAGTTTTGGACAGCGCTGACTTTGGAAAAGGGAATTCCTGATGGACCGGATCAGAGAAAGGAAGGGAACTTTCATGTACTAAGTGCTTACTGTGTGTTGTGAGCTAGGCCCAGTGCTAAATTCTTTTTTAAAAAGTATTCTTAAAATTATTTTAAATATTAGTTTAAAAAATACTATAAAGCATTAAAAAGGAAATAAAAGTAGCATATAATCCTACTGTCAGGTAACTCCCTACGAATTAAAAGGGGAAAAAAGAACACAGAAGGGTAGGCAGGATAATGGCATCCCCAAAGATGTCCTTTCCCTAACCCCCAGAACCTGTGAATATGTTTGTTACCTTATATAGCAAAAGGGACTTTAAGTAAAAGACCTTTAGATGGGACCATTATCCTGGATTTTTCAGGTGGCCCAGTGTAATCACAAGGATGCTTAAAAGTGGAACAGGGAGGCAGAAGACGAGGTCAGAGTGATGTGATGTGCAAAGGACTCAACCTACTGTTGATAGCGTTGAAGACGTAGGAAGGGGGCAACTATCCCAGGAATGTGGGCAGCCTCTAGATACTGGAAAAGGCAAGGAAATGGATTCTTCCCTAGAGCCTCCAGAAGGAACACAGCCTTGCAGATAGATACCTTGGTTTTAGCCCAGTGAGACCCATTTTGGACTTCTGACCTCCAGAGCTGTAAGATAATAAATTGTATTGTTTAAGCCACTAAGCTTGTGGTAATTTGTTACAGCAGCAATAGAAAACTAATACATACAGTAATACATCTGTGCCAGGTTTTCCACACATCTTTTTCTTTAATCCATGTAACACTCATATAAGTTAGGCATTTTAGCCCAATTTTAGAGATGAGGAAATAGGCTCAGAGAAACTTGCTAATAAATGATAGAGCAGGGATTTTAATGGAGGGCTCGCTGAGGCCAGGCCTGTGCCCTGCTATCATGCTGCCTTCCCTTCCAGCTGTACTCAGCTTGCCTGCCCATAGGGCCACCTAGTGTAGCACATCCTTCTGAGGCCTTGGGGAGAGTTTTTGCCCTAGTGGAATTCAGCATGCCCTCTGAGGCTGGAGGGGCGATGTCAGAGAGGGAGGATTTCAAGAAGATTTATAAATCATCATCTAAGGAGAGTGTGGGACATTTGAAGAGCAAGGTGGGAGACTTAAGACAATAATTAAGGAGAATAAAAAACATGTTCCTCAAACCTGGGTTGTGGCACTCTAATGACCCACTATGAGGCTCTAATCTCCATGGATTCATTCTGTCGTTCCCATCCATGATAGGACATGGCCAGTAGCCCCCTTCTTGGGGAGAGGGGAGGAGTTACTCTCAGACACTCTGAAATCGGGGGGCGGGGGTAGTGTCTTGCTGAAATACCATCTTTGCAGTTCCCAGAGGCATTCCTGGCACTGCCAACTACATCAGGTCTTGGCCAGCTAAGCCCACAGTGGGAGGTACAGAATTAAAATCTAGGATCCCCTCCTGCTGTGGGCATGGAGAGCCGTTGACTCGGGTCTGAGGTTTGCCTCTTGCCACCCCAGTGCCTTGGGGATGGGGGCTCTGTCCCTAAGCTACGTGAGGCTCTCCATGGACCTCTGTCCTATGGGGTCATCACAGCAAGGAGAGGGTCCCAAAGAGAGTTGGCATTGGGCTAACCATGACCATCTGTCCTTGCAGTCCTGCGAAACATCTTTGTCCTCACCTGTATCATTATCGTCTGCTCCCTGCTCTTTCCCGTCCTGTGGCACCTCTGGATTTATGCAGGAAGTGCCAACTCTAATTTCTTTTATGCCATCACACTGACCTTCAATGTTGGGCAGGTAAGTGTTGAGAGTGGCATGGGAACAGGGATTCATTTTGTAGCCTCCGGCATTCTGTCAAAACCACCCTGGATTCTGCATACTAGAGGTTTGGACATGTATAAGGAACAGTTCTCCCCTCAAATAGCTCACAGTCCAGTAGAGAAGATAAGGAAGTTAAGAGCAGTGGGACACAGAATCTGGTTAACGTTTTTTGGGCACTGTGCCGAGCCATTACTTCCTTGAATTCTCATAGCAATCCTATGAGCAATCCTATGAGATAGATAGTGTTGTTTCTGTTTTACAATTGGGGACCTGAAGCTCATGGAGGTTGTCTCTTGCCTAGCATCATTGGAGGAGCCAAGAACCAGATTCAGATAAGGCTTGATTTCTGAGCCTGCCATTTTTCTGTAACAGTGCTTGGTGTGCGTGGTACCCACAGTGAGTACACCATGTGAGGATGGGAGAGGGCTTGGGCAAGGAGAGGAGAAGCTTTCCAGACTACAGGGACAGCAGGAGCAAAGGCAGGGAGGTGAGAAATGATGTAGCTGTTGGGGAAGTCTGGAGCGCAGATTGTGAGGCCATGGGTAGTCGGGGAGGAGGCTGTGGGAGTCAAAGGATGAGGAGCACCAGCAAAGAGGTTAGACCTCCCTCTGACCCGGAAAGCCTCTCCCTTGACTTCATAGAGCAGTGGTTCTCAAGCATCAGAATCACCAGGGGGAGCTTGTTAAAAACGCAGATTCCCTGATCACACTCCCAGATATGTTGATGGACTCCATGTGGAATATGGGGTCAGGAATTTGTATTTTTAACAGGTTCTCCCAGAGATTCTGTTGCAGGTGGTCTAGCAAATCGCATGTGGAGACATCTTTCCCTCTCAGGTTCCCTAGGCCACCACGCTGCTTCCTTTCAGGTCAGGCTCTGTCCTCATTATCAGGGTCTCTCTGAGAATCAGTTGTACTGTTTCCCACTTCTATTGCCATTACCACAGTCAGGCATTTCCTGTACTTAATGGATTGGATGGGAAACAGGGATAGCTGGAAAAACTAATGATGCCAGTGGATAATCCCCAGGGAAACTCTTGCCTCCAAGCTTAGCTACTGGGAAGGAAGAAGGGAGTTAAGGCTCTTTCAATGAGTGAGGGGACTGGTATTTTCTGGTATGGACATTCCTGGAGAATTAATGTCCAGCCCAGCCATTTATATTGGTTTGTGAAAAGCAGGAAGAAAGGTGGCGGGCCCTATAGCCTGAGTGGGACCAGGCCAGAGGGCCTATTCTGCCTGTCCCCTGGTGGTTATAGATGGTGAATGCTCAGCAGCTCCTACCTATGTCCCACACAGACAGCAGTCCTCAGGGTTCAATTTAGTATCTTGCCGGACTCCAAAAGGCTGTACTGGCTGTTCTGTCTTGCTGGAATCCCTCTTACTTTTTCTTTGACAGTAATGACTGGGATGTGAAGGCATTGGGCCTAGACATGGGCTTCTGGTGAGGTTGGTGAGCTCCACCTAAGAATTCTGCAGCCTGTTGTCATGTCATGAGTCTCAAGTTTGGGTCAGGAAATACAGTTGCAGTGGTGATGAAGCATTTGTGGAACTTGCCAGAAAACAGCCCTTCCCCTGTGGCTGCCTTTATGAGAGAAGGGTCTCTTGTAAACAGCGTGGGGGATGCTGTGTTAGGTGCTGTTGAAGGCAGGAGAAACTGAGTTGTTGGAAGAAGAGAGATTGTGGTTGGGGTGGGGACCAAAGGCCAGGGTTGAGTATGTTAGTGGCCAAGCTATGGAGAAAAGTTGGGCTGAATCCTTGGAGTTGTCTTTTGCCTTTTAAAAATCTCTTTTTAAAATTTATTTTTAACCATTCAAATAATACATGAATTCATTATTTTTGGGGGGAAAGAATTTAAACAATAGAAGAATATAGGAATGAAAGTGATTGTCTGAGCCCCCATTCCTCCCCAACCCCAGGGCAGATGTGGTCATTGGGATCAGTTTGTATTTTCTTTCCATCTTTTTCTTTGTTGTTGATTTTGTGTTTGCTGAGTCTTTACGTTTTTCATTTGATTGTGTAAGATTATTAGTTTCCTTTGTGGTTACCTTAATACTTAACCCTATTTTTCTAAGTTTATACCAGTTTTTTATGTATTTGTATTGCCTTGACTTCCTCTCCATATGAAAAATCTATGTCTGTATTTTTTAAGTTGCTCTTTTTTGTTTTAATGTTGTCATCTTTTACATAATTGACGTTGCTGAGTTCTTATTTTTGGTGTTTAGCTTTGATATATTTTTGTGACTTCCCCGTTTGGGTTTATATATGGTTGCTCTGTCCTGTGTTCTAGTCTTGGGTTGTTATCTGATGTTACTGATTTTCTAACCAGAGGACTCCCTTTAGTATTTTTTTAATTTTGGTTTGGTTTTTGCAAATTCCCTAAACTTCTGTTTGTCTGGAAATGCCCTAATTTTGCCATCATATTTGAGAGACAGTTTTACTGGATATATAATTCTTGGTTGGCAGTTTTTTCCTTCAAGGCTTTATATATGTCATCCCATTGCCTTCTTGCCTGCATGGTTTCTGCTGAGTAGTCCAAGCTTATCTTACTGACTTTCCTTTGTAGATGACTTTTTGTTTATCCCTAGCCACTCTTAAAATTCTCTCTTTATTTTGGTTTTGGCTAGTTTGATTATAATATGTCTTGGTGACTTTCTTTTGGGATCTACCTCGTGGGGTTTGATGAGCTTCTTGGATAGATATCTTCTCATCTTTCACGATATCAGGGAAGTTTTCTGCCAGCAAATCTTCAACAATTCTTCCTGTATTTCCTGTTATCCCCTCATTCTGGTACTCCAATCACTCATAGGTTATTCCTCTTGATAGAGTCCCACATAATGCTTAGGGTTTCTTCATTTTTTTAAATTCTTTTATCTGATTTTTCCTGAAATAAGTTGGTGTCGAGTGCTTTATCTTCAGTCTCACTAATTCTGACTTCTTTTGCCTCAGTTCAGCTCCTATGACTTTCTATTGAGTTGTCTAATTCTGAAATTTTATTGTTAATCTTCTGGATTTCTGACTGTTGTCTCTCTAGGATTCTTGCAGCCTGTTAAGTTTGTCGTTGTGCTCTTCTCTAATCTTAATTTTCTCTGTTGCGTTCCCTGTGTGTTCCTTGTCTTGTTCTTCATTTTGCCTGATCTCCTTCCAGATCTCTTGAAGAGTTCTGTATATTAATCTTTTGTATTCCACCTCCAGTAATTCCAAGAAGTTCTCTTCCTCCGAAAAATTTCTTGATTCTTTGTTTTGGGAGTTTGTGGAAGCCATCATGGTCTGCCTCTTTATGTGATTTGATATTGACTGTTGTCTCTGAGACATCAGTAAGTTATTATATTTATTTTATGTTTGCTTACTGTGTCCTAGCTTTTGTTTTGTTCTGATATGCCCAGATAGGCTGCTTGTGTGAGCTAGTTTGATTATTGGTGACTTTGAAACTCTAATATCCTGTCGTCAGGTTGTTAGATTTGTTACTAGGTATCTGAGCCCAGGAGTCTGTTTATTTTTCTTGTATGGATTCCGCTTAGGTAGTCGGTCACCAAGTGTGTGGTGCAGACTCTCACTACAGTCCTAGACGGGCAGGGGTGATTAGAGTAGGCACAGGTATCTTGGCTGCAGTAGGGGGTCATGTGCTGAGCAAGGCAGGGGGCTGATGGCTGCTCCTGAGTGTCTGGGAGGAAAGCTTGTCCCTGTTCCCTAGAGTGCATGGGTGGGTGGGTTTTGCACCCGGATTATGGGTGCCCAGTGCTGCTGGCTGTAAGGACTGGGAGATACCACTTATTCTTGGACCCCTGTCACAGGTTGCTAGGTGTCATAAGTGGAGCCACCAGTCCTCAGGCCCCTGATGTGTGTAGGTGAAGGACCCTGCTTAACGGGCAGAGTGGGATCAAATGTCACGAACCTACCACTCCACCATATAGCTGATACAGTGAAGTTAGGCTTCAGGTATATATCTTGTTATACTGTGCTAATGAGGGCCTGCACTGTTGAAATGGGCCCTCGCAGGTCTGTGCAGTGGGGAAAGGCATTCAAAGACCGTGGACCCATTATGCCTGTGCCTAGGCAAAGGAGCTGTGCCTGCCTTGAGTTCCTGGCTTAGGGGAGCTGGCAGATTATTTTTTCGTATTTGTTGATTTGTTCCCTCTCCAAGGCCGGGAGAATGGCTCAGGGCTCATGATGGGTCCTACTTCTGGCCCCGGGGGACTTGGCAATGGCTGAAGCTGGCCCGGGATGGTACAGAGCGGGGAGGGAGCAGGTACATTGGAGAGAGGTTCTTCCCAAACGGACTGTTTTTTGATCCACGTGGTAAGTTAAACACACGTACTTTTGCTGATTGAGCACTGCTTTTCACTGGCTTTGGAGGCCTGAGCAGACTCTCTGTCACTTGGTCTCTCCTGACGTGGAAAACGCATCCTGAACGCCACTGTTTGCCTCACCACACCTGCCAACAGATCCGGCCCACAGGGCACTGGCTTCCACTGGGTCAGGTCTAGCAACTCCTCGCTGCTTCTGAACTGTCTCTCCCTTCCCCTGCCACTCAGTACGATTCCTCAACTTTGCCTTTAATGTTCAAGGCTCCTAGATTGTTATATATTATCAACTCACTTGTTTTTTTGGGTCTTTGTTGCAAGAGGGACCACTGGAAGCGTTTGACTTTTCCACCATCTTGGCCCTGCCCCCGGGATCATTTTGGTGTGTGTCTTTGCAGACTTTCTCTGTGTATTTACAGACAGCTATAAATACATCATAGCCATATATAAAGAACTTTTTTGTTTGCATAATAAATGGTATCTTACTCTAAGTACTGTTCTTTGACTTGCTGTTTTTCACTTAATGATCTTATCTTGAGAGGATTTTTTAATGGCTCCATGATATGCCATGGTTAGGAAGAACCATGATTTGACTAGACCCTATTGATGGATATTGAGTTTGCCTCCTCTGTTAATTTCACTACTGTAAATGGAAGAACCTTGTGTATCCTTTCACATATTCTTGTACTCTCGTCTCAGTTTTTTCTTAGGATAGATTCCAAGTGGTGGGATTTGCTGGGTCAGAGGGCATGTGCATTTTATATTTTGGCAGATATTGCCAAGTTGCCCTTTAGACAGGTTGTTTCAACCTACAGGCCTCCCAGCAGTGGTCCAAGTACCCCATAAGCCAACAGTTTGTTCAGGCATCCAGCCCACCTGTGTCATCAGCCTCCTAGGGTCTGGGCTCTGTGGCCCAAATGCTTCCTGGGACTGCTGGTTTTGGGCCTTGCTGCTGCTGCCAGATCATAAAGGGATGTGTGTCAGATGGGAGTATTTACTCACCAAGGTAGTCACTCAAATCATATCATTGTCCTAAAGTAGAGGAGTGCTTCTCATCATGAAAGTTACACTATCCCTGCCCTTGGGAGCCACAGAGTGCAAATATGGGAAATGTAAAATTTTGTTATGTTGTTGTTGTTGTTAGGTGCCATCAAGTCAATTCCAACTCATAGTGATCCCGTGCACAACAGAACAAAATGTTGCCTGGTCCTGCAGCATCCCCAGGGTTTTTGCTATATTTGAGCCCATTATTGCAGCCACCATGTCGGTCTGTCTCATTGAATGTTTTCCTCTTTTTCGCTGACCCTCTACTTTGTCAAGCATGATGTCCTTCTCCAGGGACTGGTCCCTCCTGATAACTTGTCCAAAGTACATGAAACAAAATCTCGATAACTGGAGAAGAGCTGCCTCCTCAAAGCAGAAATGACCTCAATGGCATGGATTAGAATTTTAGTAAGAATTAAATGTCACCTCTTCAAAGAGGGCTTCCATGAGGTTCCCCTGCCACACTTCTCTCTTTCTCAGCCCATTTGTTTCCTTCCTAGCACTTACCCAATTTGTGATTTTATGTTATTTATTTGCTTCCCTGACTCTCTGCCCCACTAGCCTGTGAGCTTCATGAAGGCAGAGACGTGCTTGTCTTACCTACTACAGGGTCCCAACTACCAGATCAGTACCTGGCACAGAGACATGGCTTAGCTAGTATTTGTTGAGTGGATGAATGTACCAAAGATAGCCAGGTAGAGCATCATGTGATTAATGGCCAAGTATGCAGAGAGTAATTGTGGGAGGAATCTAGAAGGGCACAAGATCACCTTTCCTGTTGTCAGTGGTCAGGGAAAGCCTTAGAGGACGAAGGCTAAGAGCTGAGCCTTGTCAGATTTGAAGAGTGAAAGGGGTAGGGGGGATGTTTTAGGAGGTGGGCAAGACGGGCTAAATCACCCCCACTGGCTGAGGTCAGTGGGTAGACAGCTCTGTCCCTAACCCTTCTCCAGTATCTGCCAGACCTGGTCTCTTGTGGCTGGTGAAGCCCCTGCTTCAGCCTCACCTTCAGCCAGCACTTCCATTGAGATATGTGGCATTTTGGGAGGTGTCTTCAGTTCCACAGCCAGCTTTTATCAGCCCTCCCACCTGGAAAGTACTCTTTAGTCACCTGGTTCTCATTCTCCCCTGCCAGGACAGCACTGCCCTGGAAACCAGATGAGTATGGATTTCAACCAGGTGTCCAGAGCCTGGACCATCATTGCTGACTCAGGAGCTGAATATAGAGAACGTTTTGACATTCTGGCCTACAGGTTTTTTTTAAAGTACTGCTCTATTTAAGTTAGTCAGTGCAATACCTTATTATAGAACAAATTATTTGCAGATTATTAGTTACACCAGCAGGTAGACCAGTGACTCAGGCATCATCCTTTCCCTGGAGGTCATTAAGTGTTTTTCAGTATGTGGCATGGACCATTTGCTGTTTATAATTGAGTCAGTAGCTAGGAAATGACAGCAGTAAACTATCCAGAGGTAGGTTTGTGTGTGTATGTGTAGTATATGTATATTTGTATATGTGTGGGAAATGTGTGTGTGTGAGAGAGAGAGAGACAGCTAGCAAGAGAGAGAGACTGAAATTGATTGATTGAGGTCCTCCCCCACTTCCCACTGTGGGTGACCTTGAGCAAGTGATTAAACTTCAGTGGGTTGCAGTTGTCTCATCTCTAAAATGGGATTGATAACTCCACCTCACAGGGTGTTGAGGGGACTGGATACAATTTATGTGTCTTATTGCCACATTCATATGTTGACATGGGAAATAGCAAGAACAGTAGTATCTTCTTCAGATACACAAACAAATTCCTAGGGAAACACTTGGTCCCGTAAACAAAGGAAAGGAGAACAATTCTCCTCCTTTTTTTTCTTTTGAGGGTCAGTGACCAGGAGAAGAAAAATATTGATCAGGGATTACATATAAACAAAAAGGAACTTGTTTAAATTTAGCTTTTTTAAAGGGCAGTGTGAAATATCCTACTTACCCTAATTCAACTTAAAAACAGGGAATGTAAGGAACTCTGTCCCCAAAATTACAATTAATAGTTGGCTATGTTTAAGGAGAGGTTACTAAGGGCCAGACCCACATGATCCCTTTAATTTTTCCCATGTGATCCCTTTAATTTTTTTTTGATCATGTGCTTGTGTGGCCTTCTGGACCTTTTCTTGTGCATTTACGTATATGCGTATGTTCATGCAGAAAGCATATTAGTGTGTGTATGTTTGTCTTTTATTGGCATCATGCTGACTTTTTCCCCCCCTTTTAACAGAATGTGATCTTTCCTTGTTCATATATGAGAGAGGTACCTCATTTTTGTTTAAGGACTGCATATGTGGACCCAACACACTTTATGTAGCTGCTTCCCTACTGACAGCCCTTTAAATTGTTTCCCTTTTTATTATTATTACAAGCAATCCATCTAGTCTTCATAACAACCCTTTGAGAGAGGCACTCTTACTATCATCTCATGATACAAAATGAGGACGCTGAGGCTTGGAAGGGTTAGCAATTCACCCAAAGTCATAAAGCTAGTCAGGTATATTTACTCATGACTTATTTATCATTCCTCTCAGTAGACTGTGGATTTCGTGAGGGTAGACCCCATGTCTGTCTTGTTCACTGCTGTATCCCAACACCACAAAGAATATTCAGTGACTGTTTATTGATGAATGAATGGAATGAGCTGGGATCAGAAACCACATTTTATGACCAATGATCTAACAGTTTCGTACTCTCCTACCTGCAGTCCCAGTCTCTGGTCAGAGCTGGGCTGTGTGACAGGCCATGCAGGATTCCTAGGGGGTCAGAGCCAGAGTCCCCTTCCCTCTTACCCCAGCAGCTGGCTCTGAGAGCCTCGCTCCTGCTCTGCGTTTGCAGCCAAAACAGACTCCATGTCTGCCGTCCCTGTGCCCTTCCAAGTGGGTCTGGAGCAGCGCAAGCTGCTGCCTTCTCACTGTGACCCGACCCCCTGCATATGCCACAGACTCTGTAGATACTGAACTGGGCCTGCCTTGACCACTGTGCTTGACCATTTTCAGGGAGGCCTGGAGCCCTGGGGTCTGAGCATCAACCGTCTGGTGTCTTGGGCTGCCCAGGACTCTCTTACTCATTCCAGCACAAACGAAACCATAGTCCTGTCTCCTGGAATTGCCCCTCAGGCAACCTGGCTGTGTCATTCTGGGAAATGGGACCAGATGAGGACATGTTTGGGAACATGTTGGATAGATCATTAGTGGCTGGGTGGTGTATAGCCTGCACCGGTGTATGGCTGTGGGCCCATTTCAGGAGTATCCCCATGGGTTGTGTGTGGCCTGGCTCCTAGGCCCGGGTGTACTTATAGAAAGATTTGTTCCTGAAGACACAAGTTGCCTGTGGCCCAGGCTGGAACCTGTCTTCTCCAGCTGGGTGTGCATGTTTACTTTGGTTTCCTCAACTGGTGACATTTGTCAAGATCTTAGTTCATCCTTCTGTCCCTCTCATCTTCAAACTTGTAGTTCAGTGCTCAGCTCCCCAAGCTTGTCTCTCACGGGCCTTTCCTAGCCTCCAGTCCTCCACCAGAGTGACAAAAAAGGTCTCAGCTAAACACAGGGGGCCAAGCCAGCAGGAAGCCTGTGCTCCAACGAACTCCCAGCTCTAGCTTTCCTGGCTGGAGGTCTTAGGCTTAACTCCTTGGGCATAAGTTACTTTTTTGCAGATATTCATTATGTACCTGCTATGTGCCAGGTACTCTGCTAGGGGTGAATGAGACAAAGCCCTGCTTCCAAGGAGCCCACAGTCTGAGAGAGAAAGACAAGGAAATGGACAGGGACAGGGCAGCGGGATAAGCGCTGTAAATGAGTGAACTTGGCACAGGGGAGCTCAGATCTGAGCTGTTAAGGAAGGCTTCTCAGGGGGAGCAGCCTCTAAGTAGGGTCCTGAGGGATGTGTAGGATCTAAATGGGCTGTAGGTCACGAGACCTGGGGCAGAGAGAGAATGAGCAGGCTAGTGTGGAGTGTTGGATGCTGCCGGCAGTTCTGTAGGATTGGCACATACTACTTGATAGGAAGCGAGACCATTTGGGCACATGGCCCTGTTGTGCCTTGTGCTCAGGGCCAGGGACAGTCTTTGGTTTTAAGCTGAGGACGGTTGTGACTAGATTCATGCTCTGAAAAGGTCACTTGCCAGGAGGGGAAGAGGTGAGGGATGTGGGCCCAGAATCTGGAGCACCAGGGAGGAAGCTGTTGAAATGTGGTGCTTGGATCTAAGGCCTTAACTTCCTCAACCTAGAAGGGTGGTTGTGAGGACTAAATACAGAGTTGGATGGGGAAGCTCTTTGTGAATTGAAAAGTGCCATGGTACAGGCAGTCCTTGGATCATGAATGAGTTCTGTTTCTAAGTCTGTCTTTAAGTTGAATTTGTAAGTAAATCAGAACAGTTAGGCATGATTTGTATCCAGCGTCAGTTAGTCAAATGATTTTTTTAGTATATAGTATATAGTGTGTACCTTTCTGTGCATTAAAAAACATTAAAGAAATACTTCCAGATACACTAAAAACATCTTTAACATAATAATACAGTAATAAAAATAATGTTTTGATGTGCGCAGCAAAGTTGTGCCCTTTTGTTATGAACCATTGTATGTACCTCGAATTTTTAATATAATAGGCTTTACAGGGGTTGGTTTGTAACTAGGGGTTGTATTCAGTCAGACGTTCATAACCCAGGGACTGCCTGTAATTGCTGTTAGAATCGGCTTTGATCTGCCTTTGCGACCTCCAGACTCTAACACTGAAATACAGTGATTTCACTCGTATTTTGAATCTGTAGAGCTAAAGGGTAGAGCTCTGTTTCTCCTCTCTCTCCTCCCATATGGTGTCCATTCATGCTCCTGAGTTGGTGGGTTGTGCCAAAACCCTGACCAGCTCCCTAAGCCAGTAGTCAGTCTTCTCTCAATCCCAGTTTCCTAGATCCCTAAGCAGTGTGAGCAGAGGGTGCTTTGATTGCCGACTGTGACCACCACATGAGTGCCCCCTGTGCTGGCTGGCCGTAGAGTGTTAGCATCTCCAACAGGAGCAGGAGGCTGGGGGAACCGAGGCATGCATGGAGCAACAGCACCTACTTCTCCAGGAAGCTGCACCCAGGGCTCGTGTAGGCTACAGCCAATGCCCTGAGCCCCGCGGCTTCAAGATGCACTGAATTAATGACCTCCACTGGCTTGGAAGGCACAGGCACTCATTTGCCTTTTCCAACCAAAAAAAAAAGAATGTGCCTCTCTTTCATGGCTAAGTGACAGTCTGTGAACTGGGAAGAACAGCCCTAGAGGGATTATATGTGCATCAGCCTGGGTCTGGCATGTAGCAAGACTCAGTCAGTGTGGATTGCAGATTGTTCTCCTCTCCCAGCATCCTTAATTGAGAGAGGTTGTGAGGCGATGGGAAGAACCAGGGCTTTGGCCTCAGACAGGCAGGACTGGCATGGCAACCTGAACCCTTCACTTACCATCATGTGACCCTAGGCAAGACCCTTAACCTCTGGGTGTCCTTATCTCTAAATGGGGATTATAAGCCCTGTCCCACAAGGGTGTTGTGAAGATTTAATGCCATGTTTTTTATTAAAGTGCCTAGCACAAGGTAGATATTCAGAAAATGTTAGTTTCCTTGTCTCTTCTGTGTCCCACCCTGTACTAGAGCAGGTTCTGATGGCTTCATTCCATTTCTCATCTGCCCCTCTCTTCCCTCTGGCCCTCTCTTCCACTCTTTTATCAGCTGCCCCATTAAATCTTCATCATGGCCCAAGGGGAGGCAGCCCTGGAGCCCTCACGGCTGCCACTGAGTGGAATGTGGTCTGACTGAACCATGCCTGGAGGTCAGTGTCAAGGGGATGGGGACCAGCAAACTACTCCCAGAGCTCAGCCCTGTGCCGGGTCTGGGGCCAGAGCTGAAGCAGATGTCACTCCATTTGGTGTGGCGATGCAGCATATTAGGGCCAAGCTACAGTTGTGATGAGTGGCAGAGCAGGCAAGTGAAGGGCACTTGGATGTGTGTGTGTGTGTGTGTGTGTGTGTGTGTGTGTGTGTGTGTGTGTGTGTGTGTGTGTGTGTGTGTGTGTGTGTGTGTGTGTGTGTGTGTGTGTGTGTGTGTGTGTGTGTGTGTGTGTGTGTGTGTGTGTGTGTGTGTGTGTGTGTGTGTGTGTGTGTGTGTGTGTGTGTGTGTGTGTGTGTGTGTGTGTGTGTGTGTGTGTGTGTGTGTGTGTGTGTGTGTGTGTGTGTGTGTGTGTGTGTGTGTGTGTGTGTGTGTGTGTGTGTGTGTGTGTGTGTGTGTGTGTGTGTGTGTGTGTGTGTGTGTGTTACAGAGCTGTCCTTCAGGGACAGGCCTCTCACTGAAAGGTGGCTGTGGAGGGGAGAAAAGGGGGCTGACTCAGGGAGTGTCAGGAGGAGATTGGTGATTGATGGGAGGAGAGAAGCTGTGGGCCCAGCAACATGATAATTAGGTGAAGACAGGTTCAAAGAACAAGGCTGCTCCTCAGGTCCCTGAAGGGACAGAGGGGCAGACATGCTTTGGAGCCCCGAGTCCAGGGCAAAGACTGGGGGAACCCACCTTTGTTAGTAACAAACTCTCATTTTCCAGGTAAGGAAAATGAAATTTAGGGAAGGGAAGAGACTTACACAGGGTCACACAGCCACTAACTAGCCCATGCTATTTCCACTGTCCCTTACCCAACTTCTCCCTGCCCTGACTGGGCAGAGGGGTTCTGGGTCTATAGCTGTGTTGGCTGAATCCTAGGGGTTCTGGGAAATCCCTTCTCCTCACAGCCCAAATGGAAAGCCCCAAGGTCAGAAGAGGTTGTCTTAGCCAAAGGCTTCCCTCTAAAGGAGCCAAGCTTCCAGGCTAGCCTAGTGCCCACGGAGATGCCTTCTTTTTGGGGGCAGGTGCCCACTCAGGATGGTGACTTTCAGTTCTAGACAGCCCAAGTGAGCACACAGGGCTCTTTTCCCTCCTGACACTTTATTATGAAAATGTTCACACACATAGCAGAGTTGAAAGATTTTGCATTGAACAGCCATATATCTACCCACCACCTAGATTTCACCATCACATTTCACTGCACTTGTTTGATCACAAATCTATCCATCCCTCAGTCCATCTTATTTTTTTAATATATTTCAAATTGAAGTGAAGACATCAGTACATTTCCCCCTAAATATGTCAGCATGTATTTCATTAACTAGAGCTCAATATTTATTTATATTTTTCTTATGTAAAATTTACATATGGTAAAAAGCACAAATCTTACATGTATATTTGCTGAAGCCTTCTTGAACTCAGCAAAATGTCTTTTGAGATTCATCCATATTGTTGCATGTAACAATATAGCTCATTGCTTTTTTTAATAAACTTTTTATTTTGTAATAATTTTAGACTTACAGAAAAGTTGCAAAGATAGTACAGAGAGTTCCCATACACCCCACACCAGTTCCCTCATTGTTAACATCTTACATTACCGTGATACCTTTGTCACAACTAAAAAACTGACACTGGGTGCGTTGTTGTTGTTAGGTGCCATGGAGTTGATTGCGACTCAATGACCCCTGTGACAGAGTAGAACTGTCCCATAGAGTTTCCTAGGCTGTAATCCTTACGGGAGCAGATTGTCAGGTCTTTTTCCCACGGAGCCACTGGGTGGGTTCCAACTGCCAACCTTTCCATTAGCAGCTGAGTGCTTAACCGTTGCACCACCAGGGCTCTTTACTGGTACATTATTAAGTTACTATTTTCTCTTTCCCTGCTTTATTCTTTGGAAGTGAGTCACCGACTCTAACTACCCTCAGGGCTGGGGGTTGGGTAAGAATTAAGTTCCACCTCCAGGAGAGAGGAGTATCTATATATATTGTTTGGAATTCTTCCATAGAAAGATGTCTCTTCTCTCCCTTTTATTTATTTATTCAATTTTTTATTAGATTATTGTTTTTCAATTGAATTTTATTTTTATCAAATTTTTTATTTTCTAATAAGGCTTATATAAGGAGCTCTGGTGGCCCAGTGGTTAAAGCAATCAACTGCTAACTGAAAGGTTGGCCTTTCAAAACCACCAGTGGCTCCAGAGGAGAAAGATGTGGCAGTCTGCTTCCATAGAGATTTACAGCCTTGGAAACCCTATGGGGTCACTATGAATTGGAATCGACTCAGTGGCAGTAGGGTGTTGGTTTTTTTTTTTTTTTTTTTTTTTGTCCTTTCAAATAAGGCTTATAAGGAAAAAGAGTAGCTCCCTAAGGTTTTATAGTTATTTCTTTTGGTACTTCTAAATAACATGTTTACTATTTGTTATTTCTTGACTTTCCCCCCCATTTTATAATAGTTAGAACTATGTGTAATTGCCAATATGTAACCATTTTTGATCTATAAAAATGGCAATTTTATGTAATTTAACTTAATATATAGTATTGTGACTTCCTACTTCTTGTCCAGCTGGTTTTTGTGTGACACTGGAGTTGGCTCATTTTGCTTTGTTGTGAATTGTGACTTAGGACCTAGCCCTCATCTGACGTGGCTCAAAGTCCCCTGCACCAGGTCAGGCACTGCACCAGGTTCTTCTTCCCCAGCCAGGGCATTTTGGGGCCTGAGTGAGAAATGCTATTGCAGGGTATGTGGTTAGCATCTGCTGTGATAGCTGCCCCACTGTGGGGGCCAGTCTGGAGCTGCCAGTCCAGGCAGCTGTGGGGCAAAGCCTCAGGGGGCTCCTTGGGCTCTGTCTGCTCCACTGATGTCTGTGCCCTTTGAGACTGGGTCCCAGATACATCACCTTCCAGGGTCCATGGCCACTTGGAGTTTCCTTATCTGTAAGGCGAGGATGATCAGACCTTCCAGACAGGCTTCTATAGTGATAGAATGGCAGGTACTTGTCCTGAGGTCATCACTCTTTTTGGTGACAGGAGCATCTTCCTGAGCTCCTTCTCCAGGCCCCTCCATGTCCTCCTTCCTGCCCACAGTACGTTCAGCTGCTCTCATTAACTGCAGGTGAGTGAGAGAACTCCAGGGGCTGGAGGGTTGGTGGACTAGATCCCAGGCCTGGTGCAACCTCTAACTTGCTGTAAAACCCTAGCCAAGTGCTTCCTCTGCTCTGGGCCTCAGTCTCCCTGTCTGCCATGAGGGTGGTTGGCGGTGATACTCTTGAGTACCCTCTAACTGCCTGTGAACTGGTGGTGTCTGCAGTGGTGAGCCCTTCCCTCCTCTTCCTTTTATGGGCCTGGGCCCCTGCCCCTCCTGTTGCAGGCACTGGAGGTCTTGGGCAGCTTGGGATGGGTAGGATTGAATGACTACAGGTCCTACGTGTGGGTGATCTCAGCAAATCACTGTTCTTCTCTGGGCCTTGGTGAGGGGGATGGTGGGCTGAGCTTCTAGGACCCTTTAGATTTGGTGGCCCAGAATGGGAAAGGCAGACTGAGCTGGGCATGGAGATACTGTGGTGAGCCAAACCACTCAGGGTACTGCCCAAGTGGTGCTCCCAGGCCACTGAGGAGACCTACAATCATCAAGCAGTCCCACAGATCAATGTGAAATTGTATTCTGGATGAGTTTGTGCTACCAAATAGAGGCAAATATGGCCAAGACCCACTCTAGGGGTAAAGGAGAGCTTCTTTGAGGACGTGATCCTGGCCCGAGACCTGAGGGGCAAGTAGGCATTGACTCGATGAAACGGGAGAGAACTTTCCAGGCAGAGGATACAGAAAAGATCTGCAGCAGGAGGAACAAGGCCAAGTGAGGTAGAGCACAGGGAGGCTGATGCCTGTACATGGGTGGGGCCAACTGCAAGGTCCCCAGAAGCCATGGGAAGCCCTTGGAGGATTTTCAGCCAGAAAGTAACATGTCCAGGTTTATGTTTTTGCAAAGCTCCCTCTGGCTCAAGGGAGAATGGACTGGAGGGGAGGGTTTGAAAGTAGGAAGCTTAAGGGGATACCTTGCTGTTGTTTAGGAGTTGACAGTGGCTTTGTCCAGAGTGCTGGCAATGGGAGTGGGCAGAAATGCGTGGACTTGGGAGAGAGTTTAAGAGGTCGAACTGAGAAGACTTGGTAGCTTACTTGGTGAGGGGGATGTGTGTGTTGGGGTGAGAAGTGTTAGCTAATTCTGTGGTCCAGGCACCCAGATGCAAGATGGGGGCGTGGGTACCCAGTGGGAGAAGCAGATTTGATAGAAAAGTGAGTTTGATATGGGTCTATCTGGGGTGGAGGGACCTGTGAAGCATGCCTGTGGTGAGGTGGAGGGACCTCTGGATACAGATGCACTAGTCTGGTGTTCATAGGCCAGTGTGTGGAAGGGAGATGTAGATCATGGTAGGGAGAGGGAGCACAATGCAGGCAACTTCTGAGAGGCCAGTGAGACCCTGCAAGTCCAAGGGTGGGCCCTGAGGTGAAGGACCCTGGGCAGGGTCTCCCCAGTGGCTACTGATCCAGGCACAGGCTGAGGCCTTGGTGGAGATGCTGGGCAGGGGCCTTCCTGTCCCCCAGCACCTGCCCAGCCCCTCAGGGACCCTGGGTTCAGAGGGAGGTATCCTCTAGCTTCTCACATCCTCTCTCTTCCCCCAGATCCTGCTCATCTCTGATTACTTCTACGCCTTCCTGCGGCGAGAGTACTACCTCACACATGGTCTCTACTTAACTGCCAAGGACGGCACGGAAGCCATGCTTGTGCTCAAGTAGGCCTGGCTGGGCACAGGGCTGCACGGACTTCAGGGGGATGGAAAGGCCAGGAGCTGGGCCATGCTCTCCAGCCAGGGCTGCCAGCAGGCTAGTCCCTGAGCAGATGGGGTTTGGCCTGTGGGGAAGAGTCAGGAGCACCCCTACTTGGACCCCAACTTTGTGGCCCTGTACAACAAGGCGCTCCCTCACAGACAGGAAGAGGGAAGAAGCAAGTGGGCAGGGTTTGATGGGTTGTGGCTACTTAATAAATGTTTTTTGTTATGAAAAAGTCTACCCTGGAACCACAGTGCATGCTTGGAGAGGGTAAGCTTGACTCCTAATACTGCCACAATACCAAAAGATTGGTGGTTCAAACCCACCCAATAGCTTTGCAGAAAAAAAGTCTTGGCAATATGCTTCCATAAAGATTACAGCCCAGAAAATCCTATGGGGCAGTTTTATGCTGTCACTTGGGGTCACAATGAGTCAGAATTGACTCAGCAGCACCCAGCAACACTACATGAGTTTCCAGAATGAGCCCTGAGTCCACAGAACACAAGTCTGTGCCCTGCAGGCTAAGACTGGTTCCCAACGTACCATCAGCAACCCTCCCCACCCCCAAAGCAAGCAGCTGGAGGCAAAGGGCCAGGCAGGCCTGAGCAATCTTTAATTCTGCAGAGAGACAATGACCACAGGATCCATACACCATATCAAGACCAGGGGAGCCAGGGACCAGTCCTTCAGGGGTAAGCAGGTCCAGGCAGGGGGCAGTGCCTCAGGTGAGTGAGGGGCAGATGGGCAGACAGGCAGGGGCCTAAAAAGATAAACCGCACAGAGCAGGGGTGTAGGGGCGCCGCTCCCCACCCTTACCCATCCCAGCCAGCACCCAGAGGGGCAACCCTAAGGTGACTGGCCCAGGATCCACCCTGGGGCAGAGTAGGCATGGTTGTGTTCCCTGGCTAGGGGGCCACATCCCACATCCCTGCCCAGCACACCAGGGACAGAGGCAACTCGGTTCAGGAGACAGGAGTTCCCTGGGCAGAGCCTGAGTGGGCCCCCGACTCCCAGGCCAACCACCTCCCCCCACCCCCCCACCCCCTACTGCTGGCTCAGAAGCCGAAGGTTTCCTGGGAGGCATAGACCATGTAGAGGAAACCGTCGTCGTCCTTCTCCTGCTCGTAGATGTCTGCGATGGGTGTGGACACGCTCACCATGCTGTGCTGGTTCACCAGCAGGAAGAAGGCCTGCGTGGGGTTCAACTGCAGGCGGCGCCTGAGGCGGGCGGGAGGGCAAATTGACTGTGAGCAGCCCGGCCCCTTGGCCCCCGACCCCCTCCCCAGAATGGCTCCAACCTTCACTTCACATCCACCTCAGACTTTTTAAGAGGATCTCATCCCTGACTCCACACTAACTCCAGCCCCGACCTTGACTGTCTGACCTCCCCAGAACAGGTGCCTAACACCGGTCCCAGACCCCTGGCCCCACCCCTGCATCTTTCCCGAGGGGACTCGGCCCTCTGCCCGACCCCAGCCGAACCCAAGTCCCTCTCCAGCGGCGGCTGCCCGCGTACCGGATGATCTTGACCAGCTCGCTCATGTTGACATGGTCTGGGACCAGGAACTTGGTCTTATCCAGGACGGGCAGCTGCTTCTCACCCTTGTAGCGCTCGATGATCACCTGGGAGAGGGGTGGGGGAGGGGTGAGCCCAAGGCAGGGCCTGGGGCAGGCTGGGGAGGGGGAAGGGGCGGCAGGACTCACCGGGATCTTGCTGGGGTGCTGGTCGCGGATCTGCTGCACCTCTTTACAGCGGTCGGCTGCGGACGGCGGTCGGGCGTTCAAGCCCGGCGGAGGTGCTCCCCGGGCCCCGCCCGCCTGCTCCCGAGGGGCGGCCCCCGGCACCGCCCCGCCCGCCCAAGCCCCCGCCCCCGGGCCGTCCGGCCCCACAGCCCCTGGCACAAGACCGGGTAGAGAGGCCCCCGGCCCAGGCCGGAGCCCACCTCTCAGCCCCGGGGTCCAGCTGGAGTCTGACGTCATGGGGCTGACATCACCACCGGCAGTAGGAGTGGGTGCGGGGGCCTCCCTACGCCCCCCATCCCGCGCTCGCAGCTCGCCCGCCAGGCCTCACCGAAGCTCCGCCGCTGCTTGAAAGGCCGGTCCGAGGGCATCGCGCGGGCCCGGCGGGACGCGCAGGCCCTGGCTCCGGGGAGCGCGGCGCGGGGATGTGGCTGCGGTTCGGGGGCTCCGGGGGCTCCTCGCCTCGCGTTCAAGGGCTCTGGGGCTCGCGCTGAGCCCGGCAGCGGCGGCTCCGGGAGGTAACTCGCCCCGGTGACGTCAGGTCACAACATTCCTTAAAGGGGAAGCCAGCACGCCGCTCCCATTGGGCCGATGTAAAACCCGCCCGCCCGGGTCCGTGACGTCACGGCGCAGAGAGCCTGGATTCCCAGCCCGGCGACGCAAAGGGGCGGGGGTTCCCAGGGAGCGTCACAGTCCCGTGACGTCATGGTCTGCGCGGGCACCTCTTGTCAAGGTCCGGACTGAGGTGAGAGCTGAAAAACTGGCGAGACAGTTGCAGGGAGTGGGGGAGCGAACCCAGTCTGGGCCGTGTACTTATGGCGGTGGGAGAGCGTGGGCCAGGCAGCAACTCAGCATCTACTTACTCCCGCTCTCACTGAGTCATTTGACAAACGCGCACTCGGGGCCCGCTGCATTCCGGGCACTATATACGAGGCGCTGGAGATAACCGCAGTGAACCAAAGTCGTTACCTTTATGGAGCTTATGGTTAGAACAAAAAAAGGGGGGGGGGAGGGGGCGAATTTCAACGTATGGAAAGATTAAGACACTGAAAAGCAGCGGACAGGTTTTAAAAATAATTTCTAGAATTGAAAAATAGAGCCATTGAAATTCACGTCTCAGTGGATGGGGTAAGAAAACAAATTTGACACAGCAGAAGAGAAAATCACTGGAGGATAGATTAGAAGCATTTACCCAGAGAAACAAGGTGATGGAAAGTATAAAAGAGTAAGTGACATGAATAATAAAGTGAGAAGGACTCACAGGTCTAATCAGAGTACCAGAAGGAGAGAATAGAAAGATTGTGGGAGAAAAATTAGACTGACAGCTGACTTCTCAGCCGCAAGTATAAAAGCCGGAATAAAAATGTTATAATATCTTCAACTTCTTAGGGAAAAATATTGTCATCCAGTAGTTAATCCATGATTTAAGAGTCTGGGAGAAGGAAAGATATGTTAAGGCAAAGACAGAGTTTACACAAAAGATAATTGCTGAAATAATTTTTAAAGGATGTACTTCAATAACAACATGTAACCCAGAAGGGAGAAATTAGATGAAAAAATGGTGTCCACATAAATTGGTAAACTTGTAGGTAAATCTGAACAAGCACTTAATATAGAACAGTAATGGGAAAAAAAAAAAACAACAACAAAACCCATTGCCCTCAAGTTGATTCCGACTCATAGCTACCCTATGGGACAGAGTAGAGCTGCACTGTAGAGTTTTCAATGCTGTAATCTTTACAGGAGCAGACTGCCACATTTTTCTCTTGTGGAATGGCTGGTGGGTTTGAACCGCTAACCTTTCAATTAGCAGCCGAGTGCTTAACCACTATGCTGCCAATGCTCCTATTAGAATAGTAATAGTAATGATTAATTTGTGGGGTACAGAAACAAGGTGCATGGGTCACAATAACATGTAAGACAGGAGAGGGTAATCCGGGTTAAAGTGTTCTAAGAAGTCTAGTTTGTTTGAGAGGAGGATAAAGATATTGACAGTTGTTTGGCTTTGTAAAGTCAAGTATGTATTTTAAACATTTAAGAGTGACCACTAAAAGAATAGAAATGGAATGTATAATTATTAGTGCTGAAAAGAGAAAAGGGTAGTAAAGGGTGCTAAAAATATAATAGAAGGCAGAAGGGAGAAAAAGGAAGTAAAGGAAAAAGGATGGTAAGTAAACAGCACAAAACCAGAGGTAGGAAATGTGATTTAAATTCACCTATTAAAAAACAGATGATCAGATTGGCTGAGGAAGATAAAATCCAGCTTTATGCTATATACAAGAAGACACTTAAAACCTAAAGGCAGCAAAAGTAAAAAAAAGATGGGAAAAGATGTACTATAGAAAAACTAACTAAAAGATGTATATATAGCAAAATCAGCCAAAATAGACTTTAAGGCAAAAGGCATTGTTAGGGGTAAGGAGGGTCACTAGAAAATGATGCAAGGCATTACTCTCTAGGAAGATACAACAGTTCTGAACTTGTATGTTCCAGTTATAATAGGCTCAAAATATATAAAATGACAGAAGTGTAAGGAGAAATTGCCAAATCCTCTGTCATACTGGGAAATTTTTTTTATTGCTTTAAATTTCTTTTTTTATTATTTTGTTGTCGTAGAGACTATACACAGCAAAACATATACCAATTCAGCAGTTTCTGCATGTACAGTTCAGTGACATTGTTTACATTCTTCAAGTTGAACAACCATTCTCACCCTCCTTTTCTGAGTTGTCCCTCGTTAACATAAACTCACTGCCCCCTAAGGTTCTTATGTAATCTTTTGAGTTGCTGTTGTCAGTTTGATCCCATAAAGACAGATTCTGAAAGAGCGTAATGCTCAAGGCAGACATTTTTTACTAGTTAAGCTAAACTATTGTTTGGTTTTAAGAAGACTCCACAGCATATTTTTGGTTTAAGGTTTAAAGATTATCTCAAGGCAGTAGTTTCAGGGGTTCATCCAGTCTCCATGGCTCCAGAAAGTCTGGATTCCATGAGAACTTGAAATTCTGTTCTTCATTTTCTCCCTTTTGATCAGGATTCTTCTATAGAGTCTCTGATCAAAATGTTCCCTACTGAGAAATTTTCTCTCTTTCAGTAACTGATAGACCAAGCAGCCAAAAAAGAAAGGATATAGAATAATCCTGATCATTGAACCTCAGCTGAACCCTGAACCCAACAAATTACTTTCAGTCACACATGGAACATTTACAAAAAATGACCCAACTACTAAGCCTCCATAAAAATCTCAACAGTAACAAATAATCGATTTCATGCAGACCCTATTCTCTGACCACAGAAGTGGGGAAGTGGAAATTTCAACATACGTCCAAATAACTCCTTATTCAAAGGTGAAATCGTGTAGAAATGAAAACTATTTAGATTTGATAAAAAATGAGGACAGATATCAAAATCTCTGGGGGGGGGGGCAACTAAAGCAGCACTCTTAGAAGGACACGTATAGCCTTATTATATATATTAGTAATTTAATATAAAATTATAAACAGTGTCATTTAAAAACGAGTAACAGTGTAAACTCAAAGTGGAAGGAAGATAATAAAATAAGAGCAGAAATTAGTGAAATAATAAAAACCGTTGCATGGATCAACAAATCAAAGCCGGGTCTTTGAAAAGACCAATAAAATGAACACTAGTGTGCAAAAGAGACATAACTACATATACAGCAGAAATCACAAAAATGAATGGAATATTGTAAACAACTTTATGCCAGTAAATTTAAAACTTCGATGAAATGGACAGTTTCCTGAAAATATGTAATTTGCTAAAACTAACTCAAAAAGAAGTAGACAAACTTAGTAGCCCTATATCTATTAAGGAAATTGGAAGAAAAAAAAAATCTACCCTCCAAAAAACCAACTAGCATAGATGGTTTTCCACGTGATTTCTACCAAGGTAGGAAAAAAAACCCAAACCTGCAGCAAACATCATACTTAATGGTAGAACACCATACTACATGGTGAAACAGTGAGCATTCCCTTTAAAGTCAGGAACAAAGTACTTCTATTTAGTATTGTGGAGGACCCACCTAGAGCAAGACAAGAAAAATAAAGTAGTTAAGGATTGGACAGAAAGGGGCAAAACTATTATTGACAGCCAGGGAATCTACAAACAAGAAGAGACTGGTAAATAATATAGTTAATAATGACAACACATGGTATCAGGCTTTAGAAGAATGTGGGAAGATGGGAACTTTTTACTCTGCTGATGGGAGTATACTGGTATCCCCCACTTTTCAAAAGTTCGCTTTATGCCACTTTGCTTTTATGGAAGATGTACACTAGTACCTGTTTTCGCTAACAGAAAGAAATCCAAAGAGGATTTTTACTTTTACAAAAAAAGGTGAAAAGCGGAAATGGCATTCAGCGTTTGTTGAGCCGTTAAAGAGGGAGCGAGCACCCCAAGCAGCGAGAATAGTGTGGCCAAGCTCCACCCCTGGGAACCACACTCAGCATCTCAGCATCTAGCCGCCATAGCTTTGAACTGTGTCTGTGAGCATCCGTGCTTTATCTTGATTTATTTTGTGCATCTGTTAGCAAGATGTGTCCTAAGGTACCAGAAAAGCTTAAGAGAGCTCGTGAGGGTTTTATGTGTTATTTGGTATGATTTGTTAGGTTATTTTTTGGGTCTGGGAATGCTCCACAAATTTTCCCATATAAATTAATGATAATTGCGTCATTGCATTATGCCATTTCAGCTTACAAAAGTTTCCATAGGAATGGTCTACTTTCGGATAGCGGGGAAAACTTGTAAATGATTTCAGCCACGTTGGAGAGCGATTTGGCAAAATCTACCAAAAAAGAAGATGCCCATATCCACAAACCATGAATTCCACTTGTAGGTGTGCCCCTGAGTGCAAGCAAAACATGGTTAAGAATATTCATTGTAGCATTTTTATAATAGCAAAAAAGTGGAAACCACCTGTGATCGTTAAGGTTGTGTGTCACCTTGGCTAGGCTGTGATCCTTAGTGGTTTGGCAGTTACAATGTAGTTTGGCAACTTTTTAATGATGTAATCACCTCCGTGATGAGATCTGATATAATGTGATCACTTCCGTGATGGGATTTACTGTGAGTGGCCAATCAGTTGAAAGGAAGTTTCCTTGCAGGTGTGGCCTGCATCCAGTATAGATGACTTTCTGGCAAGGCTTGCAGGCTTTGCTCGCTCTGGATCGTGCCGCTGGCTCCTGTTAATCTGACCTCCAGTTCTTAGGACTTGAGCTAGCAGTTGACCTACTAATCTTGGGTTCACCAGCCCCTACAGCTACGTGAGTCGGGAGAAACTTCCGGCTTGACCCACAGACTTGGGACTTTCCAGCCTCTACAACTGCATCAGCCGTTTCCTCGATATGAATTTCTCTGTATCTCTCTCTATATATAGATGTTTCACTGGTTTTGCTTCTCTAGAAAACCCAACCTAAGACACCCCTTAAATGTCTTATTAACTAAATATCTTCTTATTTAAGAATATAAGAATTTAAGAATATAAGAATATATTCTTAGAACACAATACACTTGTTACAGTGGAACATCTAGAAGAGGATCAGCAAACTTTTCCTGTAAAGGGCCAGGCAGTAAATGTTGAAGGTTTTGTAGGCCATATGGTCTTTGTGGCAACTACTCAGTTCAGTTGTAGCTGAAAGCAGCCATAGACAACACCTAAACGAATGGGCCTGGCTGAGTTCCGATAAAATGTTTAATAAAACAGGCAGGTTTGGCCTAACAGTCTTGGTTTGCTGGCTCTGTGTGTCAGAGTGAAAAATCTCACAAACATTGTGGCAGAGGATTGTGGTCAGAGCCATTAAGGGCAGCAGAGAGAACTGGGTCAGCCATGGCCTTAGGGAAGTGGTTACACCTGTCTTTTGTTTTTCAGACTAAGCCCTAGGCTGAGGCTAGAGTTGGGGAGGAGGGCCCATCCTCCAGATCCTAAAGTCTGTGTTCATCTTCCTCTTCCTTGACCAGTCGCAGTGTCTGACCTCCCTCCTCCTTCAGTCTGCAGGCTTCCCTCTTCACTGGTTCCTCCTCATCTCCCAGTCTCCCCTGAATCCTATGGCCTGGCCTACTCCATGTCTTGATTTGAATGTCTCACATCTCAAACTTGACCTGCCCCCAACCAACCCATGTGATCGTCCCCCAAAACTTGTGTACTTGTAATCAAATCCTGTGTCGTTTTTTCTAGGCCAGAAACCTTGGTGTCATCTTTGATGCCTTTCTTTCCCTCACCCCCCACATCCAATCCATTCCAATGTCAGTTCTACCTTCAAAATATCTCCAGAATCTAACCGCTTCTCACCACCTCCATTGCTGCCACTTGGGTCAGAGCCACGATCCTCTCTTGCTGGGACAGTTGCCATTGTCTCCTCACTGGTCTCCTTGCTCTGGCCTGGCCCCTTTCACTGCATTGCTAACAGCAATCCTGCGCACAGAGTTGGGTTGTGTAGTACACCCATTCAGAGCAGCAGCCAAGGCTGACTCTGGCCCACAGGGCCCTTGGGATCTGGCTCCCTGCTGCACCTCTGGCCTCAACTATCATCACCCTCACCCCCTTGGCTTCAGCTACACTGGCCCCCTTGCTATTCTGAGTATGGATTGATTATTCTTGTTCCCAGACTCTAAGTGGAGTTTTCCAAAGACTGAAGGGACTAAAACCCACCCAGGGATCCCGAAGCCTCTGGCTCAGACTGTCCACCCCTCAGCCCTCAAAGATGCTCTGACATCACTAGGGAGGTGGAGGCCACTGCCAACATGGGGTCTTGGACCTGGCCTTTCCCCAGTTTCCCTCTTTTACACTGGCCATACACCCAGCTAGAAGACTTAATTTCCCAGCCTGCATTGCTTTTGGGAGTGGCAATGTAACTAAACTCTGATCAATAAAATGTAAGTGAAAAGTGATGTATGAGATTTCTAGGAAGTCTCCTTAAAGGAAAAAGGTACATTCTTTACGTCCATCCTCTATTAGCTGCCTGGAACATAAATATGACAGCTGGGGTCCAGCATGTCCCCACACCCTGGGGATGGTGGAACTGAAAGCTGAAAGGAGCCTAGGCCCCTGATGTCTTTGTGGAGCCACCATTCCAGCCTGAACTGCTGACCAGATAAGCTTCTATCTTGTTAAAGCCACTGTTATTTTGGGGTTTTCTGTTATTTGCAGCTGAACTGAATTCTGATTGAAACAGCTTCTGTGACACCTTACTCTCCTGGCCTCCCTCGTCCTTATTCTCCTCTGCTGGCTCCTGCTCCTTGAGCATCCCTGCAGAGGGGAAATGTCCCAGGTGATGCCTTCAGACTCCTGTTCTTTCCATTCTCTTCTCTCTCTCTGATGAATTTGTTTGAGTTCCTTGGCTTTAAATACCAATCACAAATCTCTGTGTCCAGCCCAGACTACCTGTGTTGCATATTCAGCAGTCCATTCAACATACATTTTTAAAATTAAAAAAAAAATCGACTTTATTGACGTATAATTTTAACATATCTTATATGACACGCTGATGTCTAATAGACTCAAATTAAGCAGGCCATTTTGGAATTGCTGATCCCCTCTTCCCTCCAAATATGTTCCCCAGTCATCCCCAATCACTGGCTGCTCAAGCAAGAACCTGGGTGTTTCCCTTAATGCCTGGTTCCCTCACTGCCCGCATTCAAGTCCGTCAGCAAGTCCTGATGGCTCTCTCTTCCCCTGCTTCTTGTCCAAGCCACCATCAGTTCTCACCTGGCTAAATGGTGATTCCACTTGCCCCCACATTCTCCACAGAACCACCAGAATGCAAAATTGGTGTAAATTTTTATAAATAATGACTTCAAAGATACTTCATGCTTGCAGTGGGTTGCCTCTGGTATACACCTCCAGATTCACCCAGGAGTTTTAGATAATTCTAGTTACGTCATTGGAAAAGGACTGAGCAGCACTGGTTTATCATATAAGCATATCTTTGGGTTGTTACAGACTTTTATTTTTATCCAAATACTTGTATAAGAAAATCAAATAGCACTTTAAATACTTACAGCTGTTCCTTATGGTATTTACCTTCATGTTTCTAAACCCCATTCTTTTTGGTTATTTCTGGAGTCTTGAGTTCTTAGCATGAAAGGTGATTTGATTCTTACATCCCCCTTACCTATCCCATCCCCTTAGCAGAGCTATAGCACTGTTTGGGGCTTACCGTATCCTGCCTACATAACTGTTAAACAGCTGAGCCACAATACTATACCCTGGATTTGCTTTTTATTGTGCAGCTTTTTGTTGTTGTTGTTTTATTTTCTGGAATTTTGGCTTAAAATTGTTCTGGACACTCAGATGTTTCAATCTGGAAATTCATGTACTTACTTCTGGAAAATTTTTGTGTAGTCTCTTGGCAATAAATTTCCTCCCCCATTTTCTCATTCTGGAACTCCTGCTAATCAGATGTTGAGTATCTTAGACTGATCCTTTATTTTCTTTTCTCTTCCATTTTCTTTCTTCCAGTTTCTAGATTTCCTCATCTTGAAACCCTTTGTTGAATTTATTCCCTTTATATCTTTCAAGTGTTCTTCCTTCATCTCTGAATATTTTTGTTATAGCCTCCTACACTCTTAACCATGGCCTACAGGGCCATGTTGGTGGTTCTCAACCTTGGCTGCATGTCACAAAAACCTGGGGAGCTTTTCAAAAATGCTGATGCCCAAGGCTGGCAGAGATTCTGATTTAATTGGTCTGGGGTGAGGTCCAAGCTTTGCTTTTTGTTTAATTGGCTGTGTCTCCACTAGAATGTAAGCTCTGTTGCTGTCTTCTCTACGTCTAGACTGAGATCTGGTACATAGTAGGCACTCACTAGATAATTGTTGAATAAATGAATGAAGCACCATTTTGTAAAGATTACTGTAAAGTAATAACAAGATACAGGAATCTCCTAATGACACTTCCTCTAAATATATATGAAAACCTAATGCCTGAAAGTCAGACAATAGTCTTGAATGTCAAAAAGGTGTTCAGAACCCAAAGAGTTAACAAAATGGTATTCCCTGTTTCACTTTGCCTTTTAGGCAGTCTTTAACAACATATTTCTTGTTAACTAGGATGTTAAAAAGGAGCCCTGGTGGCACAGTGGTTTAAGTGCTTGGCTGTGAATTTAAAAGGTGGGCAGTTTGAACCCACCAGCTGCACTGCTGGAGAAAGATGTGGTAGTCTGCTTTAGTAAAGCTTTACAACCCTGGAAACCCCATGGGAGAGTTCTGCTCTGCCCTGTACGGTCGCTGAGTCACGATGGCAGCATTTTTGTTGTTGTTAAAGTGAAATTATCTTAGTCTCAATTTCACCTGAGGCCAAAGACAATAGTGGCCATATGCCAAGGAGGAGCATGTGACCATGCAGGACTGCTAAGCAAGGTGGCCCTAAGTGATTTTGCATTCTTGCCTGTTAGCCTATAAAAGAGCTGGGGGCTGTTGATGTGCTGTCTCTACCTATGGAGGGAGGGGGTGAGGTGATGTGCTTCACCTTGAGTCAACAGAGGGAGTGTATGTGGAGGGGATCCTGAGAACCAGGGGCCAAAGGACACACTGCAAGGGGCCAGAGTGAGTGCACCACCCAAAGTAACGGAACTGCAGGTGGGAGACACCCAACAGAAGGGGGCAGGGCTGATAAGGGGATGCCTTTGAAAACTCATGAGAAATGCACCGGAAGCACAAGGTTAAGCTTGAAACACATGCCAGGCTCAGGGAGTCACAACAGTCCTAGTCACATAGAAAGTTTCATCTCCCCCTCTCAGCACCATGGTGCAGAAGAGGTGAGAATGCAAGGTGAGGAGACAAGGCCGAGCCAGACTTGCCTTCCCATCGTGGAGGGCTAAGCCTGCAGGGGGCCAGGAAGGGAAAGGCAGCTATTTCCAAATGCAGCTCCAAGGTTCTCTAACTGCGCTGGACCAGACATATCATTTCTCAGTACCTGAAAGCGATAGGAAAAGCCACGGGACTTGTAACCTGCCCCAGAGACCGGATTTAAAGGGACAGTTGGAGATCAGCATAGTCGTCTTTTGATCTAGTTCAACTTGTTTAACATAATGGTGGGACTAGCAGGTTGCCTGTGGTCTGTTATTGTGTTTCCTTCTCAATTGAATATACGACTGATCAACTTAAGTTTATTGACATTGATTTGCCTACCAACTTGATGTTTGGCAGCTGAACCATTTCTTCCTGCTGCAATGATGGCGTTTACGAGCCCTCCATTTCTAACTCCCTCCCCGCTGCTTATCTGGCAAGTAGAGACAAACCAGAATCTGAATTTGTTGTGCAAAGCCGGCTTGGGATTCTCAATTTAAAAAAACCTTCTAACGTGCAGTTGGATTGAGAGTCAAACATGAAAGATTATGGAGAAAACCCACAACCCGTTTTATTTCTGGAATGTTTTTAAAATACATTTTTGGAGAAAAGGCAATACCAGCTCACAGAATGCCAGGACTCAGGCAGAGTGGCAGGTGCTGAGGTGGAGGCATGCACAGATGGAGGCGATGGCCACCGCTTCCCTGAACTGCCAGCCCCCTGGCTCAAGGACCCCAGCCAAGAGCTGTACCGTGGAGGGTAAAAATCACACCTGAAGAGAATTAAATGGGTTCCTGTGGGGAGGGGAGATGGAGATTGGGAAGAAGCCCAAATGCTTCCTGGGGTGATATTATTTTGAAAGGAGGGTTGAGTTGTACAGGTGTAAGCATTCATCAAAAACGACTGACTTACACTTAAGATTTGTGCATTTCACCGTATGTAATTTTACCACCCCCAAAGTAAGCAAATATAAACTGATGATGCATTTAGGAGGGTGTATGCTAAATGCAACATACTTGAAATGCATCAGAAAGTAAGACTTATGGATGGAGGAATGCATAGCTTTGTGATAAATACAGCAATGTTAACTGCAGAATTTTGGTGGAGGGTATACAATTTCAGCTTTTCTGTTATGTTTGAAAATTTTCATAACAAAATGCTGGGGGTGGGCACACCTGCGCTGTTACTTTAGTACAAACCATGCCCCTCCCTGCACACCCAGGACAGCTGTTAGTATTCCCATACACTTGCTACTTTTAAGTATAGAAACACTAGGATTTTTACACATGTAATACTCCAATTTTTAAAATTTGAATTTTTACTTAAGATGTGTCTAGAGTTATACATGCTACATTAAAATCTTCAATCTGTCCAAGGTGGGGTCCTGTGGGAAACCTTCCAGTGTTTGCAATCCCATTGCCTAGGTGACTGGGGCAGCGCCGGTGGCTTACTGGTTAAAGAGCTCGGCTGCTAACCAAAAGGTCGGCATTTCATATCCACCAGCCCCTCCTTGGAAACCTATGGAGCAGTTCTGCTTTGTCCTGTAGGGTTGCTGTGAGTTGGAACTGACTTGACGGCACCTAACAACACAGGTGGACTGGGAGGCGGGATGTCTTCATGAGTCAGGTGGTCTTTCTCACAGCCAAAGCCTATGTTCTTCCCTAGGACCTTGATGGAGGAGTGTTAGCATGGGACCTTTAAAACTACAAGAGGGTGTGGCAGGGGGACTAAGGAAAAGGAGGCCCCAGAACCTATTGCTAGCCTGTCCCAGAGCCTCTACCCTAGGGAGAGGCCCATCCCTCTCTGTTTCTCCTCCCGGGTAGCCATCTTGGAACCTGACTTCACCTTCTAGGAGAACTCATTTTAACCAGACCCATTATCCTTCTTGGAGAACCTCAAGCCAGAAGGACCAGGAACGTCAGACTTGAATCCTGGCCTCGAACAGCTTCTGAGAACAAAGGGAAGATACTGGTGGTCATACCTCACTTTGTTTTAAAACAATGCATTTACCGATACAGGGTCATTTTGCTCAGTTCTGCAATCACCCTCCCCTCGGTGTGCTGCTTGAGTCCACAGGACTGGGGAAGCATGCAGTGATTGCCCAGAGAATCAATTTAAAGACTTGAGGAAAGTTATTTGAAAGTTATCTTACATTAAGACAAACATGGATATAATATGGAGTGGAAAATTCCTATGATCTTTAGTTGAAATAGGTTTTGAAGAAATTTTGCTGAGCCTTTACAGACCATACCCCTAGGCTCTCAAGGGCATGTTTTACTCCCCTGATAACCATTAAGGAAACTTCACTGGCAAGCTGGAGAAGTACTTTTGCTAGATGGAAGAATTCATGTTGTAGACAGCAGCTGCTTCTGGGGAAGGAAGGACAATGAAGGGGGTTTCAAGCTTTTGAATCTTTTTTGTGTATTAAGCAGCAAAAGACAAAGAAAAACCTAATAAAAAAATAAATACATGTGGTTTCTTTGGAGGGGGGAGAAAGCCAGAGTGCTGCTGGGTGGCAGGTTCGTGCTCGAAACCCTGGACAAGTCTAAGGGAAGGCAGACGTTTGTCCAGGATGGACTCACTCAGGTGCACGGGACTAGCCAGTATTTCTGGGGAAGGCAGAGTGGGAAGACAGAGCTTTGTGAGTCTCCTGGCTGTGAGGCCTTGGGCAAGCCCTTCTCAACCTGCTTTCCTCATCTTTAAGATGGCTTTACCACCCTGTCTGCAGAGGGGACTGTGAGGGCAGTAGGAGCTACAGTATGTAACACACCTGGTGCATTCTGGGTCTTCAGTGTCATTCCCTTTGACTTCCCCCAGTGCAGTTTAATAGGGGAAAAACTTTTGTAACATTGGTGGGAGTGGAAAATAACAAAAGGGGTGTCTAGAACAAGAGGCCCAGAAGTCAGGGTACCAATTCTGTAGCAAGCGGAGTTCAGTGAGTGAGTCACAGGCACAGTAAGGAGCAAGCCTCTCAGTAGCCAAGCTACACACCAGGAGCTGAAAGAGGCAGCAGGTAGTCAGACTATGTGGTTACCCAGGAAGAGAGACGCCTTTTCAACCTAGTATTTAAAGACACAACAGCACAGCAACAAGCATTTTCGTTATTTTTAGTTAAAGAAAAACAGCCTTTTCCAAGGACGACAAGTGAGCTGAAGGTCAGGAGGAAGCCGAGTATGGCTTCAAACTACTCCAGCAACAATCAGAGAGTGAGTCCTCCTAGAGGGAACTCAGAGCAGTTGGCACAGCATGGGGATTCCTTTGAGGGGGAGAGGGGCAGCCAGCCCACCCTTGGTCACTAGATTGGTACGAATGAGCTCTTAGGTGATTTCCACTTGTGGCTGGGTGGCATGACTAGCACTAGTCTTCTTGGGGGGCATTAAATTAAGGAAGAACACAGGGCACCAAGGGAGTGGCTTATTCAGTTGGATTCTGAATCACAATCAGGAAATAGTCTTTATCTGCAAAAGAGAAAAATAAGAACAAATCACTAAAAGTAAAAGGAGGAAAAAACACAAGGAAACATTGTTTAAGTCACTAAACATAAAAAGCATCACACAAAACAGAGGCAGAGATTGGAGTGATGTGTCTGCAAGCGAAGCAATGCCAAAGATGACCAGGAACCATCAGAAGCTAGGAAGAGGCAAGAGAGGATCTTCCCTGCGAGCCTTCAGAGAGAGCACACGGCTCTGCTGAGCCTTTACAGACCATACCCCTAGCTCTCAAGGGCTGACACCTGTAATTCAGACCATACACGACAAAGCAGAACTGCCCCAGAGGATTTCCAAGGCTGTAAATCTTTACGGAAGCAGACTGCCCCATCTTTCTCCCGTGGAAGGCCTGACGAATTCGAACTGTCAACCTTTCACCTAGCAGCCGAGTGCATAATGACTGCACCACCAGGGCTCCTCACCTGCAGGGCTGGCTAAAACATTCCAGAGTTTCTGCTTCAGTAAGTATGGCGTGGGGCCCAGTAATTTGCATTTCTAACAAGTTCCCAGGTGATGCTGATGCTGCCGCTTCTGGGAGAACTGCTAGCCCTAAGGACACACAGCTAGTTAGTGGCAAAGAAGGAATTCCAACCTCAACGCCACTGGTCCGGGGTTCATGTCATTTTCTATCACAAGCTCAGCTTCTGGCCTTCCAGAGCATTCTAGACAAATTTCCAAGGGCACCAGGTTGAAGGAGGCCAAAGCTGCATGGATTCCAGCTCTGGGGATCCCTCGTAGCAAGGCGGAATGTCCTTCATAAAATCACAGGATGTTCAAGCCAGAGTGGATTTCAGAGGTGAGCCTGACTGCCCTTCATAGAAAACTGGAGAAGCATGAAGCTCCAACTCTGCCCACCTAAACTTAAAAACCACAAACCTTTATTAAGGCTTCCACGTGCCCTGCACTGGACTGACCACTTCTCATGTTACCTCAGTGAGTCCTCAAACCAGGAGGATTCTGAGGAAGGTAATAGTGTTTTCCCATTTTACAAATGAGAACACTGAGGCTCAGAGTTAAATGACTTTCTAACATGCAGTGGGAGCTGGGTTTGGCCTCTAGTCTGATGCCTCCCTGCTGAACATCAGAGAAATGGCAAGACGTCAGCCATGTCTGGTTTGTGTCTGCCCAGATTCAAGCCTAAAGCTTGGTTCTTCCCATGATGACGGGCTGCTGAAACTGGGAAGAAACTAGTTTCATGGCTAAGCAGCCAGCATGAAGTTTTAAAAAATCACTAGTAAAAACAGAATTAAACCATTGATAAAAACAGATACAATCAATAATACTAGTATTTTTCATTCCATATTATCAAGCTCTAAATCCAACAATACCACTTTAAGTTCTTTGTGGAATGTAGCTGGTTAAAGTTTGTTTATGCTGAGATAACTCGGATGTGTATCAGTGACGTTAATATGTGAAAACCAAGTCTCTTCAGGTGGGCTGCTCTGGGCAGGAAGGAGTTAGATTAGGTACACACATGGAGGGCCAAACTGTCTGAAACCCCCTGATGGTGTTTTTGGCCTGGAAGTCACTTCTCAGTGTGATGAAGAGCCAGAGTAGGGGGGTAGAAAGGGAGTGAGGACCTCCATCTTTGGCAGGGCTGCTCCCAGGTTGCTCACACTTGTGTAGGTATTGATTGAAAATGGGCAGCCGCTAGGCCTGTTGGGGTGGGGCGGGGGGATAGGCAGGCTGTCCTGTGGGGCCTGGGCTTCATGGAAATCCCAAGGCAGTCTTGCCCCAGTGCCTCAGAGGTTCTGGTCAGTAGCTCTTGCCCATAGGAGTTCTGGCACCAAAACTGGTATTTTTCCTTGGCCACATCAAAGTGAGCGTTCAAAGTGTCAAATCACTTAGTTTCCATCCTACACAATCCTTGCCCCTGTCCCCACTGCTGACCCCACTTCTGATCTTCAAGGGGGGGGGGGGGTACCAGCAATGGAGGGATGTTTAGAGAGTCGTTGACTCATTCATTAAACAAATACCTGTTAAATACCTACTAGCTGCAAAAAGCTCTGAGGCAAGTCCTTGCCCTCAGGGAACTTACTGTCTAGTAGGGGAGAAAGACAAATAAATACAGCTAATTCTCATTATTCACAGTACTTATATCCTATAAAGTAGTAAATACTGCATGAATATTGAACCAGTGCTCCTAGAGGAAACACAGGGTTATGTTCCTCCAAGCCTCTAGTCACAACATTTTCATCAGCCCATCAATACATAATCTTGTTTTATCTGTTTATTAAACATGCCTTATTTATAAATAATAACACTGAACTCACAAACACCGGTGCTATAACTCATGCCTGAACGAAGCTTATCTAACACACTTATTTTCTCCATAAGGCACATCACCACCTTCTTGTATTTATGAACAAAAGACAGCACTTCAGCAGTATGCTTAGGGGCCATTTTAAACAGCAAAATCACCAACAAAAAGCACAAAAGTGTGAAAAATGTGACACTAAATAGACTGCAATAATGACAACTGTTTACACTCAGGGCTGAAAGAAGAAGGCAGACTGTTGCCTTGTTCACTGGGAACATCTGTTGGGCCACTCAAATTTTCCACCGCTCTGTATATGTCCACGAATGACTGTGAATATTGATTTGGGGGCTGCAAATTTAGCTAGTAGACAAATTAACAAATAACAGAATCTGCAAATAATGAGAATCGACTATACATAATAGAATTCCAAATCATGACTATGGGAAGGATAGGCTGCTTGGAGGAAGTATGAACAGTGGGTGTCCTACACCTCATATGGACTGGTGGAGTCGTGAGGGGGCCCCTCTCTGGGGAAGTGGCACTTAATCATAGACCTATCGGATAAGCAAGCTGGCTAGCCACGTGAAAAGGAAGGACGGGAGCCCTGTGAGGGCCCTGAGGGAGGAGTCTGACTCTGGAGGTTCTGAGAGGCAGCAGTGTGGCTACAGCACAGCGGGGAGGGTGTTCAGAGAAAACATGCATTCCTTGTTTTTAAGGCAACCTTGAAATGTCACCCCCTCAGCATACCAAGATGTGGGGGGAGGTGGGAGTGAGAAAGGGAAGAGCTCACACTCCCTGTTGCCCAGGTAAGGGTCTGGCCATCTCACTCCTGCCTCCACTTACAAGGCTATGGGGCTTCTGGGGCTGTGAACCCTGAGGACAACCTCTAACTTGGGAATTTCTGATCTCCAGGACAAGGGCACCAGCCACACTCACAGGCTTTGCATGCCCTGTGGATCCTCAAGGCCAATCAGAGATACCTTTACTGCTGAGCTGAGAAATAAATGGCCAGGAGCTTTCAGATTACTCTGATGCTCCAAAGAAGGCATTTTCAGAAGCTTTAAGCCAAGAGACACAGATAGTTTGATTTGGAGATCACATGATTTGTCCCTGCTGCACATTCTGAGCACCCACGTGGGTCACCAGGGACCATAAGTTCTGCTCTCACACACAGGTTGCATAGAGGAACCATTTCTAGCCCGACTTTTAGAGAAGTGGAGATTTGTCCAGGGAGGCTGTGGGCACTTGAGACTGGCTCTATGGTTCCCTCACATCCTTCTAAGCAGCTGGACTGGGCCCGACCAGGCCTGGGAACAGAACCAATATCACTCTGCTGCTGGGAGTGGCTGAGCTCCCCCTCTCCTTCAAATTCATCTCCGAACTCTGCAGCCAGCCTCCTTACCATCTGTGTTGCCAAGCCCAAGGGCATCAGTGTCCCAGCCACCCCACTGCTCTCCATCTAGCCCGTAAACACAATCCTATCACCTCCTGCCCTAAAAACCTCTGCTCACAGGATCAAGTCCACACACAGCCAAGTGTGGTGTTTGAGGCCCCTTTTTTCTAAACTAGGCCCAATGTCTTACCTCCCACTCCTTCCTACACATACTTTGATGCCCTAGACAAGCTGTGCTGCCACCTAACTGCATCAACATGGGCACGCTCTACTTAAGCAAATTCAACATGCTTCAGCCAAAAAAGGAGGGAGATGGAGAAGGAACAATAAATAGTCTCTGCAAGTCTGTCCACCCCTCTAGTCTGTCAGTGTGACTGAGGTGAGGCAGGGTAGGACAGGTGGCCCTACTGTTCCCTCTTGTGGTCCCAGTCCTGTGGATGAGCTCTTGTCATCCTGGGAGTGACTCTCAGGCCTAGGGACAGGTACCGTTTGTACTACATACCTCCCAAATGCAAGCCAAGAACTTCTTACAAACCAACACCAGCAATCGGTTCCTAAGCTGGAGGAAAATCTGGTTGTATCCGCTTAAGAAGCAAGACTGTACTTCATAAATGAACAAAAAATTTCCAAGGATAAAACAACTATGTAGTGTTTTTTGCCTTGCACCTCGGTTTAGAACCACTGAATTATTTTTCCTCCAAATATGGCTTTCCTACCTCTCCATCTTGCTCACAGTTTCCTGCGCCTTCAAGATTCAGCTCAAATGTCACCTTTCCTGGGAAGTCTTTGCTGACAGCCCAGACAGTCCTAATTACACCCTCCTCTATGTTCCCAAGTTGCCCCTGACATTTCCCCTGTCAAGGCAAGGGTTACGCTGTTATGCTTATGTGTCTATCTCCGTCATGAGACCATGATTCCCCTGTGTGGCCTAGAGTCCCTGTAAATGAGTGTTCGTCAGGAGCTGCCAGCCAGAGAATGGCCAGGCAATGAGGCAATCGATGTTCCCTTTGACTCTTCAGCTCTTTCTGTAGAACCTCTGGAGACGCCAATGTACTGTTTGCCTGATAAGCTACAGAGAATCTGCTGGAAGGGTCCTCCCCTAAGTGGAGACATGGACGAGTCCTTACCTGGTGCAACCATAATTTCATTTTTCTTGGAGCGAATTCGAAGGAAGGTGAGGTCATTTTGGGGGTCAATTTCACGCACGGTGCTCCGTGCCTTCAAGATGAAGTTGTGCATGAGGTTGGCATACTGTGTGGTGGTAGAATTGTCCATGGTGCTCTTGATGGGAATGCCTGAGGGGAGAGCAAACAGAGACCGGGTGGGAGCGTTGGGGCCCCTTTCTGCTGAGCTCCCAACCCCACTTCCCCTAATTCTATAGTATCAGACTGGCAGTAACAATCAGTGACACTGTACTGAGGGCTTGCTATTTCAGCGCCAATCTCCTGAACTACATCACCACCTTCATTTACTGATGAGGCCATGGAAGTGAGTGGTGAGGTGACCTGCCTAAGGCCACAAAGCAGATAAGCAGTGGGGCCAGGATCTGAATGCAGGCTCAACTGCTGGGCTCCTTTCACAAGGTTCCTGCCTTACCTGGTTTCCAGGAATAAAAAGGATTATCATTTATAATGCTTAGAACCTGGACCAGGAGGACAGCTCTTACAAATCCTTAAGTATTGAAAAGCAGAAAGAAGAAAAAAGGTCAGCTTGTGCCAAGTGCATGACCATTACTAGTGTTCTGCTCCAATTCCCACCCAAGGGAAGCTTAGGACCCATTGTAAGCACACTGAATATACACATGATCATGCCCCCAAATTAATGTTTCCATGTTTGTATAAACCCTTTGTAAACAGCACTCCTCAAGGCTTCAGAGATCCCATTAAGTGGACATTGCACAGAGTTACTGTTGGACATTCCCCTACTGTTGGGTATTTAGACTGGATTTTTTTACTAGTGTAATTAACTCTGCAATGAACATTGTTGTGCATCTAGCCTTTTTTATTTTGAGGACTCTTTTCCTCAGATGACCTATTTAATGGACCTCCCTCTGTGAACTGCCTGTTGTCATGGGTCATCAGGTACCTGTGAATCAGCCATGACACATCAGCAGTAGGTTCTTTTCATGAGGTCTCAAGAGCCAACCAATTGACATTCAGTTGTGAAGAACGTGGCTCCTCACATGTAAGTGGCCAGGTTTTGGGCCCAGGTCCCTGCTAATCTGGCCCACAACTGATCAGCCTAAGGGTCAGCCAAATGCAGTCATCCTCGGCCTACTCAGTGGGTGGCAAGAAACTAGCCCAACCTTCTTAGGGCACCAGGAACACAAGAGTGGCAGAAGAGGGGGACACAGCGGTAGCAGAAGCAGAAATCAGGCAGGCTGTTCTGAGCCAAGTCATGAGAATGGGTCAAAGTGGCCACTCATCTTTAATGGACAAGGTGAACATGTCACCAGGGCTGCTGTTGGGTCCCAGATGGCAACAAAAAGCACACCAAGGCCCCATGAGGCCTCACTCTATAGCTGTACTTCCTCAGGATGGCAGTATGAGCAGTGTGTCCATCAAACTCTATCTACAATTAGGGTAATGATTAAAGAGTTAAGAGCTCTGAAATATGATGACCTGGGTTTACACGCCAGCTCTGGCCCTTAATGGCCACGTGGCCTTAGGCAAGCGATTTAACCTTTATGAGTCGGAACAGACTCAATGGCAGTGGGTTTTTTAAGTCTTCATTTTCTCATTTCGTAATCTGTAACAGCAGCTTCAAAACGATGCTGTAAAGACTGCTGTAGGCCTTGAGTCATGGCAACCCCATGCACAACGGAACAAAACGCTGCCTGGTCTTGTGCCATTCCCATGATCAGTCGTGGATTGGACTGTTGTGATCCACGGGGTTTTCACTGGCTGATTTTTCATAAGTAAATCAGCAGGCCTTTCTTCCTAGTCTGTCTTAAGACTGGAAGCTCCGCTGAAACCTGAAATCATAGCAACACGCAAGCCTCCACTGACAGACTGAGAACCTGGGACTACTGCATGGAAGGCAAAAATTCTATACCACTGAGCTGCCACTGCCCATGCTGTGAGGATTAAATATGGCTTAATTCATATGAGTGATTAGCAAAGAGCACTTAATAAATGTTAGTTTGTTATCAACATCACTCACACAATAAACCCCATTCCCCAGATAACCTGAGGGGACATTCTTGTACCTGAAACAGCCTGTCTAACACAGGGCCCACCTGCTGAGGGCAAGGACAAGAGCCTGGATGGGACAGGACCCTGGACTGGCTGTCCTGCTGTTTGGCAGGGAACTCTCCCCTCAGCTCACCTTTGGGGGTCTGATGGTAATAAGACTTATCTGTCTCAAGGCTTGGGCAATCAAACACCTTGACCGTTTACACACCAAGCTGCCTTCTTTCAAGTCCCTCTGCCTGGAACATTTTTCTTCCCCTAGTCATTCATGACTCCCACTGGTTCCTCAGGTCTCCGCCTCCTAATACCCTCAGCCATCCCTAGACATGGTCAGTGCCCACCTCTACCATCCCAGCACCATGCAATTTTCCTTCAGAGCAGTAACCAGAGTGTGACATTACACCTTAAGGGAAGTGATCATCATCTGTAAGCTCCTGGAGAGCCAGGATCAGCTGTCTGGCTCACCAGTGTCTTTGCGGACCATAACAAGCTGTTGCTAAATGAGGGGATCACAAGGGTTACTTTCAGTAGTTCAGTCAAATACTGGTGTGAGTTTGACCACATTCCTACCAAGTGGGAAGGGTATGTAGAGGGTTCAAACAACCATTTGTTGACCCCCTCTAAAAGCAAAACGTGGAGGTAGGGCAAGGCCCAAAACTGGAGAGAATTTCAAACAAGAATAAGATCAATGGAAGCCAGAGCTGGAGGAGACCAGAGAGATGGTCTAATAATCAGGCCACCTAATCCAAGCCTCTGCTGTCACAGGTGGGGAATGTGCAGCCCACAGAGAAGTGGCTGGTCACCAGCATACATGGTTTCTAATCCGGGATTGTGTAGCCAAGGCCCTCTCACCATACCCAGCTGCTTCAGTGAAAAATAAAAAACATTAAAAAATTACATCTGAGCCGAATCATGGGATGGGAAAACCCTAGATAAGAGATCCCTAATACGAACATCTCTAAATAATCATCTTTAATTGAAGCTTCTAGAAGAGGCCTGGTGGTGCAATAGTTAAGCGCTTGGCTGTTAACCGAAGGGTCAGTGGTTCAAACCCACAAGTGGCTCCGCAGAAGAAAACACCTGGTGATCTGCTCCCATAAAGATTACAGCCTAGGAAACCCTATGGGACAGTTCTACTTTGCCACATGGGGTCTTTACAAGTTGGAATCGACTCGATGGCACACAACAACAGAGGGCTAAAAGGCCCCATGGAGCAGTGGGAAAAGTGATCAAACCAGAATCTCTGTTCTGACTACCCCCTTCCACAGCTAGGTGACCTTGGGAAGGTCACCTCATCTCTCTCAGCCTCAGGTTCACCTGAAAAATGGACAAACATCTCTTCCTTGCAGGGTCACTATGTGAAATGTAAAGCGACCAAAGTAGAAGCTCTGTGAATGGGTTACAAATTAAATGTACATAAGACACAAACACACTATTGTTAACATTTATATGGCATTTACTATGCACTAGTAAAGAGACTGACACAGTGGCTGCAACAACGGGCTCAAGCATAACAATGATTGTGAGGACGGCCCAGGACTGGTCAGTGTTTTGTTCTGTTGTACACAGGGTTGCTATGAGTTGGAACCAACTTGATAGCACCTAACGACAATAACATGCACCAGGCACTGTTCTAAAAGCTTCCCTTTGAGAAAGTATAGTATTAGCCACATTTTACAAATGAGGAAACTGGAACAGTGCTTAAGTGACTTGCCCGAGGTTACGCAGCTGATATGTAGCAGAGCCAGGCAGCCTGGTTTGGCATTCCGTATTTTTAGCCACTGTGCTATACTGCCTCATTAGTACCCAAAGAGAAGTGCTCATCAGTACCCAAAAAAAGGTAAGTAGTTGTGCTAGATTTCTCAATGAAAGAGCTCAACTTTAGAGGCAGTTTCAAGGCAAGAATGAAGGCTTGTGGCTTGCCAGTACTGGTGGAAACCTAGGGGCCTGGGGCAGTTGGGCCTGGGGCTGCTCCCTCCCCATTTGGGGTCCAAACGTTGAGTCGAAGAAACCCTCTAAGTGACACACAGTTTTTCAAGTCTTAGAGCAAGAAGTGCCCAAAAGAGATCACCTAGACCAACTACTCCACTCGGGGCAGGTGAGACCTGAAGAAGGGAAAGGACTTGCCCCAGGTCACCGAGTTGGTCAGTGTCAGACCTGAGATGGGGGCCTGTTCCTGCCTTCCACTGTATCCTGAGGGCCTACAACCTCCTGCCTCCTTTAAATGCAATGACCACATGGCTTAATGAGGGTCTGGTAAAGCTGGGAGCATGCTCTGCCTAGCTTTGGGCTGGTTTGGGCTCTGGCAGCTTAGAAACAACATTTTAACCGAGGACATGCCACCTCTACTTTGTTGCCTTTGGTGACTTTTATCCTGCTCTAGTTAAGCAGGTAGTGTTGAGAATCCTGCCTTTCCAAGCAAGGCCTAGAATGCCAACATACACATAAAGGGGCTCTTTCAGAGTCCCGGATAAATCAGAACTGACTGAATACAGTGGGATAGAGAACTGGGGCAGCCTGGCAATAGGTGGATGACCCTGGGCATGGCCCCAACCTCTGAGATGTCTACAGCTGTGTCTGTAAAGGTGACAGTACCAATGTCTACAGGGATGTCAGACTGAACTAGAAAGCAGACCACGCCCAGCAGAGCGCCAGGCACATGACAGGTGCACAGTTAATGTCGTATCACCTCCATTCAGAGGGCAACTCATAACCTGGCCTGGGAGAGCAGACCCTCTGCTAGGCACAGTCCAATCTGGGACATATTACTTAACTTCTCTGAGTCTCAATTTCCTTACAAATAAAATGAGTTGTTGTGAAGATTAAATATCAACGGCCTAGCTTCCTAAGAAAGGAGCATCCGAGGGGACCTTGAAAGGTGGGTAACATTTGGATCAGTAGAGGGAAAACATTTGAGGTGGGAGTAAAAGCAAGAGCTAAAGCAAGAAGATTTAACAAGCATGCACCCTGGGGTACATGGTAAACAGAAGGATTCCTGGGTCTCACCTTAGGCCTAGTAAGTCAAACTTTATAGGGAGGGGCCTATAAAGCTGTGTTTTGAGCCCTATGTGATTCCAATGAATGGATAAATGTGGGAAATACTGTGTCCTAGAGGCATGAAGCATGTGAGTTCTGCACAACACAAGGAGAGAACTTGACCAGGAGAATGGGTTTATGTAAACAAATGCTGAGCTCAGGAGTGATGGAGACAATTTTAGTAAGAGCAGCCACTAATCTTTACTGAGCACCTGCTGTGTATTAGGTCCTGTGCAAAATACTTTGTGTTGTTCGTTTTCAGTTAATTTTTACAACTTTATAAGGTAGATCTAATTATTATCCACATTTACAGAGTTAAGTGACTTGCTGAAGGTCACACATCTAGTAAGGAGGGAAGCCAGGATTCAAACTCAAGACTGCTGGATTCCAGAGCCCTTGCTCTTAACTGCAGCCTAGAGTGCCAGGGTCTAGGGTCACAGACCAGCAGGCACGCTCTGTTCCCTTACAGCACAGTGTGGGAGAAAGAATACAATTTTGCACTCCGACAGACTTGGATTTAAATCTTGGCTCTGAGACCCAGGTGAATCAGTCAAATTTCTAAGCTCAGTTTTTTCCATTGCAAAATGGAGACAACAGGGTGCTTTAAGGAATGAATGAAACAATGTGTCTGTAAAGCACCAGTCCATGGCCTGGCAGAGTAAGTGTGTGACAGATGTTAGCTTCCTTCTTCATGATGTCCAGTAGTTTGGGAATATTAGTACTTATACTAAAATAAGGAACTGAAATAATCTCTCAGAAGTAGGGGGAGCTATAGGCACAAAGAAGTTGACTACAGTATTATCTAACAAAAAACTAGAAACAACATAAATGGGGGGGTAGTTAATAAATATATATACATAAATATAAATATGTGTGTGTGTGTGTGTGTGTGTGTGTGTGTGTGTGTGTATATATATATATATATATATATAAAATACAGAGCCCTGGTAGAGTAGTTGTTAAGAGCTCAGCTGCTAACCAAAAGGTCGGCAGTTCAAATCTACCAGCCGCTCCTTGGAAACCCTATAGGGCAGTTCTACTCTGTCCTGTAGAGTTGCTATGAGTCAGAATTGATTCGACAGCAACAGGTTTGGTTGCTTTTTATATACATATATACGATACGTATTATACTGGCAGTTAAAAAATTTGTTTATGTAAACCATAAACAGTGTTTTAAAAAAGGCTCATGTGTAAACATAAGCAAGAGTAACAACTCTGAAAATGACCATGAGAAAACGTGTCTGGACAAGGGCTGAAAGCATGGAGTAATTGAAATGTGTGATTTGTCAGATCAGTGGGACTGAATTTTTCTTTTTTAAAATTTAGAATTCCAATAATAGTACTAGAGCATTGGAAGTATTAAAAAAAAAAAGAAGCTTAAAACGAGATCATGTACTTGAAGAGCTAAGTAAATAGCAAGTATCATGCTGTGTTTGGGCTGTTTTCTGGGGCTTGCTGGGTACAGGGCAGGGCTAGAGGGAGGGCATACCTTCTGTGTTCACCACAATGATTCCCTGCACACCCTTCTGGCTCTGAAGTCGCTTCAGGGTTTCTTCCACCTCTGCCTGCAGAGAGAACCAAATCAAGATTAGGAGGAGCCAGGTAGGCTGGATTAAGTCCCTTATACCCCAGGCAGATGAATCACACATTTAACTTCCAAAAATAAACAAGTAACACCCAGTCACTTGACAACTCCTCAAAGCTTCCAAGGCCTGTTTGGAGTGGTCCCTACATCACCACTAGCACCTAAAGCATCTGCTTACACCTCCAGCATAGGGTAGGGCTGCTCTACGCCCTTTGCCTACCAGGCACTGTTAAGCTGTCCCTCCTTCAACTGTTTGGGAGCAGAAAATAAATACCATTCCTAGGAGTACATACATAATCATGACTCACATATTTGGTAGCTGGGGAACAGGACTCCAATGATTTGAAAAAAATTCCAAACAGTGGTATCTAATAAGAAGGAGACACTTTATCATTTGTAGTCCAAACAGCACAACTGAAAACATCCTGAAGGAAGCAAAATAACCTCATGAGGATAGAATAAGTGGATTAGTAAGTTGGCATCTGAGATACCGTGACACATGGTGCACAGCCCCAGGAAATGTGCTTGTTAATACTTATTTCTAGAAATTAGTCAGGGTAGGATACTCTGGCACGTGGAATTTGTTAACAGAGGGTACCATCAGACGTTTGGGTCCTCACCCTGCCATGCAAGGCCTTCTACATTATCACACCAACCTCTCTAACCTGTTACATGTCCTGCCTCTCCATCCACATGCCCAAACTTTCCTGCCTCCACATCTTTCTACCCTAACAAGGCCTCTTCTCTGCTGAAATATAACACATTCTTCTAAACTATCTAAGATATCACCTCCTCTGTGAAGGCTTTACTGATCTTCAACTCAATGGAATTTTGTCCACCTCTGACTCCCCAAACCCTGGCTATACTCTCTGGGGCATGTATTAGATACTGTGTTTACAGAGTTTCTATAATGGTCTGCAGAGTAGGGGCTCAATAAATAGCTGCTTAACTGAACTAGGCCTAACCCCTTCTATGGATGGAAACTGGCCTTGAAGTGTACTTGCTCAGGAAGCATCCACCCCCCAGAAGATTGGCCCAGAATTCAGCCAGAGGCTCCTCAGAGGCTGAGTCAGATTCTGTTGGGAACAGAGGCTTCATTCACCGAAAGAGTGGTTCCCTACCCTCAGGGGCTAATGAGTTGGGCCGGGGGTGGGGGGTGAGGAGTGGGGATGGGGGGGTTCCTAAACAGTGGGCAGAGATGGCACAATGAATTATTGTTTTTTTCTGCAGGGCACAAGGCTGACAATCCAGTCACCACCACCCATTCCCCAGTGATGTAAGAATACTGTCAAATGTTAGTTGTTGTGTGCCGTCCAGTTGATTCCTACTCATAGTGACCCTATGTGACAGAGTAGAACTGCACCATAGGGTTTCCTAAGCTATAATCTTTATGAGAGCAGGGAAGGACAAACAGGTTCCTCCTACAAAATGGCAAATAGCCTGGCAGTTTCAAAATCTGGAGCCTAGGTAAAAGGACAGGCTAGGTTTGTAGATGTGAAGAGTACCATACAGTGGGTCAAATATGTACAATTCATTCAACAGACTTTCACTGAGCTCCTAGTATGTGTCAAGTGCTACCCTGGGGAAGGCGGGTGGAGAGGTAAAGATGGCAGTGGTCAATACTATACATCCCCTCTTTGAAATTCATCCTAAGCAAATAATCCAAAAGAATGAAAAAGATGAACACGGCAAGATGTTTACTGCAGTGACACCTGCAATATCAAAAAGCAGAAAGAACTAAAAATACCTACACTTAGGGAAAAGGTCAACTAACTTATGGAACATCCACTCACAGGAATATGATACACACATTACAATGATGATTAAACTATGCTATAGCACCAGAGAAGGTTTATAACAAGTGAAAACAGCAAAATGTAAAAAAGAAAGAGTTTGATGACTGAAACCATGTGAAAACAACAAGAGGGCTACAGGAGATTATGAAAAAAATAAAAAGCCACATTAAGAGCAGGAAATTAGAGGTTTTCTTTTTTCCAAAAGAGCTCTTTTTAGTTAATACATTGTTTCTATTTAAACATATTATTTCTATTTATTTTTTAAACCCTCCTCGCTGTATGTATCCAAGAGAGAAGTCTCTGGTGTGGGGTCCATAGGGCTCTGACACGCTCAACATTAAACAAGTAAGAATAACTGAGATGACAATCTAGGATAGCTCAAACAATCTGCAATCAACCCACGAAGAAAAGGGGAAAGAAAGCAAAAACAATGATGTCAGAAACTAGGTCCAAAATATTTACCAGAGGTTGGAGAATGGGGCTGGAATGAAAAAGATGAAATTGCAAAAGATTGCTATGAATTCAATAACTATATGAGCACCTTCTATGTGCCAGACATTGTTTTAGGCCCAGAGATGCTAACAAAAATCCCTGCCCTTATGAAGCTGATATTCTGAGGGCAGGGGGAGGCAGTCAGACGTTAAACAACCAAGTAAAATAAACGTCAGATATAGTAGGGAAGAGGGATCTAGAACACAGAGGCTGACGGCAATTTTAAATAAGGTGCTCAGGGAAGACATCATTAAGTGATATTTAAGTAGACAGCTGAAGGAAATGAAGGAGCTAACCATGTTGATTTCTGGAGAGAGGGTTCCAGACATCAGGAAGAGCAAGTACAAAAAGCCCTGAGGTGGGAAAGTGTCTGGCACATTCAAGGAAAAGCAAGGAAGTTAGTGTATGTAACTGAAGTACAGTGAGCAAGGGGAAGAGTGGTGGGTGGCGAAGTCAAGACAGGTAGCCAGGATCAGACCACAGTGGGCCTGGCAGACCACAACAAAGACTGGTTTTTACCAGCAATGAGATGGTAAGCCTCTGGCAGGTTTTGAGGTGAGGAATGATACGATGTTTCAAAAGGATCACTCTGGCTGCTGTGTGGAAAACGGACTGCAGGGGGCAAACACAGCCTGCAGTGAGTGCTGGCCTCCAGCCCTGGCCTTTGGCATATGCTACTCCCTCCTTCTGGAGGAAGCACCCTTCTCTATTTCACTAACTGGTATGGCTAACTCCCTACTCTCTGGACTCAGCTCATGAGAGTCCTGTGGGAAGCCTTTTCCAATACCTGCTCCTCTTCTGGGTACACACGGCACCTCACCTTCGCAGCACTTATCACAATGGAGTGGAACTGTCTGTTTCACAACTGTCTCCTCTTCTAGACCCAAAGTACCTGGGAGCAGAGACTTAGAATTTATAGACCTACTACATGGCCGAGGATAGGCTCAATTAATAAAAAACAAATAAACAGCATTCCTGCAACTTGGCCTTACAATACCCAGTGTGAAAAAGAGCTAGGGTTTAGGTGCCCGGAAGTTTCATGAAAACCAGCCAAAGAGATCTGGCTGCTTAAAAAGTAAACATGCATAAACTAAGAAAGGGAGGACACACAAGTATACATTAATCTACTCAGTACTTATACGGGTCAGACATTGGAATGAACGCTTTCAGAGACACCTCTTGTTTGAACCTCTCATTCACCTTCCAATGGTTAATATGATCTTAATTTTATAGATGAGGAAACTAATGTTCAGAAAGGAGAAGAGTTTTATTCAAGGACACTCAGCAGATCAAGAGAAGAGCTGGGTATAGTAGTGACCCAGCTGTAGGGGCTATACTATGATGAGGTCCTTGCACCCAGAGAGCTCACGTTCTGGTAGAAGAGACCTTCAAAAAACAAATGAACAAACAAGATTCATGCAGGGTGCGGGGACAAGACTGGGAGGATGAGATGTTATTTTGGCTAGGGTGGTCCGGAACACCTGTGGATGTAACCTTTAAGCCAAGAACTAAATAATGAAGAAGAAAAGCACTCCAGGCAACCAAGGGAAAGAAAAGGCAGTGAAGTAGGAACAAGTCTGGCATGTTCAGGCAATAGAAAGATGACCAGTATTTCCAAGTTTTTTGAGTCTCTGCTAATCTGACAGCCAAAATAATAATAATAATGAAAACCAAACATTCTTTAAGTTTTAAGAGTTAATAGTAAAGCTGAAATGGGATTCATTGACTGTTGCATCTCTCCTTTAAGTGTTTTGATTTTTCTACAAATCTTGTTGATTTGCAAAAACGCTTTATGTTAGGTATATTATACTTTTGTCCATCATACGAATTATACCTCCCCCAATTTTTTCTTATTTAACTTTGATGTTTTTTTCAACAACCAAAAAAAAAAAACCCAAATCAAACCGGTTGCCGTCCAGTCAATTCCAACTCACAGTGACTTTACAGGACAGAGTAGAACTGCCCCATAGGGTTTCCAAGGAGTGGCTGGTCGATTAGAACAAGAAGTATGAATTTTTTATGTTGTTAGATTTAATAAAAATTTTTTCCTGCAAGACCAGAGAACAGCTTCTTGAACCTGACCCCAACCTGTAGGATGGGCTAGGCCTCAATGAGTTAGAGCGAGGAGGTCTGAAGGACTCTCCAGGTGGCGCAGAGCTCCAGCTACCTGTCTGGATCCAGGAGAAATTGCTTAAAAGAAACCTGAAGCTTAGCCCTAAAGCAGCCAAGAAAGAAAAAAAAAGTTGCCAAAAAGCCACAAGCAATGACTAGGACGTGTAAATGGGAAAGGGCAGTCCTTGTCAGGCACCCTAGTCAGGCAAGCTCAGCCTCAACGCTGGTCATCCCTGTAGCACTAGCCAACCGGTACCAGATATGCAGCTCCACAGGGCCAGCTCACATCTCAACTTCCTCTCCTTTTTCCAGAATGGGCCCAACTGGTAATCTCAGCATCCTGGGTCTTTAGTACTATTCACATCGGTGTCTCTGCATCAGGGAAGGAAATAAAGCTCCTGGGTTCTCTAGTTCCCAAGTGCATGTTGCGACAGATGGAAAAACAAGTAGCAATAAAGCTCAAGGATTATTTATCGGCTTTGTGTAGGAAGAGTAATGATCTGAAGCAAATGATTTACAAAGGAACTGTGACCAATTTGACTACTAGACATAATACTTGTAAAACTAATGCAAAACAAAAATGTTCAAATAGAAAAGCATTTGCGTCAAATGTAATGAAAGAATAATTCCAAATGCATCACATAAAATGATGGAGAAAAACAGCAATCGCTAATAGGTTAAGTGGGCAAAAAGGACACTAGTAGAAAATACACCTAAGAGAAATTACAAACATATAGAAAAATGTTCAGGTTCCTGTTAATTAAAAAATAAAAAATTATAGCAATTATGAGGTATCTTTTTAAATGCTGGCAATGTTATGGCAAAAGTGGTACAAGGACAATACAGGAATACGTTTTATTGTGCTTCACCTTTACTGTGCTGCACAGACACTGTGTTTTTCACAAACTGAAGGTCTGTGGCAACCCTGCGCTGACCAAGTCTATTGGTGTCATTTTTTCAACAGCATGCGCTCATTCCATGTCTCTGTGTCACATTTTGCTAATTCTCACAATATTTCAAACTTTTTCATCATTATTTTATCTGTTATGGTGATCTGTGATCAGTGATCTTTGATGTTACTATTGTAATTGTTTTGGGGTGCCACAAACCACACCCAAATAAGACAGCATACTTAGTCGATAAATGTTGTGTGTGTTCTGACTGTTCCACCAACTGGCTGTACCCGTCTCTCTCTCTCTCTCTCTCTCCTAGGGCCTCCCTATTCTCTGAGACATGACAATATTGAAATTATGCCAATCGATAACCCTACAATGGTCTAAGTGTTCAAGTGAAAGGAAGAGTTGCATGTCTCTCATTTTAAATCAAAAGCTAGAAATGATTAAGCTTTGTAAGGAAGGCACGTCAAATGTCGAGACAGGCCGAAAGCTAGGCCTCCTGTGCCAAACAGCCAAGCTGTGAATGCAAAGGAAAAATTCTTGAAGGAAATTAAAAGTGCTACTCCAGTGAACACACCAATGATAAGAAAGCAAAGCAGCCTTACTGCTGATACAGAGAAAGTTTTAGTGGTCTGGACAGAAGATCAAACCAGCCACAACTTTCCCTTAAGCCAAAGCCTAACCCAGAGCAGGGCCCAAACTCTCTTCAATTCTATCAAGGCTGAGAGAGGTGGGGAAGCTGCAGAAGAAAAATCTGAAGTAGCAGAGGTTGATTCATGAGGTCTAAAGAAAGAAGCCGTACCCGTAACACGAAAGTGCACGGTGAAGCAGGAAGGGCTGATGTAGAAGTCTCAGCAAGTTATCCAGAAGATCTAGCGAAGATAATTGATTAAAGTGGTTATGCTAAACAGTAGATTTTCCATGTGGACGAAACAGCCTTGTACTGGAAGAAGATGCCATCACTTTCATAGCAAGAGAGGAGAAGTCAGTGCTTGGTTCAAAGCTTCAAAGGACAGGCTGACTCTCTTGCTACAGGCTAAGGGAGCTGATGACTTTAAGTTGAAACCAATGCCAATGGAAGTCAGAATTAGCGAGACTGAATAAAAAGTACATGACACCAACTTATTTGAGGAAAAATCAGATAAAAGAACTTAAAAAAATGACGAAACTCTAAGAATTACGTGGGACTCTATTCAAGAGGAATAACCTATAAGTGACTGGAGTACCACAACAGGGGGGTGATAACAGAAAATACAGAGAGAATTGTTCAAGATTTGTTGGCAGAAAACTTCCCTGATACCGTGAAAGATAAGAAGATATCTACCCAAGATGCTCATTGAATCCCACACAAGGTAGATCCCAAAAGAAAGTTAACAAGGCATATTATAATCAAACTTGCTAAAACCAAAGATAAAGAGGCGGCTAGGGATAAACAAAAAGTCATCTACAAAGGAGAGTCAATAACACTAAGCTCGCACTACTCAGCAGAAACCACGCAGATAAGAAGGCAATGGGATGACATATATAAAGCCCTGAAGGAAAAAATTTCCAGCTAAGAATTATATATCCAGCAAAACTATCTCTCAAATATGATGGCAAAATTAGGGCATTTCCAGACAAACAGAAGTTTAGGGAATTTGTAAAAACCAAACCAAAATTACAAGAAATACTAAAGGGAGTCCTCTGGTTAGAAAATCAGAACATCAGATAACAACCCAAGACTAGAACACAGGACAGAGCAACCAGGTATCAACCCAGATAGGGAAGTCACAAAAATAAATCAAAGCTAAAACGCTGAAAATAGGGAAACAGAGACGTCAATATGTAAAGGATGACAACATTAAAAAACAGGGACTAAAACATGCAGTCACAGATCTTTCCAATGCAGAGGAAGTCAAGGCGATATAAAGAAATAAAAGATTGGTTTAAACTTAGAAAAACAGAGGTAAATATTAAGGTAACCACAAAGGAAACTAATAATCCTACACATCAAAATAAAAAACAACAAAAACATAAAGACTCAGCAAATACAAAAGCAACAACGAGAACGATGAAAAGAAAACACATAAAGAAAAACGACTCAGCACAGAAAATTAAGTGGAACCAAGAAACTGTCAACAACACAAACACAAAAAAAGACATCAAAACAATAGCACAATGCATACCTATCAATAATTACGCTGAATGTACATGGACTAAATGGACCAATAAAGAGACAGAGAGTGGCAGAATGGATTAAAAAACATGATCCATCTCTATGCTGCCTACAAGAGACACACTTTAAAGACACAAACTAAAACTCAAAGGATGGAAAAAATATATCAAGCAAACAACACTCAAAAAAGAGCAGGAGTGGCAATATTAATCGCTGACAAAACAGACTTTAAAGTAAATCCACCACAAAGGATAAGGACACTATATAATGATTAAAGGGTCAATAAACCAGGAGGATGCAACCATAATAAATATTTATGCACCCAACGACAGGGCTCCAAAATACATAAAACAAACTCAGCACTGAAAAGAGAGTTGAAGCCAATGCTCATTTACCATTCTAAAAATCCTATGGCCCTTAAGAATACTCTGCCTGTGCTCTATAAAAGGAACGAAAAAGCCTGGATGACTGCATGTATGTTTACAACATGGTTTACTGAATATTTTAAGGCCACTGTTGAGACCTACTGCTCAGAAAAAGATTCCTTTCAAAATATTACTGCTCACTGACAATGCACCTGATCACCCAAAAGCTCTGATGGAAATATACAAGGAGATTAATGTTGTTTTCATGCCTGCTAACACAACATCCATTCTACAGCCAATGGATCAAGGAGTAATTCTGACTTTCAAGACTTATTGTTTAAGAAATACATTTCATAAGGCTGTAGCTGCCATAAACAGTGATTCCTCAGATGAATCTGGGCAAAGTAAATTGAAAACTTTATGAAAAGGATTCACCATTCTAGATGCCATTAAGAACATTCTTGGTTCACGGGACGAGGTCAAAATATCAACATTAACAGGAGTTTTGAAGAAGTTGATTCCAACTTTCATGGATAACTGTGGGGTTCAAGACTTCAGTGGAGAAGTAACTGCAGATGTGGTGGAAATAGCAAGAGAACTAGAATTAGAAGTGGAGCCTGAAGATGTGATTGAATTGCTGCAATCTCATGATAAAACTTTAATGGATGAGTACGGATGGGCAAAGAAAGTGGTTTCTTGAGATGGAATCTACTCTGGTGAAGATACTGTGAACATTGCTGAAGTGACAACAAAGGATTTAGAATATTACATAAGCTTAGTTGATAAGCAGCAGCAGGGTTTGAGAGAACTGACTCCAAATTTTTAAAAAAGTTCTACTGTGGGTAAAATGCTATCAAACAGCATCACATGCTACAGAGAAATCTTTCATGAAAGGAAGTCAACTGCTGCTGCAAACTTCACTGTTATCTTATTTTAAGAAATTGCCACAGCCACTCCAACCTTCAGCAACCACCACCCTAATCAGTCAGCAGCCATCAACATCGAGGTAAGGCCCTCCATCAGCAAAAAGATTATGACTCGCTGAAGGCTCAGATGATGGTTAGCATTTTTTAGCAATAAAATATTTTTTAATTAAGGTATGTACGTTGTGTTTTTGTAGACGTGATGCTATTGCACACCTAACAGACTACAATATAGCATAAACATAACTTTTATATGCACTGAGAAACCAAAAAATTTGCAACTCCCTTTACTGCGGTGGTCTGCAACCAAACCCACATTATCCTGGAAGTATGCCTGTGCAACTTTTTGGGGCAATGTATTGCAGGAACCATAAAAACGTAGGTCCCTTTGCCTCAGAAATTCTTTTCCTGACAGTTTATCCTAAGGAAATAATCCAATAAATTGGAAAAAAAAAAAAGATAGAAAGAAAAGAAAAACAAACTATATACATACACAGAGCCATTCATCACACCATTATCTCTACTAATAAAAAACTGGAAACAACCCAAACGTACAAGCAAATCATGATATGGCTATTACACAGACTATTATGTATGTAGTCACTAAAAATCATTCTTCATGAAAATGATGGACCAACAAGGTTAACTGTTTTTGAGACATTAAAACAAATTTAAAAATTAATGTGTACATCCTGAAAAATATGCATGTGAACAAAGAGGAAGGAGAACATACAAAGATGAAAACAGTTGTGTGGTGGAGTAAAAATGGATGAGGAAAATTATGGATACATTTTATATCATCTTTCTAAGGGGCAATTTGTCTATTTCTATTAAAATGTAAAATATGCATACCAGAAGTACCTCTTTTAGGACTTATTCCTACATAAACACTAGCATGAGTGCAAAAAGACAAGAACAGTTACTATAGCACTGTCTGGAGTAAAATACTGTAAATCACCTAAATGTACATACTGCAATAAAAAATCTACTGCCGTCAAGTCAATTCCAACTCATAGCGACTCTATAAGACAGAAGAGAACTGGCCCACAGGGTTTCCAAGGCTGTAATCTTTTGTGGAAACAGATTGCCAAATCTTTCTCCTGTGCAGTGGCTGTTGGGTTCCAACAGCTAATCTTTTGGTCAGCAGCCAAGCATTTTAATCACTGCTCCACCAGGGCTCACAGACTGCAATACAGTCCTTTAAAAGAATTAAGTAAATCTGTATATACCGACATGGAAAATTGTTAGAACAAGACATATACCTATAACGTAAAGTAAACTTAATGTTTGTAAATATGTAAGGAATAGTTTCATGTAATAGTTTCTACATAAACGTGATTATGCATCAAAAACATCTGAAAGCAAAAGAAGTAAAATTTTCTCTATTCACAGATATGACCCTATATATAGAAAATCCCAACAAGCCACAAGAAAACTTCTAAAGCTAATAGAGGAATTCAGCAAAGTTGCAGGGTACAAGGTCAACAAACAAAAATCACTTGGGTTCCTATACATCAGCAATGAGAAATCTGAAAGGGAAATTAGGGAAACAATTCCATTTAAAATACCATGTAAGAATAAAATATCTAGGAACATGTCATAGAGTGAACTGTGTCCCCCAAAAATGTGTATCAATTTGGCTGGGCCATGACTCCCAGTATTGGGTGATTGTCTACCATTTTGTCATCTGATGTGATCTTCCTATGTGTTGTAAATCCTATCACCATGATGTTAATGAGATGGATTAATGGCAATTATACTGATGAGATCTACAAGATAAGATTGTGCCTTAAGTCAATCTCTTTTGAAATATAAAAGACAGAAGAGATCAGAGACAAGGGGACCTTGTACCACCAAGAAAGCAGCACTGGGAGCAGAGGGCATCCTTTGGACCTAGAGTTCCTGTGCCTGAGAAGCTCCTCAACCAGGGGAAGACTGATGACAAGGACCTTCCTCCAGAGCCAAGAGACAGAAACCCTTCTCCTGGAGCTGATGCCCTGAATTTGGACTTGTAGCCTTCTAGACTGTGAGAGAATAAATTTCTTTGTTAAAGCCATCCACTTGTGGTATTTCTGTTATAGCAGCACTAGATAACTAAGACAGAATTAATCTAACCAGGGATGTGAAGGACTTGTACAATGTAAACTATAAAACACTGCTGAAAGAGATTAAAGAAGACTTAAATAAATAGATGTTCCATATTCATGGATTGGAAGACTTAATATTGTTAAGATGTCAATACTACCCAAAGCAATCTATAGATTCAACACAATCTCAATCAAAATTACCACAGCCTTGTTTACAGAAATAGAAAACCAATCCTCAACTTTATATGGAATGGCAAGCTAAAGCAATGTTAAAAGAGAAGAACAAAGTAGGAAGACTCAAACTTCCTGATTTTAAAACGTACTATACAGCTACAGTAATCAAAACAGCCTGGTACTGGTATAACAATAGATACACAGACCAATGGAATAGAATTGAGAGTCTAGAAATAAAGCCACACATCTATGGTCAACTAATTTTTGACAAGAGTGCTAAGTCCATTCAACAGGGGAAAAAAGAGACTCTTCAATAAATGATGCTGGGAAAACTGGATTTTCACATGCAGAAAAATGAAATGGGATCCATGCCTCACATCATATACAAAAACAAATTCGAAATGGATTAAGGACTAAATATGCAAACTAAGACCATAAAATTCTTAGAAGAACAAGCAGGGGCAATGCTGTCAGGCCTAGCTTTCAACAATGGATTATCTAATACAACAACAAAAGCACAAACAGCAAAAGAAAAAAATAAATGGGACCTCACAAAAATTTTAAAAAATTTGTTCATCAAAGACTTTACCAAAAAAGTGAAAAGACAAGCTACCATCTGGGAGAATATTTCTGGAAACCGTACATAACTGAAATATATATAAAACTTTGAAAACGTAACAACTAAAAGACAACCCAGTCATAAAATGGGCAAAGGACTTGAATTAGCTATTTCACCAAAGAGGACATTCAAATGGCCACCAAACACATGAAAAGATGCTCAGTGCCATCAGCCATCAGAGAGATGCAAATCAAAACCACAATGAGATACCATTTCACCCCCACTAGAATGGCTAAGATAAAAAAAAAAAAAAAAAAAAAACAGAAAATAATCAATATTGGTGAGAATGCAGGGAAACTGGAATCCTTATCCATTGCTGGTGGGAATGCAAAATTGTATAACCATTGTGGAAAACACCGTGGTGGTTCCTCAAAAAACGAAAACTAGAACTACCATCCTGCTGCCTTCGAGGTGATTCCAAGTCAATAGCGACCCTATAAGGCAGAGTAGTACTACTCCATTGGGTTTCCAAGAAGCAGGTGGTAGATTTGAACTGCCGATCTCTGGGTTAACAGCTGAGCTCTTAACCACTGCGCCACCCAGGCTCCAGAATTACATGACCCAGCAATTCTACTCCTAGGTATACACCCAGACTTGAAAGCAGAGACTCAAAAAGAGACTTGTACACCAGTGTTCACTGAAGCATGATTCACAATAGCCAAAAGGTGGGAACAACCTAATGCCCATTAACAGATGACTGGATAAACAAAATGTGGTACATGCATACAATGGAATGGACTACTATTCAGCCAGCAGGAGAAATGACATCTTGATCTACGCTACAGTGTGGATGGAGCTTGAAGATACGCTGAGCAAAATAAGCCAATCACAGAAGGATAAATATTGTATGACCTCATTTATATAAAAAGACAAAAAAAGAAAAATGAGGCCAAAGTTTATTAGTGGTTACCAGGAGCAAGAGGAGGGGGAAAAGAAGGACTAACGGTGACGGAAAAACTGCACTGATTCAGGGTAGGGCTGCACAGCCAACTGCTGTAACTGCTGTAAGTTGTACACCTGTAAAAAGTTGAATTTGCAAAAGTTGTGTGATATTTATAACAATGACAAAAATAAATAAATAAAAAGAGTATCTGCTGAGGCTGCTTATGTACAGCCAAACACTTCATGGGATTTGACTGCTTGGTTTGGAGGCAGGGTCATGGTTTCATGGCACATCCCAGTTAACTGGCCTAATAATGTATTTAGTGCTTCTGTTCTACCCCCTAGTTCATTGTGTAGTGTCTGAGGTCTGTAAAAGCTTGCAAGCGGCCATCCGAGGCACAACAATTGGTCTCTTTTCACCTGTAGCAACATGGGAAGAAAGAGTAAGGAATAGGAGGAGGATATGTAATGTTGCCTCCATGAACAACTGCCTCCTTTGCCATGAGACCAGAAGAACTCAATAGTGTCTGGCTACCATCAGTGAACATTTTGATAAAAAATTTCATAGAAGAATCCTGATCAAAAGGGGTAAAATGCAGAACAAAATTTCAAAATCTCATAGACTCGAGACTTTCTGGAGCTATGGAGGGTGGATAAACCCCTGAAACTACTGCCCTGAGATAATCTTTAAAGCTTAAACAAAAACTACCCCCTGAAGTCGTCTTAAAACCAAATAACAGTTTAACTTAACTAGTAAAAAAGACCTGCTCTTGAGCATTATGCTCTTTTATGAACTATCTATATGGGGATCAAACTGACTACAGCAACTAGAAAGATCAGACAGGAACCTTAGGGGGCAGTGAGTTTATGTTAACGAGGGAGAAACAACTCAGAAAAGGAGGGTGAGAATGGTTGCACAACTCGAAGAATGTAATCAGTGTCACTAATTTGTACATGTAATAACTGTATGTCTTGCTGTGTATATTCCCAACAACAACAAAATAAGTAAAACGTAGGGAAAAAAAAAAATCTGAAAGGAGACATACACAACTGCCAACAGTAGTTACCTTGCCAGACTGAGATGGGGATTATATGCACTTTCTACATTATATACTTTGGTACTGCCAGAATTTTAAAAAATACACATATTAACATGTATTGTAAACACACAACAGGATGGTATAGTGTGTAGAAAGCTACCATTTGTTAAGGAAAAAAATGTGGCATATACTTGTACAGATATACAAGGAACAATGATTGTTTCTGAAGAAGGAAACTGAGGCTGAGGTTCAGGGTTGGGAGAGAAATTTTTCACTTAGATTCTTATATATATGTGAATATTTTAAATACTGCGTGCAAGTATTACTGTAAAAGATAATTTTTTTTTTACAGTTTAAAAAGTGATGTGAAAGATGAAGTTTCATGTATTTAGAGCATTACATGTCTTTAATGATGTGGAGACATTATTTGTGGTGTAACAATAAACGAAAAAAGGAGGGCCCGCAACTGTATTCAGTGGGTGTTAAACGACACAAAGCAGAAATTGAAAAGAAAAACACTGAAAGTAATATGCCTAATTTTAAGGGGTTGCCTCTAGATGATGGGCCTGGTTTTCTTTTTCAAAAACTTTAAAAAGCTTTAAATTCTTAAAAAAATGTTTGAAAGGTACAACATTTAACAGCCAAAAGGTCTTTTCAAATTTCTTACAAGTTGTAAGCTTTAAAAACAAAAAAAGCCTGACCGGTGGAGCCCATAGTTCCAACCAGCAAGGCAGAGGGCTTTGGGATTCCGAAAAGCGGCCCCGCCCGTTTCTGACTCACACTAAGGTCCGACAACTTGAGAGCCACACACCGACACAAAGGCGATTTCTAGTGTGGTGCAGGGCAAGAATCAAGCTTCCTGGGTTCAAAATTTCCTGGGGCAAGGCTCTTAGCCTCACGGGGCTTTAGATTCCAAACACGTAAAATGCGGGTGATGGTGGTACCTACCTCAGGGAGCTGTGGTGAGGATGAAAAATACGTAAAGCACTCAGCAGTGCCTAATACATATTAAGCTTCCAGAAAACGTTATCATTACTGCTATCGCGCAAGAAAGCCCAGGACTCTGGGCCGGCCTCCCCCTCTCAGGCGGTTCCTCGCCGAGCCCCGAGCTCCTACTTCCGGGCCCAGGGACAGCCGGATCCCGCGGCCCCGCCTCCGTTCCCTGGGCCCAGGTCCGAAGGCCCGTGCCGCCAGGGTTCCGCCCTCCAGTCAGCCCTAGCCCGGCCCCATCCAGCCCCGCAGCTTCCCCGCCCAGCGTTCTGAGACCTACTGAGGACGAGAGGTCGAACGCTGGGTGGTGGGCGGCCGTGGTCGACTACTTTCCAGCCACCAGGAACAAGCCTCTGAAAGACACTCACCATTCTCGGACCGATGGAGTAGCTCTGCGTCGCTGCTAGTCTGCCCACTCCCGCTGTCTCTCCGCGCCTGCGCATAGCTTTCTGTCAAAACAGACTGCTCCGGCAGCCTATCAGAGACAGCTTGGGGCGGGTGGGCAGGCGGGCGGATCTTAGCCAGCTGCCCCAGGGCTCGTGGAGAATTTGCCCTACGCTGTCCGAAAGCGAAAAGCAAAAGAGCACTTTCTCAGTGGAAACTTCCCAACTCCGGCTGTGCCGAAAAAGATGCTGGTTCACGATCTCAGAAGAGGCTTTTAAACTCTCAACTGAGGTCTAAGCTGGCTCAGGAACCTCTGGGGTGGAGGGTGGTGGGCGAGGAGAGGTGGATGCTGAGATCTTTGCAAGCAAAGAAAGGCAAAATGCGCCTAAGATACAGCCTGGGATTGAGGCTACAGGCAGGCGTCTCTGGGTTCCCTGAGCGACTCCCTTGGGAATTTTCCATGTAGGCTCTGAGAAAAAGTGATTAGGGTTAGCCTGGGAATCCGCAGGCTTTGGACTGCGAGCTCATCCTCCCCCTTGTGTTACCTTGGAGAAGCCTCTTCACATCTCTGTGCTCTCATTCTCTCAACTTTAAAAGGGGATCCTTCCTCCCAGAGCCCTAAGGTGGCTCATCTTCGCTGTTTAACATTTCACTCCCGCAGGCTACAGCAATTTCTGGTTCCTCTAGCAGGAAATAACTTACTAAAATACTGCCATTTAGTAAACTTGTGCCAGGTACTGTGCGTTATCTCCAGTAGCTACAGCATAGTGAGAATCAGCATCCCCACTTTACACATGATGTTTCTTTGAAGCACTGGAACTTGCTGAATTCAACACCTTATCTAACTCCAAATTTTCATTCCACTATAGCCTCTCTTCAGAAACCCTGGTGGTGTAGTGGTTGAGAGCTATGGCTGCTAACCAAAAGGTCGGCAGTTAGAATTCACCAGGCGCTCCTTGGAAACCCTATGGGGCAGTTCTGCTCTGTTCTATAGGGTCGCTATGAGTCGGAATCGACTTGGCAGCAACGGGTTGTTTGGTTTTGGTATAGCCTCTCTCCATGAGGACTTGGTGCTATTCCTTCCAGGGGTGTCTTCATGTTAAGAGGATTTGGATAGTGACTTTACAGTGATGAAACCTGGCAGAAACCATCTTAACCAGTGGATCAACATTGATAATTGGACATATCGATATCATGTGTCCCTGATAAGATGTGCTTAGAAAGGTACATCATCTCTGTGGTACTTTTCACAAAAATTCATGGCCTTAACCATGGGGAAAACATCAAACCCAAACTGAGGACCTGACCAGTAATCTTTAAAAATAACCAGGTTGTGAAAAACGGAACAAATGATGAACTGTCACAAATTGGCGGAGACTAAAGAGATGTGGTAAGCAGCCCTGGTGGCGCTGTGGTTAGGAGCTCAGCTGCTAACCGAAAGGTTGGTCGTTCAAACCCACCCGCCGCTCCACAGAAGAAAGATGTGGCAGTCTGCTTCTGTAAAGATTACAGCCTTGGAAATCCTATGTGGCAGTTCTACCCTGTCCTATAGGGCCCCTACAGGGTCACTATGAGTTGGAACTGACTTGACAGCAACAGGTTGTTTTTTTTTTTTTAAAGGAGCTGTGACAACTAAATACAATGTGGGATGCTGGATCTGATCCTGGAAAGGAAAAACAACACTGGTGGAAAAACTGGTGAAATCTGAATAAGGCCAGTAGTTTTTGGTGGCTGTTGTTTTACCAATGTTAATTTATTAGTTTCGGTAATTGTACCATGGTTATGTGGGATGCTAACACTGGCAGAAACAAGATAAGGGGTGTGCAGGACTTCTCTGTAATATCTTTGCAACAGCACTGTAAATCTTAAATTATTTCAAAATAAGAAGTTTACAAAAGGAAAGGATTGGATCCAAACAATGACTACTGAATGCTGGAGACATTAGGGAAGCACATTTAGCAAGGTGCAGAAGTGCTGCAGTGACTGGACCCCAAAACATCCTGGCAGACAGACACATGAGGGATCATATCCATCATCTTACATATGGAAAACCAGATGAGAGAAGTGTAAGGATTTAACAAGTTACAATCCCAGACAGTGTGACTGGAGTCAGAATGAGGGTGAAGAGCAGCTGGAGATAGTTGTCCAGTCTCTTATACGGTCTTGAGTGGCAGGCTTAGGAGTTTATTCTGTAGTAATGGAAGAACCGCTAAGATTTTAAGCTGGGGGCGGCATTAAGACTGGGGTCTTTCACAATTCATTCTGAGGCAGCACAGAGGATGGACTGGAGGGGAGAGAATGGAAGCAACAAGGACAGAAGGCTGCAGCAATGGGGGCACCTCTAAGGGAAGAGATTCAAAAGAAGTTTTGGAGATAGAGTTGACAGGATTTGGAGACCAATTAGATGGGAAGCCTGAGTTGGTTATAAAGACTCCCAGGGTTGTGATGTGTGAACAGGAGTATAGCAAAACAGTTAAGCACACAGGCTTTGGAGTCTCATAGTCCTGCATTCCAACTTGCACCCTTGTCACCAAATAGCTGTGGAAACTTCAGCAAGTTATTCACTTCGAGCCTGTATTTTCTCATCTGTAAAATAGAGACAATCATCCCTCACTGAGAGTGGCTGAGAAGACAATGCACGTAGCATATCTAGCAGTGTCTGGCACATAGTAATAAATGTTGGCAGCTGTCCTGGGACTAAGTGACTACAAGCGTGGCATTGCTCACTATGATAGGGAAGATAAATATAAGAGCAGGACTAACTGCAGGTTCGCAAGCTCCTTCCCTGTGCAGTGCTTTGAGGAAATCTCATGCCCACTGCCACAGTCACTCTTTGCTGAGCAGGAAGACTCTCCTCTCTTTGCCAACCGGGAAGATTTCCCTAGATACCACCTTCTCCTAGACAAATGTCCTGGCCACAAAGGAGCTCTTGCTACAATACTACAGAATTGACAATAAAATGGGCTGGGAGTTCACAGCAGTTCCTGAAGTTACACAATGTAAGACACTCTTCTTCAAAGTCCAGAGAACAGCTAGTCAGTGACAGCCAAGTCCCAGTTTGATGCTTTTTGTGGGGCCTGGGGCTGGAGAGCCAACCAAATGTCAATAAGAACAGCTATTTATTTCTCAATGAAAGGTTTCCTCACAATGAGGGGGCATGTCTTCCCCCAGTGAACTAGAAAGTTCTAGCTTATATGGGCAGATTAAATGGAATATGGCCTCTTCTTCAGGACTGGGAGGGTCCTGCAGTTTCTGTCCTCTAGTCACTGTTAGATCAGCATATTAAAGAATTCCACTTCCCTTAGCCTCTCTCCACTGGAACCATTTTAAATGAGAGCATGATCATCTGGTTTCCTAATAGAAAAAGGTCTACTGAAGCTGGTGAGCAGGCCAGGTTGTTGAGAAGAGCTGGCCTTGGTAGCTAGCTGAGGGTTCTCTACTCAGCAACCATGATTGAGGTCCATCTTAGAGCACCTTCAGTTGTCTCAGAAAAATAATTCAGATGGAGGCCTTATGTCTGGCATTGCCCCTGAAGAGGTTCCAACTTTATTCTCTCCAACATAGGAGCCAAGTCTAATCTCACCTGAGTAGGTCTTTCTAGTTTTTTTCTGCCTACACACAATACAGACAGGCTATAACCTGCCCACTTACAAAAGCAGAGAGACAGCAATCTATAGAACCTGCTCACATAGGCAGTTTCTCTGCAGGTAGGAAACACCTTTTTACCCAAGACTAACATAAAAGTGTGCAAATGAAGGACCAAAAAAGTTTAATTATAAACAGTCTCATATCTTTTAAGAAAAATGCAAGTGAAGCAGCCCCTGTAAGGACCTTTATAAAAGCACGTGACTCCCTGTGATGGTTATAGAGTTACCTGAGTATCTGAAATAACAGTCCAAGGAAACAAAAGAACTCCAATACAATATTATACAATCCAGTGCTGCCATTTCATTTAGTTAATGAAAGCATATATACAATTCTGCAAATAACTCTAAAAGGAAAACAAAAAAAGGAGGGGGGCTGGAGATACCAACAATTACTTAAAAGTAGTTAACCCTAAAGGTGTTTAGATGGATGGAGTTACATCCAAAACAAGGATGGATATAAGAACAGAGAAGTCTAACTCCTATGGTTCACTCAGATACCCAAGAGTCATCCCTGATAACATTTCAGGTTATTAACCAGATAAGAAAAAGCAGCAAATTGGGCTTGACTGAAAGAGTTTGTTTAGGATGAGACCTCTGTAGGTATTTGAGTTATGTTTCACTAAAATTTCTGATGAACTGTCACTGGTATATCAAACTCTTAATGAAAAATTAGTATCTGCATTTTAAAATAGAGTTATTGTAAGTCTTACGAAATGGCCTTCTTCTGCACTCTAGCATAAGATCATAAAAGAAAGAGCAAGAAATCATTACTATGGACTGCTGGATCAGTTTTACCTACTCCGTTTGATGAAAACAAGTGAGGACCTCTCCACCTGACCCAAGCTGTGGAATGCTGCCTGTTCCAACCCCCCAAAATAGCAGAAGAATAAGGCAATTGTCACTTTACTTTGTTTTTATTTCAATGTAACATGCAGTAAAAAAAGAAAAAAAAATTAACAGGATTTATTAGCATTTACAATGCTTACAAGAAAAAGGACTCTAAAAAGCAATTTAGTTTAGATTTAAGAAATTGCTCTAATTTAACACTTACAATAAATCTATTTGCAAATGTTCAGTTTGGATCAAAATTTAAGATAGCATTTGGTAGATATTTATGTCTGCTGTCTATTTGCAACATTTTTATATAACCTCTGATTCTTGGGATATCCAGCCCCCATTTTCCTAACACAGCAGGGAAGACATATACATGTGGCCATTTAAATTATAGGAAGAAATGGAGTAAGGGAGATCCCAGGCTGCAAAAATATATACAAGCATTTACCTTTTCCAGAACTAAACGTTTCTTCCATAAAAATATTAAATAGCCAAGCCCTATAGAACTAGGGCCAGGGCTACTTCAAATATAACTATTCTGTATTTTAAAAATATAGGGCAGAAAGCCTTTTGGGTGATATTTATACATTTTCACACAATATTTCTAGGTCCCTAAATAAATCATGAAGCATTATGTAGAACCAAAAAAAGCTACTTTCTTACATTATCTCTTAATTTAATCTCATAAATCTCTTGTAAATATTGCAGGTAACTACATTTCAATATGAGAATTCACCTCAAGAGTAAGTCTTTACAGAAGGCTTTATCTCCATAGCCATATATTGCCAAAGTTCAGACTTGTATAATGAATGGGTAGTTGGCAGACATTCGCTCTGTAAGACAAAGCAATAGCATTTTTTTTTCTCCCTACCAATAAAAAGGCAGAGAGTCCCTACTTTGAAAACTACTAGGGCTTTTGGAGACCACCCTACATTTCCTGGGGTATATGGAATAAAAATAAAACAGAGTTGGGTAGAGCCTAATCTCCTCCTTTACACTAACAATCTCTGGATGAGGCATCCCTTTTACTCACCTAAGTCTCTGCTTTATTATGGCAGTGTCTTAGAGTACAGATACACAAGATAAAAAAAAAAAAGTTTTTGTTGTTTCAGGATTTAAATGGGGACAAAAAGACATTACTTCCCATATGGAACAGGGGTTTATTAGTCTCTGCTTACTCTTGACTCAATGCTACTTCTTTGTGCTACACTACTAAAATCTGTGAAAGTCCTTGTTTCATGAGTTATGAGGCTGTTGCCACGGTTCAGCTATGACAACTAAACTCAGGTGGCTTAGGCTTCATCCCACTGTGCATAAAGTAAAATCTATGATAGCAGCCATCTCAAAAGAGTCTAAGTTAGGCCAAGTTAAAAGAAATGAAGTACAGAGAAGTTGAAAGTGCATTAATCGGCTACTAAAGGAGCAGTCTAAAATTAAACAGTAATGGGGGAAAAAGGAAAACCTAAATTTTCAAGGGTGAAAAGAATATTGCAGGTGAAGGATGTTAATCCAATTCAGGATAATGTAAAGAATGGAAATAATTACTTTAACATATGTCAGAGAAATGATAAATTCAAAGACTTAATTCACAGAGAGGGAATACATTTCTGTGGTTACTAGATGGTAACGCCTCCTTTTTGGTTAGTACCACAGCTCTCCCAAATTAAAATGTAATTTCAGAAGATGTTTCACTGACCTCTATTTGGACTAGAAAGCACTCTGGTTACAACTTTAATTGCTTGGTAATAATTAAATATAACTGAAGTTGGTGGATTATGATAAAACTATAAAGATGCAGACTTTTCCCAAACAAAAATCTTCACTGATGGCTTTATGTGAACTCAGCTAAATTATTCCAATTCCAGGTTAACTTTTATAAACAACAGTGAAGGAACCAAAGTGTTAATATTGTTTGTAAAGATTAGAATTTGCAAGGCAATTAAAATAATCAAATTTTCCAAATGAAGAGAGGTATGAAGTCAATTGCAGGCTGGGACCAACTTCTCCCTGAATTCTAACTGACAAAGCTGCTTTGTAGAGAGATGCCAAGAGTCCTGCATCACTTCCAAGTATAACACCAAAAAGATGCATGGATTCAACCTCCAGAAAGGAAAAACAAGAGTCAGGCGAGGCTGAAGTGAGAGGGACAGCACAAGACAGAAGTCTGCTCATGGTCCCCAAAAGCTGGGTTAAGCTTCATTTTTAACAAATACCTCTTACCAAGATGCTTAATATGAACATCTTGCATATTGCTGTTACCAAGGGACTTCCCGCTTATCTGCAGAATCTTTAAAAAACCTACTCCCAAAATGAGACTTTTCACACACATATATAAAACTGTTGTTAAGGAAACAATGTAGTGGAATAAGACAAGGCAGATTTCATTGCTGTGTTAAATCTCAAGTTAAGTAAGGTTTTGACTAGTCGTTTGCAGATCTGATTTCTGGAAACGCTGAGTAGAAATCCAGAATCACTGGGAGATAAATCTCAATGATAACATTAATTTACTTACACACAGATAACTCTCTAAACAGTCACAGTCCAATTTACAACAAGATGTGCAACAGGCAGAGAGGGAAAAGGACAAACATTATAAATGCGTTCTTGTCCTCCGGTGGTGCAAATTCTCAGAAGCTATTCTTGTCCAAATCCTCCTGTTTCTTCGATGGCAAACAACAGCTTTTCCTTCAGTTGCTCATAACTCTTATAGGGTGGCAGGTCCAGGCGGTTAAAACTAAAAGTAATAATTGTTAGTAATAATTGAGAAATGGGAAATATACAAAGAACTATATGGGCAGTATACTATAGCAAAACTGGTTTTAAACTCAGGCAAAAACGGATTCACATCCCAGCTCTGCCACTGGGCCTTGAGTAAGAACTTCAACCTTTCCAAGTTTCGGTTTCTTCTCTGGCAAACCGGGAATAATAATCCCTACTTCTCAGGGTAGAGGGAAGAAGCAGCAAGCACATGAAACAGTGTCTGGTGCTTAGCAAGTATTCAATAAAATGCTAGTCTTCCCCATGCTCACCACTCCATCCCAATTCTTCATCAGAGATTAGCCAACTTTTTATATAAAGGGCCACCTAGGAAAGGGCCAGCAAAAGGGCCAGATATTTTAGGCTTTGCATGCCATAAGGTCTCTCTTCAAAAGGTTTTAAGACCTCTACAATAAAAAGACAAATAATCCAATTAAAAAATGGGCAAAGGATAAGTGGTAGCTTTGGTGAAGGGTAAGACAGTACACAATACTGTGGAAGTCAGCACAACTTGACCAGGGCAAAGTCACAGAAGCTTCATAGACAAAATCAAATGCCCTGAGAGATCCAGCTACTAGGCTGAGGGCTGGAGACCATGGTCTTAGAGGACATTTAGCTCAACTGACAAAACATAGTCTATGAAGAAACTGTTTTACATCTGACTGTGGTGAGTAGTGTCTGGGGTCTTAAAAGTCTGAAAGTGGCCATCAAAGATACATCCACTGGTCCCATCTCAGATGGAACAAAGGAAAGTGAAGAAGACCAAAGAAACAGGGGAAAGAATAGTCCAAAGGACGAATGGATACAACTACCATAACCTCCACCAGACTGAGCCCAGGACAACTAGATGGTGCCCAGTTACCACCAACAACTGCTCTGGCAGGGATCACAATAGAGGGTCCTGGGCAGAGTGGGGGAAAAATGTAGACCAAAACTCAAATTCATAAAAAAAAAAAAAGAAAGAAAGAAAGAAAAAAAGGACCAGGCATGCTGGTCTGACAGGGACTGGAGAAACCTCAAGAGTATGGCCCCTGAAAACGCTTTTAACTCAGGACTGAAGTCACTACAAAGGTTCACCCTTCAGCCAAACATTAGATAGGTCTATAGAGCCAACAATAACACACATGAGGAACAAGCATCATAGTTCAATTCACGTATAGGAGACTAATGGGCATACCAGCCCAAAAGCAAAGAACAGATGGCAGAAAGGGACAGGAAAACTGGACGAATGGAAACAAGGAAGCCAGGGCTGAGAAGGAGTACTGACACATCGTGGGATTGGCAACCAATGTCACAAACATTTGTATATTAACTGTATAATGAGAAATTAATTTGCTTTCTGAACTTTCACCTAAAGCACAATTTAAAAGGGGGGGGGGCATTTATATACAAAACATAAAAAATAGGTGAATGAATGGGTGTGACAATGTTCTAATAAAACTTCATTTCTAGACACTGAAAAAAAAAAGATTTTAAGAATACTACTTTAACAGTATACAGATCAAACAAATATTGTATGAGACCTCTATGGTAAAAACCCATGAAAAAGTTCACACACAACATGTAATAATCTTTGTTGGTTACCAGGGATGGGAGGGGTGGGGGGGAAATACTAAACAGGCAATAGATAAGTGGTATCTTGGGTGAAGGGGGACAGTACACAATACAGGGGAAACTAACACAACCTGTACAAGGAAAGGTCGTGGAAGCCCCACAGACACATCTAAACTCCCTGAGGGACTGAATTGCTGGGCGGAGGGCTGTGGGGACCATGGTCTCAGGGAACATCTAGCTCAATTGGCATGACACAGCTTATAAAGACAATGCTCTACATTCTACCTTGGTGAGTAGTGTCTGGGGTCTTAAAAGCCTGTGAGCGGCCATCTAAGATAAGATACTCCACTGGTCTCATCCCTTTGGGAGCAAGGGAGAATGAAGAGAACAGGATACAAGGAAAAGATTAGTCCAAAGGACTAACTGTCCACAGCTACCAAGGCCTCCACCGGACTGAGTCCAGTACAGCTAGATGGTGCCCGGCTACCACCACTGACTGCTCTGACCAGGATCACAACAGAGGGTTCTGGACAGAGCTGGAGAAGGATGTAGAGCATAATTCTAACTCACAAAAAAAAAAAAAAAGACCAGATTTACTGGCCTAAAGGAGACTGGAGAAACCTCAAGAGTATGGCCCCCAGACACCTTTTTAGCTCAGTGGTGAAGTTATCTCCGAGGTTCACCGTTCAGCCTGGGAGTGGACAGCCCCATAAAACCAAATGAGACTAACGAGGTACAGGAGTCCAGTGACAAGGGCCAGAAGGCAGAAGGGGACAAGGAAGCTGGTGACAGGGAACCCAAGACTGAGTAAGGATAATGTCGATGTGTTGTGAGATTGTTAACCATTGTCATAGGGCAACATTTGTAGTAACCGTTAAATGTGAAACTGTTTTGTTTTGTAAGCCTTCATCTTAAGTGAGAATAACAGCACAATTGGAAGAGTGTAGTTAATGTCACTGAACTGTGCATGTAGAAATTTTTGAAACGGTGTATCTTTGGCTATGTGTATTTTCACCAAAAAAAAAAAAAAAAAAAGGGTTGAGAAGTTAGAGGGTTAATATGTTGTGGGGTTGTTAACCAATGTCATAAAACAACATGTGTACTACTGTTTCATGAGAAACTATTTGTTCTTTAAGCCTTCACCTGAAGTGCAATAAAATATTTAAAAAAAAAAAAAGTATACAGATCAACACACAGTTGTTAGAACTTTAACTGTGTGGTTTAAAGTCAGGAAAGGTGTGCATCAGGGCTGTATAATTTCACCATACCTATGCAATCTGTATGCTGAGCAAATAATCCGAGAAGCTGGACTATATGAAGAAGAATGGGGCATAAGCACTGGAGGAAGACTCTTTAACTACCTGCATTATACAGATGACACAACCTTGCTTGCTGAAAGTGAAGAGGACTTGAAGAACTTACTGATGAAGATCCAGTAATCCACAGCCTTCAGTATGGATTATACCTCAGCATAAAGAAAATAAAAATCCTCACAACTGAACCAATAAGCAACATCATGATAAATGGTGAAAAGACCAAAGTTGTCAAGGATTTCATTTTACTTGGATCCACAATCAACACCCATGGAAGCAGCAGGTAAATCAAAAGATGCATTGCACTGGATAAATCTGCTTCAAAAGACCTCTTTAAAGTGTTGAAAAGCAAAGATGTCACCTTGAAGGCTAAGGTGCTCCTGACCCAAGCTATGGTGTTTTCAGTTGAGTCATATGCACTCGATAGCTGGACGATGAATAAGGAAGACCTAAGAAGAATTGACACCTTTGAACTGTGGTGTTGGTGAAGAATACTGAATATACCATGGACTGCCAAAAGAACAAACAAATCTCTCTTGGAAGAACTACAGCCAGAATGCTCCTTAGAAGCAAGAAATGGCGAGACTTCGTCTCACATACTTTAGACACATGATCAGAGGGACGAGACCCTGGAGAAGGACATCATACTTTGTAAAGTAGAGGGTCAGCAAAAAAAGAGGAAGACCTTCAATGAGATGGACTGACACAGTGGCTGCAACAAGGGGCTCAAACATAACAACGACTGTGAGGATGGAACTGGACTGGGCAGTGTTTTGTTCTGTTGTACACAGGGGTGCTATGAGTTGGAACCAACTCGACGGCACCTAACAACAACAACATTAAGAGTAAGAAATTGTTTTCTGCTCTAATATTCTGCTCCCATTGGATCTCTCTGTCCTATTCTTGGCTTGTGAGCTTTTAAAAGGCATCTTGTAATTTTAGGCCATATCAGCATCAACATCACAAGGTAACACATAATGAATGTGCCCTAAAGCTTTGGCCCTCTGCTATATTTTTAGGATAAGGCCTAGGAAAATGTCTGCTGACGGGAAAATAATGTTACCCACAAAGGGAAAATAAACTTACAATGATTTCTTTTGTTAGCTCTTACAAATGAAAAACACAGAACCTGACAAAGTAATGAGGCTAGTTTTTATGGGTAACTGAGATAAGCTGTCCACAACAGTAAAATTAAAGCACAGCACAGTGTGTTTCAAGTGTGAAAAAAGCAAAAGGCTAGAGATCAAACCAAAACACTGTAAGTGTAAGATCAACATACAAAAAGACTCAATTGCATTTCTATATGCTAGAAATGAACAATCTGAAAATCAAATTAAGAAAACAGTTCATTTAAAACAGCATCAAAAAGAATACTTAATAAAAATTTAACAAAAGAAGTATAAGACTTGTACACTGAAAACTTAAAAAGACATTGTTAAAAGAAATTTCAAAAGTTTCAAATAAAAGGAAAGATATCCTATGTTCCTAGATCAGAACACTTAATATAGTTAAGATAGCAATACTCCTCAAACTAAAGTTGAAAATCTGAACAGACCTGTAACAATAGAAGAGATTGAAAAGGTAATAAAAAAACTCCTAACAAAAAAAAAAAGCCCTGGCCCAGATGGCTTTACTGGAGAATTCTACAAACATTCAGAGAAGATCTTGTAACAGTACTATTTAAATTATCGAAAAAACACAAAGTAATAAATGTTGGAGAGGTTGTGGAGAGACTGGTACACTTATGCACTGCTGGTGAGAATGTAAAATGGTACAAACACTTTGGAAATCAATTTGGCGCTTCCCTAAAAACCTAGAAGTACCGTATGATCCAGCAATTCCACTCCTTGAAATATATCCTAGAGAAATAAGAGTCATCATACGAATGGACAATGCAAACCCATGTTCATTGCAGCACTGTTCACAACAGCAAAAAGATGGAAACAACCTAGGTGCCTATCAACGGACGAATGGATAAACAAATTATGGTACATACACACAATGGAATACTATGCAATGATAAAGAACAACGATCAATCCACGAAACATCTCACAACATGGATGAATCTGGAAGGCATTATGCTAAGTGAAATTAGTCAGTTGCAAAAGGACAAATATTGTATAAGACCACTATTATAAAAACTGAAGAAAAGGTTTAAACACACAAGAAAGCATTATTTGATGGTTACGAGGGTAGGTAGGGAGGGAGAGCGGAGTTCACTAACTAGATAGTAGACAAGAATCATTTTACGTGAAGGGAAGGACAACACACAATACAGGGGAAGTCAGCACAACTGGACTAAACCAAAAGCTAGTAAGTTTCCTGAACACAACCAAACACTTCGAGGGACAGAGTAGCAGGCGCGGGGTCTGGGGACCATGGTTTCAGGAGACATCTACTTCAACCAGCACAACAAAGCTTATTAAGAAATGTTTCGCATCCCACTTTGGTGAGTGGCGTATGGTGTCTTAAAAGCTAGTGAGTAGCCATTTAAGATGCATCAGTTGGTCTCAACCCACTTGGAGCAAAGGAGAATGAAGAATACCAAAGACACAAGGAAACTATTACCCCAAGAGGCAGAAGTGCCACATAAACCAGAGACTCCATCAGCCTGAGACCAGAAGAACTAGATGGTACCCAGATACTACTGCCCTGACAGGGAACACAACAGAGAGTCCCTGATAGAGCATTGAGAAAAGTGTGGAGCACAACTCAAATTCACATAAAAAGACCAGACTTAATAGTCTGACTGAGATTAGAGGAACCCCTGAAGTCATGGCCCCTAAGCGCTCTGTTAACCCAGAACTAAAACCATTCCTGAAGCCTACTCTTTAGACAAAGACTAGACTATAAAACATAAAATAATACTTGTGAAGAGTGTGCTTTTTAGTACAAGCAGATACATGAGACCAAATGAGCAGCTCCTGTCTGGAGGCAGGATGGGAAGGCAGGAAGGGATAGGAGCTGGTTAGACAAACACAGAAAACCCGAGGTGGAAAGGGCGGGTATGCTGTCACATTACAGGGATTGCAACTAGTGTCAGATAAAAATATGTCTATAAATTTTTGTATGAGAAATTAATTTTAGCTGTAAACTTTCACCTAAAGCACAATAAAAAAAAGAAGCAAAGATGGAAAGAAATCATCTCATGAACTTTATTAATTTATAAAATTAAAAAAAAAAAGCCTCAGAACATAGAAAAGGAAGGGATAATTCCAAATTTATTCTATAAAGCCAGCTTAACCCTGATACCAAACCAGGCAAAGACAACACAGAAAAAGAAAATCACAGGCCAATATCCCTCATGAATATAGATGCAAAAATTCTCAACAAAATTCTAGCCAATAGAATTCAGCATCATATTAAAAAATAATACATCATGACCAAGTGGGATTCATACCAGGTATGCAAGCATGGTTCAACATTAAAAAATCAATCAATGTAATCAACCACATAAATAAAACAAAAGAAACACATGATTATCTCAATCCAGAAAAAGCATTCGATAAGGTCCAACACCCACTCATGATACAAACTCTCAATAAAACAGGGTAATTCCTCAACATAATAAACAGCATCTATACAAAACGAACAGCCAACATCATTCTTAACAGAGAGAAGCAGAAAACATTCCCAAGAACAGGAACAAGACAAGGATGCCCTTTCTCACCACTCCTATTTAACACTGTGCTAGAAGTCCTAGCTAGAGCAATAAGGCAAGAAAAAGAAAGAAAGGGCATCCAAACTGATAAGGAAGAAGTAAAACTATCCCTATTTGCGGGTGATATGATACTATACATACAGAACCCAAAGGACTCCAAAAGAAAACTACTGGAACTAATAGAAAGATTCAGCAGAGTAGCAGGATACAAGATAAACATACAAAATTCAGTTGGATTCCTATACTCAAATAAAGAGAATGACAAAAAGGAAATCAGGAAAGTAGTAACATTTATAACAGCCCCTAAAAAAATAAAATACTTAGGAATAAATCTGACAAGGGACATAAAAGACGTATACAAGGAAAACTACAAAACACTACTGTAAGACACCAAACAACACTTAAATAAATGGAAAAACATACCATGCTCATGGACAGGTAGACTTAACATTGTGAAAATGACAATTCTACCCAAAGCAATCTGCAAATACAATGCAATCCAATCCAAATACTAACAACATTCTTTAAAGAGGTGGGAAAAAAAAAAATCATTAAATTTATATGGAAAAGGAAGAAGCCCTGGATAAGTAAAGCATTACTGAAGAGGAATAATAAAGTAGGAGGACTCACATTACCTGACCTCAGAACCTACTATACAGCTACAGTAGTCAAAACAGCCTGGTACTGGTACAACAAAAGACACACTGACCAACGGAACAGAATCGAGAACCCAGACATAAATTCGTCCACCTACAGTCACCTGATCTTCGACAGGCCCAATGTCCAGTAAGTGCAGAAAAGACAGTCTTCTTAACAAATGGTGCTGGCAAAACTAGATGTCCATCTGCAAAAAAATGAAACAGGACCTATACCTCACACCATACACAAAAACTAATTCAAAATGGAGCAAAGACCTAAATATAAAACCAAAAACTATAAATATCATAGAAGAAAAAATAGGGTCAACGCTAGAGGCCCTAATACACAGCATTAATAAGGTACAAACCATAACTAACAATACACAAACACCGGAAGATAAGCTAGATAACAGAAATCTAAAAATTAAACACTTACGCTCATCAAAAGATTTCACCAAAACAGTAAACAGAGCTTATAGATTGGGGAAAAAAATTCACCATGATAAATCTGACAAAGGTCAATCTCTAAAATCTATAGGAAAATCGAACACCTCCACAACAAAAAGACAAATAATCCAATCAAAAAATGGGCAAAGGATATGAACAGACACTTCACCAAAGAAGACCATTCAGGTGGCTAACACACACGAGGAAATGCTCATGATCACTAGCCATTAGAGAATTGCAAATCAAAACCACAGTGAGATACCATTTCACCGCAATATTACTAGCACAAATCCAAAAAACAAAAAATAACAAATGTTGGAGAGGCTGCAGGGAGACTGGAACTCTTATTCACTGCTGGTGGGAATGCAAAATGGTACAACCATTCTGGAAAAAGACATGGTGCTTCCTTACAAAGCTAGAAATGGAAATACCATACAATCCAGAAATCCTACTCCTAGTAATATATGTTAGAGAAATAAGAGCCATCACACAAATAGACATATGCACACCCATGTTCACTGCAGCATTGTTCACAATAGCAAAAAGATGGAAATGACCTAAGTGCCCATCAACAGATGAATGGATGAACAAACTATGGTACATACACACAATGGAATACTACGCAACAATAAAGAACAATGATGAATCTGTGAAATATCTCACAACATGGATGAAACTGGAGGGTATTATGCTGAGTAAAATAAGTCAATCACAAAAGGAGAAATACTGTATAAGACCACGATTAGAAAAACTCAAGGAAAGGTTGACACACAGAAAGAAACACAATCTTTGATGGTTATGAGGGAGGGGAGGGGAGGGGGGGGAAGGGAAGAATACAAACGAGACAATAGATAAGTGGTAACTTTGGTGAAGTGTGAGATAGCACACAATACTGGGGAAGCCAGCACAACTTGACCAAGGCAATGTCATGCAAGCTTCATGAACACATCCAAATTCCCTGAGGGACCAAATTACTGGGCTAAGGACTGGAGACCATCGTCTCAGAGGACATCTAGCTCAACTGGCATAACATACTTTATAAAGAAAATGTTCTACATCCTACTTTGGTGAGTAGTGTCTGGGGTCTTAAAAGCTTGGGAACGGCCATCTAAGATACTTCACTGGTCCCATCACATCTGGAGTAAGGGAGAATGAAGAAAACCAGAGACACAAGGGAAAGATTAGTCTAAAGGATTAATGGACCACAACTACCATAGCCTCCATCAGACTAAGTGAAGCACAACTAGATGGTGCCCGGCTATCACCACTGACTTCTCTGACAGGGATAACAATAGAGGGTCCCAGACAGAGCTGGAGATAAATGTAGAACAAAATTCTAACTCACAAAAAAAACACCAGCCTTACTTGTCTGATAGACACTGGAGAAACCCCGAGAGCATGACCCCTGGACACGCTTTTAACTCAGTACTGAAGTCACTCCTGAGGTTCACCCTTCAGCCAAATATTAAACAGTCCCATAAAACAAAAGGACACTAAATGGGCACAACAACCCAGGGGCAAGGCCAAGAAGGGGTAAGTATTGACATGTTGTGGCCTTGGCAACCAATGTCACAAAACAGTATGTATATTAATTGTCAATGGGAAAATAATTTGCTCTGTAAACCTTCTTCTGTAAAGTACAATTAAAAAAAAAGAGCTAAAACTATTAAAACTCTTAGTAGAAAACATAAGAGTAAATCTTTGTGGCCTTGGGTTAGACAATGATTCCTTAGATATGACACCCAAAACACAAGCAACAAAAGAAAATACAGATAAATTGAACTCCATTAAAATTTAAAATTTTATGCTTCAGAGGATATCATCAAGAAGTAACAAGACTAACTCAGAACTAAAGCCACTACAAAAGTCCACCTTTCAGCCAAAGATTAGACAGGCCTATAAAACAAACAGTAACATACATGAAGAATGTGTTTCTTAGTTCAATCAAGTATACGAGAGCAAACACCTACCCAAAAGCAAAGATGAAAAGGGAGGAAGGAACAGGAACACTGAACGAATGGACATGGAAAACCCAGGGTGGAAAGGGAAGGGGGAAGGTGTTAACACATTACGGGGATTGTAGCCAATGTCACAAAACAATGCGTATATGAATTTTTGAATGAGAATCTAATCTGCACTGCAAACTTTCACCTAAAACACAATAAAATTAAAAAAAAAAAAGAAAGTAACAAGACAATCAACAGAATGGGAAAAAATATTTGTAAATCATGTATCTGATAAAAGACTGGTATCCAGAACATATAAAGAATTCTTATCACTCAATAATAAAAGACAGAGGCAGGGCCAAGACGGCAGAGTATTCAGACACTTCTGGTGGATCCTCTTACAACAAAGACACGAGAAAACAAGTGAATCGATTATATATGACAATCTAGCAGCCCTGAACATCAAAGGCAAAGTTGAGGAACCAGACTGAGTGGCAGGGGGAGGGAGAGACGGTTGGGAAGCAGTGAGGAGTTGCCAGACCTGACCTGGCGAAAGCGTGAGGCCTTCAGGCCTCATCAGCTAATGGGTGAGCAGTGAGGCAGGTGAGCAATGAGGCAGGCAAGCAGCAGTGCTCGGGAGGTGCATTCTCTGCACTGGGAGAGACCCAGCGCCAGAGTCTATATGGCCACCCAGACCAGTGAGAAGCTCTCGATCGACGAAAGGTAAGTACTTGTGTACGACCTACCGCGCCGATCAAAAACACCCCCCTTAGGGAAAAAACTCTGTCCCATTTACCTCCCCGATCCCTGCTCTGCACTGGGTCCCGGACCGGCTTCAGCAATTGCCGAATCCCCTGGGCCGGAAGTAGGATCCATCACACGCTCAGAGCCATTCTCCCTGTCTTGGAGAGTGAAAAATTAACAAATGAAAAGAATAAACTGCCGGCTCCCCTAAGCCGGGAACCCAGGGTAGGCACAACTCCTTTGCCTAGGCACAAGGATAAGGGATTCATGAACTTTGAGTGTCTTACCCCTGCATAGACTTGTGTGGGCCCATCTAAACAGAACAGGCCCTCATTACCACAGTACAATAGGCTATATACCTGAAGTCTAACTTCAACTGTCTTAAGCTGTGAAGTGGCAGGTTCTTGACATTTGCACTGCTCTGTCCATTAAGCAGGGTCATCACCTCCCCACATTAGGGGCCTGAGGACTGGTGGCTCCACCCGTGCCACCTAGCCATCTGCGAGAGAGGCCCATGAGTAAGAGGTGCCACCCAGTCCTTACAGCCAACAGCATTAGGTGTTCACTGTCTGGCTGCAAAACCCACCCACCTATGCACTCTAGGGAACAGGGACATGCCTTCCTCCTGGACCACTTGGGGGCGGCTGTCAGCCCCCTGCCTTGGTCAGAGTGTGTCCCCCTGCCACAGCCAGATGCCTGTGCCTACAAGAATCACACCCGCATGTCTAGGACTGTAGGTGAGAGTCTACACCACACATTTTATGGCTATCTATCTGGGCACCTGAACTGAATCCATACAAGAGGAGTGGGCAGACTCCTGAGCTCACATACCAAGTAACAGATCTAACCACCTGGTGACAGGACATTAGAGCTTCAAAGGTGCCAATAATCAAACTAACTCATACAAGCAGCCTATTTGGGCATATCAAAACAAAACAAGAAGCTAGGACACAGTAAGCAAACATAAAATAAATAAACATAATAAATTATTGATGGCTCGGGGACAATCGTCAGTATCAAATCACATAAACAGGCAATCCATGATGGCTTCAGCAAGCTCCCAAAATAAAGAATCTAGAAATTTTCCAGAGGAGGAAAGCTTCTTGGAATTACCAGAGGCAGAATACAGAAGATTAATATACAGAACTCTTCAAGAGATTAGGAAGGAAATTAATCAAAACGCAAAACACGCAATAGAGGAAATGAAAAAGATTAGAGAAGAGCATAATGACAAATTTAACAAGCTGCAAGAATCCATACAGAGACGGCAATCAGAAATCCACAAGATTAACAATAAAATTTCAGAATTAGACAACTCAATAGAAAGTCATAGCAACAGAATTCAGGCAACGGAAGTCAGAATTAGCGAGTCTGAAGACAAAGCATTCGACACCAATATATGTGAGGAAAAATCAGATAAAAGGATTAAAAAAAATGAAGAAACCCTAAGAATTATGTGGGACTCTGTCAAGAGGAATAACCTACGCGTGACTGGAGTACCAGAACGGGGCAGGGGGAGGATAACAGATAATACAGAGAGAATTGTTGAAGATTTGTTGGCAGAAAAATTCCCTGATATCGTGAAAGATGACAAGATATCTACCCAAGATGCTCATCGAACCCCACATAAGGTAGATCCCCAAAAAAGTCACCAAGACCTATTATAATCAAACCTGCCAAAACCAAAGATAAAGAGAGAATTTTAAGAGTGGTAGGGATAAACGAACAGTCATCTATAAAGGAGAGTCAATAAGAATAAGCTTGGACTACTCACCAGAAACCATGCAGGCAAGAAGGCAATGGGATGACATATATAAGGCCATGAAGGAAAAAAACTGCCAGCTGAGAATTATATATGCAGCAAACCTGTCTCTCAAATATGATGGCGAAATTAGGGCATTTCCAGATAAACAGAAGTTCAGGGAATTTGCAAAAACCAAACCAACATTACAAGAATACTAAAGGGAGTCCTCCGGTTACAAAATCAGTAACATTAGATAACAACCCAAGACAAGAACACAGGACAGAGCAACAAGATATCTACCCAGATAGGGAACTCACAAAAATAAATCAGAGCTAAAAGATTAAAAATAGAGGAACAGATGTCAATATGTAAAAGATGACAACAGTAAAACAAAAAAGAGGGACTTAAAATATGTAGACATAGATTTTTCATATGGAGAGGAAATCATGGCAATATAAAGAAATAATAGACTGGTTTAAACTTAGAAAAATAGTAGTAAATATTAAGGTAACAACAAAGGAAACTAACAATCCTACAAGTCAAAATAAAAAACTAGAAAAATATAAAGACTCAGCAAACACAAAATCAACAACAATGAAAAAGATGAAAAGAAAATATGTAAAGATAAACAACTCAGTACAGAAAATTAAGTGGAACAAAGGAACTGTGAACAACACACAGAAAAAGACATCAAAATGCAAAATGACAGCACTAAACTCATACCTATCAATAGTTACTCTGAATGTAAGTGAACTAAATGCACCAATAACAAGACAGAGAGTGGCAGATTGGATAAAAAAATACGATCCATCTATATGCTGCCTACAAGAGAAACACTTTGACTTAAAGGCACAAAATAAAACTCAAAGGACGAAAAAAAAATATATCAAGCAAACAACACTCACAAAAGAGCAAGAATGACAATATTAATCTCTGACAAAACAGACTTTAAAGGAAAATCCACCACAAAAGCTAAGGAAGGACACTATATAATGATTAAAGGGTCAAGGATATAACTATAATAAATACTTATGCACCCAACAACAGGGCTCCAAAATACACAAAACAAACTCTAATGGCACTGAAAAGAGAGACAGACAACTCCATAATAGTAGGAGGAGACTTTAAAACACCACTTTCGGTGAAGGGCAGAACATCCAGAAAGAAGCTGAATAAAGACACAGAAGAGCTAAATGCTACCATCAGCCAACTTGATCTCATAGACATACACCGAATGCGCCAACCAACAGCAGCCAAGTATACTTTCTTTCCCAATGCACATGGAACATTCTCCAGAATAGACCACATATGACGCCATAAAACAAGCCTTAACAAAATCCAAAGCATCGAAATATTACAAAGCAACATTTCTGACCATAAAGCCATAAAAGTAGAAATCAACAACAGGAAAAGCAAGGAAAAACATCAAACACATGGAAACTGAACAACACCTTGCTTAAAAACTACCAGGTTATAAAAGAAATTAAGGATGGAATAAAGAAATTCATAGAATCAAATGAGAATGAAAACACATTCTACCAGAACCTTTGGGACACAGTAAAAGTAGTGCTGAGAGGTCAGTTTATAGCAATAAATGAACACATCGAAAAAGAAGAAAGGGCCATAATCAAAACATTAACTCTACAACTGGAACAAGTAGAAAGAGAGCAGCAAAAGAAGCCCTCAGGCGCCAGAAGAAAGGAAATAGTAAGAATTAGAGCAGAATTAAATGAAATAGAAAAACAATTGAAAAAGTTAAGACCAAAAGCTGGTTCTTTGAAAAGATCAACAAAATTGACAAACCACTGGCCAAACTGACAAATGAAAAACAGGAGAGGAAGCACATAACCCAAGTAAGAAATGAGAAGGGTGACATTACAACAGATCCAACTGAAATGAAAAGAATCATAACAGAATACTAGGAAAAACTGTACTCTAACAAATTTGAAAACCTAGAGGAAATGGACGAATTTCTAGAAACAAACTACCTACCTAAACTAACACAAACGGAGGTAGAACAACTAAATAAACCCATAACAAAAGAAGAGCTTGAAAAGGTAATTTAAAAACTCCCAACAAAAACAAGAACTGGCATGGATGGCTTCACTGGAGAATTCTACCAAACTTTCAGAGAAGAGTTAACACCACTACTACTAAAGGTTTTTCAGAGCATAGAAAAGGATGGAATACTCCCAAACTCATTCTATGAAGCCAGCATAACCTGATACCAAAACCAGGTAAAGACACCACAAAAAAAGAAAATTACAGACCAATATCCCTCACGAACACTGATGCAAAAATCCTCAACAAAATTCTAGCCAACAGAATTCAGCAACATATCAAAAAAAATAATTCACCATGATCAAGTGGGATTTATACCACGTATGCAGGGATGGTTCAACTTTAAAAAAAAGATCAATGTAATCCATCACATAAATAAAACAAGACAATAACCACATGATCTTATCAATCGATGCAGAAAAGGCATTTGACAAAGTCCAACACCCATTCATGATAAAAACTCTCAACAAAATAGGAATAGAAGGGAAATTCCTCAACATAAATAAGGTCATTTATACAAAGCCAACAGCCAACATCATCCTAAATGGAGAGACTTTGAAAACATTCCCCTTAAGAACGGGAACCAGACAAGGATGCCCTTTATCACCATTCTTATTCAACATTGTGCTGGAGGTCCTAGCCAGAGCAGTCAGGCTAGAAAAAGAAATGGAGGGCACCCAAACTGTTAGGGAAGAAGTCAAAGTATCTCTATCTGCAGATGATATGATCTTATACACAGAGAACCCCAAAGAATCCACAAGAAAACTACTGGAACTAATAGAAGATTTCAGTAAAGTTTCAGGATATAAGACAAACATACAAAAATCAGTTGGATTCCTTTACACCAACAAAGAGAACCTCGAAGAGGAAATCACCAAATCATTACCATTTACAATAGCCCCAAGAAGCTAAAATACTTAGGAATAAATCTAACCAGAGACATAAAAGGCCTGTACAAAGACAACTACAAGACACTACTGCAAGAAACCAAAGACAGCTGCATAAGTGGAAAAACATACCTTGCTCATGGGTAAGAAGACTAAACATTGTGAAAATGTCAATTCTACCCAAAGTGATCTACAGATACAATGGAATCCTGATCCAAATTCCAACGGCATTTTTCAGTGAGATGGATAAACAAATCACCAACTTCATATGGAAAGGGAAGAGGCCGCAGGTAAGTAAAGCATTACTCAAGAAGAAGAACAAAGTGGGAGGCCTCACACTACCAGATTTTAGAACCTAGTATACCGGCACAGTAGTCAAAACAGCCTGGTACTGGTACAACAACAGATACACTGACAAATGGAACAGAATTGAGAATCCAGACATAAATTCATCTACCTATGAGCAGCCGATATTTGACAAAGGCACAAAGTCCATTTATTGGGGGAAAAGACAGTCTCTTTAACAAATGGTGCTGGCATAACTGTATATCCATCTGCAAAAAACTGAAACAAGACCCATACCTCACAGCATGCAGAAAAACTAAATCAAAATGGATCAAAGACCTAAATATAAAATCGAAAATGATAAAGATCATGGAAGAAAAAATAGGGACAATGCTAGGAGCCCTCATCATGGCATAAACAGAATATGAACCCTAAGTAACAATGTACAAACACCAGATAACTGGAAGCTCCTAAAAATCAAACACTTATACTTATCAAAAGACTTCACCAAAAGAGTGAAAAGACAACCTACATACTGGGAAAAAATTTTTGGCTGTGACAAATCCGACCAGCGTCTAATCTTTAAAATCTACGAGATACTGCCAAACCTCAACAACAAAAATGACAAATTACCCAATTAAAAAATGAGCAAAGGATACGAGCAAGAACTTCGCCAAAGAAGATATTCAGGTGGCTAACAGACACATGAAGAAATGCTCACGATCATTAGCCATTAAAGAAATGCAGATCAAACCTTCAATAAGATTATCATCTCACCCCAACAAGGCTAGCATTAATCCAAAAAACAAAATAATAAATGCTGGAGAGGTTGTGGAAAGACTAGAACACTTATACAATGTTGGTGGGAATGTAAAATGGTACAACCAATTTGGAACTCAATTTGGTGCTTCCTTAAAAAGCTAGAAATAGAAGTACCATAGGATCCAGCTATCCCGCTCCTTGGAATATATCCTAGAGAAATAAGAGCCATCACACGAATAGATATATGCACACCCATGTTCACTACAGCACTGTTCACAATAGCAAAAAGATGGAAACAACCTAGGTGCCCATCAACAGACAAACAGATAAACAAATTATGGTATATCCACACAATGGAATACTACGCAACAATAAAGAACAGTGATGAAGCCGTGAACATCTTATAACATGCAGGAATCTGGAGGGCATTAGGCTGAGTGAATTTAGTCAGTCACAAAAGCACAAATATTGTATAAGACCACTATTATAAGAACTCAAGAAAAGGTTTAAACACAAAAGAAAACATTCTTTGATGGTTACGAGGGTGGGGAGGGAGGGTGACGGTTATTTACTAACTAGATAGTAAATAAGAATCATCTTAAGTGAAGAGAAATACAGCACACACTATACCGGAAGTCAGCACAACTGGACTAAACCAAAGCTAAGAAGTTTCCTGAATACAATCAAACACTTTGAGGGACAGAGCAGCAGGGGTAGGGGTCTGGGGACCATGCTTTCAGGGGACATCTAGGTCAACTGGCATAACAAAACTTATTAAGAAAATGTTCTGCATCCTACTTTGGTGAGTGGCGTCTGGGGTCTTAAAAGCTTGCAAGAGGCCATCTAAGATTCATCAATTGGTCCCAACCACCTGGAGTAAAGGAGAATGAAGAACACCAAAGACACAAGGAAAGTAGTAGCCCAGGAGACAGAAAGGGCCACATAAACCAGAGACTTCATCAGCCTGAGAACAGAAGAACTAGATGGTGCTGGGCTACCACCAGTGACCACCCTGACAGGAAACACAGCAGAGTTCCTGATGAAGCAGGAGAAAGGTGGGGTGCAGAATTCAAATTCTAGTGAGAAGACCAGACTTAATGGTCTGACTGAGACTGGAGGAAGCCCGGAAAGCTTGGCCCCTGGATTCTCTATCAGTGCAAAACGAAAAGAATTTCCGAGACCAACTCTTCAAATAGGGATTGGACTGGACAGTGGGACATAAGGTGATACTCGTGAGGAGTGTGCATCTTAGCTCAAGTAGATACAAGAGACTAAACAGGTAGCTTCTGTCCGGAGGTGAAACGGGAAGGCAGAGGGTTAGGAGCTGGTTGAATGGACATGCGGAATCGGGTGCAAAGGAGGAGTGTGCTGTCACAGCATGGGGAGAGCAATTAGGGCCATATAACAGTGTATGTACAAATTTTTGTATAGGAGACTAACTTGAAATGTAAACTTCATTTAAACTACAACAATTAAAAAAAAAAAAGACAAATAACCCAATTAAAAAATGAGCAAAGGATAGTCAATTCTCCAAAGAAGATATACAAATGGCCAATAAGCACATGAAAAGTTGTTCAACATCAACAGTCATCAGGGAAATAACAACTCAAAACTACAATGAGATAGTACTTCAAACACACCATGATGGCTATAATAAAAATGACAGGCATTGTTGATAATGTGGATAAACTGCTGGTAGGAGTGTAAAATGGTGCAGTTGCTTTGGAATACAGTTTGGTAGTTCCTCAAAAGGTTAACGAGATACAGTTACCATATGAGCTAGCAATTCCACTCCTAGGTATATACCCAAGAGAAGTAAAAATATACAGCTAACTCAAAAAGTTGTACATGAATGTTCGTGGCAGCATTATTCATAATACCTAGAAAGTAGAAACAACGCAAATGTCCATCAACTGATGACTGGATATACAAAATGTGGTGTATTCATAGAGTGGAATATTATTTGGCCAAAAAAAAGAAATGAAGTACTGATACATGCTACAACATGGTTGAACCTGGAAAACAATTCATTAAGAAGCCAGTCACAAAAGGCCACATATTGTATGATTCCATTTATATGAAATATCCAGAATAGGCAAATCCATAGAGATGGAAAATAGATTAGTAGTTACCAGGGGTTGGGAGCAGTTGTGGGAAATGGGAAGTGACTGCTAATGGGCTTCAGGTTTCTTTTGGGGGTTAAAAAAATGTTCTGGAACTAAATAGTTGTGATGGCTGTACCACCTCATGAATATACTGAACACCATTGAATTGTATATTTTAAAAAAGTGAATTTTATAGTATGTGAATTATGTCTCAACAAAGTTTTATTTAAAAAGCACCACATGTATGTATAAAGGTATAAAAGAACAGACAGTAAATTAGTAAAAAGGGTAGATGGTGAAAATAAAGGGATACCCAGCAAGTTTCATATATGACCACTGAAATATATCTTCCAAAATGAAGTTCAAATACTGTTGATATCAGGCCAAAGCCCAATATATTGTTGTATCTGAGGTACCAGTAGCACTGGCTTAAATTTTCTACATTGTTTAAAACGTGATTAAACAATATTTATAATGGGAAAATAATATTTCTGATAATCATGTTAGAAAGTAACTCTTCTAATAACTATTTAGACTTTGATTTCTTTCTCTGCCTTCAGAGAAAAGTTAAACGTTTTCTAAATTCCACATTTTTAGAAACTTCAGGAGTGGGAAAAGTGAATGATGGTAAATGGGCATAAGGGGTTATTCTGGTGTGATGAAAATGTTCTAAAAGTGGATTGCAGTGATTGCTGCACTACTCTGTAGAGCTACTAAAAAGCACTGAATTATACATTTGAAATGGGTGAATATGTTATATAATTATGCCTCAATAAAACTGTCAAAAATAATTTAATACTGTTAATAAGTATCTCATTTATAGTATCTAACAAGCTTTAGTATCTATAGGTTAACTGGAAAATGGGTATTTATTTACTTTCTGACTTTACTTACCAGGTATGACTTCGGGGTAACCAATTTTCTTTCCCAACTTTTTCAATGCAAAACTTCTGTGGTCCATTGCTCCCTGTAATATAAATAGTTTGTCAACACAATGGTTCTCAAAGTGTGGTCCCCAGTCCAGCAGTATCAGCACCACCAAGGAACTTGTTAGAATCACAAATCCCACCCCAGACTACTGAGTTAGAAACCCTGGGGTGGGGCTTAGCAATACATGTTTTAAAAAGCTTCTAGGTTGATTCTGATGAGTGCTACAGTTTGAAAACCACTGTGTTAATGTATGCCCAAGAGGAGAAAATGCAGTTTTATTCAGCATTCCATAGCTAGAATAATACAATATTACAACTAATTAATAATAGCTCACATAAAAATAGAACACATAAAAAGCGTAATTTTAGTGGTGTTAAACACAACAGAGAAACTACACTCCACGGTCCTATACAAAAACACTTAATTTTGATGCAGAATTGTTAAAACTTTATAAAATAGAAACATCCTAATTAGTTGCCATTGAGTCAACTGACTAATGGTGACGTCATGTGTGTCAGAAAACTGTGTTCAATAGGGTTTTCAATGGCTGATTTTTCACAAATAGACTGCCAGGCCTTTCTTCTGAGGTACCTCTGGGTGGACTCAAAGGTACAACCTTTTCGTTAGCAGCAGAGCCCATTAACCATTTGCACAACCCAGGGACTCCATAAACATCCTAGAGAATTCAAATATTAACTGTGCTTAGGTATTCTGTGCTTATAGATCCTGTAGGGCATACCTTTTTTGATTTATACACACAAACACTCCAATTTTTGCCTCTCATCTACTTTCTTCTGGACACAGCTGTGAATGGTGATCTTAAACTCTGGTTTTTTTAAAAGGTTACTACTGCTCCCTAGAGAGCCTTTATTGGTGGTCACAAAGATTGGTAGTGCTACGAGACTTTTTAATTACAATGGGCCTGGGACACTAAATACTCTGAAATGTATGGTACAGTCCTGCACAAATAATTTTGTGTCTCACCCAACCAAACCCAGTACAAATATTTATTGTTAGTACTTTTGTATCACATAATATTGGACTGTTTTTACAAGTAGTTATGTGAAAAGTCCAGTAATACAAAAGAAGTCATTATGAAAAAAGAACTTTGAAATGATTAATTAAGCTTGAAATTATTAAATAATTTATTCACTCTGCACATTCTCTCTACTCGATATATGTCTAACCACACAGATAAAAAGGAGTTTAGTTCAGTAGTGCTAATTAATATATAACAGAGAAGGTTCTGGTTTAAACAGACTTTGAATATCAATTATTAAAATAACAGGAACATATGAAATGAAGTTGCTGAATTTCATTAAGAAAGGCCGTTTTACAAATATATCATATTACTCTCATCCTGAATACTTCCTAAAGTTTTATAGGACAATGATTTTTAAAAATCTAGCTGTAAAAATTATATACTGAAATTATTTATTTTTAGGTTGACTGCTGTTTTCAATCTTATTCTGACACTGTCCCTAAAGGTCTATCAAATATCTTCCGTGTAGACTGTTGCACGTATATTTCTATTCTCAGCCAACTTTCAAATGATATGGCCTCCCAGACGTTTTTAAGTATCAGAGTCTTGGCCTGTAGTAGAATTTCACGATGTTGTTGTTGTTAGGTGCTGTCAAGTCAGTTCCGACTCATAGAGACTCTATGTACAACAACAAAACACTGCCCAGTCCTGCGCTGTGCCCACAATCGTTGTTATGCTCGAGCCCATTGTTGCAGCTACTGTGTCGATCCACCTCCTTGAGGGTCTTCCTCTTTTTCACTGACTGTATACTTTATCAGGCATGATACCCTTCTCCAGGGACTGATCCCTCCTGACAACATGTCCAAAGTATGTAAGACACAGTCTCGCCATCCTTGCTTTTAAGAAGGATTCTGGTTGTATTTCTCCCAAGATAGATTTGTTCATCCTTTTGGCAGTCCATGGTATATTCAATATTCTTCACCAACACTACAGTTCAAAGGCATCAATTCTTCTTCAGTTTTCCTTATTCACTGTCCAGCTTTTGCATGCATATAATGCAACTGAAAACACCATGGCTTTGGTTAGGCACACCTTAGTCTTCAAGGTGACATCTTTGCTTTTCAACACTTTAAAGAGGTCTTTTGCAGCAGATCTGCCCAATGCAATGTGTTGTTTGATTTCTTGACTGCTGTTTCCATGGGTTGTTGATTGCTGATACAAGTAAAATGAAATCCTTGACAACTAAAATCTTTTCTCCATTTATCATGATGTTGCTGATTGGTCCAGTTGTGAGGATTTTTGTTTTCTTTATGTTGAGGTGTAATCCATACTGAAGGCTGTGCTCTTTGATCTTCATCAGTAAGTGCTTGCAGTCCTCTTCACTTTCAGCAAGCAAGGTTGTGTCATCTGCATAACGCAGGTTGTTAAATGAATCTTCCTCCAATCCTGATGCCCCATTCTTCTTCATATAGTCCAGCTTTTTGGATTATCTGCTCAGCATACAGACTGAATAGGTATGGTAAAAGGATACAACCCTGATACACACCTTTTCTGACTTTAAACCACGAAGTATCCCCTTGTTCTGAGAGAACAACTGCCTCTTGATCCATGTACAGGTTCCTCATGAGCACAATTAAGTGTTCCGGAATTCCCATTCTTCGCAATGTTATCCATAATTTGTTATGATCCACACAGTCGAATGCCTTTGCATAGTCAATAAAACACAGGCAAACATCTTTCTGGTATTCTCTGCTTTCAGCAAGGATCCATCTGACATCAGCAATGATATCCCTGCTTCCAGGTACTCTTCTGAATCCAGCCTGAATTTCTGGCAGTTCCCTGTCGATATACTCCTGCAGCCGCTTTTGAATGATCTTCAACAAAATTTTACTTGCATGTGATATTAATGATATTGTTCAATAATTTCTGCATTTGGTTGGATCACCTTTCTTGGGAATAGGCATAAATATGGATCTCTTCCAGTGAGTTGGCCAGGTAGCGTCTTCCATATTCCTTGGTAGAGACAAGGGAGCACTTCTAGCACTGCAACTGTTTCTTCAAACATCTCAATTGACATCCTGACAATTCCTGGAGCCTTGTTTTTTGCCAATGCCTTCAGTGCAGCTTGGACTTCTTCCTTCAGTACCATCAGTTCCTGATCATATGTTACCTATTGAAAAGGTTGAACATCAACCAATTCTTTTTGGTATAATGACTCTGTGTATTCCTTCCATCTTCTTTTGATGCTTCCTGAGTCATTTAGTATTTTCCCCATAGAATCCTTGGAGAAATATTTTCTACGCACTCATCACTACCAAAACCAATGTCACAGCATGGGAATTATTTTGACACTACCCTTTTAACTAACAGTTATCTCATTTTTCTTCACTTTGACAGTCTATAATTTATTTTGGTAGGTGTATTATCCCTACTTCATTTGAGTTACTTCCTTCTTTTTCTTATTATATATATTTCAGTTTAGTACTTCCTATCTTTTTCCTCTGTTCTTTCATTGTCTTATTTTTATACAGAATGGCTTGTGATCTTCTCTTAAATCCAAACATTTTGATTATAAGTAGGAACCAGTATCTGTCTACTTAATCATATCTTCTAATATAGTTGTTCCCAAATATTCATGTACTGAAATACATATTATTTTGTTATAAATCATTTATTTCTCCTTTATGTTACAATTAGTGCTATGTAGATATATATTTTAGAAATTGAAGGTAGGTTATTTCATCTATTAATTTCATTTTAGAGTATTAAAGTGGACATTATAATTATTTTTTATAAAAACAGGATGTTGGATTCTGATAAGATTGAAAACCACATTAAAGAATTATATACATTACTCCTACAACTTTCCACTGAGTGGAAGGTTAAACCAGGGGCTTCAAAAGTCTATGAATCACCTCACTGTCTCTGCCTTCCAGCAGTATCTTTCTGTGTTGCTCTAGACAACTCCACCCAACTCCAAATATTATTCCCAAGAACAGACCTAGTTCTCTTCTCTTTAATAATTAGATTTCCAGTTTATACTGAGAAGCTTGTACTAATTTTTCTCATTTTGGTCACTACTCTTTTCCTCCCCAAGCCCCCAAATGGCTTTTCTTCTCTTTCAAATTAAAGTGCGTTCTAAAAGATGCCCCTCTAAAAACTTCCTTAGCAATTGTCCTTCTCTAAGACTTCTGTAGCACTGGATACAAAACTCCCTTGTATATTAGCTTCTGGGAGACTATACTATTTATGTAACCTCTTTAACTTTCTGGCTTCTCCTTTAAGTGTGCCTCCAGGGTATTTCTGTCACATACCTAAACACAGAAGTTTCTAAGCATCAGCCCTCTACTCTTCTTTGTCTTCTATTTAAGACCAACCATTCTCACAACTTCAAATGTCACTACTCTGATGACTCAACGTTCCCTCTCTACTCTTACTTCTAACTAGTACTTTAGTACCACCTGTACAACTGTCCCCTGCAACTTTGTACTTGTCTAACAATCACCTTAACTAAACTCAGTAGGTTCTGAGATACTCATCATCCTCCCTCAACCTCAAAATCATATTCTCTTTTATAACTTCCCCATTTCTCTATGTCTTATAACTTGGGAGTTATCTTTGACACTCTTCCCTTACACCTCATCTTCCAAACCAAGTCTTATTTCTACTTGTTTCTCCTTACAGAGCTTCCCTAGCATTTACCCCTTCTTTTCAATTTCCACTTCCATCTCCTCAGATCAGGTTATCATCATTGCTGCAATAATTTATTTCTATCTCCAGATTCTCCCCATCTTTTAACCTACCCTATCTATACCTTGGAGCCCTGGTGGCACAGTGGTTAAGAGCTCAGCTGCTAACCAAATGGTCAGCAATTCAAATCCACCTGCTGCTCCTTGCCCACGGGGGCAGTTCTACTCTGTCCTACAGGGTTGCTATGAGTCAGAATCGACTCGATGGCAACCAGTTTTATCTATACCTTGCTATCAAGTCTTCCTAAAATGTTGCTTCAGCAGTTTATTCTTCTATTCAAAAAGTTTCCATAGCTTCCAATACCATCAGGTTAATGTCCAAATTCTTTTGGTCTGGGTTTTAAGGTCTTTGTTAAACTGGTTCCATATCTGTATACAGAATTTTGTACTCAGTTCTCTAATTCTGACCCTCTGCTTTAGCTATGCGAAGTACTCCACAAGGATGTCTCAGTACCCTCACTTCCATCATTTCCCTGCCTGTAATACTGCATATATTTATAGGTTTGATTCAAGTCACATTTTCTTTAAGGTCCCTTCCCTGACTACTGTAACCACAATGATCTTTCCCTTATTTGAATTATTACAACATTTACTGTCTTTAATACCCAATTTGATGGACAAGTATTGTCATTTAATGAATAACAACTTCATACCACAAGTGATCTACAGGCTTAGGGATCACAGTCTCTCCTGTGTATCTTCCTATGGTACTTGGAACAATTTTAGTGCTAAAGAAATACTTGAATTTACTTAAATAATTTTCTATTTAGTCACAAAATAAATATTCTTATGGTCATTCAGTTTATTACAACACACATGTTAATCAGTGACTACAATGTAATAGGCACTGTTACAAAAATAAAAAAATGATGAAGATATGGATCTCTATCTCAAAGACCTCCTCGTCTAATAAGGAATGGTGGCAAACACATCATTAAAATACAGTATAATAAAACCAATAGTGCCTGGCTTGCAGGAAACACTGAAATGTTTGCCAAATCACTGAACAAGCGAGCAGATTTACAGAAGACTGCTATATTCGTGAGCTGAAATGGGAGATATAGCCTAAGGTTCAAAATTTCTACAGAGGTAAGGACTACAAAGTGATTTAAGTTTACACAAACACAGGTAAGCTGTGACTAGTTAAGAAAATAGTTCATACTTGTCTTTGTTATTTCTGTTAATGTTTATATAATCGCAGTGTGGTAAACAAGTTTCTACATAGGAAAGGTGATGCTGTATACATACCCATGAGGTCAGCAAATCCTCCAACTGGCAGTCGGCAGGTTCCAGTTACAAACTGCAGAAGTCTCATTCTCTTCTCATTATCAATTTCTTTAACAAACTATTAAAAGCACATTTTAAGAGCTACGTAGGTCATATGTTTAGCATACTAAACCATAAGAAAAAAAATCATCATTTCAAATTTTAAATGAACCCCTGGTGTCAGCTGCACTAGATAATGACTACACCCAAGACTGTGGATGTAGGAGCATCTTCATGTTTGTCAAAGCACCACCAACCTTCCCCTATATACATATCAGGACCACATCCTCATAGTGAGACAGAAAAAGAAGAATACCCTTTCTTTCTATATCCTCATGCAGTCTCAAGATTAGCTTTTCCAGGGCAGTTCTTCCCTTTTTCTCCCTAGAAGGCCAGTCCAATAGGACATTCATGTGGTGACATAAGACACAGAGCTTGATTCAGAACACTTTTTGGTTTCATGAACAAATAAAATTAAGCTCATAGAATGCTAATCCAGAGACATCCCAATAACTTCCTTTCCTCATTGTCCTTTAAGGGTTTTTATTTTTTTAAACTGATAGGTGTGAGTTTATCGATGTCATTTTGTAGTGCTTTTTTTTGTGGTGCTGAGATTTTCTTTGTTCCTCTTACTCTCCTGTGCTGAATTCCTTTCGTTTGTTCAGTTTTTTTTCATTTCTTCTGTTTTTGTATATTTTACTTTTACAGAGTGTCCTTCAGGTTTTGGTGCTGCCACTCACGGCCAGAATTATGTGGCTTTTATCTCCTACCACTCTGACTCAAAACATTAGGTTTCTAGAAGATGTTTTTTAGCCTATAGCACTTTTGTAGCACAGTTCTTTTGGCTCCGTCAAATACTTCATTGAAAGAACAATTTTTATCCTATTATATTATTGTTAATTATTTTTAAATGCTAATCCTATTTGTTACAGAAGCTCAGTTCATCTTTGAGTTACTCATATGAATTTCTTTACATGTACAGCCTACATTTTTTGAAAAGACACCGTATGACTCCAAACCAGGTCTGCAAGTTTTGCCTTCTGAACATTATTTCACTCTTAATGAGGAATGAATGATGAAAACCATACTTTAGACAGTTTTATAAAATTCTGAAACATTTAGATCGAATGCAGGTGAATCTTATTATCTGGAACTGTCTTACCTTTGGGCGTAAGGAGTAAGGTGTGTTGCTTACTTGGCAACAGTCTTAAAGGTATGCTATTATATTCAGTATAATCTAGTTATTTAATATACAGTACGGCCTGTGAAGCCTGCACACACTGATACATTTTGTTCTGTGATTCATGGTAAGCAATTTCTAAAAAATTATACTGTCTTCCAGCAGAAATAAAGTAAGAGACAAACCTGCCAAAACCACATGATTTGCTTGCTTGTCCTAGTGTAATGACGGTAGATGGCATGTCTTTGCCAGTCATTTAAATCAATCTCTTGCATTCCACATAAAAGGACCTTTAGGGATGAAAAAGACAAAAATTTTTCAAGGTAATTTTAAAGCCTGTATCAAAAAGCTAGATGTAGATAAGAAAATACTAATATTAAACACAGCTTTCAAAAAACAAATTACTCATAAGGCTTCAGCTTGTAAAATGCATTAAGAATTTTACCTACATGACTCATAAAGGTGAATTTCTATGTGAGGTGTCATATATACACATATTCAGGGAAATACACCACTCATTGAAGAGGAGTCCTCATAGTAATACATATTTTCTTTTTGAGGGGGTTAATACTCTTCTTTTATCTCAGGATAAATACTGGATTTTTAACCACTGGGTTGCTTCAAAATATCCTGTCAGAATAAATACTACTACTGCCCCTGGACAGATGGCACCAGATGGCATTATTGACCAGTACGCTGCAGGAAAAAGAAGAAAAACTTATTACCTCTAATTCCTTTGCATCAAAGTATTGCAAATACTGCTGGGGAAGTATTTCATTAAAGCCCTCAAAGAAAGCTTGTGTCTGTTCTTCAACACCTCGAGACAACCTCCACTCAGCTACCATTCTGGAAAGTAAAATAAAAGCTATCTATCAGGAAGTTTAGATTTTACCTGTAAAATTCTGTGTATGAAAATAATTTTATAAAAACTTTATTACTATGAGAAGTTCAAATATATACAAAACTATAGAAAATAATATAATGAGCCCCATGTACAACTCTCCCAACTTCAATACAAGATCAATCTTATTCCATCCATGCCCTTATCCATACCTAGATATCATTTCAAACATAAAATATTTCAGTATATGTCTCTAAAAAATAAGGTCTCTTTTTAAAAACATAATCACAATACCATTATCACACACAAAAAATAACAATTCCTTAATATAAAATATTCAGTGCTCAAATTCTACTGATGGACTCAACTTTTTTTACTTTATTGTTTGAATCAGAATCCAAAAAATTCATACACTGCAAATCTCTTATATTTCTTTTAATCTATAGGCTTTCCTCTCCTCTTTACAAATTTTTCTTAAATGGAAATATCTTTAAAGAAAATTCTCTATCAAATATTCCAGATTTCAACTTTGCCTTTCTTCGAATTTTCATCTATGTATCGACATCTTTAAAGAGATAAAATCATAAATAAACTGATTTTTTCCATTTTGTTACAGAATTATATTTACTTTTTTAAAATTTTAGTGCCAGGAATGTGTATTTTAGGCATGTGATTACTTGACAACAACTTATGACAATTTTTAGAGTCCTATAAGTTTGCAGTAAACTCTCTAAAATTCTGGAGAATAGTAGTGTATGTTGTATCAGACTAATCCTCCTAAAAAAAAAACTTGTTGCAGTCGAGTTGATTCTGACTCACAGCAACCCTACAGGACAGAGTAGAACTGCCTCCATAGAGTTTCCAAGGAGCACCTAGTAGATTCGAACTGCCGACCTTTTGGTTAGCAGCTGTAGCACTTAACTCCTATGCCACCTGGGTTTCCAATCCTCCTAGTGATAACAATTATAAACTCTAGGAAAATTATAAAAAAGCAACCATTTGAAGGGACCAGAGAGAAACCAAAAGCAAGCAGACACTGGAGGAGATGAGATCCTTGAAAGGAGGTTGGCAAACTAGAGGAGATGCCCTTTTATTAGATTTTTTCCCTGAGAGCACTTCCCAGTTTATACAAAGCACGTGGGAATATGGCTCAAGTAGAAAGCAACAGTCATATTAGGCTAAGGAGACATGAGGTTGGGAGTATGAAGCTGCCAAAGCAGCTAGGGGGAAAATTCCAAAAAGAATGGAGACAGAAACAATGAGACCCCAAATGTGCATACACATTCACCTCAAATCTTTACTGGTTCCTAAATTGCACATGTGTAGGATGATGTTGGAATTGACTCAACGGCACAAAACAACAGGATGATGAGACTCAAAAAAATCCTGTAGAAAGCAGCAACCGGAAAACTAAAGACTTAAGCAGAAATTTAAGCAGATACCTACTGCTGGAGAGACAGAATTTAACAGTTTACACCTCACAAAGTTTAAGGGACTCATCCTTAGACCTTTCCACCAATAATGCAGAAGGGTCACACCTCAGGAAGAAGGACCACGTACCAGGAATAAAGGTTATGCTCTAGGACCGAGGGAAAAATGGAAACAGATCAGCTTTAGCAAGCTTCCAGAAGATCAAAGTAGTCTGCCTGTAATTTAAGTGCCTCCCAGAAAAAAACTCAACACTCTTTAGAGAACAAAAAAGAAACCAGAGTCTCCGCCATGTATTATCTTTTTAAAAAAAAAAAAGAAATCACTATACATACAAGAAGCAGGAAAATGTAGCCCATCATCAAGAGTAAAAGTATATTAAAAAAAATTTTTTTAAAAAGAGTAAAAGTATACATAATAAGACCCACAGATGATTCAACGCTGCAGTCAGCAAAGACTTTAAAAGAGTTATTTAAAAATCTATTAAAGAACTATAGGAAAAGATGGATAAAATGAGTAGAGATGGGGATTCTCAGCGAAGAAATGCAAATCCTAATAAGAACCAAATGGAAATTCTAAAATACTTGAATATCTGAAATGAAAACTTCGTTGGATGTGCAAAGCAGCAGAAGAAAAAACATCAGTGAATTCGAAGGTATGTCAATCAAAATTATCCAGACTAAAGTACAAAGAAAAAAGATTGAAAAACATGAACAGAACGTCCGAAAACTGTGGGATGATAGCAAAGGTTAAATGTATGTATAATTAAAACCTCTGAAGTAACTGAAGTAATGTAGAGAGGGAATGAGGCAAAAGGAACACCTATAAAGTCAAAAAACTTCCACTGATCCAAGAGCTCAGCAAACACCAAGCAGGATAAATATAAAGGCAATCACACTTAGGCATATCACAGTCAAACAGCTAAAAACTAAAATTAAAGAGAAAATCTTTTTAAAAGTCAAAGAGAAAAATACACATTTCATTCATAAAAACAATAAAACCAATGGCTCACACTATCAAAAGCAATGGAAGCTAACAATGTCATGACCCTGCTGAAAGAAAGAAGGCGCTGAAAAGGGCGGGGGAGACTATCAACCTAGAATTCTATATTTAGTGAAAACATCCTTCAAAACTGAAGGTGAAATAAAGATGCTTTCAGATAAAAGCTAAGAGAATTAACTACCAGCAGATGCACACGAAGAGAAATGCTAAAGAAAGTTATTTAAGTTGAAGGGAAGTGATCCCAGATGGAAAACTATATCTGTGGTAAAAAATGAAGAGGGCCAGAAATGGTAATAATGTAAGTAATTATAGCTAAAAACCAACAAAATACAATTTCACTGAGTGGACTGTAGGTATATGAAATATACCTCATAAAATTGTTTAAAAAAAAAAGGGTCCTATTTGCTTAATTTACTTAATGAGTTCAGGTCTTCAAAAACAAAGAAACCGACTTCGGGGCAACATGGTGCTATACTCAGAAGCACCGCGCTGTCCCTCCACAGCAAAGATCAGAAAAACTAAGTGAAACAGAGTCACACGTCAATCCTGAAACCCTAAGCATCAAATGAAGAAATAAAGAACTCAGCCAAGCACCAAATGGAATAAGAAACTGACCCGAGAACAGAGAGTGAGGAGAGATACACGCAGAGGTGCCCTATCAGCTACCGCAGCTCTGATCTGCCATTTAGGACTCCTATCGGAGATCAGCGAACAGGGGGTATGAGAAAGTAGCTTCACGGAGCTTCCAGCAGGAGACAGAACAACTGGTAACCAGTGATATACACTTTCCCACCCCCAACCCTTCTCCACCCCAACTCAGACTCCTCTGCTTCCTGCAGCCACAGTCTCTTGGCTGGGAAGCAATGGCTTCACCCCAGTGTCGCTTGGAATCCACCCGCCTGCACTGGCCGGCTACCTGAATGCCTTCTGTTGGCTGCTGGTGTTCCTTTTTTCACTTCTCTAGATTTCTTCCTTACCTCTCACCACCCACCCCTCCATTCTCTGAAATACCTGGCTCCGTGCACCAACTTTGCTTCTTCCAGAAAGGCTGCAAAACACTGCTCGACTATGAAACTGTTTCCTGGCCTGTGCCGCCGCACTGGTGGGACCCCCGGGGCTTTCCTGTTTGTTTGTTTCCTCTGATTTCTTCTGTTTTGATTTGTTTCTTTGTCTTCTTTTTCTTTTCTCGGCTTCGGAACCCCTTCTAGCCGGGCAGTACCGCGCAGCTTAGAAGTTACTCCCTTACTCTGCGCAGACACACAGGGACATCCCTGGGGGCACTTTTTTCCCCTTGGTTTTGCTTTTTTTGTTTGTTTGTTTCTTTGTTTTGTTTTCTTCTCTCTCTCATTCCCTTTTTGTCTTTCTTCATTTCCAGTTTATTGATTTATTCATTTTTTTCTTTTACCCTTTTTCTTTTTTTTTCATTTTTGTTTTTCCCCATTTCTCAGTCTCTCATCTCTCCACTCCAATAGAAAGCTCCCTTAGCACTCTTTTTTTGTTTCTGTGTATGTTTTAGGCTCCTGTTCCTCACTCCTCTCTCATCTTTCCCATACCGATCACAATCTACCCCTACTTCCTGCCTACCTGAACCGTGCGCTGAACATCACATACCCAAGCAGCACAGGCACAGCATACTGGAACCTGCCCTGCACCGATTCCGAGTCTGCACTGTCAGCCCTGGTATATGCCACAAATAACCCATCCCGTCAACTCCCCTTCAGCTGGACCTGCCCTGCTATACCATACCTCAGTGACTGACCCTGCCCATTGGAGAAGGAAGTGAAAAGTATCATGCCCACAGAGGAGCAAACAACAAAGAACGCACAGGCCACCTGCTCAGACATAACCAAATAAAACAAAAAAGCAGGATGAAACAAACAAATCTACAATCAATAAATGACAAAAATAACCACTGAATGCCCCAAAGACAGCAGACAATATCAAAACATTTACAAAAACAGGACAGGATGGTTCCAGTAGGCATCCAAAATAAAACACCAGATGACCTTCCAGTAGAAGAAAAGGCACTAGACCTAACTGATAGGGAATTCAAATCGCTAATATTCAGAATTATCCAAGAGTTGAAGCAAAGAGCAGACAAAAATGAGGAAAAAAACAGACAAATTCATGGAAAAGACAGACAAACTCATGGAAAGTACAGACGAAAAGAATGGAAGAATTCAAGAAAATAATACAGGAACAAAATGCTACAATAAATTCACAACTAGAAATCATACAAAAACAACAATCAGAAACACAAAAGATATACAACAAGATTTCAGAAATGGATAGTGTCATAGAAGGGCTGAGGAGCACGTTTGAAATGATGGAAGATAGGATCACCAAAATTGAAGACAAACACTTGGATGCCACTCTAAGGAAAACTCAGAAAAAAAAACAAAGAAAAATGAAGAAACCCTGAGAATTATGTGGGATACAATCAAAAGCAAAACTCTGCGAGTGATCGGAGTTCCAGAACTGGGGGAGAAAACAGAACACACAGAGAGGATCATTGAAGAATTGCTGACAGAAAACTTCCCCAATATCATGAAAGATGAAAAGCTGACCATCCAAGAAGCTCACTGAAGACCATACAGGATAGACCCCAAAAGAAAATCACCAAGGCATATCATAATCACACTCACTAAAACCAAAGACAAACAAAGAATCCTGAGAGCAGCTTGAGAAAAACAAAAAGTCACATACAAAGGAGAAACAATACGAGTAAGCGCAGATTATTTGGCAGAAACCATGCAGGCAAGAAGGCAGTGTAATGACATATATAAAACCATGAAAGAAAAAAATTGTCAGCCAAGAATGATATATCCTGCAAAAGTCTCATTCAAATACGATGGTGAAATTAGGTCATTTCCAGATAAACAGAAATTAAGGGATTATGTAAAAACCAAACCAAATTTACAAGACTTATTAAAGGGAGTCCTTCGATCTGAGAACAAACAACATCAGACCACAGGCTGAATATAAGACACAGGACTGTACTAGCCGGATACCAACCTAGGAAATGAACTCTTAAGGACTATGCAAAACCAAAAGAATTACAACAGGGAACCAGAGAGGTTAATCTGTAAATAACAACAGCATCAGAACAATAAAAGAGGGAATAAACGGTGTAGGTATAGAACCTTCTAATGGAGAGGAAGGCAAGGCGATATCAAATAATAATAGACTGGTTCAAATCTAGGAAGATAGAGGTAACCACAAAGAAAGTTAACAAACCTAATCATCAAAATATAGAAGAAAAACATAAGTCTCAGTAAACACAAAACCTATGAAAACAAAAGAAATGAAAAAAAAAAAAAATCCACAAACAAAAGGAACTCAGCACAGGAGAGTAAGAGGAACAAAGAAAACATCAGCACCACACACACATGGAAAAAAAAAGCACTACAAAATGCAATCCCACTCCTAGGAATATATCCTAGAGAAATAAGAGCTGTCACACTAACAGACATATGCACACCCATATTCACTGCAGCACTGTTCACAATAGCAAAAAGATGGAAACAACCTAGATGCCCATCAACAGATGAATGGATAAACTACGGTACATATACACAATCGAGTATTATGCAAAGATAAAGAACAATGATGAATCTGTGAAGCATCTCATAACATGGATGAAAGTGGGGGACATTATGCTGAGTGAAATAAGTCAATCACAAAAGGACAAATATTGTATGAGACCTCTACTGTAAAAATTCACGTAAAAATTTACACACAGAAAGAAACAATCTTTGTTGGTTACCAGGGATGGAAGGGGTCGGGGGCAAAACTAAATAGACAATAGATAAGTGGTAGCCTTTGTAAAGGGTATGACAGTGCACAATACTGGGGAAGCCACCACAACTTGTACAAGGAAAGGTCGTGGAACCTCCATAGACACTTCCAAACTCCCTGAGGGACCGAATTGCTGGGAGGAGGGCTGTGGGGACCATGGTCTCGGGGAACATCTAGCTGAACTGGCATAATACATTTTATAAAAACAGTGCCATACATTCTACCTTGGTGAGTAGCGTCTGGTGTCTTAAAAGCCTGTGAGAAGCCATCTAAGATACTCCACTGGTCTCACCCCTTTGGGAGCAAGGGAGAATGAAGAGAACAAGATACAAGGAACAGATTAGTCCAAAGGACTAATGGACCACAGCTACCACGGCCTCCACCAGACTGAGTCCAAGTACAGCTGGATGGTGCCCAGCTACCGACGCTGACTGCTCTGACCGGATCACAATAGAGGGTCCAGGACAGAGCTGGAAAACGATGTAGAACAAAATTCTAACACACACAAAAAATACCAGATTTAATGGCCTGACAGACCGGACAAATCCCGAGAGTATGGCCCCCGGACACCCTTTTAGCTCAGTGGTGAAGTCACTCCTGAAGTTCACCGTTCAGCTGGGGATTGGACAGCCTCATAAAACAAAACAGGACTAACAAGGCACACCAGTCCAGGGAAAAGGATTAGAAGGCAGGAGGGGACAGGAAAGCTGGTGATAGGGAACCCAAGGTTGAGGAGAGACAGTGTTCACATGTTGTGGGGTTGTTAACCATTGTCATAGTGCAATATGTGTACTAACTGTTTAATGAGAAACTATTTGTTCTGCAAACCTGCATCTAAGGTACAAAAAAAAAAAAAAAAAAAGGAATTATCTATGTGAGATCAAATTGACAACAACAACTCAAAAGGTTTGATGGGAAGCCTAGGGGGCAGTGAGTTAAAGATAATGGTGATGGAATACTTTAGAAAAGGATAGTGAGAATAGCAGCACAACTGGAAGAATGTAATTGATGTCACTGAACTGTACATGTAGAAACTACTGAAACGGTAGAACTTTGGCTATATATGTTTTCACTAAAAAAAAGGTCCTCCAAGGTAAAGAAGGGAGAGTGTTGACATGTCATGGGGTTGTTAACCAATGTCATATAACAATATGTGTACTGACTGTTTAATGACAAACTATTTTTCCGTAAACCTTTATCTAAAGTACAACAAAAAAAAAACATTAAAAAAAAAAACCAACAAAGCAATTATCAAGAACATATAGAGTACTACAAATCAGTAATAAAAGACACACCAATTATAAAATGTACAAAAGATTTGAACAGACACTTCACAAGAGAAGATCTGCAAATAACCAACATGCAGTGCAAAGGTACTCAACACCATCAGTCACGGGGAAAATGCAAATTAAAACCACAGGGAGATCACTGGCAATACTATGTCGGTGAGAATGTGAAGGAACTCTCACACATTGCTGGTAGGACTTTAAAATGGTATACAACCACTTTGAGAAACTGTTTAGCAGTTTCTAATAAAGTTGAACACTTACTTTATGATCTAGCAATTCCACTCCTGGGTATTTTATCCAAGAGAAGTGCAAGCATATGTTCACAAAAAGATTCAACAAAAATGTTCACAGCAGTTTTACTTACAATATTCTCAAACTGGTAAATAATCCAAATGTCCATTAACAGCAGTATGGATATATAAGTTGTGGTATATACATAGAATGAAATACTTCTCGGGAACAAAAAAGAACAAAATACTGATACACACAACAGCATGACTAAATCTCACAAATGTTGAATAAAAGAGACTTATAAAAAAGCCAGACACAAAAGTACATACTGTATGATTTCATTTATAAGAAGTTCAAGAAAAGACAAATTTATAGTTATAGAAACCAAACTATGGTTACCTTTGGGCCAAGAGAAGGGGAGTGTGTAGAGTACTGACTATAAAGTGACAAGAGGGGAAAAACGTTCCATAACTTGATTTGGGTCATGTTTACGTGGGTATATACATTTGTCAAAACTCAAACTGTATATTTAACTGTAAATAAAATATACTTCTAAAAAATACTTTTAAAACAATCTGAAATTTTAAACAAACCAGCCCTGAAGTAAACACTAAAATTTTCTTTGCTGTCCATTATCTTAAAATGTTACATCCCAATAAACACAATAACATCTCTAATTTTCCTGTAACCTGGAATCATCCTCTCCCTAGAATACCACTGATATAAAGAAAAAACTGGAGAAAGAACTAATCAACAAAAACTAATTAATTAAATTTTAATAAGATGTATTACTTATCAACACATAGTGACTGTCCACTTAAAAACGTCTGTATTTTGTAATTGTTAATTGTGCACTTTTAATTATGGAGGGCAAAGCAGGCAAGAGACCCAGAAACTGGAACTAGAGATAAAACAGATAAGCCAAATTTAACCCTGATCTGACAGAAGTGGTGTTGAGAAGAGACTAGAAGTATGAACCAATGCAAAGCAATAGTGAGGATACACTGTAAACCATCGTTTTACTTATAAGCGTATAAGCTAAAAGACAATAATCTGAAATTCTCCAAGAAAACATCTGCACATAAGAGTCTTTACAATGACATGATATTATATGGCATAGCTGTTGCAGAATTAGTACTTCAAAGAGTGATCTAGCACTACTTCTACCTCTAAAATTCCATTTGGCCTAAAACTAGAAATATCTGCCTATAAAGGATAATTTGGAGAAACAGTAGAAGTTCCGTGTGACCAAAATTGTCTGCTTTAATCATTTTTGAAAGTTCTGGTTAAAAGAAAGCAGGTCAGAAAGGGAGTATAAAATCCATATGCACCTACTAGACTAGTTATTTGTAAAATGTAGTTCAAATTAACTCACAGGATATTCCCCCTTCTACCCGGTTTCCTCCACAAGATTCTGTCCAACCGCTTACTGCTTTGCTGCCAGATTTGTTGAAAGAAATCTAGACTGACTGTATCCTAAATATAGTCCTTAATTTCCTATAATCTGGCTCCTGTACCTACCAAGCTATAGTTCTAACTATTCTCTTAAAAGTCACTATAACTCACTAGCCTCCACCATCTTCTTAAGAGTCCTTATTTTCCTTAGCTTCTGAAATACAGGACATGGCAGAGTGGGATTTGAAATCAGAACTGCTTGACTCTGCACCACACACTATGGCTCTTCTTCCCCATTTATTATTTGTGACTTGTGCTTTTCAGTCTCTGTATCTCTGCTTATAACTTTCGCTCACATTTCTGCAAAACTGAATTCTCCCCAGCTTTCAAGGTTCACCTCATATATCATGGAGCTCCTTGCTCCATGATAACATCTAGATGAAATAATGTTACCTCCTCCTTTGACCTCCCATAGTACATTCCCTTTTCCTCTCTCCATGCACTTATAAGGTAGAAAATGATCTATTGTTTCCTTAATAATATATGATCATTCTCATGATGATTAGTATGAAGGTACGTTATTTTTAAAAATACTGTCCACTAGTATTATTAGGCAATTATAAATGTGCTGTGGTCCAAGAGAAAGGCTAAGCTATGTTAAAGAAGTATTCTCTCTCACCTGATGTATTCCTCTTTATTTTCTTCTGTTACAAGAATATTGCCGCCATTGGGTTTCAAATCATGACTCTTAATTTCACCAAGAATTTCCTTATCGACTGAGAAGTACATTTCCAAACCACATTCTTCAATATTGTTTTCTCTGCACGAATAAAATTAACACTATTTGGTATATTCAATTCAATCATAATGTAAAGGTGTTTTAATTTAAAGGTTTATGTCCTTAAATAATTAATATTAAGCTATAACATCAAAGTAATAAGAAAACTGAAAATAATGCTTTAAAGTCATCCTATTTTTGCCCAAGATCTTGGGTGTATCTCTGTAAAATTTATCATACTGAATGACACTGGTTTGATGTATAGATCATTTAAATCCAGTGAACATGCTTATAGTTTGGATATATTACAAATATCATAATGAAGGCATACAGACAATATTTTGAGAAATTAAGTGCAAACAGGGTTAACTTACTTTACCCAGATGAGAGAATTGTAAAATTCTGGATCAATAGATTCTAAATCCTTGAGTCCGACTGGTTTGTTCAAGATACGCTTGTAGAATGGCAAAGAAAAACCCGTGTCTATGAATTTCCCATGGAACAGAGCCTATACAAAAAGAAAACATTAGCATTTAAGATAATTATTATGTAACAGTCATTTTATTTCAAAATGTTAAGTAAGTTCTGCATTAAAAAAAGCTCCCCTCCTAAAGGAGACTGGAGAAACCTCGAGAGTATGGCCCCCAGACACCCTTTTAGCTCAGTGGTGAAGTTACCTCCAAGGTCCACTGTGAAACCAAATGAGACTAACAAAGTACAGGAGTCCAGTGACAAGGGCCAGAAGGCAGAAGGGGACAAGGAAGCTGGTGACAGGGAACCCAAGGTTGAGTAAGGATATTGTTGATGTGTTGTGAGATTGTTAACCATTGTCATAGGACAACATTTGTAGTAACTGTTAAATGAGAAACTATTTTGTTCTGTAAGCCTTCATCTTAAGTGAGAATAACAGCACAATTGGAAGAGTGTAGTCAATGTCACTGAACTGTGTATGTAGAAATTTTTGAAATGGTGTATCTCTGGCTATGTGTATTTTCACCAAAAAAAAAAGAAGGTTGAGAATTTAGAGGGTTAATATGTTGTGGGGTTGTTAACCAATGTCACAAAACAACATGTGTACTACTGTTTCATAAGAAACTATTTGTTCTGTAAGCCTTCACCTGAAGTACAATAAAAAAAAAAAAAAGCTCCCCTGTATTATGACACATTTCTGGGAAAACGACAGACATAGCAAACTCAATTACAGAAATATCTTACAGGAGAAAATTTCAAATAAGAAAGTTAAAGAAGCAATGATTTCATATTGCTGAATTGGCAAAGTAAACACACAAGTTTCCACCTGCACTTACCATGGCAATAAACCTGCCAATAAAACGAAAATATTTCAGGTGATCTGGATTGATGTAAGAGGCAGGGTTTATCTGCAAGCAGTAGTTATCCTTCCCTGCATATTCAAACAGGCAATACATTGGGTTCAACACCTCATGTGACAAAAGAAAGAACCATTCTCTGAAATCAAAAGAAAACTTTGGGTAAAAAATCTTTCAAGTAAGCATGCTAACAGATAAAAAAGCAGTGCTACATAGTTCCCAGGGAATCTACACTCCTCAGGTGGTGATAATTTTCTAATCCTATTTTAATTTTTATGAATTCTGTTTAAATTTACATTTTAGAGATGACATTTACACCCTACTTATTATTATATTTCAAAGAATCTAAGGCTTTAAATGCACCATTATTTGATGAATCACTAAAAAAAGTTTCCAATTATAATTCTAAGAACACATTTCAATTTCAGAGATGTTACAATATGAAAATATTAGTCTTAGAATCGATGAAATACTACATACAGGCAAGTTTAAAATTCACTATCAACCCACGTGATCAGAGCAGCTGACATGAGGCTAATATTATTCCACATATTACTAAGCCCTATAGTGATCCTCATCAAGTAACATTGCTACTTATACCTTAAATGAACATAAAAATCCTTCTAATTTCATAGAGGCAATAAAGTACTTTATTCAAGCCACTGATTCATTAGAAAAATGCTCTAACAAGTTCTAATTCAAATATTGTGAAAATACCTACGGATACTAACGTAAGATTATGGTTACTAACTATATAATGTAGGTGGGTCTAGAAGAGCAGGAGGCAGAGCAGATCTGGGCAATAAATGTGGTGTCAGCTAACATCCTAGATCTTTTTTCCTGTTAATTCATGGCCTCTGGTGTAACACCAATTATATTATTTTTTGATCAAAAAGAATGATGGCCCTCCTGTGGAATTATCTTTAACTTGTACAAAAATTAAATGTTTCTGCTTACATTTACTCTTCACCTGTGATTACTCCATACATTTTGGAATAGTTTCACTTGAGCTTTGAAACACAATAATATAAATAATAAGTACTAAAATGTAGTCACCAGTTAGTGAGCACATAGACTCAGGCTCTAAACCAGGTCACTAATAAACAATTTCTAATCTACACAACAATTCCAGGAAGGTAGATACCACTATTTCTATTCTACAGATGAAGAAATTTGCCCATGGTCATACTTCTAAGAGTAAAAAAAGATTCAAATCCAGTCTTGACGCCAAAGTCCTTACCTTTCCACTCTGCCACACTACTATGCAGATTTTTAAGCTAATACATATTTATGGAAAAAGCAAAGCAATTTCTTGATTGAGTCTATATTCTAGGGTTTTTATTAGAAGCTCCAATATGAAGAAAGGAGAATTAAGATTCCAAACTCCTATTTTATACAAGCTTTTTTTTCTAATATTTTTAGGACATATATTAATCTGAGTTAGGAACTGAATAACTATTGTCTGTATCAGTGATCTGTACTGGGAGCCTAATGTGCTCTGTGGAACAGATATGATGTAGTGAACTGAACACTGCTTATGGTTAGATGATGCTAAGCTTGCATCCAGGCTCCATAACTTAGATGTGCACCTTAAGTAAATCTTTAAACCTCTTCATTACCCTATTTTACAGGGTTATCCTGAGGATTAAAAGAGTGATGTGAGTGAAATCAACTAGCAGTCCCTTAGAGACAAGGCACTGACTTAATGTTTGTTGAAATTCTGTAGCTGCTGCATAATTAAGGTACAATAATTTCCTACATTTCATTTTTCTGAAATATAAGACTGACAAAATAATACTTGCAAGCAAAGTATAATGATACCTTTGGAGGAAAGGGACTAAGTTCTGAGTATTCATATTATCACTACCTTGCTACACCTCCATAATCTAAACCTTCTTCTCCTAGAAAAATCACCCACAAACGTCTTCGCAGATCTTGAGGACTGAAGCTCATTATCTATAAAACAATAAAGTAAAAGAATCTGTAAAAGCAGTTGTTGAAACACCACTCTACTACTTCCAGGTTTGAAATCTCCTTCAATATTAAAACAAAAATAAAACAGCTGCTGTCAGATTAAATTCCCCATGGCATAGAGTGGTATTTATAATCCGGTCCACACCACACATAAATACATTAAAGCTTCATATCTTATATATTATGAAATACTTCATATACATATCTATATTTTTAGATACTTTATACATATATAATTTTCTTTTAAATGATGTTACTACTGACTTATGAGATTAATTCTCTCAACTGCTTAAAGCACAGAGTAACTGAACATGGTCAGAAGTTATGTCCTTTCTTTTTTAGGTTAACTGACTTGGGTTTATTTCACAGTCAAAGGGTAGCACTGCTATCAGCAAGTTACATTCCCAGAAATTGCCCCACTAGAGACTGACTACTCAGTGACTAAAGAGTAAAAAAAAAATGGGCAAGGACTGGAATGGGGAATGGCCTTGGAGACTTAGATCAAGGGAATGATTCAATTGTCTAAATGGCCTCAGTAAGGTTCTGACTGCTGATAAAAAGTTGTCTGCTCCAACTTAGCAAGATGCTAACAGATTTTTCCCTTCAATATTAATGATTGAGGTTCCATTAAGAAATGAACATAACTGTTTCAAAGCAAGTAGCCAGCTACTATCTCAGACAATCTCTTTTCCCTTTGCATTCAGTTCAGTATTTTTTGAAGCTATAGCTAGCACAATAATATCATAAGGGCTAGATAATAATCACTTCCACAACCGGTCATAAAGCAAGGACTAACAATTACATAGCTGGATGTTTTCATTCTAAGTCATTTTTTCACTAGTCATTTTAATCTTCCCTATAACAAAAATCACTCAATATTTAGTTGCAGTTGGTTGTTAGCAATATCTGCAAAATAAACAGTAAATTAACTCACTTTCAGAGGAAAAAATTAGTTCACTACTTCTGAAAAGTAGTTTTTAAAGAAAAGTATCTTTTCTAAAACATGACTTCAATTACTTTCTTTCCTACATTACAAATATTTTTTAATTATAAGAATATCATATGCTTATTGTAAAAAAATCCAAGTAATGTAGAATGTAAAAACTAAGTGTTCCCCTCTCCTTTCTACCCAGCCAACATTGTACAGGTATTTCCAGACTTCTGTCTACTGAAAGTCTATTTTCTTAGTTGGATATCTATTTCAAATCAAATACTTAACTTAGGAATGGAAACCTGAAACTCACTAAGCACAATTCACAAACACACACATACACGCATGCATGCATAAAAAACTATTTGCATGTTCCTAAATGCTAAGTACTGAAGTAGCTGGCAATGAGACTGGACTTAAAAATTCAAGGGCTCCAACTCAAGGAACTCCAGATTTTCAGATTAAACTGCTAGCATCAGGAGGAGGTTGGGCTGGAAGCCAGAGCACAAAGTATTGAGTCAATGAAAAAGTACCTGCTGAAAGGAATCCTCAAACAATGTTTTTCTTGTCACTGTAATCTTTATGTGCTGAGGCATGGCCAGTTGCTGAAATACAAGAATGACTTAAGTCAACTCTCACCATTAAAACGGACTATCAAAAAACCAAAAGGGGAAAGTTTATTTACTTTCACCTTTGCAAAGAAAAATAAGAATGATTATGAATGTGAATTTGTATTTAATAATGCTTAGGAATGCATTTGTGAGAATTCATGCTAATTATAGATTACTTAATAGCTATGTGAGAAACAGAAGAAAACAAGTTATCAGATAGATGCACAAGTGCTTATTTAATAATATAAATCAAACAAATCTGAATTTTATTTTCAAAAGGCTAATTCAGATTCTTCTTGTTTGCATGGGTCCAGTTAATTACAAGAGTTCAAACTTTAAAAATATTCATCACAGTAACATTTTGATTAGTGTGTTCATTTTATTTAGAATTTATGGAGAGATCATTAATTCAGTAAACATTTATGCCTCAAAAGTAGTTGATCACATCTGGAAAACATACTCTGAATACAAATATATATGTATTTATCAAAATGCTACTACTTATTTATACCAAATGCTAGATATGAAAGGGGCTAGTTACAAATAACACATCAGAAAATGTTTTTACTTATGTTTGAAGATTTTTGCAATCTGTTAAGTAATGGGTATTGCAGAAAGAGTTGCAATGTTTTCTTATTCAAATGATTTCAAATTTATTCTGCTGGACAACAGAAGACACAAATTATCTAATTGATAAGTCTAGTTCTTTGCCCTTTGCAGGTGAAAGTGATTCTAATTCTTCCCCCTTTACCCGTTTTTCTATTTTCCCCATCACTGTATAATATAAACAACATAACAAAGGAAGCGGAGTACAGAAATCCAGTCCCAATACTAACCTGACACCAGAACCGGAAATACTGAACCTTTGCCTTGAAATCCCGAACATAGGCAATCTGGGGTCCATTGTCTCTAGGGAAGAACAATGGTTAACGTGACATATAAAGCTGCTTGTCAGAGATAATACTGATGAAACAACACATACACTAACCTCAGTACTCAGCAGTGAAATACAAAAATACCCCATGCAGCATACCCCTATATAGCCCTCTTTTTTTTTTCCCCTTAAATATTTCCCCAAAACTATTTTTAAGTAACAGAGGGAAATTTCAATCTTGTTAAAGCAACTGTTAAGGGATTTTCTATCATATATAGCCAAATCAAATCTAATACTAACTAGTTAGCCTGCAGGACTAGCTAAAGGAGTGAGTATCTCTGAGAATGCTGCCTATCCCAATCACCCGATTCTCTGTGTACTTAATTCAGACCTCTTGATATTTTACTGGGCAGACCGCACTCTAGGAGAAAGACTATATTTTCTGGTGTGGACATGTGACTAGACTTTGACCAATGAGCTATCTAAGTGGAAGTGCTGTACAGAACTTCTAGGAAGGCTCTTTAAAGACAGCTGAGATCACTGGAAAGGAATTTGACTGTATCTGTCTTACCTATCTATCATGGGGTCTCCATGAGTTAAAGTAGACTCCACGGCAAACAGCTACCTACCTACCTATATACTGTCAATTTGCCTTTACTCTATATTCCAGTTCAAAGTGTGACTATGATAGCTGAAGTTTCAGCAGTTGTCACAGACCATGAGGTAACCTTGAGGACAGAAGCCATGCACTGGAATGACAGAACAGAAAGAAAGAAGCTTAGGTTACTGATGGAGTGCCCAAGCTAGCCCTGGACTACATATACTTGCATTACTTGCTTTTTCCCTTGGACTACTTTTAATTTCATTTTTTAACTGTTCATTGCTAATATATAAAATACAAATAGTTTTGGTATATTGACTTTTATCCTGCAACACTGTTGAATTTACTTATTAGTTCTAGTAGTTTTCTCCAGATATTCTATATACACAATCATGTTATCTGTGGGGGAAAAAAGAGAGAGAGAGACAATTTAACTTCGCCCTTTCCAATCTGTATAACTTATTTCTTTTTCTTGTCTCATTGCACTGGCTAGGACTGCCAATACAATGCTGAATGGAAGTACTGACAGTAGACACCATGATTTTAGACTTGATCCTAAGGAGTATTTCATCAGTAAATGAGATGTTGGCTATAGGTTTTTTGTAAATGCTTTTTTCCAGATAAGAAAGTTTATAAGTTAGTTGAGAGTTTATCATAAATTGGTGTTGTATTTTGTAAAATACTTTTTCTGAAATGATCATATGATTTTTTGCCTTTAATCCATTAATACAGTGAATTAAACTGATCGATTTTTGTATGTTACACCAACCTTGCATTCCTAAAATAAATGCCACTTGGTCATCACTCTTATATATTGCTATATCTGATCTGCTATTAAGGATTTTTACACCTATGTTCACAGAAATATTAGTTTATAATTTTCTTATACTGTTCTTGTCTGATTTTCGTTATCAAGGTGATAAAAGATTCATAAAATTAGTTGGGAAGTATTTCTATCTCTGCTACTTTATGAAAAAGTTTGAATAGGCCAAAATCTTCTTTATAGGAAGTTGTTTAATTAGGGTTCAATTTCTTTACCAGATATAGGGCTATTGAGATTTACTATTTCTTCTTGTGTTCATTTTATAACTTGTTTCTTTCAAAAAACTTGTCCATTTGATCTAAGTTGTCAAATCTATTGACATAAAGTTGTTCAAAATACCCCTCATTATCTTCTAATATCTGCAGGATCTGTAGCGATGTCCCTCCTTCATTTTGATTTTGGTAATTTACATGTTCCCTTTTTTCTCTATCAGATATACTAGGGGTTTAACAATGTTATTAATCTTTTCAAAGAACCAACTTCTCTGGCTTTGATTTCTCTATTGTTTAATTTCTATTTCATTAACTTCTGCTTTTATTTTATTACTTTCTTTTTCTACTAACTTTGGGTTTAATTCACTCTTCTTTTAACGTCTTAAGGTGCAAGGAAGCAAGATCACTGATTTCATACCTTTCTTATTTTCTAATTTAGGCCTTTAAATTTTCCTTTAAGGACTACTTTAACTACCTATAACCCACAAATTATGATGTGTTGTGTTTTTATTATCATTCAGTATGAAATATTTCCTAATTTATTTTGTTACTTCTTTTTGACCTACAGATTATTTAGTAGTATGCTATGTAAGTCTTATTGGACTATGTTTAAATGATGGAGAGAAATACACTTCTATCTTGTGTAAGTCACTATTGTTTTGGTGTTTTCTATTATATGTAGCCAAATTTAATTGTAATATGGAATGATACAACAGTTATCTATTTATAAATTATTTTCTTATCTAAATCATCTCTGTAATTCCATTAATATTTAATGGTGTGATTTCTAACTTTCTTCTTTAAACTTGAAAGTGTTTAATATGCAGAAATTATAAAGTTAAAAGGAAAGGAGAATGAAAGAAAGCAGGCATCAAGCAGTGAACAAATGTTAACAAACATGAAAAGTCTCTGAGGTAAAGTATTCATGAGGAAGATGAAAACACAAAATATTTAGTGGACAGAGACCTGTTAGCAAGCCAACTCAAGGAACAGTAAGACTTGCATTTCCTGCTAATTCAGATCTACATATCAAAATCTGAAGAATTGGTTTTACTTTTAATCTACAATGTTTAGAAAACTTACAGGGCAGATTTTCCTGTGCGGGGATCTATATAGGTGGTTGTTCTTCTATTGTGGTCCACAAAATATGAAATTCCATCCACAGTGAATCTCATTTCCCAGCCTTCTGGTAAGGGCTTTTCATTTAACTGGCTACAAAATATAGGAAAAAAACATAAACAAATAAAAAAATGTTAGAGTTGACTTGTTTGCCAATACAAAAACTAAAAATGTCTATAAATGTAGCAGAAATCTTCTACAAAGTCATTCAGTCCAGTATTTCTAGTTGCTTAGAAGACATTTCTATCTGGACATACTATAAGCACCTTGAACCCAAAAGGCCCATCAACCACCACTTAGTCTTCTTTTATTTACTTGGCCTGTGTTCCTCATCTACTCAATAACCCACCTTAAACATCTTGTGGTAAACAAGCTCGGCCCCTTCTGCCTTAGAAGTCTTTTATGTTCATCCCTACTTTCAATCCCAAACACCATCCTTACTTTAGTTTTATTCACCACTCATCTTAACTTTCACAACAGCTACCTAACTGGTTTTCCTGCCTCCAGTCTCAGTCTTACATTCCATACTGCTGACAGAACTAGCTTTCTAAAATATAGATCTGATCAAATAATGATTCTCCTTAAAGTCCTATCATTGTTCACCACTGCCAATGATAAGATCTAAATTCTTCCATCTGGCACACATTCTGCCCTCTATACTCTGACCTCAACGTTTCGTTTCAGATTTATCTCCCTACCCCACCCCCAACTCCCTTCCATGAACTCTAACAAAGCTTCTCTTATTTTTATTGTATTTTCAAAGTGTCATTATTATAATCATAAATACACTATGTGGGGAAGTGTAAACATTTTACCAAATGCTATTTAATTTTCATTTGAAAGCTTTAACCTTCCCTAAATAAAACTATCAATATTCTGTAAACTACACCAAAACATAAGAATACTTTGCTATATTCAGATATTTCAACATAATGATCAGATAAATAGGCTACCATAAAGTTTAAGAAGATAATGCTAAATGCAACTGCTTCTCATTTGTTGTAACTGTATTATGTAAAACAAAACTAATTAGAAAGAACTGGTCATCTGTGTTATTTATTAAAATACAACTAATTTTAGCTCTAAAACTTTAAAGCTCCAAGACAAAACCAAAAAATGGTAGCAAATTACAGAAATGTAACTTCATTAATTCTAACCTTAGAGATAGAATTTTAAAGAGAAAATTTAAATGTTACCTTTGAAATTCTTATTTCTTCCTGTTTTGAAATTGATATGTATATTTTAAATACCATAAATCCATAAAAATGTGATTTGTTGATACCCAGAAATTGATATTTTAAAGTATAATTTTAGGACAGAGATTCTTAAAAGATTAAGCCATGAAACCCTCTGGCAGTCTGAAAAATGCACAGTGTTACACAGTATTACAAAGGAAAGGAATTGTATATACATAGTTATTGAAACAAAAAAAAAGACAAACTTGTGGATAATCTGCCTCTTTATCAATGCATTAACTATCAAGTTCTTAGGACAGACTAAGCAATGATGGGTGTGAACAATATTTTGAGATATCTGCTACAACGAGAATGATACAAAAATACCTAGGATTTCTACTGGTAGCAAAGTCCTTGCATTACTAAGTTTACTATGGTTGGAGCCTACATTCATAATGGAAAGAAACACTCAATCTCATTTAAAAGTTAGTGAAATTGTCTATGTATTTTCCCCCCCATGTAAGTCATATATCCCCTGAATTCTATCCAGTGATCCCAAGTTAAGAAACCCTGTTTTAGAATGACTAACCCACTGTTGCTAATCGTAAGGCAGTATTTTTAGATATATAAGTATGGTCTCATGTAACAGTGAAACTTTTTCTCTTTTCAAAGTATGTGGATAACTGAAATTAAGGCTTTTGAGGACAGAATATGGACCTTTGATCCTCTTCAAAAATGAGTCAGAAACATGGCACAATCTTTAGGAAGTTATATATATCAGTAACTGCAAGTTCTTACCCTTGACTTCTGGGGTCTTCCCACTGTGTAATACGAGTGTTGTGGTTGACAAAATATACTCTGCCATTGCTGTCCGTTCTCTTCTCTTAAATAAAACAAAGTATTAGAGTCGGCATACTCTTCCACAAACTAAAATTATTTAATGAGCTAAATTTGCCCATTTCTCATTGTATTGTTGGTTCTGAAGTTTTTAAATCACAACTTTAAAAGGCTTCAGTTAGGGCTGGGGCCTGGGGACCATAGTTTCGGGGACATCTAGGTCAACTGGCATAACAAAGTTTATTAAGAAAATGTTCTGCATCCCACTTTGGTGAGTGGCATCCGGGATCTTAAAAGCTTGTGAGTGGCCATCTAAGATGCATCAATTGGTCCCATCCCACTTGGAGCAAAGGAAAATGAAGAAAACCAAAGACACAAGGAAAATATTAGCCCAAGAGACTAAAGGACTACATAAACCAGAGACTCTACCAGCCTGAGACCAGAACTAGATGGTGCCCAGCTACCACTAATGATTGCCCTGACAGGGAACACAACAGACAGTCCCAGACAGAGTGGGAGAAAAGTGTGGAGCAAAACTCGAATTCACATAAAAAGACCAGATTTAACGGTCTGACAGAGACTGGAGGAACCCCCGAAACTATGACCCCTGGATGCTCTGTTAATCCAGAACTGAAACCATTCCCAAAGCCCACTCTTCAGACAAAGATTAGACAGGACTATAAAACAAAAAATAATAGGCATGAGGAGTGTGCTTCTTAGTTCAATCAGATACATGAGACCAAATGGGTGGCTCCTGTCCAGAGGCAGGATGAGAAGGCAGGAAGGGATAGGAAGTGGTTGAATGGACACAGGGAACCCAGGGTGGAAAGGGGGAGTGTGCTATTACATTGTGGGGATTGCAACTAATGTCACAAAACAATATGTGTATAAATTTTGTATGAGAAACTAATTTGAGCTGTAAACTTTCACCTAAAGCACACAAAAAGCCATCAGTTATTCTTTGATTACTGAATGTACATACTAAGTTATAATAATATTACTAAATCCTAGATGCTAAATAGATTTAATTCACAATGCCCTGTCCACAGGGCCTTTCTGCTTAGTCCAATCAGGAGCAGCAAGAATTTAAAAAAAAAAAAAAAAACATAGTTGTTGTCAAGTCGATTCTGACTCATGGTGACCCCATGTGTTGCAGAGTAGAACTGTGCTCTATACAGTTTTCAAGGCTGTGACCTTTCGGAAGCAGATCACCCAGACTTTCTTCCAAGGTACCTCTGGGTGGGTTTGAATTACCAACCATTTGTTTAGTAGTCAAGTGCTTAACCATTTGTGCCACACAGGGACTATGCAGCAAGAATAATTAACATTTATTCCAGTTTTATCCATATGACCTCATTTTACCCTTAACAGTCCCATGGGATAGGTGGTTTTATTTTTATCCTGAAGATAAGACAACTCAAGTTAAGTGATCTGTCCAAAATCTCAGAATTAAGTAAGAAACAAGATAGTAGCTCTGGTCTCTAGTTGGGGATTTTTGCATATCATACCATCTAATTTCTAAAATTTAATGGAGGGATATAACTTGTTTCTATGGTATATGCTAGACATAATTTAACCAACAAAGGTGTTATTTCTTTTTTAATATATCCAATTACTTAATATACCCATTCCAAAATCCACTGCCTAAATATCAACTTTCTATACAGGGACTGAGCAGCAGGACTCAGTTCTGTAATTTACTACATCTAAAGTTGCTGCTTATTCCCCACCTACCTCTTGCTTTAGGATTCTCCTTGTTTTCTTGTTTCTATTCTACGAAATTTCCTCTACTTCCCTGAGCTTTCCCGTTGGGCATACAGGTATCATTTTCCCCTTTTAATAACCAAATCAAATAGCTTTTAAATTTTAATAATAATACTAAATTCTGCTATCTTTGAACTACTGACTTCTCAGCCCCCCATTACCAATGAATTTTTTAAGAGCTAGATCTCTTCCTGTATCTGAGTTCTTTTGTTTGGCCAAAATGTCTCTGTCATGAATTGAATTGTGTTCCCAAAAACACTGTCAACTTGGCTAGGCCATGATTCCCAGTATTGTGTGGCTGTCTTCCATTTTGTGATTTGATGTAATTTTTATATGTTGTAAATCCTAACTGTGGCTAATGAGGCAAGATTAGGTTATGTTAAAGAGGAATAGGATGGGATGCAACACCCCATGTAAGGGGAGTTTTCCTGGGGTAGCCTGCACTACCTTTTGTCTTACAGGAGATAAAAGGAGAGAGAATGCAGCAGAGAATTAGGGACCTCATGCCACCAAGAAAGAAGCACCAGGAGTGTAGCACATTCTTTGGGCCCAGGGTCCCTGCTCTGAGAAACTCCTAGATCAGGGATGACTGATGACAAGGACCTTCCCCCAGTGCCGACAAGAGATAGAAAGCCTTCCCCTGGAGCTGGTGCCCTGAATTCAGGCTTCTAGACTTGTAGACTGTGACAGAATAAATTTCTGTTTGTTAAAGCCATCCACTTACGGTATTTCTATTACAGCAGCCCTACATAACTAAGATAGTCTCAAAATGGATAAAGTATTAAAGATTACAGAATGTATTCAAACTTTTTTGAAAGTATAGTTTCTAAGAATTAACAATTTTCAAACAAAATTTTACGTTTAATTCCAAGCTGATAAAGCTAATTTTTATTTCCTATCGTTTAAAAAATTATGAGTCTTAGGCTAATTTATAGCCTTTGCAAGTTAGTATTTAGTAACATTTAATCATATTTCCAGCACTGATTCCAAGAGCTCAAACAGGAGTGATGATACGGGGTTAGAAGGGAGATCCTGGTGACTGTCTTGAATCCACTTCTGACATCACAGGTAGTTTCTACATCAGCTAGGCCTAAAATGGAAACAGAATTCCAGGTATACCCAAAATAAAGTACCGAAAAACAGGACTCTGCCTCTGGTGACACACCTGAATATTAACACCGGCTTCAATGGTCATGGCACTCTGAGTATGGAAACATGTCACCAGCTCTAAAGCTTGCTTTGAAACAAAATTAAGCACCCACAGTGCTACAGCTGGCCAGATGATTACAAGGTAAGTTCACGTTCTTGGCAGTGACATCAAAATAAAAAATTTATTTGAGGAATTTAGAATTGTCTTTCTTTTTTAAAAATGTGTATCCAAATAATTTTTTTAAAAAAGACATCAAATCAATAGCATAACTCTACAACTTGAAGAACAAGAAAAAGACAAACTAAGCCTGAAGCTACCAGAAGAAAGGAAATAACAAAGATCAGAGCAGAAATAAATCAAAAATAATTTTAAAACAATTTTTACAATCTAAAAATACTCTAAGTGAAAAGCTGAGCAAATATTCATCTTTTATCTGCTACCTAAGTTTACATTTCAGGGCCAGAGATTTTTCTTCCAGATTGTAACGGGAGGCAAGACAAAGTTAAAAGCAAACTTGCTGCCCATGTATGTTTTAAGTATATACGGTTGATAATCAGCATTTCTTGGAAGAGACTGTGAAAAGACAGAAAATTTAAAGGTGGACACTTGCAAACTTAAGACACACCTGCTTAATGAGAGGAAGTACTGTGGCTGTAGAAGTAATTATTTTGTTAAAAAATGACATGATAAACAATACTGAAAATTACTGAACAAATCCGAATACACATCACAGCACTTCCTGACTTGATGAATAAAACAGTAAAAAACAGAAGCTTCTTGCTGTTCTATTTTTATATCATAACAACTAAGAAAATGAAAAATATCTTTAAACTTCTTAGGGAAACCAGCTATACAAAGCTCTATTAGATTACACTGCTGAACCAAAAACATTGTTCTCCATAGTGTGCATGTTTTAAAAATTCTTCACTGTCAGCTTGTGAGGTGGTAAGTCTAATACTAGCATATAAAAGTCCGAAAAGGGTGAGGAAGTTATATTTGAATATATATGGTGTCGCAAAAATAATGCTGTCAGTCTCAGAAAATAAACACAGGTTGTGTTTACGGGATTCTGTTTCCTGGGTCAATCCTGGCAGGTGGGTTTCCTCATCTGTTAAAGTACCAGTGTTGTCACTGGTTCTACAAATAAAGGATATGCCCAAAGGTACAGAATCACAAAGCAGTGCTCATGCTCAGTAGCAGGATGATCATGAGCTCATTTAGAAAGCGGGCAACTTCAACTTCATGAGTGTGAAACCTAAAAATAATCAGACTGTAAAACAGCAGAATGGGATGCCGATAACCTGAATAAGCTGGGACTGGGTCTTTTGAGGTAATATTTTAGGGAGGTGTTGCTGGCTAAAGTAAAAATGAGAAAGATCCTGATGATGGTGATAATGATAAACATAGAAAGCAAGGACCAGCTTACAAACATAGATCATAATTCAGGTGTCTATGAGAAAGAGGCAATTTTTGCTATAGCTGCTCTCGAAGAGTAAAACGGCCTGTTTCTGACAAAGGACAATTAGGTAACGCTTTTTCTGCAATAAAGTAAAAGTATAAACTACATGACTTTCAGACATATTCTTTCAGTGCACCGCGCTCTCCTTCTGTAACATGGAAGTACTACAATTCTAAAAATAAGGCTGGAAAATCATTCATGTCTGGGAATGCAATCTGCCAGGTCAGGTTCAGCATGTCTCATAATGGGCAACATACCCTTTCTTCTAAAGTACTTCATACCAACCACACATTCATCATTCTGAAGCTCCAACAGCCAGAAGACTCCTTACCAGACTGCTAGGTCTTGGTGAAAGCAGAAATTCATATGCCCTTCCTTTGTTACAAACTGGCAACAATAACAGTTATAAGTATGGCCTTTATATTTTTCACTTCTTTGACTGACAGGAGTGTTTTAAGGATAAATAACCTCAGTGAAGCACAATGAAAGAGCACTGGGGTCTCTGAGAAAAACAGGAGAAAAGCTTCTACAACCAATATCATTTATTGCTCCAATTGTGATCTTGAAACATTAATTTTTTTCTCCATCACTCACTGATGCTACAGTAGTCTGTTTCAGAGACCAACGTTTCCCATCAATGACAATCCAAAATTATCACTTTCTGAATTTACCCAATATTAGGAAATATCTACAGCTCTTTAAGACAAAACTCCAGTTTCACAACCAGCTTTACTTTGCTGTTTTCCACTTTCTGTTATCCTCTTTGTCTTCCACGCAAAGCTGTTTCTATGCCACCACCTTTTCACTGGAACTTTGCTACAGCACTGTGACTGTTATATGGAGCCCTGGTGGCACAGTGGTTAAGAGCAAAGGCTGCTAACCAAAAGGTCAGCAGTTCAAATCCACCAGCCACTCCTTGGAAACCCTATGGGGCAGTTCTACTCTGTCCTGTAGGGTTTCTATGAATCAGAATCGACTTGACGGCAACGGGCTTGTTTTTTTTTTTCCCCCCATAAGATAGAACCTGGTAGAGTAGGCCCATCTTAAATCCTATTAATAAAATTTTAATAACTAAGGTACCAAATGTACTCAACAACATACTACCCTTATGTACTCCATGACTGTTGTTATTGTTGTTGTTAGGTGCCGCTGAGTCAGTTCTGACTCATAGCGACCCCACAATAGAATGAAATGCTGCCTGGTCCTGCGCCACCCTCACAATTACTGCTGTTTGAGCCCACTGTTGCAACCACGGTGTCAATCCATCTTGTCGCGGGTCTTCTTCTCTTTCGCTGTCCCTCTATCTTACCAAGCACAATGCCCTTCTCCAGGGACTGGTCCCTCCTGATAACGTGTCCAAAGTACGTGAGACAAGGTCTCATCATTCTTGTTTCCAAGGGGCACTCCGGCTGTATTTCTTCCAAGACAGACTTGTTTGTTCTTCTGGCAGTCCATGGTATATTCAATATTCTTCATAATTCAAAGGCTTCAATTCTTCTTCGGTCTTCCTTATTCAGTGTCCAGCTTTCACATGCATACGAGTGACTGAAAATATCATGGCTTGGGTCAGGAGCACCTTAGTCCTCAAAGTGACATCTTTGCTTTTTAACACTTTAAAGAGGTCTTTTCAGCAGCTTTACCCAATGCAATACATGGTTTGATTTCTTGACTGCTGCTTCTAAGGGTGCTGACAAAAAGTCAGCACCTTAACATGTTCTCCTTTCTGCTGCTGCTTCAGATAACACCAACTCAACCAAACTCTTAACTGTGTTTTAGAAGCACCAATGTGATCAAAAAAATTTTTTAACTTTTTATTTAGAAATAATTTTTAAGTACAAGAAGTTACAAAAATAGTACATAGAGTTTTGCACATACTTGACCTAGTTTCTCCTGATGATGACATCTAACTGTAGCACAATATCAAAATCAGGAAACTGACACTGGTACATTATCGTTAACTAGACTATTGACCTTATTCAGTTTTCACCATTTTTTACCCTGCATTCATTCATGTACGTGTGTGTGTGGTTCTACATAATTTTATCCCATGTATAGATTTATGTATTCACTACCACAGTCAAGATACAAAACTGTTCCATCACAACAAAAGAACTCCCTTTTGCTGCTTTTGTATTTGCATTTACCCAGCCCCTGACCCCCTGGGGTCTCCTGGCAATCACTATTCTGTTCTCAATCTTTACAGTTTTGTCAATTTGAGAATGTTATATAAATTGAATCATGTGTAATCCTTTCAGATTAACTTTTTTCACTAAGCATAATACCCTTGAGATACATCCAGGTTTTGTGTGTATCAACAGTTCATTCATTTTTATTGCTGAGTGATCGAAACATTTTTAAACTTTAAAATAGTAAAATAACTCTGAATTCAAATAAAAGTTTACAGTAATAAAACAGTTAACTTAGAATGTTTGGGGGAATTTAATGCCCATTTGCCACTCTTAATTTATACCCAAAACACTTCCTAGATATTTAGCTCAAGCAAAAGCAGAGTGATTCACTCAAACAAAAGAGTGATTTACTTATGCAAAAGCAGAGTATCATCCATAAAGATCTGATTTTTAAAATGACAGATTCAATGAAAAAATTCATGTGACTTACCCCATCCAGATGGCAATGGACCAAGGGGATCAAATTCTTTACTTTGTGATGTAGCGAACAAATCCTGATTCTAAAAAGGACGCAAAAATGGTAAAATAATTAAAAACTTAAACAGGTGATTTAAAAGCAAGTTTATGAGTCCTGATATCCTTTCCTTGGCGATGCAGAACATAGCATACTCTTATGGAGTTCACATCCTAGAGAAGTGTCATAGGGTTATGAGCAAACGTCAACATACTTTCTCTCCTTTGGGGGGCAAAAAAAGTCCTCCTAAATCCTCACCCAAAAAATGACCATTTTCTTTTGCTAAAAAATTTTACTACACCTGTAATATAAAAGTTATAAAAATATAACCCCCCCCCAAAAAAAATTATTTATAATTTCAAAATCCAGAGTCATCAGAGAGCTGAGAAAAATCCTACATTTCTAACTCAAAAAGAGGGGACCATATAGAGAACTCAAAAAGAGGGGACCATATAGAGAACATGGGATACAAAAGAACTGTTCTATTTGCAATTATCACATGGGGAGGAGAGAGGTTTGGCCACGTAAGATAAAGGAAAGCAGGAGTTAACTTTTCGAAAAAGAGAAGCAAAAGTCATGCTGACTGTCTAGGGTTAATGAGTGTGTTTTGGTTCTAAATGTACAATGTTGCTGTATGCCACTGAGTTGATTCCAACTCACAGTGACCCTACAGGACACTGTAGAACTGCCCTATAGGGTTTCCTAGGCTGCAATCTTTTACAGGAAATGATCACCAGGTCTTTTCTCCCATGGAACTGCTGGGTAGGCTTGAACCACTGACCTTTTGGTTAGCAGCTGAGCCCTTTAACCATTGCGCCACCAGGGCTCCTTATTGTACATTAAGTGGGGATAATTTTGTGGTCATTCAACAAGACCTGGTTAAGCTTTCCTACTCAGTAAAAGAAGACAACTGAACAAATAACAGACTGCAACTGCTTTTTTTTTAAACTTATTATAGAAAAAATTACACAAGTAAAATAGGACAATGAATCCCATCTAGCCATCACCAAGGTTCAAAATTATCAAGACTTCGCCACATTTGCTTCATCTACCCGCTTTTTTCCTACTCTTCGCTGAAGCAAAACCCAGACATCATTTTACCCCTATGTATGTCAATATGCCTCTAAAATTTATGGACATTTTCTTACATAATCACAATAAGCAAAGGATTATGTTAATTTAATACCCAGGCCAGAATTATATTTTTCTGATACAAACAAAGTCCTCACATTACATTTGGTTGGGTCTCTTAAGTTTCAATCAAATCAAATGTACTGTCTCTTCTGTCATTGGTGTTGTTTCCTCCATGCCCCTCAATTATTGCAGAAATCTGGTTAGTTGACTGTGGTTTTAAAGGAAATGAAAGCTATTCCCTTTCTGATTTAACAGCTCTTGGAAGACAGATCTGTCAAGAACTGGCCTTGCTCCTCCTGGTAATACGAAATTATGAAAAGAAGTGAGAGTAGGGAGAACAGGAAGAAATATTACAAAAGCTTTGAGCCCTGGTTATAAATCAAGTCTGAAAAATTTGGTGTATGACAGCCATCCTGTTTTGATAATTCCCTAAGACCCAAGCCTACTCCATTGGCTCTCCCTGGATAGATAAACTGAGGACATGCACAGTAAAACCATGGGCCAGGTAGAGCCAAAAGACAGTGTTCCATCATCAACCACATCCACTCTGAGGTAAAAATGCTGGGTCTATGAGTCTACTGCCCTGCAACCAGAGTTGGGACAACAGTAGGCGACAAAGTCCAAAATAATCTGATAGGAGGGAGCAAAATAAAGAACACAGATGATCAGGTAAAAGCTGTAATTCAAGAAAAGTTCCAAAGACGCTGAGTATCAAATTGGTCAAGTCTACAACGAAGCAATACACACAGTAGGTGTTCCAGAAATTTGTTAAATCCTGTTTTTAAAAAGGATGCTATGAAAGATCAATCAATGTAAAAATAAGATAACGGGCACATTTACAGTTGTGAATACGAGAGAGAGAAGAGATTGGAACTAACATTTCTGAGCATCTAGTATGTGCCAAATACATTAGAAACTTTATTTTACAGAACCCTCAAAATAAAACCTTCTGAGGGAATTAGGTATATCTATTTTATAGATAAAGTAAATGAGTCTTGATGAGGTTAAGTAACTTACTCAAAGTCATACAGAGAAAGTAACTGGTGCAATCAGGATTCAAACCCAGATGTGTCTGACTCCAAAGCCCATGCTCTTTCCACTGGACACCCATGTGGAAACTAACTTAAAGAAGGCAGGCAAGCTAGGCATTCAAACCTAGAAGAAATTTGGCCAGGCATACCAAAGGTGATTATAATTTAGAAAGAAAAGAAGATGTGAACGGCACAGGGGGAAAAAAAAAAAAAAGGTAAGGCAGATGAGACAAAAAATTTCAACTCTCAAACCACTGGGAAGGGGTATGTAGTGACAGCTATCTAGAGAAGGTGGCAAGAAAAATTCTGTTTTTATAAAAGAAAGGTATCTTATAGTCATAACCAGGTAGTGAATGGAAAGCCGCTGATGAAAGTGAATTTGTCTACATCATTGAGTGATAACTACTATAGTGGTGAGGTCTAAGAAATGCAGCAATATGGAGAAAAATAAAGAAAATACCTAGTTAGGACAGGAATATAAAAGGTGCAATTTTACTCTGATGGATTCTAACAAGGATTATACAGGTAGAGAGGAAAGGATGACAATGGAGAGGGATGGTGTCTCCTGAACTCCTGGAGAGTTGATTTTCTGTTGAGTCTATACATGACTCAAAGGCATCTTGTTTGGCACAGACAATCAAATTTCTCAAAGGATTATTTTCTTTTCCTCAAAGAAAAGACCTCTGATACTTTTACAACTTGAGATTGTGAAATTCCTACCACCAAAAAGTACATTACAAACCATTAATATATTTTGGTGTACTTTATTATTATTACCACAATATTACTCTAAAGGAAAATATATAAAATTTAAACTATTTGTTCCCAGAAAGTATTTTTATGCCCAAAATAATATAGTTTTGAAGTCAGAATAACATATTTAGCATAATCTTACAAAGAATAAAATTTCTTTAGTCTTCCAGAGCATCAAATAACTTATCAAGTAAACTTTATCTACTTAATAAATGAATGTTAAAAAGTGATCTATTGCCAGTTTTATACAATCACTTGAAAGCCAGGTGCTCTTAGACTCATGCCTTCAAATATTCTGCTAAGTTAAGGCAGTATTAAATTTAAAATTGTTTTAATTCTTTTCAAATGGCTCAGGTTTATTTTTACTACTCTTCTGTCCATGAATTTTGGTTTGTCCTATTTTCTTTTTTGTTTATTTTAACATTAACAAAGCAAGAGGTTGGACTTGATGCTATGACAGACAGGAAAGAACAGATCACATAGGCAGAATACACCAGACGAAGTCTAAAAACAAAATCTTACACAGTAACAACCAAGTTGCCATCCTACTTGTACACTCTTTTTAGTGCTTTACATGACATATGCAGAAAAAAGAATTGAAAATTGAACAATCTTATAATGCAATAGGCTTCTCACCCCATAAATGAATCTCTGGTTAAACTGCTGCATTGCTCCTTGAAGTTGACTTCGTTGTAGCTGCCACTGTTCATAGTTACGGACAGATTCCAATGTAGGCCTCTGCCATGTTGTTGTTCTTGTGAAATGGTCAACATAATAAATACGTCCCATGTTGTCAACCCGCCGCTCCCAACTAAATCAGAACAAAAATAATCTAATTCAACAAATAATTGTGAAACAGAGATGAATTAAACAGGACTTCATCCTGGCTCTGGTGTGGGCTTGGTAAGACTTTAACTTGAGGCATTACTTTTGATTTACTGGAAGTCTTTTATTTCCTAGTTTTTAAAACGGTCTATAGCAAACTAAGGAGCCCTGCTGGCATAGCGGTTAAGAACTCAGCTGCTAACCAAAAGGTGGGTAGTTCAAATCCACCAGCCGCTCCTTGGAAACCCTATGGGGCAGTTCTACTCTGTCCTATAAGTTTGCTACAAGTCGGAACTGACTCGACGGCACCTAACAACAACAACATAGTGAACTTAAGAGGACTCTTTCTAAAAATTCCTCTCTTAAAAGATCATAAGAATTAATGGACCACAACTACCACTGCCTCCACCTGACTAAGATTAGCACAACTAGATGGTGCCAAAGGACTAATGGTCCATAACAACTACCACCACCAACTGCTCTGACAGGGGTCACAATAGAGGGTCCTGGACAAAGCTGGAGAAAAATGTAGAATGAAATTCAAAATCACAAAAAAAGATCAGACTTACTGGTCTGAGACCAGAGAAACCCCAAGAGTATGGCCCCCGAAAACCCTTTTAACTTAGTACTGAAGTCACTCCTGAGGTTCACCCTTCGGCCAAAGCTTAGAAAGGCCCATGAAAAACGGTAATATATGTAGCTCAACCATGTATATGAAACTAAATGGGCACACTAGCCCAGGGGCAAGGATGAGAAGGCAAGACAGGCAAGCTGGATGAATGGAAACAGGGAACCCAAGGTCGAGAAAGGGAGAGTGTTGACACATCGTGGGGCTGGCAACTAATGTCACAAAACATTGTGTGTATTGTTTAATGAGAAACTAATTTGCTCTGTAAACCTTCATCTAAAGCACAATTAAAAAAAAAAAAAGATCATAAGATACATCAGTCAAGTTCTTAAGATGTAATGTGTATTCAGTAAGTCTCAAACAGTCATTAAGAAAAAAAGTTCCTCATTTTCTTTCTAACGTTCTTTTTACTGTTGCAATCATAATAGGGACAAAATTGCATATATAGCTTTTTCACAGGTATCAAAAAGCACTTTTTCACAGGGATACAACCTTAGTATTTATCATTTTAAATGGGTGTATAATATTTACTTAAGTAAATACACAAATAACTTGATGATTTCTACCTAGTTGTTTAGGGTTGTTTCCAATATTCTGATATTATAAATAGTAAAATAATAAATACCTTTAATACACCAAAATTTTTTTTCTTCTTTCGAATTACTTCCTCAGAATAAATTTTCTGGAGAGGATTACTAAGGATATATGCATTATTAAAAAGAAGGAGAAAAAAAAAAAAAAACCCGTTGCAGTCGAGTTAATTCCAACTCATAGCGACCCTATAGGACAGAGTAGAACTGTCCCAGAGAGTTTCCAAGGAGTGGCTGGTGGAGTCAAACTGCAGGTCTTTTGGTTAGAAGCCACAGCTCTTAACCACTGCACCACCAGGGCACCTACGCATAATTATGGCACACACACACACACACACACACATATATCCCCTATCCCCCACCCTTATGAGAGTTGTAAGGGGCCCTAGTGGTGCAGTGGTTAAGTACTCAGCTGCTAATCAAAACGTTGGTGGTTCAAACTCACCAGCCACTCCTTGTGATGAAGATGTGGCAGCCTGCTTCCCTAAAGATTATTGCCTTGGAAACAATATGGAGCAGTTCTACTCTGACCTATAGGGTTGCTATGAGTCAGAATCAACCCAATGGCAATGTGTTTGTTTTTCTTTTACATGTTTGTTACTGTCTTCCTTTTGGATTAAAAAATATTTATCTTCTAATCATTTTATATGTTAACACCATATATAACTAATACAATAATATCCTTAATTTCCTTAACTATTTTGCAATGACTTCCCTATTACATTTTAAGTTCTTTTATACAGTAGGGATTTTTTTCTTATATATATAATAAGGGCTATAATTTTTATTCTGTTAAATAATTACTCTTAAAGAAATACTCCTAAAACTCTGTGGCTCTGAGCCAGGTAAACAGTTCAGACAGGAAAATTTGGAAGTAGCAAGACCTAAGGAATCTTTAGGTCAGAAATGAGTGAAAATAGAAATTATTCATCATGCTCACTCAATTCTCTGGCTCTCTCCTTTCTAGTCTGTACCACTACAAACCAAAGCGGGTAGAGAAAAGACTGATAAGAATAGAAAAGGAGGAGCATAGGGATGATTTTATAAAGATATAATGCACAGTTCTGAATAAACACTAATTTTTTTTCTTTAATTCAGGTACTTACCCCGGAGGTAGAGGTTCTGGTCTATCCCATGTTGTTCGTTTTTCAACATGATCTACATAGTAGACTCGCCCATGCTGGTCCACTCTCTGCTCCCAACTTAAACACAAAATTTAAAAGGCTGGTATGGTACTTGTGTGAATAGCCTGGTTAATCCTGTCTTTGTATTTTTTCCTTAAATGGCCATATGATAGAACCAAGGCAAATAAGCATGGGGATATATAAGGAAGATAACAATAGAATTTAGGAATAAAGTAAAAAATGTCATCTTCTGAGGGCAACATATAGTAGATGAGATTTCTTTTCCAGAAGTATCTGTTCTGGGAGACTGCTTGTGTTTCTAAAGAGGCTTGAAGTCAGTCTACTCAGGAAACCAAAGTCTCTCTCAATCTGATCAGGGTATATGCAGGGTTGAGTAAAAAAGAAAGCTGTAACTTAATGTTATGAAACCTGAAGGAAAGCCTGAGCTAACCGAAGGACCATGGTCTGTCTGCATTCTAGAAAAACTAAAATCAAAGAATAAGACTTTATCAGATCTGTCTCTGGAACAGTCCAAGGGTAAAAGTTAGAGGATAGACCAATATGAATATTGTAATCTCCTTCGTAGGTTTATTCTCAAAGTGAAGAAGATAGGGAGTCAACCATCAGGCTTGGCAGTACCAATCACTTCTAAGAACATCCACTTTCTCTTTGCTAATCCCTTGCACAAATAACCTTCTAATTTGGCTTCTCACGTAGGCTTTCCAAAAGGAAAATGGCCTAAATGCCAACACAAGTAATACAATCTGTTAAGCAATTAAAATTCTCATCACATGAGAGTTTATTAATTTATCAGCCAGTCAATTAATTCTGATTAGCATTCTGGGCTGTAGGTTAATAGATGAATGCTGCAATGTATATACATGTATAAGTTGTTATACTTAAGAGTTTTATTAATTTAAAAAACAGCAGGAGAGATTAAAATGAAATTGAGTACTAATTTTCTCTGTTTCCCAAGATTACTTATTACTTTGCTATAACCACTTTATGGTGGAAAAACTTTTATATTTTAAAAAGTAATTTTTCTCCCCCAAAGAAAAACAACCTGAATTAGGTCACTATTTTATTCCTTAGTCTTGTCTATGGTTCAAGGTCTTTTTTTAAAAAAAGAAAAAAAAAAGGCTTCCACTTTGCCCTGGAAACAAAGTGAGAAATTTCAGAGGTGGTGAGCATTCTTTGTTCAGTTTGACTCCAGACTCCCAAAAATCAGTTACAATTTATTAAAGACTGGAGTTCAGTATCATTTTCCTTACTAATAAGAATATGCAGAGCCCAATTTAAAAAAAAAAACTAAACCGAAAAGTTACTCACCCAGGTGGTAGGGGAGCTTGAGCGACAGGATTTAAGGGCCTAGGGCCTGCACCTCCAGATATAGTAAGAGGAATTATTAATCCAGATGTAGCTCCTTCAGATGTATTTGCATTTGTATTTGTTGGTGGCAGAGAGCCTGTACTAGATCCGTCACTTTCTGAAGTGGCAGATGGCGAACCATTGACAGATGCTATAAAAGATGTGGGGAAAATAGGAAAAGATTCTCTTATTTTCTCAAATCTAAATTCAGTATGGAATTTTAACCTTAAAAAAATTAAAAGGCAAATGAGAAATAGAAAATTTAAGATGAGAATACATAGGTGAAAATATTTAAATAAACAATAGGAAACAGCCAATATTCCAATGGAGTAGGCTTGCTCACAATTTCTTGTATCTCAATATTAATTATAAAGCACATACAAATTCTCAGACTTCCTAATGCCACAGGAAATAACAACTTTTAGAATAGGAAAGCTTTGGTATCCCTTGGTATTATAAGTTCATTTAGCAAATTCCTTAAAACTGCCTTTCCTAGGTCATGGAAGCCCCACAGACACATCCAAACTCCCTGAGGGACTGAATTGCTGGGCGGAGGGCTGTAGGGACCATGGTCTCGGGGTATATCTAGCTCAATTGGCATAACACAGCTTATAAAGACAATGCTCTACATTCTACCTTGGTGAGTAGTGTCCGAGGTCTTAAAAGCCTGTGAGCGGCCATCTAAGATACTCCACTGGTCTCATCCCTTCGGGAGCAAGGGAGAATGAAGAGAACAGGATACAAAGAAAAGATTAGTCCAAAGGACTAATTGTCCACAGCTACCAAGGCCTCCATCGGACTGAGTCCAGTACAGCTAGATGGTGCCCGGCTACCACCACTGACTGCTCTGACCAGGATCACAACAGAGGGTTCTGGACAGAGCTGGAGAAGGATGTAGAGCATAATTCTAACTCACAAAAAAAAAGACCAGATTTACTGGCCTAAAGGAGACTGGAGAAACCCCGAGAGTATAGCCCCCAGACACCCTTTTAGCTCAGTGGTGAAGTTATCTCCAAGGTTCACCGTTCAGCCTGGGAGTGGACAGCCCCGTTAAAACCACATGAGACTAATGAGGTACAGCAGTCCAGTGACAAGGGGCAGAAGGGGACAAGGAAACTGGTGATAGGAAGCCCAAGGTTGAGTAAGGATATTGTTGATGTGTTGTGAGATTGTTAACCATTGTCATAGGGCAACACTGGTAGTAACTGTTAAATGAGAAACTGTTTTGTTCTGTAAGCCTTCATCTTAACTGAGAATAACAGCACAATTGGAAGAGAATAGTCAATGTCACTGAACTGTGCATGTAGAAATTTTTGAAACCGTGTATCTTTGGCTATGTGTACTTTCACCAAAAAAAAAAAAGGTGAGAAGTTAGAGGGTTGACATGTTGTGGGGTTGTTAACCAATGTCATAAAACAATATGTGTACTACTGTTTCATGAGAAACTATTTGTTCTGTAAGCCTTCACCTGAAGTACAATTAAAAAAAAAAAAAAAAAACTGCCTTTCCTATGAAACGTTGCAGACTAGGGATCAATTTTTTGATGCTGGTTATATTCTGGAAAATCTGACTTTTTACAAATGGTTGTTGAGCACGTATTACATCTTTAAGAAATACTTATTGACAAAACAATCTTTGAAGGAAGACAAAGAAGTATACATACAGTCTTAAAGACTGGGAATACATTGTTAACACACACTAAAAAGACGAAAATGTATAACTAAACACAGTCATTTTATTAAAATGATTCGTGGACAACTAACTTACTCTTCTAATAACATTAGTTTAATTACTTTGCATTCCCTGCCCACATACTAGCTGAGGAAGTAATAAAAGATTATTCTAAGATTAAAGATTTGTTTGTCTAATCAGAAAAATAGATATTCCAGTTGTAGATACTTGCATTCTTATTACATGAAATGTGTCTGCTGTATAATTTTTGCTTTAAAATCTGAGTATCATTAATATTGTTGAGTTATCTGCCATTTACTAATTGTCTCTTAAAAGTATATAATGGTAATACACAACCAGATCCTTGATTACATGACATGCTCATGCCACAGTTACAAAAACCCTGCTAGAAAGTTGCAATCTTATCTGTACTGTCTATATTTTATAAAATGCACATGAGATGTGTTTTTCAGTCTCAGTGGAACACAGCCTCACTAACTGCACCTCTGGAAGAAAAACTTACAGAAAAGGCATTTCTCAGTTACCTATAGGAAAATCACCCTTTTTTAAATGTAAGAATACAGCTAGAAAACTGAGCTCAAAGAGTCTCCTGACACTTACCTAAGGATCAATCCCCAAACAGAACATTATTTACAATTACAGTATCAAGAGTTACATCCCTAGTGTATCGCTGGAATACGCACCTGGTCTACGTGGGGTAGGTGGAGGTGGTCGTGAAGGTCTTGGAGGCCTAGAAGGTTTAAAACCGCCATTTGAGAGTGATGGAGAATTATTTCCATTGACCCTTCTATTTTCACCAGACCCTGCATCCTCAGGGTCATCTGATCCATTTGTGTTTGCTCTAAGAAGGGAGGAAAAGGAAGGGAAAGGGAAGAAGAAGGTTCTTTGAATTTAACAAAAGACCAGCATGAAAACCGAAACTTAAAGTTTTAGGAGCCTGAGAAAAGCTTCCTAATTTCAGACTAGCCCTTGAATAAAGTCTTATATATAACCCTCAGAAGCTCATCCAGAAATAGACGGAGGGGGTGCCCAAGGGCATAGAAACACTTGAGACAATTAAAAACTATGATATACTGGCTTGAATTTCATATAAATCTTCTGAGGTCTCTGTATAAGCAGGAACAAAGTTCTCAAAATCCCAATGCCAATGTCACCATTTTATCACAAGCACAAATAACTTCACCATCGTCATTTCCTTGGCCCTTAACATTATTCAGGTTTTGGGGCAGGGCGGACTATCCCATGCCAGAAGAAATACGGTTTTTTCTCAGGCTTGGACACCATTCCCCAGAACAACAGTATTCAAAATGTTTGAAGTAAGTGTTCTAGAGTAGTGGTGCCTACAGACCTTTTTAAAGAAGCTGTTACTTCTTCAAAGCAATTATATCAGTTGGAGGGAAGGAAAGGAGGAGAGTATTCTAACGGAAAATGTCAGATTGGAAGCTACTACTACTGTCAGCTAAATATAGTTGATTCTTCTTCCTCTGGGATGGGGTGGGAATGGGGGAAATCTAATAATGGATTAGAAAGCAAAGCATGAGTAGCAAGTTTGGAGATGCTTTAGCTAAGGTTCTGATATCTATTACTGTGTAAATAGCAAACCACTACATGGTATTAGACCATATCTCCTGAACCTTCAGAACAAGCCTAAACAAAATAAAATCTACTAAATTCAAGATACCAAAACAGGGAAGCAGTGTCATATATTAAGTAATTTTCAAATTATGTTTCCTAGAAGTCCTTTAGAGACTTTCTACTCAGAGTGTGGCCTTTGGACTAAAAGCTCCAGCATCACAAAGGAGCTTGTTAGAAATGCACAATCTTGGCCCCTGCCCCAGACCCACTATATCACAACTAGCATTTTAGCAGATCCCCCAAATGATCTGTATGGACAATATAGTACAAAGTACTGCCTTGGGGGTTCCTCAAATGCTTATTTTGAATAAAGCGAACAGCTCAGTAATTGGCTGTCAACATCTGATTAGTGCTGGCTGCCTGCAGGACTGTTAAACCACCTCCGAATATGGTTTGAATACATGAGAGTAGAAGTGGACCCATCAGCTTTGACATTTCTCCCCTTCCCCTAGATGCTGAGGTTCCAAATCTGTTTTGAATAATATGCCCCTTTGAGATTCTGAGAATTGCCTCCCCATACTATTTTATGAGATAGTATGAAAGAAGGGTTCTTGCCGCTTTTCATAAGATAGACAACTGGTAAAATGGACCAAAAGTGAGAAATTGAGGTTTCGAGCTCTAATTCTACTACTGACAAGTTACATGACTAAGGAGAAGTTATTTTCTGTGCACCTCAAAAATTCATTATCTGGACTACATGACTCCTAAAAACCACCTCAAGCTATAAAATTCATACTAGACTGCACATCCAGCACTGGACAAGTTTAGGGATATTTTGGGGAGGAGGACCATTCAAGGAATGAGGCAAATCTGCTATGACGAACATGTGGCACAAACTTGATTCCCAAAAATACTATGTTTTGCTGGAGATTAAATTCTTGGGGATTTTTAATATCCATGTTGTTCACCCTTCTAACATCTCGGCCACAGTTTCTCAGCAAAGTTATCTAACAATGTGTATAGTATTGTGATTTCTCCTATTTCCTTGATACTTAGAATTACTTGTCTTTGTAGATCTTGGACTCTAAAATTTCTGACTACAATCCCCTATTCCTTCTACCTCCCCTACTCTTTTGCATCCTTTCTTTAATCTCATCATGACCTTTGACCTCCCTTGTTCTTCACATTCTATCAGCCCCCTTCAAGTCTCATTTGGGCTCCATCTTAGGCTACTCTCCCTAGCATCTTTGATTCTCTCACCCCTGCCCAAATGGCCCCTACCCCTCATCCTTTCACTACAATTAATCCTTTATGCACATTCTCCACTAATGTTCTCTGGGGCCAACAAGTTTTGCTGAAGAATACTCCATTTGACAAATCAGAGGTAGATATTAGCAGATTAAGTACTGTACTAAAGTAGTAAAACTGTTCTATAAAAGATCCTGATAAATTTTCACTGGGCCCAGTAAGGGAAAGGCCTGAGATTTTCATTTCCAATGACTCACAAGATAAAGAGAAAAGTCTTTTTTTTTTTTTCCTGTTAAAAAGAAATCACAGCTCCAATCTCCTAGAAGCTAAGGAATCAGAAATGATAGATGACTATGACAATCTACTAACACTAACGGCTTAATGGATCAGTATACTGGTACTAAAAATAATAATAAAAAATTAATAATAATCTGGAAGAAAAAAGAGTTTTACTAGGCCCTGTACAAATTATACAGACTCCAGGCACAAAATAAAATAAAGTTGTGCTTCTTCAGTCTGTATCTTTTTATACTAAATGCCCGCAATCTCCTAAACCTAATCATTTCCAGAGACTGAGGCAGCACGGGCAACAGCTCACATTATTCAACATCTTCAACTGACCTATCCATACTGCTTGGAAACCAATCATTTTCTACATCTCTAATTCACTCCTGGCCACATCCCCACAGTGCCCATTTCAAACCTTTTCCATCTCCTCAAATAATAATATAGTCTTAGTCTATAGATGACTCTGACTCCTCTTCTTTCCTAAGATTATGATTATCTACTACCCTTCAACTTTATTCTTCCCTACCTCAAAGTTTCTCTGTGCCACTAACCACCTTCATCTGTTTGTTTCCCACCTCTGAAAACATCTCTCTCCACCTCTTCAAGGCTAATTTGTCTACTTGTGTCCTTGATTCCAGGCTACATCCTGTAGGACTTTCCCCTATCACTTAGCCCCCTTTTTGTTATCTTCACCATTTTTCCTCTATTAGATTCTTCCTCTTAGTCCACAAATCAAACCCTTCAAACTAAAATTCTTCCCCAATCCTAACAGCTCAAGCTGTTCTCATTCTCATTTTCTTCATTACAATATTTTTGTATTTACAAAACTAATATATTTAGTGCACTTTTAAATTAAAAAAGACTTTCAGGCTAGCATTAGTCCAAAAAACACAACATAATAAATGCTGGAGAGGTTTTAGAGAGACTGGAACACTTATACACTGTTGGTGGGAATGTAAAATGGTACAACCACTTTGGAAATCGATTTGGCGCTTCCTTAAAAAGCTAGAAATAGAAGTACCATACAATCCATCAATCCTGCTCCTTGGAATATATCCTAGAGAATTAAGAGCCATCACACAAATAGATAAATGCACACCCATGTTCACTGCAAAAAGATGGAAACAACCTAGGTGTCCATCAACGACGAATGGATAAACAAATTATGGTATATTCACACAACGGAATAGTACACAACGATAAAGAACAATGATGAATCCGTGAAACATCTTATAACATGGAGGAATCTGGAAAGTATTATGCTGAGTGAATTCAGTCAATCGCAAAAGGTCAAATATTGTATAAGACCACTATTATAAGAACTCAAGAAAAGGTTTAAACACAGAAGAAAACATTCTTTGATGGTTATGAGGGTGGGGAGGGAGGAAGGGGTATTCACTAACTAGAAATTAGACAAGAATTATCTTAGGTGAAGGGAAGGACTGCACACACTACAGGGGAAGTCAGCACAACAGGACTAAACCAAAGCTAAGAGGTTTCCTGAATACAACCAAACACTTTGAGGGACAGAGTAGCAGAGGCAGGGATCTGGGGACCATGCTTTCAGGGGACATCTAGGTCAACTGACGTAACAAAGTTTTTTTAAGAAAATGTTCTGCATCCCACTTTGGTGAATGGCATTTGGGGTCTTAAAAGCTAGTGAGCAGCCATTTAAGATGCATTAATTGGTCCCAACCCACCTGGAGTAAAGGAGAATGAAGAATACCATAGACACAATGAAAGCATTAGCCCAAGAGATAGAAAGGGCCACATAAACAGGAGACCAGAAGAACTAAATGGTGCCCGGCTACCACCAATGACCTCCCTGACAAGGAACACAACAGAGAGTCCCTGACAGAGCCAGAGAAAAATGGGATGCAGAACTCAAAGTTAGTAAAAAGACCAGACTTAATGGTTTGATTGAGACTGGAGGGACCCCAGAAGATGTGGCCCCTGGACTCTCTGTTAGCCCAAAACTAAAACCATTCCGGAGGCCAACTTTTCAGACAAAGATAAGACTGGACTAAGGGACATAAAATGATACTCGTGAAAAGTGTGCTTTTTAGCTCAAGCAGACACATGAGACTAAATGGGAAGCTCCTGTCCAAAGACGAGATGAGAAGGCAGAGAGGGTCAGAAGCTGGTTGAATGGACCCAGGAAATCCGGGGTGGAAAGGAAGAATGTACTGTCACAGTATACGGAGAGCAATTAGGGTCACATAACAATGTATGTATAAATTTTTGTATGAGAGACTAACTTGAATTGTAAACTTTCACTTAAAGCACAATTTAAAAAAAAAAGATGTTCAACATGAAAAACTAACTTCTAATGATAAAATATATGCTCATTTTAGAAAATGTGGAGACTTTAGAAATAAGGAAGAAAATAAAAACCACCTGCAATCCCACATCCTAGAGATAATTACCATAATTACCATTAAGATTCTGGAGTATTACTTGTCAATATTTTTTCATTGGATATTACCAATCATACAATGTGTAAGACTTTAATATTCTGGGTGGTTTCTTTGCTTTTTACTCATTATGCTGGTCATTGTCCCAAAATTATTCAAAAACATTTTTAATGACTGAAGAATATTTCATCATATAAAACAAACAAATCTGCTGTCAAATTGATTCTAACATATATATACACCATAATTTAATTATTTTTTCATTGATTTTTTTAAAAAATATTTTTTATTTCTTTCAGATAGATTACTAGAACAGAATAGTTGGATCAAAATCCGCAAATATGTTAAAGGCTTAAATATTGACTACTAAATTGTTAAAATGCACTTGTAAAAGGTCATAATCAACCTGCTTCTCCCATCAGTTAGATAAGAAAATGTTTCACCATAAAGTGCTTAAATCTTTTAAAATCTCTGCCAATTTGATAAATCAAAACACTGACGTTATTTTACTAATGAAATTGAATACTATTTTATATATTTACAGGCCATTGAGTTTCTTCTTCCACAAACTGTGTATGTCTTTTATATATTTTTCCCTTATTATTTGTAAGAGGTCTTTACAATGCGAAGATATAAATCTATGTGTTATAATAAATATTCGTTATTTGCTTTTAATTCTGTATCTCTAAATATACAAGAGTTTTAAATTTCTATACAACTTAATTTATTCAGACATGAGTTAAATGGCCATATTTTCTTTTACAGATTTTATAGTTTCATTTTTTTTGAAAATCAATTTAAAAATCAACCTGGAATCTACTTTGATCTTGGGATAAACTGAGGCTCTAATCTGAGGCCCAGAAATCTGTGGTTTAACAAGCCTTCCAGGTGATTCTAATGTACTCTAGTTTCAGAAGCATACCCATACTGAAATAGCATAGGTGGTTTATTTTAGTTTCTTTAATAAGTAGGTGTGAAAGTAAAACTTGAAATGGATTTGGAAACCTATACACTATACAGAATTGCCAGCAAGAGCATCACCACCCTTCCCCTTGAAAAGCAATTAGCTACTAATTACGCACTACTATGGCTTCATCCTTTCCCTCCACCTTACAAACCTCCACTTCTCTCATCATACATACACATCTGATCTTCTAAGCTCATATATTTATGGATAGGACAGGGATCCCTGGAGAACCAAGAAAGGATGCTGGTACTGCAGTAAGGTCATAAGAAAAATATAGGTCAAAGAATAATAGCCAAGAAGGCAACATCTAACAAAATCTTGATTGAATACCAGGCACCAACCATCTTGGGACTTCATAAAAAATGACAGAGCCCTAAGAAATATAAAACATCCAGACATGCTAAGGGGAAAAGCAGATCAACAAGAATAGATTCCTGCTACAGACAGTGCCTGAATTAGAACAAAAAGGGGAAACAACCTAAGGCTATTTAGTAAACTTCTTAAGTGATAACTATGGGGAGCACAGAATGCCCTTTTTCACCGAACAAATGTTGCTCTGCCTTATAATACTGCAAAACCTGCCAATCAAAGCAAAGGGGAACAGGCGGTCGTGGCCATGGATTATTGTGTAATAACATTTACACTGCATTTGACAGTTTACAAAATGCTTTTCGAACCCATCAAATCTCAGGAATAAAAGCCGATGCAAAAGAATTCATGCTAAACACAAAAAACATGCTCAAAGATTTTCTGGCAGTCTCAGAAACTTAGGAGGCACTGTTACTCAGATTATTTATGACGGTAATTCACTTGGGAAGATGTAAAGCACCGCTTAAGAAAATGGCATGAGGCTGGGGCTCTACTACTGCCCTTGTAAGACATTTATAGGATGTCCAAAGTTGAAGGGGTTTCACAAAAGTGTTCTAAGAATGAAATTTGCAATCAACAACAACAACAATACAGCGGCGTAACAGAATCTATTAATGAGCATATAAAATTCTACATATTCTCACCTATCAATGCAAAGATACGGGTTTATTATACAAAAAAAAAAAAAAGAAACAAATGCAAAGCAAACCCACTGCCATGGAATGGATTCTGACTCATAGTGACCCTATAGCACAGAGTAGCACTGCCGAGAAGTTAAATGCCAAAAGCAAACTGAAATATTAAAATATTTTATGGGGAAAATTTCAGGAATCCAAGAAAATTTTTATTATAATACTAAAAAGAGGCATAATAGTTGTCTTTCAGTCTACAGAGATATTCAAATAATTTTTAAAATCTTTTGTTTTTTAATTACAGTGAGAAAGAAAAGTAGTTATTATTCTCTGAAAAAAGTTAGTACTGCTTAATATTCTTCTTGTGAGATTAGTAGAGGAGATGGTTCTTTGTCACTATAAGAGTGACTCTATGAAGCTAGGTCTCTCTTAGATAAGACACAATAGCTTTAGAAATTTTGATTTTCCTAAAGATCTTGATGAGCTGTCTTTTAAACTTTTTATTATGAAAATTTACATACATCACAAAAGCAGACAGTCTAGTGCAACAAACTCCCACGTACCTATCAACTCAGCTTCAACAACCAGCAACATTTTGCTCTACTTGCTTCACCTATTCTCCTTTGCATCACTTTTCTGGATATCTTTCCATTATCTTCTTAACACTGCTTTTCTGGTTCTTCTCCTCTCCTCTGACTACTACTCATCTGGTTCATCTTTTTCTTCCTACCTACTGCTTATCTGGTTTAAGAAAAACAAAGAGTCCAATGGAATTTTGTAACCACTGCACTTCAGTTACTATTTTAAAACTTAAGATCATCTCTTTTCCTAATTTCATCTCCCATTATGACCGTTTCCAGGATAAGCAATAAACACTTAAAGTTTGATAAGTTCAACACAAACGAAAGCAGATAGGCACATTTTACAGCTAAACCTATGCTACGAGCAGACAGCTAGTACAAATCTATACTCCTTCTAATGAAGGCCTAGAAGATACTACAATTAATGGTGGCCTTCACACATATATAAAACTCATATGCCAGCTTTTCTAGAAAAGAAACTTAACAGCTTAGTGATCACCATGAGATTCTGAACTCACTTTTGGAAAGGACACCAATGTATATATTCATTTTCTACAAGCTGAAGGTAATACCAGTGATTTTACTTTCTACGAGCTGAAAGAAGTATCAGCAAATTGGGTATCCCTGGCCTACTCCCTATAGCTGAGAGTCTCGAATCTTTCGTAAATACTTCCCTTCTTACTTTGAGCCCTCAATTCTTTTTGACATTCATTTATTCTTACATCAATATGAACTGAAGTTCAAACTAAGACTTCTCTTTATTAACTTTTCCTTGTCTCTTTCTGCATTCTACAGTAAGCAATCACAGTAAAATCTTACCTTGTTTCATCCTTGGGCCTGGAGCCATCATCATTCTGTGAAGCACCTTTAACATCAATGAAATTTAAACAGAAAGTGAGTTTCAAGAGAGGAATTTTCAATCTTTTTTTTTTTTCTTCTTCTCTAAACATACCATGTAAGCAAAATCTTTTATTAAAGCTTTCTAGTAAAGAAAATACTACAGTTGTCTCTCGGTATCTTGGGGGACTGGTTCCAGGATCACCCTTAGATTCTAAAATCTTAGGATGCTCAAGTCCCTTATATAAAATGGTGCAGTATTTGCATATAACCTATGCACATCTTCCATCTACTTTAAATCATCTCTAGATTACTTATAATACCGAATACAATGTAAACGCTATGTAAATATTGTTTCACAATTGAAGACTTACTCTGGAAGGTAGCCTTTCTCTTCTATGAGTTTCTTGAGCTCTTCTGGGAACACGGATGCTGCCTGGGATCTTTAAGCTCTTGAGGCTATAGTGCTTTACATAGCTAGCCAGCCATTCCTTATTAGCCTTAAACCCTTTCCTCTCACTCTCCTCAATCCCCTTATACTTAGCCTTTGAGGGATTGCTTTGACCACTTAATTGCCTTTTAGAAGCCATTTTTTCATAGAAACAAAGGATGCACACAAGTAACGAACAAATGAACATGAGGTGAACATCGCTCAAACAACAAGTGCTGGAGAGAGATTGTGGATCTGTGAAATGGCAGGAAGCTACAGCAGGGTATGTCTACACATCACTTCATTCACGTGGATTCAGCGTAGTGCTCAGTGCATGGCAAATTCAAGTTTTGCCTTTTGGAACTAATTTTTTTTTTTTCCCCCAGAGTATTTTTGATGTGTGGTTAGTTGAATCTGTGGATACAGAACTCGCAGATACACAGGGCCGACTGTGTAACTTAGTTAAAATCCCAAGGAAATATTTAAAAAGAAAATGTGATCAATGTTAATATGGTTAAAATTAGAAAAGTTTTATCAAAATTCTGTAAATGTTTATCATTATGTTTAAGAAATGTTAATTAGTCAAGGTATATTAGTCATGCTCCACTTCTACCTTTTCAAACCAACTATTTTAGCCATCGTTTGTATCTCAAATACCTAACAAAGTACTGAGAAACAGCAGAGTGATGAATCAAAACAGATTCTGAAAATAGAAAAATCAGCAATACCTCTCTCATGCAAAGGCCTGCAAAATAGCTTAAACAACAGGAAAGGCACAAACGGGTTTCAAAATAACCAAAACGAATGTCACAACATTCACATTTTATTCAATTTAGTCATGGGAAATATCCTGAGGACTCAGTCAGGGCCTATTTATAACAAAAAGTGTTAGAGGGGAGCAGCTAGACGCAAGGACACTAATAGCAGCAAAAACAGATAGTAGAGAAAGAGAAGGAAAAACTAAAATGCTGAAACAAGAACTCAAGAGTCTAGGTCCACTTATTAAAAGGACAATATAGTCACAGTTTCAAACAGTGAAAGTATCACAATATTACAGCACAATATAATCAACAGATTAATTCATAAAAATGATGCTGAGTCACCACTACACTATACTATGCTAAGTAAAGCTGCAAGTGTTTGATCCATTCTAGAAACACTGCATTTAAAAACTGGTACAGATGAATGGATAGACAAAATGTGGTATGTCCATACAAAGAAAAAATTATTCAGCAATAAAAACGCATATACATGCTACAACATAGATGAACCTTAAAAACCTTATGTTGAGTGAAAGCAGCCAGAAACAAAAGACCACATACTGTATGAAATGTCCAGAAAAGAAAAATTTATAGAAAGTTGATTAGTGGTTGTTTAGGGCTGGAGGTAATAATGGGATTTCCTGTAAATGGGTACAAGGGATCTTACTGGGGGAATGAAAAAATTCTAAAACTGATTTATGGTGATGGTAGTATCACTTCAGTAAAGTTACTAAAAGTAACTCAATTGTATACTTGAAATGGGCAAATTTTATGATATATAAAGCATACCTCAAAAAAGCTGCTAAAAATGGTTAAACACACACACTGACAATGAAATAAATAATGGCTCTAAAAGGGGAAACTTCAGTTTTAGAAGAATTCTTTTTATAGGAAATATATTCCCCTAAAATGACTGGGATGTAAATGAAGTCAGAAAACTAAACCAAAATATCCGGTGTATGTTACTAAATCAGCCAATTAGTATCCCACTTTTCTTCTCTCAAAAGTTAAGATAACCATTTTGAATAATCTATTTAAATCTATCAGTAATTGCTACTTCTAAACTTTTCTCATTTACTACAGTGAGGCATATTATTTAATCACATGGGCTCTGAGGCAACAATGCCTGGATTTGTGCCCTAGTTTCATATACTAACCAGCTTTGTGACCTTAGAAAAGTATACTGGACTTCCCTGTGCCTTTTCACTCATGTATAAAATGGGATAATAATGGCACCTACCTCACAGAGTAATTGTGAGGATTAAACATTTAGAACAGTGCCCAGCACATATAAGCACTGGGGAGATATTAGCTATTATTGTTTCTCAAAAATTACATCGGAGTAGCAAAGTCTGAACAAGGGACATTTTTGCTCCATCTTTCATTTCACTTCAATACAGAGTGAAGCCATAGCTGAAATTTAAAGCATAAATAATTTAGGTCTAATCCTATGCTCCCAACCTTAGAATAATTAAATAAAACCCAAACATAAACAAAACAAAAAACCTTGCTTAGAGGGACAGAAATTAAGTTCTGATCCGTGCTATGACATGGATAAACCTTAAAAACATTATACTGAGTGAAATAAGACACAAAGGACAAGTATTCTATGATCTCACATGAAATATGCACAACAGGCAAATGCATAAAAACAAAAGTTGATTAGTGGTTACTAAGGGCTGGGGGAGGAACAAATGGGAGTTATTGTTGAAGGGATACTAAGTTTCTGTTTGGGGTAATGAAAAACTTTCAAAATAAATAGTGGTAACAATAGCACAGTATGGTGAATGTAATGAGAGTCACTGAGTTAACTGTACACTTAAAAATGGTTGAAATGGCAAGCTTTTTGTTATATATATTTTATCACAATAAAAATTTTTTTAGCAACTTAAAAAAAAAAAGATAATGTCTCATCAGGAAAATCCCATCTTCACAGTATATCTAAATGTATAAACCAAACCTGCTGCCATCGAGTCAATTCCAGCTCAAAGAGACCTTATAGGACAGAGTAGAACTGCCTCATAGGGTTACCAAGGAGTGGATGGTGGATTCGAACTGCCAACCTTTTGGTGAGCATCTGCAGCTCTTAACCACTGCGCCACCAAGGCTCTGTATCTAAAAATATAGCAAGCTACTATTTGGTGACTTTTAATGCCAAAATTCGGAAAGCGATTTATTTTCATAAACATTGTTTTAAAATTAACAGAGATATTAAAGTCTACAAGAACAGATTTCTATTAAGAATCATCCTATATGTTCTTCCACAAAAATGTCTGACTGAACATACTCAGGAAAAAAAAAAATCTTAAAAATCTGTAACATTAGAAAAATATTAGTATAATACAAAGGCAATTTTTCCCCCAGTTCTTTTCAAACCAAACAATGCCAAGGTTACTGAAAATTCAATTTTAATGCTAAACTCAAAATTTCATTGCTAGCTTAAAGTTACTGAAATCAAACCAATCAGAGAAAGCAGTTCCAAACAAAAATGCTTATGGGCTGAAGTAAGTTTTGTTTGTTTGCTTACAACAACTAATGATCTGATTTATAGTTCCTAGATTTTTAAGTGTGAAATCAATAGTGTATTGGAAAGAAAAGGCAACGTCAACAAATAAATACTTGTATTTTGAATTCTGGCTCTGCATCACATTAGTTTGTGTGATGTTCGACTTAACTATTTAAAAACTCTCGGAGCCTCATTTTCCATGTCTGCAAAATGCAAGTAATGCCTCACAATGTTGTGATGGTTAAATAATGGTTAAATAAGAACATATGTAGACAAACCAAGCAAAGTACCTGGTACATGGTAAGTATTCAACAAATAGCAGCTATTGTATCTGGTAACTTCAACTCTAAAACCCACCATGATTTCTCAGTTCAAACCTTTCTCTACTTAAAATTCAGGTTAAGTTCTCACTGCCAATTATTTTCCTACTCTAGGGAAAAACTGATGACATAGAAATCTCCAGTTCTGCAGGAAATAAACAGTAAAGTCATAAGTATATACGTAGTTTAGATCCTACTCTGAAATATGACTAGCATGCTTTATTTCGTTAATTATTAAACATTTTACATTAGTAATAATGTTAGCTTCTAAGGAGAAAAAACTTAGGAAGCTATAATTACTGAGGCTTAGGGCAGTTGAGCAATGTAATTTAACTTGTATCTTATCTGCCAGATCTCCAGTTTATAGAAGAACATAGCTATCATAGCATCCCCTGTGAACAGGAGTCAACTAAAAGTATCAACTCTGAAGTGGTGTGATCATTGCAGAAATTTCCCTTCACCCTTACTAATTCTAAAGAACCAACTGTAAAGCACATGAGGACTATCTTGAAGGACTTTCTATTTAAAAAAGTCATGAGTTAAAAAGTAGGAAGTCTTCTGCCAAGGTAGGATCAGAAGAATAAAATAGCACCTGACAACTATAAAACATTTCATAATATAGTTTCTAAGGAAACAAAAAGTCTACGTCAGATCCAGGAAACCATTAATATGCCCTGTCTTTGTCTTGGAGCCTCTAAAAGCTATATTTTAAGTGAAAATACATTTAGCACATTAGTACATAATGGAAATAACTGAAGGGAATTCAATAGGAACAAGTTTTATTAAGCATGACAACTAACTCAAGTGTCCCCAGAAACTTTTAATCATGGTCATGTTCATTCTCCTTTAATAAAGCACTGTCATTTTGTCGTTGTTGGGTGCCATTGAGTTGATTCAAACTCAGAGCAACCCCAACATGACAAAGTAGAATTGCCCCACAGGATTTTTCTTGTAATCTTTAAGAAAGCAGATCTCCAGGTCTGTCTCCCTGGGAGACTCTGGGTGGGTTTGAACCAACAGCCTTTAGGTTAGCAGCCAAGTGCTTAACCGTTTGTGTCACCAGGACTCCTTTTGAACAAAGCACTAGCAAATTAAATCATACTTTGTAAGATATACCAGCATACTGACTGCTATCGTTGGGTGCCACTGAGTTGATTTTCAACTCACAGTGACCCCAAGTGACAGAGTAGAACTTCCCCATAGGGTTTCCTAGGCTGTAAATCTTTACTGAAGCAGATTGCCATGTCATTCTCCCACAGGGCCACTGGGTGGATTCAAATCACCAACCTCTAGGTTAGCAGCTGAGCGCTTAAACATTTGTGTCACTAGGTCTCCTTAGCACACTGACTACTTACAATGAATTGGTTTTGTCATTAATAGCACTTACAACAACACAAAATACATCTCTGTCGGTGTAGCCTACAGACACAGAACAACAAATGGCTTTATCTGGCAAAGTATACTAAGAAGGATTTGCCATCAAATTTAAACTCAATCAGACAGTGCTACAGATTAATAAGCTATGTCTGCCACTGGTATAGAAGGGGGTATGGCATCATATGTGCCATAATAAAATTACTTCTTTTCTTAAAAAAGAATAGCGATAACTGACAAAGAGCATGCATACTCCAGTGGCTATTTTATGTAAGAAAAATCATTAAAGACCCTATATAAAAAATTACTTACTTTCTGAGCATGTAGTTTCACCATTAGTAACAACTTCAGACTCTAACTGCAGCCCATCAAGACAAATGGACAAGTCTCCTATTATCTCTGCTGGCTCTTTGTCACCTACAAGCTGCAAAGTCACAACCACTTCTTCAACTGGAAGAAAATAAAATTTTAGAAAAAAAGGTCTATGCTTTTTTCTTTAAGTCATCTTAACTGTTAAAAACCTAATACCACAAAAATGTACATGTATGTATATAAATTGTTTTAATATACTTCACCCAAGGTTTGAGGCCTTAACACCAAACCATTATATTCTACAGACAGAACAAAATTTGCTAATGTTTAATACCCACAATGTAAAATATTTAATATCTTAATCATTTTATTATATTCATTCCATCCTTGTAAGACTATAATATAAAATGAGCCAGGAAGACAATCAAGATTACTTAGCAGCACATGCCTGAATAAATTATACTGAGTGAAAACATAACACAGAAATGGATAAGATCTCCTAAGTCCTAAGAGAGAGAATTCTTAGATGTGTTAGACAGTCAAGGGGCAGAAAAATACCTATGTATTAAAATCATGGTATGTTAAGTAAAACAAGTAAGTTTTAAAATTACTATGCTATACATACACACACACATATATTTAAATAAAACCACAACCATCTAAAATGAGAAAATTTAAAAAGCAAGCACTTAAAAAGGAAATCTGTCAAAACATTAACGATTTTTGTCTCTGAAGTGAAATTACATTTTTTCCTTCATCTTTGCTCTGTATTTTTCCATAATTGAGTATTACTTTAATAAATATCTATTTAGTAGATAAATAATAATAAATACTTATTGAAATATTAGACCCAAAATGAGTGGCCAAATCAAAATTATTAAGAATGCTTCAAAATAGTTCAAGATTCTTCTCCCTGTTAATCCTATAATCAAGTAAATGTGAAAACAAACAGTAAACATGAGTCATTCTGCATGTCTGGCATACGAATTCCTTCCAGAAAAACAGTTGAGTGCAATTTCTATTATTTTTACATACATACGTTTCATATTGTTTGATTTTAACATTTCATAAATATCTAATGTAGCAGTTCCCAACAAAACATCAGATTTCAGTGTCTGGTGACTCCACACACGAAAATGTAATTTACTCATAGGGGTGACGATACTAAAAGTGAAAAAGGGAGAAAAACATCATTTTCAGTAAATATCACAATTAGATCCTAAATACATTACAATTAAGTTTTAATGTCTAAGATCTTCTCACCGCATACCTTAGAGCTTACTGTACAACCAATATTGGACTAAATTCTGTAATCTTATGGAAACCATATCTAAATTTAACATACCAGTACTTACGTGGTCATATTCACTTGTGGTTGAACTAATGGGACAACTTCATGCATGTATCATCAATACAATTAAAACTGCTTACTCTGGTACAAAATGTTGGAAAACTAGTTTTATTTTAGTGGTAAAAGGGAGTGGATTTACAAATTAAATGCTTATGTTATGTAAGGTACTGTACTAATCTTGAGGTTATTTCCTTTACATAGCAACCTTATGAGATGGGAATTATCACCTACATCTTCAGCTTTTTAAATGTAAAATCAATAATGTATTGGTTAAGCAAATTCTGATTCATAGATCAAAAAAAAAAAAAACACGCAAACCTGTTGCCATCGAGTCAATTCTGACTCATAGCAACTCTACCACGGGATAGAGTAGAACTGCCCCATAGGATTTCCAAGGAGCAGCTGGTGGATTTGAACTGTCAGTCTTTTGGATGGCAGCCAAACACTTCAGAACCTTTGACAGCAGAATCTCTTGATATTCACAAAGATTAAGTAAATTGCCCAATGTTACATGAGCAATAAATGGCAGAACTATAAACAAAGTCTTGTCATTAAAATTTGTATTAAAAAATTCCTCAGTCAGCCAACTCTTCAAAGATTAGACTGGACTATAGGATATAAAATGATACTCATGAAGAGTATGCTTCTTAGTTCAAGTACATACATGAGACTAAATGGGCAGCTCCTGTCCGCAGGTGAAATGAGAAGTCAGAGAGGGTCAGGAGCTGGCTGAATGGAGACGGGAAATCAGGGGTGGAAAGGAGGAGTGTGCTGTCTGTCACAGGATAGGGAGAGCAATTAAAGTCACATAACAATGTATGTATAAATTTTTGTATGGGAGAAAATTTAAAAAAAAGGAAATTTTTGTATGAGAGACTAACTTGAATAGTAAACTTTCACTTAAAGTACAACAATTTAAAAAAAAATTCTCAGTCAACTACATGATGAAGATTACTTAAGGTATACAGAGTTTCACACTGCTAAAAACAAAGTGTCCAGGACAATTTATCAAATAAACACAGACTCACTCATACCCTGCTAAATGCCAATAAAGAATCAAACTTTCAGAAGTTTGAATTTGCAATAAATACACAATTTTAGTCATCAATTAGAAAAATAGGATCACTATATAATTTACCATAGTTACAAGGTTAAATGCTATAAAGACAAACTCTAGAAATGTGTGAATCTCTCTATACCTCATTCTCACTAAAAGTGATCAAATTTGGGGGGACAAAGAAACACCTTCCTCCACAGGTAACTAAGCCTATTACCTCCACCATGTTCCCATCACCATTTTAACAGTCACAAGGAGTTTAAACAAAGTTTAAAATACTTTAAACTTAATGCTGTCTTTTCTTTAGTACAATGTATTCATTCTCATCTTTTCAAAATTCTCATATGCTACTTCAAAAGAGCACATAGTATATACTGTATTAAGAAAACATTTCTCATTTATCAATTGGAGAATCATAATGGGGACAAAATAAAGAGATGATAAATTTAATTTTACTTTTTTTTTAATATGGGAGAAGGTACAGAAAGTATGTCATCAAAGATATACGTTAGTATATTTTATCTAAATTACTTCAATTCAAATCTAGAGAAGCCGTGGAAAAGCCCACTACTCAACAATAGAAGCTGTGTTAAAATCGTAGGCCAATGTGCTACAACATAAAAATTCAGAAGAGCTTGAGCTGTGAGCTCCCCCAATATTCAGACTCAATAATAACACCACTACATGAGGCTATAAGGAGAGTTCAATGTCATTAACAGCTTAAGAGCCTGAAAGTTCACATCCAATATAGAAAATAGATCAGCACTCAGTCTGACATTTAGCTGAATCTCTCTAGCCATTATTAAGGCTATGACCTTTAAAAAATTCACTTTTTAAAAAAAATTTTTCACTCATATATTACTTAGAATCATAATCTCTGATGGGTCACTAACTAAAAACAGAAAGCCTAGGAAACATTAATGTTGAAATAAATACTGATGAGAAGCATCGAAATGATACTTCTGTAAATGGGTCTCAAGGTTATCTTCAGTGAATTCTTAAATTTCACTCATTTGCTGAAAATCATCATAAAGAGCCTAAAGATGCCCCTAGAACTTCAAAATCCATGTTAAAGAATATAATAAGTATATCCAATTTGTTCTATCATTTATTAGGAATAAATACTATCTATATCAGCAATTTATTACGTGAAGAGAAAAGTTTATAATTTCATACTTCTCATTTCACCATTTAGAAATAAAACATTTTTTTAGTCAACTGGTTTATTCCTGTAAGAGAAATAAATGCAAGAACTGCAAATATCAGGTAATGAAAGCAATTCGCCTATATATGCTGTTTTAACAACTAGTTACATTTTCATCTACATTTTAATACACATTTGGTCTTCAAACAACCAACATGCTAGGTTATTTTAAAATCTATTTATTGTTAAATCATGCTTTTTCTTCCATTTTAGTAAAAGAATTGAAATTAGCCTATAATTCCCTTCAATAAGTGTTCAGTATCTTAGATTATAATACTAACGTGTAGTTTTGTCAGTGTTAAAACTGAGCTATATTCTACTTCTAAGAATTCATCCTACAGATAAAAACACTAACATATAAAGACATATGCACATGGATGCATATGGCAACAACGTCTAATAACACAACACTAGAAACCAACTAATAAATCAACAGAGAACTATTACAACAAATTATAGTCCACCGAGATGAAGGAATATTATGTAGCTATACAGGTGACGTTAGACCTATATGTACTCAGCTAGAAAGATGCTCATGATACACGTTAAGCACAAAAATAAAGTTGTAGAATAAAATGTATAACTTTTTATTTAAAAAGAAAAAATCCTTGTGTAAATATGTACACGCATCATAATTAAAAAACAAAAGTACTAATTTTAAACATTAAGTTAAAAAATAAAGTGAGCTACTCAAAGCCCTAAAATTCAATCCCAAGTCAAGAAAAGGGCTGCTAAGAATCTCTCTGGACCTGTAACCATGGGCTCTCCCAGCTGTTGTTCAGTAGCATTAGTGATACCATCACCTCCTAAACTGGAGGAGGTAAAGAAAGGGAGTGCCTGGAAAAACAGAGAGGGTAATATCTAAAAAGAAACAAAAAGGATGATAAGGCAAAAGGGGTCTATGAACAGGGAAAAAAGAAAAAAAAAAATGAGAGAAAAGGGGACCAAAGAAAAAAAATTTTTAAATGCATTTCTGGTGATTTACTAAACAAAACATAATGTGGAAAATACATTCAACCTACACTGTAAGGGGCTGCTTCCATTTGGGACTGTTCGTATTGTTGCATTTTTCTGTCTTCTTTGACTGTCCATCAACTGTGACTTCCACGTAAGGACTTGGTCCAAACCAATTCTTTTTTTCTTTGAGTTTCGCTGAGATGACTATTTAAAAGAAAAGGGAAAACATTTCAATAGTTGGGATTTTAGTTCACCCTTCAAATCAATTTAATTTCATAAAGGTTAAACAGAATATTATTCTTTTTGCTCAGAGAAGTTCTGCTCTAAAATATTTACTAATTTTATTAACTCATGACCCTTGTATTTTCTCTCATCCTAGTGAATATGACTTCCCCACAGCATCCACCTAAACTCCCATCAGTAGATCCACACTGCAAGTATCAACAGTCCCAGATCTCTATTTTAATTTGTCTATTAAAAAGTACATCAACAGATCCCCAGGAGCCAACATGGTGCTATAGACAGAAGCACCATACCTCCACAGCAAAGACCCAAAAAACTAAGTAAAACAGAGACAAATGTCAGTCCTGGAACCCTAAGCGTCACACGAGGATAAAAAACTCAAACAAGCACCGAATAGAATAAGAAACTGCTGGAGAACAGAGAGCGAGGAGAGTTAGAGGGGAGGTCCCCTATCAGCTAACGCAGCACAGATCCACTATCTTGGAGTCCTGTCAGAGATCGATGGACAGGGAGTAAGGGAAAGCAGATTCACAGAGCTCCCAGTAGGAGACAGAGCACCTGGTAACCAACAAGACACACTTTCCCACCCTCCACCCTGACTTCCCCTGCTTGACCTTCGCCACTTCCTGATCCACGGCTTCCTGGCAGGTCAATTCTTGGCTTACCGGAGAGCAGATTTGCAGCCTCCTCGTGGGCCAATTCCTGGCTTCCTGGCAGGCAGACTCCCAGCAGGCCGACTGACTACCCCTCATCGGGCCGATTCCTGGCTTGCTGATTCGCTGCTTCCCGGTGGGCCAATCTGCAGCTTCCTAGTGGGCCACGACCATGGCAGAGGCAGCACTGATTGTGTTCCACGCAGATTCACCCCGCCCACACTGGCCAGCTTTCTTTGTTGCTGGTGTTGCTTTTTTTGATCTCTTTGGTTTCTTCCCTGCTTCTCACCTCCTCCCCCTCCTTTCTCTGGAACACCTGACTCCGTGTGCCACCTTTGTTTCTTCCTGACAGGCTGTGAAGCGCCACTCAGCAGCTGGGGAACTGCTTCACCAATCCGCAAAGCCACACTGGTAGGATCCCTGGGGGCTTTCTGTTTGTTTGCTTGCTTTCTCTTTCTTTTTTCCTTTTTATTTTTCTTCACTTCTCAGTTTCTCGTCTCTTTCTACTTACCTTCTTTTCCTGTCTCCTAAATATCCAGTGCTGTTTATTACCTCCACCCCTTCTAGCCAGGCTGTACTGCTCAGCTTGGGAACCACTTCCCAGGTAAGCACAGCCACACTGGTGGGATCCCTGGGGGCATTTTTTATTTTTATATTTATTGCATTTTATTTTTCTTCATTTCTCAGTTTCTTGTTGTTCCACTCCAATGGCAAGATCCCTCAGAACTTTTTCTTTATGTTTGCTCCTATTTTTCTCTCCTCTCTCTCTTCTTTTCCATACCCAATCCAGCTCCACACATCATAACCTCTCCTTTCCCCTCCCTCCTGCCTATCTGCACTGTGTGCTGAACAGTACACTCCCGAGCAGCACAAGCATCATCTACTAGAACTCGCCCTGCACTGACCACCAGCCGTCCTTGTCGGCCCAAATACATGCTACAAACAACCCATTCCAGCCACATCCCTTCATCTGGACCTGCCCTGCTGCACCACAGCTGAGCAACTGGCCCTGCCCATTGGACAATGAGGTGAAAAATATCGTGTCCACAGATAAGAAAACAACAAAGAATCCACAGCCCACATGCTCAGACATAACCAAATAAAACAAAACAGCAGGATGAAACAAATGAATCTACAATCAATAAATGAAGACAATAACTGCTGAACGTCGCGAAGAGAGCAGACAATATCAAAACATGTTTAAAAACATAGGACAGGATGGTTCCGGTGAGCGTTAAAAATAAAACACCAGATGACTTTCTACTAGAAGAAAAGGCAGTAGAACTACCTGATAGGGAAGGCAAATCTCTAATATTCAGAGCTATTCAACAGTTGAAGCAAAGACCAGCCAAAAATGAGGAAAAAATAGACAAATTTATGGGAAAGTCAGACAAATATATGGAAAATACAGACAAAAAAATGGAAGAATTCAATAAAATAATACAAGAACAAAATGCTACAATAAATTCACAACTAGAAATCACATAAAAGCAACAATGAGAAATACAAAAGATAAACAACATTTCAGAAATGGACAGTGTCATAGAAGGGCTGAGAAACAGGTTTGAAACAATGAAAGACAGGATCAGTGAAACTGAATACAAACACTTGGATACAACTTTGTTTGACAAAAAATCAGAAAAAAGAACAAGTAAAAATGAAAAAACCTTGAGAATTATGTGGGTTACAATCAAAAGCAAAAATCTACAACTGATCAGAGTTCCAGAACAGCAGGAGAAAACAGAAAACACAGACAGGATCACTGAGGAATTGCTGACAGAAAACTTCCCCAATATCATGAAAGATGAAAAGCTGACTATCCAAGAAGCTCAAAGAATTCATATAGGATAGACCCTAAAAGAAAATCACCAAGGCATATCATAATCACACTCGCTAAAACCAAAGACAAAGAAAGAATCCTGAGAGCAGCTCGAGAAAAATGAAAAGTCACATACAGAGGGGAAACAATAAGACTAACCTCTCATTACTCAGAAGAAACCATGCAGGCAAAAAGGCAATGGGATGACATATATAAAACCTTGAAAGAAAAAACTGCCAACCAAGAATAGTATATCCTGTAAAATTCTCGTTCAAATATGATGGTGAAATTAGGGCATTTCCAGATAAATAGAAATTAAGGGAATATGTAAAAACCAAACCAAACCAAACATACAAGAATTATTAAAGGGAGTCCTCTGGTTTGAGAACAAACATCAGATGACAGCCTGAATCTAGCACCAAAGATAGCACCAGCCAGATACCAACCTAGGAAATGAACTCTCAAGGACTACTCAAAATCAACAGATTTATAACAGGGAATCAGAAAGGTTAATCTGCAAAGGACAACAACATCAGAACAATAAAAGAGGGAATAAACAGTGTATGTATAGCACTTTCTAATGGAGAGGAAGGCAAGACAATACCAATTAATAATAGACTGGTTCAAACTTAGGAAGATACGGGTAAATTTCAAGAAAACCACAAAGAAAGTTAACAACCCTACTCATAAAAATAAAGAAGAAACACAAAGTGTCAGTAAAAATAAAATCTTCCCAAAAAATCTACTAACAAAAGGAATTCTGCACAGAAGAGTAAGAACAACAAAGAAATTGTCAGCACCAATAAGAAAAGCACTACAAGATGACAACAATAAATTCACACCTATCACTAATTACACTGAACATAAATGACCTAAATGCACCCATAAAGAGACAGAGAGTGGGAGAATGGCTTAAAAAACATGATCCATCAATATGCTGTCTACAAGACACACACCTTAGAAATAAAGATATAAATTTATTAAAAATCAAAAGATGGAAAAAATATATATCAAGCAAATAGCCATCAAAAAAGAGCAGGAGTGGCAAAATTAATCTCAGATAAAACAGACTTTAAAACAAAATCCACCATAAAAGACAAAGAAGGGCACATATCATGATTAAAGGGACAATCCAGCAAGAAGATATAACCATAATAAATATCTATGCAACCAATGACAGGGCTCCAAAATACATAAAACGAACTTTAACAGCACTGAAAAGACAAATTGACAGTTCCAGTATAATAGTAGGAGACTTCAACACACCAATCTTGGTAAAAGACAGAACATCTAGAAACTCAACAAAGATACAGAAGATCTAAAGGCCACAATCAGCCAACTTGAACTCACAGACATATAGAACACTCCACCCAACAGCTGAAAAGTACACATTCTTTTCCAACCCACATGGAACATTCCCCAGAATAAACCATATATTAGGCCACAAAGCAACCCTCAACAAAATCCAAAACACTGAGATAATACAAAGTATCTTCTCGGATCCCAAGACCACCAAGGTAGAAATTAACAACAGGAAGAGCATGGAAAAACAATCAATTACATGAAAACTAAGTAACACCCTGCTTAAAAACCACTGGGTAACAGTAGAAATCAAAGATGGGATCAAAATATTCCTAGAATCAAATAAGAATGAAAACACATACCAAAACCTTTGGGATACAGCAAAGGCAGTGCTCAGAGGTCAATTTACAGCAATAGATGCACACATCAAAAAGAAGGGACAAAATCAAAACATTAGCTACCCAACTCAAACAAATAGAAAGAGAACAGTAAAAGAAACCTACAGCCACCAGAAGAAAGGAAATAATAAAGATCAAAGCAAAAATAAATGAAACAGAAAATAGAAAAACAAACGAAAGAATCAACAAAATTGACAAACCACTAGCCAAACTGACAAAAGAAAAACAGGAGAGGATGCAAATAAGCCAAATAAGAAATGAAATGGGGGACATTACAATAGATTCAACTGAAATAAAAAGGATCATAACAGAGTATTATGAAAAACTATACTCCCACAAATTTGAAAACCAAGAGGAAATGGATAAATTTCTAGAAACACACTGCCTACCCAAATTAAAACAAACTGAAGTTGAAAACCTGAACAGACCCATAACAAGAGAAGAGACTGAAAAGGTAATAAAAAAGCTCCCAAGAAAAAAAAGCCCTGGCCCAGCTGGCTTCACTGGAGAATTCTATCAAACATTCAGAGAAGCACTTACACCAGTACTACTCAAATTATTTCAGAACATAAAAAAGGAAGGGATACTTCCAAATTCATTTTATAAAGCCAGCATAACCCTGATACCAAAACCAGGCAAAGATGCCACAAAAAAAGAAAATTACAGACCAATACCTCTCATGAATATAGATGTAAAAAATCTCAACAAAATTCTAGCCAACAGAATTCAGCATCATATTAAACAAATAATACACGATGACCAAGTGGGATTCATACCAGGTATGCAAGGATGGTTCAACATATGAAAATCAATCAACATAATTTACCACATAAACAAAAGAATCATATGATCATCTCAACTGACACAGAAAAGGCATCTGACAAAAGTCGAACACCTATTCCTGACAAAAATTCTCAATAAAATATGTACATAAGGGAAATTCCCCAACATAATAAAGGGCATCTATACAAAATCAACTGCTAACATCATTCTAAATGGAGAGAAGCTGAAAACATTCTCCTCAAGAACAGGAACAAGACAAGGATGTCCTTTATCACTACTCCTATTTAACACTGTGCTGGAAGTCCTAGCTAGAGCAGTAAGGCAAGAAAAAAGAAATAAAGCGCATCCAAATTGGTAATGAAGAAGCAAACTGTCCCTATTTGCAGACTATGTGACAGTAGATATAGAAAACCCAAAAGACCCCATGAGAAAACTACTGGAACTAATAGATTCAGCAGAGTAGCAGGATACAAGATAAACATACAAAATCAGTTGGATTCCTATACACCAACAGAGAATGACAAAAAGAAAATCAGGAAAACAACACCATTTATATCATCCCCTGAACAAATAAAATACTTAGGAATAAATCTAACCAGGGATGTAAAAGACCTCTACAAAGAAAACTACAAGACACTACTGTCAAGAAACCAAAAGAGATCTATATAAATGGAAAAACATACCAAGCTCATGGACAGGTAGACTCAACACTGTGAAAATGACAATTCTACTCAAAGCAATCTGCATATACAATGCAATCCGATCCACATACCAACAACATTCTTTAAAGAAATGGAAAAAACAGTCATTAACTTTATATGGAAAGGGAAGAGGCCCTGGATAAGTAAAGCATTACTGAAGAAGAATAAAGTAGGAGGACTCGCACTACCTGACCTCAGAACCTACTACACACTACGGTAGTCAAAACAGCCCAGTACTGGTACAACAGCAGATACCAATGGAACAGAATCAAGAACCCAGATGTAAATTCATCCACCTATGGTTACCTGATATTTGACAAAGGCCCAAAGTCCATCAAATGGGGAAAAGATAGTCTTTTTAACAAATGGTGCTGGCAGAATTGGATGTCCATCTGCAAAAAAATGAAATAGGACCCATACTTCACACCATACAAAAAAACTAATTCAAAACAGATCAAAGACCTAAATATAAAGTCAAAAACTATAAAGATGATAGAAGAAAAAATAGTATCAATGCTAGAGACGCTCATACATGGCATTAACAGGATACACACCATAACTAACAACACACAAACTCCAGAAGATAAGCTACATAACTGGGATCTTCTAAAAATTAAACACTTATGCTCATCAAAAGGCTTCACTAAAAGAGTAAAAAAAGAACCAACAAACCAGGAAAAAAATTTTGGCTATGACAAATCCGACAAAGGTCTAATCTCTAAAATCTACAGGAAAATCCAACACCTCTACAACACGAAGACAAATAATCCAATTAAAAAATGGGCAAAGGAAATGAACAGACACTTCACCAAAGAAGACATTCAAGCAGACAATAGACACATGAGAAAATGCTCGCAATCACTAGCCATTAGAGAAACGCAAATCAAAACCACAATGAGATACCATCTTACCCCAGCATTACTGGCACAAATCAAAAAACACAGAAAATAATAAATGTTGGACAGGCTGCGGGGAGATTGGAACTCTTATGCACTGCTGGTGGGAATGCAAAATGGTACAACCATTTTGGAAAACAATATGGCGCTTCCTTAGAAAACAAGAAATAGAAATACCATATGATCCAGCAATCCCACTCCTAGGAACATATCCTAGAGAAATAAGAGCTGTCACACGAATATACATACACAAACCCATGTTCATGGCAGCATTGTTCACAATAGCAAAAAGATGGAAACAACGTAGATGCCCATCAAGAGACTGATGGATAAACAAACTATGGTACATGCACACAATGAAATACCACCAATGATAAAAAACAATGAATCTGCAAAGCACCTCACAACATGGATGAATCCGGAGGGCATTATGCTGAGTGAAATAAATCAATCACAAAAGGACAAATATTGTATGAGACCACTGCTATAAAAACTCATGAAAAGGTTTACACAAAAAGAAACAATCTTTGATGGTTACGAGGGAGGGGAGAGGTGTGAGGGAAAAACACTAAATAGACAACAGATAAGTGGTAACTTTGGTGAAGGGTAAGACAGTACACAATACTGGGGAAGCCCACACAACTTGTTCAAGGTAAGGTCATGGAAGCTCCATGGACAAATCCAAACTCCCTGAGGGACTGAATTACTGGGCTGAGAGCTGCGGGGACCATGATCTCAGGAAACATCTAGCTCAACTGGCATAATACAGTTTATAACGAAAATGTTCTACATCCTACTTTGGTGAGTACTGTCTGGGGTCTTAAAAGCTTGTGAGTGGCTATCTAAGATACTCCACTGGTCTGACCCCTTCAGGAGCAAGGGAAAATGAAGAAAACTAAAGACACAAGGGAAAGATTAGTCCAGAGGACTAACAGAACACAACTATCATGGCCTCCACCAGACTGAGTCCAGTAAACTAAATGGTTCCCAGCTACCACTACTGACTACTCTGATAGGGATCACAATAGAGGGTCTGGACAGAGTTGGAGAAAAATGCAGAACAAAATTCTAACTCAAAAAAAGACCAGACTTACTAGCCTGACAGAGACTGGAAAACCCTGAGAGTATGGCCCCCAGACACCCTTTTAGCTCAATAATGAAGTCACTCCAGAGGTGCACCTTTTAGCCAAAGATTAGATAGACTCATAAGACAAAACAAGACTAAAGGGGCATGCCAGCCCAGGGGCAAGGATTAGGAGGCAGGAGGGGACAAGAAAGCCGGTAACAGGGAACCCAAGGTCAAGAAGGGAGAGTACTGACATGTCATGGGGCTGTTAATCAACACCATAAAACAATATATGTACTAACTGCTTAATGAGAAGCTAGTTCTGTAAACCTTCATCTAAAGTAAAATTTTAAAAAAGGAAGATAAAAAAAATTACTTCAACAAATTCATGGAACAAATACTTGAATGCCTACTATGTGCAGATACTGCTCTAAACTCTGTGCACAGAACAGGTTACAGTATAGACCCTAGCTCCCAAGATTATATTCTAGTTAAGGGGAAAGTCCTTGTGAAGAAAAACAAGCTGGTGTGACAAAATATGACTTGGTGATAAGGGAAGGCCTCTGAGGAAGTGACTTTTAAGTGACCATCTAAATGAAAAGAAGGGACATCCATGTGAAAACTGGGGATGGGGAGAGGGGGGCATTCCACACAGAGGTGAAGGAACTTGGCATATATGAGGTACAGTACAGCAAGTACAGAGAAAAGTAGTAAATGAAGTCAGATCACATTTAGCTTTTTAAGCCAAGATAAAGAATCTGAATTTTATTTTAAGTGTGATGGAAAGCTACTGGAGGAAGAGAGTTACAAACTAAGAATTTTTTTTTTTTTTTTTTTTACTATCTCACACGTTCTTGTTAGTTGTCGAGTTGGCTCCAACTCGGCTCCAACTCATGTTGATCCCACATACAATACAGCAAAATGTTGCCTAGTCCTTCATGTTTGTTAGTATGCTTGAGTCCACTGTTGAAGCCACTGTATATTTTGAATGCCTTCCGAACTAGGCAGTTCATCTTCCAGCACTATACTGGACAATATTCTGCTGTGATCCATAGGGTTTTCATTGAGTCAGTCACTTTTGCCCTAAAGCAGCCTTGTCAATACCCCTTGGAGGGTGCAACAAGTAGAGTAGAATCTAGCAGAGTACCCCATGGTTCCCACAGGTGGCAACTCATTGCTCCTCCATAAATAATCATATCCAAGGAAATATTCTACCACTTGGGTATCTACTTCAGCAGAAAAGTTCAGAGAATTCCAGTACCTGTATCAAGGTTAAGGGCCCTTAAAGTGACTAGATAGTTTGTCTTCCAGCTACCCACGAAGCTTGATGGTCCAAAGTACAGACAGTCTGGGAGCCTCGGCATCCTAGCAGACACAGTTCAGGTGATGGCCTTTAATCTCTGACTTCACATATATCAACCTTCTCTCTTTTTGCAGTTTATGTACCTTTTTGGTGGCATTCAAACCAGCTGCAAGGCAAATGTTCTAACAATACCAGCAGTCCTCGGGTTGCGAACTAGATTCGTTCCTATCTGTGTCTTTAAGTTGAATTTGTAGCTAAGTCGGAAAAGGTGCATACTGTTCTTACTTAGCCTTACTTTATTGCAAGCAAAAGCTCGAAGCTTTTTCAATGATTTAAAAGCTGCCCTTGCAAATCAACGTGATTGTGATGAACTTGTTGCAGTATAGGTTGGTTCAACTGTTTCAAAGCGAGGGCAAATTTATGTAATATTAAAGGGCAAGCATGAGCTGTCCATAAATCAGACTTTTGTAACCTGGCGACTGTCTGTACATGCATATTCTAGAAATCAGAACTTCACCATAATTTTGGAATACTTAGTATGAAAAAGCTGAATAGGATTTGAAATCAATATGCATTATCCAACGGGAAAAAAAAATCTGTCAAAGGCAGAAAAAGAGTTGCAAGAGATAAAGTTAGAGAAATAGGCAATGAGTCACTGAAAGATTTTAAGCAAAAGGGTGATATTCAACAAATTTACTGGGTGTCTATTACATATATCAGGTACTGTTTGGGGCACTACAGATACAGCTATGGTCAAATCTGCACTTAAAGATCATTCTACGGCTATGGGAAGAATAAAATGAAAGGGGAACAAAAATAGGGGTTAATAGGCTATTAAAGTCATCCAGTCAAGAGACGACAGTGGTTTGGATGTGGATGCTGAAGATGGATATGGAGAGAAATCAGTATTTTAGGAGAACCAACAGGATCAGATTGTATGAAGTTGAGGGAAAGAAGCAGCAAGAATAACTGCCAGGTTACTGGCATAAATAACTGGATGGAAGATAGTGTCATTTAATAAGATGGAAAAGATTTGAGAAAGAACAAGTTTGAGGAGGGTAGCATAGGCACAAAAATCAAAAGTTCTAACTGAATGTATAAAATTTGAGATGCTTGTGAGGCATCTAACTGGAAACACAAAGTAGGAAGTCTTTTTCAGAATAGAAAATATTCAAGTGGGAACCAGGCCTATCTCTGATAAAAAGAAAATCTCAGTGAAATTTTAAAACGTGCTCAATGGTCACACTGTAAAGCCTGGACAGGAGAAATTATTTAAAGTGTTCAAATCTCAAAGTTTAGACTGCATAAAACCTTTGTTACAGTTCTAATATTATGCATATTATAAAATAAAACAATGTACTATTTCCTGAAATTTAAATTCCTGTAGTAAATTAAAAGGAATAAAAGAATTGTAATTATAAACTGGAAGAAAAGAAACCAGAAAAATCTCAGTATCATCTGTCACCTGGGTGGGCTACTGCAGGAAGCCTGTAATAGTTGTGTTTTTTCTCTTCTCCAATCCAACACTCACAGCTCCAAGAATTACCTTCCTAAAGCAGATGTGATCATGTCATTCCTTCAATGATTCTCTATTGTCTACAATACAAAGTTTAAACTCTTATGGGGCATCTTACATCATTTCCTATGTAACCATAACTTTTCAGTCTCCTCCTACGCCCAATCTCACCCAGCTCCCTGGTATTCCAACCACCCTTAGGTGTTTGCTGTCCCTCACAGGTGCTATCCACTTTTATGTTTCTACACATTCTGCTCCCTCCACTTAAAATGTTCCTGCTTTCTTTTCAACTCAATAAAATATTATATTTCTGACTTGAAAGAAAAATGCCTCATCTTTATTGAATGCTTCTTTAACTCCAAGAAAGTTCAATTGCTCCTGTCTCTATGCTTGTTACAGCATTTCATTCTGTCTTGTCATTAGTTTTTACTTAACTAACCCTCTAATCTCCTTCATGGCAAGATGCAGTCAGTCCTTATAACTCCTATAGTACTTAGTGATTTAAACCTGAGAGACAGTCACTATGTTTGCTGAACCAAATGATAAGTGATGGTAGAAAACAAGTTTCCTTGCTTTACAGTCACATATATACATGTAAAGTATATATGTTGTTTATTGTCTACTGCATGCACTACCATTGTATAAACGAATGTTATTCTGATCCTTCTGTTCTGAAGGTCAGTGCTTTGATCTGATTTTGGTTCTTCAGCCTACTTCTCGGATACAAAAAAAACCTGACAATTTAAATATAGAGAGTGTAAAAGTGGATCTTTAGCTTATTCAACCTATTTTGGAGACCAGGAGGTTATAGTGAACATGGTACAACAAGTAAGGGGGCTGAGACTGGGTAAATCAGCAATGATGAGCTAGATAAGAGATAAGGGAGCCCTGGTGGCATAGTGGTTAACTCAGCTGCTAACCAAAAGGCAGGCAGTTCAAATCTACTAGTCACCCCCTAGAAACTGTACGGGGAGGTTCTACTCTGTCCTATAGGGACACTATGAGTTAGAACCGACTCGGAGGGCACCTAACAACAACAGATAAGAGATAAAACCAGTTGGGCAAGTGCTGCCTCCATGGTCAGAAGTCACGATAGGTCACATGAGGCCTCTGTGGCAGAACTATGCCCTAAGTGGGCTGAACTGGATATGAACTTTTTACTTTAAATTGTAAGTATGAAAGGCCTTCCTGATTCCTGAGCAATGAAAGCTAAATATATGTGTTCTCGCGAAAAAGAGGAAGACCCTCAACGAGACGGATTGACAACAATGGCTGTAACAATGGACTCAAGCAAACAACAATCATGAAGATGGCGTAGGACCGGGCTGTGCTTTGTTCTATTGTACACAGGGTCATCACTATGAGTCGGAACCGACTGGATGGCACCTAACAAACAAACAAGTCAATTTAGGGAGATGCAGTAATATTTAATTCCAATTAGTAATAACTTTCAAATCAAAATGATGCTGCTTCTTCAAATGAGTCTGGAGATTAAAGGCTAAGAATGTAATAATCCAGCAAAAACAAAAGTTCTTATTTTGCCCAGATAGTATAATGCTAGCATAGAGCAAGCATAAAATAAAAACCACAGGTGAATTCAGAATAATAGCTAAGGTTATATATAGAATATAATTATATGGAAAATGGCTAAAGATAGGGAAGAATATCAGAAAACAGACTTATGTCCAACCAAAGGTACACTGGCCAAGGGATCCAGGAAACAGAAGCATAAGAACCAGCAACTTCTGCTAATGAACAGGGATGTGAAGGGGAAAGGAGAAAGAGGTAAAGGAAATTATGAATGCGTTATCCAGCAGTCTATTGATAACAATGTCAACACTTTCATTTCTGGTCATAAATTAAATTTTTATAATAAACATCAATGATCTTTCACAAAATAGTACTATTCTTGCCATTCATTTTGGTCCTTTTTAAAACATAAGAAAAATGGAATGATCATGTTAAGAAAGAAGACAGTGTAAAACAACCAACCAAGCTTATAAAAGATTTAAGCTTAGATAGCTGTTAAGATATGAAGTTAGGTATGAATAATCCTAGAGGGAGAAAGAAACAAAAAGAATTAGGAAAAAGAGAATAATACCACTCTATACTTAAGAGTGTTTTGGAGCTTTTCAGCTCATTATATACACTGTCTCCTGACAACAGTGTGACAAGGATATTAACATACCCAGCTCACCTATAAGGAAACTGAGGTTCAAAGACATTAGTGACCGTAACACCCAAGGTAATGCAGCCATTAAACGTCAGAATCAGGACTAAAGTCTAGGTATGTTAACTCTCCAGAAGATGTGGGTCATTAGTCTATACAGGTTTTTCTATTAAAACTAGGAGGAACTGCATGACCTCTCCAAGGGCAACTGTAAAAGCTAAATTTAACAGCATACTATAAGCATTAGTTAGTCAAAATATTTGCGAGTAATAATTTATGATTTCCTGCTAAAAATTTTTGCATCTATTTGATAAATTACACTGGAAAATTATACTGCCCGACACTGGGATGGATACAGGTACTTTCAGATACTCAAGAAAAATGATAACATATTTTAATGCCAACAGGAGTTCTCAAAGGGGCTACTTCAATAAATTACCTTAATCTGCGTGAAAGATCAACACAGAAAATAATCTCTCTTAGTTAACTCAAATTTGAGCAAGCTAAATGCTATTTGTTATTTCCATAAATTAGATTCCTATCATAGAGAGTAAATATTACTGGTGTACTGGTAATAGTTCTAAAAAGGAGAAGTAAGGCTGCCTTTCCTGTGATACTCTTACAAAGAATTCAGTGAAATTAAAATTTACTGCCAAGTTCTCTAAACAATAGCACTATGAATTATTTTTTTAAACTCCTATTTTGTTACAATTGAAAATAAAATTTCCACCTACCCTCACTTAATCTGGTAAGGGAGACCATTTAGCAAATACATACTATAAACAAATAATTAACATAAGTATATGTATATATATATACAGACAGAGAGAGAGAGAAGAAAATAATCTTGAGCAGAGCCACAAGAGTAGGATTTTCTATTTAACTTCCGACCCTAAATTCTTCTTCTATTTAATCTTTCACACCAACTTTCTAAAATACAATCTGACCGCTATCTGATTCCACCCTATCTTCCTCAGCAGTATTTTTTTCTCCGTTTTTTTCTTTTTTTCTGACACACCTGAAGGAGATGACCCACTCTCATTAATTTCCATGGTTCCCCCAACTGCAGCAGTGGGTTTTTGGGAAACTAAGGGAAATCCTGTTCATTTCACTCCTTCATGCATCTTGCTTAGGTTCTTTCCTGAAAGGATCCTTTTCTACTCTCTGCCATTTAAATAGTAGCAATCCTTTAAGAACCACCTCCTTTCCCAGCAAGTCTAATCAAATATTGGTATCTCTTTCCTGTCCACAGTGACTATGTCTTCTTGTCATTACTATACACCTTGGTAATTATTTTTAAACCTGTATATTTCTGCCTTCCTTGATTTCTAAAAAGGTGTTGAGGCACTTACAATAAAAAATAAAATACTATAACTGATTCATTACACAAAAGAAAAAATTCAATGTCGTTAAGGTGATTTGTGCAAAAAACTGTTTTGAGGTTTCTAGCATCAAAAGTAAAGAAGTAAACAACAACTTATGAAGGACACTTCATTCTGTTCAACTTGGGACTTAACTGTATACTACCCTGTGCTCTCCATTTGTTTCATATCTAATGATATATTTGCTGAAATGTAACTTTTTACCCTTAATTTATATATATGTTTTCATTAAATCGCTTTTGCCCTATACTTGTGCATTCTTAGAATTTTTAGACTCGACTATAAACTCTGAAGTGGCTAGGGATTATGTCTTCTTAATGTACACTCAGGTATTTGTTAAATTTTATTTTTTACTGTAATAATGATGGCAAATAAATAAGATAGCTATTTATGAAAAAAAAATCTAAAGGAATGTAAAACCAGATTATTAACAACAGTTCATCTCTGATAGTATTATTTTATTGATTTTTTAAAAATAAAAAGCATGTGTAGTACTTAGATCATCTAAAAACTAAAAGAATGTTTTAAAAAGATTGTTTCAATCACATGCGTTAAACATTCAGCTTAAAAAAATAAACACATAAATAAATAAATTCCTAAGGAGCATGGCCCAAATGAAATCAGTTACTCAGTCTAGTTTGAATGGAAAAATGAGGTTGTGGTGGAGAAAAATTAAGACTCTGGCTTTAGCAAAGAAACACTAACATCTTTCACTGAGAACCAGACATTGCTTAAAAAAAAAAAAAAAAAAAAAGAGTTAAAGTCAATAGGCGCTCCCAAAGGAGCTACCTCAATAAGTTACCAGAAGTAAATTCTAGAATGCTATCACCTTAAAAAAGTGTCACAGGTAGTCCCTGACTTACAACAGGATTCCGTTCAGATGACACTGTCTTAAGTCAGTTCTGGCATTAAGTCGAATACTTTTTTTTCCCCCCAGTTTTCATTATTACTGCTTTTTATTATCAGTGTCTTTATAAATCCAATCTTTGTCTTTGGGGGCTGAAAATATTATATACAAACTTACAGATATATTTTAATACATACATACATACAAAAATACATCATAAAAATTTACTCTAACGAAGAAGAGTTGGAAAACACTGGCATTTTGTCATTTGTGGCAATAACTCCACTTGTGGAAGGTTCTGGGTCATCTGGATTATCCCTGGGAATGAGGATGGCACTTCTAGTCAGAAAATTAGTGAGAGCTATCCGTATGGTCCTTTTCTTCATTTATTTCGTGGTAACATCTCAGTGCTTCCCAAATCGGCCTACTGACTTTAGCAAAGCCATCAGTGTTTGCGGCCCATGTTTTCAAACAACTGAAGCTCCTGATTTAGTTTAGAAAAAAACTCTCAGCTAATCCTCTCACTATAAAATTTTTTGACAACTTCTCTCCTTCCTCATTATTTCTTTCATCATTTCTTTCCTCTTCAAAATCCATTAAGTACTGATTTGTCAATTCCCCTTCATGATCTATGAGCTGTTCCACATTGGCGATGTCAAGTTCTAAATTCAGTGTTCTTGGCATATGGATAATTTTTCCACCAATCTCTTCCATCATATTTTCATGATCAAATGTTTGAAGCATGTTCACATAACTTAGCAATTTTTTCCATATCCCCGGCATGCATTTTCCCATAACTTCCCAGGAAGTTGTACTAACGATAAAACACACAATAAATAAACCAACCCAGACAATCGTGAGTGCAGTTCCTCGTAACTCAAACACATTGTAAGTCAGGGACTACCTGTACTTTTATGTAACTTAACCACTTTTAGGTTTTGAAGGGATAATAATTAAAAGATATGGTTCCTGGCTTAATAAACTCATAATCCAGTTGAGAATATAAGCCAGGTATAAAAATCAGTTGCCATAAATTCCCACTCATGATGATTCCATGTGTGCTCCACAAGGTTGTCAACCGCTGATTTTTTGAAGTAGATCACCAGGCATTTCTTCCAAGGTGCCTCTGGGTGGACCTGAATTTCCAACCTTCGGTTAGTAGCTGAACGTGTTAACTCTTTGCACCACCCAGGAACTCGAGGCCAGGTATACCAAAACAAAACCAAACCTACCGCCGTCGAGTCGATTCCAAACCACAGTGACCCTACATGACAGAGTAGAACTGCCCCATAGGGTTTCCAAGGAGCGGCTGGTGGATTCGAACTGCCGACCTTTTGGTTAGCAGCCATATCACTTAACCACTGCACCACCAGGGTTTCCGAAGCCAGGTATAGCAGAAACTAAAATATCACACCAAAAACCAAAAAACCAAACTCGCTGCCGTCAAGTCAATTCCGAATCATTGTGACCCTACAGGACAGAACAGAACTGCCCCATAAGGTTTCCAAAGAGCAGCTGGTGGATTTGAACTGCCGACCTTTTGGTTAGCAGCCATAACGCTTAACCACTGTGCCAGATTAACAGTTTAACTGTTGATCTATAAATGCTACTTAATTCCAGGAGGAAGACAGGGGTTTTGCTATTTGATAAGAGACAACGAAGTATCAAGCATGTCTGAAGAAAATCCACTGACTCTCCTGGCCAATGCAAATGTTCATGTTTTATAAAGACCTAGACAGAGATTATATGGAGCTAGACTGTAAAAGTCTTAGCCCAGACTAAAGAAATTCTATACCATAAGCAAAGAGAAGCACTGAAGGTTTTTGAGCAGAAATACAACATACAGTAGCATATTAGGAACATTAATCTGGAAGCAATATACAGCACATTAGAGGAAGAAGCAAGTAAAGAGAGACAGGTTAAGAAACAATAGCAGGCAAAAGATTTGAACAGACATTTGTCCAACGAAATACAAATGGCCAGCAGACTTGTAAAAAAGAATCTCAACATCATTAGCCATCAAGGAAATGCAAATCAAAACCATAGTGACATACGAGTTCACACCCACTAAGATGGCTATAATCAAAAAGGAGCATAACAACAAATGTTACTATGTTAGGATGGCAAGAATGTTGAGAAACTGGAACTCTCAAACATTGCTAGTGGGAATGTAAAATGGTGCAGCTGCTTTGAAAAATCTGTAATTCTTCAAACTATTAAACATGGATACCACATGACCCAACAATTTCACTGCTAGGTATATACCTAAGAGAACTGAAAACATCCATCCCTCACAAAAACTTGTACAGAAATGCTCATAACAGCCATAATAACAGCTTAATAATAGCATAATTTATAACAGCCAAAAAATGGAAACAACCTAAAATGTCATCAACTAATAAATAGATTAATAAAATGTAGTATATTCGTAATAGATTATTTAGCAATAAAAAAGAAAATACTGACACGTTACAACATGAATGAACCCTGAAAATATTATGCTAAGTTACAGAAGCCAGACACAAAAGGCCATATATTATTCTATTTATATGAAATATCCAGAATAGGTAAACCTACATATACAGAAAGTAGTCTAGTTTGTTACCTAGGACTGGGAGAAATGGGGAGTGACTGCTAATGGGTATGGGTTTCTTTTTGGGGTGATAAAAATTTTCTAAGACTGATTGTGGTGATTGTTGTACAACTCTGAATATACTAAAAACCAATGACACTTTAAATGGGTAAATTGTATGGTATGTGAATTATATCTCAATAAACCTGTTAATAAAAAACAAAACAAACAAAATACAACAGCAGCAATTGTTCAGGCGCCCATATTTACCAAAAAAAGAAAGAAAAAAAAAACCTGCCCTGGCTGCCATTACTGAACATTTTGATCAAAGATTCTACATAAGAATTTTGATGAAAAGGAAGAAAATGCAGAACAGAATTTCAAATTCTCATGGAATCCAGACTTTCTGGAGACATGAAGGCTGGGTGAATGTCCAAAACTATTGCCCTGAGATAAACTTTAAACCAAAAAAATCCCCTGAAGTCTTCTTAAAAACAAACAATAGTTCAACTTAACTAGTAAAGAATGTCTGCCTTGAACACTGTGCTCTTTTAAGATCTATCTATATGGGATCAAACTGACAACAGCAACTTGAAATATTAGGTAGGAACCTTAGGCAGGGAGTTTCTGTTAATGGGGAGGAACAACTCAGAAAAGGAAGGTGAGAATGATTGCACAACTCGAAGAATATAATCAATGTCACTGAACTGTACATGCAGAAACGGCCGAATTGGTGTACGTTCTGTTCAACAAAAAATAATTCTTAAAAACCTGTAAAATATCCAAGAATATTCTGAAATAAAAATGTTATTTTTACATATCTAAACATTTTATTCATTTATTCATTAAACAAATATTAATTCAAGACTTGATATATAATAGACACTTAGTTATTTTTTAACTTAGAAGGGAAAAAAAAGTATAGTGGATCTTTTCTAAGACTTACCAGTGATCTGAAGTTGTGATTTCATGCTCAGGCTACCCATTGAACCAAGCTGTGATCCACTATCAGACATACCACCAACAGGATGTCAAACCTGAACATGGCAAAGGAGATACTGTAAATCTCAAAAAAAAAAAAAAAAAATTCCATTTTAAAAAAACATACAGTGCTAACCAGGCCATTTCCATGTACTGCTGAAAACGTGGTAATAACCAATGGCTTCATATTGCTAAATATAATTACATTGTCAATTCTCCTGTTCATCCTACTTAACCTATCAGCAAAATCTGACACAACTGATCATTCCCTCTTCTGTAGTTTACTTTCTTCCCTTGAGTTCCCAGATCACATTCTCTAGGTTTATGCCCTACCACACCAATTGTTCCTTCTCAGTCTCCTTTGAAGATTTCTTTTCTCTTCAATTTCTTAATGTTGGAATGTCCTAGGGCTCAGTTCTTGGTCCCCTCTTCTTGTCTAACATTTTACAGCTTTAAATATCACCTATATACCAACAAGTCCCAAATTTATATAACTAGCCCAGACCTCACCCCTAAAATCTAAAAAACTTCACTTGAGTATCTAAAACACACTTCAATCTTAACATACCCAAAACTGAACTCCTGATCATACCCATAAACTTACTCTACCCTGCAATCCTTTCCATCTCAGTTGATGGCAACTCCATCCTTTCAGATGCTCAGGCTAAGAAACTTTGGAGTCATCCTTGACTTCTCTCCATCTTTTACATTTCCCCTCCAATTTGTTGGCAAATTCTATTGTCTCTATCTTCAAAATATACGCAGAATCCAACCATTTCTCATCACCACCTCTACTACCACCAATCTGATCAGAGCTGCCTATGGCAGCCATCTTTTTCCCAGATTATGCCTCACCTAGATTACTGCAGTAACCTAACAGGCCTTTCTGTTTCTGCCATGTCCATCTCCACTATCTATTCTTAACACAGCAAGGATGACTCTTAAAATGTTCAAAACCCTGCAAAGCCTCCCCATTTTCTCAGAGTAGAAGTCTAAACCCCAACACAGACCTACAGTACCCTATATAATGTGTGCTCCCCTGCTCCCAACCTGCTGATCTCATTTCCTTCTACTCTCCTTCTCTCCTCAGGCACACTATCTTCCCTTACTATTCCTCAAATACGCCAACATGTTCTAGCCTTAGGGCTTTTGATAATTTTTCTCTTGGCCAATATTACAATCTGTCTCATCGACCTAGAGCACTTTTTTTTTCCTATAGAATATACGGCTTTCTGATACACTAATTTACTTAGCAATTATGTTTCTTGTTTTTGTCTCCCTTAACCCGCTGCCGTCAAGTCGATTCCAACTGATAGTGACCCTAGAGGACAGAGCAGAACTGCCCCATAAGGTTTCCAAGGAGTGGCTGGCAATTCGAACTGCTGACTTTTTGGTTAGCAGCCGAGCTCTTAACCACTGCACCCCTGGGCTCTTTGTCTCCCTTGGCTAGAATATAAACTCATGTGAACAAGGTTCTTTCTTTTGTTCACTGATGAAACCCAAGAGCCTAAAACAGTGCCTGGCACATACTGAACACTTATTTGTAATGAAATGAATAAATAAATTGTTATTGAGTTATACTAAACGAACAACTCTAACATATCTTCTTCAGTCCCTAATCATGGAAGAGTTAATCCCCATGAGGAAACAGCATTATTTATATAAAAAAGATTTCACAGCAAAGTCAGAAAACTTGGACTTGATTCCTGACTGTAACAGTTAAACCTGTAAAATCAAACCCATTGGTGTTGAGCTGATTCCAACTCATAGCAATCCTACAGGACAGAGGAGAACTGCCATATAGGGTTTCCAAGGCTGTAATCTTTACAAGTGACTGGGGGGTTCAAATCGCCAACCTTTCAGTTAGCAGCCCAACACTTAGATAACCACCACGCCACCAGGGCTCCTTTCTCCAACACTTACCATATGACAATCTTTGAGTTATTTAACGTCTCTAGACCCTAGTTTTCTTTTTCTCAAAAAAAAAGGGCGGGGATAATACCACTTCTACTTTTGCAGGGTTGTTATAAAGATTAAATAATTATGTATGTGAAAAAATGCTCTGTAAATGTTTGTTATTCATCATTAATAGTGTCTATATAAAATTGAATACGTTCTTTTAAAAAAATCTGTTTTAGGCTTTTTAAAATTGATAATATTAGAAATATTTCCTCCAAGGATGACAGCCATGGGGGAAAGCAGAATTAAATGAAAAACAGTAAAGATTAAAGTGCTAAATTTACTTAGCACTTACTATTTGTCAGGTACTATGTAAGAAATGTACAAATACAGTGACATACAAAATATCTTAAAACTATAAACACTGCCTTGAGTTTTTATACCAAATTTGGCTTCCATTAAAAGATATTTAAATATAAAACAATTCTGTTATCTTTTCAAGTCTGCCAAAATAAAATGGAACAGTGATTTTGCCTGAGATGAACTCTATAAAATCCACTGTTTCATTCTTTGACTTACACGAGCTAAAATTTAGCCTCATGTACAGTGACTAACTCAGTCCCTTGGCCTGGTATATAATTTTGATTCACCTTCTTTATTTATTTATATAGTACCATTTCAGATGTTTTATAATTTATAATCTACTAAAAAGATTCTTTTAGTTTAAATAGGGAAAATATAAACCATAAATAAAGTCATCAATAGTCACCCAAAATCTGAAGAAAATGAGATATAACATAAAAGCCTTAACAATGAATTGCACAGGATAATCTTCTGATTCAAAGTGCTGGTAATAAAAGGTCATCATTACCACATTCTGCACAGTGATTACCTCCACCTCCTCCTCAATACCCAAAAGCCTGTTTGCTACAGAACTATGACATCAAAACAAGTAAATTTAGAGGCAAGAAGAAAAGTCCAACATATGGGTGCTGATTTTCTACATGATAAAGTACTATTCTAGTTACTGATCTATATCAAGTTATTGCTGGAAAAAGTTTTTAATAGTGTAAATTAAATTAACATTAATTATAAAGTCCCAAAGAAAATAAACTTAAAATCTCTACAGAAATAAAACAGATTTTAAAGATTCAAATTAACTTCATGCAGAAAAGGTTAATCAAAGTACAGACTGCAAACATTTAAGAATAATGATTTTTCTCCAGATAATTACAGAACCACTATGGTAGAACTGTGAGGTGTTCTGCAAAAAAACACGCTGGTAATTTCCAGAATTTATGTACTTACATGTATTATATTTATGTAATTAAAATTCATTAAATATTTTAAATTCTTGAAAAGAATAAAAATCACTGTTACATAACAGCAAAAAAGAAAAATGCTAGAAACAACTTAAGTATCAGTTTGTAACCAGCTAAATAAACACACATTCATACTACAGAAAAGAACACTATGTAGCCATTAAAACAAATAACTTGACTGAAATGAAATGACAGCGAGATACATTTTTTTTAAGTTGCAGGATACATATAGTATGGTATTTTTGCAAACAAAAACAAAATATATATTTCTATAGGTACAGACACTATAAATAAACACAGAAAAAGTATACATCCCAAACTGGTAATAGCGGTTACTTTTGCAGAGAAGGGGTCTGGGTATAAAGAAGGTGGTAATGGGGAACTTTAGTTTTGTAACTATTGCTTGAATTTTTAAAAAATAAAACCTGTATCACCGATCATTTATACAATTTTAAAAACCAGGCAAGACAAAATAGAAAGAACAGAGAATCTATACTTTAAGCCCCATCCTCTCCCCTGAGTTCCAGACTCTTCAGTCTGAGTGTTATTTACAACTGCCTGAATGATTACAATGACCAGATTTGAACTCTCCATACCTGGCACCCCACCCCAGCCTCAGCCATCCATCCAATTGCTTGAGTCAAAAATATAAGCATCATCACTGATTCTTCTTTCTTTTACGCTCCTATCATCAACAAGTTCTAATAATTCTACCTGTAAAATATACCCTACTATATACATCTACTTTTCCTCACATCTAGTCCAAGCCACAAACATCCCTACCAACAAATTACTGCAAGTCACTAAACTGGTCTACCTGTCTCTACCTCTACACCCTCTTTCCTCCCTCTCCCACCATCCAGAGAAGCCAGAGTAGCTTTTTTTTAAAATGAAAGCAGATTATGTTTTTACTCTAGTTTGAAATATCTAATAGCTTCCTATCTCACTTAGGAAAAAAATCCAAATTCCTTATCCTGGCTTACATAATTCCACTCATGACTGACTCTGACCTCACCTATATCATTCTCCCCTCATCACTGATAACTCATTTCTTTTCTCAAACACACTACAGTCACACTAACTCTTCCCTCTGCCAGGAATGCTCTTCCCTCTATTTTTAAATACCTAACGCCTTCTTGTATTTAGTTTTCAACTTATATATCACTTCCTCAGAGAAGTCTTCCTTGACTACCCATTCTAAAGTAGCCATCCAGTTACTTTCTATCACATCACTGAAAATTTTCTAGTTTCTGTGTTTACTGACTCTAAGGTCCACAAGAGTAAGGCCCTTGTCTATCTTGTTAACCAGTACTTGGAATACTCTATAGTTTTTTTTTTTGTTTTTAATTAACTGATGTCCACAGTTTACACTAAGGTTCACTCTTGGGGACATCTAGGTCAATTCGCATAACAAAGTTTATTAACAAAACGCTCTGTATTCCACTTTGGTGAGTTGTGTCTGGGGTCTTTTATTAAAAGCTAATGAGCGGCCATCTAAGATGCATCAATTGGTCTCAACCCACCTGGAGCAAAGGAGAACGAAGAATACCAAAGACACAAGGAAAATATTAGCCCAAGAGACAAAAGAGCCACATAAATGAGAGACTCCATCAGTCTGAGACCAGAAGAACTAGATGGTGCCTGGCGACTACCAATGAAAGCCCTGACAGGGAACACAACAGACAGTCCCTGACGGAGCAGGAGAAAAGTTGGGTGCAGAACTCAAATTCTAGTAAAAAGACCAGACTTAATGGTCTGACTGACACTGGAGGAACCCCAGAAGACATGGCCCCTGGACTCTCTGTTAACCCAGAACCAAAACCATTCCTGAAGCCAATTCTTCAGAAAAAGATTAGACTGGACTATAAGACATAAAATGATACTCACAAAGAGTATACTTCATAGTTCAAGTAGATACACGAAACTAAATGGGCAGCTCCTGTCCGGAGGTGAGATGAGAAGGCAAAAAGGGATAGTAGCTGGTTGAACGGACACAGGAAATCCAGGGTAGAAAGGAGGCGTGTGCTGTCACATTATAGGGATGGGGTCACATAACAATGTGTGTATAAATTTTTGTATGAGAAACTAACCTGAGCTGTAAACTTTCACCTAAAGCACTATTAAAATTAAAAAAAAAAAAAAAAAAAAAGGTTCGCCCTTTGTGTTGTACAGATCTATGGGCTTTATGTCATGTATCTGCCATTACAGTATCATACAGAAGTTTCACCGCCCTAAAAATCCCCTTCACTTCTATTCTTCCCCTCAATCCCCTGGCAAACATTTATCTTTTAACTGCCTCTATAGTTATGCCTTTTCCAGAATGTCAGATAGTTAGAATCATATAGTGTGTAGTCTTCTCAGAAAAAAAAAAAGAAAAAAAAACCTGGGTTCTTTCCTTTATCAACATGCATTTAAATTCCTCCAATGTCTTTTCGTGACTTGATAACTCATTTCTTTCTATTGTTGAATAATATATCATTATGGGCCTGCACCACAGAGTGTTTATCCATTCACCTACTGAAGGACATACTGATTGCTTCTTGTTATTGTTAGGTGCCATCAAGTCAGTTCCGACTCATAGTGACCCCATGCACAACAGAACAAAACACCGCCCAGTCCTGCACCATCCTCACAAACGTTATGTTTGAGCCCACTGCTGCAGCCGCTGTGACGATCCATCTTGTCGAGGGTCTTCCTCTTTTTCGCTGAACCATACTTTACCAAGTATGATGTCTTTCTCCAGGGACTGGTCCCTCCTGACAACATGTCCAAAGTTTTTCTAGTTCTTGGCAATTATAAAGTTGCTATAAACATTCATGTGCAAGTTATTGCGTGGACATAAGTCTTCAGCTCACTTGGGTAAATACCTAAGAGTGTGACTGCTGAATCACATCAGTAAGCCTGTTGAGCTTTGTAAGAAACTGCCAAAACTGTCTACCAAAGTGGCTAGACCAATTTGCATTCCCATCAGGAATGAAAGAGAGTTCCTATGGCTTTGCATCCTCATTAGCATTTGGTAATGTCAGCTTTTTGAATTTTAGCCATTCTAATAGGTTTGTAAAGGAGCCCTGGTGGCACAATGGTTAAGCACTCGGCTGCTAATTCAAAGGCCAGCGGTTGAACCTACCAGTAGTTCTGTGAGAGAAAAGACCTGGCGATCTGCTCCTGTAAATATTACAGCCCAAGAAACTCTATGGGGCAGTTCTACTCTGTCCTACAGGGTTGCTGAGTCGGAATCAACTTGGCAGCATACAACAGGTTTGTAAGGAGCCCTGGTGGCACTCAGTTAAGCACTCAGCTGCTAACTGAAAGGTTGGCGGTTTGGACGCACTCAGCGGCTCCACAGGAGAAAGACCTAGCAATCTGCTTCCATACAGTTTATAGCCTAGGAAAGCCTATGCGGGCAGTTCTACTATGTCACGTGGGGTCAGGCTGTTATGAGTCGAAAATCGACTGGACAGCACATAACAATAATATAGTGATATCGCATTTTTGTTTTTAATTTTCAATTCCCTTATGATGTATAATGGTGAGCATTTTTTCATGTTTATTTGCCAGCTATATCTTCTTTAGTGAGGTGTCAGTTCAGATTTTTTGTACCACCCACGGAGGCCACTCTACACATTACAACTAATAATAATCTAGAAAATTGACCAGTATTTTGGACAAAGTGAAAGTAGAAGTAGTTTAAGTGAAAAAAGAAAAAAAAAAAAGAATCATATTAAAAGCTAACTATTTGACTGATGGCTGGGGACCATGGTCTCAGGGGACATCTAGCTTAACTGGCGTAACATAGTTTATAAAGAATATGTTCTACATTCTACTTTGGTGAGTAGCAGCTGGGGTCTTAAAGCTTGTGAGCAGCCATCTAAGATACTTCACTGATCCTACCCCATCTGGAGCAAGGGAGAATGAAGAAAACCAAAGATACAAGGGAAAGATTAGTTCAAATGACTAATGGACTGCAACTACAACAGCCTCCACCAGACTGAGTCCGGCACTACGAGACAGTGCCCAGCTACCACCACCGACTGCTCTGACAGGGATCACAACAGAGGGTCCCAGACAGAGCTGGAGAAAAATGTAGGGCAAAATTCTAACTCACAGAAAAAGACCAGACTTACTGGTCTGACAGAGACTGGAGAAATCCCAAGAGTATGGCCCCTGGACATCCTTTTAACTCAGTACTGAAGTCACTCCTGAGGATCACCCTTCAGCCAAAGATTATAAAGGCCCATGAACAAAAAGAGACTAAATGGGCACACCAGCTCAGAGGCAGGGACAGAAGGCAGGAGGGGGCAGGAAAGCTGGCAACAGGGAACTCAAGGTCAAAAGGGGGAGAGTGTTGACATGTTGTGGGGTTGGCAACCAATGTCACAAAACAATGTGTATTAATTGTTTAATGAGAAACTACTTTGCTCTGTAAACCTTCATCTAAAGTAAATTTTTTTATAAAAGTTATTCGAGGGCAACTTAGGGTTGCTATGAGTCGCAATCAACTTGCTATCAATGGGTTTGGCTTTTTTTAATTCAGACTTGTGAACATTAAACATATTCATAACAGGCCAAGACAGAGCAAAAAAGCAGAGCTGACACCCTTGGAATTCAGATGGATTTAAGACAGAAAAAGAGCATAGAGGAAGATTTGAACTCTTTGCTTGTAATAAGTTTAGAACCTATAATAACCAAATTCCAAGATGCTCCCTAATGATCTTCACCTTCTGGAATCCACACAACTTGTGTAATCCCTCCTCTTCCCCCACTAAATAGTTAACATGGGCTGGGCTATGTGACCAATAGAATATGACAGAAGTGACAGCATGCTACTTCCAATGCAAGGTCACAAAAAGTAATATAATTTCTGCCTTGATCTCTGGGATTGCTTGCTTTATGGGAAGCCAGTTAAGCACTTAAGCAGCCCTATGGAGAGACTGATGTGGAGAAGAACTGAGGCCTCCCACTGAGAGCCGGCACCAATTTGCCAGCCATGAGTGAGCCACATTGTAAGCAGATACGTCAGTCTGGGTCAAGACTTCAGATGACTACAGTACTGGCTGACATCTGACAACCTTGAAAGAGACCTTGGGCCAGAACTACTCCCCAGTTCCTGACCCACAGAACTATAAGAGATAATAAATCATTGTTATTTTAAGCCATTAAGTTTTGGGAAAATTTACTGAGCAGCAACAGAAAACCAACACAGAAGTCAAGGTATAATACTTGTCTAAATGCTAGAGAAGAAGAAAATCATACTGAAACATCAACCTACCATGCGTAGGAGGAACTATCATGATGATTTACAAACTAAATAGCGTGTATAGTACGTATCTTGGGAAGATCTCTCTAGGACCCATTCTTCCTCTCTAGCAGATCCCTTCTACCTTCATATCTCACTGTCTTTTCCAATATCCCTTTTATTTTATAATCTATCCCTTCTTTCACCTTCCTCATGTTCTCCTCCTTGACACTCAACCTGAAAACCAATTTCAACTTTGTCTCCATGTTACAGCTTCCAAATTCATAAGATACAGAGAAGGAGATGGATTCATCTGCAGTATGAATGCCCTATGGAAAATAACTGACTTTTTACATATGATTTTTAAAAAGCTTTCACAATCAAGTACTGTGGTGTACAATCTACAGCTTCATGCAGAAAACCATTGTGACTTGAATAAATGAAGAGATCAGTTTGAATTTAAGATCTAGTACAATATTAAAATAATTACTGATTAGTCTATCAATTACAAAGGTACTTAAAATAGGGTCAATTCTTAACACTTTTACATAATTTTTTTTTGAGTAATGTTTACTATCACACTAGGAAAATGTGACAGAATGTCTAATGTAGAAAAAAGGTGCTAAAACACTACCCAAGGTAAAAACTAGCCTTAAATCTTCCGGAAAGGCAATGGAAAAAAATGTGGAAAGGGATAGACACACTTTTCAAGATTATTTCAGTAACATCTTGTCTCATAAGCACCAAACAGGCAAATTACATTTCTAACCTTATTTAAAAATATGCATCCTATTTATAGACAAATTATTAAACAGGCAGGATACTATGAAAATTGCTTGGTTTATTTTCAGAAATAACGTATCCAACATAATCAGTAATTTTTATAGACTACACCTATTTTGACTCAGAAAACCTTTAAATAACTTAATATTTAAAAAAAAACAAACCCATTGCTGTGGAGTAGATTCTGACTCATAGCAACTTAAAAGGACAGAGTAGAAACTGCCCCATAGGGTTTCCAAGGAGCACGTGGTACATTCGAACTGCTGACCTTTTTTGGTTAGCAGCTGAGCTCTTAACCACTGTGGCACCAGGACTCCAATTTAATATTCAAAAACCTAAAACCCACTGCCGTAGAGTCGATTCTGACTCATAGTGACCATACAGGACAGAGTAGAACAGCCCCATAGCATTTCCAAGGAGCGCATGCTTTTGGTTAGCAGCCAAACTCTTAATCACTATGCCACCCGCGTTTCCCTGATTTATTATAGACCTGTATTATTTTTCAAAACAAATCACACACACACAAAAAAAGATCAGAAAACAGACAAAGACAACAATGGGAAAAACTGTTTGTTGAAACAAAGTACAGAGCTCAAACAGCTAAAGAACACAGTAGTATTAGAGAACTGAAACCTAATGAAGTCAAACTCTCAAAGAGCCTTACTAAAATACAAGAGTCATACAGGTTAATTGGAAATACTGAGTAGTCTCCCTTGGATAGGATCACTCAGCCATGTTTCCAAAAACCAGTATTCAAGTGAAAGAACTACGTATCAAAGGACTCTGTTTTGAAAAATTTCCCTTTATTTACCAGCCATTACTGTGAAGAATGGACTGCAGCCACAATCCAGTTGGAAGTACAACCTTGGAGTTGATAATGGTTCTTGTCTGTGTTGAACACTAGATTCTGTTCCCTAGAGCCACAGTAGCACAGACCATCCAGGAGAAAGAATTTTTAGATCCCATTCTCTAAAATGATAGCGATGATAGCTTTGCTAATGATAGTAAAGGAGCTGATCTTGGCATATGAGTAGCTAGGGGTAACAGCAAAGGGGATGAGAATTCTTATAGTTGGGGTAAAAGCTGTAAATACCCATTTCCATAACTTAATTTCTCAGCAAAAAAAGAGGGAATGGACTCAAACCCACACAAGATGGAGCAAATCTGCTTTCCTATTTACTAGAGAAAGTTACCCTTAACAGGGAGGTAGGTTATGTACCATCTTCTCTCCCCCATCCAAAAATGACATCTTGGCTCTGAACACTGAAAGCTCTTTTTCCATTTTCCAACCAAATATATCAGTGTGTGCTACCAAAGTGAATTCTTATATCTGCATTAAAAGATGATTGTCTTATTCAAAGAGAAAAACAGGAAACTACAACTTTCAAGGTATAACAGTATATAAACAGAGTTTAAGGAAATCAGCAGCAAGATAGAACTTTTAGCATTTATTTTGGACTAAACTAGGTATCTAGTATTCCTAGAGGCAATTTTTTACCGTTCCCCTAATCTATTTTCTGACAAACATCTTAATATTAACTATTATTACAAGTTACTTCCTGTTTGGCTTTTACTGACTATTTACTGAGAGAGTATGAAGGATTTAACATGCTATAATAAATACATCCACTCTTCACTTATCAACTATCTCATTATCCAATATTTTGCATTTACGACAATAGCAAAAATTCTACTATCCAACTATTCTGTGCATTATCAATGTACATCTGGCAGTAATGAACGCCAAGGAGCGAGGTGAGAGTAACACTGGCTGTGACGGTTAAGGTTATGTTTCTGCTTGGCTGAGTCATGATTATCAGTGGTTTGGCAGTTATGTAATGATGTAGTCATCCTCCATTTTTGTGATCTAATATGGTCAACCTCCATTTTTGCATAATGCTGATTTTCACGTAACAACCTGGTCTTTGGAACCCAACCATGTCAGTAAGGAATGGGTATATAACTACTGTTTTGGGAATATAAATATAGCTGTCTTTTGCAAATAATGCTTGTGTGAAATGATATAACCTAATTATATATAAAGTGGAATTTCCTGGCTACCAAGAAATTGCAATTTCTCACCATCTCTTAATACCTATGAATGCTCCTCAAAATACAAGACCTGATATTCACTATCACCCATCCTTCCAATAAATCTTTCTCAGATCACCTCTAAACATTAAGAATTACCAAGTAAATCAGAAGTCAATACTAATGAGTTACTAACTAACACAGATGTATAATTTATACAAAAGTCTTACATTTTTCTTAAAAGGAGCTCATAAAGCATCGTCAGTCAGATTGTATTAAAAACCCAGAAGAAAACAGCAGAGAAAGAATCAGCTATACCCAAGAGCCCTAAATACTGAAAAAAAAAAAATAAATTACTACTTACTCAGGAAACAAACAGGATCATAAAAGTAGAGCTAATTCTACATTCAAATTTGCATCTGTAGATTTTCCTAAAATGAACTCCTCTACTTTGAATCTGAGAAGGAACTGAATAAAAATAATATTATGCCAAACAAAGCAAAATGCCAACACATCTTATTTATTTTTATAGGTAAACAAAAAGAAATCAAGAAAAGTTAAAGGCATTTCCCACTTAAGCGAAGTTTTTTGGATATGACACCAAAAGCACAGTCCATTAAAAAAAAAAAAAAAATTAAACTAAGCCTCATAAAAATGAGAAACTTCTACTCTTCAAAAGACATCATTAAGAAAATTAAAAGACTGTTGAACTGGCAAATGTTGTCTTACATACATTTTTATAACAAATTAAAAAAGAAAGAAATTTATAGTATAATTAAAAACCTTCCTACAAAGGAAAAAATAAAGCAAAAGAAAACGAAAAGATAAGCAACAGACTGGGAGGAAATACTTTAAAAGTACATTTCCAATAAAAGGTTTTTACCTAGAATTTACAAAGAATTCTTACAACTCAATAATAAGACAAGCAACTCAAGCAGAAGGTCAAAATAGAAGATTTGGCCAAAAACATGTGATCTCTCTAGCTTTACTATTCAACGTTAATTTCATGATTTAAAACTATGATTCCATAAAAAAAAAAAGCCAAAAAAAAAAGATAACAGGATAAAACAAACAAATCAAAAATACTTATGGCACTGCCATACTTGAATCTGTTCAGTTTGGTCCTTTTCAAAATTACTAAAATATATACTAAGACTAGGATCGCTCCCAACCCCTTCTCCTGAAAGGGAAAAAAAACAAAGTCTGACAAGTAGCCGAGTCTCAGAATAAGAAATTCCAAATCATCATACAATGAACAAGTATGAAATGAATCACTGAAATGATTAAAACAGATATTTTTTTCCATTCAGAATTACTGAAGCAGAAAAATCTTTTGTTTGGATACTTTACACAGACTTGTATTTTCTTAGGCAAACAGAGATAGCAGGATCTCTATGAAAAGAATCCAATTTCTTTTAATAAGATCCTCCTCTACAATGAAATTTAAATGACACAGGGGCTTATCTGCCTAAAAGCTTAACCCTTTATAAATGTATATCCGACCAGATAAATGGTTAAACAGGAAAAATAGAGAAATCCAAAACTAGAGAAAAATGTAATAGAGTTCCTGTCCCCATCCAACTTTCACCTACTACTTTTAACCTATTATCATCAAACATTTACTGAGGGACTATAAATTGGAGAGAATAGTTCTAGCTGTCTTGTAACAATAGGAAAGAAGGAAGAATACTAGTAGACTCAGAAGCAGAAAAGATACTGGGCAGTAGCCTACAAAGTAAGTTATTAGAGAACATACCATGCTCATGGATAGGAAGACTTAACATTGTGAAAATGTCAAAATGATCTATAGATAAAATGCAATTCCAATCCACATTCCATCAACAATCTTTAAAGAAATGGAAAGACTAATTACCAACTTTATGTAGAAAGGGAAGAGACCCCGGATCAGCACTACTGAAGAAAAACAAGGTAGGAGGCCTCACGCTGCCCGATTTCAGAACCTACTATACAGCCACGGTAGTGAAAACAGCCTGGTACTAGCACACACAGACCAACAGAACAGAAGTGGGAACCCAGAAGTAAATCCATCCACCTACAGACAGCTGATCTTTGACAAAGGACCAAAATCCATTAAATGAGGAAGAGACAATCTACCTAACAAATGGCGCTGACAAAGCTGGATATCCATTTGCAGAAAAATGAAACAGAATCCATAGCTCACACCATATACAAAAAACTAACTAAAGATGGGTCAAAGACCTAAATGTAAAACCTAAAACTATAAACATCATGGGAAAAATAAAAAGGGGGGCAAACAGCAGAAGATAAACTAGATGACTGGAAACTCCTAAAAATTAAACACTTAGGCACATCAAAAGACTTCTCCAAAAGAGTAAAAAGAGAACCTACAGACTGGACAAAAATTTGGGGCAATGACATATCTGACAAGGGACGAATCACTAAAAGTTATAGAAAATGTTAACAGCTCAACAACAAAAAGACAAATAATCTAATTTAAAAAATGGGCAAAGGACATGAACATACACTTTACCAAAGAAGACATTCAGGCAGCCAACAGATACACGAAAAGATGCTAGCAATCATTACCATAAAAGAGATGCAAATCAGAACAACAATGAGATATCATCTCACCCCAGCAATAATGGCAATGATCAAAAAACAAAAAAGAACAAATTTAAAATGTCCCATAAATAAATAATCAGGACAGATACCTTCATAATTGTCTTTGTCCCTTAGAGACAAAAACATCAATTTATATAATTTTAAAATAATATGGGTCTCTAGATAAACCTCCAGAATTTAAGACTTTAAAGCAATTAACACAGCCAACTACCCATACTTGCTCAATCTCCATTCCTTCCCCAAACCTCAGCAAAATGAATAAAGGAATAAAAAAGTATAAACCAAAACAAGAGAAAAAAAAATCAACAAGACCAGAAGTTGGTTCTTTGAAAAGATCAATAAAATTCACAAACCACTGGCCAAACTGGCTAAAGAAAAACAGGAAAGGAAGCAAACAATCCAAGTAAGAAATGAGATGGAGGACATTACAACAGACTCAACTGCAACAAAAAGGATAACAGAATACTATGAAAAATTACACCTCAACAAATTTGAGAACCTAGAAGAAATGGACAAATTTCTAGAAACACACCACCTACCTAAACCAACACAAACTGAGATAGAAAATCTGAAGAGACCCATAACAAGAGAAGAGATTAAAGAGATAATAAAAAACACTCCCAAAAGAAAAAAGCACTCGCCCTGACAGCACTGGAGAATTCAACCAAACACTCAGAGAAGAACTCACATTAGTATTACTCGAACTATTTCAGAGCATAGAAAAGGAAGGAATACTCCCAAATTCATTCTATGAAGGCAGCATAACCCTGTTACCAAAGCCAAGCAAAGACATCACAAAAAAAGAAAATTACAGACCAGTATCTCTCATGACTATAGATGTAAAAATTCTCAACAAAATTCTAGCCAATAGAATTCAGCATCATCAAAAAAATAATACGCCACAAACAAATGGGGATTCATACCAGGCATGCAAGGTTGGCTCAATATTAGAAAATCAATGTAATCTATCATATAAATAAAACAAAACAATCACATGATCACTCAAGCAATGCAGAAAAGGCATGTGATAAAGTCCAACACCCGTTCTGGATAAAAATGGTCGATAAAACAGGAATAGAAGGGAAATTCCTCAACATAATTAAGGGCATCTATACAAAACCAACAGCCAACATCATTCTCAATGGGAAAAGCTGAAAGCATTCCCCCTGCGAATAGGAACAGACAAGGATTCCCTTTACCACCTCTCCTATTTAACATTGTGCTAGAAGTCCTAGCTAGAGCAATAAGGCAAGAAAAAGAAAGAAGAGTACCCAGACTGGTAAGGAAAAAGTAAAACTATTCCTAGTTACAAATGACATACTATACTAACAGAACACTAAAGAATCCACAAGAAAACTACTGGAACTAATAGAAAGATTAAGCAGTGTAGCAGGATACAAAATAAACATACAAAAATCAGTTGGATTCCTATATACCAACAAAGAGAACTCTGAAAAGGAAATCAGGAAACAATACCATTTATAAAAGCCCCTAAAAAAGATAAAATACTCAGGATTAAATCTAACCAGTTATGTAAAAGACCAACACAAAGAAAACTACAAAACAGTACTGTAAGAAACAAAAATAAATTTACATAAATGGAAAAACATACCATGCTCATGGATAGAAAGACTCAACATTGTGATAATGTCAATTCTACCCAAAGTGATCTACAGATATAAAGCAATCCTAATCCAAATACCAACAGCATTCTTTAACGAGATGGAAAAACTATCACTAACTTTATATGGAAAGGAAAGAGGCCTCAGAAAAAACAAGCATTACTGAAGAAAAAGAACAAAGGAGGAAGCCTCACAGTACCTAATCTCAGAACCTACTATATAGCCACAGTAGTCAAAACAGCCTGGTACTGGTACAATGACAGACATTTTGACCAATGGAACAGAATTGAGAACCCAGATGTAAATCCATCCATGTACAGTAAGCTGATTTTTGACAAAGGATCAAAATTCAGTAAATAGGGGAAAAGACAGTCTTTTTAACAAACACTGCTAACAAAACTTAATGTCCATCTGTAAAAAGAAGAAACAGGACCCATACGTCACACCATACACAAAAACTAACTCAAAATGGATCAAAGACCTAAATATAAAACCTAAAACGATAAAGATCATGGAAGAAAAAAACAGGGACAATGCTAAACCCACTGCCATCGAGTTGATTCCAACTCATAACGACCCTATAGGACAGAGGAGAACTGCCCCCTAAGGTTTTCAAGGACTGGCTGTTGAATTCAAGCTGCTGACCTTTTCGTTAGCAGTCAAACACTTAACCACTATGCCACCAGGGCTCCAGGACAATGCTAGGGGCCCTAATACATGGCATAAATACAATACAAATCATAAGTAACAATGCACAAACACCAGAAGATAAACTAGATAACTGGGAGCTCCTAAAAATTAAACATTTATCTCATCAAAAGACTTCACAAAAAGAGTAAAAGAAGAATCTACAAACAGAAAAAAATTTTGGCTATGACATACCCGACAAGGGTCTAATCTCTAAAATCTATAGAATACTTCCACACCTCAACAACAAAAAGACAAATAATCCAAATAAAAAATGGGCAAAGGATATGAACAGACACTTCACCAAAGAAGACATTCAGGCAGCTAACAGACACATGGGAAATGCTCACGATAATTAACCATTAGAGAAATGCAAATCAAAACTATAATGACTTATCTCACCCCAACATTACTGGCACTAACAGAAAATAACAAATGTTGGAGAGGTTATGGGGAGACTGGAATTCTTATGCACTGCTGGTGGGAATGTGAAATGGTACAACCACTATGGAAAATTATTTGGCCCCTCCTTAAAAAGCTAGAAATAGAAATACCATACGATTGATCCATCAATCCCACTATGAGGAATATATCCTAGAGAAATAAGAGGTGTCACACAGGTAGACATATGCATACCCATGTTCACTGTAGCATTATTCACAACAGCAAAAAGATGGGAACAACCCATGGATAAACTATGGCACATACACACAATGGAATACCATGCAACGATAAAGAACAATGATGAATCGACGAAACACCTCACACTATGGATGAATCTGGAAGGCATTATGCTGAGTGAAATAAGTCAATCACAAAAGGACAAATATTGTATGAGAACACTATTACGAAAACCCAAGAAAAGTTTACACACAGAGAAAAATGATCTTTGATGGTTAGGAGAAAGGGAGGGGAAGGGAGCGGAAATCACTAACTAGATAACAGACAAGTGTTAACTTTGGTGAAGAGAAAGACAACACACACTATAGGGGAAGTCAGCAAAACGTGACCAAGGCAAAGTCACAGAAGCTTCCTAGACACATCCAAACACCTTAAGGGACAGAGTTACTGGGGTTGAGGGCTGGGAACCATGGTCATAGTTAATAAAGAAAATGTTCTACATTCTGCTTTGGTGAGTAGCGTCTGGGGTCTTAAAAACTTGCAAGTGACTAAGATACATCTATTGGCCCCTTCCCATCAGAGCAAAGGAGAAGGAAGAAAAACAAAGACACAAGGAAAATATTCATCCAAAAGACTAATGGACCACATGAACCACAGCCTCCACCAGCCTGAGCACAGAAGAACTAGATGGTGCTCAGCTACCACCACTGACCGCTCTGACAGGGATCACAATAGAAGGTCCTAGACAGAACAGGAGAAAAATATAGAACAAAACTCAAACTCACAGAAAAAAAAAAAGACCAGAGTTACTGGTCTGACAGACTGGAGGAACCCCCAAGTCTATGGCCCTCAACATCCTGCTAAGAACTGAAGCCACTCCCAAAGTTCACCTTTCAGCCAAAGATTAGATAGGCCTATAAAATAAATGGAAACCCCGGTAGCACAGTGGTTAAGAGCTTGACTGCTAATCAAAAGATAGGTGGTTCGAATCCACCAGTCGCTCCTTGGAAAGTATATGGGGCAATTCTGCTCTGTCCCATAGGGTCGCTATGAGCTGGAATCAACCGCATGGCAATGGGTTTTTGTTTTTTTTTTTAAATGAAGCAAACAATAACATACATGACTAATGTGCTTCTTAGTTCAATCAAGTATACAAGACCAAACAGGCAACACCTGCCCAAAAACAAAGACGAGAAGGCAGGAAGGGACAGGAAAACTGGACAAATGGTCACAGGGAACCTGGGGTATAAAGGGAAAGAGGGAGAGTGCTGACATTCAGAATGCAGGGATAGCAACCAATATCAAAAAAAAAACACTTGTGTTTTAACTTTAGAATGAGAAACTAATTTGTGCTGTAAACTTTCACCTAAAGCACAATTACCAAAAAATTAATTAATTAATTTTTTAAAAAAAGTATAAACCCCCAAGGCAAAGATGAAGGAAGAGGAGATGACAGTAGATAAATGTCAGCAACATTTTGGACAACGAAAAGCAACAGTAGCTAGGTTTTCCCCATTTCAGTATATACAGATTATAGTTTTTTATTAAGACCTCAAAAAAATTAAGAACAGAAAGATCATCTGGGATTGCTCTCTATTAACTTTCCACAGAAGCAAATGCAGCTAATACCTCTATGCTCCTTTCCTTCCCACTTCCAAAGCAAATTTATAATTAAATGAAACACCTGAAAATGCATGTTAATTTTCAGGATAAATGAACTTCAAAAACTAGGTTAGTCTGTGCTTCAAAAATAAAACAAATCCCTTTTCCATCAGATGAGATTTAGAGTTAGCTCAATCTGACCCTACTGCTGTACCAGTAAGATGGTGGCAACTTTGTGTACAGTTACCACTCGGTATCCACGGGGGACTGGCTCCAGGACCCCTGCAGATACCAAAACCGAGGATGCTCAAGTCCTTTATATAAAATGGCATAGTACTTGCATATAACCTATGCACATCCTCCCATATACTTTAAATCATCTCTAGATTACTTATAATACCTAATACAATGTAAATGCTATGTAAATAACTGTTTCATCACAATTGAAGACTTGCTCTGAAAGGTAGTCTTTCTCTTTTACAAGTTTCTTGAGCTCTTCTGGGAAGGCTGATACTGCCTAGGCAACAGCCAATGCCAATTCTCCCGTGATCTTTTAAGTTCATGAGGACTGTGGTGCTTTACATAGCTAACCAGCCATCCCTTACTAGCCTTAAACTCCTTCCTCTCACTCTCCTCCATTCCCTCACACCTAGCTTTTGAGGGATTGCTCTGACCACTTAATTGCTTTTTAGCAGCCATTTTTTCACAGAAACAAAGGGTGCACATAACACGAGTAGCAAATGAATAAATGAGACGTAAGGTGAACAATGCTCAAGCAACTAATGCTGGACAGAGATTGAGGATCTGTGAAATGGTAGGAGGCTACAGCAGGGTATGCGTACACATCACCTCATTCACATGGATTCAACATAAAGCTCAATGCGCAGCAAATTCAAGTTTTGCTTTTTGGAATCTTTTTTTTTTTTAATTTTTCAATACACACTTGGTTGAATTCCCAGATACGGAATCTGCAGATGCGGAACCTGCAGATACAGAGGGCTGACTGTACTTTTTAGAGGCTCAGTTCAGTACTCTTACTCACAAATGAGGAAAATGTTGCTACATCTCAGATACAGTATCAGTATTAAGAATATCTAACACACTATTGAACTCACTTGCTAAAAAGACTATTCAAGTACATTTTGCATTTTAGACAAGAATAGGAATGACTTTCCTATGTATGTCAAGAAAATTTTCATGAGAAAGTACAAACAGAACAAAAAGCCTGGAGAAAATAAAATCCTAAAAATCATTCTCTCAGGTTATACACAATAAACACATTCCACCTTCCTACAACATTTATTGATTTCTTTAAACCTTCTGAAATCATGAATTATTGCGTTAGGTTTCTACAGCAAACATCTACATCCTTTCTAGGAGCAAAACGTTGTCAGTGTTTGAAACCCTGATAAATACAAACATTCCATGCATAAACTGAAGTCCCAATGAAACTTGTCAGAGGATAACTAAGATCACCAAAAATCTGAAACTGAAATATAATAAGCAGTTGAAATACTTTAGTCCTTCCTTTTCTTTCTATTCTACTTGTTGTGTGCCGTCGAGTCAATTCCGACTCATAGTGACCCCATGTGACAGAGTAGAGCTGCCCCATAGGGTTTTCTTGCCTATAATCTTTATGGAAGCAGATCACCAAGTCTTTCTCCCACAGAGCTCCCGGGTGGGTTTGAACTGTCAACCTTTAGGTTAGCAGCTGAGCTGGGAAATCATAAGACCGTATGTAATCCATCATTAAGGAGGGTACCGGGGCTGAGAGATTAATGAAGATATACAACATGAAACAAGAGAGATAGCCTGTATACATAGTATTATCCATACCTCAGTTTTTCCAAGAGTGAATGGGGGAAAAAACTTCCAAAATTGGCCCTCTCTATCTACTGCAATGTCACACTGTCACAGGGTGACCCGGTCTCTTTATACAAGCTTTTGTCCCTTTCTTTCCATTCCCATTATCACCTCCCTAGCCTGATTCCAGATTCTCCCGACTCTAGTAAATACTGTAGATCTCAATATTGCCAAACAAATCTTCATAAAATATCATCTTCATCCTGTCAGTCAATATGGTTCCAGGATATCCTGAAGTAACAAGATACCAAAAAACCAAACCTGTTGCCGACTAGTCAATTCTGACTCATCACGACCCTATAAAACCCACTACCGTCGAGTCGATTCCGACTCACAGCGACCCCATAGGACTGAGCAAAACTGCCCCACAGGGTTTCTAAGGAGCAGCTGGTGGATTCGAACTGCAGACCTTTTGGTTAGCAGCCGTAGCTCTTAACCATTGTGCCAGCAGGGCTCCGAAGTAAGAAAACTGACGTCTTATCTTTTCCAAACTTTCTCCTGTTACAAAACCTTTACAAACCTTTTGAACTCAACTCCAAGAAATCTATTCACTATACCACCATCACCTCAAGTCCTTTCCTGCCTCTGCACCTTTGCTCATCCTGAATCCCGGTCTTAAATAACTTCACTCTTTCTCTCTGCCTTAATAGCTATTTCTTCATACTCTTTATTCAGCATAGACTGCCTTGAGGCATTGCTTTCACTGTATTAAATTTTAATGTGGATAAGGACTATCTTACCAGAGGGCAGGGAACACAGGTTATACAGAAGAAGTCAAGCCCAAGCCCTGACCAGAAGTTGCAAAGCAGCAGCCCACAAGACAAATTTTGTCCACAGTGATGATCTGTTTGACCTGTAGTGTTTATACATGAATTTGTAAGACTCATTTAAAAATAAAGATTTCTTACAATATCTGGACTTCCAGCTTCCCTGTAGAAAAAAGTTAAGGTATTCAGGCAACACTCGTCCTACATTCCCCTAGATCAACAGTGAGCCAATGGTCAAAATGGCCAATTCTATGTTATGTGAATTAACCTCAAAAAAAAATAAAAGTGAGCAAAAGTTACTTAACACAGCTGCCCCTTTAAAGAGACATAAAATCACTAGTTTACTTATGTCTCAACCTGATTTATCATTACTGATTTAAAACGCTCACCTAACCCTCTAGGCATCTGAATTTGCAATGCTTACTCTAGATAAGCTTACTGGATGAATTAATGAATTGAGATGATAATTCTAATAAAGACAAGATTGACTATAATAATGATAATGATAACAATAATAGCAACTAACATTTAATGCTTATTGTGAGCTTGGTACTGTTCTAAGCAAAAATACAGTATCTCATTTAATCCACACAACCTTATGGATACATGCTATTATTATTCCTAATTTACAGATGAAGAAACTAAGGCAAAAAGAAGTTAAGCAACTTGGACAAGGTAATTCTGGCAAAATTTGGTGAAGCCAAAAATTCGTAATCAGACAATCTATACATTCTTAACCCCTACAAGATGATTCCTTTAGACTAGCATCCTTTCCTTTGTGATCAACTGAATTGATTATCTGGAACAAAGAATCATAAGACTGTACTTTAGAGTCCACTCTTTCTTTGCACAAACAACTAAGAAGCAAACCAAAGTTCACTTAAATGCAGATGGCATTTCTGGAGTTTTTCTTGTCTTAAAAAAAAAAAAGTTGTCTGACAGACAGAGAAAAGGTTGCAGAGCCCAATAAAATGTTATGTATTTTCTCAGAAAGCAAGTATATCATTAGACGTATTTCTGGAGTGAGATAAACTCAATGTGAATTCTTAGTTTAAGACTATAAAGTGATGATACAGTACGAAAATTCTTCTGTTTTCTGGTATAGAAGGATGTATCTGTTACGGTAAGCAGTCTCCAGACATGCAAAAAAAATCTGCAAGCTTCTTAAGGTCAGGGACTGCTTTTTTGTCCAATGTTTAGTATACAGCCTTGCACAGAGGAGGCACTTAGCATATATTTAATTATGTTAAAGAAACCAAAAAACCTGAAATTAGTATCTTAACTTACAATACAATGCAATCTTTATTATAGCACTTACCATCTTACTTTTTATGATAATTACTAGCCAGCAAATTTGTTTTCCTAACAAAAAACACAAAATCCTTGAGGCAAGGGTTTTTACATTTGAGTACCCCTCAGGACCTAACACAACAGAGGCTTAACAAATGTTTGCTGAATATTACAAAATTAGTGAGCCAGCACATGAAGCACAATGAGTGAGCTATAAGGAACCTGACAGATCATATTCAACACATTCACTAGACAAGTGAGGAAACTGGCACAGAGAGATTTACTAAGTGAACTGCCCACAATCTACGTAACCAAGCAATATCATGGCTAGAACCAAGGTCTCCTGAATTCTGACCCACTCATCTTTCCACAAAGAACTGCTTTGTGAGCTAAGGATGAAATGGATACTTTGAGAAATATTTTAAAGATATTTGGTATAGAGAATTATCTTTCCCAGAACATAACTTTTTGAGAGGTATTATGTCACCATCAAAGAAATAAAAGCTGCTTTGTTCCTGTACTACAGATAACACCATCTTCTTTTTACGTGCTCCTTATTTTTCATTTTCATGTCTTTCATCATCTTCTGAGACCTCCTCTTCTCACCATTTGTTTATCTACTTTCCCTTTTACTTCCTTTCCTCATATCTCTCACAAACACCCCACCATCTCTTTCCCTTCTCTCCATAATTATCAAAAAGAATAGTTTAACCCATATTTGATTATAGCATTGGCCTGGGACACCACAATGAGCAAATCACAGCCTTGATCTCTAAGCATTTATATGGCAATTAGTTAACAAATACATAAACTAAACACAAAGGGTCACAGAGATGAATTAATAATAAACACTGATGTTTACTTACAATGGAGACAAGAACCTAAGTATGGATGAGACATTTATGTGAAGGGAGGTGGTACGACAATGACAATTAATATTCTCAAGGTTAGGGTTAGACAAGTGAAAGAGATCACTCTCTTCCTATTCAGCTTTCTCACCTACCGATTCATCTGCTCTAATTCACTCATTCCCTAGTCTCTCTGACTGCTTGATTTTCTCTATGCTCTACTCTTTTTTTTTGTTTTATCCAGTAATCTTCCTTTTCTTTCTTCTGATCTTTTAAAGTGAATCTGTTCTGTCCTCATGTTTTCCTTTTCATTATTATTGCCAACTTCTCCCACCTTGCAAATCTAGATAATACCTGAAGTTGTGAATTCATTTTCTTTTCCAAAAATTAAATATGTATTATTAGATTTGATCCTCACAACAATGCCAGGGAGGCAACAGGAATCTATTTTACAGATATATAAACTGAGTTCTAGCAAGGCTAAATGACTTGCCAAAAGTCACACAGGTTATTAGTGGCAAAATCAAATCAGAACCCAGGTCTTTTCTTTAAGACCTCTATTCTTTTCCACTGCCTTCTTTTTAATTCCTCCACTTCTTAACCACACATATGCACATGTCTGGACAAGTATACATAAAGATTAATATTTATAAAACAGCACAGGTAGAAGATGTATGTGCGTATGCCCAAGGGAGCTAGAAAAAGACAAGTCAGGAAACTTAAATTAAGAGCACAGCGTGGCCCACAGTCTAATCCTTGCAGATGAGGGTGTGGGTTTCAGATCCAAGCGGAAACTGCCTATGTCTTCAACTCACTGATGCAGCCAGCATCAACAATGGTCTCTCTCCACACACCCCCTCCCCCTGCACAAGAGTTATGTGTGGCCTGTACCACTTTTACTCCCAAATCTATCTCACAGGAATACCACCATACCTGAAGCTCCCACTCTTCGAGTCACTTCTTTGGGTTAAGGCGTTGTCTCCAGAAGGCCACTGTTAAATGCATGTTACCTGAGAGGGGAAGGAGGGTCCATTAACATGGTGCTCCTATGGTTAAACACATCATTAGCGACGACCTTGGGAATCTGACAGCACAAGGTCTTTAAAAGCAAGTTCAATGAGATAAATAATTTTTGATGGGGTGGGCACGCAGGATGAGGGGATGAGTGAGGAGCAAACGAGTCATAGCATGGAGGATGTCCACCTGAGTATGATGGCCACATGGCAAAATGAGGATGGCCGTGTAAACACAGACTCTACCTACTAGGGTCACCATAAGGACAGCCCTCTGAAACCTGGAGGCTCCTGGGTATAGTCAGTTCTGAAGAGAAGCGAAAGAGCTGAGCTGGCAGCAGTTTTCCAAAGACGAAGCACTGAAAGACTGGAGGAGGACACAGGCAGGAACAGCTTCTGGTTAACTACCTCTAGTTGTAAAGCTAGTTTCTGACCCAACATTTTTAGCTGAGGGCCGACCTCCCAACCAGAGAATGTTGTGATTCAATTCTGTGAACCCCTGGCTAATTTATATTGACTCAAAGCCAGAATCATTTACAGCCACAAAAATCAACATGCCTTTACTGAGTGCTTATTAATGAGCCCAGAATTTGGCTAGGTGCTATAAACACACAGAAAAATAACTTTATATACTTTTGTCTTCATTTATACAAAGGAAACCAAACCCCAAATTCCAAACCCCAAGATTGAGAGAGGGGTGAGGAACAAAATAGAAGCAGAAAAAACAGGTGATTTATTCCTGTCAGTACTAACACAAACTTCTTGAATGAATACAACAAAACTCACTTCTAAGCCAAAGTTCCTTGTTAAACTCTTGCCTAAACAATCAAGAGACATAGTCTAGAAATTTTATATATATATATATATATATATATATATATATATATATATATATAGTCTAATACCAGAATCTCTTTAGTAGCACACATTTATCTTAGTACACTGGAAGAATAACAGACCAGAGTTGCAAAACCTAGGTTAAAGTTCTAGCTCTGACTCTTAACTAGTTTTAGGTAAATTATCTAACCTCTTTAGGTCTCTCTCTTTTCTTAAGCAAAACGAAAACTAAAGAGTCTGGACCAGCTCAAGAATAGCATATACCTGGCATTCGTATCATCCACTAGGTAAGTGAATACACAGGAAGCATCACTAATCAATTCCCAGAGAACCCATATGACCAGAATTCTTCTTAACACAGTGCTTCTGGAAGCTATTTCCAATCAGAGTTGGCCCATAAGCCACAATACGTTTGTCACTGTAAACTAGATGATCTCTACAATTTCTTCCAACTCTCAAATTCAAATACTAAGTTTCTGTAGAGTGGGAGAAAAATCTCTTCCAACAAGCTTAAATCAGTAGTGTTGATGGTCATAAATATATGTCTAAACTCCAAGTCCTCCTCCAAATTGCACCTGACCTGGTTCTTTCTAATTTCTCAAAGATGCTAACGAACAATTCACTCTGATACTATTAACATGTGTAACCTGACAATATAATTCAGACTTGTTAATAGGTTCTTTTGACAGAAAAAAAAGGAGTCCTTTATCCAGACCTAAAAAAAACTCATCCAAAAATACAGCAACAATACTGCACTAGTAAAGTGTTAAATTCAATCCTTTGATTATCCCCACAACCTCTCTCCAAGGTTAGTCCTTGTTACCTTTCACCTACAAGCCAAAACTTTGGTGGTTAAAATCCACTCAGAGGCACCTCAGAAGACAGGCTTGGCAATCTGCTCCTGAAAGGTCACAGCCTTGAAAACCTAAGGAGCAGTCCTACTCTGCGCGCGCGCGCACACACACACACACACACACACACACACACACACACACACACACACACACACACACACACACACACACACACACACACACACACACACACACACACACACACACACACACACACACACACACACACACACACACACACACACACACACACACACACACACACACACACACACACACACACACGGTCGCCATGAGTCACAATCGACTAGATGACAGCAACTAACAAGTCTGCAACAGCCACTCTCCCATCTTTTCACTCTTTTATCTCCAGAGCAGTCTTTCTAAATTACACATGCATTTACATCCTTCCCTGTTTACAAACCTGTAGCTATTACTATCCACATAAAATTCAAATTTTTTAGCATTATAGTTAGAACTTTTCACATATGTGACTCAGTTTACCTTTCTGGCCTCATGTCCCACAACCCTTTCCTTCTCTTATCCTTTTTCTTACACAATCCTCTACATTTACACACAGCATTAAGGTAGTTCCTCTGCCTGCCCTGTCCTTCCTTTTCCCCACCTCTGTCATACTCCTACTCATCATCTAAGACCCAACTTCAGGTCCAGGGGTATAGTCTGCCTACTTTTCTAGTCAATCCCCAGGTAGAATTGGTCACTTGCTCCTCTCCAGTCTCAAAGTTTTTTTAGCTGTCCTCTGTATATCCAGAGTATTGTTTACATCAGTGGTTCCCAAGACCATCAGAATTACCTGAGGCATGTTTTAAAAATAAATTCTTAGAGGCCTAACCCAGACACACTGGATTAATGAGGAGGTGAGATCCTGGAATTTCTACTTTTAAAAAGCTCCCTAATTATTCTAATAGTCAAATTTGAAAACCACTAGTTTGTCTGTCTCTCCCAACAGGTGTAATGATGTGCTGGTCTCAGGGAACATCTGGCTCAACTGGCATAACAGTTTATAAAGAAAATGTTCTACATTCTACCTTGGTAAGTAGCGTCGGGGGTCTTAAAAGCCTGTGAGCACCCATCTAAGAGACTCCACTGGTCTCACCCCTTCAGGAGCAAGGGAGAATGAAGAAAACTAAAGACATAACGGCAAGATTAGTCCAAAGGACTAATGGACCACAACTACCACGGCCTCCACCAGACTAAGTCCAGTACAACTAGATGGTGCTCGGCTACCACCACTGACTGCTCTGACAGGGATCACAACAGAGGGTCCCGGACAGAGGTGGAGAAAAATGTAGAACAAAATTCTAACTCACAAAAAAAGACCAGACTTACTGGCCTGACAGAGACTGAAGAAACCCTGAGAGTACGGCCCCCGGGCACCCTTTAGCTCAGTAAGGAAGTCACTCCCGAGGTTCACCCTTCAGCCAAAGATCAGACAGCCCCATAAAACAAAATGAGACTAATGGGGCACAACAGTCCAGGGACAAGGACCAGAAGGCAGGAGGAGACAGGAAAGCTGGTAATAAGGAACCCAAGGTCAAGAAGGGAGAGTGTTGACATGTCGTGGAGTTGTTATCCACTGTCATAAAACAATACGTGTACTAACTATTGAATGAGAAACTATTTGTTCTGTAAACCCTCATCTAATGTATAATTTAAAAAAGAAGAATGTAGAAATGGTTTACTCCAGAATACACTTAAGATGTTTTCTGCACTCATTTTTTAATTCATATCATATCCTTGTTGATTTGTATGCTGAAGAAGAATTCTTTTTTGATTCACACCCAAAAAAACTTACATCCACTGTTCAAAAAAGGTGTTGAATTTCCACTTTCATTTCTAGATCTCAGAATTGAAGTAACTCTACCTTGAGTAAACCTGTGAATACACAGGGCAGGCTCTCACCAGATCTGGCAGGAGAACTTTATTTGGACTGAGAAGCAAATCCTTAGCAGATTTTGAGAGTGGAAATACACTGTCTTTAGATACTTAAATGAGCCTGTGGCGCAGTGGTTAAAGTTATCGGCTACCAACGGAAAAAGGTCCGGTTCCAACCCACCAGCCACTCCACGCGGAAAAAAGATGTGGCAGTCAGCTTCCAAAAAGATTTACAGCCTTGGAAATCCTAGGGCAGCTCCACTCTGTCCTACAGGGTCGCTAGGAGCCAGAATCGACTAGATGGCAGTGGGTTTGGTTTGGGATTTACATACTTAAAATCAAATTATATTATGAATAGACAACGAAGGAAATGATTTAAGTGCAAAGATAAGGGAGTAGCTGACTGGCTCAGGGCCTCATTAATTTCCAAAGAAAAATCTCACTCTTCCGACCCCGTTCCCCCCGCCCCTCAAAAAAACTATATTGCAGCTGTGGAATAGTAACAGATAATGTAACAAGATAAAGATATTGATACAACCAAGAAAACAAGTTGTCATTGGGGAATCGTGAATTTCGTGTAGTTTGCAAGTTCACCTGGTTGAGTCGACGAACTTTGGGCCCAACGTCTGTCTCCGGGAGCACAGACCCTGTGTTTATCTCTCTTTAAGTCTCGGCCCGGAACTAAGTGTGAAAACTTGAGTTCCCCACTTGAATTCATGTCCTCATCACGTTTCGACCCTTAAAATACGTTCACGGCTACTTTTTTATTTTCTTTACTAAAGAAAAGGACATTCTCAGGAAGAATGATGACAGCTCCACGTCTGCAAACTCGGCGCGGAGAGGAGCGAGGGACCGCGACGGTAGCGGGCACCGGGAGGGGCGTCCGGACCGGGACCACCACGCTGGGGGACAATGGAGAGAGGAGAGGAGGCAGCCGCTGTACTGGGGGCCCGTCGCGACCGGGGGCTCCGAAAAGTCTCTGGGAAGGCCAGACCGGCAGCAGGTGGGCCTGGCCGCCGCCCCTCACAGGGGCCACGTCGCCCGCGCCGGCCGCAGCCGCCGGGCCCTGCGCGTAGGCCGGGCCGCGGGCGAGTAGCTCCCGGGCGGGGCGACCGGGCGCGGACTGGACCCTGGCCGCGGCGGCCGCGACCCAACCCTCTCACAACTTGGCGCCCGCGAAGCTAGGGGCTCCAAGAGCCTCAGCCCAGCACTGGCCTCTCAGACAGTCTGTCCGACCCACCCCCCGCCTGGCCTTGGACACCAGCCCGAGCTACCCGCGCCCCCCACGGGCACCAGCGGAGGGAAGGCGCTGCCGCGGCTCTGGGGTCACGCCTCGCGCTCCGCACTCCTCCACTCCTCCTTCTCCCAAGACACTCTTACCAGAGTTATCCCCTCTCCCTAGAACCGCCCCCAGTCCGCCTGCGAGTGTTTACCGGGACTCGGAGCGGCGGCGATTCCTCAATCCCTCGACTAAGATGGCAGCCGGTCCCGAGCCCCGACCACAGCCACCAGAGCGAGTTGGCGGCCAACGCGCAGGCGCCTCCGCTCAGGAGCAGCCTGGACTACAAGCCCCAGCAGGCCTTGCGCGCCGGCCGGCTGCCGGTCCTGAAGCGCTGACAGGGGCTAGTGAGAGCAGCTAAAGCGGAGGTTCCACGCCCCCAGGTGTAAGGAACTCTTGGATTGGCTCCCAGCACCTTTAGGCTTTTTATTATTATTGTTTTTCAAACCACCCTCCCCTAGGCCTGGTGGGGCAGTGGTTAAGAGCTCGCTTGCTAACCAAAGAAGTCGGCAGTTCGAATCTACCAACTGCTCCTTGGAAACCCCACCGAGGCAGTTCTACTCTGTCGCTATGAGTTGGAAACAACTCAAAGGCAACGGATATATATATCCCCAGAACTTCTAAAGATTACAGTTGTGGTTCCCAAACTCTAGTATGCATCAAAGGGACTTGTTAAAATATAGATTGCTGGGCCCCACCCCCGGAGTTTCTGATTAATAGGTATAGGGTGGGATCTGATCGTTTGCATTTCTAACGACCTCTCTGGTGATAACTACGTACTCGTGGGGGATCACACCCTAAAAGCCACTGAATTATACCAAAACCAAAAAAACCCGTTGCCATCGAGTCGATTCCGACTCATAGCGACCCTAGAATGTACACTCTGGAGTTACATTGATGAGGTTCAAATCCCGCCTTCTCCACCTCTTCACAGAGTGCTCTTAGGGATGATCATAACAGCTTACACTTAAACAGTGCCAACGTGGCAGGTGTTCTACGAACCGATTTATACACACAAAAAAAAATTTTTTTCTGCTCCCCGACCACCCCCAAACTAATTTTTGTCCGGTTAAGAGTATACAGCCCGTTGCCCTCGAGTCCATTCCGACTCATAGCGACCCTACAGGACAGGGTAGAACTGCCCCACAGGGTTTCCAAGGAGCGGCTGGTGGATTCCAACTGCCTGACCTTTTGGTTATCAGTGGAGCTCTTAACCGCTGTGCAACCAGGGCTCCTAAGAATATATGCTCTAGCGGGGTTTTCTAATTAGTGCCCCAGGTGATTCTTGTCACCAGGTAAGTTTGGAAAACTTAGTGATCCTTTAAAGTATGAGGTATTTTTATGACCATTCAACAGAGAAGGAAACCGAGTCTCAAGTAAATTAAATGACTGATCCAAGAACACTCAGCCAGGAGCCAATGATCCAACCCAAGTCATCAGGCTCCAGATTCTGTTTGTCTACTTTTTTTTTTTTTTTTTTGTTTTACTTTTACAGCAAAATCTGCTCCCCTTCAACAGTTTCTAGACATAATGTAACCAGTGATATTGGTTACCTTCATCACATTGTGTCAACATTCTCCTTACTTCTATTCTAGTTGTTTCACTCCCATTGACTTAAACTCCCTGTCCCCAACCTTCTCATCTATGTTTTAAAATAGCTATTGTCCATTTGGTCTTATATAGATGATTTTTTAAAAGAACGTAATACTCAAGGATGACAATCTTTACTCTTTGAGCTAAACTGTTACTTAGTTTTTTTAGGTAGGTTTTTTTTTTTTTTGGTACTTTAGACGAAGGTTTACAGAACAAACTAGCTTCTCATTAAACAGTTAGTACACATATTGTTTTATGACATTGGTTAACAACCCCACAACATGTCAACACTCTCCCTTCTCAACCTTGGGTTCCCTATTACCAGCTTTCCTGTCCCCTCCTGCCTTCTAGTCCTTGCCCCTGGGCTGGTGTGCCCCTTTAGTCTTGTTTTGTTTTATGGGCCTGTCTAACCTTTGGCTGAAGGGTGAACCTCAGGAGTGACTTCATTACTGAGCTAAAAAGGTGTCTGCAGGCCTTCTTCAGTCTCTGTCAGACCAGTAAGTCTGGTCTTTTTTTGTGAGTTAGAATTTTGCTGTATATTTTTCTCCAGCTCTATCCGGGACCCTCTGTCGTGATCCCTGTCAGACCAGTCAGTGGTGGTAGCTGGGCACCATCTAGTTGTGCTGGACTCAGTCTGGTGGTAGTTGTGGTCCATTAGTCCTTTGGATTAATCTTGCTGTTATGTCTTTAGTTTTCTTCATTCTCCCTTGCTCCTGAAGGGGTGAGACCAGTGGAGTCTCTTGGATGGCTGCTCACAAACCTTTAAGACCCCAGACACTACTCACCAAAGTAGAATGTAGAACATATTCTTTATAAACTATGTTATGCCAGTTGAGCTACATGTTCCCCAAGATCATGGTCCCCACAGCTCTCAGCCCAGTAATTTGGTCCTTCAGGGAGTTTGGATGTATCTATGGAGCTTCTATGACCTTGCCTTATACAAGTTGTGCTGAACTCCCCAATATTGTGTACTGTCTTACCCTTCACCAAAGTTACCACTTACCTATTATCTATTTAGTTAAACTGTTACTTAGTTTAAGGTGACTTCAGGGAATAGTTTTGAATCAAAGTTTAAAGAGTAACTCAGGGCAATAGTCTCAGGGACTCCTTCAGCCTCAATCGGTCCAGTAAGTCTGGATTTCTCAGAGAATTTGAAGTTCTGTTCTACATTTTTCTCCCTTTTTATCAGGATCCATCTATTGTGTCCCTGATAGAACGTTGGGTAGAGGTAGATAGGCACCATGTAGTTCTTCTGGCCTCAAGGTAGAGGAGGCAGTGGTTCATATTAGTTCCATAACGCAGTTCCTTCTCTGATTCTTGGGTTTCCTTCTTTCTCTTTTGTTCTAGATGAATAGAAACCAATAGTTGTATCTTAGATGGCTGCTCATAAGCTTTTAGGACTCAAGACACTACTCACCATCCTGGGAGGCAGAACATAAACTTTAAGAACTATATTATGCCAATTGACTGGATTGTCCCATGAGACCATGACCCTAAGCCTTTAAACCAAGAGAACTAATCCCATGAGGTGACTGGTTATGTCTAATTAGTATCAGCATCTGTAGCCTGTAGCCCTCCACTTTTTGTTGTTTTGGTTGTTGTTATTGTTGTAAAGTTATATATAACAGTATTTGCCAATTTATCCTTTCTTCTTATGTACAGTTTATTGACATCAATTATAGTAGTTAAGCTGGGCAAACTTTACCCACATTTGGAGCCACCTTTCCCATCACCATAGACAAAAAGTGACCACTGCCTAGGGAATGCTTCCCCATCTTCCCCTTCCCTCAACCCTGGTAACCACCAATGAACATTGGTCCCTATTCTTGTCATTTCATAAAAGCGAGAACATACAATATTTGTCTTTTTATGATTGACTTATTTCACTCAACATGATGTCCTCCAGGTTTATACATATTGTAAGACATTTTGGGAACTCATTTTTCTTTATGGCTTAGTATTCCATTGTATGTATGTACTACACTTTGCTTATCCATTCATCTGTTGATGGGCACTGTCCACAGTTTTTAAAACTATATAAATGTTACCCAAAACTAATCTATGGTATTAGAACTCAGGGTAGTGGTTACCCTTTGAGGGGAGGTAGTACCTGGAAGGAGGCACAAAAGGAGCTTCTGTGCTGGTTATAATGTTCTGTATCTTGATCTGGTTCCCAGGTGTGTTCACTTTGTGAAAACTCATTGAGCCATATACTTATGAATTGTGTATTTTCTGTATTCATATTATACTTCAGTCAAAATTTACTTTAAAAAATGTTTTAAATGCATACTTGCTTTGTTACAAAAATGCATCTCTTTCCACTACATGCCAAAGGTTCTCAAGCTTTACAGTGCATCAGAATTACCTGAAGGGCTTGTTAAAATAGGTTGCTGGGTGTCACCCCAAAATTTCTGAATCAGAAAGTCTAGGGCAAGTCCCAAGAATTTGCATTTCTAACAAGTTCCCAGGTGATGCTGATGCCCAGGGATGATACTTTAAGAACCACTGGACTACACTATCCTAACCTTCTTCCTAGCACCAACGGGGTAGATTAGTTCTGACAAGGAAGGCAGCATCTAGGAGGAGTTAGAAATTTGGGCTTTGGAGCCATACAAATCAAGGATCTAGTCCTGATTCTGTGAACAACTTGCTTAGGTGTCTTAGGCAAGTCATCCGAACCCCGGTGACCAAATCTCTAAACAGGAATAAAAGAGCCTATCTCCTAGGATGTTGTGAAGATTCTAGGAGATCAAAGGTAGGTAGCTGATGGTTCTCCAAGGAGAAGCTGAGTTGGTGAGTGCAGGGATCCCAGCTTGGCTGTCTGTTCATCTTCCATGCAGTGTGAATGGATCCAGAACTCAGAGCAGTCTTGGCCTAGTCAGAATGCAGGGCCAGGGGCTGATCAAGCCTCAAGCCACCTTCACCTTTCTGTCAGAGCAGGAACAGGAGGTGGAGAAGAGGCCACCACCAGAAAGGAAAGGAGCTTCCCAGGCCTCTCAGGCAAGGAGGAGGGATGGAAGCAGGATGCAGTGTCAGAAGGAGTAGGGAGAGAAACTCCAGTGGCCCACATGCCAGCTTTCCCTGCAGAACACTTAGTCACACTGCTGTCCCCTCTTCCCAGGAGCCACTCTGCTTTCAACTGCCAGAATCAGGGGAAGGCTTGAAAAGTGGCAGAGCTCTGTGTTGATGGAGAGAGAAGTCACTGGACAGAGTTTCTGGAAGCCTAATATCTGGACCCAGACAGACCACTGAAGACTTGAGGCCATAGCTACATCATTTCCCCTTTTTGAGACTGTTTCCTCATCTGTAAAATCACATGCACAATCTCTGTTCCTAGGCATCTCAGCCATTCAGGGTTGCCAGTTTAGCAAATAAAAATACAACCTGTTGTTGTGTTGCAGTCGAGCCAATTCCAACTCACGGCAACACTATATGATGGAGTACAACTGCCCCATAAGGTTTTCTAGGCTGTAATCTTTACAGGAACAGATCACCAAGTCTTTTCTCCCGTGGAGCCACTGGTGGGTTTGAACCATCAACCTTTTGGTTAGCAGCTGTCATGGATTGAAGTGTGTCCCCCAAAAATATCTCTCAACTTGGCTAGGTCATGATTCCCAGTATCATATGACTGTCTACCATTTTGTAATCTGATGTGATTTCCCTATGTGTTGTAAATCCTATCACTATGATGTACTAAAATGGATTATCGGCAGTTATACTGATGAAATCTACAACATTAGACAGTGTCTTAAACAAATCTCTTTTGAGATATAAAAGAGAGAAGCTCGCAGAGACATACGGGGACCTCATTCCACCAAGAAAGCAGTGCCGGGAACAGAGTGCCTCCTTTGGACCTGAGGTTCCTGCACTGAGATGCTCCAAAACAAAGGAAGACTAATGACAAGGACCTTCCTCCAGAGCCAACATAAAGAAGCCTTTCCCTGGAGCCGATGCCCTGAATCTGGACTTGTAACCTACTAGACTGTGAGAGAATAAATTTCTCTTTGTTGAAGCTATCCATTTGTGGTATTTCTGTTACAGCAGCACTAAATGACCAAGACAGCAGCCAAGCACTTAACCATTGCGCCACCATGGCTCTTTAAAAATACAAGATACCCAGTTAAATCTGAATTTCAGATAAGCAATGAATGATAATTTTTTTAGTATACGTATGTCCCAAATATTGCATGGAACGTAATTACACTAAAAAAAAATTTGTGTTGTTTATCTGAAATTCAAATTTAACTGGATGTCCTATATTTTATTTGTCAAGCCTAGTCCCAAGGATTTCTCTCTCAGGGCTAGTCAACTTGAATGCCTCCGAGGGCCAGCCAGATAAAATAAATAACAGCTAACGTTTACTTTCTATGTTGAAATTACCAAGTAGCATCCTAAGTGGTTTACATGCACTATCTCATTCAATACTCACAGGAACCTGGGTGGGGGGTTCAGCTTCCTCATCTGTAAAATGGGAATAGTAATTGCCCCTACCTCATAGGATTGTTGCCAAGATTAAATGCGCTGATGCACGTATAACACTTAAAACAGTACCAGCCAAGCACTCAGCAAGCGCTCAATAAATGAAAGCTATAATTTGCCCCATTTTGCAGAAGGGAAAACTGAGACTCAGAGGGGTAAAGTAACCAGCCCACAGTCACGTAACTCGCAAGTGGCAGAGCCAGTATTCAAATCCAGGTCTTAAATGCTGGCAACTAATTCAAAGTGTTTAGAAATCTTGTGTTCCATCAAAAAGAGAATGAATAAACTGTGTTATATTCATACAATGGAATAATACTCAGCAATAAGAAAGAACAAATTAATACATGCAACAACATGGAAAAATCTCAGACATTATGTTGAAAGAAAGAAGTCTTATGTAAAAGAGGATAATTCTATTTGTATGATGTTCTAGAACAGGCAAAACTAATTGACAGTGAAATAGCACAACAATGGTTGCCTCTGGGGAGCAGAGATTGGGAAGGAGCACAAGGGGATTGTCTAGGGTGTTGTAAATACTCTTTCAATGTCTTGTTAGAGGCGTGGATGACACAGTTGAATGCATTTTTCAGAACTCAGCAAATAGTACATACACTTGAGATCTGTGCATATCATTGTATGTAAATTTAACTTAAAAAAATAAGAAGAAATCAAAAACAAATATTGAACTCTAGTTAATGAAAGGCATGCTGAAGTGTTTAGAGGTACAGTGAGCTGATGTCTATAGTGTACTTTGAAATGCATCAAAAAATAAGATGGATGGGTAGAGAGAGGGATAGATAAATGAATAAATATGTGGCAAAGTAAACATAGGGAACTGTTAACATTCGTGGAATCTAGGTGGCAGATACATGGAAGTTCACTGTGCAATTCTTTCAACTGTTCTACATGTTTGGAAAATTTCATAACACTTGGTAGGAAAATTTTGCACAAGCAAAACACAGTCTGCCTACAACCCCGGACCAATTCATAGGCACCTCCTACCTACTCTTCTCTTTTGAAGCTACAGCCGGCTGCCTGCTGGCCCTCTCCAGCTAGTTTCCATGGCTCAGAGCCAAAACCAAAATCTACTCCTTCCCCAAACCTGCTCCTCTTCCTTTGTTCCTTATCTTAGCATCAACCCTTCCATTCCCTTATTCAACCAACTCAGAAGCCACAGCTTATCCACATTCATATTATTTTATTTACAAATTCCTCTCTCATTGCTTCTGTTCCAATATTCCTCCTAATTGGATTCCAGTCCTCTACTGTTTACTTGCTGTGTACCCTTCCAAGAATTGCCTTACCTTTCTGGGCCTCCACTGACTCGTCTGGAAATTGGGGTCAAATGCCTTACATAGCTAAAGGCAGGGGACTGGACCATTTACTCTTGTAAATTTTCCTCCCTCCCCAAACCATAAGCCCTTCAAGGGGAAAGAACCAGTCTTTATCCACCCCTGTGTCTTCTCTAGCATGTAGTAACACCTTAATGGTGCTCAGAAAAGAAATGAGAACCTCTTTATAAACTGTGGAAGGAGAAGGAGAAAGAGACACTGGCATTTATTGAGTCCCAGCTGTATGCTCCAAATTAAACATGACTTTACTCATCCCTACAACTACTCTATCAGGGGGTATTGTGATACCCTGTCTTAATTATCTAGTGCTGCTATATAGAAATACCACAATTGGATGGCTTCAACAAACAGAAATTTATTCGTTCAGTTTAGGAGGCTAGCAGTCCAAATTCAGGTGAAGGTTTTTTCTCTGTGTCAGCTCTGGGGTAAGGTCCTTGTCATCAATCTTCCCCTGGTCTAGAAGCTTCTCAGTGCAGGGACCCCAGGTCCAAAGGACGTGCTTGCTCCAGGCTCTTCTTTCTTGGTGGTAGGTGGTCCACCTCTCTGCTCCCTTCTCTCTTTTATATCTCAAAAAGAAATTGACTCAAGATACAACCTAATCCTGTAGATTGCATCCTGCCTCATTAACATAACTGCCTCTAATATTGCTTCATTAGCATTATAGAGGTTAGGATTTACAACACATAGGACAAATACATCAGATCACAAAATGGAGGACAACCACATAATACTGGGAATCATGCCCTAGTCGAGTTGACACATATTTTTGGGGACACAATTCAATCCATGACACTTCCATTTTTATAAAAGAGGAAACAGAAGTCCAGAGGAGTTATATGACTTGCAGAAACTCATAGAGGATGCAAGAAGCAGGCCTAGGATTTGAAACCAGGACTGTCTTTTGCAACAACATCACAACTGCCTCTTATTGAATCAGTGTAAGGAAGAGACTTTATGCTTTTCTGTATTCTTCAGATTTTCTCTACTGAATGTGGAAGTAGAAAAAAAGTTATAAAAATAAACAGCCTTAAGGAGTTCTCAGCACTTGGCCCTGCAGTTTTCGGGACGGCTGGGCTTCAGCGGAGGAATTGCAGGTCTGAAGACCTCCCTTAGATAATAAACAACATGCCAGAGCTTCTTCTAGCCCTGCTCATCCTCATTTCCTTCTTTTCTTGCTCTCAAACTTAAAATTGTCCTTCTTCCAGTAAAGCCCCATTGGCCCATCTTTACCAATTACCAGAATCATTTCTTGGTAGAGTTCCTTCTGGAGATGTCTGTTCTAAACCAAAATCTGCATCTCTTAAAAAAATAAATAAAGTCATGTCTTCAAATTCCTCAGGCAAAGATAGACTCAAGCCACAAGCATCCAGGTCACCTTCTGCAAGCTAGGAAGGTGTTGTCAGACCAGAAACACTCCTGGGAATCTTAAAACTTAGGCTTGATTCATGCAAACTTCTCCTGGGGTGGCAAAGAGTGCAATTAGAAATGCAGGCATGTGTGAGACTTTGTTCTCCACCCTTAGGGACCTTCTAGATCAGGAGGGTGGGGAGGGTAGAGACAGGCCCTAAAAGGTCAATTGGTCCAGTCACCTACATTCAGGCTGTTTCCTCTTCTGTGAAATACCTCTTTGGGCTTTGAGGAGTCAACCCTTTAGAGAGCATTAACACAGTATAGGCCCACAGTAGGTATTCAATAAAAGTTAGCATTTGATTTTTCAGAGGAGGCAACTGGGTCCCAGAAAGGTTAGGTGACTTGCCTAAGATTACCTAGCTAGTAACTGGTGGAAGCAGGATTCAAATTTGGCCAGCCTGACTCTAGAGCCCTCACCCTTAACTTTTAAGCCAGCACCTTCCAAAAGTGTTATGGATTGAATGTATCCCCCAAACATATGTGTCAACTTGGCTAGGCCATGATTTCCAGTATTGTGTGAGTGTCCTTCATTTTGTGATCTAATTATCCTGTGTGTTGTAAATAAATCCTAACCTCTATGATGTTAATGAGGTAGGATTAGAGGCTGTTATATTAATGACACAGGACACAATCTACAGGATTAGGATGTATCTTGAGTCAATCTCTTTTGAGATACAGAAGAGATTAAACAAGCAAGCAGAGATCAGAGGGACCTCAGTATCACCAAGAAAGAAGAGGCAGGAGCAGAGTGCGTCCTTTGGACAAGGGGTCCCTGCACTGAAAACCTCCAAGATCCAGGGGAAGACTGATGCCAAGACACATGGAGATCTTCAAGGAACGCCAGACCCACAGATGTTGAAAGGAGACAGGGACCTTCCCCCATAGCCAATAGAGAGAGAAAGACTTCCCCTAGAGCTGGCACTCTGAATTTAGACTTCTAGCCTCCTGAATTGTGAGAGAATCAATTTCTTTGTTAAAGCCATCCACTTGTGGTATTTCTGTTATAGCAGCAGTAGATAACTAAGACAAAAGGGTTGTGTATTGATGGAGGCACCCAAGATGATTTTAGGTGGTGCCATAAACGGTCATTTAAAAAATTGTATTATGTAAACTTTTAAAGATATATAAAAGAAGAGAAAATAGTATAATGAATTTCAAGCTTCACCCAGCTTCAAGTATCAACTCAAGAACAACAGCTTTCACCCACTTCCCCCACTAACAACTTATTTTGAACCAAATCCTAGACACAATATCATTTCTTCTATAGCTATTTCTGTAGATTTACGGTAATTTTTCACCTTAATAGTTATGCTTCTTAGTAATGTATTAGTAGATAGCTAATATGTTGAACAGGAGCCCTGGTTGCACAATGGTTGAGCACTTGGCTGCTAACGGAAAGGTGGGTGGTTTGAACCCACTAGAAGCTCCATGGAAGAAAAAACCTGGTGATCTGCTCCTGTAAAGATTACAGCCAAGAAAACCCAATGGAGCAGTTCTACTCTATCCTATTCTATAGGATCACTATGAGTCAGAATTGACTCGATAGCACACAACAACATAACAATACATTGAACTGGTCATTTCATAAATATTGATTAGGATGTGAGTGAAGTAGGAATTCAGCAAATTAAACTGTAAGATACCATGTTTTCACTATCAGAGTGGCCAGGACCAAAGAGTTTGATATCTCATATGTGTTACCAAGGGTATGAGAAGACAATCACTTTCAGTGCTGCTAGGAGTGTAAACTAGTGTGATGTTAATCGTGTGGTGGGAAGACAATTTGGCAATATCGATAAAAATTATACATGTCAGGATATTCACATGCAAACAGATGAACTTAGACCTTTGCCTCACACCAGATAAATTATGGTACATCTTGACACTGAAAAACTATGCAGCCATCAAAAAAAATTTTTTTTTAAAGAGCAAGGCAGATCTATATATGCTGATATGAAACAATCTCCAACTTGCTTCGGGAAAAAAAGTGTAAAACATTTGGTAAAAATAAAGACTCTACATCCATTTGCTGCTATATGCATAGAAAACCTCTAAGAAGGACACAAATGTCTCAGAGAAAATGGGTGACTGGGGGACAGGGGCGGGAGGAAAATATTTTTCCTCTATGCCTTTTTAGTACTTTCTGAATAATGTGTCAGATGCCTTTACTGCCTATATATATTAGAAAAATCAAATTTTAAAAATAACTGAATTTTTTAAGTTCAAAAAAATGAGTTAAAGATACGAAGTCACATCACAGAGAGTATGTAGAAAGGCCAAACCACTAAGATAGAATGTGGACAAGTGCAGTTTGCAACACACAGTACTGGTCTCTCCAGACTCCAGCTTGGGAGCCAGCCCAGAGAGAAGGAGACTAGCCTGAGGCCATCCATCATTGTGGCTGGCTAGAGTCTGCCCACCTGGTGACTTCACACCCTATTCTGCCTGGCCTGGGGTTGGAGAGGGACAGAGACTGGGCACCCCCACACCCAAGTCCCAAGGCTTCCAGATACTGCTCAGGACACTGGGCCTGAAGTGAGCCATCAGGTACCCACAACTGCTGCCCAGGAGGGTCAGAATGGGCTCATGTCACAAGTGTAGAGCTCCCAGCCACGAGGCTGCATTACAATCCTGCTGCCACCAAGGATGGTCAGGCCACTCAGGTCTCTGGACATTCAGGATGGTCCCTCACCCCCAGAAAGTGGATGGAGGAAAGGCTTTTCTCCCACTCCTCTGCAGTTGAGGTGCAGAGCTCAGGAAGTGGAATTAGAATTCTGGTTCTGCTACTTATTTGCTGTGTGACCACAAGCAAGTCACCTAACTTCTCTGAGCCTCAGCTTCCTCAGTTGTAAATATGGAAATGATACTTTTTAGATGAAATGAAGCAATACACAAAGGAAAGTAAGAAGACAACCTAAATGTCATCAGTAGGAGGGTCAGAACGGCAGAATTCAGGCTTGGCCACTGCGTACAGTCAGAAACAACTCCCAACATCTCCCTGAGTTGCTGGACGAGGGAGATGCCAGGGCCACTACTGCAGGGCAGGGACACTGCAGCTTACTCTGCCAACACTGAGCTTTGGAATGCTACAAATAGCTGGTCTTACCACTATCACTTCTCTGCACCTCAGTTTCCTTATTTGTGAAATAGAGACAACAATGTACATACCTTTGAAGGGTGTGGGGATATGTATATGAAATTACGCGCATAGAGTGCTAGGCCAGATGCCAGGCACATGGTACGTGCCTACTCAGGGTTAGCAATGGCAATGTCATGTGGCAGCTGACAGAGCTTGTTCTGGAACGCAGGTAAGACACCCCCAGAGATTCCAAGAAATTCTTGGAGAAGACTTGACAGGGAATGCCATATTGCATTGGCAGGTGTGGGCAAGAGCCAAGGAACCACGGAATTGTTTTAAAAGTTATTTTACTGAGAATGTGTTACATGGGTACAAAAGCTATTGAGTCTATTATCTTATTTAATTTTCACAATGTGCAATGGGCAAAGATTGTGAAAGCCAAAAATATTCAGGATTGAATTCAGCTCTGCAGCTGCCCAGCTGTGTAGTCTCAGACAACTGACTTTATCTCTCTGAGCCTAGATGTCCTCATCTGCAAAATGGAGATGAAAATGAGATGTCATGAGGATTGAATAAGAGAGGGTATATGCTAAGACTGGCATAGAGTAGGTGCTTGATAAATGCTAACAGAAGCACTTGTTGTTTTCATTAGTAATATCATTTATCTTACAGTCTGTGTCAGAAGAAGACACAGCCACGAATAGCAAGATCTGGAGCTATAGACTGGGGTGGGACAGATGCTGGGGACAGAGCCAGGCAAAGGTGAGGAGAAGTTCATTTTGATGGGCAGGATGCAGGATCCAGAGATGATGGAGGCAGATGGCTGGGGTAGCCCAGGTCAGCAGTTGGCATGAGGTGGCCTGATAGCAGGCCAGCCTTGCAGGAGAGGAGACAAAACAAGTTGGGATCCTAGCCCCAGAAGCTAAACTCACTGATTCAGCAGCACAGCGGTGGTTACAACCCAGGCTATGGGGTTAGGCAGAGCTGGCCTCGAATCCCAACCCCACTGCATACAAGCTGTGATGCTGGGCACGTTCCTCATCCTCTCTGAACTACATTTTCTTGCCTGTAAAAGCATGATTATCTTGCTTCCTACCTCTGCTCCTGTCACCTTCTAGGATGACTAGTTCAACATCCTTGCTTCTCAGAGCCTTCCTTGGTCTCCTTATCTCCAATGACTCCTTTCTGAGTCCCTGTGACACCTCAAATTCCTAATTTCCCTTCTGCTAACTATTCTACCTGACATCTAAACATTACTCTGCTCAGGGGCCTGTTTTCGTCTCCCTCTAAGTGATACCATTCATTTCCATGGCTTACAACAAGTGAGGAACAATAGAGTGACTTTTGAACACAGTACTCTGAGTTTATATCCTTAAGGGATATATTCAGAGGATCGAAACCTCATTTGGAAGTTTTATTGTTACTATCAGTATTAGTACTGCAATTCTGGAACTATTGTATGTGTACTGTAGAATAAAGCCAGTAAATATGTTAACAATATTAGGAATCAAGATTTTCCATGTAGGAGAAAAGAGATCCCAATATCATTAAAAAAAAGTTCAGAAAAACACTATGCGTTGGAAGTAGTAATATAACATTATGATAAATATATATATATATATATATATATATATATATATATATATATATATAGGTATATGTACTGAAATGGAGGGCCTGGATGTCATAACAACCCAGTAGCAATGAGCACACCCAGAGCCCAAATCTTAGACTTTAAATACTAAATATTAATGGGAAAACATTAAGAGTGACTAGGATGCTTTGGAGAAATGGCTGATTCTAGAGCTTGGGCAGAGAAAGTATGAAGATACCCTCGAATATCTTGTGCTCAAGACAATAAGAGTGTGTCACAAATAAACAAAAGCCAACTTGAAGGGGCTCCCACTGGCCAAATTTGGGACAATTTGAGTACCAACAACAAAAAATGAATATAATTGATTGTAAAATATTGAATAAATAAATATCTATAAGTTTATAGAACAGGAGAGAGTGTGAGAAACTCATTGACCACCACTGAGATGACTATTACATCCGCTCTTACTCTAACTGGTTATTAAAAGGAAAGGGTTAAGTATTTACCTCATCTTTTTAGGAGGCTCTGAACTTCATCCTCAGGCATCAATATTTATTTCAGACCTCTCAGGCTGATTACAATGTGCATCTAAATTTAAGAACTAGCATTCTGTAATGTGATTTTATTACTTTGGAAAGTCATAAACTGTGCTTGGCCATAGGAAGAAGGCACTATGGCACATCTTCATCTTGCAGCTGAGCCCTGATTAAAGAGATTAAACATCTTTAAAGTCCCTGATTAAAAAACAAAGTTGGTCTCAAGCACAGAGAAGAGCCTTTATGTGGGAGTTAAGTGGCTCTAGCTGTGGGGAGAAGTAATGGGGCAGGGCAGAGATCTGGGCAGCACCTGACGGTCTGGGAGCAATTATAGTTTATTATTTCCATTCAACAAAGCATTCATATCTCACTGTCTTGCTTCATTTTTTTTTTGCCCCAACAAAGCTGAGGCAAAACTCACCATCTCTATCTGGCAGATTTGGAAATGGGGCTCAAGAGGTTGAGTGACTTGACAATGGACAAATTAGTAGCAGAGTTGAATTATTAACCCAGTCCTCTGAAGCAGATTAAGGAGCAGGGCAGTCCTTAGTTGGCAAACTGCCAGGGGTCAGGCAACATTCCTGGAAAAGTGCTGAGATAAAGCAAACTCTGTTTATTGGGCTTCCAGAAGAAGAGCAAGAAAATCCTTGATAAGCTCCAGAGGTGGGGGTGGTAGAGACTAAGACTTCCAACAGGAAAGCTTGAGGAGCAATAAAGTTCCCACACTGCCTTCTAAGGTAAGGAGACGCAGGTTCCCTGCAGAGCTTCTGTCTTAGGAGGGAATATGCAAGCGTAGGGTCAGAACTGAAAAGTCAGGAAAATAAAGAAGAGACTGGGTGCTGCTACCACATTCTCTCTCCTGACCCTTCCTCACCCAGTACTCAGCCTTTCCTCTCAAAGAAGACCATATAGTAACACAGCAATATTGGCTCTCTTCTACTGAGTATTTGCTATGTGCCAGACTCCGTCTATGGATCCTCACCATGACTCTATAAAACTGGTACTATCATCACCTTATTTTAAAGATGAGGAAAAGGAGGCTAAAAGTTAACTGTATTAGTTACCTACTACTGTGTAAACAAATTACCACAAAACTTAACAGCTTAAAACAACAATAAACATTTATTATCTCATACATTATCTGTGGGTCAAGAATTTGGGAGCAGATTAACCTGGTGGTTCTGTCCTGAGAGGCAGCTCAGGGAGGTTACAGTCAAAATGTCAAGCTGGGCTGCAGTCATCTGAAGGCTTGGCTGGGGCTGGAGGATCCAATTCCAAGGTGGTTAATACACATGGCTAGTAAATCAGTTCACTATTAACAAGAGGTCTCAGTTACTTGTCATACAGATCTCTCCTTAGGGCTGCTTGAGTGTCCTCATAACATGGCAGCTAACTTCCCCCAGAGCAAGTAATCCAAGAGAGCAAGGCAGAAGCTGCAATGTCTTTCATGACCTAGCCTTAGAAGTCACACACCATGATTTCTGCAATATCCTAGTGGTTACACAGGTCAGCCCTACTCATTGTGGGAGGGAACTATACAAAGGTATGAATACCAGGAGGCGAGAATCATTAAGGGCCATTTTGGAGGTTAGCTACCACAGTGGCAAAGTAATTACCAAGGCCACACAGCTAGAAAGTGTTAGAGGCAGGCTCTGAACCCAGGCACTCACTCTGCCATAGTAAATACTGGCTTGAAGGAGTAGGGGCAGGTAGGTGCCTGTAGGTCTCTCCTGTCCTGGAGGTATTCATAGCTGAGGTCCTATGCTTCTCACTCCTTTGATCAGATGGGTCAGATAGTTTATCTAACGTGTCAAAGAGATATTTTGTCAAAGCAACAAACCCTAGGCATGTTTTTAAAAGGTTGCGCAAGGAATCACTTGAGAATGGACTTGCTGAGTCAAAGGGAACCTGGACTCTGTTTCCAGCTTTGCCACTGACTTACTGTGGGACCTTGGGCAAGTCCCAGCCCCTTTCGGGGCCTTTTTTTCCCCATCTGTACAATGGGGGAGTAGGATTCCATGGTCCCCTGAGATCCTCTAGCTGGGAGATTCTGGGATTCCATGCACAGAGTCGTTCACTGGGAATCCTGAGAGGGTTCCCACTCTACTTTCCCTGGCTCTTTCTGACTTTGCCCAAGCAAAGTGGATTCCTCAGGTACAAGGGTCAATCTTCTGGGCCCAGGCCAGACCAGGCCATGCTGTTCAGCCCTGCTTCACCCGCAGATGGCTGGCACCATTGTTCCCCCATAAAGCCGGGCCCCTTTCCAGCTACTGCTGCCCGCAGGACAGAGGAGAGGCTCAAAGGACTTAGTTGTGCGGCTTCCTCCCTGTCACCCACCCCCCAACCCAGGGCAAGGCCTGGTCACCCAACAGACTGACTCAGCCCATGCAGGGGAGCAAAGGAGATGAGAAATACATTTGATATTTTCCCCAAAAATACTTCAAAGCCATCATCATTGAGAAAAATCCTCTTACACTTATTTTACAGCTTAGTGGGATTTTTAAAAATTGGGATGAGAGTATTATAAGCTTTTCAGTGCTTAGGAACTCATATTTTAATGATTTAGGATATACATTTGTTTGCGTTTTTTACATGTTTGGAATTAAGATGTACTTAACAGTTGATCACAAGTCATAAACTAATTGGAGTATTTTATTATGTAGATTATGTAAAATAATGGTGCATATTACAACAATGGGATTTTAGATTTGATGAAATACAGTAATTAGGCCCTGTTCTTGGAGGCTTTGTGGGGAATAAGGGGCACCAGACCTACTCTTTTCCAACTCCACAAGCTTGTCCTTACCCCGAGTCATTGTCTTAATCCTCTGTCTTCAATACAGTCCTTCACACTTTTTAAAGCTTTTCCTCTGCAGAAGACCCTGAAGGAATTCTGAGGTGGAGGCTGTCCCCATTTTTGGCTAAGACAGAGAGGTTATTTACTGCAGTGAAAGGGCATAGGAGAAATACAAGAAATTTAATTCCATGAGTAATAGCTAACAGTTATCTTACATACACTATAGGCACTATTCTAAGTGTTTGATGTATGTTAACTCATTTAATCCTTACAACTACTTATCAAGTAGCTACTAGTGTATTCCCATTTTATACATAGGGAAACTAAGGCACAGAAAGGCAATATAACTTGTCTAAGATCATATAGCTGTAAGTCCCTGGATAATGCAAAGTTTGCACACAACTACTATCCTACAATGAACAAGGAAGACTGAAGAAGAATTGATGCATTTGAATTATGGTGTTGGTGAAGAATATTGAATATACCATGGACTGCCAGAAGAAGGAACAAATCTGTCTTGGAAGAAGTACAGCCGGAATGCTCCTTAGAAGCAAGGATGGTGAGACTTCATCTCACGTACTTTGGACATGTTATCAGGAGGGACCAGTACCTAGAGAAGGACATCATTCTTGGTAAAGTAGAGGGTCAGAGCAATAAACTCACATCTATCAATAATTACACTGAATGTAAATGGACTCAATGCACCCATAAAGAGACAGAGTGGCAGAATGGAAAAAAAGGATCCATCAATATGTTGTCTACAAGAGACACACCTTAGAAACAAAGATGTGAATTTATTAAAAATCAAAGGTTGGAAAAAAATATATCAAGCAAACAACTATCAAAAAAGAGCAGGAGTGGCAATACTAATCTTAGGTAAAATAGATTTTAAAACAAAATCCACCATAAAAGACAAAAAAGGACACTATATAATGATTAAGGGGAAGATCCATCATGAAGACAACCATAATAAACATCTATGTACCCAATGACAGGGCTCCAAAATACATAAAACAAACTCTAACAGCACTGAAAAGAGAAAATGACAGTTCCACAATAATAGTAGGAGACTTCAACACACCACTCTCAGTAAAGGACAGAACAACTAAAAAGAAACTCAGCAAAGATACAGAAGACGTAAAGGGTACAATCAGCCAACTTGACCTCATAGACATATATAGAACACTCCATCCAACAGCTGCAAAGTACACATTCTTTTCCAATGCACATGGAACGTTCTCCAGAAGAGACCACATCTTAGGCCATAGAACAATCCTCAACAAGATCTGAAACGCTGAGATACTACAAAGGCTCTTCTCTGACCACAATGCCATCAAGGTAGAAATTAACAACAGAAAGAGCAAGGAAAAAAATCAATTACATGGAAAGTGAATAACACCCTGCTTACAAACCACTGGGTAATAGAAGAAATCAGAGATGGAATAAAAAAATTCCTAGAATCAAACAACAATGAAAACACATCATACCAAAACCTTTGGGACACAGCAAAGGCAGTCCTCAGAGGACAATTTATAGCAATAAATGCACACATCAAAAAAGAAGAAAAGGACAAAATCAAAACATTAACTACACAACTCAAACAAATAGAAAGAGAACAGCAAAAAAAAAGCCCACAGCCACCAGAAGAAAGGAAATAATAAAGATCAGAGCAGAAATTAATGAAATAGAGAATAGAGAAACAATAGAAAGAATCAACAAAACCAAATAAAACCCAAATAAGAAATGAAATGGGCAAGATTAAAACAGACCCAACTGAAATAAAAAGGATCATAACAGAGTATTATGAAAAACTACAACAAATTTGAAAACCTAGAAGAAATGGATACATTTCTAGAAACACACTACCTACCCAAACTACAACAAAGTTATGTTGAAAATCTGAACAGACCCATAACAAGAGAAGAGATTGAAAAGGTAATTAAAAAAACTCCCAACAGAAAAAAGCCCTGGCCCAGATGACTTTACTGGAGAATTCTACGAAACATTCAGAGAAGAACTTGTACCAGTACTACTCAAGCTATTTCAGAGCATAGAAGAGGAAGCAACACTTCCAAATTCATTCTAGGAAGCCAGCATAACCCTGATACCAAAACCAGGCAAAGATGCCACAAAAAAAGAAAATTACAGACCAATACCTCTCGTGAATATAGATGCAAAAATTCTCAACAAAATTCTAGCCAACAGAATTCAGAATCATATCAAACAAATAATACACCACGACCAAGTAGGATTCATACTAGGTAAGCAAGGATGGTTCAACATCAGAAAATCAATCAACATAATCCACCACATAAATAAAAGGAAAGAAACGAATCACATGATCATCTCAATTGACGAAGAAAAGGCATTTGACAAAGTTCAACACCCCTTCCTGATAAAAACTCTCAATAAAATAGGTATAGAAGGGAAATTTCTCAACATAATAAAGGGCATCTATGCAAAACCAATGGCCAACATCATTGTTAATGGAGAGAGCCTGAAAACATTCCCCTTGAGAACAGGAACAAGACAAGGATGCCCTTTATCACCACTCCTATTTAACATTGTGCTGGAAGTTCTAGCTAGAGCAATAAGGCAAGAAACAGAAATAAAGGGCATCCAAATTGGTAATGAAGAAGTTAAACAGTCCCCATTTGTGGATGATATGATACTATACATAGAAAACCCTAAAGACTCCATGAGAAATCTACTGGAACTAATAGAAAGATTCAGCAGAGTAGCAGGATACAAGATAAACATAAAAAAATCAGTTGGATCCCTATACACCAATAAAGAGAACAATGAAAAGGAAATCAGGAAAACAATACCATTTATAATAGCCCCTAAAAAAATAAAATACTTAGGAATAAATATAACCAGGGATGTAAAAGACCTATACAAGGAAAACTACAAAACACTACTGCAAGAAACCCAAAGGGATCTACATAAATAGAAAAACATACCATGCTCATGGATAGGTAGACTCAACATTGTAAAAATGACAATTCTACCTAAAGCAATTTACAAATACAATGCAATCCCAATCCAAATACCAAAAACATTCTTCAAAGAGATGGAAAAAGTAATCATTAACTTTATATGGAAAGGGAAGAAGCCTCGAATAAGTAAAGCACTATTGAAGAAGAATAAAGTTGGAGGACTCACACTACCTGACCTCAGAACCTACTACACAGCTACAGTAGTCAAAACAGCCTAGTACTGGTACAACGACAGATAGATTGACCAATGGAACAGAATTGAGAACCCAGATGTAAATCCATCCACCTACAGTCATCTGATCTTCAACAACGGCCCGAAGTCCATCAAATGGGGAAAAGACAGTCTTTTTAACAAATGGTGCTGGCAATACTGGATATCCATCTGCAAAAACATGAAACAGGACCCATACCTCACACCATATACAAAAACTAATTTAAAATGGATCAAAGACCTAAATATAAAGCCCAAAACTATAAAGTTCATAGAAGAAAAAATAGGACGAAAGCTACAGGCCCTAATACACAGCATTAACAAGATACAAACCATAACCATCAACACACAAACCCCAGAAGATAAGCTAGATAACTGGGCTCTTCTAAAAATCAAACACCTATGCTCTTCAAAAGACTTCAACAAAGGAGTAAAAAGGGAACCTACAGACTGGGAAAAATTTTTTGGACAGTACAAGTCAGACAAAGGTCTAATCTCCATAATCTACAAGAAAATCCAACACCTCTACAACAAAAAATGGGCAAAGGAAACGAGCAGACGCTTCACCAAAGAAGACATTCAAGCGGCCAACAGACACATGAGGAAATGCTCAGGATCACTAGCCACTAGAGAAATGCAAATTAAAAACCACAATGAGATACCATCTCACCCTGGCATTATTGGCACGAATCAAGAACACTGGAAATAACAAATGCTGGAGGAACTGTGCAGAGATCAGAACTCTTATGCACTGCTGGCAAGAATGCAAAATGATACAACCATTTTGGAAAATGATATGGCGCTTCCTTAGAAAGCTAGAAATAGAAATACCATACGATCCAGCAATCCCACTCTTAGGAATATATCCTAGGGAAATAAGAGTCGTCACTCGAATAGATATATGCACACCCATGTTCATCGCAAAATTGTTCACAATAGCAAAAAGATGGAAATAACCTAGATGCCCATCAACAGATGAATGGATAAAAAAATTATGGTACATACACACAATGGAGTACTATGCAACGATAAAGAACAATGAAGAATCTGTGAAGCATCTCCTAACATGAATGAAACTGGAGGGCATTATGCTGACTGAAATAAGTCAATCACAAAAGGATAAATATTCTATGAGACCTCTACTGTAATAACCCATGAAAAAGTTTACACACAAAAAGTAACCATCTTTGTTGGTTACGAGAGATGGGAGGGGTGGGGGGGAAATACTAAATAGGCAATAGATAAGTGGTATCTTGGGTAAAGGGTGAGACAGTACACAGTACTGGGGAAACCAGCACAACTTGCACAAGGAAAGGTCATGGAAGCTCCATAGACACATCCAAACTCCCTGAGGGACTGAATTGCTGGATGGAGGGCTGTGGGGACCATGGTCTCAGGGAACATCTAGCTTAATTGGCATAACACAGCTTATAAAGACAATGCTCTACATTCTACCTTGGCGAGTAGTGTCTGGCATCTTAAAAGCCTGTGAGCGGCCATCTAAGATACTCCACTGGTCTCATCCCTTCGGGAGCAAGGGAGAATGAAGAGAACAGGATACAAGGAAAAGACTAGTCCGAAGGACTAATGGTCCACAGCTACCAAGGCCTCCACCGGACCGAGTCCAGTACAGCTAGATGGTGCCCGGCTACCACCACTGACTGCTCTGACCAGGATCACAACAGAGGGTTCCGGACAGAACTGGAGAAGGATGTAGAGCATAATTCTAACTCACAAAAAAAAAAAGACCAGATTTACTGGCCTAAAGGAGACTGGAGGAACCCTGAGAGTATGGTCCCCAGACACCCTTTTAGCTCAGTGGTGAAGTTATCTCCGAAGTTCACCGTTCAGCCTGGGAGTGGACAGCCCCGTAAAACCAAATGAGACTAACGAGGTACAGGAGTCCAGTGACAAGGGCCAGAAGGCAGAAGGGGACAAGGAAGCTGGTGATAGGGAACCCAAGGTTGAGTAAGGATATTGTTGATGTGTTGTGAGATTGTTAACCATTGTCATAGGGCAACATTTGTAGTAACTGTTAAATGAGAAACTATTTTGTTCTGTAAGCCTTCATCTTAAGTGAGAATAACAACACAATTGGAAGAGTGTAGTCAATGTCACTGAACTGTGCATGTAGACATTTTTGAAATGGTGTATCTTTGGCTATGTGTATTTTCACCAAAAAAAAAAGTTTGAGAAGTTAAGAGGGTTGACATGTTGTGGGGTTGTTAACCAATGTCATAAAACAATATGTGTACTACTATTTCATGAGAAACTATTTGTTCTGTAAGCCTTAACCTGAAGTACAATAAAAAAATATATATATATTAAAAAAAAAATTCCTCTTTAAAAAAAAAAAAAGACAATGTTCTACATTCAGATTTACTGGCCTAAGGGAGACTGGAGAAACCCCGAGAGTATGGTCCCCAGACACCCTTCTAGCTCAGTGGTGAAGTCACTTCTGAGGTTTACTGTTCAGCTGGGGATTGGACAGCCCCATAAAACAAAATGGGACTAATGAGGTACAACAGTCCAGGGACAAGGACTAGAAGGCAGAAGGGGACAGGAAAGCTGGTGATAGGGAAGCCAAGCTTGAGTAAGGACCATGTTGATGTGTAGTGGGGTTGTTAACCAATGTCATAGAACAATATGTGTACTGACTGTTTAATGAGAAACTATTTGTTCTGTAAACCTTCACCTGAAGTACAATTAAAAAAAAAAAAAAGTACAGCGTCAGTGAAAAAGAGGAAGACCCTCAATGAGATGGATTGACACAGTGGCTCCAACAATGGGCTCAAACATAGCAACGACTGTGAGGATGGCACAGGATCAGGCAGTGTTTCATTCTGTTGTGCAAGGGGTCGCTATGAGTCGGAACCAACTCACAGCACCTAACAACAACACTATCCTAAAGGTTGGCGGTTCAAACCTACTCATTAGCACCGTGAAAGAAAGGCCTGATGATCTGTTTCTGTAAAGATCACAGCCAAGAAAACCCCATGCAGCAGTTTTACGCTGTAACACGTGGCGTCACCGTGAGTCAGTATCACTCAATGGCAACAGGTTTAACAGGTTTTTAGATCATACAGTTAATAAATGGCAGAGCCCAGGGTAAAAACCAAATTCTTCCCTTGCCCTCCTCTTCCAATTTTCTCCCCAGAGGTAAAATGGTTATAAATGTGGTGCATATCCTGCCGAACTTGTTTTTCTGCATTTGTGGCATATACATGCAGAAATATATCATTTGGCTTTCCAAGGGGGTCATGCTGGTCTGCAATTAGCTTTTCTTACTTAGCCCCATAACTTAGATATTTTGTTTCTGAATCAGCACAGAATTCCATAATGTGGACGTCATGAAAGTACATCTGAGTGCCTATGAGGTACCAGGCCTCATACTACGTGCTTTACATGTATATCTTATTTTAACCCCACAGCCTGTGATCACTAGCATTTTTTCTTTTTTTTTTTTAAATTGTACTTTAGATGAAGGTTTACAGAGCAAACTAGTTTCTTATTAAACAATTAATACACATATTGTTTTGTCACATTGGTTGCCAACCCACGACATGTCAACACTTCCCCCTTCTCGACCTTGGGTTCCCCACTACCAGCTTTTCTGTCCCCTCCTGCCTTCTCATCCTCACCCCTGGGCTAATGTGCCCATTTAGTCTCGTTTTATTTTATAGGCCTATCTAATCTTTGGCAGAAGGGTGAAACTCAGGAGTGACTTCATGACTGAACTATAAGGGTGTCCAGGGGCCATATTCTCGGGGTTTCTCCAGTCTCTGTCAGACCGATAAGTGTGGTCTTCTTTTTTTTTTTTTTCGCGAGTTAGAATTTTGTTCTACATTTTTCTCCAGCTCTGTCCGGGACCCTCTATTGTGATCCCTATCAGAGCAGTTGGTGGTGGTAGCTGGTCACCATCTGGTTGTGCTGGATTCAGTCTGGTAGAGGCTGTGGTAGTTGTGGTCCATTAGTCCTTTGGACTAATCTTTCCCTAGTGTCTTTAGTTTTCTTCATTCTCTCTTGCTCTAGATGGGGTGAGACCAGTGGAATATCTCAGATGGCCGCTCACAAGCTTTTAAGACCTCAGACGTTACTCACCAAAGTAGTATGTAGAACATTTTCTTTATAAAGTATGTTATGCCAATTGAGCTAGATGTTCCCTGAGCCCATGGTCCCCACAGCCCTCAGCCCAGCAATTCAGTCCCTCAGGAAGTTTGGATGTGTCTATGGAGCTTCCATGACATTGCTTTGGACAAGTTGTGCTGGCTTCACCTGTACTGTGTACTGTATTACCCTTCACCAAAGTTACCACTTATCTATTGTCTATTTTTCTCTCCCACCCCTACCTCCCTCATAACCATTAAAGATTGTTTTGTGTGTAAACGTTTTCATGAGTTTTTATAGTAGTGGTCTCATAGGATATTTGTCCTTTTGTGATTGACTTATTTCACTCAGCATAATGTCCTCCAGATTCATCCATGTTGTGAGATGCTTCGCAGATTCATCACTGTTCTTACTGTTGCGTAGTACTCCATTGTATGTAGGTACCATAGTTTGTTTATCCATTCATCTGTTGATGGGCACCTAGTTTGTTTCCATCTTTTTGCTATTGTAAACAATGCTGCAATGAACATGGTGTGCATATGTGTATTCGGTAACAGCTCTTATTTCTCTAGGATATATTCCTAGGAGTGGAACTGCTGGATCATATGGTATTTCTATTTCTAGCTTTTTAAGGAAGTGCCATATCATTTCCCAAAATGGTTGTACCATTTTGCATTCTCAGCAGTGGTGCATAGGAGTTCCAATCTCCCCACAACCTCTCCGACATTTGTTATTTTCTGTTTTTTTGATTCGTGCCAGTAATGTTGGGGTGAGATGGTATCTCATTGTGATTTTGATTTGCATTTCTCTAGTGGCTAGTGATTGTGAGCATTTCCTCATGTATCTGTTAGCCACTTGAATGTCTTCTTTGGCGAAGTGTCTGTTCATATCCTTTGCCCATTTTTTAAATTAAATTATTTGTCTTTTTGTTGTAGAGGCGTTGGATTCTGCAGATTTTAGAAATTAGACCTTTGTTGGATTTGTCAAATTTTATCCCAGTCTGTAGGTTCTCTTTTTACTCTTTTAGTGAAGTCTTTCGATGAGCATAAGTGTTTAATTTTTAGAAGATCCCAGTTATCTAGCTTCCGTTCTGGTGTTTGTGCATGGTTAGTTACAGTTTGCATCCTGTTAATGCCAGGTATTAGGGCCTCTAGAGTTGACCCTATTTTTCCCTTCTATGATCTTTATAGTTTTGGTTTTATATTTAGGTCTTTCTTTGATCCATTTTGAATTAGTTTTTGTGTATAGTGTGAGTATGGGCCCTGTTTCATTTTTCTGCAGATGGACAAGCAGTTCTGCCAGCACATGTTAAAAAGACTGTCTTTTCTGCATTTAATGGACTTTGGGCCTCTGTTGAAGATCAGGTGACTGTAGCTGGATGGATTTACATCTGGGTTCTTGATTCTGTTCCATTGGCCAATGTGTGTGTCATTGTAACAGTAACAGGCTGTTTTGACTACTGTAGCTGTGTAGCAGGTTCTGAAGTCAGGTAGTGCGAGTCCTACTTTATTCTTCTTCTTCAATAGTGCTTTACTTATCCGGGGCCTCTTCCCTTTCCGTGTAATGATTAGTTTTTCCATCTCTTTAAAGAATGCTGTTCGTATTCGGATTGGGATTGCATTATATTTGTAGATTGCTTTGGGTAGGATTGACATTTTCACAATGGCTTTTTCTTTTCTTTTTTTTCATTTTAAAGGTAACGGAAGTGGAGCCTGAAGAGGTTAAATATTTTAACCAAGTAAATGAAGCAGGATTTTAACTGAGAGCCCACACTCTTAACCACTACACTTCTAAGAACCTTCCTAAACTGAATATTTTAATTCATTAGCCTGTTGTTGTTAGCTACTGCTGAGCCGATTCTGACTCATGGTGACACCATGTGTGCAGAGTAGAACTATGCTCCATAGGGTTTTCAAGGCTGTCATCTTTTGGCAGTAGATCACCAGGCCTGTCTTCCAAGGCGCCTCTGGGTGGGTTTGAATCACCAATCTTTTGGTTAGTAGTTGAGCCCTGAGCCCTTTGAGCCACCCAGAGATTCCTGTAATTCATGCCTCTGTTGGTGGGTATTTAGGTTGTTTCCAACTTTTCCCAATACAAACAATGCTGAAGTGAACATCCTTGTACCGATTCTTTATGTCTGCAGGGAAGTGTTTCCTAGGATGGGCTGTGATGATGGACTTGCTGAGTCAAAGGTCATTTCATTTTGAATAGTGGTAATATAAAAATTTTCTCCAAAAATGGCTTTCTAATTTACACTCCCACCAGCTGGAGATCCTGTTTTCCCTAAGAAGCACAAGATTTTGGAGTCAATACACCTGGGTTTGAATCCTTTTTGCAACATGACTTGAATCTTCTTGGTGGCCTGTTTTCTCCTCTATTAAGTAAGGACAATAATCCTGAACTTGAAGGGATTGTGAAGATTAGAGGGACTATCATTAATGACCCTGGCATGCAGAGAGTGCTTAATAAACAGTACTTAATAAATTATACCCAATAAACAGCTCCAGTTTAATTGTTGCTGTTGTTGGGTGCCATCGAGTTGATTCCAACTCACAGTGGCCCTACAGGACAGAGGAGTACTGCCCCATAGGGTTTCCTAGGTTGTAATCTTTCCAGGAGCAGATCACCAGATTTTTCTCCCACAGAGAGGCTAGTGGGTTCAAACCGCCGAACTTTAGGTTAGCAGCTGAGCACTTTAACCATTGTGCCACCAGGACTCCTCTGGTTTAATTAGAAGGTATTAAATGTGAATACTCCTGGCACATAGTAACCCCTCAGGTGATATCAGCTTCCTTCCTGACCCACCTTTTAGGATGTCAAGGAGAAAATATGACAAAAATGGTATACTGATGCCTGTCTCCATCACAAATGTGATTAATGAACTGGAAATGCCTTATCAACAAATGAGTAGCCAGACTGCATGCTCTAGAAAGGGGTAGACAACTACGTCCACTGAGGAATTCCATGATGACAGTGTGCCTTGGCTCGCCCACCCAGCCAATATCTGGGGTGTCTCTCATTTCCCCAAAGAGTTGAGCACATACCTACTATGTGCTGAGAAGCTGGAGAAGACTTGGTCTCTGCCAGCCAGGCCACTCTCATCCTTTTATTTTTCTTCATAGCACTCAGCACCACTTGCCGTCATATTTGTTTATTATTTTTCTTCCCAGCTGGGACGTTAATTCCTCAAAGACAGAAGCTTTGCTCACTGCTGTTTCCCCAGCCTCTATCACAGTGCCTAGAACATAGTAGGTACTCAGTAAGTATTTGAAATAAATAAATGAATGAACAAATTAATTACGGATAGCCATGGGGGTGAGGAGGAGGAAGGCCAAGATGTAGAGCTGTCATTCAAACTGAAGAAGGAACTGCGTATGGGAAGCATTGGCCCTAACAAAGCTCCCTGGTCCCAGCCCAGGCGTGGTTATGAGCCTCAGAAAAGCCTTTCTCCACGCCCCTCCACCTGGCTCACCTGTCTTTCCAGCTGCTCATAGACCCCAGGGGTTCGTTTGATTTGAACATCCCTGGAAAGTTCTGAAGGCTTTAATTGTTTCTACATTTTCTCATTTTTTACAAATGTCAGTCATAGACAGGCACATTCTGGAAGACTACACTCACACATACACACGGTCTAAAACACAGGCTTGGCCATATTCCACACTCTTGTACACCCTCATGGCTCAATCTACTCACATTCAGTTCTAATCACACACACTTGTGGACACACACTCACACTGGATATCAGATGCTCTCACTGCCCTGTCCCACACACACATGCATATCCACAGTCCTACGTGTGTTCTCATGTACAGAGGCACACCTCCACCTGTGCACACAAGCCTTGCCTAACTTCCCACCACTACACTCTTTCAAACTCACACACAAACACACACACACACACATGCACACCTCACATCATCCCCTCAAGCTCAGCTCCTATGAGTATGTACACATGGACTCACTTACACACATATCTTTGAACTTACCTCTAGGCTTCATCACACATATACAAACAGGCAATGGCCTGCTGTGGTGAACCACACTGGTCAGAGCTTAGCATGATGACCTGTCCCAACAAAAGTGAGCACTGGCTACATGTCAGGTATCCTGCACTTTGAATCCTTATCTCATTTAATCTTCACAACAATCCAATGAGGTAGATGCTATTATTAGTCTCACTATGTAGAGGAGGAAGATGAAACTCAGAAATATTAGATGGTGGAGCTGGGACTCAAATCCAGACATCCTACTCCAGAGTTCACACTCTTATCTGGTATGGCAGTGTATTTTTCAAACGCAGTCACAATAATATCTCCCATTCCACATGCTCTTCCAGAACCATATCACTCCCCCATCAAGAGGTAGAGTCTATGTCTTTTGAACTTGGATGAGTCTTTGTGACTGCCTTCGTGATAGAGTGTTATGGAAGTGGAGCACTGGTGGTGTAGTGGTTAAGAACTCAGCTGTTCAACTCTTCAGACAAAGATTAGACTGGACTATGGGACATAAAATGATACTTGTGAAGAATGTGCTTCTTAGCTCAAGCAGATACATGAGACTAAATGGACAGTTCCTGTCCAGAGGTGAGATGAGAAGGCAGAGAGGGTCAGGAGCTGGTTGAATGGACACGGGAAATCAGGGATGGAAAGGAGTGTGCTGTCATAGTATAGAGGGAGCAACTAGAGTCATAACAATGTATGTATAAATTTTTGTAGGAGAGACTAAATTGAATTGTAAACTTTCACTTAAAGTACAAAAATAAAATAAAATCAGAAAGAACTCAGCTGTTAATCAAAAGGTCAGCAGTTGGAATCCACCAGCCACTCCTTCGAAACCATATGGGACAGTTCTACTCTGTCATATAGGGTCGCTACAAGTTGGAATTGACTTGACAGCAATGGGTTTTGCTTATGGAAGTAGTGCCGTGTGACTTCCAAGGCTCGGTTATTGAAGGTGATACAGCTTCTGCCTGGCTCTCTCTTAGGATGTTCACCCTTGGAACCCAGCTATCATGCTCAGAGGAAGCCCAGGCTACATGTTGAAGCCACGTGTAGGTTTCCTGCTGACAGCTTGAGCTGGAGTCCCAGCTGATAGACAACACTGACTGGCAGACACGTGAGTGAGGAAGTCTTTGACGTGACTCCAGCCCAGCTATAGTCTGACTGCAACCATACAGGAGACACAGAGCATGGACTGCCTTGCTGAAGCTAATCAACCTGCAAAACTTAGAGATAGTAATAATAAATGATTGTTGTTTTATACCACTAAGTATGGGGTGGTTTGTTAAGCAATGGATAACTAGGACACCAAGGCAGAGAATTATTTATAATCAATCTCACACCACTACGACAAGGAGATGCCAGGCTCTCTGTCTTCCTTCTGGACCCTCCTCTTCTACCCCCAGTATCTCAGAGCACAGCCTTCATCACCTGATCCTTCACACCAAGTATGTCCAGTGGCACATCAATCTCCTCATGTGGGTGTAAGGTCTTCAAACCCCGGCTGAGCCAGGGGGACCCTAGGCTCCAGGCCCTCACCCACTGCTAACTCTGTGCTGCATCAGGCAAGTCTTCATTCCTGAGTTTCTCCTCATGTAAAACGTATGTAATGATCCCAGCCCTGCCCACCTCAAAGGGGAGGCTATGACGATCCACCCCAGAAGCTTGAATTTAAAAGGTTTTTGTTAACGCTTACATTTTAGGATCTAGGTTGGCAACTAGAACCACAAGATGTCCTAAAAAGGCCTTTAAGGATCATCTAATGCAATCTTCTATATTGTAGATGGGGAAACTTGGATGTTAATTATTTGTATAGTCCTGGCACCCAACAGGATCCCTGGTGGCACAGTGGTTAAGAGCTATGGCTGCTAACCAATAGTTGGCAGTTTGAATCCACCAGCCACTCCTTGGAAACCCTATGGGGTAGTTCTACTTTGTCCTATAGGGTCACTATGAGTTAGAATCGGCTCCATGGCAATGGGTTTTTGGTTGGCACCTAATAAAGGAACCCTAGTGGTGTAGCGGTTAAGCACTTGGCTGCTAACTGAAAGGTTGATGGTTTGAACATACCAGCTGCTCCAGGAGAGAAAGGTATGGCAGTCTGTTTCCATAAAGATTATAGCTTTGGAAATCCTATGGGATGGTTCTCCTCTATCCTATAGGGTCTCTATGAGTTGGAATAGAGTTGACAGCAATGGGTCGGGCACCTAATAAATGTCCACACATGTGAGAGAATGTGACAAGGGAGAAAATGAAAACTGGCAGAGTTGGACAAAAGATCCAACTTTCTCTCATTACTTTTGTCTGAGAAGCTACACACCATGTCCTCTTTCTCCCTGGTTCTATGGTTCCCTGCCCCTGTCTCCCTTTCTCCTTCTAGTCAGTCCCTCTGCCTGGGTACCCTGTCTGGAAGACTCTGCCAGGGAGGGATATCTGTTGTGAACCCCTGTCACTTGGGATTTTAGGCCTGGCCAGTTTGCCTCCCTATGAGCCTACCCCACCCTCCCAAGAGTGGTTCCCTTAGGACACTTATTTACACAGACTTAAAATAAAAAACATTTCAGTGCCAGAAGGAATAAAAAAGCTATAGCTCTGATAAAATCCAACACCCTTTCCTGATAAAAACTTTCAGCAAAATAGGAATAGAAGGGAAATTCCTCAACACAACTAAGAGCATATATGCAAAACCAACAGTCAACATTATTCGCAACAGAGAAAGATTGAGAGCATTCCCCTTGAAAATGGGAATGAGACAAGGATGCCCTTTATCACCACTCTTATTCAATATTGTACTGGAAGTCCTAGCTAGAGCAATAAGGCAAGAAAGGGAAATAAAGGGTATCCAGACTGGAAAGGAAGAAGTAAAACTATCCTTATTTGCAGATGGCATGATCCTATACATAGAAAATTCCAGAGACTCCATAAGAAAGTTACTGGAACTAATAGAAGGATTCATCAAAGTGGCAGGGTACAAGACCAACACACAAAAATCAGTTGGGTTCCTCTATATTAACAAGGAGGACTCTGAAAAGGAAATCAAGAAATCAATACCATTTACAATAGTCCCCAAAAGGATAAAATACCTAGGAATAAACTAACCAGGGATGTAAAAGACTTATACAAGGAAAACTATAAAACACTCTATAAGAAACTAAAAGAGATCTACATAAATGGAAAAATATTCCATGCTCATGGACTGGAATATTTAACACTGTGAAAATGTCAGTACTACCAAAAGCTATCTATAGATATAATGTAATCCTGATCCAAATCCCAACAACATCTTTTAATGAAATGGAAAAACTAATCTCCAACTTTACATGGGAACTAAAGAGGCCCCAAAGCAATAGTAAAGAAGAACATAGTAGGAGGCCTCATACTTCCTGATCTGAAAACTTACTATGCAGCCATGGTGATCAAAACAGCCTGGTGCTAGTTCAATGATAGACATATAGACCAACTGAAAAGAATTGAGAACCCAAAAGTAAATCCATCCATCTTATGGGCAGCTGATCTTTGTCAAAGGGTCAACGTCCATTCAATGGGGAAGAAATAGTATCTTTAACAAATGGTGCTAGCAAAACTGAATATCCACATGAAGAAAAATGAAACAGGATCCCTTCCTCACATCATGCACAAAAACCAACTCAAAGTGGATCAAAGACCTAAATGTTAAAGCTAAAACTATAAAGTTTCTGGAGGATAACATAGGGTCAAAATTAGAGGACCTAATTTTCAGCATAAATAGCCTATAAAACAAAATTAAGAATGCATGAACAACAGAAGATAAATTAGGTAACTGGGACCTCCTAAAAATTAAATATTTCTGCTCATCAAAAGACTTTACCAAGACAGTAAAAAGAGAACCTATAGACTGGTAAAAAAAATCTTTGGCAATGACATATCTGATAACATTCTAATCTCTAAAATATATAGAAAACTTCAACAACTTAACAACAAAAAGACACACCAATCAAAAAATGGGGAAAGTACATAAACAGACACTTCACCAAAGAGGACACTCAGGCGGTCAGCAAATACATGAAACATGCTCGCGATCATTAGCCATTAAATAACAACAACAAACCATTGCTGTCGAGTAGGTTCCGACTCATAGCGGCCCTATAGGACAGAGTAGAACTGCCCCATAGGGTTTCCAAGGAGTGGCTGGTGGATTCGAACGGCCGACCTTTTGGTTAGCAGCCGGACTCTGAAATGCAAATCAAAACTACAATGAGATACCATCTCACCCCTGCAATAATGGCAATGATTAAAAAAAAAAACAGAAAACAACAAATGCTAGTGAGGTTGTGGGGGGACTGGAACTCATACATTTCTGGTAGGAATGTAAAATGGAAAACAGTACGGTGCTTCCTCAAAAAGCTAGAAATAGAAATCCCTCAGAATCCAGCAATTCCACTCCTAGGTATACATCCTAGAGGTATAACAGCAGTGACATGAATAGATGTATGCACACTTATGTTCATTGTAGCATTATTCACAATCGAAAAAATACGGAAACAACGTAGGTGCCCATGAACGGATGAATGGATAAACAAATTGTACATACACACAATGGAATACTATGCAACTATAAAAAATAATGAGACGTTCATGAAACATCTTATAACATGGATGAATCTGCACGACATTACGCTGAGTGAAATAAGTCAATCACAAAAAGACAAATATTGTATGGTCCCACTATTACAAAAAGTCGAGAATAAACAAACAGAGAAAGCAAAGTTCTTTGATAGTTACTAGGGATGGGAGGGAGAGACAGGTGGAATCACTTTCTAGATAGTAGACACTTGTTATTTTTGGTGATGGGAAAAGCAATCCAAACATGGATGAAGCTGGCACAACTTGACTAAGGTAAATAAAGACACTAAAAAGTACATGAGAAAAAGGCATAATTTTGGTAAATGCTATAACATACAATTTTGCAACAACAGTAAAAGCAACCAAAAAAATGCGTGTGGTTACTTAGGTAGATATAGATACACATATGTACATAGGAAGTCATGTGCAAGTAAACGCATGTGCATATATAGGTGTATCTGTAGGCTTGCGTGCTGCATATATATCCACATATAAAACAAACCACACGGGGGCAAAGTTACAGAGCCTTCTTAAACATATCCAAACAAGTTGCAGGATTGCTTTACTGGGTCAAAAGGCTTGGGACCATAGTCTTAGAGGACAACTTAGTCAATTGGCACAACATAGTTCACAAAGATAATGTTCTAGAGACTAGAGGAACCCCTGAGCCTACTGCCCTAAGATAAGAATTGAAGCTATTTCTGCAGATCACCTTTCAGCCAAATAATAGATGGGCTTATAAAATAAACAATATCACTGTAAGATAGGATAAGAATTGAAGCTATATCTGCAAGTCACCTTTCAGCCAAATAATAGATTGGCTTAGAAAATAAACAATACCACCTATGAGTAATGTGCTCCCTTAAACAATTAACTATATGAGACCAAATGGTTAACAGATACCCAAAAGCAAAGATGAGGAGGCAAGGAGGGGAAGGGAAGCCAGATTAATAAAACAGAACAAACAGAATTGATATAATGAGAATGTTGACACATTGTAAAAACTGTAACCAATGGCAAGGAACAATTTGTATAGAAGTTGTTAGAGGGGAACCTAATTTGCTGTGTAAAGTTTTACCTAAAAAACAATAAAATATTATTTTTTAAAAAAAGCTATAGCTCTCCAGAATGACTCATTCCCCAAGGATCTGGAAGGCTTTGGAGTCTGTCAGGTGGCCACAGGGGTGGCTGCTGCCCCTGACCCTCAGCTCTTCTCATATTCTCCCTCTCTGAGGGAAAGCATGGGAAATTAAGCCACCAGGGTCAGAATCCACCCTGCCTACTTCCTCTTCTTCACTTCCTCTTCCTATCTTTGCCCTTCTTTCTAAAATAAGGTCTAGGAAGCCATCTATCAGCCGGGCCTAGAGGTGGCCCCTCCCTTTCTGTCTCAACTTTGCTTTTGGCTAGGCAGGCTCAACCCCATTAGGGAGCAAGCAGGGCATGAGACGTGGCCTCACTGATAGCAGCAAGAAGTGATAGCTGACAAAAGGGGGAAGACAGGTAAATCCTAATCAACACAAGCATTCAGGAAGTCCTGCAATGTAGAGACATCTAATACAAGGACAGACAACTCAGTGGGTGCTATGGAAACAAGAATGACAACTGATGTTCATTTTGGGGTGACCCTGAGCCACTGAGAAATCTTTAAGTCAGGGATCTGTGTAGCAGAAGAGCTGAAGTAGGCTGGGAGAGGGGACATGTTGGTCTGGAGAGACATACCGTCCAAGGAGGACAACTAACACTCAACTTGCCCCTTACTGCTATATGACAATGTGGGTCCAGTTGCCAGATCCGGTAACTTTTTCAAGAGAAGCTGGAAATCTGGAATTCCACGTGAACTCTCCCAATTTTTAAAAGTTGGCAACTCATTCAAAACATTGAAAAACATCAGCTATGGAGCAAACATCCCAAGGATTACCATGTTATAACCTCTGTTCAAACCCATGCTTCATCCATGCCATCCAACATAGCTTGACCAGGTATCTGCTCTGGGCTGGGTCCAGAGCAGGACGCTGGGGTGCAGAGATGCCCGAGGTCTGTCCTCTGCCCCAGAGGAGTTCACAGTCTTCTGAGCTTTCAGTCCCCTGTGAAGAGTTTACTGCCACATAGAATACATTTTACAAAAATAAAACCTTGTGTTCCCTAAGGGTGAGCCTCACCTGGAAGCTTCTCTTTGCCAGAATGGCACTTTGCCTGGTGACATTGGGTACAGGAGGCACTTGCGTACTTAGATGAGTTTTGAAGAGTGTAGGGAGGGTGACACTGTTTTGGTGCACCAGTCAGCGTCCCCTTCAGGATCAGAGGGAGAGAAAGGGAAGGTGTAGATGTGTGATAAGCAGGAGTGACCACAGCTAAGGCGGCAGAGCACTAGGGCTACGAGCCTACAGACTGGAGCAGGCAGAGCTGGGCTCAGATCCTGACTCTACCATTTACTGGCTCAGTCTTGCTGGCCCTCAATTTCCTTATCCGTAAAATGCAGATAATAATGATTTTTGTCCCATAGGGTTGTTGAGCTGGTTAAATGAGATAATCTACTTAGAGGGTTTGAAAATGTCCAGCTCATAACATTAACGGTTATTTTTCCTCACTGTAATGACTTTGAAAATGTGGTGCCTGCACCTGGGCAGTTCTTTTTCTGCTTCTTCTGAAGACCCAGGTGGGTGCCTCATCCTCTGAGAGGCCTTCCCAGAGGCCCCCTGCAGCCCCCAGCCCCTCCTGGAACTCTGGACACCCTGCCCTGACCTGCCCTGGCCTCGACTGCTGTGTGGTGATCATTGGTGACTCTGTCTCCCCTACTGACTGGGAAGTTCCTAGAGGGCAGGGGCCAGGTCTGAGTCATCTGTGTTCCTCAGTTGCCTGCCCTGGAGTAGGCAGCTGACAATGTTTGTGGAATGAATGGAAGGGAAGAGGAAGGGTAGGGTGTCACACACAGCTCACAGATCACTGGCTGAATCTCAGGCCCCAAATTCCTAGCAGCTGATGTACAGGGCAAGGGCCGATCCTTGTCTAACACCAAACGGAGTGTATGTGAACATATGAGTGTGTGAGTATTGATGTGTGAGTGAGTATATGAGTATGTATGTGTATGAATGTGGGTATATGTGTGAGTGTGTATGAGTGTTTTTGTGTGTGTGAATATATGTAAGTGTGTGAGTGTGTATTTGGGTGCAAAAGGGGTATGTGTGTGAATGAATATGTGTGCATAAGTGTGAGTGTGTGAAGGTTTGTATGAGTGTATTTGCGTGTGTAAACACACACATTCACTAAAATAAAGCTCCAGGGGAGTAGGGTCTTTGTCTATCTTGTTTCTTCTTGGATCCTGGGTCCCTAGAACAACATCTAGCCCTCAAAAATGTTAGTTGAATGTCAAATGAACATGTGTATGACATGGGGTGTGAGGAGGGCATGATGGAAAAGTAGAACAGCACAATGTTTACTAGCAGGGGTCCTGGAATTAGATAGCACTGGTACTCCACTATAAGCCTTGGTTTCTTCATCTGTAAGATGGGTATAACAACAGCATCTACACCACAGGGTGGTTAAAAAGCTTAGAATTGTGTGTGGAGCATAGGAAACACTCAATAGAGTGTCACTCAATAGATGTGAACTGGTATCATTTTACTGAGTGTCACTATCAACACCCAGAGCAGATGCTTCTAGGGGCTAACAGTCCTAGAAAACAAGTCTAAAGACCACACACCAACTACAGCCACCAAATTTCTCTAGGCCTCAGATTTTTCTTCTATAAGCACAAACAATAGACTGCATTTTGCGTCTCCCAGGGTAGCCAAGAGGTTTATAGGAGAACACAGCTGCCAAAAATCCCATCCCTGGAGGCAAGAGTTTGGACTGTGGCAAACTGAAGCCAGAGCTGGGAGCATGGTGCCATCTCCTGGTAAAACGGAGGAAAGGGAGGCTCCAGTCCGACAGGCTGGGTCAGGGTACTTTCAGGACTTTCAGCAAAGGAGCAGCAGAGGGGCAGTGGCCTGAGGAGCAGTCTCCTCCCCCTTTGTCTGCTGAACTTCTCTTCCTTTAGATCTCGCTCCAGGAATGGAATGTCTCCCTGGACCCTTGGCCAGACTGGGCCAGGACCCCAGTTACAAGTTGTCAGAACATTCTGTCCCTGGGTAATTTTGTATCCTCTGTGGGATTATTTGGAGCCCTGGTGTCATAGTAGTTAAGAGTTCAGCTGCTAACCAAAAGGTTGGCAGATGGAATCCACCAGCTGCTCCTTGGAAACCCTATGGGGCAGTTCTACTCTGTCCTATAGGGCTGCTATGAGTCAGAATTGACTCCACGGCAATGGATTTGGTTTGGGTTTGGTGGGATTATTTAAGGAGCCCTGGTGGTGCAGTGGTTAAAGCGCTTGGCTGCTAACCAAAAGGTTGGTGGTTTGAACCCACCACACACCAGCTGCTCCATGGGAGAAAGATGTGGCTGTCTGCTTCCATAAAGATTCACAGCCTTGGAAACCCCACGGGGCATTTCTACTCTGTCCTCCAGGGTTGCTATGAGTCAGAATGAACTTGATGGCAGTGGGTTTGGTGGGATCGTGTAGGCAGTGTCTGTCTCTCCCAAAAGGCTGTGGGCTCCAAAAGGGAAGGGATCATCTCAGGAATCAAGGGAAGTGGTAGCATCACAGTCTCCTCGGATCTCTGGACTAGAAGGCTCTTAGCAAACTTAGAATAAATGGATGTTGGAAGCCCAGACTTGAGGAGGAAGTGATCTAAAGGCCATTTAGCCCCACTGGAGAAAGCTTCAGCCTCAGCTAGGGACACTAGAGATCCAGATTCAAGGAGCCTCTGTCCCCAACCCCAACAACAGCCAGGACTGTGGGCTAAAGCCAAGAGGCACCACAACATGGAATCTAGAGCAGACATTTGAGAACATTAACTCATTCCACAAATATGTATTGGGTGCCTTCTTTGTGGCAGGCACTGGGTTCGGCACTGGGGATACAGCAGAGAGCAAAACCAGACATGGTCCTGACCCCCCAGAAATAATGTGACAGACACATAATCAGACAATTTTGATATAATGAAATATAACCACACACACTCCCATTTTACAGGTGGAAACATCAGGCTAGTAAGGAACATTCTCTTATTTTTGTATTCTATGAATCTGGAGGGTTCCTCCAAAGGGCAGAAACTTGACAGTGGATGGGCACAGGCAGCTCAGGTCGGGCCCTCTCCTCACCTACAGTGCAGTAGGGTGGGAAAAGTTGAGGGAAGTTGGAGGGGAGCCATGATTCAAGTTCTTTAAGAAGTTCCCGCATCTCTGTACACTTACCCAGCAGTGACATCAAGAAGGGCCCAGAGGGCATTTACAAAATGCTCAGGGCTTAGAGGGAGAAGCTTGGACAGGAGTGTGCTGGGTGGAGACACCCACATAGCGCTGGAGCAGTAGGGGGTGTCTTTCCAGCATTGCATAACCCGGTCCCATCGCCATCAGCAGGGGTCCTGGACGCCACTTCCCCATATTGCAGCCTCCCAACTAATCCAGAGGCTGAGACGCTGGCCATCCAAGAGGCCAAGTGGGGATGATGGGACAAAGACAGTCTAGCGGGTCCAGGGCAGGAAGCTCTGGAATTGGCCACAGCTGGAGGCAGGACCTTGACCAGTGGCCAATGGGTGGGCTCCTTTCCTCTCCGCCCCTCTCCATTGAGGGATCTACAAGTCCACAAAAGCAAACAGAGGAAGAGCAGGTTCAGAGGGCAGGAGGCAAGGCCACAGACACAGAGTCAGGGCCGGGCTGGGGACTGGGACCTGCCTCTGTGACCTCCCGAGGGTCCGCGCTGGAGCCTGGACTTGGAGAAGGGTCATCTGACCATTATTTGTCCTCTGTGGCTTTCAGCAGAGTAGGTTGGATCTCAAGAGAAAGGGCTGTTAGCAGTTTCTTGGTATACAGCCTGAGATATTTTATGCCTCAATAGGCACATACCTGTTTGTGTGTTCTTTTTTAAATTATTTTAATTTTCATTTATGCAATTAATAGCATACTAAGCACACTGTTCTTCATGTTGCTTTTTCTTTCACTTAACCTTATATCTTGAAGCATGTTCCATATCACTAGATAAACATCTTTTTTGTTGTTGTTTTTAAATGGCTCCCTCACTATTCCACCATGTGGATGTACCATTAATTATTTAACAAGTTTCCTACTGAGGGACATTTGGACCATTTCCGATCTTTTGTTCTTAAGGTCATTTAACTCCTGTGTACATCTTTGGGATAAATTCCTAGAAGTGGAACTGCTTGGTCAAAGGGCATGTGCATTTGTAATTTTGATAGTTATTGCCAGATTGTTATCCATGAAGGTTGTACCAATGTACAATCCCAACAGAATTATATGAAGGGCCTGTTTCCCCATAGCCTCACCAACACAGTGTGCTATCAGTTTTTTTTTTTTTGTCAGCATGATAGTAAACTCAAAAATAAAATCGATCACCCCTTGTTATGGATTAAATTGTGTCCCCTCAAAATAAACCAAAACCAAATTCACTGCCAGAGTTGATTCCGACTCATAGTTACCCTATAGGACAGAGCAGAACTGCCCCATAGGGTTTCCAAGGCAGTATTCTTTACAGAAGCCAACTGCCACATCTTTTGCCAGTAGAGAAAGGTTTGAACCACTGACCTTTTCATTAGCAGCTGAGTGCTTTAACCACTGCACTACCAGGACTCATTTAACCACTTATACCTGTGGTTATAATCACGTTTGGGAATGGGTTGTCTTTGTTATGTTAATCAGGCAGTGTTAGTATAGGGTGTGTCTTAAGGCAACCTCTTTTTTTTTTTTTAACATTTCATTGTGGTTTAGATGAAAGTTTACAGAGCAAATTAGTTTCTCATTCAACAATTTATATACAGATTTTTTCGTAACATTGGTTGCAATTCCCTCAATATGTCAGCGTTCTCCCCACTCCCACCCTGGGTTCCCTGTTGCCATTCGCCCAGCTTTCCTGCCCCTTCCTGCCTCCTAAACTTTGTTTTTGAGTAAATGCTATGCTTTTAGTCTTGCATATTTGAATCTTCTGAGAAGCTCATTCCTCATTGGTGTTACTGTTCACTTTATAGGCCTGCCTATTGTTTGGCTGAAAGGTGACCTCCAGGAGTGGGTTCAGTTCCAAGTTTGAAGGGAATCTAAGGGCCATAGTCTCAGAGGTTCCACCAGTTTCTATCAGACTAGTTAAGTCTGATCTTTTTTTTTTTTTTTTCTATGAATTTGAATTTTGTTCTACACTTTTCTCCCACTCTGTCCAGGACCTTCTATTGTGATCCCAATCAGAGCTGTCAGTAGTGGTAGCTGGGCACCATCTAGTTGTTTTGGTCTCAGGCTAGAGGGGGCTGTGGTTCAAGTGGTCCATTAGTCCTCTGGACTAATTGCGTCCTTGAGTCTTTGGTTTTCTTCACTCTTCTTTGCTCTGGATGGGGAGAGACCAATAGTTGTATCTTAGGTGGCTACTCACAAGCTTTTAAGACCCCAGTTGCTACTCACCAAAATAGGATGGAGAATGTTGTCTTTATGGATTATGTTATGCCAATTGACCTAGATGACTCTCGAGTTAAGTCAATCTCCTTTGAGAAGTAAAAAAGAGAAGATTGAGCAAGTAACCAAGCCAGCAGAGATGGAGGAAGATAGATGCCACACCCACATGAAGATCACCAAGGAACCCAGAAACAGAAGCTGAAAAGAGACAAGGACCTTTCCCTAGAGCCAGCACCCTGAATTCAGACTTCTAGGCTCCTAAACTCTGAGAACATAAATTTATGTTTGTTAAAGCCACCCACTTGTGGTATTTCTGTTATAGCAGTACTAGATAACCAGATGTCCATGTGGGGAGCCTGGACTTCCATCTCCATCTGCATTAATAAGGTACTCCTTCCCCGCTCCTCCCCACTGGAGTAGCATCAGAGGAGCCCTAGTGGAGAGTCAGGACTTCTACCACCACCCAGCAGCAAGGAGGTGGTACCCCCCCGTCCCTCTTCTCCTGCTGGAGCAGGGCCGAGAAGCAGTGGCAGGGAAATCCAGCTAAAACAGAAAGTTTAAATAAGATCCAAGTCTCATAACATAATCCCAAAATGATAATGTTTCAACAGAAAATCATTCATCATACCAAGAACCAGGAAGATCTCAAGCTGAATGAAAAAAGACAATCAACAGATGCCAACATCAAGATGACAGAGACATTAGTTATCTGACAAAGATTTTAAAGCAGCCATTATAAAATTGCTTCAGTGAGCAATTGCAAACATACTTGAAAGAGATGAAAAAATGGAAAGCCTCAGCAAAGAAATAAAAGATATAAAGAAGAACCAAATGGAAATTTTAGAACACACACACAAATCAATGAATGTGCTCCACAGAAGAATGGAGAGGTCAAAGGAAAGAATCAGTAAGCTGAAAGATAAAAGAATAGAAATTACCCAATCTGAATAACAGACAACAGACTGGAAAAAAAAAAAAAAAAAGAACAAAGCTTCAAGGGCCTGTGAACATTCTTGTCATTAGAGTCCCTCTCAGAAGGAGAAGAGAAAGAGGGTGGGGCTGGAAAGGCATTTCAAGAAATAATGGTTGAACTTCCCAAATTTGGCAAGAGACATTAAACTACATATGCAAGAATCTGAGTGACTCCAAAGAGAATAAACCCAAATAAACTCAAACCAAGACATGCAAGAGTCAAACTTCTGAAAACTAAAGACAAAGAATCAATTATTGAAAACAGTGAGAGAGAAATAACACCTTATCTATAGGCAAAAAATTCAGATGTCAGTGGATTTCTCATCAAAAGCCATGAAGACCAGAAGGAAGTGGCACATTATTCAAGTGCTGAGAGAAAAGAACTGTCAACCCAGAATCCTATACCCAGTGAAAATATCCTTCAGAATAAAAGAGAAATCAATACATTCTCAGAGGAAGGAAAACTAAGAGCATTTGTCACCAGCAGACCTATCCCAAAACAATGGCTAAAGAAAGTTCTCTGAACACAAACAACAGAAGAAAGAATCTTGGAACATCAGGAAGGAAGAAAGAACATGGTAAGCAAAAATACAGGTAAATAAACAGAAGTTCCTTTTCTTCTTGAGTTTTCTAAATTATGTTTGACAATGGAAGCAAAAATGATAACACTGTCTATTTAGTTCTAAATGTATGTAGAGGAAATATTTAACAAAACTATATTATATTAAAAAGAGGTAAAGTTTCTAAGCTTCACTAGAACTGATAACAAGATAATAACAGTAAAATATGATAAGTTATGTATATATAAACCAACCACTAAAAAAGGTATAGGAGTGTTTTTAAGAGACACTCTTAAAAACACTATTGATGAATCAAAATGAAAGATTAAATAGGTACCTTAGGGGGCAGTGAGTTTATGTTAATGGGGGAGGAACAACTTGCAAAGGAGGGTGAGAATTGTTGCACAACTTGAAGAATGTAATCATTGTCACTGAATTGTACACGTAGAAATATGTTGAATTGGTATCAGTTTTGCCGTGTATATTCTCAACAACGACAACAAACTAAAAAAAAAAGAAATAAAATGAAAAAAAAAATCTAAACAATGTTCAAGTAACCCATAGGAAGGCAAGAAAAAGAAAACAGAGAAACAAAACACAGAGAGAACAAACAGAAAACAAAATAAAATGGCAGACCTAAACCTAAATATAACTACATTAGATGTAAATGGTCTAAATATACCAATTAAAAGACAGAGATTGACAGTGGGTTAAAAAACATGACCCAACTCTATGCTGTCTACAAGAAACTCACTTCAAATATAGCATAATAGACAGGATGAAAGTAAAAAGACATGTCATGCAAACATTAATCAAGAGAAAGCAGGATGTGACAGGGAACACAAGAGAGAGTCACTGATGGAGCAGCAGAAAGGTGGGGTGCAGAACCCAAATTCTAGTAAAAACACCAGACTTAATGGTCTGAGTGAGACTGAAGGAACCCCAGAAAGCATGGCCCCTAGACTATCTGTCAACCCAGAACTAAAACAATTCCCAAGGCCAACTCTTCAGACAAAGATTGGACTGGACTGTGGGACATCAAATGATACTCTTGAAGAGGGTGCTTCTTAGCTCAAGTAAATACATGAGACTAAATGGGCAGCTTCTGCCCACAGGTGAGATGAGAAGGCAGAGAGGGTTAGGAGCTGGTTGAATGGACATGGGAAATCAGGAGTGGAAAGGAGAAGTGTGCTGTCACAGTATAGGGAGAGCAATTAGGGTTGCCTAACAATGTATGCATAAATTTTTTTGTGAGAGACTAACTTGAAATGTAAACTTCCACTTAAACTACAACAATAAAAAAAAAAAAAACAGAAAGGAGGATAAATATCAGATAAATTAGACTTCAGAGCAAAGAAAATTACCAGAAACAGAGAGAAAAAACATTAACATATAACAATCTTAAATGTGTATGTATCAAACAACAGAGCTGCAAAGTATGTGAAACAAGAACTAATAGTACTGAAAGGTGAAATAGACAAATCCACAATTACAGTTGGAAACGTCAATACTCCTCTCAACAACTGATAGAATACTAGACAGAAAATCAGAAAGGATACAGAAGAACTCGACAACACCATTAGCCAACATGATCTAACTGACCTGCATAGAATACCCTACCCAACAACAGCAGATTACACATTTGTTTCAAGTACTCACAGAACATATACCAAGTTAGACCATATGCTGGATCATAAAACAAATTTCAACAAATTTAAAACAATTGAAATCACACAGAATGTGTTCTGCAACCACAGTGGAATCAAACTAGAAATCACTAATAGAAAGATAATCAGAAAATATCTAAACACTAGGACACTGAACAACACATACCTCTAAATAATCCATAGCTCAAAGAGGAAGTCTCAAGGGAAATTAAAAAAAATTGAACTGAATGAAAATAAAAATATATTAAAATTTGTGGAACACAGCTAAAGCAGTGCTGAGAGGGAAATTTATAGTACTAAATGCATACATAAGAAAAGAAGAAACATTGCAAATAAAAAAATCTAAGCTCTCAACTCAAAAACACAGAAAAAGAGCAAAATTCTGACCGGGATCACTACAGAGGGTCCTGGACAGAGCTGGAGAAGGATGTAGAACAAAATTCTAACACAAAAAAAAAGACCAGATTTACTGGCCTGACAGAGACTGGAGAAGCCCCGAGAGTATGGCCCCCGGACACCCTTTTAGCTCAGTGGTGAAGTCACTTCCAAGGTTCAATGTTCAGCTGGGGACTGGACAGCCCCATAAAACAAACTGGGACTCATGACGCACAGCATTCCAGGGACAAGGACTAGAAGGCAGGAAGGGACAGGAAAGCTGGTGATAGGGAACCCAAGGTTGAGAAAGGACAGTGCTGACATGTCGTGGGGTTGTTAACCACTGTCATAGGGCAATATGTGTACTAACTGTTTAATGAGGTACTATTTTGTTCTGTAAACCTTCATCTAAAGTACAAAAAAAAAAAAAGAATTATCTACGTGAGATCAAACTCACAATAGCAACTCAAAAGGTTTGATGGGAAGCCTAGGGGACAGTGAGTTGAAGATAATGGTGGTGGAATAATTTGGAAAAGGATAGTGAGAATAGCAGCACAACTGGAAGAACGTAATCGATGTCACTGAATTGTACACATAGAAATTTCTGAAATGTGTATCTTCACAAGAAAAAAAAAAAAAAGGTCCTCCAAGGTCGAGAAGTTAGAGTGTTGACATGTCATGGGGTTGTTAACCAATGTGATAAAACAATATGTGCACTGACTGTTTAATGAGGAACTATTTGTTCTGTAAAACCTTCACCTAAAGTACAATTAAAAAAAAAAGAAAAACCCAAAACGAACAAAAAGAGGGAAATAATAAAGAGCAGAAATCAATGAAGTTGAAAGCTCTACTTTTCTGTGAAACTCAGGCTATGATAGGTATACTGTTTTCTCTGTTTTCTAACTTTTCTATTCTAGAATGAAAATAAATTTTATTTAATAAGCAAAAAGGTTAAAATGAAATACAGGAAATATAGTAAAACCTGCAAAAGCAGAAATCTGTCAGAGAAAGAAAACTCAAATGTTTTCCAGTAAAATGAGCAATAGAAAAGTGGTAAGACTGCACCCTGTCAAAGGTGGAAAACTTGCAAGACCTAGAACAACAAGGCAGTCACTTGGAGTTCTGGCTCTCACAGGTTTCAGTGTATATTCAATCAATCAATCAATGATTCAGCATCTACTGTATTTTTATGCAAATAACATGAGCCTTCTATGTTTGTTTGCCAACCACACCTTCCCCTGTGAGGTATTTTCCTAAGTGCCTCTGTGCCAATTTTTTTTTACATGTTGCTGTTAAAAAAAAATTAATATAGAGCGCTTATGAAAATTTCTTGCGGGTGGAGGGTGCGATTGGCAAACAAATGTAGAAGGCACGCGTTATTTGTGTAAAAATACGGTACTGTGTTCCAGGGAAGGAGCTCTGGTGGCAAAGTGGTTAAATGCTTGACTGCTAACAAAAGGTTGGGAGCTCGAATCCACCAGCTGCTCTGCAGGAGAAAGATGTGACAGTCTGTTTCTGTAAAGATTTACAGCCTTGGAAACTGTGAGACAGTTCTACTCTGTCCTATAGGGTTGCTCTGAGTCAGAATTGACTTGGCAGCAAGGAGTTTGGTTTTCTGGTTTGTAATCCAGCATTTTTCTTAGGAGCCACTGAGGGTCAAGGCAGGGGTGACAACATTGCTGCAACTGGAAACACAGCATATCTCAGGTTGGGAGGAACTTCAGAAGCCACCAAGGGCTTCTGTCTCCCTGCTGAGTTACAGGGGGAAAAAAAAAAAAAAAGAAAGCCAGCTATAATTTTGCACAATTGATCTTGTGGTCTGTGAAATTTGGACCCACCATATTGTTGTTGTTAGGTGCCGTTGAGTCAGTGCTAACTCATAGCAACTCTAGGTACAACAGAATGAAACGCTACCCAATCCTGTGCCATCCTTACAATCACTGCCATGTTTGGCCCACTGTTGCAGCCCCTGTGCCAATCCATCTCATTGAGGGTCTTCCTCTTTTTGGCTGACCCTCTACTTTACCAAGCGTGATGTCCTTCAGTGACTGGTCCCTCCTGATGACATGTCCATAGCACGTGACATAAAGTCCTGCTATCCTTGCTTCTAAGGAGCATTCTGGCTGTACCTCTTCCAAGACAGAGTTGTTCATTCTTCTGGCAGTCCATGCTATATTCAATATTCTTTGCCAACATCATAATTCAAAGGCATCAATTCTTTTTCGGTCTTCCTTATTTATTGTCCAGCTCTCGCATGCACATGAGGTGACTGAAAATACTATGGCTTGCATCAGGGGCACCTTAGTCCTCAAAGAGATATCTTTGCTTTTTAATACTTTAAGGAGGTCTTTTGCAGCAGATGTGCTCAACGCAATACGTGGTTTGATTTCTTGACTACTGCTTCCATGGGCGTTAATTGTGGATCCCAGTAAAATGAAATCCTTGACAACTTCAGGATTCCTGCCCACTACAGGAACAACAAAGAAGCCCTGGTAGCACAATGCTTAAGTGCTCAGCTGCAAACCGAAAGGTCGGCGTTTCAAAACCACCAGGGTCTCCATGGAAGAAAAGATCTGGTAATCTGTTCCCATAATGATAATAGCCTAGGAAACCCTATGCAGCAGTTCTACTCTGTCCTATAGGATTGCTATAAGTCGGAATTGACTCGATGGCACACAACAACAACATAGAAGAGAAGCAGCCAGTCATGCAGAGGGTCAGAAGAAGAATTTTCTAAGAAGAGAGACTATCATCTGCAAAGGCCCTTAGGGCAGGACAAACCTAGCTGTGAAGACTACAGCGAAGAGCTGTACACACTCATTAGTCATCACTGTCTGAAATAACTTATTCATTTATTTGTTATTTTCCACCCACTAGAATGCAAACTCCATGAAGACAGGGACTTATCTGGCTTATTCACGGCTTCATTCTCAGAAGCTCACACAGTGTCTGGCAGATAGTATAACTCAATCAACACTTGCTAAATGAATGAATGAATGACTTCAACTTTTGGTTTACTAATACTTTTTTTGTTTAATTAACCAGGGCCTGTACTGGATCCTGGGGCTAAGAGAGGAATGGAGCATATATTCTCCCCTCTAGGAGCAAGGGAGCTCACAGGCCTCTAGGGGAGAGTGATGTCCCCAATAGATGGTATAAAACAATGTGGAGAAAACAGTGATAGAGCTACACTCAGGGTTTTATGGTAGCATAGATGAGGCTCCTAATCCAACCTGGTGGGTCAAGGAAGGGGCTGGGCCTTAAAGGACAAGTGGTACTTTGACAGGAAGAGTGGTGAGGGGCATCCCAGGCAGAGAGAGGAGAGGGCATCAGGGCAAGAAGGAGCCTAGTGGCATGGGAGAACCATCTAGAAGTTCTGAGTTGCTATAATGTGAACCATGATGCTGTAGGGGGCAAAGAGACAAGGCAAGGCTACTAAGCAGGGATCACACAGGAGAGAGTCTTGAAGGCCAGAGTAAAGTGCTTGGACCTCTTGTGGCTAGCAGCCCCCAGACAGTTTTGTTCATATGGGATTAGTATATGCATATTAGCAAATATTCCATTAGCTAATCTCTCAAGGCACAATATACACGTAGGATAAGATTTGACATTAACAATAGAGCATGTAAATTCATATTTCAAAGCAACTTTTTGATAATTTTTTCCTCAAATTTTATTACATTCCTCACAACATGACTGACAAGGACAAGAGTTCATAGTAGGAGAAGGAGATCTGTCAGCTTTGCCCTTTTCTATTTGTTTACTGTACTGGTATAATTTTAGCATTATCTAGAACCTGTCATGTCTTTGCAGGGATATTTTGAAGCCACTTGTCTGTTTTATGGCGTCAACATAGGAAAACCAGACAACGTGATCCTTATGTTCACTTAGCCTGACAGAGGTAGATGAGAGATGCATTGCAGAATGCTGAAAGGGATGAGTGAGGGCCCCACTGTCCACCCCTCTCAGGAAGCCTCTGCTACCTCACATGACACTAACGCTCAGTAGACATATGTGAGAAATACTGACCAAGTGAGGGTTCCAGTGTCAATTCAATGAAAAGCTTAACTTCTTTTTCATTTTTAGGATAAAAAATGAAGAGAAAAATGATCCCACCAGACAAGCAGGCACTTCACTTTAGAGACCACGGCTTTAGGCAACAGGAAGTTAGTGAATGTATTCAAGCAGGAGAAAGATATGGTCAAATTTGTGATTTCCAAAGATTACTGTGGCTATAGGGTGGAGGATGGATGGGAGGCAACCAGGCTGGATTCTGGCAGACCAGTGAGGAGGTTGCTGCAGTGGTTCAGGTGGTAGATGGGAAAGGATGGAATCAGACCACTGACCAACGGGGCGGGGAGGAGGGGATGGATTTGAGAGCTCGTCTGATGGTAAAATGAACAGTCACTAAGTGGACGGACATGCCAGCCAGTTGATGAGATGAAGCACTCAAGGGATAGAGGGAACAAGATAAGGGTGCCCACATCTGCCTCTTCCATTTACCATTGTACTGGAGGTCGATCCAGTGCAGAAACCCAAGGGGGGAAAAGGTGTCAGGATTGGAAAATAAGAAACAAAATTGTTATTACTCACACATGGTAAATTGTGTATATAGTCAATCCAAAAGAATTTATAGTTGAGTGAAAGAATTTAGCAAGGCTTCAAGATAGAAGGTGCATATATAAAAAGCAATTACATTTCTATACATCTGCCAAAATATCTAAATATTAAATATTTAAAAGGATAAATTCAAAATAACATAAAAAACATCTAGAAATAAATCTAACAAAATAAATCTGGCACCTTTATGAGCCCTGGTAACGCACTGATTAAGAGCAATAGATGCTAACCAAAAGGTTGGCAGTTCGAATCCACCAGCCACTCCTTGGAGACCCTATGGGGGCAGTTCTACTCTGTCCTATAGGGTTGCTATAAGTCGGAATTGACTCAATGACAATGGGTTTGGTTTTATGGAGAAAATTACAGAATTTAAAGAAGTTCTAAATAAATGAAGATTACACACACACACACACACACACACACACACACATAAAATCTCAGAGAAACATCTAATGTCACGTAAGAATCCCTGGGTAGCACAAATGGTTAAGCAATGAGCTACTGACTGAAAGGTTGGTGGTTTAAACTCACCCAGAGGTGTTTCTGAAGAAAGGCCTAGCCATCTGCTTTTGAAAGTCACAGCCATGAAAACCGTATGGAGTGCAGTTCTACTCTGAAACACATGGGGTTGCTATGAGTCAGAATTGACTTGACAACAACTGGTAATGGAATATAATTAACCAATCAGTTGAAGTCCTATCAGTGGTGTGGATCCTAAACCTAATCACTTTTGAATTATAAGAAGACCAGAATAGACACAGAGATACAGTAGGCATGTGAGGATGGTCTATAAGCAAAGGAACTCCGAGAATCGTTGGTAAATACCAAAAACTATGAGAGAGTCTCACAGAAGGAATTAACATGGCTAAGACCCTGATTTGGACTTTTAGCTTCCAGAACTAAGAAAATAAATTTCTGTTCTTTAAAGCTACCTACTTGTGGTTTTTCTGTTATGGCAGCAGTAGATAACTAAGACAATAACCAAACCTATAGGACAGAGTAGAACTGCCCCATAGGGTCTTCAAGGAGTGGCTGGTGGGATTCAAACCGCCAACTTTTTGGTTAGCAGCCAAATGCTTAACCACTGCGCCATCAGGGCACCAACTAAAACAATAGGCTTTCTAAAACAAGACAAAAATAACTCATCTTAAAGAAAAAGATAAATTTGACTACAGTAAAACTAAAAACTTCTATTCATCAAAAAACACCATAAAGAAGTTGAGAAGACGAGCTACAAACTGGGAGAAGATATTTGTAACACATATAATTAGCAAAGGACTAGTACCCAGACTCTGTAAAGAACATTAATTGAAAAGAAAAAAAAAAAAACACAAACCACTCATCTTTAAACAGGCAAAGACACGAAGGGAACTTTTACAGAGAGAACAGCACAGATGGGTTGTAACACATGAATAGATACTCAGCCCCATTAGTAATAAAGAAATGCAAATTAAATCCACAATGAGATGCCATTTCACACCTACCAGCTTGGCAAAAAATAAAAATCTGATAATAGAAAGTGCTAGTAAGGACAGATAATAATAAGATTTTTTATCCACTGCGGGTGGGAATGTAGACTTATGCACTTTGGAAAGCTAAGTTGTACCCGAGTATACCCTATGATCAAGCAATCTGACTCATACATACCAGAATGTTAGAGCAGCATTGTTTGCAGTAGCAAAAAGCTGAAACACCCCAATGCCTGTCAACGATAAACTGAAGCATATTCATACAATGGAACATTGTACAGAATGAAAATAAATGAACCTCAGCTACACTCATCTACCTACACGTATGAATCTCAAAAATAATCTTGAGAGAATAACGAGTTGCAGAAATATACACTGCATAATTTCATTTACAGAGGCAAAACACAGTCAAAATTAAATACTATATTGTTTACGGACACTCACATAAGTAGTAAACCAAACTAGCTGCTGTGGAGTGGGTCCCAACTCATGGGGAGCCCATGCGCTCCATAGGGTTTTCAATGACTGTGATGTTTCAGAAGTAGAGGTACCCGAGAGGCTTCCAATCGCCAGCCATTCAATTAGTAGCCAAGTGCTTAACTGTTTGCACCACCCAGGGATTCTATTACACAGATAGTAAAACCTATTAAGGAAAAGCAAAGGAATGAAGGCAAAATTCACTATAGTAGTAACACTGGGAGTGGGGAAAAGGGACAGATAATAGAGAAGGGAAACAGGTGGCTTCGGGGGTAAGGCAGTTTTGATTCCACATGGATGGACTAGATACAGTGGTCACCATAGCCGTTAAGTGTGGGTGAGATGGCCCAGGACAAGGGAGCAGAGTAAGAGGAAAGAGGAACATCAACCCTTGAAGGTGCCTGGAGGAGGAGGAGGAGGAAGCTGCTAAGTCCAGAGGCTGAATTGTTTGAACAGCGGGAACAATCAGGAAATTGGCAGCCAACAGTGTGGTCAGGAGTACCGTGTGTATCAGGGAGGTAGGTTAGGGTGCAGGCTGCGGTTTTTGGACTCAGCCAGGTTCCCTGATGACCTTGGCTGGAGTAGTTTCAGATAGTGATGTCATCAGGGTGGTGTGGTTGCAGACCACAGCGGGTGACACTGTCAGAGGGGGTGACACCAAAATGACTGTCGATAAAATTTTTGTACAGTGTTTCAGAAGAAATTTATTTTTTATAAAAATATTCCTGAAGTTATAACAACAGAATTTTTTTTCGTAAGCCCAGCTTACTTGTATCAATATATCTACAAGGCTAAAACTCTATGCTAACTTACTTTTTCAACCTTCTAATGTGCTCAGTCAGAGCTTTCATTATAACCCGATTACAACAATGATGCTTCGAATCACATGAATTCATCTGCAAGGGCTACAAGGACCTGCTGTTGTTTTAATTGCTACTGGTGTTTTTACAGTTCTTGATTTTGTCAAATTTTCTGGTATTTTAGCTACAATATTGTTGTAATTAGCATGGGTGGTGGTGGTGACATCAATCCTAGTGACGCTACTGGTTTCAGAGAAGACCTGGGGGTGGAAGTCATACAGCTGAGGACTGAATGGGAGATGAGAAAGTACAGACCCAGAAGGGAGGTTACTCTGAAAAAATGTGAGGAGAGGAAGAACGTGGGATAGCAGCTGGAGGATAAGGAAGTAGGGGAAATCCTTGAGAGACATTAACCGGTCTTCACGTGGCCAATTAAAAACACGATTTTAAACATCAAAAGAATAATATGAATTGTTTAATGATTTATACATATGTAGTAAAAGTATAAAGAAATGCATACAAATATACCTAAATTCAGGATAGTGGTTACTTGAGGGGCAGAGGAGAAAGTCCGAGATGTGCTAGGTACCTGACATATTGCAGCTTTCCTTATAATCTATGTGGTAGGTATCATTGGCCCATTTTACAGACAAGGAAATTGAAACTTGGGGAAGTGAACTGGCCAGAATTCTAGTTCCACTCGGTTTTGACGTCGGATTCACCGGCTGAACGAATGAAAGGACGGCCTCGGACTCGCTCTCCAGGCCTCTCTCCGCGCGCTCTTCCAGGATTCCGTACTCGAGGTCGATAGACCGCACCGGATAAAATCTGGATCCTCAGCTGCTTTTTTAGCCGAGATCGAAGTCCGTTCCTACCCCGCCCCGCGCATTGGGTCCCGCCCCGGGCGGTTGAGCCCCAGTGGGACTCATGAATATGCAAGTAACAAGATATTTAAAGGCGCCGCCGCCAGGCGCCCGTTCCTGACCGGCGTCGCCCGCCCAGTACCTCTCCTCAGCGCGAGGCCCGGCCTCCTTCGCCCTGGATCTTCACTCCTTGCCGAAGCGCCGCCAGCATGTCGGACAAACTGCCCTACAAAGTCGGTGAGTTCCAGGACATTCAGCCCGCTGTTTCCGCTCTTCTCCAGCCGGAAGGCCTGTATCGCGCGGCGCTCGCTGGGTCGGCCTGGGGCTCCCAGGACCCCCTTGAATCGCAGGCTCGGCGCGACCCTGCTCACGCAAGGCTGCCTGGGGCTTGGAGTTCTGGCTCCGCAGCGAGCCGGTCGCCTGGGCCCGCCGCGGACTACAAGTCTCGGCGTGGCTCGCGAGGCCCGGTGCAGCCGCGCAGGCTGCGGAGTGGCGGATGGGCAACTTGTTCCGCACGGAGCCGGCTGGGGCGGGCTGGGAGAGCACACGTGGCAGTGGACTGAGACAGTTGGAGCCTGCTGGGACGTAACCTAGGGATACCAAATCCTGCCTCTTGGGCTTGGATCGGACCATGGCCAGCTGGGACAGTTGCTCACCTTTCGCTGGGCCTCTGGCAGGGAGGGCGAGGGAACTGAAGCCTTAGAAGGGCACATGATGAGAGGCCTGGAGAGCGGGGCCGAGGCCATGACTGGCCCACCCGCCGGGGACTTTAGGGTAGTTACCCACTTGGCCAGCTGGCACAGTTAGGCAGAGAATTTCGGGCTGGCGGGGCGAGATGGAATGGTTAGAAAAAAATCCTTCTGCTCTCCCACGGATTGAAGGTTGATATACCGAGAGTTAACGTTTATTGAGCGTTTACTGTGGGATTGGCACTCCCTTCTAGCTTTATTCTAGATGAATCAGTTTCTTCTCACGGGTCTTTAGGGTAGTGACTATTATTTTTCTCAGTTTACAGATGAGCATACAGAGACACAGGAATAAAGATAACTTGCCCACGCTCTTGCAACTGGGAGGTAGTGAAGCAGAATTTGAATTCAGGCCATTTAGGCCTCAGAACCCACTCTTCACCACTGTATAGAAGCGCATTTATACTTGGAACAACTCTAATACTTTTAAGCAAAAAACAAAACCGGTTCAGGCTGTTCAGTTTTGTTTTAATTTTTTTTTTTTTTAATCGTACTTTAGGTGAAAGTTTACAGAACAAATATTTGCTCGTTAAACAGTCAGTGCACCTATTGTTTTGTGTCATTGGTTAACAACTCAACATGTCAACCCTATGGGGTAGTTCTATTCTGTCCTGTAGGGTCACTGTTAGTTGGAATTAACTCCTTAGCAACGGGTTTGTTTTTTCTCTTTTTTGCTGTCATCCTGGCTCATTTACTGTTCCTCCATCAAGAATATACCATGTTCTTTACTGTTTCCAGGCTTTTGTTGAGCATTTACTATGTGCCAGGTATCAGGTGCCTGGGGAGGGACCTTTCAGGCTAAGGAAACTGCTTGGGTAAAATCCCTGAGGTGAGAATGAGCTTCTCACCTCAGCTTGTTGATGACAGTAAGAAGGTCCTTGTGACTGAGCAGTGAGTGACGGGGAGATGAGGGTGGGGAAAGAAGTGGGCCCTGAGAGCATGTGACGAGTTAGGATTTTATTCACCGGCAAGGGAAGCCCTTTTTTTTTAAACACTATAGAAGAGGAGTGGTGGTAATATGACTGACTTAAGTTTTAAAAAGCATGTCTGGCTGCTGTGGGGAGAATGGTAGGTGGAAGCAGAGAGATGGAGGAGACCGCTTTTCTTGTTCAGCTGAAAAGTGGTTTGGACAAGGGTGGTGAGCCACAGTTGGATTGCGTATGTATTTGGGACGTTGAGATGACAGCGTGCTGATGGGTTGGCAAGGGATGAAGGGAAAAGAGGAATCAAGAAATCTTCAAAGTTTTTGACCAGAGCAACTGTTTGGTGGTTTCTTTTCCTAAAATGGGAAAGGTTGGGGGAGTAAAAGGTTGGGGGGCACAGAGAATCACGACTCAATGTTGACACAACCATTATAGATGCCAACTGGATGTCCAAGTGGAGATGCTGAGTAGGCAGTTGGATTTGAGTTTCAAGTTCAGGGGAGAAGTTTGGGCTGGAGAGAAATTCGGGAAGGCATCACTGTATAGAAGGTTTTTAAAGGCATGAGACTGAATAAGCTCAACAGGTAAGAGAAAAGGGAGCCATGGAGCCCTGAGGGCACTCAAACCGTAGAGTCTGTTAGAGGAGGAGGCCGAGGCAGGGAGATAGGCGGAAAACCACTTGAGGACAGTCGTAGAAGCCAAGTAAAGAAAGGGTTGGTTTCAAGGAGAAGTAAATGAACAGGAATCGGTGAGGCTGTCGGCATAGATAATTGACTGTTAGATTTGGCCATCAGGTCGGCCTTCGGACACCTGAGAAAAGCAGTTTCCGTGGATTAGTGAAGTTCTCAAGCAGGTGAGAGAATCAGGCCAGCTCATCTACTGTAACAGAATAGAATGCCCAGTCTGCAGCTACACAGGAGGAGGACTGGGTGGATTCCATGGAGGGAAAGTGGCATAGTTCTGAATTCTCAATGAATTGCAAAGTGAGGTTGTCTGTTGACCCTGAAAAGGTACTGGAGGTTTGGGGAGAGGAGAAAGGAGAGTAAATTTACCAGGAGAATGTAATTGGGCTGCTGGAGTGTGCTATGTGTCCCTTTGAGATTTGTGGTCAAATTTAAAGAGAGCTGTTGGTATGGTTGTGATTTTCCTCCTGCTGGGTTCCATGGCTTAGTGCAGTGGAGGGTTGGGTTTAACTAGGGTGGAGTTTTGCTAAGCAAGTTCTCAGAAGGGAAGAGGGCAAAGGGGTTTGTGAAGCCTTGGTGATTGGGGGTGTGGGTGGAAGGCAGTGGAATTCTAAACTGGAAGGAAGGAGGTGAGAGTATTGGGGAGGGGGCTGATACAGGACAGGAAATTGGTAGATTTAATGGATTCAAGGTTCTCACGGGCTGCAGCCTCGTTGGAGCTGGGGCTGTAGAGGGACCCTAGATGGAGCATGGCCAGAGTCAGGTGCTTGAAATCAAGATTTCCAAGAGACAGCCATCATCAGTGATGGCCTATCAAAGTGTGCAGTGGGAGTGGACCCTGCCGAGGGGGAGGAATATTTCATCTCTAACGTTGTTTAGATGCATAGTTGAAAGCATATTGGCTTAGTCAGTTTTATTGTTTTATTATCCTTAACTGAGAATTCTCTACAGAGAATACCCTCCTGCCCCCACCTGTTGGGTGATTATCAGCATCTAAGCTTAAAGATAAAAATCACCAGGAGTCCCAGGCCCCGTCCTAAACCTATTGAATCCAGTTTTCCAGGGAAGATTTACAAGCTTGCCAGTGGATTTTATCATTAAGGAAGTTTACAAACACTGACCTAGGGACTGACCTTCAGAATGGACACTGAGTTGGGGAAGGGAGGAGGGCGAGGTTATGGGAGGAAAGAGTATGGAGATTCTCCTGCCTCAGTCGTGGACAAATTGAGACATTTGGAGTGGGAGATAGAGGCTAAAATGTAACCTTTATTACTAATAACGTCTAAGCCAGAAGACATAGATTAGTGTGAAAGCCCAATGAGTCTGAAAACTGAACCCTAATTCAGCAGTTACCTACCAGTGATAGGTAAGCCTGGCCAGGGCCGGTCTCTCTATGTGGAAGAGCAGAGAACACCTGCCTCTTGAAGGCAGGCCTGCTGGCACTTGGAAAAGAAGGGAAGAGCTGAACTGAGCATGCCCAGTTTATTCCTCCTAATTATCGGACAAGTCACTCCACCTGCTGTGGGGCAGCGAGAAGCCAAGAGTGTTACACTGATGAGCTCCCTGTGTGTGGAAAGAAACATCGGAAGTGGGGAAGAAGCATTTTCACATCTTCAAGGAGGTTAGGGAACTTAAAATCCAAGGTGTTAGATCATATCATCTATGGGTGTTGAAGTCACCAGGAGTGATGATGACTTGGAGAGGAAGATGGAGAGTCAGGAGCTTAAAAATCTTGAACAAATAAGGAGTGACCTGGAGGTTGGTAGGTATCAGCAAAAAGGGTAATGGGAGGTATAGCCTGATAGCTGTTTTTCAAAGGGGCACTTGTCTAGGTTGTAATGTTCATGTGATTATTTAATTATGTTCTCCCATAAGGCTGTAAGCTGCAGTTAGGCAGGGACTATGCTTTTCTTTCCTTTTTTTTTTTTTCATTGTACTTTAGGTGAAAGTTTACAGCTCAAGTTAATTTCTCATTCAAAAATTTATATACATTTTGTTTTGTGACATTAGTTGCAGTCCCCACAATGTGAGAGCACACTCCCCCTTTCCACCCTGGGTTCCTTGTGTCCATTGGACCAGTTCCTGTCCCTTCCTGCCTTCTCCTCGTGCTTTTGGATAGGAACTGCCCATTTGATCTCGTATATCTGATTGAACTAAGAAGCACGTTCCTCAGGTGTATTATTTTTTGTTTTCTAGTCCTGTCTAATCTTTGTCTGATGAATGGGCTTCTGGAATGGTTTCAGTTCTGGGTTAACAGTGCACATGGGGGCCATAGTTTCAGGGGTTCCTCCAGTCTCTGTCAGACCATTAAATCTGGTCTTTTTTCATGAATTTGAGTTCTGTTCAACATTTTTCTCCTGCTCTGTTGTGTTCCCTGTCAGGGTGGTCATTGGTGGTAGCTGGGCACCATCTAGTTCTTCTGGTCTCAGGTTGGTGGAGTCTCTGGTTAAATTGGTCCTTTAGTCCTTTGGGCTAGTACTTTCCTTGTGTCTTTGGTTTTCTTCATTCTCTGTTGTTCCGAGTGGGATGGGACCAATTGATGTATCTTAGATGGCTGCTCGTGAGCTTTCAGACCCTGGACACCACTCACCGAAGTGGGATGCAGAACATTTTCTTTATAAACTATGTTATGCCAGTTGACCTAGATGTCCCCTAAACTATGGTCCCCAGGCCCCAGCCCCAGCTACTCTGTCCCTCAAAATGTTTGGATGTGTCCAGGAAACTTCTTTGCTTTTGCTTTGGTCCAGTTGTGCTGACTTACCCTGTATTTTGACTGTTGAAGCCCTAGGGCCCTGGCTCCATGAATAGTTGTTGAATGAGTAAGAGAATACAGGGACTAGATTGCTAAGCCTTTGTGTTTTGAGTCCACAAGTGGCTCAGGGTCTTCACACAGTGAGAGTGTTTCATGGTTAGTGGGATGAGGTGACTCACGGAACTTCCATCCATCTTGCCTCTGTAGCTGACATCAGCCTGGCCTCTTGGGGACGCAAGGCCCTTGACATTGCGGAGAATGAGATGCCGGGCCTGATGCGCATGCGGGAGATGTACTCGGCCTCCAAGCCACTGAAGGGTGCCCGCATCGCTGGATGCCTTCACATGACTGTGGAGACAGCTGTCCTCATTGAGACCCTTACCGCCCTGGGTGCTGAGGTGAGGCCCACAACTGTGTGACTCCAGACAAGTGCATTGCCCCCTCTGGAGTCACCCAGGGTAGAAGAAGACTGTAGGGATGGGGAGAAGTCCAAGTATGGTGCTGACCTCCAAACTTGTCATTTGGGTTTTCTCTCTCATCTCCCAGTTGAGTTGAATCAACTCGATGACAATGGGTTTTTTTTTTATATGTGGGGTGCATCTCAAATGAGGAAGTAGAGGCTCAAAGAGTTGAAATGATTTGCCCAGGGTCACACAACTAAGCAGACAGGTTTTCTCCCTGACAGGGAAGATGGCCTCTGACTGCCCCCAATTCACATCCTCCTGACTGAGGACCTCAGCAGGAAAAACTCAACTCCAGCGTCCCATTTAGCTATCTAAGGACTGATTCTCATTGGTTCTTGTTGGGTCATGTGCCTGTCTTGGAGCAGTCATAGTCGCTGGAAGGATGGAGTGCTCTGATTGGTTCAGTCTGGGTCAACATTCACTTTCTTGGTGGTCTAGTTTTATGGCTTAAATACTGTCTGTACTGTGATGACTCCCAAATAATATGTACTAGCCTGGACTTCTCCCCAGAACTGTAGACATATGTATATCCAGCTGTTGATGCGTCATCTCCACTTGCAAGTCTAAGACATCTCAAACTGAACAAGTTCAAACAAACTCAAGAGGATTTCCTCCCTGCCGCTTCCACCAGTCTTCCCCAGTCAGTAAATGGAAACTCCAGCCTTGTGGGTTCTGTCCGTTCAAGAACCTAGCAGTCATCCTTGACTCCTCTCTTTCTCTCTCACCCCACAACTAATCCCTCAGCAAATCCTGTCAGCTTACGCTTCAGAATATACCCAGAATTTGACAGCTTCTCATCACCTCCCCTGCTCCTGCCACATTTCTCACATTTCTCACTCTTGTAACAGCTTCTTCACTTGACTCCTTCTTCAGCCCTTTCCCCCTACAGCTTGTGTTCCTTACAGTACCAGAGTGATGTTTTAAGACATAACTCAGATCTCACCTGCTTTGGCTCCCATCAACTCACCCAGGGTCACCAGCCTATAGTTGCAGAGCCAGGGGGGCCTAGATCCCAAGTCTCTCACCCCAGCTCCAGGGCTTTCCCCTTTCCCTGCCCAGGGGCCCTGGTGCTTCTGAGCCATCAGTGACCAGCAGCCCTGTCTTGCTGGCTCTTCCAGGTACAGTGGTCCAGCTGCAACATCTTCTCCACCCAGGACCATGCCGCAGCTGCCATTGCCAAGGCTGGCATTCCAGGTGAGTCCTGCTTGATACCGGGGGGTGTGGGAATATCTGAAGGGACTCTGCTTCTCCTTGTTTATTCCACTGACTCCTGTAGCAGCAGGCTTCACTGCGGCAGGGGAGAGGAGCCGTGGCCACAGAATCCATAGTAAAGAGCTGTTTTGTCCCACTTTCATTTAAAGTCCTGTGGAGGGTGAATATTGGCCCATCCCAAGTCACGTGACCAGGAAGGGTAGAATCTTATGATTGGGAACCACAGGATATGGAGGGGAAGTCGCTTAAAGGAAAGTTGTGCGTCTGCTCCCTGAAGAACTAGGGAGGCGTATGAACAGAAAAGAGCCCCAAAGGTCATTGCCTGGGTTCTGGTGGTCTGGCAGGCTGGAGGAGGACCGTGATTAAAGTGGAAGGACTTTTACAAGCTGCTGGAGAAATGAGCACGTCTGCCTGAGCTTGGGATATAGATTGGTTAGTTCTGATGGTAATTAGATAAGATATTCAGGATTCCTTTTAACCAGGGACAGGTGGAGGGTGGAGGGAGGGAAGAAGGTGGAGAAGGACTCCTCCAGAGACTGACCAGGGCTGGACAGGCATCTCCCCCATTCCTCAGCTTTGTCTTGGCTCCATGGCCCTCTTCTGGGAGAGGCCTTGTTTTCAGGACTATTGTCTGCCCCAGTTAGGAGGTAGGGTGGCTGTCCCTGCTTGGCCAGCATCCTTTGCTCACAGGATGCTCATGGAAGCCCTCACACCTGTGTCCCAGTCATATCATATGATGGGAAGAGCCTGGCCTGGAGGTCAGGAGCTGTGTGTTCTGGTGCCCACTTTGGAATGCCATGATGAGTGCCCTGGGCCCATCTGAGCCTCTCGGGCCATCTGTAGCTGATGATGATGGTAATGCCTGTCTTGCAGGGTTTCTGTGAGGAGAAATGAGATGGGGCATGAAGCAATTTTGAGTAAAGGCTGGCACAAAGTACTCCATGCATAATAGCTGCTATTAATAATTTTCTGACAAGACTTAGCTTGGGACTACCCACTGCAGAGGCTGCTGGGCACTTAAGTCCTTTCAGTGCAGAATGAACCCTGGATCCTGCCTCATGGGTCCCACTGAGTATGACCCCCATCCTGCAGCTCCCTTATGCCAGCAGCAGGCATTGTGGATGGAACGCTGGCCACTGCGGGTAGATGTTCCAGTCCTTGGGACCCAGGCAGAAGGGGTAGGAAAGGAAAGAACTATTTCCAGATACTTATATGTGGAGCCCTGGTGGGACAGTGGTTAAGAGCTACAGCTGCTAACCAAAGGGTTGGCAGTTCGAATCCATCAGCCGCTCCTTGGAAACCCGGTGGAGCAGTTCTACTCTGTCCTATATGGGTACTATGAGTTGAATCAACTCAATGGCAATGGCTTTTTTTATATGTGGGGTGCATCTCTAATGAGGAAGTAGAGGCTCAGAGAGGTGAAATGATTTGCTCAGGGTCACACAACTGGTGAGTAGCAGAGCCAGGATTTGAACTTGGATCTCTCTGGCTCCAAACTGTGTTGTTAGCACTGCTAAGTCCTTAGAGGGGCTGGAGGTTTGGGGATGGGAATTAGGAAGGAGATGGTATTGACTGCCAGGTGGCTCCCTAGAGCAGGAGCCCGTGGGGAGGGCCAGATCTGATATGTCTCTCGCCCTTCAGTGTATGCCTGGAAGGGCGAAACAGACGAGGAGTACCTGTGGTGCATCGAGCAAACCCTGTACTTCAAGGACGGTCCCCTCAACATGATTCTGGACGATGGCGGTGACCTCACCAACCTTATTCACACCAAGTACCCGCAGCTCCTGTCAGGTAAGCATGGTGGGTGGGTGGGCTGAAGGCTGGCAGCCTGAATGGGACCTGCCCACCCACACGCAGGCAGCAGGCCTGGCAGGACTCCCAGTGCCTTAAGCAGCAGATTCTTGGAGGATGGCAGGGGCCTGCAAAGTGCTGTGGCCTGGCCTCCTGACTTCTGATAGTGTGGGGCTAGAGCAGCTGGGGGAGGCCTGGCCAAGATTACAGCCCAAGGGCTAGGACAAGGGCTGGGCCCAGCACTGCTAGAAAGGAGCCACCTTTGTAAAAAGCAGGAGCAGGAATGGGGCAGGAAAGGATTGACTATTCAGGAAACAGGAAGCCAGCGAGGCAGTTAGGAGTGAAGGGAGCCAAGGAGTATTATAGGATGTGGCTGGAGCTTTAGTGAAGACTAGAGTTTGGCTTGATCCTGTGAACAAGAGTAAGTTATTGAAGGGTTTTGAAAATATTTCTCTGAAAATGTACATGTTAAAAATGGCCGGTGGTGGTGAAGGTTGCACAATGTAGTGAATATAATTAACGTCACTGAATTGTATATGTAAAAAGGGTTGAATTTACAGTTCTTTGTTTTTTTTTTTTTTTTTAACTCTTTTTTTTATTGTAGTTTAGGGGAAGGTTTACATAACAAATATTTTCTCATTAAACAGTCAGTACACATATTGTTTTATGACATTGGTTAACAACCCCATGTCAAGTCAACATGCTCCCTTCTTGGCCTTGGAGGACCCTTGTTTTTCTTGCTGAAAATATACATAGCCAAAGTTACACCATTTTAAAAATTTCTACATGTACAATTCAGTGACATCGATTACATTCTTCCAGTTGTGCTGCTATTCTCACTTTAGATGAAGGTTTACAGAACAAAATAGTTTCGCATTAAACAGTACCTGTGTTGCCCTATGACAATGGTTAAGAACCCTACTACGTTTCAACACTGTCCTTAGTCAACCTTGGGTTCCCTATCACCAGCTTTCTTGTCCCGTTCTGCCTTCTAGTCCTTGTCCCTGGACTGCTGTGCCTCATTAGTCCCATTTTGTTTTATGTGGCTGTCCAATCCCCGGCTGAAGGTGAACTCGGGAGTGACTTCACCACTGAGCTAAGAGTGTCTGGGGGCCATACTCTTGAGGTTTCGCCCGTCTCTGTCAGGCCAGTAAATCTGGTCTTTTTTTTTTTTAATTTATTTTATTTTTTATTGTACTTTAGGTGAAGGTTTACAGAACAAATAGTTTCTCATGAAAGAGTAGTACACATATTGTTTTATGACATCGGTCAACAACCCCACGACATGTCAACCCTCTCCCTTCTCGGCTTTTTTTTTTTTTTTGGTGAAAATATACGTAGCCAAAGATACACCGTTTCAAAAATTTCTACATGCACAGTTCAGTGACATCAACTACGCTCTTCCAATTGTGCTGCTATTCTCACTTTAGATGAAGGTTTACAAAATGAAATAGTTTCTCATTAAAAAGTACACATGTTGCCCCTATGACAATGGTTAACAACCTCACAACACATCAATACTATTCTTACTCAACCTTGGGTTCCCTATCACCAGCCTGTCCCCTTCTGCCTTCCAGTCCTTGTCCCTGGACTACTGTGCCTCATCAGTCCCATTTGGTTTTATGGGGCTGTCCACTCCCCGGCTGAACGGTGAACCTCGGAAGTGACTTCACCACTGAACTAAAAAGGTGTCTGGGGGCCATACTCTCAGGGTTTCTACAGTCTGTCAGGCCAGTAAATCTGGTATTTTTTTGTGTGTTAGAATTTTGTTCTACATCCTTCTCCAGCTCTGTCCGGAACCCTCTGTTGTGATCCTGGTCAGAGCAGTCAGTGGTGGTAGCTGGGCACCATCTAGCTGTACTGGACTCAGTCTGGTGGAGGTCTTGGTAGCTGTGGTCCATTAGTCCTTTGGACTTATCTTTTCCTTGTATCCTGTTTTCTTCATTCTCCCTTGCTCCCGAAGGGGTGAGACCAGTGGAGTATCTTAGATGGCTACTCACAGGCTTTTAAGACCCTATATGCTACTCACCAAGGCAGAATGTAGAACAATGTTTTTATAAACTGTGTTATGCCAATTGAGCTTGATGTTCCCGAGACCATGGTCCCTCGGCCCAACAATTCAGACCCTCAGGGAGTTTGGATGTGTCTGTGGAGCTGCCATGACCTTTTCTTGTACAAGTTGTGCTGGCTTCCCCAGTATTGTGTACTGTCTTACCCTTCACCAAAGTTACCACCTATCTATTGTCTATTTAGTATTTCCCCCTACCTCTCCCATCCCTCGTAACCAACAAAGATCGTTACTTTTTGTGTGTGAACTTTTTCATGAGTTTTTACAATAGAGGTCTTATACAATATTTGTCCTTTTTTGATTGACTTATATCACTCAGCATAATGTCCTCCAGTTTCATGCATGTTATGAGATGGTTCACAGATTAATTGTTGTTCTTTCTCGTTGCGTAGTACTCCATTGTGTGTATGTACCATAGTTTGTTTATCCATTCATCTGTTGATGGGCATCTGGGTTGTTTCCATCTTTTTGCTATTGTGAACAATGCTGCCATGAACATGGGTGTGTGAATTTACAAATGTTTTGTTAAATTATTTCCCAGTAATAAAAAAAAATTTGGTCGAAACAAGGGGAAAAAATTGGCAGCTGATTAAGAACAAGATAACCCAACTGAAAAATGGGTAAAGAGCAGCAGCAAAAATAAATGACCTTCCAAATACTCTTTCACAGAGAGAAATCAAGAGTGCAAAAAATATCTTCATCATTAGTTACTCATAAAATGTTCATAGTGTCATAAAAGATAGAAGGTCAGGATCTCTCAGCACCCCCTCACCTTAACCCACCCATTACCCCAACACATATAACAGAGTTCATATTGGCCTTCTATAAATTCCCAAAACAGTGTCCAAATTTCAGAGTGTATCTACCTCTAAAATATGAACCAACATTCCTTATTGTTGCTTCTATTAAAGAATTAAGGGAAGGCAGTGGTATTACTGAACTCCTGGCTTGTGTCAAGGTGTTTGCACAGAGAGTATTTAATATTCATTATGACACTCTGAGATAGGCATTCTTATGCCTACTGATGTGGCCAGAAAGATTAAAAACTTTATTCAAATCACATAGCAAGTAATTTGTAAAAAATCAGCATATTAACCAAGATCTGTCTTATTCCTTTCGTTAATTCATCTTCCAAAACATGAATGGACAGAAATGTGCCATAACCTATCACTGTAGTTCTTCAGTTGCTGCAATGGCAAAAATATTGAACTTGTTTTAAAATATGTAAATCAATTCTGGGTGTTTCCACCTAAAACGGCAATGTTGACTAGTAGAAAGCCCTAAAAAATGAACGATTTTTCATGGGTGTCAATGGGTCAAATTCTGACACTGCACTGAAATCCCTGGGAAGGCAAGAAAATACCACTATTTCTAAACCAGAAGACCTGTCTAGGAAGAAAGAAACCCTTTCATGAGGAAGTGAACATGCAATCATTCTTGGACCCTTTCCTCTACTGTTGGAAGCAGGGAGCTCAGGAAGATGTGGGGCTCAGATGTGACATGTGTCTTAAAGCAATTATTGCCAATAACTGAAGCTAGCAAATGATGACTCAATATGATGAAGTGCTTCTTGTAGTATAATTTCTATACTTGTGTTGTATGTTTGAAAATTTTCATAATAAAAAGATTAAAAAAAATTTTTTTCCCTATTTTTATTGAATAAAAGGATGGGTAAAAGACTTAATTAGACATTTCTCCAAAAAAGATATACATTAGTCATTAGGGAAATGGCTAATGCAAATCAAAACCACAATGATACACCACTTCACACCCACTAGTATGGTTATTATCAGAAAAACGAGAATGTGGAGAAATTGGAACCCTCATCCATTGCTGGTAGGAATGTAAAATGGTGCTGCCACTGTGGAAGACAGTTTGGTGGTACCTCAAAAATTATAGAGAATTACCATGTGACCCAACAATTCCACTCCTAGATATATATCCCAAAGACTTGAAAGCAGATACTCAAACAAATATGTGTATGTCAGTGTTCGTGGTAACATTTTTCACAATAACTAAAAGGTAGAAACAACCCAACGTGGTATATACATACAATGGAATATGATCAGCCATAAAAGAGACAAAGTCCTAATATATGCTACGACATGGATGGATCTTAAAAGCGTTATGCTGAGTGAAATAAGTCAAACATAAAAGGACAAATATTGCATAATCCGACTTATGTGAAGTATCTCAGATAGAAAAATGCACTAAAAGGTTATTAGTGGTTACCAAGGGACTAGGGGGAGGGGGAAGTGGAAGTTATTACTTAAAGAGTATTTAGTTTCTGTTTAGGGAAATGAAAAACATTGGAAAGGGATTGTGGTGATGATAGCACAGCATGCTGAATGTAATTAATGTCATTGAGTCGTACACTTAAAAATGGTTAGAATGGGAAACTTTTTGTTGTATATGGCTGCCGTGTGGAGGATGGATTGTTTGAAGGAGACCAGGACAGCTGATGGTGGCAGGGGCTAGGGCAGTGGCAGTAGAGATGGAGAAGCTGGGAGTTGGGAGGTAGACATTAGGCTTGATGATTGGTTTCTTACTGAGGGGGCATCAGGAGTGGCTCCTTCATGCAGACCTGGGTGACTGAGTGCACGGTGGTGCCAGTCATGGAGATGGGGACCCAGAAGTAAGAGTGGCCTTAAGTGCCAAACATGGAGAATTTGGGTGAGTTTGGGTGTATTCTTTGAAGCTCCTGGGGCCTCATCCCAGAGGCCTCCCTATCCCTCAGCAGCCCCTTCCTGGCCTGAATAAGATTGAGGGCTGAGCCTGAGGCTTCTCACTTTCCCTCCTGCTCAGGCATCCGAGGCATCTCTGAGGAGACCACAACTGGGGTCCACAACCTATACAAGATGATGGCCAACGGGATCCTGAAGGTGCCTGCCATCAATGTCAATGACTCGGTCACCAAGGTGAGCCCATGGGGCAGTGACAGTTCCACTCTTGGCTCCCGGCACAGCTTAGGAGTAAGCCCTTGAAGAAGGGCCCCAGGAAAGCTGCAGTCTGGGGATAAGACACCCTCATTTAAGGGGAAAAAGGGGTTGTAGACTGAGGGTAATGAGTGCATTAAAGAAGAGGGGAACTACACAGTGAGCTTCAGAGCTGGGTTTTTGAGGAAGGCTATTGGACTAGCAGAGAAAGGCTGGCGAGAAGGTCTTGGAGCGGATCAGGATAAAAAGTATGTGGGGGGCTTAGCTGGAGGGAAGGAGTCACAGAAGATGATCGGCCCCAGGCCCACCAGGCTGATAGAGTTGGTGCAAGGCACCTGGGCTCTGTGAAGACTCTGAGGCTCAAGGGAGCCTGGCCTTGAGGCCCATGTCACTCCTTGCACCCTCTCCTTTCAGAGCAAGTTTGACAACCTGTATGGTTGCCGGGAGTCCCTCATAGATGGCATCAAGCGGGCCACAGACGTGATGATTGCAGGCAAGGTGGCGGTGGTGGCAGGCTATGGTGACGTGGGCAAGGGCTGTGCCCAGGCCCTGAGAGGTTTCGGGGCTCGTGTCATCATCACTGAGATTGACCCCATCAACGCACTGCAGGCCGCCATGGAGGGTACGATAGGGGGAGGGTTGGCTGTGAGTCACTGGGGCCAGAGGAGGGGCAGTGTCACCTCCAGTAACCCGTGGCCACTGTTTCTGCACAGGCTATGAGGTGACCACCATGGAGGAGGCCTGTCAGGAGGGCAACATCTTTGTCACCACCACAGGCTGTGTCGACATCATCCTTGGCCGGTAGGTGATGGGTGAGGGTCTTGGAGCCTGAGGGAGGGAGGCAGGCCTGGGGCTGCTCTTTGTTCCTGACTGTCTCCCATGAGCTTGGGCTCCCCCACAGGCACTTTGAGCAGATGAAAGATGATGCTATCGTGTGTAACATCGGACACTTTGACGTGGAGATTGATGTCAAGTGGCTCAACGAGAACGCTGTGGAGAAGGTGAACATAAAGCCTCAGGTGAGAAGCTCCAGCCCTGCTGGCAGAGTGGGCAAATGGAGGGCTTAGGAGGGGTGAGCTCATGGGTTGGCCACCGTGGAGGGCAGATAAGGAGCCTGGTGCAACCTGGGCAGTAGGATGGGGAGAAGGAGGGCCTGGTTTCAGATCCAGGCTTGAAGTGTCAGCAAGAGCCATGGAAGGTTTTAGGCAGGTGAGATTGCTGTTTTAGAAAGGTCTCTCTTGCTACTACTCTGTGGAGAGTGAAAACAGTAGAGGAAGAGGGGAGGCGAGGAGGCTTTCAAAGGTTGCTCTTTTAGTAGTCCTGGAGATGGGTGATGGCAGCCTCCACTTGGAGTGGTGGGAAATGGAGAAAAGTGGATGATGGACGGACTGGATGTGGGGTCCAGATGAGGGAAGAATCAAGAAGATGCTAGATTTCTGGCTTGGACATCTGCGTAAAGTGGGACCATTTACTGAGCTGTGAAGACAGAGTTGAGGGAGAATAATTTTACAATGAGGTAATTGAAAAATGAGTTCCTCTGGAATATGTAAAATTTTATTTGAGTTACACTTACTGTGGAGTTATTTTTCTCTGATTATAAAAGTAGTAAGGTGTTTCTGGAAGGCATTTTGACTTTGGATATCAAGAGCTTTATAGTTAAGCAAATTCTTTGGGTAGTCTTTCTCCTAATAATTGATCCTTAGGAGATAATTAAGTATGTACATAAGGATGTTCGTCACAGTGCTGTTTAGCTGTAATACGGAAAACTGAGAATAATCTCACTATTAGTAAGGTATTTTTTTAAGCAGCTGTGTTTTTTGTTTTCTAATTTTATATACTAAAATTGAACAGTTTTTAAAAGGGGAAAAAAAAACATTAAATGGGGTGTTTTGGTGCCCATGGCTATCCTTGCGACATTATGCAGAAGATAATAGACACAGACTTGGCCGAACCACCTGATCAGATACACCACATGCCAGCCAGGAGACCAGAGCCCCAGAGAGGTGGACAAGCGCCCCTCTGTGCACACACACCGCCCGTCAACCCGCCCCACCCCATTCCCCTGAATTCCAGGTGGGGCCTGCACTAGCCTACAGGTGTCAGTTCCTGGCCAGGCAGAGGGTGCCTCCATCTCTCTGCTTAGGAGGCCTGGCAGTCTCACCACACAAGGGGGTGGGTGGGGCATGCTTACCTGGCAACCACACCCCTGAGAGCTAGCCAGGCCTTTCTCTGCAAAGGCCACATGGGGCTTCCTTGGGTTGTTGGGTAACCCCTTCCACAAGCTGTCTCTATTCTCACCCTCAAGATCTTTGACAGTCCTGCCAACTTTTTTCCCAATTCGTTTTCTACCTGTCCTCTCAAGGACCTGTATACTCAGGCCCCCTGGACCACCTCCTGGACATACCACCATAGTCCCTGCTTCTGTTATCTGTCTAGGTGGCTCCTCCTTTTTTTTTTTAGAATGGAGCAAATGCCTTTTCTTTGCCCATTGAACTCCCACACATGCTTCAAGCCCCAGCTCAAAGGACCCCCTTCCTGGCCAGCTCCTCAGGGAGAGGAAGATGCCCACAACCCTTTGTGCAGACTTCCAGTATAGCATCCTTCACCTGCAGTTGGAATCACTGGTTCTGGTCTCCCCAGTTGAACCATCAGTGCAGAGTCCAGGTTAATGTATCCTTGCAATGGGCTTGGCTCAAACAGTTTCAGTGAATGTTTATTGAATGAATGAATGAATACTGGATGGGCATCAAAGACCTTTCCTTGGAACTGTAATAGGCCTCTTGGAGTAGCCTGGAAACCTGGGCCTTTGGGGAGATGTGTAGGAGTCAGTGTCAGGGATGAGGGATTGTAGGTGCAAGGATGGGAGGGGAGAAAAGCGCCTTTGTGTGTGTTCAGGCATTTGCGAGAGATGGAGGGTTGTGGGGACTGAGGCTAGTGATTTTCACTTCTCCTTCACTCACTAAACCAGGGTTCTCAACCTTGGCAGAATCAGCCCGGACCAATTAAATTGGAATCGCTGGGAGCGAGGCCATGGTATCTCGATTGTTTTTTAAAGCTCCTAAGGTGGTTTCGATGTGCAGCCACGTTTGAGAGCTGGGGCATTCAGCTTTTACTAAGCATGGTGGTTGAGAACATAGGATCTGTTCTCAGACTGACCAGGCCCAGATTGTAGCCACTTTTTCAGTGTGTGGCTCTGGGCAAATGACTTACCCTTTCAAACTTCAGTTTTGGAAGTACCGATGTTGTTGTTAGTTGCCATTGAGTTGATTCCCACTTTATGGTGATCCCATGTGTGTAGAGTAGGGCTACTCCATGGGGTTTTCAAGGCTGTGACCTTTTGGAAGCAGATCGCCAGACCTGTCTTCCACGGTGCCTCTGGGTGGGTTTAAATCACTAATCTTTCAGCTAGTGGTTAAGCACTTAACCGTTTACACTACCTAGGAACTCCTTTAAGTACTAATACCTGTTGCTGTCTAGTTGATTCCAACTCATAATGACCCTATAGGACAGACTAGAACCACCCCATAGGGTTTCCAATGCTGTAAATCTTCTTTTAAATAGTTTTTTTTATTGTACTTTAGGTGAAGGTTTACAGAACAAATAGTTTCTCATTGAACAGTCAGTACACATATTGTTTTATGACATTGGTTAACAACCCCACAACATGTCAAAACTCTCCCTTCTCGACCTTGGAGGGCCTTTTTTTTTTTTTTGGGTGAAAATATATATAGCCAAAGATACACCATTTCAGAAATTTCTACATGTACAATTTAGTGACATCAATTACATTCTTCCACTTGTGCTGCTATTCTCAGTATCGTTTTCCAAATTATTCCATCCCCATTACCTTCAACTCACTGGCCTCTAGGCTTCCCATCAAACCTTTTGAGTTGCTGTTGTCAGTTTGATCTCACAGAGATAATTCTTTTTTTTGTATCTTAGATGAAGGTTTACAGAACAAATAGTTTCTCATTAAACAGTACACATATTGCCTTATGACAATGGTTAACAACCCCACGACATGTCAACACTGGCCCTTGTCAACCTTGGGTTCCCTATCACCAGCTTTCTTGTCTCCTCCTGCCTTCTAGTCCTTGTCCCTGGACTGCTGTACCTCATTAGTCCCGTTTTATTTTATGGAGCTGTCCAATCCCCAGCTGAACGGTGAACCTTGGGAGTGACTTCATGTCTGAGCTAAAAGGGTGCCTGGGGGCCATACTCTCGGGGTTTCTGCAGTCTCTGAGGCCAGTAAATCTGGTCTTTCTTTGTGTGTTAGAATTTTGTTCCACATCCTTCTCCAGCTCTGTCAAGTACCCTCAGTTGTGATCCCGGTCAGAGCAGTCTGCTGGTAGCTGCACACCATCTAGCTGTACTTGACTCAGTCTGGTGGAGGCCATGCTAACTGTGGTCTGTTAGTCCTTTCGACTGATCTTTTCCTTGTATCCTGTTCTCTTCATTCTCCCTTGCTCCCTAAGGGGTGAGACCAGTGGAATATCTTAGATGGCTGCTCACAGGCTTTTAAGACCCCAGACGCTACTCACCAAGGTAGAATGTAGAACATTGTCTTTAGAAACTGTGTTATGCCAGTTGAGCTAGATGTTCCCGGAGACCATGGTCCCCACAGCCCTCTGCCCAGAAATTCAGTCCCTCAGGGAGTTTGGATGTATCTATGGAGCTTCCATGACCTTTCCTCGTACAAGTTGTGTTGACTTTCCCATTGTTATGTACTGTCTTACCCTTCACCAAGGTTACCACCTACCTACTGTCTGTTTAGTTCCCCCCCCCCCCACTCCCACCCCTCCCATCCCTTATAACCAACAAAGATTATTTCTTAAGGCTGTAAATCTTTATGGAGGCAGACTGCCACATCTTTCTCCTGCAGAGTGGTTGGTGTCTTTAAACCACTGACCTTTCAGTTAGCAGCCAAGCACTTAACCACTGTCCTAGCAGGCTTCTTTTAAGTTCCAATGGTAATACTTAAATCATAGGGTTGTTAATAGAATTAAATGTGCTTAATATATGTAAAGAATTTAGCACTGGGCACATGGCAATAATAATAAGAAGAACAATAGGTTAATATTTATTGAGTACTTAACATGTGTCAAGCTTTGTGCTAAGTGCTTTATGTATCGGCTCATTAAATTCTCACAGCAGACTTGTGAGGTCTGCAGCTCAGAGTTGCTTAATAAATATTGGCTATTATTATTTGTTGTGTGCACCAGGCCCTGTGGTGGAGTTTATTTGGGGGTAGGGAGGCCTGCTGGACAAGAAGGTAGGATGGACAGTGGGTGCAATGCCCGCCAGCCCTCACCACTGCTCTGCCCACTTGCAGGTGGACCGCTATCGGCTGAAGAACGGGCACCACATCATTCTGCTGGCCGAGGGCCGGCTGGTCAATCTGGGCTGTGCCATGGGCCACCCCAGCTTCGTGATGAGCAACTCCTTCACCAACCAAGTGCTGGCGCAGATTGAACTGTGGACCCACCCGGACAAGTACCCCATCGGTGTCCACTTCCTGCCCAAGAAGGTGGGTTCCTACCTCCATCCTAGGCCAAGGGCCATGTGTCTGTCCCTAGCTTCCTATGCCAGGCTCATCAGAATTTAGAAAGTGTTTGCCTGTCTGCCCTCTTAGAGTAGAGGTCCTCACAGGATCCTACAGGGAAGAAATCATTCTCCCCATTTGACAGAGGAGGAAACAGACCTAAAGTAGGGAATGACTCCCCTGGAGCACACCCAGAGTGCAGAGCTGGTAATGGGAAGAGCATGGGCTTTGGAATAAGACACATCAGGTTTGAATCTCAGCTTCACCCCTTAGAGGCTGTGTAACTGGGGGCAAGTTACTTAGCTTCTCTGTGTCTCCATTTCCTCATGTATAAAATGAAGGCAGTAGGTCTCCTTTAGGGATTATGAGGGTTTCCTTAGGTCAGGACTCACAAACCCACATGCTCACAGGGATCAAGTCAGTGAGTAAAGCGGGTTGGGTGGGAACTGAGAAACGGAAAAGCAGATGTCCCACTGAAAAGGGGTGGCTGCCACTCAGTTGTCATTATCCTTGAACCTGAGCCTATTGGGCCAGAGCTTCTGACCTTTGAAGAGAAGCCAGATATCAAGATCTTTGTATGGAATACACAATTTGTAAATCTAGGCAACTCGTTACAGTTTTTAAAAATCACCTGGTTGGTCAACCTGGACACGTCTATAAGCCGAGTGTAGCTCACAGGCTGCAGTTTCGTGGCCTTAGAATGAGATGGTACAGATAATACACTAAGCATGGCACCTAACTCGCTGTGGTTTGTGGTCAGGGTAGCCATGACGATCAGGTATTCTGACATCAAATCCAGCTCTCATCCTAACACCCCATGCAGCCTGCCCACCCCAGGGGTCAGAATTGCCGTGTTTAAGTCCTGGCTCTTTTTGCCCGTGTCAAAGGTGAACTTGGTGTTGCCATTTGCCCTGTCTGGGCCTTAGTTTCCCTTTCAGCTCTGGTGAGAGTGGCTCTTAACTCCTACAGCCTTTGGCTGCTGGAGAGGCTGTGATGGGGATCTCCATACCACCCCTTTTACGTCTTGATAGGCTGGTTACATCAACTGAGAAAGAAATTGGAAGACACCTGGTGCATTCACTCGAGGCATGGGGCGTCTGTGCCCAGGGTCAGCCAACTCCTTTCCACCAAGTCTCCCTGGGACCCTCACTTGCCAGACCAAATGTTTTGCCTGTAGGAGCCTCAATGGCTACCCCATTCCATCCAGCCTGCCAGATCTCTAGGCTTGTAGAGTAAGAAAGATACCCCCTTGGCCCTCATCTGATTCCATCTAGGGGAAATACGGCTATGAATTTGGTGAGAAGTTAGGCAAGGTTGGTCTTTGAAATGAGGCCATGATTGGAAACAAAAGAGGCAAACATCTTGCCTCCTGCCCCAGCCTCTTTCCTCCATCGCTGCCAAAGCATAGATTGGGGACCGGATACCCTCACCTTCATGCCTCACAGGCCATGTGTAGGCAAGGGATTAGGCATCTTGGTTCACAAGAATGATGGAGAACAGTCCCCATTTATTTGGTAAGGTGACTGCTTGTACCAAGCACTCTGCATAACCCTGATCTTTGTAACAGCCATGAGAGATGAATAATTGTTAGGTCCATCCTACAAATGAGGAAACTAAGGTTCAGAGATTGACTCGCTCCCATAGCTGTCAAGTATCAGGCCAGGAATAGACCCAGCTCTGTCTGTCCAAGTTGTTAACCACTATCACAGATAGCCTTCTAGGGGTGGGGTACAGGGAAGAGTAGGGGTATTCTGGGCTAGGCCAGGCCAGGCAGGTGAAGGGATGATTCAGTTTGTACCCTGGGAATTAGAGGCCTTCATTCTGCCACCAGAACTGACCTGGACGCAGATGGGCTCTGGTGCTGCCTTTACCTGTGTTTTGCTTGAGCACATTACCATCTTCTCTGGGCTCCAGTTTCTTCATGTGTTAAATGTAAGACTAAACCCTGCCCTCCCTAACTCTTAGGGGCGTTAGTGAGGTTCTGATGAGACAATAGGAGCCCTGGTGGCATAGTGGTTAAGTGCTCAGCTGCTAACGGAGAGATTGGTGGTTTGAACCCATCAGCCTGCTCTGCGGGAGGCAGACGTGGCAGTCTGCTTCCGTAAAGATCACAGCCTTGGAAACCCTGTGGGGCAACTCGACTCTGTCCCACAGGGTTGCTATGCGTTCGTTCTATGGCAGCAGGTTAATGAGACAATGGAAGTGAAACCACTTGGGAATGGGCTGCCTGTGGCCAAAAGCTATCAGGCCATCATGGAATGGGAATTGGAGCCTCTCAAGGACAGAGGAAGGCCCCACCCAGAGCAGAAAGCTGAGAAATTGAGAGCCCCCTTCAGGGTTGACCCTTCTCTCAGTGCCGTCACTTGCCCTCCTTTTAAGGTCTCTTTTATGCATTGTAGCGCAGGTCAGAGGTAGGTATTTGTCTTATCTAACCCCAGCCTGTGTCCTGGGAGTCTGCTCCATCTCTTCAAAGCTTCCCCAGAGGCCGAGGTTGAAATGCTTGGGACAAGTTCTGAGGCTTTGGACCTGGGTTTAAATCCCAGCTCTGTCACTCACTAGCTATGTGACCATGGACAAGTCGTTTCACTTTTCTGAGCCTTGATTTCCTTATCTGTAACGGGGGATTGTAACTTTTTATTACTTAGGATCCTAACTTTTTATTACTTAGGATCCTTTTGGTGGTAAGTGGAGCAAAGGAATCCTGGTCAGACCCCCAGTATAGTAGTTATCTATTGCTGTATATCAATTTAGCCCTAAAATTTAGTAGCTTAAAACAACAAAGATTTTTTATTTCCATTTCTGTGGTCCAAGAATTTGAGAGCAGCTTAGCTGGTTGACTCTGACTGAATAGTCTTTCATGAGGTTGCTGTCAAGATTTCTGTCAGGCTGCAGTCATCTGAAGGCCTGACTAGAGCTGGAGGATCCACAACGCATTGCTGCTGGTAGGAGGTCTTTTGATAGGGCTGCTCAAGTATCCTCATAACATGGTAGCTGGTTTCCCCCAGAGCAAGTGATCCAGGGGAGAGCAAGGAAGAAGCCACAGTGCCTTTATGACCTATCCAAAGTTGCACACCATCAATTCCGCTCTGTTCGGTACATTAGAAGTGAGTCATTCAAGGGGAGGGGAATTAGGCTCTACCTTGTGAAGGAAGGAGTGTCAAAGAATTTGTGGACATATTTTAAAGCAACCACAACTAGTTTAATCAAAAGGAACTCTACTGGCTCTATAATGGAGACGTCTAAGACTCAGACACTGGATCCAGGGATTCAGTGTCATCAGAGCTCTGTCTTTCTCTGTTTCGTCTACATTCACTTCATTTGTGAAATAAACTCACCACTCAGCTGAGACAGACAACCTCCCTGTTTAGAAATCCCCTTGGTGCCCCTTTCTCTACCTGTCATGAAAAATATATCCTGTCCATAGATGAATTCCAGAGAAACATTTTTGTTAGCTGCTTGGGTCATTTGGGACTGGGGGAGGGATGTAATTGATGGTTCCACCAGGCTCACTTGGAGTGGAGGATGTGGTGTGCTTCCCTCTCAACGAAGGGAGGTGGGCAGCCAAAAGCAACATATCTCCTGCAGTCTGGGTATAAGGATGGAATGAGGTAATACGGGTAATGCATATGTCCCCGAGCTCCAACAGAACAGTTTCTGCGTCTTTCAGTGGCGGGAGGCCCCAAAGCATGACACTAATCTCAGGTTTCTGTGTTTTCCCCCAGCTGGATGAGGCGGTGGCTGAAGCCCACCTGGGCAAGCTGAACGTGAAGCTGACCAAGCTGACTGAGAAGCAAGCCCAGTACCTGGGCTTGCCCTCCGATGGCCCCTTCAAGGCTGATTACTACCGCTATTGAAAGCCAGGCCTGCCCTTTGCCTTCCAACTGGAGTCCCTGCCCAGGCCCCAATTCTCCTCCCCAAGAACAAATGGCACTAACTTTGAAATTGGTTTTTCATTGTCCCCTTCGATCCACTCCCTAGAGCTGGTCACTCAGCCTTGGCCCCTGCTGCATCCCTCATACTGTTCCGGGTATGGCAAGGGGCATTGAGAAAACCCTCCCAAAGTCCTGGTCAGGATGGAGGTGCAAGGAGACATGTACAGGAAACCATGAGCTCAGGGGTCTTGGAACTGCTCACTCAGTCAGTCTTTAGGCGGTGATCAAAGCCCGTGTGCTTTACATCTGGGTGCTCAACTGGCCTTATGGACTTTACCCGTGTGCTTGGTTTACAGGCTTACTGATTCCTCAGCCCGTGGCAGATCAGAAGGAGCACTCAAAGGGCAGGGTAGAACTGTTAGAGTTTAAATGCTCCTGAGAGCCTGGCTTAGTGCAGGCATTCTCTTAAACCTCGGGACAGTGAGCTTGGAACTTTTAGTCCCTATTTTACAGGTTAGAATAGACTTTTAGGGGACAGCCAAGAGAGCAAGAGAAGTGACTACGAGAGGTTGAGAGGGGCCAGAAAAATGTAAAAGCATGTATAGGTCTGCCACTGCTTTGTAACTTGCCAGTTTCTATCACATCCCTGGGTCAGAAAGAAGTTAATTTGGTTTATAATGTGTTAAGGAGAGAAAGAAAGTGGGTTAATAAAAATTTTGGTGCCTGAAAGGATTTTGAGCCTTTATTATACAGATAATCCACTGCTGTCAGTGTGTGGCATGAACAAGGGGTCATAGTCAAATGCTAATGAACAGCAAGGAGACTGGTCCAGAAGGGGTTATGTGCAGTGTGGATGGTAAGGGCCACAGGCAACTCCTTGGGCTTGGAAGTAAAGAGGGAACTCATCTCTTCTTCAGTTATATCTCTTGTAAATAGCTTGTTTTTTTTTAATCCAGTCATTTAATCGGCGAATTTATTATATTTTGTTTGTGTTTATTCCCTCTGCCTTGTTTTTTGTGTTCTTATTCATATTTTCTTTTTCTCCCCATTTCTACTTTTCTTTGAACTGATCCAGTGTTCCTTGGGGGACTATTTATTGAGCACCGACTGGGTGCTAAGGCTTTGTAATCGATTCACTTATTCTCACAACAACCTTGTTATCCTAACTTTACAGATGAGGGTGGAGACTCAGAAATTAAAGTGGCTTTCCAAAACACAGTTTACAAGGGCTTCACCATTACTTAAATCACTGGAAGGCAGGTGGGACATTAGGCTGGGCTTTGTTCCATGTGCTCGAATGATCATTTACTGAACTCCTGTTCTGACCTTGGGAACCAAGGAAAAGCAAGACCCCACCTGGGAAGGCTCCTGGAGAGAGGGCCAGCCACTGAATAGAACGCCTAATGGGGGATGCCAGGATGTTCAAGATCTGACCCCAGCCTGCCAAAATCTGAAGCTTGAGAAAGCAGATAAACAAATAGCCTTGCCATCTCTTGGCACTCCACTTTCTCTGCCCAGCTTCAAAATACAGTGCCTGCTAGCAGTAGGAGACAGTCATCAGGGAAGTGGTGGCACTAGAACTGATTTTTGAAAGAACTGAAGGTTTTTAACAGGAGGAATTGAAGGCAGGGGCATTCTAGGCAGCAGGAACAGCTTAAGGAAGAGTGTGAGTGAGGATAGTGGTGGAGTTGTTTGGCTGTATATAGGGGAGCCATGAGGTAAGAGAGCTGGAAAGGTGGCCTGGGGGACAGGAAAGGCCTTAGGCCAGAATGAGACCTTTGAGTTTAATTCTCAGGCAGCACAGACTCCTGGAATGTCCCCACTTGACAGTAGTTCCACAATTGTGGCTTGTTCACTTCTGTATTCTCAGACTTAGGCTGTGAGGTATTATTACTATCATGTTACTAAGGAGGAAACCGGTTCAGAGAGGCCGAGTAATCTGACCCAAGGTGACACAGTAAGTGGTGACCCTGAACTTCAACTCACTCATGCTCTCGTGGAGACAAATGGGTACTGTTTAAGTGAAGGCTGCTCTGCTTGAGGCATGATGTTTTGACAGAGCCCTTCCACTATGGAAGGTAGTGGGCTGGGGTTGGGGCTGTCTTTAGTATTCCTTCTTCAGGGGCAGTTGAGAGTCAAACAAGGGAACATCAGGCACCTGAGGTTGAAGCAGATCCTCCCCCACAGCTCAGCTTTCCTAGTCTTAAGTCCACAGCCTCATGCTTGGCGCTGCCTTGGCTGCATCTGGCATTGCAACTCCATCTCTACTATTTGAGTGCAAAGGCATCTGAGTGACATAAGGAAGGCACTGAGTGAGGACTCACATTAAGTTCTAAAGACTTGATGTGATGCCAAACCTTTGAGTCACACTCAGTGGCTCATGGTCTGAGAGGCACGAGGGGCTGAAAACTGAAGGGTCAGCAGATCCTCTCTATGCTCGCTCCAGCTTAGATGCTCTTTGGGGTATCTTGCCCTTGGACAGTTCTCACCCATTTTTTTTTTTTCCTGCATATTGTTGAAGTTGTATAGATTACATGCATACATGATGTGACTCTGCTATAACTAATTCACAAACTTGGGGACTTGTTAGTAACAGATGACATGGGGATCCATTTCTCAGCTGATCATGACATACCAATGGTCAAAATAGACCGAGATCCACTAGCATACCCATTTCCTTTTCTTGAACACCCATTATGTATCAGACATTATGCTAAGTAAGCACTTTATAGGCATGATCTTATCTGTTCCTCATGACAACTTTGTAGAGACTGAAGTTCCCATTTTACAGAAGAGGAAATAGGCTTTGAGAGGGATCAGTATACCTGGTACTGTAACCCAGGGCCCCTCAAGGCAAGGCTGCAGTCAGAGAAGGGTGCTCACAGCCCCCACCCCAGCTCCTTTACCATGGTGGCCTTTGGGACAATGACCTCTTAGAAAAAGGAAAGGCTGCTGTTTGGCTGAGCCAGACAGGTAAGCATCTTCTGTTGTACAGCAGCCATGCTGCTCCCTCCAAGGGGCCCCTGCCTGAGGGTAAGCTCGCTTCCTTTCCCCACACGTGTGTCTCCTTCCAGGCACAGGAAATACCTTTTCAGATGGTCCCTCCTGTGAGATCCCAAGCAGTCCCCCACCTCCATCTCTCCAGGGGTTCTGGTTTCTGTTATCCTAGCCTTTTCCTTTCCTCTTTGGAGATGCCCTGCCAGTTCTCAGAACCTTTTCTTTTAAAATTACACCCCTTCCTTTCACATCTGGTCTCAAACTTACCTCTGATCTCAGGTCTGCTAATGTGTCACATCTGTGACATGACCATTAACCCACAATGAAAGATGATGTGTCTCCTGCCCCCTCACCCTTGCTCCTGATCTCTGAGTTCTCGCATCAAAGCTGCATGGGGAAAGAAGTAATTGGCTGACGGTCCTGCGGTATCTAGTCTGGTCCTGGGTGGAATTTCATTTTATTTTATTTTCTGAAAAGGGAGAAGGGAGGTTGAGGCTTGGGGGATTTTGTGGAGCAGTGGAGTGGGCTTTGAAAGAAGACCTGGGTCTGCTGTTAACTCACTGTGTGACTTTGGGCAGGGACAGAAATAGCTACCTCTGATGGTTGTTTTGAGGCACAAATGATATTATATGAGTTATATGACAAGAACTGTGTTTTATGCTGTATCAGGTGCCAACATGGGAGGAAATATTTTGAGGTCAAGGAATTTAGAATACATATAAAATCACAAGATCTTAGAACTAGGAAAACTCCCATAAACCACTGATTACCCCTACTAACAGTTGTCCTCATACTTGCCGTGGGAACCTGTGACTTCTTACTAATTGCTGGCTTGTACGCTTCCCCATGTGGTGAAATGAGCACCTTTCTTTGGCCTTTGCCTTGGTTCTTTGGAAAAACAGCTTGAGGGATTGTCCCTCTAAGCCCTTAGGAGTTACCTTTGGGCTAGTTTTCTATCCTAGAGGGTTTGTTACTTTTGTCCAGGTTGATTGACATTTCCTGGGTAAGTTGTAAACAGCTTGCAGTTTGATACTATTTTGTCTGGTCCTGGGCTGCAACCTGCCCTGTGATTGGTATGCAGTTTGCAAGGATTGGTCAATAGACTATGCAAATGAGATGCATTGTAGCCCATCTACACCTACTATGCAAATGAAGTGTCTGTGGCCTGTGGAGGGGGTTGGTCAGTTTGTAGCCCTGTGCCTTGAAATTGACAAGGCATTGTATATCTCTCTCTCTATATATATGTATATGCAGCCTGCCCCACAGAGGTTTTTCAGACAGAAACAGGAAGAAGCAAAGAGAAGAAAGAAGAGAGGGAGAGAGGAGGCAAGGAACCTCCTAAAAGAGCTGTAACACAGGTCAAGGGCTCTAACACTGAAGATAGCAACAGGCCTGGAAGAGGCCTAGTGGCAAAGTCAGTGGTGACAGATGACAGGGCCAAGGGGAAGCCTGTCCTCAGTGGGCCTGAGAGGAAGCATGCACAGTCAAGAGGAGCTGAGAAAGCTGCCCTGCACTGAAGAAGGGAGACTTTGCCTGTGGGCTTCCTGATCCTGAGTTGTAGCCTGTTCCTTAACAAACCAATTAACTAAGTATGGGCTGTGAGTTCTCTGTGGCCTTTGCAACAAATTATCAAACCCAGAAGAGAAGCAGAGCATGCTGTGGGAGGGATGGCTGATGTCAAAACTGGCAAAATGGAGAGTGTAGGTATGTCTTATCTCCACCTCGTTGGGATCAGCCTTGGGCTGATCTTGACTGGCGTTATTTCCCCTGAAGTTAGACAGGTTCTGATGCTACTGCTGATACTACTCCTCTCCCTCCCATCTGATACCCCACTCAAGCCTGTTATGTAACACAGTGGTTCTTAAGCTTAAGTGGGTATCAGAATCACCTGGAGGCTTATTGAAATACAGATTGCTAGGCCTCACCCTTAGAGTTTCTGATTTAGTAGATCTGGGGTCGGGCCCTAGAATTTCTAACAAGTGCCCAGGTAACACTGATGATGCTGGTCCGTACCAAGTGCTGTAGAATTTGCCCCTTTCCTGTTACAAATCAGGTGGCAACTGTAAAAGAGACCCACCTTTCCTGAAAATGGAGAAAAGGAGCTTTCTTCAGTGGGACTGGCAGGAAACAGAGCCTGTAGCTGCTTCTTTGCCACCATGAGGAGAAGCCTGCCTGAGAATGAAGTCAACGAAGAACTGAAAGATGGAGAGTGACATATTCCAGAGGACATCATTTGAATGCTTGAATCTAGATGTGCTTGATACTAACGACCCGCTGGGCTGTTTAGTGACATGAACTTACTCACCGACCCCACCACCACCACCCGCAATTACTTTTTTTGCTTAAGTCGTTTGAATTAGGTTGCTGTCTCTGGTAACTTCAAGAGTTGTGCTGTAGTGGAGAAGACAGTAGACCCCAGGCTGTAGGAAAACAACAGAGAAAAGAAAGTGAGAAAAGACCTTGAATACAGGGCAGTCTTAGGCTAATCTAGTCCCTTCATTGTTGAGATGGGGAGGAACTTGCCCAAGGTCACAGAGCAAGTCAGAGGCAGAATTGGAACAGGAATTTGGACTTCCTGACTCTTAACCCATGCCCTCCTCCATGCCTCTCATTGCCTCCTGAACCAAGAGAAGGTTCAGCTCCTGCCCTCCCGGAGCTCCATTGGAGAAATTGTTCCCCAAATAGTGGCATTGACAAGGTCTTCTAGCAGTGCACTAGGGAGTCAAATGGGGCACACTCTTGGGCTGAGTCTCCTGTAAGGTGTTGGCTCTAAGCAGACAGAGTCCACCGTGGCTGACTTTCAGTGGCCTAGTAGTTAAGGCTTTGGGATGAGATGTGTTGGGTTTGAATCCCATTGCTGAGGTATGAGGTCTAGGCATATTATTCTTTAAACCCAGTTCCTTTAATTATAATAGTATTTACCTCAAAGATTTGTTGTGAGAAGTAAATCAGGTAGCCTAGGTATTGTGCCTGGCTTGAAGTAGCTGTTCAATAAATAGACACTGTCAGTATACTATTATGATTATCACAGATTACATAGGCCTTCAACTGTGAGCAGCAGCCCCGGGAACCCTGGTGAGGGGCAGTAAGCAACCTCAGGGTGGCATATCAGGGCCCTCCAGAGGGTTCAGTGAGTGTAGGGGGCTGCATGATTCTGGTTTGGATGAAATTACTGAGGATTACTTGAGGTACTCTAGTACAGCTGGGCCTTCCCAGGGGGCCTGTGTCAGAAGGGAATCAACTAATTCTCAGATGAATGGAGACTGGGAAACTGAGGGATTCCAGTGGGGTAGCCCTAGGAATTCAATGGGGTTGTCCTTGCCCCATCAGTGAAGTCAACCTCCCAGGCAAGATCTTCTCATCAAGTCCTCCTCTTCCCTTACTTCCCGGCTCCCCAAGGGTTGCACTTCTCCTATGCCCCTCAACCGTTTCTACTTTACCATTGCAACCTTTGACATTATGCAGAATTCTAGATGTTGATAGATATCGGGATAAATAATTAGAACTGAGCTTTTCCCCAGTGCTTACTAACCCCAAAACACAAGGCTTTGCTTTCAGTTTGGGGAGAAGGAATCAGCTCACCCAATAGCTTGTAAATGTGACCTCACCAAATTAGTCTCACCAAGTTGGGAAGGTTATTTATTATATTTATTTATCTTTTTTTTCCTCAGGAAGTTGTGTTTTTAGCATTGCTCTAGTAGTCTATATGGGCATTGGGTCCAGGAATTCTAAAAAGGAGGTCTGGAAGGTGTGAGCAAACCTTCTGGAACCAAAAGAACGAAGCTATTTGCTGTGGCTCCCCAGCAACAAAAAGGCACAATCATCATCATCATCATCACCATCACCAAGTGGCGCCCGCCACCTCATAGACTCCACAACTCCCATATCCAGCTGGGAGAGCTGGCAATTAGCTGCTATTTCTCCACAAGCCATCAGTAGAAAACTCCTTTCTGGAGTAAACACAGGCATTTGATGACTTTAAGGGTTTTTCCTGATAAAACGAAAGACACCCTCCCCACCACAACACGCACCCTGTACCTCACAAAAAATACACCTGGTACATGGGAGAAGAAAGAGGGCAACAAGCCTAAACTAATATGAAATTTGCTACAGGTGGTTTGGCTAATTCAGGTTCAGAGCAAATTCTTTTCTTCGCCTATCCTGTCACCTTCACACTTGGGAATTAGCTCTCAGAGTTAAATTCCTTTTAAAAGTTATCGTGTGACTGGGATTAATTTCCTGGACAGTGGGTAGTGATGCTAGATCTACGTCTGTTCAAACAGCTGGTGGAACTCAGAATAAGGATCCAACAATTGCCAATAGGTTGGCTTGTGGTTCACAAAGTATATTGCTTTTATGGAACCATAAGCTTCAATTTCTTCTTTTAGAAACATGGGAGACTTTTAAAAAATGTAATAAAAACATGCATGTGTAAATGGGCTATGTGGGAAATTTTAACACATTGGAGACCACCTGGAACAGATTTTGAAAGAAACCTCTTGCTGTTTCTGTTTATAGAAGAATGTTGTGAGGTCACAGGGCAAGCTGTTAAAACATTTTTGCAACAACTTCTCTGTGTGGATTAGGCCTCTCTCAGAACTGTGCAGCCAAAACACAAGACAGAAATAATGTGTATGCTGAGGCTGATATACTAGGGCAACTATTAATCTCTAATCTCTGATTTCAAATTTTTGTGTGCCTCATTATAAAGTTTTACTAATTCAAAACTGCTTTAATGTGTATGTAATGAGGTTGCTTAAGATTTCAGCTGAGGAAAGGGTCCTCCTGTTTTAAATACAAAGTTTTGCAAACTGTTGCCTCAGTTTATCTTGCAGAATTTCCAGGGGTGGAAGAACCCTCAGAGCAAGCGCCGAGTCCAGCCCTCTTGTAGTGGCCGGCTGCAACTTTTGTCCCCCTTCTGGTAACAGCTCCTCAGTTTTCTCTTGGAGAATTACCCGCCCACATTACAAAGGGACTTTGTGGGCCTGTCACTCAAAATGGCACACCCTTTCTTGGGTACCATGTCAGGCTAAACAGACTCTCTCTCCTGGGAAGTTGCATTTTGAATGGCTCAATGGAAACACTAAAGTGACTTATCCCCATGCTCTCGCCCTGAAGAGATTATCCATTGGTTTCTGCGACCTGGTCCCTCTATCCTCCCTCAGGGTCCTGTCCTTTCATTTCTGCGCTGTAGCCCTTCTTTTGGTTCTGTGAGGTCCCCAGACCTCTTCAGTAGATCACCCCCCTACACACTTTTTTTTTTTTTTTTTTAAATTCAGGCTAGAGTTCTATTGCTCTCAACCAAAGAGCTCTGACTGATTTACTCCTCATTTTACAAATGGGGAAATGGTGGCATCAGGAGGATAGTGACTTGTTCAAGGCCACACTGTGAGAACTTTGGGCACAAATTTAAGGCCATCCCCTCCTGGAAGAAATGATCCTGAATCCATAGCCACAATGGAGGTAGGGAGATTTCCTGGTTTATTTTTCATTTCATGTATGGAGAAGTTTACTGGTTGCTGTGTAAAGAGGTAGAACAAATCTTTCTAGGACAGAGTTCACTCATTTCTCTATGTATGTACGTTGGAGAGAGAAAGAGAGAGAGAGAATAATGATGGTGGAGGTGGGGGTAGAGGGCACCAAATCTTCATAATGGTAGAACCATAACGTTGAGCCACAAATGGTCAATTCTGGTCACCCAGGAAGAATTTTGCAAAGGCCTAGAACTGTGCTGTCAGCACCCTGAGGACTGAGGAGGAATCTTGAAAAGGTGGAAGAATCTCAGGAATCTCCTGAAGGGGAACTTGGGCAGGTAAATATTTAATCAGAGATCTGAGTCAACAGAAGCAAGAACTGAGAGAGAATAGACCATATGCTAGCAATGGTTCTAGCCTCTAAGAAAGGCCAGTGCCCATGGTCCACTGGACCAGAAGCTCTGTAAGGAGAGGAGCCATGTTGGACTTGTTCACCATGGGATTCACAGCACCAGGCACAATTTCTGGCACACAGTAGATATTCAGTAAACATTTGCTGAATGAATGAATGAATGAATGGGTTGGTCTTCCACAGTTGTCTGGACCCAGCAGCCAAGCAGCTTTGTCACTAATGGACTGGGTCATTGGCTTTGCATCTCTGGCCTCACGCTGGGGGCCAAATGGTGCCCGGTTGGTGAGCAGTGTTTGCAAAACACAGGACAGTGGCTGTAATGTGTTCCCAGTATTGTCATTACTCATGACATTTACTCAGTAGCAGCTGTGGCACAAAGGAACAAAAGGTTCTTGCCCTGTGTACCTGAAGCCTTAATGACAGAAAACAAAACAAGCAATTGGCAGTTTCTCTCTGTATATGTGTGTTTTATTGTGCTGAGGCTCAGAGAAACAACAATGTCCTATATAACAAGAACAGCAGGAATGATTATTTTCCATTTTATAGACAAAGAAATGAAAGCCCAGAGAGATGCAGGGACTTGCCCAGTGTGCAGAATTGTGCTGACAGCCTAAGAGGGGGCACCCATCTTCTCTTTTTGTGCTCTGTCCAGGTGGTTCTTCCCACTCTCTCCAGTCTGGAGGTTGGCATTTGCTTCCTTGATTCCATACTGGCTGTGTCGCTGCAGGCACGACTTTGGTCTCCAGTTGGGAAAAGGTCCTTGTCAAGGAGGGAGTTTAAGGAATTTGAAAGAGGGAAGGCAGCAAGTGGGCCAGGGAAATGGCTCCACCTAGCTGGCTCTATGGAGCCCTGGTGGCAAAGTGATTAAAGAGCTTGGCTGCTAACCAAAAGGTCAGCAGTCCGAATCCACCAGCTGCTCGTTGGAAACCCTATAGGGCAGTTGTACTCTGTCCTATAGGGTCACTATGAGTCAGAATCGACTTGACGGCAATGGGTTTGGTTTTGGTTTAGCTGGCCCTTGAGCTCCACTGTCCTTACCTCCCAAGCAACAGAGATACAAGGGGCTTATCAGGGCTGAGGTAACTGCTCCACATTTTTCTGTCTCACATGCTTTCTTGTGCACAGGCCTTTTTAATTCTCCATGGTTTGTAGTTTCTTTGCTCTTGATTAGACATAGTGATTCCTTGAGGAAGAGCTCCTGCTTCTGGAGTGCAGGTGAGGCACTGCTTTTCTTCCTATTGTCAGGGATGCCCCCCCCCCGCCCCAAGCAGTGCAAGTAGATAATGCCATTTGGAGCCCTTCCCCTTCAGGCACTTGGTGTTTTCCTATCACCCTCCCGCCCTGCCCGGCCCCAACTCACAGACCCTGCTCCCAACTCTTTTCTCATCCCTAAAGCCGGGTCCCAGGTCCTCCCCTCCCAGGTCCTTCCAAAGATATAATGCTGCACCTCAGCTTCTCACAGACCCAGCGCATTTCTGAGGATAGGATTTCAGACAACAGCTTGGGGCATTTTGGCCACGGGTCCCTGATAATCCAGTACAAAAGCTGCTGCCTACTCATACCAAGCCCAGACCCATTTCCTTATTACAGGCTGACAGAGCTGGGGTGAGAGGTGAGGAAGGATCCCGGAGTCCCTGCTTCCCACCTGAGAGCCCGAACTCTAGGCTATCAGTTAAAAATGCCTGGGGACCAATGGTCAGTTTTCATTTAGCCCAGGAGTGGGGGAAATTCCTCCCAGGTTCCAGTACCTCTGTGAACGGCTAGGGGGAACATTTTTCTTTTCGGGGCACAGGGATAGGAGAGCTCTTCAGTAGATGGAAACGGTGAGAGACGGCATTCCCTGGTTTTGGGGGCATTCTCAGGTTTAAAGGTAGGAGGCAGCAGAGTCCCCAGCTGCAGGATCGGAGAAACGATTACCCGGGAACGCACCCCTGTGGTCTGCATAACGTAACTCCCACGTCTCGGTGTAGATAATGGGTGCGCAGTCCGCGGGGCTTTCTGTGGTGAAGGGGTATCGGTGAAGGTAAAGCGAAAGGGATCTTTCGGGTTCTTTGAAGAAACAGCCACAGAACTTGGATCAGCCTACATACATTCAGATTTTAGCCCAAGCCAAGTCTTCTTGAAGTCCCGCCTCCAGAAAGCTCCGCCCAACCTCAGTAGCTTCGCCTGCGCTCAGTCCTAGGAAGCCACACCTACTAAAATCACCTACTGGAATCGTCTCCTGGTTTCCACCTTTTCCACCGAGCTCCGCCGGCCGGCGCCGTTCCACTGGGCCCGGGAGGCGGGGCGCGCTCAGCAGTTGCGGTTCCGCACGCGGCAGGAGCAAGCGCTGCGAAAGAAGCGGCACTGGCAGGAGGCGCACGGATCGCAGCAGGCGGGCGACGGCGGCTTGCAGCTGTTCCGGGTGGCCACGCAGCCGGCGGGCGGTGGGGGTCGGGGCCGCGCCGTCTTCTTCACCGAAGCCTTTTTCTGCGGGAGAAACGCCGGGACTGCCGGAGCGGGCCACGCCCGCCCCACCAGTCCCCACCTCTGCCTGACGGCTCCTTGAGCTACAGAGGCACCGGGCCGGACATGCCACCTGGCTGCCCACTGCACGCTTGACCCACGACCACAGGGCACCCCTGCCGGTCCCTGCCCGCTCCCCCATCATGTCCCACCTGCCTCCATCCCCATCAAAACTTACCGGGCTTCAGCCAGGCCTTCTTCTCCCCGTGGCAGACCCCACTCAGTTCCATAGCTTTTAATTACCGTCTGTCTTCCCTCTGCCTGTCTATCGGCAATTCCTGTCGCGTCTGCCTTCACAGTAGATCCTGAGTCCACCCACTTCTCCACCTCCACTGCTAGTACCCTGGGCCAGGCCACCAGGCCATCTGCCACTCTGGGCCCCCTGCAGTCCATCCTCCAATGCACTAGAGAGGCCTCTCCGAAGAAGACCTCTGATAGCATCCCACCCCTGCTTAAAGACACCCGGTGGTTTTTCTGTGCACTCAGAATGAAGTACAAACTTTACCTTGGCCCTTGAGGCGCTCTGTGGTCTGGTTCTTGCCCACCTCTCCAACCTGTCATTATCACCTTGCCCTGCGAGCCCTCTTTCTGTGCACTGAACACAGCAAATGAGCTGCTCCTGTAGCTTTGCATGCTGCTCCCTGTGCCAAAACCTTCTGTGCTGTGCTGCCCCATACAGGTAGCCACTGGTCATATGTGGTTAGACTTGAAGTTATATAAGAACGCAAGTATATTTGAAGCTGTATTTGACATGTGTGTAGTCCAGCTTGAGGAACTGAGTTTTCAAATGTTATTTAATTTTAAATAATTTAAATTTCAATATTGAAGCAGTGTTAAATTTTTTTTTTTCCTGTAAACGTTATTGTGTTAGTAGGACTACATTGCACTTTAGCTGTTGAAAACTAACGTTATCAGAATTAAGATGTGCTGTAAGTGTAAAATGTGCCCCGGGTTTCAAAGAGGAAAAGAATGGAAAATATCTCAATAATTTTTATATTGATTACACGTTGAAGTGATAATATTTTAGGTATTTTGGGCTAAATGAAATGTATTATTAAAAGTAACTGCATCTTTTTCTTTACCTTTTTTAATGTGGCTACTTAGAAAATTTAAAATTACATGTGTGGCTCACATTCTCTTTGTATTGAACATTGCTGCTCTGGGTTGTTTTGAGTTTTCCAGTCTTCTATTTAAGTGCTTGGGGCCCCGGTGGTGCAGTGCTTAAGAGCTACAGCTGCTAACCAAAAGGCTGGAAGTTCAAATCTACCAGCTTCCTTGGAAACCCTGTAGGGCAATTCTACTCTGCCCTATAGGGTCGCGATGAGTCGGAATCGACTCAACAGCTATGGGTTTGGTTTCTTTTTGCTTAAGTGCTGCCCCCTCAGAGAGGCCGCTCCCTGACCATTCTTCCCTTCACTCACTTCTGTCTCCTTCCAAAAAGTCATAGTGACCCTACAGGACAGAGTAGAACTGCCGCATAGGGTTTCCAACGGTGTAATCTTTAGCTCCCAGGTCCTTTCTCCCACAAAGAGGCCAGTGGGTTTGAATCGCTGGCCTTTCAGTTAGCAGCCGAGCACTTAACCACTGTACCGCCAGGGCTCTGTCTCATTACCACGCTTTAATTCCTTCAAAGTGTTTATCATTATCCAAATTTATCTTCTGTATTTATTGATTTACTTGTTCATCTGTTTTCCTCACAACTGCACGAGGGCAGGGATAGCTCTCTCTTACTCATTGCTATATTCCCAGTGCCTGTAATGTATGTTTGCCGATCATCTGATCGATCTGCTTGTTCACTTTACAGCCTGAGAAACAGGCCCAGAGAGGAACAGACACTTCCTCAAGCTCACCCAGGGCCAGGTGCCTCATCCTGTACTCACTGTTCTGGTTACAGTTGATGTGGAAATGGAGGCAGACTAAAAGAGGAATAATGTGTGCACTTCAACGATGCTTTAATCCAGTATTTCCCAAAGTGTGGGAACACAGGCCATGGTGTTATGATTTTAGGTGGTATGTGAATATGAAATGACCTTGAATCACATAGAAAAGTTTCTTTTTTCAGTCTTTCAATTTGAAAGTCTCAGTTTGGTGTCAGCATGTTGTTAATGCCTCTTCAACACTTACTAATCTGCCATTTAACCCAGAGCAGGCCTCAGATTTAGAGCCTTTGGCAGGCCACACCATCCAGCTAGAATTCACTAAACAGTGTTTCATGTGATGATTAAAACTGTGTGTCAACTTGGCTGGGCCATGATCCTCAGTGGTTTGGCAGTTATGATGTAGTTTGGCAGCTTTTTAATGATGTAATCACCTCCATAATGAGTTCTGATATAATGTGGTCACCTCCATGACGAGATCTTTTGTGAGCTGCCAGTCAGTTGAAAGGAAGTTTCCTTGGGGGTGTGGCCTGCATCCAATATAGGTGGACTTTCTGACAAGGCTCGCTGGCTTTTGCTTGCTCTGGTTCCTGCAGCTGGCTCCTGTTCATCTGACCTCTGGTTCTTAGGACTTGAGCTAGCAGTTTACCTGCCATCTGACCTTCTGATCTTAGATTTGCCAGAACTTGTGGCTACATGAGTCAGGAGAATCCTCCAGCCTGACCCACGAGCTTGGGACTCTACAATCTCTACAACCATGTGAGCCATTTCCTTGTTATAAATCTCTCTAGATATACATTTATATGCTGTACTGGTTTTGCTTCTCTAGAGAACCCAGCCTAAACATTTCAATGTCATTTTGCTGGTTTTTATGGTTATCTTCTATTTATGGCAAGTGATACTGGTGTTTGATTTATCATAGTTACATAATTTATTAAGTTTTAATTTAAAATAAGTATATTAAATAGGTGAATCTCATATGGTAAAAGTTGTGAAAGTAGCTCTGAACTGACTGAGGTTTGGAAACATCTCACTAATCTGAAAGAATAAGTGAGGGTGACATTGCAGGCAGGGGCCCAGCTAGTATAGGAAGACGCTTTTTAACAGGTAAGCTATTGTTACATAAAGGAGTAAAAAATGGCCTCTGTTTATTAGCCCCGAGTCGTTCACTTCTTCATAGCAAGTTGAGGCCCGTTAGCCCAAACAAGCCCGCCAGTGCCAAACTCAAATTTGTACATATCCAGTTGTTTTAAAAACAGCACAAATAAGCAGATTTTTAGCCACTTAGAGCCTGCCTGCTTTACATACCCATGAAACTGCACTCAACATCTGCTAGTCCTAGACAAGAAACAATCCTATAGTTATAAGGACCCTAGGACGCTGTTGTCCTTGGAAGCTCTCTGACTCACCTTGCTGCAGGAAGGCAGCATCTAGGGATACATAAGCTTTCCCCCCTTCTCTTCCCCAGGGTTTTTCATGCCCTCTCCCCCTTCTGGTGGCTCCCTAAGCCCCTAGTCTCTGGAAGACCTACTGTTGTGGGGGACCCCCTCATGCATGTGGCTGTCGGTGCCTAAATAAATAGCTTGTTGTGCAGTGCTATCTTGTGATCATATCTTTTTCTTAGTCGACTTCAGATTCCCTCAGATTCACTACAGCTATTTTGCTCAGTGAACTTCAGCCTCCTGGGCTTCTATGGGGTTCTGACCCAAGACCGCCAGTCCAGGAAGCCTTTAGGTAGCTTTCAGCTTCTTTTCTTAATGCAGACCTAGACAATCTTCCATTTAGTGACTAGCCAGAGCTTGAGGGTCCTCTCCTTTTAACTCCTTGCTATGGAGTCCATTCCTACTCATAACGAGCCTATAAGACAGAGCAGAACTGCCCCATAGATCTTCCAAGGCTGTAAATCTTTACGGAAGCAGACTGCCACATCTTTCTCCCGTGGAGCAGCTGATGGGTTTGAACCACAGACCTTTTAGTTAGCAGGTGAGCATATTAACCACTGTGCCACCAGGGCTCTTTTCTCCTTTTAAGCATCTCTTTTAAGTCTTGTCCCACCCCCACGAGGGTAACTCCCAGGCCTACCTCGGAAGATCTCTTCATCTTTTCAGCATCTTTTCTGCTGATCCTTTTAGATTTCTTGTTCAGTGCTTCAAAGAGAGACAGAAGAAACAAAGCGTTTCTGGGGACCCTGAGCTTCAGTGCAGTGGGAGGAGGGGAGGGGGCTCTGGAAGTGCCAGGGTGGGTGGGGACGGGATGAGCTGGATGAATCGTACCTTGGGACGCAGGCTAGCAGCTTCTTTTCAGCCTGGCTACTGACCTGGAGCCAAGGACTTGGAGCAAAGCGGCCCCAAGAGAAGGCAAACGGGAAATCCAAGGAGGCCCCAGGAGCTGCCTGTGGCATCCATGAGGGGCCTGGTCCCTTAAGCTAGTTGGCTCTGGCCCACTCAGAGCCACCTCACACGCTCCTCCTTTAGTCTCCATTCTTGACAAGGGCAAGAACATTGCGATACCCTGAAAACGGGCTCCGGGTCCTGTACACGGATGTGTTTCCTGTATTCCTATTTCCCATTTCTTAGTGCTTTGAAGTCAGGCAGACCTGATATGAATCCTGACTCTGCCGTATAGCAGCTGTGTGGCCTAGGGTAACCTACTCAACCTTCTTGAGACTCAGTTTTCTCATCTGCAAAATGAGTACTGTAATACCTACCTTGCAGGGTATTGTCTTGACAATGAATGAGGTATGTTTATAAAGTGAAAAGTGTGGCATATCAGTAGTGATCAATGAATGTTGATTCCCCTCCTCCCCTGCTCCTTACTTCCCTGATATGCCTAGAATATGGTCTTTTCCTGGTGAGAGGCAAGGCAGTAACTGATGTTAGTTCTGAGCTTAAGTTCAGGAGTTAAACATTTGGGTTTGAATTCTGGCTCTGCCATATAAGAACTGAACGATCTTATGCTACTTACTTAACTTCCCTAGCCTCAGTTTCCTCAAGTGTGAAATATGAATAAAAATAGTACTCGCCTCACAGGGTTATTTGAAGATTAAATGAATTAATCTGTCTAAAGCACTCAGCACAGTGCCCAGCACACAGTATGTCTGCTATTATTACTATTATCAGGTGAAGTCAAACCAGAAGATCTCCAATGCCAGGCTCTATTGCCCCTCGTATTTTTCCCTGAGCAGTCATTCTCAACCCTGGCATGACAGGACTGCTTCATCCCAGGCTCGGTTATATTCTGCAGCATTTCCTAACGTTTGTTACTCTTAATAGGGGTTCTGTGATCCAGTAAGTTTCAGAAATGCTGAGTTAAACCAAGGTCACCAAGCGCCTCCACTGCAGGCTTTCTCAGAGCTGCTGGGGTGGTGATCTGCATAGTAGATCGGTGGCAGTGGCATGCAAGGCTTTGCCAAACCAAATGAGTCAAGGAGCACTTTATTCTCCCAGGATTATTTCACGGAATGAACATGAGGGAGCCCTGACCTCATGGCAGTGCATCCTGGTGTCTGCCTGGGGTGGGGCAGGCTAGATATCCTGAAGCCCCCTTCTATGGGCTAGAGCCCAGAAGCTGGACCCCAGGCTAGGCTACTTACCCACAATAGAGACAGAAGAGAAATCCAACAGGTTCATGGAGCAGTTGCTCCTCAGGCTCCTGTCATCTCTGGGTTTCTCCTCGAGTGCCAGGTGGCTGTGGGCAGTGAGGAAGCACAGGCAGACCAGCAGAGAGGCCAGGAGCAGGTGGGTGACATCCATCCTGAAAGGCCTGTGTGGGACAGGGAAGATGGGGGTAGTGGCAACAGCTGTGCCCTCCTGCTTTATTGTGCTTCTTTGGCTAGTGCTCTGACCCCATTCAAAAGTGTCCCAGTAGAGCTAGAGGACTAGCAAGGCTTAGGACAGGGAAGAACAATGAAGGAAGAAGAGAGACAAGGAGAGATGGGGAGAGGAAGAGAGAGAGACAAGCATAGGAGGAATATTGCAGAAAAGAAAGCACTGCATTGGTCTCTGCCGTTCAGAGTGGGATATTGTTCTTGTTTTTTTTTTTTTTTTTTTTTTTTTTAAGTCAGTGGCCCCAGGAGACCCTAGGCATGGGCAGAGTTGGTGAGAGGGCCCCAGAAGTGGCTGCAATAACTAAGGTACATAGAATAAGGCTAATAAAGGTAACATGACTCAGTGAGAAAGATGCAGGGATGGATGGCTCCTTCAGACAATCCAAATAATTGGTGGCATATGCTATATGCCCACGCCCAGGGGTAATGAACAGCAGGTATGGTTTGTGTCAGAGGAACGCACCTGCTGGCATAGGCTAATGGATTTCTTGTTTCCTGCTAACTGCATTTCAATGGAAGCAGACAGATCCAGAGTGGATTTCTTCCCTTGAATGCCTGGGTTTGGCTCAATCATGGCTCAGAGCTTCAGCAGCATCTTCATCTTCTCTGAGTGTAGCACCCTTACCTCTCATCCCCCATACCCAAGACTGGGGCTGCTTTTCCAAGGATCTCAATACTAGGGGGCGCTGCCCCATTCTAGCCATAAGGTTCTGCAGGAGAGAAGAGGAATAAAACCATCTGCTCATGCTGGTCCTTCCACCCCCGGCCTCCATTTATAGCAGCCTGGCCAATTTCTAGCCTGCTCCCCACAGCCTTCAGGTTGGTTGGAGCAAAATTTTCTGCATGTCTGCTGCATCCCAGGGGGAGGGGACTCAAACAACCACTCCCCACCTTCATTCTAAGTTTCTTGAAGTTGGAGGGAACAGTCCCTTCCTGTTGAAGCCCATCCTCTACTCCTCTCAGTCCTGATGCCAGTTCTTCTGATTTCTTCAGATCCTTTCATCATTGGGCATTTGCCTGTCATAAACTGGTCACCAATTTTCTTTCTCAAAGCCTGGTAGTGAATGACTGAAACAAGCACTGGGGTGGGAGTCAAGTCCTCTTGTGGTTGTTGTTGCTAAAACATTACTTTCAATCTCCTGACATCATTCCCTTCAGCCTGATTTATCTATCATCACTCAACAAAGACCTTAGTGGGTCATTTATTGATTTTGGTTTTGCCCCTTTAGAAACTAATTCTCTCCCTTTTCGCTGTCCTGGTAATTATTATGCCATCTTTGATTTTCTGAATTCCTTTTGCTTGGAGTGCATTCTGTACTTACTAAGCATGGTCTGAAGCTGAGTTGATGGTGTGTTACAGCTCTTAACAACTTTACAGCAGGAAGAAGGGAAGAGGCTTTGATGTCAGAGGGAATTTTCTGCAGAAAAGGATCAAGGCAGAACCAAGGACATGCAGCTGAGCAAGCCTTAAGACTGTATGGATTAGTTCTGCTTAGAGAAAGTTGAAAAGGTTTTGAGACAGACTTCTATGAAAGTATTTTTTGGAATGAGTCAAGATTTCTCTGTCCCAGTCCAGTCCAGCCCAGTTGCCTTTGAGTCAATTCCGACTCATGGCGACCCCATGTGTGTTAGAGTAGAACTCTCCTCCAAAGCATTTTCAATGGCTGATTTTTCAGAAGTTGGTTGTCAGGCTTTTCTTCCAAGTCACCTGTGGGTGGGCTTGAACCTCCAACCTTTCGGTTAGCAGCCTCTTCCCTTTCTTCTGCTGTAAAATTGTTAACTGTTTGCACTACCCAGGGACTCCCTTGATCCCACAGAGGCCACCAGTATAACCAAAGAAAACCAAAGGTGACTCCAATGTGCCATCCACTTAGCCTCCTAGTGCCCCTCCAATAGAATCAGCAGAAAGAATGTCGCTGAAGTAGAGCAAACTCCCCCACAAGTAAAACCATTAAACTGAGCTTTCTGCTAATAGGAGTTAAAGTGTGTCAAAACAGACATCCACTCTGAAAAGTCAAAACAATCACACTTAGGAAGGAAAAGGAAGTTTTGCAATAAATGGAATTTTGGTTGTCTATTTTATAAACACGAAATGAAACCACCGCTGTAATATAGACTGACCCCAAATCCTAAACTCTGCTCTGTGAGAGTCGTTAGAAATCTGATCCTACAAGACTACTTTCTGAAGACATTTAAAGAAGTGCTGGGGTCAAGGGTGGTATTTGGGAGGATCACTTTCTTAGGACAGTTTTTTTTTTTAACTGTTTGGAAATGGAAAAAAGCAGGGTAAAGGAAAAGAAGAAGCCCCTAGTTATCAAAGGACAGATTGTTCCCTTCACACTAAACTCCTCTTAACCACTCTGACCCACTACTGAAACAAATAAATATGTTTAACTTTCCTGAAAACCAAGAAATGAGGGATGACTAACGAATTCCTTAAACTTTCCAAAGTGGCAGCAGCGTCATTCATTCTGGAAGCAAACTGAAGTTTCCAACTAAACTCATAATAGAATGGAGGCCAAAGGAACTTCATGTCTCACCTTGGCAGCAGAAGAGGCTTGCTGCTTGCTTGCCTGCAATTTCAAAGACAAGAACAAGAAAACAACCAAACATACTACAAAAATTATCTCCAACTTCACCCCATCTCATGGACAGGAAGCTTCTCACCAATCCGCAAGGGAAAAAGGCAATGCTTCATTAGTCCAAAAGTAGCATGGAAGCCGACCAGGAGAGCAGGTTTTACAGCTGGCTTGATCCAGAGACTTCTGATTCGGAAAGAAGCAAAAGTAAAGGGTAGCCTTTATTTTACAGAGGAAATTTCTAGCAACTCAGGTAATTTGAAACTTAAACCTAAAGAAGGAGATAGGATCTCTGTAGGCAGCAGCAGAAGAAAAGAAAATGGTTCCTCCTATTTACAGCACAAATGATTATGCCCTCTTATCAGCCTCTGTAAGGGAAGCCAGCACAGAGCGTCTTCCCTGTTCTTAGGCGGCAGAGGCAAGTTGTGTTGCTGTGAGATTTTTCAAAGACCCCAGGAGCTCCCAGAAGCTGGCTTCCTCATCTCATCTCATTTCTTTGCTTTCAGCCAAGCAAAACCCATGCCTTTATATTCATCCTGGTGGCCACAAGTCTTGTGGTCTTGTCTCCCTATATTTCTCCCCAGTCTTTGGAATTGGAATTGGTGTTGACACTGAGGTTAGAAGAGGCTGAAGGGGAAGTGGTTACACTAAGGATACTCCACGGGCACAGTTTAATGAGAATTTAGTTCAGAATGGATCCCAGTAAACAGAATGAAACTTTGCCCCCATGAGTTAACCTAGAAAACCAAATCCTGCCAGAGAAGGATTTAACTCAGCTTCTGTCAGAATTCTGAGACGGCTAAATTCTTTTTTTTTTTTTTTTAATTGTTGTGCTTTAAGTGAAAGTTTACAGTTTAAGTTAGTCTCTCATACAAAAATTTATACATATGTTATTATGTGACTCTAGTTGCTCTCCCTATACTGTGACAGCACACTCTTCCATTTCCACCCCAGATTCCCTGTGTCCATTCAATCTGCTCCTGACCCTCTCTGCCTTCTCATCTCACCTCTGGACAGGAGCTGCCCATTAGTCTTATCTATCTACTTGAGCGAAGAAGCACACTCTTCACAAGTATATTTTATGTCCCATAGTCCAGTCTAATCTTTGTCTGAAGAGTTGGCCACGGGAATGGTTTTAGTTTTGGGCTCACAGAGAGGATGGGGGCCATGTCTTCCAGGGTCCCTCCAGTCTCAATCAAACCATTAAGTATGGTCTTTTTACTAGAATTTGAGTTCTGCACCCCACTTTTCTCCTGCTCTGTCAGGGACTTTCTGCTGTGTTCCCAGTCAGAAAGGTCATTGGTGGTAGCTGGGCACCATCTAGTTCTTCTGGTCTCAGGCTGATGAAGTCTCTGTTTTATGTGGCCCTTTCTGTTTCTTGTACTAATACTTTCCTTGTGTCTATGGTGTTCTTCATTCTGCTGTACTCCAGGTGGGTTGGGACCAATTGATACATCTTAGATGGCCACTCACTAGCTTTTAAGACCCCAGATGCCTGAGTGGCGTAAATTCTTGATTAGGAAAATAACCAAACTCATTGCCATCAAGTCGATTCTGACTGGAAGTAACCCTATAGGACAGAGTAGAACTGTCCCATAGAGTTTCCAAGGCTGTAAATCTTTACAGAAGCAGACTGCCACATATTTTGCCCGCAGAGCAGTCTCGTGGGTTTGAACAGCTGACCTTACAGTTAGCAGCTGAGTGCCTAACTACTGCACCACCAAAAAAAAAAAAAAAAAAACAAATCCGTTTCCATCAAGTCGATTCCGACTCATAGTGACCCAATAAGACAGATTAGAACTTCCCCATAGGGTTTCCAAGGAGCAGCTGGTAGATTTGAACTGCCAACCTTTTGGTTAGCAGCCTTGGGTCACCATAGCTTTTAACAACTGCAACACCAGGGTTCTACTGCACCACCAGGACTCCTTAAATTCTTGGTGGAGAAGTTAATCCAGGGCTCTTTAAATTCTTGGTGGAGAAATTAATCCCTAGATGGGCTGATTGCTGAGATCCAGCCTGTTTTATTAGTAAAATCTCCTTGGGGACTTTCAATGTTGTCTCATAATTTCCAGATTTCTATGTAAAATTTCACCAGTTGAAGGGGCTGCCCTTCTGCTGACTCTGTAAACAATTAGGCTTTGGCTCTCCTCTTCTTACTCACTTAGGTGTTACTTGAAGCAAGTAGAATTTACAAGGTCACAATTTATGACCCCTGGGTGATGTGAAAGGACCCTGGTGGTGCAGCGGTTAAGAACTCAGCTGCTAATTGAAAGGTTGACAGTTAGAACACACCAGCTGCTCCTTGGGAGAAAGATGTGACAGCGTGCTTCCGTAAAGATTTACAGCCTTGGAAACCCTATGGGGCAGTTCTACTGTGTTCTGCAGGATTGCTATGAGTCAGAATCGACTTGATGGCAACAAATTCCTTCTTTTTTTTTTGGAAGATGTGAAGCTTAGAGGCTCTGCAGAAGAAAGCAGCTTTATATAGGGCCTTGCAGCAAGCATTATCTGTTTTTGTGGAGATGGGGGTGGCACAGCCCTATATTGATTTATCTTCATTTCTAGGGATCAATTCTTTTTTGTAGTTTGTAAAGATAGGGGAAACTGGAAAGAGAAATCAATAAGGAGTCGGGAGACCTGGATTCCAGTTCAGGCTTTGTTAGTTTCTGTCTGTGACCTTGAACAAGTCACATTAACTGTCCAAACCCTACTGTCTCATCTGCTTACCACACTGGGCTGAAAAGAAGATCAAATTAGATCATGGCGATACCTTGAAAACTGTGAAGCAATCCACAAATGTGAATGTTTCCTAAATTTTAATTCATTATATTGCCCATCTTTTAGCTTAACCAAGTAAGCCCTTTGGATAGATAAAGAATTTGAATACAGGATTGAGGGGAAGGGAGCAACATTTTCAATGTTATGGATGTTTGTTTTTGTTACTGTGTGCCACTGAGTCCATTCTGACTCATAGCAACCCTATATGACAGAGTAGAACTTCCCCATAGGGTTTCCTAGCTGTGATCTTTATGGGAGCAGATGGCCAAGTCTTTTCTCCCGCAAAGATGCTGGTGGGTTTGATTCAGTGACCTTTCAGTTAGTAGCCAAGTGCTTAACCACTGCACCACCAGGGCTCCTTTTATGGATGTTATATGACAGGAATTGGGGAATAGAGGAGGTGGGATAAGTAGGAAAGAAGAAAGAAAAGGTGGGAAAGAAAACAGACAAGACATCAAATTCCTAGAGAAAGCCTTGGCTCTGCTGCTGATTGAAGCTTATGACCCTAAAATATAATCCTGTTTGAGTATGGAGCAATAGAATTTGAAGTGAAAATTAAAAAAAAAAAAAAAAATGATTTCCTTAAAAGGATGCATGTGAAGCTTAAAACTGAAGTGCTGAAATGGGTGACTTCAGGCCTAAATTAAAACTCCATTTTGGATCAAACTGCAGTTTAGCCCAGAGTCTTTGCTCCTACTTTTCTAACAAAAAAAATTTAACCTCTTTTAAAAGTTTAACTGCATGTAACACAGCAAGCAAGGATCAGGGCTTTAGCTATGTAAAGAATTGTCTGTTAAAAATGTTTACACAGCTTGCCTTAGAAAAGATACTTTGGTCAACAGGACGTTAGGAAATAGAATTGATAATGTTAAGTAGAGGTGAGGCTAACTCTTGTTTCATAAATCTGTAACCAAGATCCAGCCCTTGTCATGGATTGAATTGTGTCCCCCAAACTGTGTGTCAACTTGGCTAGGCCATGATTTCTAGTACTGTGTAGAGGTCCTCTATTTTGTGATCTGATGTCATTATCCTCTATTTGTGATGTGTTGTAAATCCTTACCTCCATGTGTTAATGAGACAGGATTAGGCTATGTTAATGAGGATTTGGTTATGTTTATTATGTTAATGAGGCAGGATTAGGGTGGGATGCAACACCCTTACACAGGTCATGCATCACCTTTTATTTTACAAGAGATAAAGGAAAGAGAAGTGAGCAGAGAGAGAAGGACCTCCTACCATGAAGAAAGAAGAGCCAGGAACGGAGCGTGTCCCTTGGACCCGGGGTCCCTGTGCTGAGAACCCCCTAGACCCAGGAGAAGGTTGATGCCAAGGCACATGGAGATATCCAGGGAATGCTGGGCCCACAGATGTTGAAAAGAGACAAGGACCTTCCCCCAGAGCCAACAGAGAGAGAAAGACTTCCCCTAGAGTTGGTGCCCTGAATTTGGACTTCTAGCCTCCTAAACTGTGAGAGAATAAATTTCTGTTTGTTAAAGCCATCCACTTGTGGTATTCTGTTATAGCAGCATTAGGTAACTAAAACAGTCCCATAGTCCCTAATTTCACAGTCACGATACGTTTATTGAGTAGAACAATGGAGGAATCCCCAGCACTATTTAAATCCTCCCTCTTCCTTCTTTCCTTTCTTTTTGCTGAGCGATATGATTGGATTTATGGCATGAGGCATGATGCATGAGTTATAGAGGAGGCATCTACATTTTAACAGCCTCTTTGATGACACACAGTCTTAGACAAAAGAGATAGGTCTTGAGAGAGACCATTTCTGACAATGGGGCAGGCAAAGATTCGAAGGAATTTTTGGATAAGGTTGGCTTTCTCCAAGGTCTGAAATCACACAAAGCAATCATCTAATGAGGTTTGATGTGGCCATGGGGTCAGATTGCAAGTTAGGGCCTGAGTCGGGGCTGAGATACAAGTCTCCCAGTGTTAAATCAGTATTAAAACCCGGCAGTAGTTCTTGTTTTCCTCTCAGAGGATCCCAATCTTGACACAGCACCCCATCTCTTATTTTGTATTCTTCCCCCCAACACTCCTCAGCTTTAGCTGTTATATGAACTCCAGAGGCACTGTGGGGATCCCAGTCTGATTTTATACAGGAAACAATGGGAGAGGGATTGGGGGACTTGCCTTGGAGCCTTTGGAATCGGGGGTTGTAGAGAGTTTGGGCTGAATCTTTGAGCAAGAGAAAGATTCCATTTCCAACTATGAAAGAAAATCTTTAGGGAAAGGTTTCATATCATCTCAGGAACAGTGGAATGAGAGCCATCTATTTGAGGCACAGACCATCTGACAGTGTTCTACCACAACCATTTTCTTGTGTTTACAGAACTAACTGGCTCATAACTTGTTGAATGAGTCAGTGCTGCGTAATGAATAATAGGAACAAACACTGCCACTGGCATTTGTGGGTATTCGGAATTTGTGAACTTCTTGGAGATGCCAGAGGGTACTGTGGTCCAATGCTGCTGTTTATTACTTTGAATTCCTATAGTTACAAGTTAGGACAAAATTAGCCTCAGGTAGTTTTTGCCTGGTTGTTACCGGGTTTTTGTTTTTGCCCCTGGATTAGTTAGGGCTCTCTGTTATACACTCTCAAATCAACCTATAGTTTTTTTTTCTTAGAGTCAATACAATTATAATCATTTGTGTGAATTGTTCTGTGCCTGTATTACTGTTCTAGAATGTAAGCTCACTGAGGGGAGGAATTTAAATGCCTTTTACCACTGTATCCCGAGGTCCTAGTGCAGGGTCTGGCCCCAGAGATTCTCAATTAATGCCCAATGAAAGATGAATGAATATGTGATCTGGGAATTTAAGAGCTGCGAGGGACTTTAGGGGCCTGTTTAGTCCAACCACGTTTATAGAATAGAAAACCGAGTTTCAGAGAAATGAAGGAATATGCTCATTGTCACATATTCTCTTGTAGCAGAGTAAAAACTTCAACTGGGCCTTTTAATTCTCTTTTCTCTCTATCTTACTGTCACCACACACCAGTTGCCGTCAAGTTGATTCCGACTCATGGTGACACCATGTATATCAGAGGAGAACTGTTCTCCATAACATTTTAATGGCTGATTTTTTGGAAGTAGATCACTGGGCCTTTCCTTTGAAGAGCCTCTGGGCAGATTTAAATCTCCGGCCTTTTGGTTAGCATCCAAGCATGTTAACCATTTATACCACCCAAGGTCTCATAGAACAACAGTGACATGCTAACTTATTAGCTTGTAAATAGGGTAAAATCAAATCCCAGACCCAAGAATTTTGAGGATGGGATGCTGACAGAGACAAGACATTCTGGAAGAGGAAGCATATGGCCTTGTGGGCAGAGCTGGGGGTTATGATGACGCTCCTCGGGATCTGGTAGAGAATGCTGTAGACCAAGTGGTGAGTGGGTGGGTGTGGGAGGGGGAGTAATAACAGGGAGTCGTACCTCTCAATGAGACTGAGCCATGAGAAAAAGATTGAAACAAACTACCTGAATGGTGGCTGAATGGTTGTTGTTCACACTCCTCCAGGTGGGACCAGGAAGGGATATTATCATGACAATAGGATGGCAATTCCCATGGCCCCAGCCAACAGGCAATGTGGCTGTGGCTAATGAGCCAGGAGTTCCCAAAGTTGAAAAAATTGATGTTGGCAATGAGAAACTTATTATTTGACATCGAGTTTTGGGGAGAACAAAAACATTAGAAATTTGGTTGAACCGTGAGCAAATGGTCCAGCAAAAACAATATAGAATCCTATGAGGAGAAAGGGAAATCTGAGCATAAAAGACTTAATAGTTACAGGCCATTTCCTAGCCTACCAGCACCACCTTCCTGATGCAGCAACCAAGTATGCTCCTTTCAAAAAGAAAAAAAAAAGGCAGTTATTAACCTGCTAATTAAGCTTTCTTTTATGTGCTACGAAAACAGAAAAACTTACATGGACATGGTTTGACACTGTGCCTTCTGTGCCTTATGCTATCAACGTTAGCTCCCAAAGGTGAGTGCCCGTTATACGTGTACAAGTATACAGATCAGCACAACCTTGTTTCAATCTGACTGTTACAAATTCATAATGCCTCTCATGATGCCCGAGTAGCCTGGTAATTGAGACTGGCCTTAGACTATATCTTGGCTGTCTGAAATAAGACCTACTGACACTCTCTTGGACTTATTTACATTTGGCTGAGTCTGGGACCCTGGGGGTCATGGTTGAGGTCAATCCTGCAGGTTGGCCTTGTCCTGTTGACAGCAGCCTGAATTAAATGCTGTATGAGACTGAATGAATTTGGTTCCAGCCTCTATCAGCCAGATTAATCAGAATGCCAACAGAATGGCATATTGTTGTGAAAATTCACCAGAAGCCAAGATAACAGAGAACCGAGGGATGGATGTTGTTGGAAGCCATTCCTTCATGGGTATCTGTCTTAGTCATCTAGTGCTGCTATAACAGAAATAACACCACAAGTGGATGGCTTCAACAAAGAGAAGTCTACTCCCTCACAGTCCAGAAGACTACAAGTCCAAATTCAGGGCATCAGCTCCAGGGGAAGGAAGGCCCTCCCTCCCTGTCGGCTCTGGAGGAAAGCCTGTATCATCAATCCTCCCCTAGTCTGGGAGCTTCTCCATGCAGGAACCCCAGATCCAAAGGATGCACTCTGCTCCAGGCACTGGTCTCCTGATGGTATGAGGTTCCTATGTGTCTCTGCTTGCTTCTCTCTTATATCTCAAAAGAGATTGGCTTAAGACACTATCCAATCTTGTATACCTCATCAGTATAACTGCTGCTAATCCATCTTATTAGATCATAGTGATTGAATTTACAACACATAAGGAAATCACATCAGATTACAAAATGGTACACATTATACAATACTGGGAATCATGACCCAGCCAAGCTGACAGATATTTTTGGGGGACACAATTCAATCCATGACAGTATCTTACACTCCTCTTCATCTTAGCAAACATGCCAAGAATGTAAGGCTCTGACTGTTCTTTATTCAAGCCATTTCTCAGGGTTGTCTTTGCCGCAAGCAACCTTGAGGTATAGCTTGAAGTTTTAATAGCTCTCCCTAGGACAAAACACAGGCTTACTTACTGCTTGCTATAAAACTGCGTGTTCCCTAAGCTCGGTGCTCCTCTCATGTAACACATCCCACCACATGTGCAGACATCCGTCTGTGTTGTCCCTGTTGGACTTAGGGAACACAGGGAACTGATGCAAAAAGACTGATGTTCATGCTGCTTACTGTGCAACGAGTAATAAAGTAGTTTGTCTCTGACCCAAGAGTCTCAAGCCTTCTGTCAGCATCCATGTAACAATAACAAGCTAACTTTTTAGCTTGTAAGTAGGGTAAAATCAAATCTCAGACCTGACACATATGAGAGTTCCATTTGTTCCATGTTCTCACCCATACTTGATATAGGTGGTCTTTAAAATTTTCAACATGCTAATAGATGTGTAGTAGTATCTCACTGTGGTTTTAATTTATATTTACCTAATGAGCTTATCTACATTAGTATGAATTTATTTCAATCTGTATATCTTCGTTGTTAGAGTGTCTGTCCAAATCTTTTGCTCATTTTTTAAATTGGGTTGTTTATTTTCTTATATTTCTTATATTCTGGATACAAGTCTTTCAACAGATAAGTGATTTTTAAATCTTTTCTCTCGATGAGAGGCTTGTCCTTTCATTCTCTTAACGTTGTCTTTTCCGAGTAGAAGTTCTTAATTTTGGTGAAGTCCAATTTAGTAATCTTTTCTTCTATGGATCATGTTTTTCAATGTTATATTTAAGAAATTTTTGCCTAACCCAAGGTCACAAAAATTTTCTCCTACGTTTTCTTTCAAAAGTGTTATAATTTTATATTTTGCATTTATGTCTACCATCTATTTTGAATTAATTTTTGTATATGGTGTGAGGTTATGGATCAAAGCTCATTTTATTGCATAAGGCTATCCAACTGTTCCAAAACTATTTGCTTAAAAGACTATCCTTTGTACCATTGTTGGAAATCAATTGATCATATATGTATAAATCTATTCTATACTCTCTCTACTGAACCATTGATCTATTTGTCTATCTTTACACCAATACTACACCATCTTGATTATTAAAGCTTTATAATACATCTTGAGTAAGGGAGAATAACCCCTCAAACTTTGTTCTTCTTCAAAGCAATTTTGTCTATTCTAGGTATTTTGTATTTCCATATGAATCTTAGAATAAGCTTGTCAATTTCCCCAAAAATCTTCTGAGATTTTGATTGGGATTGTGTTGAATCTATAGATTGATTTGGAGGATAATTGACATATCAACAATATTGAGTCTTCTGATCCATGAAGATGGTATATCTGTACCTTTATAAAGTCTTCTTTAATTTCTCTCAGCAATGTTATATTCCAGTGTATATGGCTTGCACAGATTTAGCTTTAAGTATTTCATATTTTTTGATGCTAAACTCACTTATTAGGTCTAGTAGATTTTTTTAGTATTTCACTGGATTTTCTACATAAACGATCACATCTTTTGCAAGTAAAGACAGCTTTATTGTTTCATATCCAAATTGGATGCCTTTTATTTCTTTTTCTTGCCTTACTGCATTGGCTAGAACCTCCACTATAACACTGAATAAAAGTGTGAGAGCAGACATTCTTGCCTTGTTAATTATAGTAAGGGGGAAACATTCAGTCTTTAATCCCTAAGTATGATGTTAGCTGTAGGTTTTTCATAAATGCCCTTTATCAGGTTGAGGAATTTCTTTTCTATTCCTAAGTTTTCTAAGAATTTGTATTAGAAATGGATGTTGGATTTTGTCAAATGATTTTTATGCATCAATTGAACTGATCATATACTTTTTCTTTTTTAGTTTGTCAGTATGATAAATTACATTGACAGATTTTGAATGTTAAAATAACCTTGCATTCCTTGGATAAATTCCACTTGGTCATAATGTGTTACCCTTTTAATAAGCTGTTGGATTTTATTGGCTAAAATTTTGTGAAGAATTTTGCATCTATATTCATGAGGGATGTAAATCTTTGGTTTCTGTTCTTTGTAATGTCTTTGGTTTTGCTATGAGAGTAATTTGGTATGAGTCTTGGCCTCAAAAATGAATTGGAGTATAGTTCCTTCTTTTCAATTTTCTGGAAGAGTTTGTGGAGAATTGGTATTATTTATTTCTTATATGTTTGGTATAATTTATCCATGTAGCCATTTGGGCCTGATGTTTCCTTTGTGGAAAAATTTTAAAGCACAAATTCAGTTTCTTTAATAGATAAAAAGATATTCATGTTATATATTTTTTTTCTTGAGTGAACTTTGGTGGTTTTTGTCTTCCAATAAATTTGTCCATTTCATCTAAGTTGCCAAATTTTTTGGCAAACTATTATTCATAATATTCTTTTAGTATCCTCTTGGTAGCTAAAGAATCTCTAGTGATGTCCCTCTCTAATTCCTGACATTGGTAATTTATGTTTTCCCTCTTATTTTCCTGATTGTCAGGGTACATGTTCATCAATTTTATTGGTCTTCCCAAATAACTAGCATAAAAACAAACAAACAAACAAAAAACCACTCCTGTCGAGTCAATTCAGACTCATAGCAACCCTATAGGACAGAGTAGAACTGCCATAGGGTTTCCAAGGCTGTATATCTTTACGGAAGCTGACTGCCACATCTTTCTCCGGTGAACCAGCATTAAAACTCACTTACTTTCTCTATTGTTTTTCCATTTTCTGTGCTCTAAACCATCTGTAAAAGCCAAGTATATACATCTGATTCTTGTTATTCACAGTATTTATGTTTTATAAAGTCACCACAATAACTGAATTAGTGAATACTGAACCATTGCTCCTAGGGGAAGTACAGGGTTAGGTTCCTCTGGTCACAACATTTTCATCAACCGATCAATATACAACCTGTTTAATGTGTGTTTCTGTTTAAAGACACCTTACTTAGTGTATATTGTTGATTCATTAACATTGAACTCACAGCCAACAGTGCTACAACTCACGCCTGAACGAAGCTTATCTAACACATGTATTTTCTCCATAAGGCACATTACAGCCTTCTGTGTTTTGGAACACTACACAACACTTCAACTCTACACGTGGGGGGTAATTTTAAACAGCAAAATCACCAACACAAAGCACAAAAAAGCGAAAAGCATGGCACTAAATACACCATGGAAAGGACATTTGTTTACAGTACGAGAGCGGAAGAAGGCAGAACATTGCCTTGACTTCAGGTGGAATGTGCATGCTGGGCAACTAAAATTGTTTGCTGTTCTGCACAGCTCTGTAAATGTCTGTGAAAGTGCCACGAGCATTGATTTTGGGGTAACAATTAATTTTAGCAAGTAGGCAAATTCACAAATATGAAAGCTGCAAATAGTGATGATTAACTGTACTATACTAAAGTCTCTCATCACCATCATGTTGTGTTGTTGTTGTTAGGTGCCGTAGGGTTGGTTCCGACTCATAGCGACCCTATGTACAACAGAAGGAAACACTGCCCAATCCTGCGTCATCCTCACAATCGTTATGCTTGAGCCCATTGTTGCAGCCACTGTGTCAATCCACCTCGTTGAGGGTCTTCCTCTTTTTCACTGTCCCTTTACTTTACCAAACATGATGTTCTTCTCCAGGGGCTGAGCCCTCCTGACAACATGTCCAAAGTATGTGAGACAAAGTCTCGCCATCCTTCCTTCTAAGGAGCATTCTGGCTGTACTTCTCCCACGACAGATTTGTTCGTTCTTCTGGCAGTCCATAGTATAGTCAATACTCTTTGCCAACACCATAATTCAAAGGCGTCAATTCTTCTCTGGTCTTCCTTATTCATTGTCTAGCTTTCGAATGCATATGAGGCAATTGAAAACACCATGGCTTGAGTCAGGCACACCTTAGTCTTCAAGGTGACATCTTTTTAACACTTTAAAGAGGTCTTTTGCAGCAGATTTGTCCAATGCAATGTGTCATTTGATTTCTTGACTGCTGCTTCCATGGGTGTTGATTGTGGATCCAAGTAAAATGAAATCCTTGACAACTTCAATTTTTTCTCCATTAATCATGATGTTGCGTACTGATCCAGTTGTGAGGATTATGTTGAGGTGTAATCCATACTGAAGGCTGCGGTATTTTATATTCATCAGTAAGTGCTTCAAGTGAAGAGGACTTGAAGCATTTACTGACGAAGATCAAAGTTAATGAATTTATGGTATTATACCTCTTGGGATGAGGAGCTCTGCTGTCACAGTGGTTAAGGACTCAGCTGCTAACTGAAGAGTCGGTGGTTCAAACCCAGCAGCTGCTCCATGGGAGAAAGATGTGGCAGTCTGCTTCTATAAAGATTACAGCCTTGGAAACCTTCTGGGGCAGTTCTGCTCTTTCCTATAGAGTCACTATGAATCAGAACTGACTCGATGGCAAACGGTGTTTGTTTTTACACTTCTTAGGGAATGCAATCAATTGTCAAAAGAATGCCATGGGACTTGAAATCAGACAAACCTGGGTTTAAATTCCATCTTTGTCATTAACTAGGTATGTAACCATGGACAGGCAATTTTAGGTCCCTGAGCTTCAGTTTTCTCATCTGTAAGATGAGGATAATAGTACCCATCTACTAGAGTTGTCATGAGCATTAAGTGGAACAATGAATACTAAGTGTCTATGCCAATAGCTGGCACATAGTAAAATCTCAATAAATGGTAATGGTTATTTTCAAAAGCACTTATTTTACTAGTACCATCAGTTTTTGTACAGGTATTAAAATGTAATCAACCATAAGCCTGGTGAGGACATTGCTTCTTTATTGCAAAGCTGTCACTTATTTTAATATTACAATTTTGTGGCTCTCCTGGATGGCACTGACCTGCAGAAAATTTTTGATGAAATTTTTCAACAGCACTTCTAGACTAAACCAAATTTACATTCACAACGGCCCAAGAAAATACACTAGCCGATATAAATTATGCACATAATTTATAGGCAGAAGGCTTTTGCCAATGTGGTCAGCTGGCATTGGAGACTCATATTCTAAAATAATTGCAGATCCAGTTACTAAATAAGTATTTTAAAAACCTGGCTCATGTATATGCCAACAATAACCAGTGAAAAACTATAATGACAAAATGAAAAGATCTCATTTACAGCACAAACAATAGAAAAATAAAATAATTAGGAATACACTTAAGCAATTACTAGGACCTATATGAAAAAACTATAAACTCTACTGAGGGTCAAAAAAAAAAAACAACTTGACCACTCGTCTGTCAGTTTGTCCTACTGTGGTGGCTTGCATCTTGCTGCGATGCTGGAAGCTATGCCACCGATATTTCAAATACCGGCAGGGTCACCCATGGTGGACACATTTCAGCAGAGTATCCAGACTAATACAGACTGAGAAGGACCTGGTGGTCTACTTCTAAAGAAATTGGCCAGTGAAAACTTTACGGATAGCAGCAAAACACTGCCTGATATAGTGCTGAAAGATGAGCCCCTCAGGTTGGAAATCACTCAAAATACAACTAAGGAAGGGCTGCCTCCTCAAAGTAGAGTCGACCTTAATGATGTGGATGGAGTAAAGTTTCAGGATCTTCATTTGCTGATGTGGCATGACTCAAAATGAGAAGAAACAGCTGCAAACATCCATTAATAATCAGAACATGGAATGTACACAGTATGAATCAAGGAAACTGGAAGATGTCAAAAATGAAATAGAATGCTTGATGATCAATATGCTAGGCATAAGTGAAGTGAAATGGACTAGGATTGGCCATTTTGGATCAGACAATCATATGGTCTACTCTGCTGGGAATGACAAATTGAAGACGAATGGCTTCATATTTGTCATGGATTGAATTCTGTCCTCCCAAAATATCTGTCAACTTGGCTAGGCCACGATTCCCAGCATTGTGTGATTGCCCACCATTTTGTCATCTGATATGATTTTACTATGTGTTGTGAATCCTACCTCTATGATGTTAATGATGCAGGACTCAATCTGCAGGATTGGATTGTGTCTTGAGCCAATCTCTTTTGAGATATAAAAGAGAGAAGTGAGCAGAGAGACATGGGGACCTCATATGACCAAGAAAGCAGTGCTGGGAGCAGAGCGCATACTTTGGACCCAGGTTTCCCGCGTGGAGAAGCTCCTAAACCAAGGGAAGGTTGATGACAAGGACCTTCCTCCAGAACTGACAAGAGAGAAAGCCTTCCCTTAGAGCTGGCGCTCTGAATTTGCACTTCTAGCCTTCCTAGACTGTGAGAGAATAAATTTCTCTTTGTTAAAGCCATCCACTTGTGGTATCTCTGTTATAGCAGCACTAGATAACTGAGACAATATTCATCTTCAAAAAGAACACTTCAAGTGCTATCCTGAAATACAACGCTGTCAGTGATAGAATAATATCCACATGCCTAGAAAGAAGACCAGGTAATACCACTCATGCCAAAGATGAGGAAATTGAAGATTCTTACCCACTTCGGCAGTCTGAAATTGATCAAACACGCAATCAAGATGCATTGATAATTACTGGTGATTGGAATGTGAAAGTTGGAATCAAAGAAGAAGGATCAGTAGTTGGAAAATATGGCCTTGGTGATAGAAATGACGCCAGAGATTGCATGACAGAATTTCGCAAGACCAAAGACTTATTCATTGGAAATACCTTTTCTCAACAACATAAACTGCATCTATACCCATGGACCTCACCAGCTGGAATACACAGGAATCAAATCGACTACATCTGTGGAAAGAGACGATACAGAAGCTCAATACCATCAGTCAAAACAAGGCCACAGGCCAACTGCACAACAGACTATCAGTTGCTCATATGCAAGTTCAAGTTGAAGCTGAAGGAAATTAAAATAAGTCCACGAGAGCCAAAGTACAATGTTGAGTATATTCTACTTGAATTTAGAGACCATCTCAAGAATAGATTTGATGCATTGAACACTAATGACCAACGACCAGATGAGTTGTGGAATGACATCAAGGACATTATACATGAAGAAAGCAAAATGTCATTAAAAAGACACACACACACACAAAAGACCAAAATGGATGTTAGAAGAGACTCTGAAAGTTGCTCTTGAATGTAGAATAGCTAAACTGAATGGAAGAAATGTTTACATAAAAGAGCTGAACAGGAGGTTTCAAAGGGTGGCTCGAGAAGACAAAGTAAAGTATTATAATGAAATGTGCAAAGACATGGAGTTAGAAAACCAAAAGGGAAGAACACGCTTGGCATTTGTCAAGCTGAAAGAACTGAAGAAAAAATTGAAGCCTTGAGTTGCATTATTGAAGGATTCTATGGGCAAAAAATTGAACAATGCAGGAAGCATCAAAAGAAGATGGAAGGAATACACAAAGTCACTCTACCAAAAAGAATGGGTCTATGTTCAGCCGTATCAGGGGGGGATACAACTGAGATGTTTCAACAAACAGATGCAACCCTGGAAGCACTCAATGGTCTATGTCAAGAAATTTGGAAGACAGCTACATGGCCAACTGACTGGAAGAGAGCCATATACACGCCTATTTCAAAGAAAGGTGATCCAATGGAATGCAGAAATTATCAAACAATATCATTAATATCACATGGACGTAAAATTATGCTGAAGATAATTCAAAAACAGTTGTAGCAGGACATTGACAGAGAATTGCCAGAAATTCAGGCTTGATTCAGAACAGGACATGGAATGAGGGATATCATTGCTGATGTCAGATGGATTTTGGCTAAAAGCAGAGCATACCAGAAAGATGTTTACCTGTGTTTTCTTGACTACTCAAAGACATTCCACTGTGTGGATCATAACCAACTATGGATAGCTTTGTGAAGAATGAGAATTTTCGAACACTTAATTGTGCTTATGAGGAACCTGTACATAGATCAAGAGGCCGTTGTTAGAACAGAACAAGGGGATACTGCGTGGTTTAAAATCAGGACAGGTGTGTGTCAGGGTTGTTTTCTTTCACCATATTCATTCAATCTGTGTGCTGAGCAAATAAGCTGAGAAGCTGGACTATATGAAGAAGAATGCAGCACCAGGATTGGAGGAAGACTCATTAACAACCTTCTTTATGCAGATGACACAACCTTGCTTGCTGAAAGCGAAGAGGACTTTACTGATGAAGATCAAAGACTACAGTCTTCAGTATGGATTACACCTCAACATAAAGAAAACAAAAATCCTCACAACTGGACCAATAAGAAACATCATGATAAACAGAGAAAAAATTGACATTGTCAAGGATTTCATTTTACTTGGATCCACAATCAACGCCCATGGAAGCAGCAATTCAGAAATCAAACGACGTATTGCATTGTGCAAATCTGCAAAAGATCTCTTTAAAGTGTTGAAAAGCAAAGATGTCACTCTGAGGATTAAGGTGTGCCTGACTCAAGCCATGATATATTTTCAATTGCCTCACATGCATTCCAAAGCTGGACAATGAATAAGGAAGCCCAAAGAACTGATGCATTTGAATTATGGTGTTGGCGAAGAATACTGTATACACCATGGACTGCCAGAAGCACAACACATCTCTCTTGGAAGAAGTACAGCCAGAATGCTCCTTAAAAGCATGGATGGTGAGACTTGGTCTCATGTACTTTGGACATGTTATCAGGAGGGACCAGTCCCTGGGGAAGGACATTATGCTCGGTAAAGTAGAGGGTCAGCAAAAAAGAAGAAGACCCTCGAGGAGATGGATTGACACAGTGGCTGCAACAATGGGCTGAAACATAGTAACAATTGTGAGCATGGTGCAGGACCAGGCAGTGTTTTGTTCTGTGTACACAGAGTCACTATGAGTCAGAACCGCCTCAACGGCACCTAACGACAACTACAAGTGGAAAGACGAGGTGTTCTCCTTGGTGGTAATAACTGTTACCATAAAAACCAATTTTTCCAGATTAATGTATAAATTTATCATAATGTCCATTTAAATCTCAAGGTAATTTTTTAAAAATAAATTCCTCTGAAGTTCATTTGAAAAAAAACTTCTGAAAATAACCAAGAAAATATTGAAAAAGAATAATAATGAGGGGAGTACATCCTATCAGATGTTAAAAAAGTATTATAAAACTCTCAGTACCAGAATAGGTCTATAGAACCAAATAAAATCTAAAAATAGTCTCAAAATATGTAAGAAATTTCTATATAAGAAAGATAATTATATTTCACAAAAATTAGTGGTAGGGCTTCAGGAAGTATACAGATGAAAAAGGTGCAATATTCATTCTAGAAAGATGGCTGAGATAAGAGCACAGTTTTTAATACAAAGTAAAAGTGTTAAGTGTCATAAACCAAACCCATTGCCATCTAGTTGATTCTGACTCATAGCGATCTTATAGGACAGAGTAGAACTGCCCCATAGGGTTTCTAAGGCTGTAAATCTTTAGGGAAGCTGACTGCCACATCTTTCTCCCCTGGAGCAGCTGGTGGGTTGCAATTGTTGATTCAAACCTACCGGCTGAGTGCTTTGACCACTGTGTCAACAGGGCTCCTTTTTTTAAGTGTCATAAGGGACATAAAATTAAGAAACTATAAACATTCAAAGGACAGAGAAAAAGTCTTGGTCAGGTTGCCAAAATTTGAATGTTGGATCTTCCTTCGTGTCCCAAAGGTTGTCAGCCAACCCCTGGTTGTGCAATTTCAACTGTGATTAGACCAGTGTGGGAGCCACAGAAGCAACTACTCCACCACACTTTTAAGTCGTCTCATTAGAGTCTTCTCAGAAGTCCTGGTGGGATGATCCCAGGAGTCCTCTTTGGTTGCCTTGCTTGATTTTCTCAGGCATGTCCATTCTGCTTGACCCCAGAGGCAGACCCTTCCTTTTCCACTGCAGTCCCCACAGGGTCATTTAAGAAAATATATGCATGTGTCTGATGCATTGCTATGTTATGGTGATCATTTGAAAAAACCCCGTTTGATGTCTAAAAGCCTTTAGAGCCATTCAGTAGGCTTGTCTGAGCCAGTCTCCTGGAACATGAGTATCTCCTTCTTCATGACTGCTGAAGCAAAATAGCCTTGATTGGACAGAACAGTCTGGCAGTCATGAGGCTGGGTCTGGTGAAGGCACATGGATCCCGAGAAGGCATATACAGGACCAGCCCAATCCTCCTGCATAAGCAGTTTATCTTTCCCTAAATGTTTCTTGAAAGGTCTCCTGTGTACTTTTGCATTGTTGTTGTTGTTACGTGCTGTCAAGTCAGTTCCAACTCATAGCGATCCTATAGGACAGGGTAGAACTGCCCCAGAGGGTTCCCAGGAGCAGTTCGTGGATTCGAACTGCCAACCTTTTAGTAAGCAGCTGAGCTCTTAACCACTGTGCCACCAGGCTCCACTTTGGCATTAGCATTATCTTAAGTGCTTGTTAAAGATTCCTGGACTCCACTTCAGATTTGCTGAGTTAGGATCTCAGTATAACTAGGTCCTGAAAACACCATTTTTTTTTCCACAAGCATCTCTGCATGTTAAGCCTTCTTTTTTATTTTTTTTATTGTTGTAATTAAATGAACTTTACATTTCAAGTTAGTCTCCCATACAATTTTTTTTACATACATTGTTATGAGACCCTAATTGCTCACCCCATTCTGTGACAGCACACACCTCCTTTCCGCCTGATTCCCCATGACCATTCAACCAGCTCCTAACTCTCTCTGCCTTCCCATCGCACCGCTGGACAGAAGCTGTCCCTTTGGTCTCTTGTATCTGCTTGAGTAAGAGGCACTCTCTTCACGAGTATCACTTTATGTCCCACAGTCCAGTCCAATCCCTGTCTGAAGAGTTGGCCTCGGAAATTGTTTTAGTTCTGGGCTGATAGACAGTCCAGGTGCCATGCTTTCCGGTGCATTTTAAGCCTTCTGAAATGCTCCCTGATTTGTCTCTACTTTTGGAGTTGCTCAATCTGATGAATACTGCCCTCTAGGCAATGGTTCTCCTAGTTTAGGGTCCTCACCGAGTTTTTAAAAAGAAACTTCACAGGCCTTAAGTCCTAAACCTCGAAGGAAGACACCTGAGTCTGGGCTACATATTAGCTGCAGATCCTAGCAGTTACAGCCTCATCCTCAGTCTGCAGCTTTTTTACATCCCTTCCTCCCTGTACTCGACCATTCCAGACCCAAATTCCTTTTAGGTTTTGGAGCTATAAGTGGGTATTTCCAAAAGTAAAAACCAATATCCTGGAGCTAAAGATTATTTATACCCTGAAGCCCTGTCCATTCTTTCTTTAAAATGTCTCTTGCTCCTTGCTATTCCTTCTGCTATGCCCTAGAGACCCTTAGTGTCAGAATTACACTCATACACAGCCTCCTAGTCTTTATGATACCAGTCTTCCCTTTCTCAAATCTTTTCCATCTACTTTCTGCTCAAAGACTATAAGAACTCTTGGTATCAACCATGTTGTTGTTGTTGTGTGCCAGCCAGTTGATTCTGACTCATATCAACCATATCAAGTATAAATTCCTCTATTTGGCTTCCAGACCCTTTACAATCTATCCCATTCTGATTATTAGACTTTATTTCTCACATGCTTTCTTTCCATTTACTGCTCACAAACATGTCATGCTCATTCCAACTCATGTGTCAGATTTATTTCAGTGGCCTCAGCACTGTATAAGGATTCAGGGTAAGGGCCCAATAAACGTGAGCTGACTGACTAAATGGTTGGCATTTGTTTTCCTTTTCATGTTGTGATGGTTAAGGTTGTGTGTTAACTTGGCTGGGCCATGATTCTCAGTGGTTTGGCAGTTATGATGTAGTTTGGCAGTTATGTAATGATGTAATCAACTCCATGATGAGATCTGCTATTATCAGCTGATCAGTTGAAAGGGAGCTTCCTTGGGGTATGGCCTGCCTCCATGATTGTCCCAGTTATCTAGTGGGGCTATAACAGAAATACCACGAGTGGATGACTTTAACAAACAATAATTTACTGTCTCACAGTTTAGGAGGCTAGAAATCCAAATTCAGGGTGCCAGCTCTGGAGGAAGAATTTTTCTTTCTGTTGGCTCTGGGGGAAGGTCCTTGTCTTCTTTCAACATCTGTGGGCCCAGCATTACTTGGAGATCTCTGTGTGTCTTGGCATCAATCTTCCCCTGGGTCTAGGAGGTTCCCAGCACAGGGATCCCAGGTCCAAAGGATGTACTCTGCTCCCCGCTCTTCTTTCTTGATGGTAATGTGGTCCCTCTCCTCTCTGCTTGCTTTTCTCTTTCATATCTTAAAATAGATTGACTCAAGATACAATCTAATCCTGTATATTGTGTCTTGCCTCATTGACATAACTGCCTCTAATTCTGCCTCATTAACATCATAGAGGTTAGGATTTACAACACATAGGATAATTAGATCAGATCACAAAATGGAGGACAACCACACAATACTGGGAATAATGGCCTAGCCAAGTTGACACGCATTTTGGGGGAACACAAGTCAATCTGTAACAAGTCTATGTGTGGCTGTTCCAGCAAGGCTGTCACTCGGGATCCCGCATCTGGCTCATCATCATTTGACCTCCGGTTCTTGGGACTTGAGCTAGCAGCTTACCTGCGGATCTTGGGATTCGTTGGCCTCTGCAGCCTGTGAGCCAGTGACCTACCATCTGACCTGCTGATCTTGAGTTTGTCAGTCCCTGCAGCTATGTGAGTCAGGAGAAGCCTCCAGCCTGATGCCTGACCCACGGACTTGGGACTCGCCAGCTTTTAAAACCACATAGCCATTTCTTTGAGATCGATCTCTCTCTGTCTGTATGTATATGCATATATACATGCTTACTGGTTTTGCTTCTCTAGAGAACCCAGCCTCAGACACATGCCCTCCTGTTTTATATTTAAATCTAATGGATCTTTCAAGTCTCGAATTCTGCTTGAAGACTTCCCCAGTTTCTCAGGCTCTTATAACCTCCTCATTCATTGTAAAAAGAAAAAAAGAAAAAGGAAGGAAAAAGAAAATCCTTATAATAGACCATGGGCTTTACGAGTTGCAGAAGCAAAGAGAAGAGAAAGTTACTAGTCTGATAGCTCTCACTCTGAAGTTATTCAGCGATTCACCTCAGCTGTGGAAATTCACTGAATTTTTACAGTACCATATAATCTGTATCATTCTCTTCAGAACACTTATCCTGTCAATACTGCTTGCTAAGTGCTTCAGGTGAATTCATTCTGCCTCTCCATCATAGTTAAGGATTCATTTCTTCCTGGAAATCTTTCTTGATTCACCATGTTGAGTTAAATGACCCCTCTACACAATCCCAAGACACCCTGTGGTTACTTTTAACTCAACACGTCATGTTGAAATTGCCCGTGTACAAGTCTGACTCACCCCTAGACTGTGAGTTTCATTGAAAGAAGGTCCAGGTTTACTTGTCTTTGTATCCTTGATACCTTACACAGGTATGTAGATTCTGTGCATATAGATGCTACATAAAGGACCCCTGAATTAAGTAGGCTGTGAGCTTTGGAGGGTAGGGATCATGTTGTACACCCATATCTTTGTATTCTAAGTATCCAGCTCAGTGCTTAGGTGTTCAAAAAAAGTTTGTTAATATTAACATTTCTGTGTTCTGTTCCTCTCACTGTCCAGACCCAACCTTACCCTTGCCCATCAAAACCTAGTAACTGAGCATTTAGTAAGTGCTCCACAGACCCTTATTCACTGAGATTAATCCTGATGGCTGCTGTGAGAGAGAAACAATAAACAAATTTATTAATTATGCTTCTATTTAGAAACTCTGTTGTAGAGTCTAATTGTTTAAATAAGAACTTCTGCGTCTCTTCCATACTTTCAGAGAATAGGCTTTGGAGTCCATCAGAAATGGGTTTAATCTTGGCTCTGCAAATGCACTAGCTATTTGACCTTGGGTAGGGAGTCTCTGAGAGCCTTAACTGAAAAATAAGGATAACAATACCTATTCTGTAGGATCATTATGAAGATTGAAGGTGATAATATGTATAGGGTGTTTTAGCATCATACCTGGCACATTATGGGCATCAACAAAAGTTAGCTCTTACTCCTTGGTCCTGTCCTTCCGCAAGAGGTCATTTGGGTCATCTCTTCCCACACAATATCCAATAGATTACATGACCTTATCTAGTTTAACATAAGATTAGGCTATCTGTTCAATAACCCACTGCCGTTGAGTCGATTCTGACTCATAGTGACCCTACAGGACAGAGTAGAACAGCCCCATAGGGTTTCCAAGGAGCGTCTGGTGGATTCAAACTACTGACCTTTTGGTTAGCAGCCAAGCTCTTAACCACTGTGCCACCAGGGCTCCATCTGTTCCATAGAAGCTTTGAATCTATGTCTAGATACACTGGAATATGTAAATATAATATGCATGTGCTTGGGAGTGTGCACACGCATGTCTATGTGGCTGCCTGTGTACGTACATCTGTGTATAAGAGTCACAGGCTTCCAGCTATCCTCTCTTTTGGTTGGAGAAACTTTCGAGGCTTAAGTTAAAATTACCAGGTAGAGCACATTCTCCTCTCCTGTTGCTGCTGTCACCTCTACAAACCTGATCTCCTTGTTAAATGACAGCACAGCGAGAAGTTCCTGGGATTAAGCTAGGGTGAGCAGATTCTACTATCAATGTCTAAAAGCAAATAGGAGAGGGAGTATTCCTCAGTATTACCCAGCCATAAAATCCATATGCAGCTATAGCCTAATAATGAAAAATGAGGAGTGGATGATACCATTTTGCCTCAGTGGGGTTGGATGAAAGTAATGTGCAAAGAGCTATTACCTCTACCACTCCTTCTTTTGGGGGTGAGAGTGGAAAATTTATAAGGCATAACAAGTAGCTTTGGTGACCAGCTCCAAACGTCACACTGTTTGTGGCCTCTCTCATTCTGATCGAGGGTCTGTGGTAGCATTTCCTCCTAATACTGCTAAAGCCAAACCACCATGCTAGCAATTTCCACCCCTCTAGACAATTGCTAATTATCTCCAGAATTATTAGGGATGTCTGAACATATTTTCCAAACAAAATTAATTTTAATTAACTTATATATATTTTTAAATTGTATGTCAGAGAGTTCCATTTCTGGCAAGGCTAACTAACTAGGCTGTTTCAGACAAACCTCTTGCTGAGAACAATTAGAAAATCTGGACAAACTATTATTTTTTCTTTTTAAGATTTTTTTTTTTTTGTTGTTAGGTGGCGTAGCGTTTGTTTTGACTCATAGTGACCCTATGTACACAGAACGAAACACTGCCCAGTTCTGTGCCAGCCTCACAATGGTTGCTATGTTTGAGCCCATTGTTGCAGCCACTGTGTCAATCCATCTCGTTGAGGGTCTTCCTCTTTTTTGCTGACCTTCTACATTACCAAGCATGATGTCCTTCTCCAGGGACTGGTCCCTCCTGATAACATGTCTAAAAAATGTGAAACAAAGTCTCACCATCCTTGCATCTAAGGAGCATTCTGGTTGTACTTCTTCCAGGACAGATTTGTTCACTCTTCTGGCAGTCCATGGTATGTTCAATATTCTTCACCAACACCATAATTCAAAGGCATCAGTTCTTTGGGCTTCCTTATTCATTGTCCAGCTTTCACATACATATGAGGTGACTGAAAATACCATGGCTTGGGTTAAGAGCACCTTAGCCCTCAAAGTGACATCTTTGCTTTTCAACAATTTAAAGGGGTCTTTTGCAGCAGATTTGCCCAATGCACTCCGTCGTTTGATTTCTGAACTGCTGCTTCCATGGGCATACATTGTGGATCAATGTAAAACGAAATCCTTGACAACTTCAATCTTTTCTCCATTTATCATGATATTGCTTATTGGTCCAGTTGTGAGGATTCTAGTTTTTTTTTATGGTGAGATGTAATCCATACTGAAGGCTGTAGTCTTTGATCTTCTTCAGTAAATGCTTTAAGTCCTCTTCACTTTCAGCAAGCAAGGTTGTGTCATCTACATATAGCAGGTTGTTAATGAGTCTTCCTCCAATCCTGATGTCCCATTCTTCTTCATATAGTCCAGCTTCTCAACTTATTTGCTCAGCATACATATTGAATAAGTATGATGAAAGCATACAAACCCTGTCACACACCTCTCCTGACTTTAATCATGCAGTATCACTTTGTTCTGTTTGAACAGCTGCCTCTTGGTCCGTGGACAGGTTCCATGGAAGCACAATAAAGTTTTCTTAAATTCCCATTCTTCACAATATTGCCCATGATTTGTTATGATCCACAAAGTTTGAATGCCTTTAAATAGTCAATAAACCACAGGTAAACATCTTCCTGGTATTCTCTGCTTTCAGCCAAGACCCATCTGACATCAGCAATGATATCCCTTGTTCTGAATCCAGCTTGAATTTCTGGCAGTTCCCTGTCGATGTAACAACTCTTGAATTATCTTCAGCAAAATTTTACTTAAGGGTGATAGTGTTTGATAATTTCTGCATTGTATTGGATCACCTTTCTTTGGAATGGGCACAAATGTGGATCTCTTCCAGTTGGTTTGCCAGGAGGTTGTCTTACAAATTTCTTGGTATAGACAAGTGAGCACCTCCAGCGCTGCATCCATTTGTTGAAACATCTCAACTGGTATTCTGTCACTTCCTGGAGCCTTGTTTTTCACCAGTGCTTTTAGTACAGCTTGGACTTCTTTTTCAGTATCACTGGTTTTTGATCATATGTTACCTCCCGAAATGGTTAAATGTTGACCAGTTCTTTTTGGTATAGTGACTGTGTATTTCTTCCATCTTCTTTTGATGCTTTCTGTGTCATTCAATATTTTGCCTATAAAATCCTTCACTATTGCAACTCGAGGCTTGAATTTTTTCTTCAGTTCTTTCAGTTTGAGAAATGATGAGCATATTCTTCCCTTTTGGTTTTCTAACTCCAGTCTTTGCACATTTCATTATAATACTTTGTCTTCTCGCAGCCTTCCCTTGAAATCTTCTGGTCAGCTCTTTTACTGTATTATTTCTTCCATTCGCTTTAGCACTCTACGTTCAAGAGCAAGTTTCAGAGTCTCTTCTGACATCCCTTTTCGTCTTTCTTTCTTTCCTGTTTTTTTAATGACCTTTTGCTTTCTTTATGTATGATGTACTTGTTGTCATCCCACAGCTCCTCTGGTGTTCGGTCATTAGTTTTCAGTGAATCAAATCTATTCTTGAAATGGTCTCTAAATTCAGGTAGGGTATATTTAGGTTGTATTTTGGCTCTCGTGGACTTGTTTTAATTTTCTTCAGCTTCAATTTGGACTTGCATACAAGCAATTGATGGTCTGTTCCACAGTTGGCCCCTGGCCTTGTTCTGACTGATGATATGGGGCTTCTCCATCCTCTCTTTCCACAGATGTAGTTGATTTGATTCCTGTATTTCCATCTGGTGAGGTTCACATGTATAATTGCTATTTATGTTTTCGAAAAAAAATGTATTTCCAATGAATAAGTCATTAGTTTTGCAAAATTCTATCATGCAATCTCTGGCTTCCTTTCTATCACCAAGGCCATATTTTCCAACTACCATCCTTCTTCTTTGTTTCCAACTTTCACATTCCAATCACCAGTAATTATCAATGCATCTTGATTGCATGTTTGACCAATTTCAGACTGCAGAAGTGGGTAAAAATCTTTAATTTCTTCACCCTTGGCCTTAGTGATTGGTGTGTAAATTTGAATAATAGTCATATTAACTGGTCTTCCTTGTAGGCATATGGATATTATCCTATCACTGAGAGCGTTGTACTTTAGGATAGATCATGAAATGTTCTTTTTGACTATGAATGTGATGCCACTCCTCTTTAATTTGTTATTCCCAGCTTAGTAGACCATATGATTGTGTGATTCTAAATGGCCAATACCAGTCCATTTCAGGTCACTAATGCCTAGGATATTGATTTTATGTGGTCCATTTCATTTTTGATGACTTTCTATTTTGCTAGATTCATAGTTTGTACATTCCGTGTTCTGATTATTAATAAATGTCTACAGCTGTTTCTTCTCATTTTGAGTCATGCCACATCAGCAAATGAAGATCTCAAAAGCTTTGCTGCATTCATATCATTAAAGTCAACTCTACTTGCAGAGGCGGCTATTCCCCAGTCATATTTTGAGTGCCTTCCAACCTGAAGGGCTCATCTTCTGGCACTATACCAGACAATGTTCTGCTCCTATTCATAAGGTTTTCACTGGCTATTTTTTTTCAGAAGTAGACCACCATGTCCTTCTTTTTAGTCTGTCTTAGTTTGGAAGCTCTGCTGAAACCTGTCCACCATGGGAGTCCTTACTGGTTGTGATCATTAAGATTGTGTGTCAACTTAGCTGGACCATGATTCTCAGTGGTTTGGCAGTTATGATGCAGGTTGGCAGTCATGATGTTGTGAGCATTTCCATGATGAGATTTGATATAATGTGATCACTTCCATGATGGGATCTGCTGTGAGTAGCCAATCAGTCAAAAGAGAGTTTCCTTGAGGGTGTGGCCTGCACCCAATATAGGCAGACTCTCTGGCAAGCCTCGAGGGCTTTTGCTTGCTCTGAATCCTGCAGCTGTCTACTGTTCGTTTGACCTCCAGTTCTTGGGACTTGAGCTAGCAGCTTACCTGCCATCTTGCCTGCCAGTCTTGGAATTCGTTGATCTTCGCAGTCTGTGAGCAACAGCCCTACTGTCTGACCTGCCAATCTTGGGTTTGCCAGCCCCCGTGGCTACATGAATCAGGAAAGTCTCCAGCCTGACCCATGGATTTGGGACATTCCAGCCTCTACAACCACATAAGCCATTTTCTTTATATAAATCTCTCTATATAGATATTTATATGCTTTACTGGTTTTGCTTCTCTAGAGAACCCAGCCTAAGACACTGGTGTTTGAAATACCAGTGGCATAGCTTCCAGCTCACAGCAACATGCAAGCCACCATAGTATGACAAACTGACAGATGTGTGGTGGTAAGTTTTTTTAGATGCCTTTTATTAGCTTAAGGCTGTCTCTTCTACTCCTAGTTTGCTGAGATTTTTTTTTTTAAATCATGAATGGATATTAAATTTTGTCAATTTTTTTCTGTATTTGTTAATATGATCACAAGGGTTTATTTTTAGTTTGTTAGTATGGTAGATTACTTTGCTTAATTTTAGAATACTGAACCAGCCTGGTATTTCTGGGATAAACCCCAGTTGGTTGTAATGTATTATCTTTTTTATATATCGCTGGATTCAATTTACTAAAACGCTGGTGGGGATTTTTTTATATTTTATTAATTTATTTTTAATTGTACTTTAGATGAAGGTTTACAGAACAAGTAGTTTCTCATTAAACAGTTAGTACACATATTGTTTTATAACATTGGTTAACAACCCTGTGACATGTCAACATGCTCCCTTTTCAACCTTGGATTCCCTATTACCAGCTTTCCAGTCCCCTCCTGCCTTCTAGTCCTTGTCCCTGGGCTGTTGAGCCCCATAAGTCTCATTTTGTTTTATGCAGCTGTCTAATCTTTGGCTGAACAGTGAACCTCGGGAATGACTTCGTTACTGAGCTGAAAGGGTTTCTGGGGGCCATACTCTTGGGATTTCTCCAGTCTCTGTCAGGCTAGTAAGTGTGGTCTTTTTTTAAGTTATAATTTTGTTCTACATTTTCCTCCAGCTCTGTCCAGGACCTCTGTTGTGATTCCGGTCAGATCAGTCAGTAGTGGTAACCAGGCACCATCTAGTGGTACTGGACTCAGTCTGGTGGAGGCCATGGTAGTTGTGATCCATTAGTCCTTTGGACTAATCTTTTCCTTGTATCTTGTTTTCTTCACTTTCCCTTGCTCCTGAAGGCATGAGACCAGTGGAGTATCTTCGATGGCTGCTTATGGGCTTTTAAGACCCCACACACTACCCATCAAGATGGAATGTAGAACATTTTCTTTATAAATTATGTTATGCCAATTGAGCTAGATGTTCCCTGATGCTGAGGATTGTTGCATCTGTGTTCACGAGGAATATTGGTCTGCAGTTGTCTTATATTGTTTTTTCCTGTTTTTGGTATAAGGGTAATTTTAGCCTCATAAAATTACTTTGGAAGTGTTTCCTACTCTTCAGTTTTCTGAATGTGATTTTGTGGAATTGGATTTATTTCTTACTTAATTGATAGAATTCAGCAGTGAAACTATCTGGGCCTGTAGTTTGCTTTTTTGATAAAGTCTTGACTGCAACTTAAATTTATTTGGTAAATTCATGGCTATTAATCTTACCTGTTTTTGCTTCGGTGAGTTTTGGTAGCTTGTTTTTTTTTCCTCCCAAGAAATTGGTCCATTCATCTAAGTTGTCAAATTTATGGGTATAGTGTTGTTTATATTACCCCATTCCCCTTTTAATGTCTGAGGGTTAATTTGTGTCTATTTTTTTTTTTTTTTTGGATTGGTCTTGTTAGATTTTAAAAATTTTATTTCTCTAAATTATTATTTTTTCAAGCATGAATTTGGAAGCATAAGAGAACTACCAAAGCAGTGAGAATTTGCTAGTCCAAGATTTGGAAGAAAAGAGAAGCCAAAGGAGGTAAGCCTGGTGTTTGGGAACACTTTACCATGCAGATAATTCCTGATTCCAAAAACAAAAGCAGCACAGAGAGACTGAGAAGCTGAAAAGAGCTTTCAGCAGTTTCCCAGCCAGGACTTTGAAGGAAAAAAATGTATTAAAGAACCTGAAATGGCTCTGAAGGGTCCAGTAAACACTCTAGGCCTTTGACTGAGACCATGAAGGGCTTCAGCACCAAAGGAATAAGGGTAAAATGGAATGAAAATGGACCAACCCTCGTAAGGACTGAAGCCCAGCTTTGAATTTCTCAGACACTGATTGGATGAAAGTGTTTAGCTCCTAGCCCATTTGCTTGACAGAGCAAAAGTAAATCCTCTTTGGAGAAAGATAACATCATATAGAACCCCAAATCATCTCCAGAGCTCAGCAGGATTTTTTTTTTCTTTCCAGAAATCCACAATGTGGTTCTAAAATTTACATGGAAACGCCAACAACCTAGAATAACTAAAACAATATGAAAAAAGAAGAACAAAGTTAGAGAACTTATATTCCTGATTTCAAGACTTATCATAAAGCTACAGTAGACTTACAATAGAGGTAGATAGAAATAGATAAATGGAACAGAATAAAGTCTAAAAATAGACCCAGCCATATCTAGTCAACTGATTTTCAACCAAGCCACCAAGTCAGTTTAATGAAGCTAAAAACAAAACAAAACAAAATAAAACCCAGTAATACTACAACACTTTACAATGAATTAAATATCCTCAAACAAATATTTGAGGATATACCTAAAAAAAAAAAACAAAAAACCCTTGAATCATAAAATATAAAAACTAAGAACAAAAATGGACAAAATACAAGGATGAAATGGAATGAGAGTTGATCTAACCTAGGAAAGAAACAAAAGAAAAAGAAAAATTACATTAGAAATGAAGACCCAATTACAAGGTGTCCAAAGGAGAATACATTCAAATGAAAATTTAATAAAGGGCATTGGAGAAAAGTAGGAAACCAATAAAGAGAATAAAAATGATATACAGAAAGAAGTAAAAATGGTTAGAAAGAAAATGGTTAAAATGGCAAATGGGTAAAAGATTTCCAACATTCAGATAATTGGAAACTCTGAAGAAAAAAAATCAAATCAATAAAACAAAATAATATTTACAACTAAAATCCAAGAAAACTTTCTTTAAATAAAAGAAGACCTGAAACTATGCACTAAAAAGGCCCTCCTGCTATCAGGGAAAATTGACTTTGAAAGGTCAATTCTGTGACATAAAACTCTGTGACATAAAACTATTAGACTTACAGATCTTAAAAATTCTCAGGGCCTTCAGTTCAAAACATGAAATAAATTACAAGAGTGATTTACCAGAATGCTTTTCTTGTAAAGAATTTTAAAAGGTATTAATACAAAAATGGAAATTTTCCTAAAGAATTCTAATTCTTTATAAGAATTAGACTGTCATTAGACTCCTCAAAAATAACATATAAAGCAAGGCAATATTAGAGCAGCATTTTCGAGAAACTTAAAGAAAGAACATGCAAATCAAGGATTTTATGCAATCAGCTTGTCCTTAAAGTATCAAGTCTATAGAAAAACAGTGTGTATATGTGTATATACATACATGTATTTCCAAGCTTTAGCCACTGAAAGAACCTAGAAGCAAAGACACCTCTGTAGTAATGAACTCACCTAGTGTTTAGAATATGGCCTCTAATTCCATTTCCCATTAAAAGGGCTCCTAGGAGAAATGGCTGATTCCAGAACTGGGGCAGGGAAAGTATTAGATGAGTCTCAGACAGTTTGTTATGCCCAAAAGTAAGAAAATGCTAATAAATAAATAAATGATGGAAGTATGTCACAAAGACACAGCAGCCAGCTTGAAGGAGCTCCAGCTGGTTGAATCTGGGACAATCTGAACACCAAGATAATTAAGGATAGTAATGAATTAGAAACCATTAAAAAAAAAAAAAAGGAATCCATGAGTTCATAAAGTCAATAAGTAGATAAAATGATAAATGGGGGAGAAAAGAGGGATTTTGTTTATAGTACTATGCTGAGAACTGACTGGTAATGCTGCACTCAAAAGAAATGTTGGAGTTGTAAAATCTTAATTTTGCAACTAAGACAGTAAAGATGGATTCAGGTAAGAATCATCAGTGGTTTCAGGATTTTGCATGGTCTTAAAGTATCTCCCCACAGATTGCTTATTAGTTATAAAGGTAAAGTATAGAAACTATAGAGTGAAGAAATTAGATAATGCCTTGACTGGGGGATCAAGATTAAAAAGGGGCAAGTGGACATTGTGGACCTCCAGAAGTGATACCATGAGATGAACACAGACCACTTATGTAGTAATCTAGTTGGGACTGTATAACCTGAATTTAAGCATGAGAAAATATCAGACAAGCCTCAAATGAGGAAGATTCTATTACAAAAAAGTGACCTTATTTTTTAATGTTGTCAGTATCATAAAAGACCAAGAAAGGCTGAGGAACAGTTCCAGATTAAAGAAGACCGTACTGGAGAAAATTTGACAAAACTGTAATACAGACAGTAGATAAAGTACTGCATCAATAATACATGTACTGAAGTTAATAACTGCACTGTGATTATTTAAGAGAATATTCTTATTCTTAAGAAACAAGTATTAATGCATTTAGGGAAAAAGAGCTATAATGTATGTAACTAACTATGAAATGGTTGAGAAAAAAATATGTATAATTTTATGTAGGTGTGTGCTGTATGGAGAAAGGAGAGAGAGAGCATAGAGGCATGAAATGATAAAGCAAATGGGGGGAAATGTTCATCTAAGGAATGAGTATATGAGAGTTCTTTGTACTATTCTCATAATTTTTCTGTAAATTTGAAATTATTTCCAAATAAAACTTTAAGAAGTAATTTATTAGATGAGTTTAGACTCAGTTTAGGGAGAATTGGTGAATTGAAAGAAAGGTCAGGAGAAAATAAACAGATTAACACATGGAGATACAAAATGATGAAGAATACCTAAAAGAGTATAGAAGATTCAATGTGCTACATATCTATTTATATATGTAATAAAGTACATAGGGGGCACAGTTATGGAAAGCTCCTAGACATATCCAAACACCTTGCAGGATTGGTTTACTGGGTTAAAGGGCTTGAGGCCATAGTCTTGTGGGGCAACTCAGTCAATTGGCATAATATAGTTCATAAAGATAATGTTCTACATCCTAGTATGATAAGTAGTGTCTGGGGTCTTAAGAGCTTGTGAGCAGTCATCTAAGATACAATTATTGGTCTTTTCCCATCTGGAGCAAAAGAAAATGAATGAAACCAAAGACTCAAAGAAGAAACTAGTGCACAGGAGTAATAGCCCACATGAACCACGACCTCTTCTAGCCTGAGACCAGAAGAACTAAATGGTTCCCAGCTACCACTACTGATCATTCTGACCGGGGACACAATAGAAGTTTCCAGATAGAATGGGAGAAAAATGTAGAACAAAACTCAAATTCCTAAAAGAGGCAAAACTTACTGCACTGATAGAGAATAGAGGAACCCTCAAGACTATCACCCGAAGATACCCTTTTAACTTGGAACTGAAGCCACTCCTGAAGGTGTCCTTTCAGCCAAGTAATAGATTGGCTTATAAAATAAACAATGTCACCCTTGAGGAATGTGCTGCCTTAAACAATCAACTGTAGAAGACCAAACAGTCAACACTTATGCAAAATCAAAGATGAGAAGGAAGGAGGGGCAGGGAAGCCAGATAAATGGAAACAGAACAAACATAATGGAAATAATGAGAATGCTGACACATTGCAAAAATTATAACCAATGTTACGGAAAAATTTGTACAAAAATTGTTAAATGGGAACCTAATTTCTGTGTAAACTTTCACCTAAAACGTAATAAAATATTAAAAAAAAAAAAAAAGAAAGAATGTAGGAGACATGGTTAAAAAAAAAAATCTAATCCTAGGAGAGGAGAGAGATAATGGGGCACAAGAAATTTCTGAGAAGATAATGACTGAGAATTTTCCAAAGCTGGTATCTTTATATTCTTGATATCATCACCAAGTCATAGATTCAAGAAATGTGACAAACCCCAGGGAGCATAAATTTACACACAGGCATATCATAGTCAGACTGTTGAAAAGCAAAGATCAAGAGAAAAATCTTAAAAATAGTATGAGAAAAAAAATCAATGCACTCGTAAAAGAGCAAACATAAGACTAACAGCTGAGTTCTCAAAGGAAACAACAGAAGCCAGAATGATATTGGAATGATATTGTCATGGATTAAATTGTGTCCCCCCAAAATATGTGTATCAATTTGGCCAGGCCATGATTGTATAATGGTCCACCATTTTGTCATCTGTTCTGATTTTCCTACATGTTGTGAATCCTACTTCTATGATGTCAATGAGGTAGGACTCAATCTGCAGGATTGGATTGTGTCTTGAGCCAATCTCTTTTGAGATATAAAAGAGAGAAGTGAGCAAAGAGACAGGGGGACCTCATACCACCAAGAAAGCATTTCTGAGAGCAGAGTGCATCCTTTGGACCCAGGGTTCCTGCGCAGAGAACATTCTAGTCCAGGGGAAGATTTATGACTAGGACCTCTCCCAGAGCCAACAGAGAAAATCCTCCCCTGGAGCTGATGCCCTGAATTTGGACTTCTAGCCTACTATTCTGTGAGAGAATAAACTTCTGTTTGTTAAAGCCATCCATTTGTGGTATTTCTGTTACAGCAGCACTAGATGACCAAGACAGATATCTTCAAAATAAAATAACTGTCAATTTAAAACTGTACATTCAGCAAAAATATTTTTCAGAAGTTTACACACAAAGAGAAACAATCTTTGTTGGTTACGAGGGATGGGAGGGGTTGGGAGGGAATACTAAATAGACAATAGATAAGTGGTAACTTTGGTGAAGGGTGAGACAGTACACAATACTGGGGAAGCCAGCGCAACTTGTACAAGGAAAGGTCATGGAAGCTCCATAGACACTTCCAAACTCCCTGAGGGACTGAATTGCTGGTTGGAGGGCTGTGGGGACCATGATGTCAGGGAACATCTAGCTCTACTGGCATAACACAGTTTATAAAGAAAATGTTCTACATTCTACCTTGGTGAGCAGCATCTGGGGTCTTAAAAGCCTGTGAGCAGCCATCTAAGATACTCCACTGGTCTCACCCCCTCGGGAGCAATGGAAAATGAAGAAAACAAGATACAAGGGAAAGATTAGTCCAAAGGACTAATGGATCACAACTACCACGGCCTCCACCAAACTGAGTCCAGTACAACTAGATGGTGCCCGGGTGCCACCACTGACTGCTCTGACAGGGATCACAACAGACGGTCCCAGACAGAGCTGGAGAAAAATTATAACTCACAAAAAAAGACCAGACTTACTGGCGTGATAGAGACTGGAGAAACCCTGAGAGTATGGCCTCCAGACACTCTTTTAGCTCAGTAATGAAGTCACTCCCGAGGTTCACCATTCAGCCAAAGCTTAGACAGCCCCATAAATCAAAATGAGACTAATGGGGCACAACAGCCCAGGGACAAGGACTAGAAGGCAGGAGGGGACAGTAAAGCTGGTAATAGGGAACCCAAGGTTGAGAAGGGAGAGTGTTGACACGTCGTGGGGTTGTTAACCATTGTCATAAAACAATATGTCTACTAACAGTTAATGAGAATCTATTTTTTCTGTCAATCTTCATGTAAAGTACTATATATATATATATATATATATATATAGTTTTCATAAATGGATGTGGAAATAAAGACAATTTCAGACAGACAAAAACTGAGAATTTTTCATAAGCAGACTCACACTAAAGGAATCACTGAAAGGTATTTTTCAGGTAGAAGGAAAAAGATCTCAATGAAACCACAAAATGAAAGGAGGACTATAAAGCAAAATAAAGTAAAAGTTAGTGGGTAAATTTAAATGAATGCTTATTGTATAAAGCCAGCAGAATAACAATAAGAATAATATCTTGTGGAATTTAAAATATATATAAAATTAAAATACATAGCAATGAGAAAAAAAGAATGAAGAAACCCTGAGAATTATGTGGCATACAATCAAAAGCAAAAATCTGCGAGTGATCAGAGTTCCAGAAGAGGGGAAGAGAACAGAAAACGCAGAGAAGATCATTGAAGAACTGCTGACAGAAAACTTCCACAATATCATGAAAGATGAAAACTGACCATCCAAGAAGCTCAACAAACCCCATATAAGATAGACCCCAAAAGAAAAATCACCAAGGCATATCATAGTCACACTCACTAAAACCAAAGACAAACAAAGAATCTTGAGAGCAGCTCAAGAAAAAAAAAAGTCACATATAGAGGAAAACAGTAAGACTAAGCTCGGATTATTTGGCAGAAACCATGCAGGCAAGAAGGCAATGGGATGACATATATAAAACCTTGAAAGAAAAAAATTGCTAGCCAAGAATAATATATCCTGCAAAACTCTGGTTCAAATATGATGGTGAAATTAGGTCATTTCCAGATAAACAGAAATTAAGGGACTATGTAAAAACCAAATCAAACTTATGAGACTTATTAAAGGAAGTCCTTCAATCTGAGAACAAACAATATCAGACCACAGGCTGAATATAGGACATAGGATTGTACTAGCCAGATACCAACCTAGGAAATGAACTCTTAAGGACTATGCAAAACCAAAAGAATTACAAAAGGGAAACAGAGAGGTTAGTCTGTAAATGACAACAGCATCAGAACAATAAAAGAGGGAATAAACGGTGTAAGTATAGAACCTTCTAATGGAGAGGAAGTCAAGCAATACCAAGTAATAATAGACTGGTTCAAATCGAGGAAGATAAGAGTAAATTTCAAGGTAACCACAAAGAAAGTTAACAAACCTGTTCATCAAAATAAAAAAGAAAAACATAAAGTCTCAGTAAAAACAAAACCTACAGAAAGAAAAGGAATGAAAAAGAATCGGCAAACAAAAGGAACTCAGCACAGGAGAGTAAGAGGAACAAAGAAAACATCAGCACCACAAAAAAAAAGCACTACAAAATGCAATCCCACTCCTAGGAATACATCCTAGAGAAATAAGAGCCGCCACACGAATAGACATATGCACACCCATATTCGTTGAAGCACTGTTCACAATAGCAAAAAGATGGAGACAACCTAGATGCCCATCAACAGAAGAATGGATAAACAAACTATGGTACATTCACACAATGGAGTATTATACAAAGATAAAGAACAATGATGAATCTGTGAAGCATCTCATAACATGGAGGACATTATGCTGAGTGAAATCAATCACAAAAGGACAAATACTGTATGAGACCTCTACTGTGTAACTCATGTAAAAGTTTACACACAAAAAGAAATAATCTTTGTTGGTTACGAGGGATGGGAGGGGTGGGGTGGAACTAAACAGATAAGCGGTAACTTTGGTGAAGGTTAAGACAGTACATATTACTGGGGAAACCAGCACAACTTGTACAAGGAAAGGTCATGGAAGCTCCATAGACACTTCCAAACTCCCTGAGGGACTGAATTGCTGGGAAGAGGGCTGTGGGGACCATGGTCTCTGGGAACATCTACCTCAATTGGCATAACACAGTTCATAAAGACAGTGTTCTACATTCTACCTTGGTGAGTAGTGTCCGGGGTCTTAAAAGCCTGTGAGCAGCCATCTACAATACTCCACTGGTCTCACCCCTTCGGGAGCAAGGGAGAATAAAGAGAACAAGATACAAGGAAAAGATTAGTCCAAAGGACTAATGGACCACAGCTACCACAGCCTCAACCAGACTGAGTCCAGTACAGCTAAATGGTGCCCGGGTACCACCACTGACAGCTTTGACCGGGATCACAATAGAGGGTCCTAGACAGAACTGGAAAAGGATGTAGAACAGAACTCTAACTCACACACACACACAAAAAAGACCAGATTTACTGGCCTGACAGACTGGAGAAACCCCGAGAGTATGGCCCCGGACACCCTTGTAGCTCAGTGATGAAGCTCCTCCTGAAGTTCACTGTTCAGCCGGGGATTGGACAGCCTCATAAAACAAAACAGGACTAATGAGACACAGCAGTCCAAGGACAAGGACTAGAAGGCAGGAGGGGACAGGAAAGCTGGTGATAGGGAACCCAAGGTTGAGAAGGGACAGTGTTGACATGTCATGGGGTTGTTAACTATTGTCATAAGGCAATATGTGTACTAACTGTTTAATGAGAAACTATTCGTTCTGCAAACCTTCATCTAAGGTACAAAAAAAAATTATGTGAGATCGAATTGACAACAGCAACTCAAAAGGTTTGATGGGAAGCCTAGGGGACAGTGAGTTGAAGATAATGGTGATGGAATAATTTGGAAAAGGATAGTGAGAATAGCAGCCCAACGGGAAGAATGTAATCGATGTCACTAAATTGTACATGTAGAAACTTTCAAAATGGTGTAACTTTGGTTATGTATATTTTCACCAAAAGAAGATCTTCAAGGTGGAGAAGGGAGAGTGTTGACATGACATGGGGTTGTTAACCAATGTCATGAAACAATGTGTACTGACTGTTTAATGAGAAACTATTTGTTCTGTAAACCTTCATCTAAAGTACAATAAAAAAATTAAACAACAAAAGAAAAAGAAAATATCAAGTGTTGGTAAGGATGTAGAACAACCAGAAGTCTCAGCCAGTGCTGGTAGAAGTATAAAATGATATAACCATTTTGGAAAACTGACAGTGTCTATTAAAGCTGAACACACACACTCTATGATTCATCAGTTCCATGTCTAGATAAACCCAATAGAAACACAACTATGTTCATAAAGAAACTGTTCAAGAATGTTCATAGCAGCACTGTTCATAATAGCCCCCACTGGAAACAACCCAAACAGCCATAAATAAGAGAAATGGGTAAATAAATTACAGTATATCAATTCATGAAATACTATACACACCCACTGCCCTTGCGTCAATTCCGATTCATAGCGACTCTGTAGGACAGGGTAGAATTGCCCCATAGGGTTTCCAAGGCTGTAAATCTTTACGGAAGCAGACTGCCATACTTTTCTCCTATGGAGCCGCTGGTGGTTTTAAACTGCTGACCTTTCTGTTAGCAGCCTAGCATTTTAACCACTGTGCCACCAGGGTTCCTTGAAATACTATACAGCAATGAGAATAAACAAAAGATTACTACATGCCACAACACAAATGCATCGCACAAACGTAATATTAAGCAAAAGAAGCTACACATAAATGTACATAAGATATATAGATAAAGCCCCCAAACAAGCAAAACTTAATTTATGAGGTTAGAAGTCAGGTTAGTGGTTACCCTTGGGAGGGAAAATGACTTGAAGGGATATGAGGTAGCTTTGGGTTTTGGTAATGCCTTAGTTCTAGATTTACGTTCTGGTTTCCTGGTTGTGTTCACATGGTACAAATTCACTGGGCTGAACCCTTTTCTGTAAATATGTTGGCTTCAATGAAAACCTTACTTAAAATAAAAAGAAGTATATACAGAACATTTAGGAGTCCAAAGGATAGGGAAATGAGCATTAAAAAAATTAAGTAAGCAAGTAAAAAAGTCAGCTATCATGGCATACTTTCTCTCTCTGAGCCCCTGTCCTTTCCCCCAGCTAAGGCAGATACTTAACGCTGTCACTTTGTCCACAAGAATCTTTGCAAGTAGGAAAGCTAGTCTTTGTTTTCCCATTTGATACACGGGAAGACTGAACCCCACGAAAGTCAATGACTAAAGTAAAGTTTCACAGGCAGTTAGAGGGGGATGCGGGACTAGCACTAGTGTCCTAATTCCTGCTCCTGAGCTTTGTTCACTAGATCCCGCGGCTCACGTGAGCCAGACCATCTGAGCACTAAGGCTAGGCTCCAAGTAGCAAATGCCTTCACTAGGGTTCAATGTGTTTTTCTCTGTGTCCCTAATTTATAATAATGCCAAGGATGGCGAAACCTGTTGCTGTCAAGTCAATTCTGACTCACAGCGACCCTACAGGACAGAGTAGAACTGCCCCATAGAGTTTCCAAGGAACAGCTTGTGGACTCGAACTGCCCACTTTTCGGTTAGCAGCCAAGTTCTTTACCACTGCGCCACCAAGGCTGTAGAATGGGAAGGCCTCCTAATTTATTTCACTGTTGAACTGACTTAAAGCAGATATTCACTCAGCCATCACTATGTACCCTTCACTGGAAACAAACGTCAAGGGGTGCTTGGACACAAGCAGGCAATTTTCCCCCTTCCAAGAGCCCAATTACTGACTGCATTTAATAAGGCCTGATGGCCGCTGAGAGTGGAATAAACCAAGGGAAGAGGGAGAACAATTAATGTCTGGGATCCTGCCTGCAACAACTGTTTGTAAACAAGCGAATAAACTTTTCTTCCTTCCATCTTTTCTTTTTTTTATTTTATTGTACTTCAGGTGAAGGCTTACAGAACAAATAGCTTCTCATGAAACAGTAGTACACATGTTGTTTTATGACATTGGTTAACAACCCCACAACATATTAACCCTCTAAATTCTCAACCATTTTTTTTTTTGTGAAAATACACATAGCCAAAGATACACCGTTTCAAAAATGTCTACATGCACAGTTCAGTGACATTGACTACGTTCTTCCAATTGTGCTGCTATTCTCACTTAAGATGAAGGCTTACAGAACAAAATAGTTTCTCATTTAACAGTTACCACACATGTTGCCCTATGACAATGGTTAACAATCTCACAACATATCAACAATATCCTTACTCAACCTTGGGTTCCCTATCACCAGCTTCCTTGTCCCCTCCTGCCTTCTGGCCCTTGTCACTTGACTACTGTACCTCGTTAGTCTCATTTGGTTTTACGGGGCTGCGCACTCCCAGGCTGAACAGTGAACCTCGGAGGTAACTTCACCACTGAGCTAAAAGGGTGTCTGGGGGCCATACTCTCGAGGTTTCTCCAGTCTCCTTTAGGCCAGTAAATCTGGTCTTTTTTTTTTGTGAGTTAGAATTATGCTCTACATCTTTCTCCAGCTCTGTCCAGAACCCTCTGTTGTGATCCTGGTCAGAGCAGTCAGTGGTGGTAGCCGGGCATCCTTCCATCTTTTAAACAAGATTCAAATCGTGGTTTAGAATGTTTTAAATTTAGTACTTTTGCCCAAAGTTGATTTATCTTAAAAACACCTGGATACAAAGAGAAAATCTGCAAGCACAGGTTTAAATAACAGATGGAGCCCAAACTGGTGGCCGTTTAGCAAGCAGTTTATGCTTTTGTGGGGACCACTGGAGGGTTTATGGAGACCTGCTTCCCTCCCACCACCCACCACAACTTCCCCATTCCTCTACTTTTTCCTCAGGATAGCTGCCCTGTGAGCAAAAGGCAGACTTCTAAGGGCTCTAGGGGCCCTGGTGGTGAAGTGGTTAAGTGCTCAGCTGCTAAGCGATAGGTCGATGGTTCGAACCCACCAGATGCTCGATGGGAGAAAGATGTGGTAGTCTGCTTCTGTAAAGATTTACAGCTTTGGAAACCCTAAGGGGCAGTTCTACTCTGTCCTATAGGGTCACCATGAGTCGGGATTGATTCATGGCAATGGTGTTTTTGTTTTTGTTTTGGAAGGGCTCTTTGCCCCCCAGACCCAGCTACACAGGAATGTAAATTGGATCCAGACTCTAGCTTTACAGTTCTTTACAATTTCCTCCCAAAATCTAAATAAATCTTCCCAACCCAACTGAAGTCAGTTTTATCTCAATCCACAATCTATTTCTTTGTGTACGTTTCCCTCTGAAGTATATTCTTTCTTATCTCAGTCAGAGATTACACTTTGGCCCACAGATGTCTGATCCTTTTGGTTCCCATTTCTGTTTCTCTTCTATAAAAACTCTTCCCCTTTTTAACTAGTGTCCTGGCTCTGGTTCTTTCCCTCTTTTGCCTAATCCTGAACACTTGGCTCCTTTGCTTCCTCATGCTGGACTGTAACAGCATCTTTGCTAGAATGCTTACCCCTATACAGAAGTGCTTGGAAGAGAGAAAAACCATGGTACAACTGATATGCGGTAAGTTTTACACTATTTTAACTTTCGAGATTCCTCCAGACTGTTGTGAAGAATCAGAGACAGCCCTTTTCCCAGATTGCATTCCAGCCCAAAGCCACTTACACATAATGAGTGTTAGTTCACTTCATAGGAAAACAGCCAATTAAAAGTAATTGTCTCAATTTTGGTTATATATTTCCTTATTCCCTTGAATTCGCAAGAGCTCCAAAACAATATACAGACAGTCCTCAGGTTACGAACAAGATCAGTTCCTAAGTCTTTCTTTAAGTCGAATTTATAGGTAAGTCAGAACGGGTATTTAGCCTTCTTAGCGTTTAGCGTCAGTTAGTCAAATGCTTATCTTAGTATATAGTATACGTTTTCTCTTTATGTGCATATAAAACACTTAAGAAACACTTCCAATACACTGAAACATCTTAAACATAATAATACAGTACATAATTATAATAATACAGTACAGTAAGTCCCTGGGTTAAGAACATCCAGCTTACGGACATTATTTCTACTTTATTTTCAGTTGTGATCGTTTTCCTTTTCTTTGATGCATCACTAGCGCTTGCATTGGATTTAAGCTCTGGAGGCACAGTTACAAAGGTCAATAAGAGGAAAATGTAAGCCACATACAAAGTCACACACTCAACACATCGTTAACTGCAACATGATCCGACTTAAAAAGGCGGACAGCATTCTGCTTTCTCAGCAGAGAACCCCTGAAGCCACGCAATCTCTTCATGAGCGTCACGAAATCGTGCGTGTGTTCGTTATTCCGAATCACTGAATTTAACTGAAATTTTTAATAAAGTAGACTTTATGGTAGTCCGTTCTTATGTATGAGCTGTCTATAAATTGGATCTTCTTAACCCAAGGAGTTACTGTAATGCGTATTTGGTTTCCTGGACACAAAATTCTGTTTTTCAAAGCATCAACCTGACAGAGGCTGAAACCAAATACTTCAACCTATAATTTACTTCTTGAGGTAAAGGTCTCCAATCTACGTCTGTCTGACAGGATGTTGGAGTGACCAAATCAAAAGGCTATAATGGGCCCCCCATCCCTAGTAACTACCTTTGCATGGAGCAGTCCTGCGGAGGGTTGTGCCCAAGGGAAGCCATTGGTGTTAGTGCCCCAATCCTTAATGAGATTTCTGGGGCTTAAGGAGAGGAGACGCCGACACACTTCCTACCTCCAACGTGAGTCAGAGCCTTTTCCTTTATTTTCACAAAGCACTTTGACCAAAAAACTATCTCATTCTCAGGGCTCTGCTAGGTTTGTAGATTTCTAACGGCATGATTCTAGAGTACGGTTCTTTCCCTCCCTGGGTTTGCTCTTCACGTTGTCCGTGATGTCGGCTCAGTGTAACATGGCTGCTCCCTCCATGAGGATTTTTCTCCTTTCCTAAGTCTATCTTTCCTAAGCTCTGCATTCTGATACAATGAAGGGTACAGACTTCAACCTCTTTTCTGGTACCATCTCAGCTACCTGTTTATAAAGCGTAGGCAGTGGCCAGCTGCTTTTACAATAATTTAGGTGCTTAAACATTTTGGAAAATTCTGCACTCAAATAAGAAACTGCGATTCCGAAACTCCAATTAGCAGAAGGCACCAGGCAAAATCATCTAGGTACTGAGAGCTTAGGGAAATTTTTGCTATAGAAGAAACAAATAAACAAAAAATAGAAGAAAATGAGTAAGGAGGAGAGGGGAGGAGGAGGAAGAAGAGGAAGAGGAAGAGAAGAAGAAATTGAGCCCAGAGATATCTTACTTTAGATACTAAAACACCGGCTGAGAAAAAGACATTTCCCCTACTGGGGCTCACCTCTTGCTATACAGGGCCCTGTCCCAGGAATGTCAATAGCCGCTCTCCTTGTTCAACAAAAGATAATTCCTGATCAAAAGAGGGTTTTGAAATCAAGAGGTCTTTTTTAGATCAATGGTTCTCCAAGTGGAATCCAGGGATCTCTGGTGGGTCTGTGACGATTACTCCAGTTGTTCTGTGGGCTGGGTCAAAATGCAAGACACACAAGTGTGCTGGGTGGTGTTTTTTTGTTTTCCTGTGAGGAACATATTTTCCATTGCAGATTCGAATTAAAATTTAAAAGCACCGAAATAAATATTTTTTAAAGGGAGCTACAAATAGTCACAATGGATTCAGTAAGAACACCTCAAAAGTGTTTTTTCTTTGCTTGCTGTTTATTTAATCTAGTAAATTGCTGAGACTCTTGTTCTGCTCAAGTAGTCTGATGACTAAAAATTTTGAGACTCACCAATACAGATGCAAAGATGAACCTTGCCAAGCACACTTTTGTGGGGAGGGAAGTAAGGTTCTTTCTTCCCTGAGTTTCCCATTTCCCAGTATCATTTACTTCCTGATCCTCTCTCTAAGAGCTGCCTCTAGCTCAATGCCCACAGCTCTGGAGTCAGAAGCAGCCAAGAAGAACCCTTCTCTGCTGTCACGGCTGTCTTTACTCAGGTTTCTCTATCAGGGAGCAGGAGCTCATGTGTGGGGTGAAGGGTATGTCAAATATGCAGCTGTGTCTTGGGAAGATCTGTTTTTCCTCATCCTAGCTCCACGTTGAGAGTTAACCCCAGGAAAGCCTGAGCTGCAGGAGAGGAGATCTGTGAGTTGTGTAAAGGCCTGACTGTTAGCCATATATCATGACAAAGCTGCCAGGCTGTTATGGTGCTCAGATACAATGAGATTAAATTGAGCACTATGGCTAGGTCTGCCTTTCCCTTTCTAAAGAAGCAATGTGGACTTTCAGCTATTTGTTGGACCAATTTGCAGAGCCATAGCTTCCTAGAAAAATTTCAAACCAGATAGGCTGCCTACATCCCAGGTAAACAGGGTAGAAATATACATTAGAACGGACTTGGAGAGCTCTAACTGGATTTTCCTGAAGTGTTTGCAACATCATTTACCTTTCCAGATAATTATGTCATGTGTACAAAGTGATCCCCATAATTCATATACCATCCTGTATTACCATATTTTTACCTAAATAACGTGCACCTTCTGCGTTTGTTTTCCAACTGTGCCTTTTCCCCTGAGGGGTATTTTCATAAGTATGCTATGTTAATTTTTTTTTACATCAATATGTAAAAAAAATTGTCATAGTGGTGCTCACGAAAACTTGCAGGGGTAGCAGAGGGGCGTGGTTGGCAAACAAACGTAGAAGGCCCACGTTATTTGTGTAAAAACACGGTACCTAGATCCTGTTGGTCCTCTCAACTGTTTGGTGCAGACCCCTAGAAATAAAGGAAGCAATATTCTTCCCACCGTGCTTGATAAGGTGAAAACAACTTGTTCACTCTTTGAACATGATTGAAAAAAAAAAAAGAAAAGAAAAGCCAATTCCAACATCTGGATGGAATTCATTACATACCTCTCTGGGATCCCCTTCTTCTTAAATGTTTCGGCTAATGATTCCCTCTTCCAAGTGTGCAGAGACTCAGCCTGTCGGGGAATAATACTTTGCTACCAGTTACTGCAAGTAGATTTAAATAGGTTATTGAGATGCTATAGCTGTGACCAAACCCCTGGCAGGGGGAAGTTGGGCAGTATATACCATGTAAGCATGCTCACATGTTTCTGTGGGGATGCCCAGTGGGAAGGGTACTTTCCACTTCAGGAGAAACTAGAAGTTCTCTACTCTACTCTACTGTATCCCAGCGCCAGAGATGTTTTGTGCAGGTAAAGTCCATGAACCTGCTCATGTCTTTGGAAGAAGATTTATGTTTAATTCCTATTATGTCTAGTGTTTCTGGTCTAGCAGAAAGAGAACCAGCATGTCAGAAGACCCTGGCTTCAGACCCAACTGCCACTTACAAATTTTGTGATTTTGAGCTAGTTTATTTGCCTTCTCTGAGCCTCAGTTTCTTTATCAGTAACGTGAGTTATAATATCCTCAGTGGAGATACTGGGGAAGAAATTGAGATATGGTATGTAAAGTGCCTGGTGGAGCTCAATGCACATTAACTTCATCTGAATCTGGGGGAGCACTTTGTAGCAAAGGGGGACCCTGTCTTAAAATGGGAAGACACCACAATTATAATGGGAGCCCAGGGAAGGGGTTCAATGATTGCCAAGTACCCTTGCCTTACTGAAACTGTCTGGAGAATGCTTACTCTTAAGGTGGAATGGTGGAAAAGGCATTGAACTGGAAGTTAGGAAACCAGTGTTCTGCTATGGTTGTCAAAAATGAAGTATAATTGGCAATGACCTCACTGATTCTACCCAAATAGCTTGCCCATCAAGTTCAGTGTATAGTCCTTGAAGGACAATGAGAAATAACATCAAGAGATTCGCAAGTGTGTAGCTCTGGCTCTTCTAAATCTCCTGTGAGCGCATGGTAGAAACCTCTAGAGCCAGGGCTGTATCTTTGGTGGATAGGATTGAGGGGCTTGTTTGGTGCCAAAGGGCTCAGAATTTTGTTCTCAGCTCTGACCTTACCATATAGACGAGCAAGTCAGGGGGTCTGGGAAGTGTCATGTTGATCTTGAAGCTTACAGTATTGTCCCCCTTGCAACTTTGGGAAGCTTAAGATAAAGTCCCATCCACAAATTGCCAATTGCCCATGACTTTGTAAACACTCATTTTCAACATCAGCTCAGGAAGAGAACCATCCTCTTTATCAGATTTTTATTTTCCTTTCCATCCAAGGAAATACCTATAGAAGAAAGTGAGAAAAACCCATGTTTATTTTGTCGTTTGGTTTTTGTTTTTTTCCTCCCGTAACCCAGCATATTGTAGTACTGCACTTGGTGAACAGAATAGGGGAGAGGCTTATGAAGCAGGCTCTCAATTCTAAGGTGCTGAGGCTCCAGGTTCTCCTAGTAACGAGGACTGTCTGAAATGTTCCTTCCATTTATGGCTTCATCTAGGCCCTAAAGCAAAAGGAATCTGTCCTTAACTGTTCTACAGGGACATAGATATTTTCCCACAAATGCTGCTTTCTGCATGGAGCCACTGAAGCAGTGGTGGTGGGGGAGAGCAGGGAGGCAGCAGGCAGGCAGTGAAAACTAGGACTCAACCTTTCTTCAGGTACCTTGGCCTTGCTCTGCAGCACAGAAGATGCTGTTGGTCATCCTAGTTCCAGGCATGTACTACTTCTTTTCCCAGCTTGTCTATAAACAACCTCTGCTCACATATCAGTAAAAGCAGGAACCAACTGGAACTAACACAAGTTCTAAGAAAATTCAAGGGGGCAGGAGTGGTATAGTGGTAGAATTCTTGCCTTCTTCTCAGGAGACCTGGGTTTGATTCCCAGCACACCTCAAGCACAGCCACCACCTATCTGTCAGTGAAGGCTTGCATGTTGCTGTGATGCTGAACAGCTTTCAGCAGAGCTTTCAGAGTAAGATTAGGAAGAAAAATCAGCCAATGAAAAACCAATGGATCAAACCAGTCTGATCTCGTTGGGCTTATGGTCGCCATGAGTCAGAGGCTGACTCTATGGCAGCTAAAAATAACAACAAAGGAAACCCAAATCCAGACTTCCCACACTGGGTCCTTGTAGTCTGTCCTTTTAGAAGAAATCATTAGTGGATTTTCTCTTTAATGTTTGTGGATTCCACCCTAGGAGCACCTTGGAAAAACCTAAGACTCCCCCCACCCCCCTGCCCCCGCTTCAGGAAACTTCATCTATTTAAATATATAGTAGACAAGCAGATAAGAGGATGCTTGCTTAATATTTCTAAGACGTGGGGCATATCAGTTCATTAGAGAAGAGTATACAGGGCTAGTTTTCACTTTTAGGGTATCTAGTCAGGAGGCCTGCAGGGGAGTATCATTCTTTTGGGCTTTGTTGTTTGAACCATCCCCCAATCTGGGCTTGAGGAAAGTCCAAGTAGGCCAGGAGTCCAGTAGAGTTCTCCTGTGGCAGGAGGGCTTCCCCCTTGTGAGTACACGGCTGCCAGGATTAGGGTAGGCATACTCTCATCACCCTAAAGAGCTTGTCCCCTGGTTGGTCCTCCTTCCTCTAATTTTTCAGGCCCTGTGATTTTTACTGCAAAGTGAACCATATGGTTTTGATTCCTGCTCCTGGCTTACTGACAGCGTTTCATGTCTCCGGCTACAGGAAGCCCTCCGGCCTCTTTAAACAGCTGCTCTGGCATTTAAGAGAGGAGGTCAGCCCTTTTGGACTTCCTCACTTGCTGTGCATGGCAGCCTAGTGGAGGGAGTTGCAGTTGCAGGAGGAGTAACAAAGGTGGCTGTGGGGTGAGGAGAAATTTTGGGATTCATAGAGGTAAACTCCAGGCTCAGGCACCTGTGGGTGTCTGTAAAGAGAGATGGCTTTTCCCCCTCCATGCAACCCCTGGATTTCCATCTGAGTCTTCCTGTGAAATGGCCTTTCCCTGGGGATAATAGTGTAGGACCTAGTCCTGAAAGAGATAGGGGAAGAAAAGGGCATAAAGGAACACATAAAGCTTTTAATCCCATAGATTATTGCTTTAGTCAACAACATGGTTGGTGTCAGATAAACTTCAGATGAGCTTCAATGAGAGTACTTGGAAGAAAATTCTGTGATTTGGGAAGTAATGAAGATGAAAGCTAGCAGAAGTTAGTCACTTCCTACAAGTGATCGAAGCTATTCTTGGGTGAAAGGGGTGAAGGGATGGTGACAGATGGCCAGAAAGAATAAAATGACCAGGAAGGAAACTGGGACCAACGATGGAAATCTCCTGAGAAGTGGAAATACCACATTTTGCCTGATGCCTTTCAACTTAAATCATATTCAACTAATGTTTGTTAATCACTTCCTATGTGTCCAGTATTATGCCAAGAGCTGGGAATACAAAGATGAATGAAGTCAGAGGCTGAAGAGGATAGGGAGAGGGAGTAAACTCAGAAGTTGCTCTTTCCTGAGTTCTGAAGCCATTCACTGAGTTCACCATTATACAAGGAGACACATATTAAAAAACAGCTACAGGAAAACGGGGTGGGTACTATCAGGAGTGTTAGTGAACTTCAGTAAGGGAACATGGCAGGGGAAACTACAGTGGAGATAACATTCGATCTGGGCCTTGAAAAGCAGTAAAGAGTTCATCAGGCAGAGAAGAAGAAAAAGGGTATTTCAAGTGAGGAAATAGCATGAGCAAAGGCATGAAAGTACTTAGAAAACAGCAAGGAAACCAAATTGTTCCCTTTGACCTGCATGGAGGAATGGCTAGACATGAGGCTAGAAATATGGATGGAATGAAGTGGTAAAGGGCTGGCCTTATCATGTTACTGTTGTTAGGTGCCACAGAGTTGGTTCCAAATCATAGCAACCCTATGTATAACACAATGAAACACTGCCCGGTCCTACACCATCCTCATGATTATTGTTATGCTTGAGCCCACTGTTGCAGCCACTGTGTCAATCCATCTGGTTGAGGGTCTTCCTCTTTTTTGCTGACCCTCTACTATGGACTTATGGACCATGCTAAATACTGTGGACTTAATCAAATCAGGATAATCTAGATTTTGTAGTGGAATTCTTGGATTCTCATATGACCCCTGGTGAATGGTGATATGTTATCAAATTCTCTTCATCTATGACAAAAATCCACCGAAGGACTCTTGGCTTGATGCCCAGGGGTCTCAATGTACCTCACTGGTGTAGCCTCAGTACAGCCCAGCTGAGAGCCTGGGTGAAGTGCTGGCCCAGGATGCTGCCCCTGCCCCCTCCCCTCACCGATGCATGGTCAGGCTGTGATGCTTGCCTCTGACCAGGGGCCTCACAAAGCCAGACTCAGACCACACCCCACATCCCACACATCACAAGGGCTCCAGGTGGTCCAGACAGGGTGCCCAGCCAGAGCTAGACTAGTGTGAGACGAGTGAGGTAGTCATCTCAGAGGCAAAAGTTAAGAGTCACCAAAAAACTCAGTGATATTTTAATACGATATTTTTAAAACGAAATAAAAATGTATACAAAAGAAATTCATGAAGCGTGCTCTCTTTTATTATTCCATTATCCAGCTCATTATTCAAGGGCTAGATCGGGCCCTGGGGTTCTTCAAACCCCTTCCTGAGATCAGTGAATGGGAAGGCCTAAATCAGGCCAGCCTCAGGGAATTGGAACCTGGGAGTACCAGCTCCAGTCTCCCCAGTTATTCTGGGACTCTGTGCAGAGATGGGAGAATCTAAATTTGATGCTAACTTCCAACCTGAAGCACCCCTCAACCGGAGGCTGGAACATAGCAGTGTGGAGATCCACCCACAGTATAGCCTACTGTCTCTTCCCTGGAGAAGCCCCATACTCTGTGAACCAAAACCAAAAAACTAAATCCATTGCTGTTGCGTTGATTTCAACTCATAGCAACCCTGTAGGACAGAGTAAAACTGTCCCATAGGGTTTCCGAGTCCTTAACCACTGTGCCACCAGGGTTCCATACTCTGGGAACAAGATATGAAATAAACACTGCTTAAGGGTTTGACAAGGAGCCCTGGTGGCACAGCGGTTAAAGCGCCAGAAGGTTGGCAGCTTGAACCCAGCTGCTCAGCGGGAGAAAGATGTGGCAGTCTGCTTCTGTAAAAATTTACAGCCTTGGAAACACTATGGTGCAGTTCTACTGTCTCCTACAGGGTCACTGTATGTCAGAATCAACTCAATGGCAGAGGGTTTGGTTTTTTTAAGGTTTGACAGGATAACCTGCTTGAGGAATTAACTCTTATTTTCTGTGGTGTTAGCCATTTCTGTTCTTCATGAGAGAATGAACTGTTCCTATCTTCCTCCATACATACCCTGCACTCCCAAAACAGTAACCAGCGCTTTTTATTCTGGAGATCAGGACTTCTCTCATCTCAAAAAAGAAAAAAAAAGAAAGAAAGAAATCAACAGGCTTTTATTTTTTAAATCAATCCGGGGTCTCAGAGGTGATACAGATGTTTTGCCAGAGAGAAAGCAGTACTCTTAAGATTAGAGGAGGGTACAGTAGAGAATTTCCTCAGCCTGGCTTTGGGGATGGAGGGACTTTGCTAAGGAGCATTGCAGCCTCCTTGTCTGGTCAGGGATTTCCAGCTCTCCCACAGACCCCTGGGATGGTAGGACCTTGAATGAGGATGATGGTGTACTTGAGGAGGTGAGCAAAGGCATTGCTGTTTGGGAGCCTCAGCAGAGGTCCCCAAACCCCAGTTAGGCCTAGGGAAAGGGTCCTAGAATAAATAGACCATTGTCATGGGCAAGGAGCATCAAGTGTGGCAAGCACCAAGTGAGAGACATTTTCCCTCTACCTGTAAACTCCCGAAAAAGGACCAAGGTTGGATTTTCCACCAGCTGGTGGATGGGACCTAAGGATATTTAATTCAGAAAGCTAAAGAAATGTGACATTTCCTCAACCTATATGTCATGGAACAAAGTTAAACCTACTAACATTGTTTAATACCAGCCTTCACTTTAAAGTGTTTAGGTTTCCTGGTTCAAAGAAGGCTCCAGCTTGATTTGTTTAACCCTGCCCTCAGGAATTGGAGGCTGGAAGTGTATAGGTGTGTGTGTTGCTCCGTGAGCTTGCCTTGCACCTGAGCATTTATTTCATTCTCTCCCCAACAATTCAATGGGAACCTCAGTGAAAGATGGACTCAGCCAGGGACATCCCTGGAAGTGGGAAGAAAGGAAAGTAGGCAGAAGCAATACACAGAACTCCAACTGCTCAGGATTAGGGTTTCCTAATCCTTGCTGTGAAACCCATCAGCAAGTCTGCACTGTCCCCAGGTGGACCTACTGAGCTTTGCTCTGCACTTGGTATGTTTGCCTCTTACTTCCTCCTGGAGGTCTTTGGAGATGCAGCAGTGGTGAGACAAAGACAGAAGCCAAGGCCTACATCACCAAATTGAGCACGGAATGTTTAAAGAATGTCTTTTGCCATGTCACTGTACACCTATTGGCATAAGCTTAAAATATATTCAGAAATATATACTCAGTTCACTAACTGAATGAAATGCTTGGGGAATTGGGGAGAGAGAAAGCTAGGTAACTGAGGTTTAGCTCAAACAATTTTTCAGCTTTTAACACAGGGCCACCAAGGCTCCTCCATGGAAAACATTTTTAAAAAGCTAAAACAATTTTTTCTGACATTTATTCACTCAGACAATTACTGGGAGGTTAATTTATGTCATGGAGACTCTGCTGGCATAGTGGATAAGAGCTACGGCTGTTAACCAAAAGGTCAGCAGTTCAAATCCACCAGATGCTCCTTGGAAACCCTATGGGGCAGTTCTGCTCTGTCTATAGGGTCACTGTGAGTCGGAATTGACTCCACGGTAACAGTTTTTTTTTTTTTTTTAAATTTATGTCATATACTATACTAGAAACTGAGGATATAAAGATATTGTCTCCGCCTCCAAAGAACTTAAGTCCAGGAGAAGAGATACATATGTATAATGTATTGTAACAAATAACAAAAATAAATAAGAACTGTGCAATGATACCACATAACAGACCAGGGGTTGGGGCTGATCAGGGAAGGCTTCATGGAAGCAGTGATGTCTGAGCTGAATCTTAAAGAGTGAATAGGGTTTAGCTATGTGTGTGTGGAGTGTGGGAGGTGAATAACAACAGAAAGAAACCACATTTCAGACACAAAGGCTAACACCAGCAAAGACATGCAGGTTGGGGAAGGCTGAAGAGGCTGAAGAAGCAGACAAGGAGGGCCTTACATATATCAGCCTAGGTCATATTCTCTGGTGTCACTAAAGGGTTTTAAGCAGGAGGGTGATTGGCCAGATTTACTTTTACAAGGATCATGCTAGCACAAGTGAGGAGGGTAGATTGATGGGACACATCTGGAGATAAGGAGATCAGGGAAAATAATCTAGGTGAGAGCACAGTGATACAGGGGAAAGACAAATGAGCACCTGAATCAGTGAGGATGGGGAAGAAGCAACAGGTCTAAGGGCCTTGGATACAAGGGGACTAGGAAAAAGGAAAAGTCAAGAAAGGTGCTCCAGTGTCTAGCTCAGGTGACCATAAGGCTGATCATATCACTAATCAGATACAGAATTCAAAAGGAAGAGCAGGGATTACTGGGGGTGGGGTGGGGAGAAATTCTGTTTACTCTGAGTTATCTGTGGGTCATTGAAAGAAATATTTAGGAATCTGTTAGAAATAAGTCTGAAGTTCTCGGGAGAGATCTAAGTTAGATATGCAGATTTGGGTGTTATTAGCATATAAATAGTAATTAAACCCAAGGGGAACAGGAGATCACCCAGGGAGAATGGGAATAGAGAACAGAGATCCAAGGGCTAAACCCCGGGATGGGCTGGGAAAGCTTTGGTAATACATCCACTCCTCACTTCCAAAGACCAGGTCGTTATGCAAAAATAGGCATTATGTGAAAATGGAAGATGACCACATCAGATTACAAAATGGAGGATGATTATATAATTACACAACAGCCAAATTATACCATTACATAACTGCCTAATTACATCATTACATAACTGCCAAATCACTGAGAATCATGTCCCAGCCATGTTGACACATAACCTTAATCATCCCAGCCAATATCACTCTTGCCTTGCACCTTGGTGTTTGTAATTGCCAGACATATGTCATTAATGCACAAAATTGTTGAATAGTAGATTTTGTCATAAATGCAAAATGTCTGATAACAAGATAGTTAATAAGTGAGGAGTAGGTGTATAGTTTTTTACATTTTTCTAGGGTTTTAGAGTTTACCAACTGCTTTCATATCTATCATCTTAATTCTCATCTGGAGGTTCTGTAAACTAACTGGTAAAATCAGGTATGATTGTGATGACACCCATGATTCCAAGGCTGCAATAGGTCCATCAGACAGGCAGGAGGTGGGGACCTAGCATTTCCCCCTGGCCCCTACACCTTATCGCAGAGAATGATATTCCCAGGTGTTGGCTTGAAGCCTCAAGTTAGTATGACACAGTCTAATTCCTAAGGGGACTTGAAACTCTTGCCTAGATTCCTGCTTAAGAGCACAGCTGGCATATGGCACTGGGTTAGAAAGGGACAGTGGCAGAGCTGACAGGAGCTCTGCAGGAGGCTCTTCTCCAGAAGTAGGTGCAGCTTACTTACCTCTGCGTGTCCTGGAGGCAGCAGTCCACTAGCCTCAGCTAAGGAAAAGCTGCAGGCTGGGAAGAAGCCATCCTTTCCAGAGACGTTAATAAGGGAGCAAGAGCACTAGCTCCTTCCTGAGTGCCTGGGTCAGCGAGAGGCATTAGAGCTGGCCTGACCCAACAAGGATGTCTTAGTCATCTAGTGCTGCTACAACAGAAATACCACAAATGGATGGCTTATAACAAAGAGAAATTTATTCTTTTACAGTCAAGTAGGCTACAAGTCCAAATTCAGGGTGTCAGCTCAGGGGAAGGCTTTCACTCTCTGTCGGCTCTGGAGGACAGTCCTTCTCATCAATCTTCCCTGGACTAGGAGCTCCTCCGCACAGGAACCCCGGGTCCAAAGGACACCCTCTGCTCCCAGTGCTTCTTTCTTGGTGGTATGAGGTCCCCAGCTCTCTGCTTGCTTCCCTTTCCTTTTATCTCTTGTAAGATAAAAGGTGGTGCAGGCCACACCCCAGGGAAACTCCCTTTGCATTGGATCAGGGATGTGACCTTAGTAAGGGTGTTACAATCCCACCTAATCCTCTTTAACATAAAATTACGATCACAAAATGGAGGACAACCACACAATACTGGGAATCATGGCCTAACCAAGTGGACACATATTTTTTGGGGACACAATTCAATCCATGACAAAAGAGATCTGTGAGACAGTGTGGAAGAAGACAGGGCAGAGAAATGAATGCAATGAGGAGACTCCCTACTCCTTTGGTAGAGTCCTCCTGTCCTCCAAGTGGCCTCATCCACTCTGAACATATTTCCACAGCATTTCTCAGTTGCACTGTGTTACATTACCACGCACATGTTCAAATGCTCCCTTGTGATCCTCATCCTTCACCTCCAATCAACAAACTAGCTTAGCTTTGTTGTAGGGGAAAAAACATCACAAGGGTTAGTAAAGCAAACAGTAAGTTTTATTCGGCATATATTCAAAGGGGCAGAAGTGGGAAGTGGACAAGCATGCTGCTAGAGCCATGTCTGCCTGAATCCAAAGAGTATTACAGAATAGGCAAGAATGGGAAAATGGACAAGCATACTGCCACAGTCATGTCTGCCAGAGTCAAAAGAACAGTTACAGAGCCATCAGTATATGTTAACATTACAAATGGGCAAAACCATTGAAAGTTTAGCCTTTTCAGATTGACTAGAAACTGTGATCCTACATTTTAAATTGTCTTTCCTAACAATCATTGGTACAGGTTTCAGTAACAAGAATCAGGAGGGTCTTCACTGGTCCAACAAATTTCTATTCACTAAATGCTAATAGAAAAAGATAAGACTAGAAAGTCTTTTGTGTTCTGTTTGATTGACTTTATGTGAAAGTTTCCCTAAAAGATATTTTCCAAGATTATTTTAGCTATTGTCTTCATACCTCAGGGTCCAGTTGATGTGTCCTTGTGAGTCCTTGTGAGACCAGCTCTAGCTGGGTCACATTCTGTATGCTCAAGGAGAGGGAATAAATGATTCTAAGATTAATTTCCTAAATCAGCTTCAGGTCTAAGCAGGATGTGGAAATGCGATACACCAGCAGAGCAGAATTGGGTCTAAGGACTGAACTATGCAAATAATAGTTCATTCTCTTTTGGACCTGGAGATCTGTCCTTTGATGAATAACCATATTTTCTCATGAAATGGTGCCCTCCCACTTTCAAGCAGTAGAACAAGTCCAAAGTATTTTCTCCTCTTAAAGGTCATTTTCAGTAAGTGATGTGGTCCAGGTGTGTCCTGCACTGATAACAAACATATATAATCAAGGAACATTCTTTACCCTGCCATACCTAAAAGACTGGTATTCTAAATTTATATCCTTTAGGGTATATTTTCTTTTTCTTTTATTAATTTATTTTTTATTGTGCTTTAAATGAAGCTTTACAGAGCAAAGTAGTTTCTCATTAAACAATTAATACACATATTGTTTTGTGACATTGGTTGCCAAACCCATGACATGTCAACACTCTCCCCTTCTTGACCTTGGGTTCCCCATTACCAGGTTTCCTGTCCCCTCCTGCCTCTCATCCTTGCCTCTGGGCTGGTGTGCCCATTTAGTCTCGCTTTGTTTTATGGGACTGTCTAATCGTTGACTAAAGGGTGAACCTCAGGAGTGACTTCAGTACTGAGATATAAGGTTGTCCGGGTGCCATACTCCTGAGGTTTCTCCAGTCTCTGCCAGACCAGTAAGTCTGGTCTTTTTTTTTTTTTTTTTTCTTAATTGTGCTGTAGATGAAGGTTTACAGAACAAACTAGCTTCTCGTTAAACAGTACACATATTATTTTGTGACATGGGTTACTAATCCCATGACCTGTCAACATTCTCCCTTCTCTACCTTGGGTTCCCTATTACCAGCTTTCCTGTCCACTCCTGCCTTCTAGTCCTTGCCCCTGGGCTGGTGTGCCCCTTACTCTCGTTTTGTTTTATGGGCCTGTCTAATCTTTGGCTGAAGGGTGAACCTCAGGAGTGACTTCATTACTGAGCTAAAAGGGTGTCTGGGGTCCATACTCTCAGGGTTTCTCCAGTTCTGTCAGGCCAATAAGTCTGGTCTTTGTTTATGAGTTAGAACTTTGTTCTACATTTTTCTCCAGCTTTGTTGGGACCTTCTATTGTGGTCCCTGTCAGAGTAGTCTGTGGTAGCCGGGCACCATCTAGTTGTGTTGGAATCAGTCTGGTGGAGGCTGTGGTAGTTGTGCTCCATTAGTCCTTTGGACTAATCTTTCCCTTGTGTCTTTGGTTTTCTTCATTCTGCCTTGCTCCAGATGGGATGAGACCAGTGGAATATCTTAGATGGCCACTCACAAGTTTTTAAGACCCCAGACGCTACTCACCAAAGTAGTACGTAGAACATTTTCTTTATAAACTATGTTAGGCCAATTGAGCTAGATGTTACCCGAGACCATGGTCCCCACAACCCTCAGCCCAGTAATTTCGTCCCTCAGGGAGTTTGGATGTGTCTCATGGAGCTTCCATGACCTTGCCTTGGACAAGTTCTGCTGGCTTCCCCAGTATTCTGTACTGTCTCACCCTTCACCAAAGTTACCACTTATCTATTGTCTGTTTAGTGTTTTTCCCTCCTACCTCTCCCCTCCCTTGTAACCATCAAAGATTGTTTCTTTTTGTGTGTAAACTTTTTCATGAGTTTTTATAGTAGCGGTCTTATACAATATTTGTCCTTTTGTGATTGACTTATTTCACTCAGCATCATGCCCTCCAGGTTCAGCCATGTTGTAAGATGCTTCATAGATTCATCATTATTCTTTATTGTTGTGTAGTATTCCATTGTGTGCACGTACCATAGTTTATCCATTCATCTGTTGATGGACACTTAGGTTGTTTCCATCTTTTTGCTATTGTCAACAATACTGCAATGAACATGGTTGTGCATATGTCTATTTGTGTGGTGGCTCTTATTTCTCTAGGATGTATTCCTAGGAGTGGAATTGCTAGATCATATGGTATTTCTATTTCTAGCTTTTTAAGGAAGATCCATATCGTGTTCCAGAATGGTTGTACCATTTTGCATTCCCACCAGCAGTGCATGAGAGTTCCAGTCTCCCCACAGCCTCTCCAACATTTGTTATTTTCTGTTTTTTTGATTTGTGCCAGTAATGCTGGGGTGAGATGGTATCTCATTGTGGTTTTGATTTGAATTTCTCTAACGTCTAGTGATCACGGGCATTCCCTCATGTATCTGTTAGTTGCCTGAATGTTTTCTTTGGTGAAGTGTCTGTTCACATCCTTTGTCCATTTTTTAATTGAATTATTTGTCTTTTTGTTGTAGAGTGTTGGATTTTCCTGTAGATTTTAGGGATTAGACCTTTGTTGGATTTGTTATAGCCAAATTTTTTTCCCAGTCTATAGGCTCTCTTTGTACTCTTTTGGTGAAGTCTTTTGATGAGTATAAGTGTTTAACTTTTAGAAGATCCCAGTTATGTAACTTACCTTCTAGTGTTTGTGTAGTGTTAGTTATGGCTTGTATCCTGATAATACCATGTATTAGGGCCTCTACTGTTGACTCTATTTTTCTTCTATGATCTTTATAGTTTTTGGTTTTGTATTTATGTCTTTGATCCAATTTGAATTAGTTTTTGTGTGTGGTATGAGGTATAGGTCCTGTTTCTTTTTTTTTTTTTTTACAGATGGACATCCAGTTTTGCCAGCACCATTTGTTAAAAAGACTGTCTTTTCCCCATTTGATGGACTTTGGGCCTTTGTAGAAGATCAGGTGACCGACTGTAGGTGGATGGATTTACATCTGAGTTCTTAATTCTGTTCCATTGGTCAATGTGTCTGTCATTGTACCAGTAGCAGGCTGTTTTGACTACCATAGCTGTATAGTAGTTCTGAGGTCAGGTAGTGCGAGTCCTCTTACTTTATTCTTCTTCTTCAACAGTGCTGTACTTATCCAGAGCCTCTTCCCTTTCCATATAAAGTTAATGATTAATTTTTCCATCTCTTTAAAGACTGCCATTGGTATTTGGATAGGAATTGCATTGTATTTGTAGATTGCTTTGTATGGAATTGACATTTGCACAATGTTGAGTCTACCTATCCATAAGCATGGTATGTTTTTCCATTTATGTAAGAATCTTTGAGTTTCTTGCAGTGGTGTTTTTAGTTGTCTTTGCATAGGTCTTTTACATCCCTGGTTAGATTTATTCCTAAGTATTTTACTTTTTTAGGGGCTATTATAAATGATATTTTTTCCTGATTTCCTTTTCATCATTCTCTTTGTTAGTATACAGGAATCCAACTGATTTTTGTATGTTTATCTTGTATCCTGCTACTCTGCTGAATCTTTCTGTTGGTTTCAATACTTTTCTCATGGAGTCTTTTGGGTTTTCTACATATACTATCATATAATATGCAAATAGGGACAATTTTACTTCTTCCTTACTGATTTGTATGCCCTTTATTTCTTTTTCTTGCCTTACTGCTCTAGCTAGGACTTCCAGCACAATGTTAAATAGGAGTGGTGATAAATGACATCCTTGTCTTGTTCCTTCTCTCAAGGGGAATGTTTTCAACTTCTCTCCATTAAGAATGATGTTGGCTGTTGGTTTCATATAGACACCCTTTATTATGTTGAGGAATTTCCCTTCTATATGTATTTTATTGAGAGTTTTTATCAAGAATGGGTCTTGGACTTCGTTGAATGCCTTTTCTGGGTCGATTGCAATGATTATGTGATTCTTTTGTTTTATTTATGTGGTGGATTACGTTTATTGATTTTCTAATGTTGAACCATCCTTGCATATGTAGTATGAATCCCACATGGTCATGGTGTATTATTTTTTTGATATGATGCTGAATTCTATTGGCTAGTGTTTTGTTGAGAATTTTTACATCTATATTCTTGAGAGATATTGGTTGGTTATTTTCTTTTTTTTGTGGTGTCTTTGCCTGGTTTTGGTATCAGGGTTATACTGGCTTCATAGAATGAATTTGGAAGAATCCCTTCTATTTCTATGTTCTGAAATAGTTTGAGTAGTACTGGTGTAAGCTCTTCTCTGAATGTTTGGTAGAATTCTCCAGTGAAGCCATCTGGGCCAGGGCTTTTTTTTCTGTTGGGAGTTTTTAAAATGATCTTTTCAATCTCTTCTCTTGGTATGCATGTGTTCAAATTTTCAACTTCATTTTGTGTTAGTTTGGGTAGGTAGTGTGTTTCTAGAAATTTGTCCATTCCCTCTGGCTTTTCAAATTTGTTGGACTATTGTTTTTCATAGTGCTCAGTTATGATCCTTTTTATTTCAGTTGAGTCTGTTGTAATGTTCCTCATTTCATTTCTTATTTGGGTTATTTGAATCCTCTCCTGTTTTTCTTTTGTCAGTTTGGCCAATGGTTTGTCAATTTTGTTGATCCTTTCAAAGAATCAGCTTTTGGTTTTGCTGGTTCTATTATTTTTCTATTCTCTGTTTCATTTATTTCTGCTCTGATCTTTATTATTTCCTTTCTTCTGGTGGCTGTGAGCTTCTTTTGCTGTTCTCTATTTGTTTGAGTTATGTGGAGCTAATGTTTTGATTTTATCACTTTCCTCTTTTTTGCTGTGTGTGTCTATTGCTATAAATTGACATCTGAGCACTGCCTTTGCTGCGTCCAAATGTTTTGGTATGATGTGTTTTCATTCTTGTTTGATTCTAGGAATGTTTTGAGTCCATCTCTGATTTCTTCTATTACCCAGTGGTTTTTAAGCAGGATTTTATTCAGTTTCCATGTATTTATTTTTTTCCATGCTCTTCCTGTTATTAATTTTTACCTCAATGGTGTTCTGATCAGAGAAGATACTTTGTATTATCTCAGTGTTTTGAAATTTTTTGCTGGCTGCTTTGTGGCCTGAGATGTGATCTATTCTGGAGACTGTTCTATGTGCGTTGGAAAAGAACATGTACTTCACTGCTGTTGGGTGGAGTGTTCTGTATACGGTTGATTGATTGATTGTGGCCTTTAGATCTTCTGTATCTTTGTTGAGTTTCTTTCTAGATGTTCTGTGTTTTACTGAGAGTGGTGTGTTGAAGTCTTCTACTATTATTGTGGAACTATCAATTTCTGTTTTCAGTGCTGTTAGGGTTTGTTTTATGTATTTTGGAGTCCTGTCATTGGGTGCATAGATATTTATTATGGTTATATCTTCATGGTGGATTGTTCCTTTTATCACTATATAGTGTCCTTCTTTGTCTTTTATGGTGAATTTTGTTTTAAAGTCTATTTTATCTGAGATTAGTATTGCCACTCCTGCTCTTTTTGGGTAGCTGTTTGCTTGATATAATTTTTTCCATCCTTTGATTTTTAATAAATTTACGTTTTTGTTTCTAAAATGTGTCTCTTGTAGACAGCATATTGATGGGTCCTCCTGTTGATCCACTCTGTCACTCTCTGTCTCTTTATGGGTGCATTTAAGCTATTTATGTTCAGTGTGATTATTGATAGGTGTGAGTTTATTGCTTTTATTTTGTAGTGCTTTTTTTTTGTGGTGCTGATTTTTTCTTTGTTCCTCTTACTCTTCTGTGCTAAATTCCTTTTGTTTGTGTATTTTTTTTCCATTTCTTTCATTTTTGTAGATTTTGTGTTTACTGAGTCTTTGTATTTTTCTTCTTTATTTTGATGAGTAGGTTTGTTAACTTTCTTTGTGGTTACTTTGAAATTTACCCCTATCTTCCTAAGTTTAAAACAGTTTTTTATTATTTGATAATGCCTCTACTTCCCCTCCATTTGAAAGTTCTATACCTACACCGTTTATTCCCTCTTTTATTGTTCTGACATTGTTATCATTTACAGATTGATGTCTCTGGTTCCCTGTTGCAAATTTTTTAGTTCTGTTTTATCCTTGAGAGTTCATTATCTAGGTTGGTATCTGGCTGATGCTGTCTTATGTGCTAGATTCAGGTTGTTGTTTGGTGTTGTTGGTTCTGTAACTGAAGGACTCCCTTAATTCTTGTAAGTTTGATTTAGTTTTTATGTTTTCCCTTAATCTCTGTTTATCTGGAAATGTCCTAATTTCACCATCATATCTGAGTGAGAGTTTTGCAGGATATATTATTCTTGGTTGGCAGTTTTTTCTTTCAAGGCTTTATATATGTCATCCCATTGCCTTCTTTCCTGCATGGTTTCTGCCAAGTAACCAGAGCTTAGTCTTATTGTTTCTACTCTGTGTGTGACTTTTTGTTTTTCTAGAGCTGCTCTCAGCTCCTAAAACCTTCCATTGCCTTGTCCATTTCTGAAATCTTGTTGTTTATCTTTTAGATATCTAATTGCTATTTTTGTATGATTTCTAGCTGTTTATTTATTTTGATATTTTGTTCTTGTATTATTTTCCTGATTTCTTCCATTGTTTTGTCTGTCTTTTCTATGATTTTGTCTATTTTTTCCTTATTTTTATCTGCATTTTCCTTCATCTGTTAGAGAACCCTGAATATTAGAATTCTGAATTCCCTATAAGGTAGTTCCATTGCCTTATCTTCTAGCGGAAGGTCCTCTGGTGTTTTATTTTGGCTGATTTTTGGAGCCATCCTCTCCTATTTTTTTTGTATGTTTTGATATTGTCTGCTGTCTCCAGGACATTCAGGAATTATTTTCTTCATTTATTGATTGTAGATTTGATTGTTTCATTCTGCTTTTTTCGTTTCATTTAGTTATGTCTGGGCAGGTGGGCTGGGCGTGTTTTGTTGCTTACTCGCCTGTGGGCATGATACTTCTCACCACCTTCTCCAGGTGGGCAGGACCAGTTACTCAGCTGTGGTACAACAGGACAGGTCCAAGGGGGTGGAGGGTCATGCATGGGTAGTTTGTGGCACAAACTGGGGATGATAGGGTGGGACTGAGGGATACTTCAGGGTGAGGTCCAAGGGACTGCGTCAGTACCACTCAGGGGTGTGGCACTTGGCTCAAGATGTAGATAAGCAGGAGGGAAATGAAAGAATGTGATGTGTAGAGCTAAGTGGGTGGGTGAAAGAAGAGAAAGAAGAAAGAGAAATAAAGGCAAAAAAAATGAAGCAAAAAAAATTAGTAAGATGAAAAAAGTAAATAAAATGGTGGTGTGATAGGATTTGTTGGGTAGGGGTGGGGTAGACCTGGTAAGGCCACGTGCTGGTGGCTCTCTAGCCGAGTGGTGTGGCTTAGCCTATTGAGAAGTGGGTGGGTGGTACATGGGGCTATGGGTGGGAGAAAGGAAGGGAAAAACGGGAAAGAGAGAGAAGAAACCAACCAACCAACAAATAAATAAATAAAAATAAAAGCAACAATAACAACAAAAAAATATGGTGGTAGTCATTATCATAGGGCAACATGTGTGTTAACTGTTTAATGAGAAACTATCTTGTTCTGTAAACCTTCATCTAAAGTGAGAATAGCAGCACAACTGGAAGAACATAATCAATGTCACTGAATTACGCATGTAGAAATTTTTGAAATGGTTTATCTTTGGCTATGTATATTTTCACCAAAAAAAAAGGGTCGAGAAGGGAGAGTGTTGCCATGTCGTGGGGTTGTTAACCAATGTCATAAAACAATATGTGTACTGACTGTTTAATGAGAAACTATTTGTTCTGTAAACCTTCACCTAAAATACAATTTAAAAAAAATATGGTGGTGGGGGCACTGGCCTTTGGGAGCAGAGTGGAATTGGGGTGGCACTGAGCTGATGTCTCTCTCACTGGATGGCACAGCATGGCCCATCAGGAAGGGGCAGAGGCAGTGCACAGTCTAGGTGGAGAGAAGGAAAAAAAGAAGGGGAAAGATAACAAAAAATAAAGAAATATGGCACTGAGGGAGCTGGCCTGTGGGGGTGGTGCAGACTCAGGGGAGGCCATGTGCCAGAGGCTCTCCAGCTGAGTGGCGTACAGCACAGCTACCAAGGAGTTGGTGGTTGCATGCATGGGGCTGGGTGGATGGGAGAAAAGAAAGGAAGGAAGGGAGAGAGAGAGAAGAAACAATAACAAAAGAAAAAAAAAAAAAAAGAAAAGAAAACCAAACAAACAAACAATAAATAAAATGGTACTGAGGGAGCAGGTTGGTGATGGCAGTGCAGACCTGGGGAGGCCAAGCTCAGTGACTCTCCAACTGAGCTGTGCAGCACGGCCCCTCCAGAATGGGGTTAGGTGGGTGGGAGAAAGGAAAACAGAGAGAGAGAGAAGAAACAGAAAAAAAGAAAGAATAAAGCAAACAAACCAAAAATCACAGCCTGTCAAAAAGGGGAGAGAATGGCACATGGGGCTAGCTGGGCAGGAGAAAGAGAAGGAAGGAAAGGAGAGAGAGAAAAGCAACAAAAAAGGCCAAAAATACAAAAAACCAAACAAACAAAAGTACAAATCAAAAAACAAAGAAATAAAAAAATGGTGCTGAAGGGGCCAGCCCATGGGGGCGGGGCAGACCTTAGCAGCAGTGAGCTAGTATCTCCCCGGCTGAGCAACCGTAGCCTGTTGGCAAGCAGTAAAGGCCGCATAGAAAGAATAAGGATGGGTGTGGGAAAGCATGTATCCCTGGTTACTGGGTGCTCTGTCTCCTGTTGGAAGTTCCATGGAGTTGCCTTCCCATACCCCCTGTCTGAAGTTCTCAGTGGCAGAGGTCCAAGATGGAAAATCTGGGTGGCAGTGAGCTGGTATCCCTCTGGCCGAGCACCCGTGGCCCGTTGGCAAGTGGAGGAAGCCTCATACAAGGAAGAAGGGTGTGGGGTGCGAAAGTGTGTACCTCTGGTTATTGGCTGCTCTATCTCTTGTTGGGAGCTCCGTGAAGTTGCCTTCCCATACTCCCTGTCTAAGTTCTTTGGTGGCTATAGCCCAAGATGGTGAATCCAGCCATGTTAGCTGGTAGGGGACCTCCACTCTATAGCTCTCCTCGTTCTCTGTTCTTTGTTTGTTTCTTATTCCATTTGGTGCTTGATTGAGTTCTTTACTCCTTCATTTGGTACTTAAGGTTCCAGGATTGATGTTTTATCAGTTTTACTTAGTTTTTTGGGTCTTTGCTGTAGAAGGATGACATGGTGCTTCTGTCTATGACACCATGCTGGCTCCACATCTAGGGTATATTTTCTTGATTTTGCACAGATAATATTAGTGACGGATAGATGAAGTCTGTGATTACTACTTGTAAAATAAAATATCTGAGTCTTTCAAAGGCAGTTTGGGAAATTAAGGACCCTTGTAAGAGAAAGCAGATGTTGTGATGAAAGTACCATCAGTAGATACTCAGCCCAAGGGAAGTTCATCTTAAAGTTACTATGCCTATAGATAGAGATGAAACTGACAAACCGAGTTTGGAGTAGGAAATTGACTTCTTTTCTCTGAGAAAGAATGTTAGAGGTTAGAGGAAAACAGAGATTGAAAATAAATTCCTCTCTGAAAAGATGTAAATCAGGTATGGCAAAGATTCCAGAAGACTTCTGGTCAATGAATCTTTTCCTCCAGACTAGTTTGATGCAGATGCTGTGAAGAACCAGCTTCTTACTGTTGCTAGAATTAGTCGGTTGCAACTTCCCCCCTTTTGTGGATCATCAACGGCAATTTCTAAATGCCTGTTGATTCCCCTTTGCACCTCATCCATCAATCAGTGCATTCCCAAAGACTACTGATTATTTTTATTTCAACCCAAGTGAAGACATAATCAGGGAGTTAAACCTTACTGTTGCCAACTTCCACCCCAAATTCCAAAGTCAAGTACAAATGATATGAGGATCATCTATTGACTTCAAGAATTCCTGCCAAGCTCCCTACAGAAAAATGAGAATTGACCTCATTATTAAAACATGTCTCCTATACACTAACAAAGAGAACTTCGAAAAATAAATCAGGAAAACAATATTATTTATAATAGCTCTGGAAAAGATAAAATACTTAAGAATAAATCTAACCAGGGACGTAAAAGACCTCTGCAAAAAAAACTACAAAGAGCTATTTCAAGAAACAAAAAGAGACCTACATAAATGGAAAAACATACCATGTTCATGGATAGGAATACTCAACATTGTGAAAATATCAATTCTATTCAAAGTGATCTATAGATATAATGCTATCTCGACCCAAATGCCAACAGCATTCTTTAATGAGATGGAAAAACTAATCACCAACTTCACATGGAAAGGAAAAAGTCCCCAGATAAGGAAAGCATTATTGAAGAAAAAGAACAAAGTAGGAGGCCTTTCACTGCCTAACCTCAGAACATGCTATACGGCCACAGTAGTCAAAACAGCCTGGCACTGGTACAATGATAGACACATAGACCAATGGAACGGAATCAAGGACCCAGATGTAAATCCATCCACCTATGTTAAAAAGACAATCTTTTTAACAAATGGTGCTGGAAAAACTGGATATCTATCTGTAAAAAAATGAAACAGGACCCATACCTCACACCATACAAGAAAACGAACTCAAAATGGATCAAAGATCTAAATATAAAACCTAAACTGATAAAGATCATGGAAGAAAAAACAGGGACAATGTTAGGGGCCCTAATACATGGCATAAATACAATACAAGCCATAACTAACAATGCACAAACACCAGAAAATAAACTAGATAACTGGGAGCTCCTAAAAATCAAACACTTACGCTCATCAAAAGACTTCACCAAAAGAGTAAAACGAGAACCTACAGACTGGGAAAAAACTTTTGGCTATGACATATCTGACAAGGGTCTAATCTCTAAAATCTATAGAACACTTCAACAGCTAAAGAACAAAAAGATAGATAATCCTATTAAAAAATGGTCAAAGGATATGAACAGATATTTCACCAAAGAAGACTTTCAGATGGCTGACAGACACAGGAGGAAATGCTCACGATCATTAGCCATTAGAGAAATGCAAATCAAAACTACAGTGAGATACCACCACACCCCAACGTTACCAGCACGAATCAAAAAAACAGAAAATAACAAATGTCGGAGAGGCTGCAGGGAGATTGGAACCCTTATGCACTGCTGGTGGGAATGCAAAATGGTACAACCACTATAGAAAATGATATGGCACCTCCTTAGAAAGCTGGAAATAGAAATACCATATGATCCAGCAATCTCACTCCTCGAAATGTATCCTAGAGAAATAAGAGCTGTCATGTGAATAGACATTTGCACAACCATGTTCATTGCAGCATTATTCACAATAGCAAAACAATGAAAACAACCTGAGTGCCCATTATAAGATGAATGGATAAACAAATTATGGTATATACACACAGTGGAGTACTATGCAATGATAAAGAACAATGATGAATCTGCAAAACATCTCATAACATGGATGAATATAGAGGGCATTATGCTGAGTGAAATAAGTCAATCACAAAAGGACAAATATTGTATGAGACCACTATTATAAAAACCAAGAAAAGGTTTACACAGAGACACAAACAAACAAACAATCTTTGATGGTTATGAAGCAGGGAAGGGTGGAGAGGGTAAATCACTAACTAGACAGTAGATAAGTGTTAACTTTTGTGAAGGGAAAGACAACACATAATATAGGAGAAATCAGCACAACCTGATCAAGGCAAAGTCATAGAAGCTTCTTGGACACATTCAAACACCTTGAGGGATATAGTTACTGGGACTCAGGGCTGGGGACCATGGTCTTGGGGGACATCTAGGTCAATTGGTATAACATAGTTTGTAAAGGAAATGTTCTACGTCCTACTTTGCTGAGTAGCATCTGGGGTCTTAAAAGCTTGCAAGCAGCCATCTAAGATACATCTATTGGTCCCATCCTGTCTGGAGGAAAGGAGAATGAAGAAAACCAAAGACACAAGGAAAATATTAGTCCAAAGTACTAATGGACCACATGAACCACACCCTCCACAAGCCTGAGCTCAGAAGAACTAGATGGTGTCTGGCTACCACTACCGACCGCTCTGATGGGATCACAGTAGAGGGTCCCAGACAGAGCAGAAGAAAAATGTAAAACAAAATTCAAATTCACAAAAAAAAAGACCAGACTTACTGATCTGACAGAGAATGGAGGAACCCCCAAGTCTACGGCCCCCGGACACCCTGCTAACTCAGAACTGAAGCCACTCCTAAAGTTCACCTTTTAGCCAAAGATTAGACAGGCCTATAAAACAAACAGCAATGCATGTGAGAAACGTGCTTCTTACTTCAATCAAGTATATGAGACCTAATGGGCAACACCTGCTCAAAAGCAAAGATGAGAAGGCAGGAAGGGACGGACAGGAAAACTGGATGAATGGACACAAAGAACCCAGGGTGGAAAAGGAAAGGGGGAGAGTGCTGACACAATGCAGGGATTGCAAACAATGTCACAAAACAATCTGTGTATAAATTTTTGAATGAGAAACTAATTTGCACTGTAAATTTTCACCTAAAGCACACACACACAAAAAAACCAAAAAAAACAAAAGGCCCCATCTGTGGCCCATTTTCTTTCCAGCTTCAGTGATGGCGCCTTTGTATCAGCAGAGCAGAGTTAAATTGTCTGATTCCTGAAGCAATTCCCCTTGGGACTTAACTGTGCAAATTGCTGAGTGGAAAGCGTTGGTGAACTCAGAGTCCAGGCTTTGGTTCAGTGTTTTTGGCAGTCTGACAAAAGCCATCCCCTGCCTTCCCACTGCTTTTATGCAACTCTGACTGTTAATGACCTCCAGCTGTGGGGCCACCCCTCTGATCACTCATCCTGGCCTCCCGGATCTTCATTGCTTTCAGAACGAATGCACTATTGTATTCCCCAGTTCCCTGGCCCTCTCTGCCTCAAGGACCCCATTTCCCAGAGTACTGCCAACTCACAAGTGATTTCTCTGGTGTGAGTTCTTTTGCTTAGGACAAATGAGCTGTCACATTTCTAATCAGGAAAAAAAAAATCTAGTCTATTCCAACTCATAGAGACCCTATAGGACAGAGTAGAACTGCCCCATAGGGTTTCCAATGCTGTAAATCTTTACAGAAGCAAACTGCCACATCTTTCCCCCACTGAGCAGCTGGTGGGTTCGAACTGTCTACCTTTTAGTTAGCAGCTGAGCTCTTTAACCACTGCACCACCAGGGCTCCTTCTAATCAGGAAGCAGCCTGAAATTAAGGTACAAAAAACTAAGTTGTAGAGACTGAAGGGATTTGATGCAATTGAATTTCAGGGGTTGTCTGGGTCTCCCTGGAGTTGAGCCTGCTGTATGTGGGGTCTCCTGCTCATGGCTTTGAGGCAGTTTGATAATTTGAAATGTCACTCAGCCATGATGGAGCCCTGGTGGATCCAGGATCCAACAGATTTCTGAACTAGGACTCCATCCACTGCAATTTTATGTATGAATCATGGCTTTATCACTTATTAGCTATGTGACCTTGGGCAAGTTGTTTAATCTCTTTAGGCCTCAGTTTCCTCAGCTATAAAATGGGGCAATAATACTTACTCCACAGTGTTAACGTGAGTTTTAAATGAAATATGATATGTATAGTGCTAGCACATGGTAGATGCTCAATGAATTTCAATTCCCTTAACCCCACACTTTACATTTTAGAGGAAATCTATTCACCTGTCTCACCTCTTTCTTAGTAGGCAGGATGAGGCTTGGTGTCTTAGGCTGGGTTCTCTAGAGAAGCAATACCAGCAAAGCATATAAATATGTATATAGAGAGATTTATATCAAGGAAAAGGCTCACACAGTTGCAGAGGATGTAACATCACAAGTCGGTAGATCAGAATAGAGGATTCTCCTGATTCACATAGCTTCAGGGACTGGTGAACCCAAGATTGGCAGGTCTGAAAGCTGGGCTCTTGCTCACAGGCTGTGAAGATCCACGAATCCCAAGATTGGCAGGCAAGACTGCAGGTAAGCTGCTAGCTCAAGTCCCAAGAATCGGAGGTCGGATGAATAGGAGCCAGCTGCAGGATCCAGAGCAAGTAAAAGCCAGAACGTTCGCTTATATTCAGATGCAGGCCACACACCCAAGGAAACTCCCTTTCAATTGACTGGCTACTCATGGCAGATCCCATCATGGGGGTGATCACATATAATCTCAACAGAGAAGTGATCACAACATTATACGACTGCCAAAACACTGAGAATTGTGGTGCAGTCAAGTTGACACACAATCTTAACCATCACACTTGGGATGAAGAAGATGTTTCTTGGGGCATCTCTACATCAGATGTAGGATGGACATCCTAGGAAGTTACAGGGATTGGTCTCTCTCTTTCTCAGATTCCAGTTTACTGGCCTAGTAACCTGGACCAAGAGATCTGTGTGAATTTAGCCCCACTTTAGAGAATGCTTGCAATGTTCATTTCTGAAATAAGCCTCTCATTTGGCATGACCAGGACTCCTCATTAACATAACCCAGCCCAGAACCTTGGGGATAGCGATGATTTTAATCCTACAGTGTGTGGTGAAATGTGCTGGGTCATATGGTATATAGTTTTTATATACAACTTTTAAAAGCATAAGTACTTGTTACAGAATATGACATTAGAAGGTCCGTATTATAGATAGTTATTTACATCACTGTCAACTCTTTGAAGTAGAAATCCTCCCTCATTCATACTTATTTCCCTTAAATACCTACCATATAGCTTTGCACATTGAAGGTGCTTGTTAAATTGGATTGAGTTGACCCAGTATCACATGACATAAAACTTTAAGCCTTGATTTTGCTACTTACAGGCTCATTGGTATGATTTTTTTTTTCTCCTGAGAGCTGAAATGGAAGTGTTACAAACTGTGGAAGGGAGGAGTGAAGCAGAGAAAATGATGTAATCTTAGAATAGATTGGAGTATGTTTTCTTGTCTATGGTAGTCAGTAGTATCTTTTCTTGCTATGTCCTAAATGTCTTTAGGCAGTGTGGAGAGATTAAAGAAAGGCTCATACATCTTATAACATGGACAAGGACATTATGCTGAGTGAAATAAATCAATCAGAAAAGGACAAATATTGTATGAGACCACTTTTATAAAAAGTCAAGAATAAGTTTACACACAGAAAGCAACGTTCTTTGATGGTTACCGGAGATGCGAGAGGGAGGAAGGGAGAATCACTTACTAGATAGTGGACATGTGTTAATACTGGTTTAGGGTTAGGCAGTACACAATATGGGAGAAGTCAACACAATGTAGCCAAGGTAAATGAAGAAACTGAGAGGTACGCAAGAATAATGGACCACTACAGTAAATGCTATAACATACACAATTCTGCAACAACAGTAATAACAGTCAAAAATTTGTGAGTGGCTACATAAATAGATATGTATGCTATATAGGTGTGCCAGGGCATCTGGGAGCACATGTGCATGCATATGTAGGTATAGTTGTGGACATTTGTATGTACATATTTGTATATGCTGCATATATATTCATATATATATAATAGAGCACATGGGGGCACAGTAATAGAAACTTCTTAGACATATCCAAGTACCTTGTGGGCCTGAGTTACTGGGCTTGAAGGCTGAGGACCATAGTCTCAGGGGACATCTAGGTCAATTGGCATGACAGAGTTCATAAAGATAATGTTCTACAACCTAGTTTGGTGAGTAGTGTCTGGGGTCTTAAAAGCTGGTGAGAGGCCGTCTAAAATACAGCTATTTGTCTCTTCCCATCTGGAGCAAAGGAGAGTGAAGGAAACCAAAGGCTCTAGGAAGCAATTAGTCCAGACATCTAATGGTCCACACAAACCACAGCCTCCTCTAGCCTGAGACGAGAAGAACTAGGTGGTGCCCAGCTACCACTACCGACCACTTTGACGAGGGACACAATAGAAGGTACCAGTTAGAATGGGAGAAAAATGTAGAACGAAATTCAAATTCATAAAAAGAGACCAGACTAACTGGACTGATAGAGACTGGGGGAATCCTTGAGACTATTGCCCTAAGATACCCTTTGAACCTGGAACTGAAGTCACTCCTGGAGGTCACCTTTCAGCCAAATAATAGATTGGCCTATAAACAGTAACACCCATGAGGAATGTGCTACGAAACCAAATGGACAACATCTGCCCAAAAGGAAAGATGAGAAGGCAAGGAGGGGCAGCGAAACTGGAGGTATGGAAATGGGGAAAGCAGGGTGGAAATGGAGAGAGTGCTGATACAATGCGGGGATAGCAAACAATGTTGTGGAAAAAATTGCATATGAATTGTTGAATGAGAAACTAATTTGCTGTGTACTCGTTCACTTAAAACACAATAAAAGGTTCAAAAAAAAAAAAAAAAAGGATGATACTGATCAATGCTTTTCTGGTTCTCTGTTTCTTAAGTTTCCTCAACAGTGTGGGGATATTCAAGATGGCAGGAGATGATGAAGATTTGCTGATGCTCAGTCAGCCTACCCCCACTCATTTGTCAGTTTGTCATACTGTGGTGGCTTGCATGTTGCTGTTTGCTGGAAGCTATACCACTTTTATTTCAAATACCAGCAGTGTCACCTATGGTGGACCGATTTCAGTGGAGCTTCCAGACTAATACAGACTAGGAAGAAGGACCTGGTGGTCTACTTCTGAAAAAACTGGCAGTGAAAACCTTATGAATAGCAGTGGAACATTGTCTGACATAGTGCCAGAAGATGAGCTTCTAAGGTTGGAAGGCACTCAAAATACAACCAGGGAAGAGCTGCCTCCTCAAAGTAGAGTCAACCTTAATGACATGGATGAAGTCAAGCTTTCGGACCTTCATTTGCTGATGTAGCATGACTCAATATGAGATGAAACAGCTGCAAACATCCATTAATAATTGAAACGTGGAATGTAGAAAGTACGAATCTAGGAAAATTGTAAGTCATCAAAAATGAAATGGCATAATGATCGATATCCTGGCATTAGTGAGCTGAAATGGACTGGTATTGGCCATTTTGAATTGGACAATCATATGATCTACTATGCCAGGAATGACAAACCGAAGAGGAATGGTGTTGCATCCATTGTCAAAAAGAACATTTCAAGATCTGTCCTGAAGTACAATACTCTCCGTAATAATATCCATACGTCTACGTGGAAGACCAGTTAATACGACTATTATTCAAATTTACGCACCAACCACTAAAGCCAAAGATGAAGAAATTAAAGGTAAAATCAACTTCTGCTGTCTGAAAATGATCAAACATGAAATCAAGATGCATTGATTATTACTGGTGATTGGAATGCAAAAATTGGAAACAAAGGAGAAGGATCAGTAGTTGGAAAATATGGCCTTGGTGATATAAACGACTCTGGAGATCGCCTGATAGAATTTTGCAAGACCAATGACTTATTCATTGCAAATGCCTTTTTGCAACAACATAAATGGTAATTATACACGTGAACCTCACCAGATGGAAAACATAGGAATCAAATGAACTACATCTGTGGAAAGAGACGATGGAGAAGCTCAATATCATCAGTCGGAACAAGGTCAGGGGCCAACGGTGGAACAGATCATTAATTATTCATATGCAAGTTCAAGTTGAAGCTGAAGAAAATTAGAACAAGTCTACCAGAGCCAATATATGACCTTGAGTATATTCCACCTAAAATTAGAGACCATCTCAAAAATGGATTTGAGGCATTGAACACTAATAATCAAAGACCAGAAGAGTTGTGGAATGACATCAAGGATATCATACATAAGAAGAAAACAAGAGGTCATTAAATAGGCAGGAAAGAAAGAAAAGATCAAAATGGATGTCAGAAGAGACTCTGAAAGTTGCTCTTGAACATAGAGCAGCTAAAGAAAATGGTAGAAATGATGACGTAAAAGAGCTGAACGGAAGATTTCAAAGGGTGGCTTGAGAAGACAAAGTAAGGCAATGAAATGTGCAAAGACCTGGAGTTGGGAAACCAAAAGGAAAGAACATACTTGGCATTTCTCAAGCTGAAAGAACTGAAGAAAAAATTCAAGCCTCGAGTTGCAATGTTGGAGGATTCTACCGGGAAAATATTAAACGGTGCAGGAAGCATCAAAAGAAGATGGAAGGAGTCACTCTACCAAAAAGAATTGGTTGGCCATTTCAAGAGGTAGCATATGCTCAAGAACCAATGGTACTGAAGGAAGAAGTCCAAGCTGCACTGAAGGTATTGGTGAAAAACAAGGCTCCAGCAATTGACAGAATACCAACTGAGATGTTTCAACAAGCAGATGCAGTGCTGGAGGTACTCACTCGTCTATGCCAAGAAATTTGGAAGACAGCTATCTGCCCAACTGACTGTGCCCATTCCAAAGAAATATGATCCAACAGAATGTGGAAATTACTGAACAATATCATTAATATCACACAAAAGTAAAATTTTGCTGAAGATTATTCAAAAGCAGTTGCAGCAATACATCAATAGGGAACTGCCAGAAGTTCAAGCCAGATTATGAAGAGGACATGGAAGGAGAGATATCATTGATGATGTCAGATGGGTCTTGGCTGAAAGCAGAGAATACCAGAAAGATGTTTACTTGTGTTTTATTGACTATGCAAAGGCATTCGACTGTGTGGATCATAATAAATTACGGATAACATCGTGAAGAATGGGAATTCCAGAGCACTGAACTGTGCTCATGTGGAGCTTGTACATAGACCAAGAGGCAGTCATTCAAACAGAGCAAGGGGATACTGGGTGGTTTAAAGTCAGGAAAGGTGTATGTCAGGGTTGTGTCCTTTCACCACACTTATTCAATCTGTACACTGAGCAAATAATCTGAGAGTCTGGACTATATAAAGAATGTGGCATCAGGCTGGAGGAAGACTCATTAACAACCTGTGATATGCAGATGATACAACCTTGCTTGTTGAAAGCAAAGAGGACTTGAAACACTTAATGATGAAGATCAAAGACTACAGCCTTCAGAGGACAGTGGGGACCATGGTCTCCGGGAACATCTAGCTCAATTGGCATAACATAGTTTATAAGGAAAATGTTCTATAGTCTACTTTGGTGAGTAGCGTCTGGGTTCTTAAAAGCCTGTGAGCGGCCATCTAAGAAACTCCACTGGTCTCACCCCTTCAGGAGCAAGGAAAAATAAAGAAAACTAAAGACACAAGGGAAAGATTAGTCCAAAGGACTAATGGACCACAACTCTTATGATGTCCTCCAGACTGAGCCCAGTACAACTAGATGGTGCCCGGCTACCACCACTGACTGCTCTGACAGGCATCACAATAGAGGGTCCCGGACAGAGCAAGAGAAAAATGTAGAGCAAAATTCTAACTTACAAAAAAAGACCAGACTTACTGGCCTGACAGAGACTGGAGAAACCCTGAGAGTATGGCTCCCAGGCACCCTTTTAGCTCAGTGGTGAAGTCACTTCCGAGGTTCACCGTTCAGCTGGGGAGTGGACAGCCCCATAGAACCAAATGTGACTAATAAGGCACAGCAGTCCAGGGACAAGGGCTAGAAGGCAGAAGAGGACAGGAAAGCTGGTGATAGGGAACCCAAGGTTGAGTAAGGATAGTGTTGACGTGTTGTGAGGTTGTTAACCATTGTCATAGGGCAACATGTGTACTGTTTAATGAGAAACTATTTTGTTCTGTAAACATTCATCTAAAATGAGAATAGCAGCACAATTGGAAGAGAGTAGTTGATGTCATTGAACTGTGTATGTAGAAATTTTTGAAATGGTGTATCTTTGGCTATGTATATTTTCACACACACACACAAAATAAAAGGTCGAGAAGCGAGAGGGTTGACATGTTGTGGGGTTGTTAACCAATGTCGTAGAACAATATGTGTACTACTGTTTAATAAGAAACTATTTGTTTTGTAAACCTTCACCTGAAGTACAATTTTAAAAGAAAGAAAGTAATGTAGAACAGTTTGCCTAGAGGCCTCAATTTGGATTTATGGTGCTTAATAGATACTTCATGGGAAATTTTGAACCTAAAGGTCAAGAATTAGACATTTGATCATCTATCCAAGGGGAGTCAATGAAGGTTTGTGAGTGGCAAATATTTTTTTGAGGGCCCAGACATTAAACTGGTACTGGGGAGCAAAGAATAAGAAGGCCAAGATTTGGTAACTGATCTCAAAGAGCTAACATTTCAGTAGGGGAGGCAGATATATAAATAAATTATTTTTATGTTTAGTTGAACCTCTTTTATCTAACGTAATTTGATCCAAAAGTTGGTTTATTAACCAAAATCAAATTTGGTTATAAAAGGGAATTAAGAAATACCTTTTAATATTTAATTTAAAATACAAAATTGTGCATTCTTTCACTGATACATATCATTCTTTTGGTATAGAGTCAAGGCCTTTTCTTTGAGTAAGGATCTTCTCCTTATAATTATGTATCACCTTTCTTACATAAACCACATACATAATGCATTGTATATGATTTGCTCTTTGGGTTTTTTAAAAGTGAAATGAAAAATTAAAGACACTTGAAAGTTAAAAAAAAAAAAGCAATACAGCCTTCAGTATGGATTGCACCTCAGCATATCAACATAAAGAAAACAAAAATCCTCCTAACTGGACCAATAAGCAACATCGTGATAAATGGAGAGAAAACTGAAGCTGTCAAACTTCATTTTTATTTAAAAAAAAATTTTTCCCATACAAAAATTTATACATACATTGTTATGTAACTCTGATTGCTCTCCCCATACTGTGACAGCACACTCCTGCTTTCCACCCCTGATTCCCCGGTCCATTCAACCAGCTCCTAACATTCTCTGCCTTCCCATCTCACCTCTGGACAGAAGCTGCCCATTTAGTCTCTTGTATCTACTTGAACTAAGAGGTACACTCCTCACTAGTATCACTTTCTGTCTCACAGTCCAGTCCAATCCCTGTCTGTAGAGTTGGACTTGGAAATTGTCAAACTTCATTTTACTTGGCTCCACAATCAACGCCCATGGAAGTAGCAGTCAAGAAATCAAACATCGAATTGCATTGGGCAAATCTGCTGCAAAAGACCTCTTTAAAGTGTTAACAAGCAAAGATGTCACTTTGAGGACTAAGGTGCAACTGACCCAAGCCATGGTATGGTCAATTGCCTTATATGCACACTAAAGCTGGACAATGAATAAGGAGAACAAAAGAAGAATTGATGCCTTTCAACTATGGTGTTGGTGAAGAATACTGAATACACTATGGGATACCAGAAGAACAAACAAGTCTGTCTTGGAAGAAGTACAGACAGAATGCTCCTTAGAAGCAGCTACGGTGAGACTTCTTCTCACGTGCTTTGGACATGTTATCAGAAAGGACCAATCCTTGGAGAAGGACATCATGCTTGGTAAAGTAGAGGGTCAGGGGAAAAGAGGAAGACCCTCAGCAAGATGGATTGACGCAGTGGACTCAAGATGCAACAGTGGGCTCAAGCATATCAATGATTACGAGGATGGCACAGGACCGGGCAGTGTTTCGTTCAGTTGTACTTAGGCTGCTATGAGTCAGAATCAACTCGACGGCACCTAACAACATGAATCTAATATTCAGACAGCCTGACTTGGCACAGACTCCACCTTGCCAACTGATTCCCCAGGATGGGTTATTAAAGACTATTCAGAGATCCTGTATGACCCTAGAGCTACATTGTTAATGGGTAAAATGTGCAAAAAGCAGAAGCAGAGTATGAAGGCCATTAGCAGACTCTCTCAATGAAGAATTGTGATGAAAGCCTTAGGAAGCAGCAGCCACTGGAAGTAATTGTATTTTTATCCAGTAATAGTGGGCAGGGCTTCATATAGTGTCTACAGTTCTTGCAACAACCTGAAAATAGTATTTTCATCTCGGTTTTATAGGTGAGGAACCTGAGGCTCAAAGAGGTTAAAGGACTTGCCCAAGGTCACACAGCCAGAAAGTAGCAAAGTTGCAATCAAACTCAGGTCAGTTTCTGTCTCCAAAATCCACTCTGTTTATATCACAGAACTCTACTTTTCCAGGGTGAAGAAAGCATCTACTGGCCATATCATGAACAATTTTAGCACCAAAATAATTAAGGACAGTAATAAATTATAAACCACTAAAAAATGGAAATCCATAAATTCCAACTCATAATAGAGGCCAAGGTTTTTTTCTAAACCTCTTTACTTTTTACTTTTTTTACTCATAGGTAAAGAGTAAATGTCTTAGTTATCTGGAGCTGCTATAACAGAAGTACCACAAGTGGATGGCTTTAACAAACAGAAGTTTATTCTCTCACAGTCTAGTAGGCTAGAAGTCCAAATTCAGGGCGTAGGCTCCAGGGTAAGGCTTTCTCTCTCTGTCGGCCTTCTCATCAATCTTCCCCTGGACTAGGAGCTTCTCCCGCAGGGACCCGGAGTCCAAAGTGCTCTGCTCCCGGTGCTGCTTCTTTCTTGGTGGTATGAGGTCCCCCTGTCTCTCTGCTCACTTCTCTCTTTTATATCTCAAGAGATTGCCTCAGGACAGAATCCAATCTTGTAAACTGAGTCCTGCCTTACTAACACAACTGCTGCCCATCCTCCCTCATTAACATTATAGAGGCAGGACTTACAACATAGAGGAAAATCACACAATACTGGGAATCATGGCCCAGACAAATTGATACACACATTTTTGGGGGTACATAATTCAATCCATGACACCTGGTCAATTGTTGTCTGATTTCTCCACTGTAGAGTTACTAATTTTCCCCTAATTTCTCCTCCATTTATTTATCTATTATGAGTTGGGATTTATGGATTTCTATTTTTTTAGTTGTTTATAATTTATTACTGTCCTTACTTATTTTGGTGCTAAAATTGTTTATGATATGGCCAGTAGGAGCTTCTTCAATCTGGCTGCTTTGCCCTCAAGACATGTGCCCATCATTATTCTGAGTAATTCCATACTTTATAGCATAGTAAGATGCTCCAGGGTTATCTTATGCCTCCTGTGCCGCAGCTCTGGAATCAGCCATTTTCCCAAGGTATTTTGTTTCTTTAAAATAAGTTTTAAAATGAATACAGTAAAGTTTTAAAATGAATACTTTTTGTGTGTGTGTATAGTTCATTTTAACACATGTATAGATTCATGTTACCACTGCCACAAACAGGACACTGAACAGTTCCATCACCTCAAAAATCTCCCTTGTACTAGGCCTTTGTAGTCACATTCTCCTCCACCATCCCTAACCCCTGGCCATCGTTCATTTGTTCTCCATCCGTATAGTTTTGTCTTTTTGAGAATGTCATATAAATAGAATAATACAATATGTAACCTGTGAAACTATCTAGGTCTGGAGATTTCTTTTCAGGTAGGTTTATAACTATGAATTCAATTTCTTTAATAGTTACAGGACTATTCAAGTTATCTGTTTTATCTTGGGTGAGTTTTGGTAGTTTGTGGTTTTCAAAGAATTAGTCCATTTAATCTAAGTTGTTGAATTTATGTGCATAGAGTTGTTTATAGTCTTCCCTTATTATCTTTTTAATGTCTATGGAGGCTCTAATGATATACCTTCTTTCATTACTGATATTGAAAATTTGTGTCTTCTTTCTTTTTTCTTTGTTAATCTTGCTCGAGGTTTATCGATTTTATTGATCTTTTCCAAGAACAAGCTTTTGGTTTTCTCGATGTTCTGTCTCTTTCTCTTTTCCTGTTCTCAATTTCATCGATTCCTACTCTTTATTATTGCCTTCCTTCTGCTTGCTTTAGGTTTAGTTTGCTCTTCTTTCTAATTTCTTAAGGTGCAAGCTTAGATTATTGATTTGAGAATTTTCTTCTTTTCTAATATAAGCATTTAATGCTGTAAATTTCCCTCTAGGAACTGCCTTAGGTCCATTTTAAAATATTGATGTGTTGAATTATCATTTTTGTTCAGTTCAAAATATTTTATAATTTAGTTGAGACTTACTCTTTAATCTTTTGATTGTTTAGAAGTGTGTTGTTTAATTTCCAAATGTTTTGAGATTTTCTTGTTATCTTTCTAGTTTTGAATTCTAGCCTAATTCAATTATGGCCAGAGAGCATACTTTGTATAATCTAAATTCTCTTAAATTTGTTAAGGTTTATTTATGAGCCAGGATATGGTCTCTCTTAGTGAATGGTCCATGTATACTTGAAATAAAAAAAATTTTTTTTGCTGTTGTGGAGGGTTCTATAAATGTCAGTTAGATTCAGTTGCTTGAGTTCTTCTACACATTGCTGATTTTCTGTCTAATAGTTCCACTGATTACTGACAGAAGAAAGCTGATGTCTCCAACTTTAGTTGCAGATTTATTTATTTCTCCTTTCAATTCTATGAGTTGCTTCTTCATTTATTTTATAGGTGTATACACATTTAGGATTACTAAATATTCTTGGTGAATTGACCCTTTTATCGTTATATAATATCCCTCTTTATTCCTGATTATTTTCTTTGCTCTGAAGTCTGCTTTGCCCAATATTAATATAGCCACTCCAGCTTTCTTTTGATTAATTGTTTACATGTTATACCTTTTCTTTTACTTCCACTTCTAACCTAGCTATATCACTGTATTTGAAATATGTTTACAGACAGTATATAGTTGCAATATTGAAGGGTTCTGTGGACAAAAATATTGAACGGCGCAGGAAGCATCAAAAGAAGATGAAAGGAATACACAGAGTCACTATACCAAAAAGAATTTGTCGGCCTTCAGCTATTTCAGGAGGTGGCATATCATCAAGAACCGATGGTATTGAAGGAAGAAGTCCAAGCTGCACTGAAGCCATTTGCAAAAAACAAGGCTTCAGGAATTGACGGAATACCAATTGAGATATTTCAACAAATGGATGCAGCCCTGGAGGTGCTCACTCATCTATGCCAAGAAATTTGGAAGACAGCTACCTGGCCAACTGACTGGAAGAAATCCATATTTGTACCCATTCCAAAGAAATGTAATCCAACAGAATGTGGAAATTATCAAACAATATCATTAATATTACATGTAAATAAAATTTTTTCTGAAAATAATTCAAAAATAGTTGCAGCAGTACTTCCACGGAGAACTGCCAGAAATGCAATGTAGGTTCAGAAGAGAATACCAGAAAGATATTTACCTGTGTTTTATTGACTATGCAAAAGCATTTGACTGTATGGATCATAACAAATTATGGATAATATTTTGAAGAATGAGAATCCAGAACACTTAACTGTGCTCATGTGGAACCTGTACATAGGCCAAGAGGCAGTCGTTTGAACAGAACAAAGGGATGCTGCATGGTTTAAAATCAGGAAAGGTGTGCGTCAGCATTGTATCCTTTCACTATAGTTATTCAATCTGTATGATTAGCAAATAATCTGAGAAACTGGACTATATGAAGAAGAACTGGGCATCAGGATTGGAGGAAGACTCATTAACAACTTGTGATATGCAGATGACACAACCTTGCTTGCTGAAAGTGAAGAGGACTTGAAGCACTTACTGATGAAGATCAAAGCCTTCAGTATGGATTACACCTCAACATAAAGAAAACAAAAATTCTCACAAATGGACCAATAAACAACATCATGATAAATGGAGAAAAGATTGAAGATGTCAAGGATATCATTTTACTTGGATCTACAATCAACGCCCATGGAAGCAGCAGTCAGGAAGTCAAACAACACATTGCATTGGGAAAATCTGCTGCAAACTCTTTAATCTGTTAACAAGCAAAGATGTCACTTTGAGGACTAAGGTGAGCCTGATCCAAGCCATGATATTTTCAATCACCTCATATGCATGTGAAAGCTGGACAATGAATAAAGAAGACCAAAGAAAAATTAATGCCTTTGAATTATGGCATTGGCAAAGTATGTTGAATATGTCATGGAATGCCAGAAGAAAGAACAAGTCTTTCTTGGAGGAAGTACAGCCATAATGCTCCTTAGAAGCCAGGATGGTGAGACTTTGTCTCACGTGCTTTGAACATGTTCTCAGGAGAGTTCAGTCCCTGGAGGACATCATGCTTGGTAAAGTAGAGGGTCAGCGAAAGAGAGGAAGAACCTCAACGAGATGGATTGACACAGTAGCTGCAACGATGGGCTCAGCATAGCAAGGATTGTGAGGATGGCACAGGACTTGGCAGTGTTTCATTCTGTTATACATCTGGTAGCTTTGAGTTGGAACTGACTTGATGGCACTTAACAAAAACCACAGTTTGATCATTAAAAAAAAAAAAAATCCATTCTGACAATCTCTGTGTTTTAATTCGTGTGTTTGTACCTCTACATTTAATGTAAGAAGTAATTATGTTTGAATTTAGTTCTTTTATTATTTGTTTCCTCTTTTTTTTTGTTCCTCTGTTTTCCCTTTACTGCCATCTTTTGGGTTATTTGAATAATTTTAGTCTTCCATTTTAATTTATCTATTGTGTTGTTGTTGTTGTTTGTGTGTGTGTGTGTTTCTTTTTTTTTAAACTACATCTATGTGTAGTTTTGTTTGAACATTTACAATATACATACTTGACTTTTCAGTTTATTTACAATCAATGTTTTATCAATTTGAGTGGAACACAGAAATTTCACTATTATATAACTTCTTTTATTCTCCCCCCTTTATGATGTAGTTGTTTCATATATTACATATATTTATATGCAATATTTATATATTTATTATTTATATATATTTAGATGTAACATTTATATATTACATCTATATATTCCATCGGACAATGTTATAATTTTTGTTTGTTTTTAATTTTTTTATTATACTTTAGATGAAGGTTTACAGAACAAATAGTTTCTCATTAAACAGTTTGTACACATACTATTTTATGACATTGGTTAACAACCCCACCACATGTCAAAACTCTCCCTTCTCAACTTTGGGTTCACTATTACCAGCTTTCCTGTCCCTTCCTGCCTTCTACTCCTTGTCCCTGGGCTGTTGTGTCCTATTAATCTCGTTTTGTTTTATGGGGCTGTCTAATCTTTGGCTGAAGGGTGAACCTCGGGAGTGACTTCATTACTGAGCTAAAAGGGTGTCCCAGGTTCATACTCTCGGGGTTTCTCCAGTCTCTGTCAGGCCAGTAAGTCCGGTCTTTTTTTGTGAGTTAGAATTTTGTTCTACATTTTTCTCCAGCTCTGTCCGGGACCCTCTGTTGTGATCCCTGTCAGAGCAGTCAGTGGTGGTAGCCAGGCACCATCTAGTTGTACTGGCCTCAGTCTGGTGGAGGCTGTGGTAGTTGTAGTCTATTAATCCTTTAGACTAATCTTTCCCTTGTATCTTGTTTTCTTCATTCTCCCATGCTCTTGAAGGGGTGAGACCAGTGGAATATCTTAGATGGCTGCTCACAGGCTTTTAAGACTCCAGATGCTACTCACCAAGGTAGAATGTAGCACATTTTTTTTTTAATAAACTGTTATGCCAATTGAGCTAGATGTTCCCATGGTCCCTATAGCCCTCAACCGAGCAGTTTGGTCCCTCAGGGAGTTTGGATGTGTCTACGGAGCTTCCATGACCTTGCCTTGGACAAGTTGTGCTGGCTTCCCCAGTATTCTGTAGTCTTGCCCTTCACCAAAGTTACCACTTACCTATTGTCTATTTAGTATTTCCGCCTCCTACCCCCTCCATCCCTTGTAACCATCAAAGATTGTTTCTTTTTGTGTGTAAACCTTTTCACAAATTTTTATAGTAGTGGCCTCATACAATATTGGTCCTTTTGTGATTGACTTATTTCACTCAGCATAATGTCTTCCAGTTTCATCCAGTTATGAGATGCTTTGCAGATACATCATTGTTCCTTATTGTTGTGTAATACTCCATTGAGTGTGTGTACCATAGTTTGTTTATCCATTCATCAGTTGATTGGAGTCTAGGTTGTTTCCATCTTTTTTGCTATTGTGAACAGTGCTGCAATGAACATGGGTGTGCATATGTCTATTCAGGTCACAGCTCTTATTTCTCTAGGATATATTCCTAGGAGTGGGATTGCTAGATTGTATGGTACAATATTATAATTTTTGCTTTCAAATGTCAAAGTCAAACATATTTTAAAGAACTCAGAGAAGAATAGTCTGTTATATTTACCCAGATATTTACCATTTCTCTTGGTCTTCCTTTATTCCTGATGTTCCAGCTTTCCTTCTGGTATCATTTCCCTTCTTTCTGAAGAACTTCCTTTAGTAATTCTTCTAGAGTAGGTATGCTAGAAAGTTATTCTCTTGGTTTCCATTCATCTGAGGATATCTTTATTTCATATTTTTTTCCTGATGGATATTTTTACTGCATAAAGAATTCTGGACTGACATTCTTTTAGCATGTTAAAGATGTTGTTTCACTTCCTTTTGACTTCTATGCTTTCTGATAAGAAATCCACAGCCATTCAAATCATTGTTCTCCTTAAGTAGCCTGTCCTTTTTTGTCTGTCTTCTTTCAGGATTTTTTGTTTGTCTTTAGTTTTCAGCAGTCTGATTTTGAAGTGCTTTGTTGCAGATATGTTTGGGATTATCTGAAATTTGCTAAGTCTTTGAATTTGTAGGTTTATACCTTTCACCAAATTTGGGGAGTTCTCAGCCATTATGTTTTCAAATAATTTTTCTTTACTGCACTCTTTCTCCTCTCCTTCCAGGATTCTGATGACACAAATGTTAGGCCTTTTGGTATTGTACTCTGAGACTCTGCTCATTTTTACCCCCAATTTTTTCTCCTTGTTGTTAAGATTGAATAATTTCTACTGATCTATCCTCACATTCACAGGCTCTTTCCTCTGTTGTCTCCATTCTGCTATCAACCCCTCCAGTGAGTTTTTTATTTTGGTTATTGTATTTTTCAGTTCTAACATTTCCATTCAGCTTTTCTTTATATCCTCTATTTCTTTCCTGAGATTTTTTAATATAATTTGAGTATTCAACCTTATTTGCTGGAGTATTTTTTATAATAGCTGCTTTAAAGTCTTTGTCAGATAATTCTAACATCTACGCCAACTCAGCCTTGACATTTGTTGATTGTCTTTTCCCAGGTGAGTTGAGATTTTCCTGGTTCTTCATATGCTGAGTAATTTTGGATTGTAACCTTGACATTTTGAATATTATGTTATTAGAGTCTGGGTCATGTTTAAATCCTATACAGAATGTTATTTCTGTTGTTGTTTTAGCAGGCAAATAATTGACTTGGCTGAGTTCAGGCTGCAAGTCCCGAACAGCCTTCTTTGGGTTGCAGTTTCAATTGTTTTTAAAGCTTTTGCAGTTCCACTTGGATAGATCCCATGTGTGTACCAACCACTGGTTGGTCTGGGACCTGGGTAGTGATCTGTCTCATACTTCAGTTCTCAAAGTCTTTTTTTTACAAATTTTATTTAAGGTCTGATTCATGTATGTGTAGCTCAGGGATGAGCCCAGGGGTTCATAAACAACTTTATGGAGTTGATTTCACAAGCTCCTCCCTCTCCATGATTTCACTAGTACTTTCTAATTCCTGGGGCTCCCTTTTTTGGTCCTGAAATCTGGAATTTTATTTACTGCTTACTTCTTATACCCGTACCCATATCTGGCACCAAGTGGCAGGAGGAGAGAGAAAGAAAAATAACAATGGTGTTCCTTTTTTTTTTTTTCTTAATCAATCTAGCTAAAGTTATCAATTTTATTAATCTTTTTAAAAAACAAAATTTTTATCTCACTGATTTTCTCAATTTGTCTCTATTCTGTTTCACTGATTTCCATTCTTATATTTATAATGTGCTTCCTTTTGCTTACTCTGGATCTAATTTGTCCTTCTTTTTTCTAGCTTCTTAATGTGAAGCATAGATTATTGATTTTAAATCTTTCTAACGTAAGCATTTAGAGGTGTAAATTTCCCTCTAAACACTGCTATAATTGCCACCCACAAGTCTTGATATATGGTTTTAATTATCCTTCACTTAAAAATACTTTCTAATTTCAAAATATTTGGAGATTTTTCCTAATAACTTTTCACTGTTGATTGCTAATTTAATTTTTTTGTGGCTATATAATAGGTAAGCATATTTTGTATGATTTCAGTCTTTTAAAATGTATTAGACTTGTTTTATGTTTGGCTATAAAATTAGGTTCAGTTGGTTTACATAGTATTGTTCAAGTTTTCCTTACTGATTTTTGACTATTTGTTCTATCAATTACTGAGACATGGATGTTGAAATCTCCAGCTATAATTGTATAATTTGCCTATTTTTCCTTTCATTTGCCAGTTTTTGCTTCATATAGTTTGAAGTTTTATTAGGTACATACACATTTAGAAATTTTATGCCTTTTGATGAATTGACATTTTCATCATTAAGAGATGTTCCTCTTTACCTCTGGTAACACTTCTTTATCCTGAAGTCTATCTTAACTGATATTAATATAGCCACTTCAGCTTTCTTATGGTTACTGTTTTCATGGTGTACCTTTTTGATCCTGTGTCCTTAGATAAGGTGTGTACCTCTTGTAAATAATATGCTTTTTCATCCAATCTGACAATCTCTTTTAATTACTGTGTTTAGTCCATTTGTATTCATTTTCTATTGCTACATAATAAATTACAATAAATTTAGCAGCTTATTAGCTCACAGTTCTGTAGATGAGAAGTCTGGCATGGTATAGTTGGGTTCACTGCTCAGGGTCTCACAGGGCTGAAATTAAGGTATCAGTTGGTTTTATTCCTCTGGAGGCTTGACTAAGGAAGAGTCCACTTCAAAGCTTATTCAGGTTGTTGGCAGAAGTCAGTTCCTTGAAACTTTAGGATTGAACTTCCCATTTCCTTGCTGGCTATCACAAAGGCTGTTAGGCCTCAACTTCTAGAAGCCACATGTATTCCTTCTCTTGTGGTCTTCTCACAACATGGTAGCAATAAAATCCTTCAAGGCCAGCAGCAACATCTCCCTTGCATTGACTCCCCCTCATAATTTGAATTTCCTGACTTCTTCTGCCACCAGAGGGAGAAAACTCTTTGCTATTAAAGAGATCATATGATTAAGTTAGGCCCACCTGAGTAATCTCCCTATTTTAAGGTCATTTGATTAGTAACCTTCATTATATATCCAAAATCCCTTTTGCCGTATAATGTAACATAATCATAGGAGTAACACTAGGGGGAAAAGGTAATGGTAGCCATTTTTTAATTCTACTTATCACACTATCCATATGTTTTTAAAATTTTTATTTTTAAACAATTTAGACTTACATAAGTGTTATAAAATAATTGAAACATTAAAATTTCTGTGTATCTTTCTCCTAGTTTTCCTTAATGTTAACATCTTACATAGCCATAGCACAGTGATCAAAACAAGGAAATTAACATTGATACAACACAATGAACTAATCTACATTGAATTTTGCCAGTTTTCCCACTAATGTCCTTCTAGTCCAGGTTCCAATCTAGGGTCCCACATTGCATTTAGTTGCCATGTCCCTTTGGTCTCCTTTAATCTGTAACAAGTCTTCAGTCTGTCTTTGTTTTTCATGACCTTAGTATTTTGAAGAGTAGTAGGTTTATTTTTTTGTAGAATGTCCCTGAATTTGGGTATGTCTAATGTTTTCTCATGATTAGAGGTATGCACTTTTGGCAAGAATATCATAGAAGTGACAGCATAGTCTTCTTAGTGTATTCCATCAGAGAGTCCATAATGTTGTTATATTTTATTATTGGTGATGTTAACCTTGAGATCTTGGTTAAATAAGTGTATTCCAGGTTTCTCTGCTATAAAGTTACTACTTTTCCCTTAGTAAGTAATAAATATCATGTAGGAATATATACAAATATGCTACTTATCATCGTACTTCTACTCCCTAATTTTAGCATATATTGATGGTTCTTGTCTGCAACTGGGGCCCTGGTGGTGCAAGTGGTTAAATGTTCAGCCACTAACCAAAAGGCTGGCAGTTCGAATGCACCAGCTGCTCCTCAGAAATCCTATGGGGCAGTTCTACTCTGTCCTATAGGGTCTCTGCGAGTCGGAATTGACTCAATGACAATGGGTTTGGTTTGGTTTAGTTTGTCTGCAACTACTATTGTGGTTTTGCCAGTGGTGATTTTTTTATTTCCCTCATTCCTTCTACATTTATTATTTGGAATTCTACTGTAAAAAAAAAAAAAAGGTATCTCTTTTCTTGTTTATCTATTCAGTTATTTATTTATATCATTCTAACTTCATAGACATTTATTTTATTCTATGACTTTATAACCCAATACAATCCCATTATTTATTTTGCTCTTCAAACTGTTACAGTTTTGGTCGCTAGAGGCTCCTTCAGCATGCCCCCATCATTTTTTTTTTTTTTTTTTTTTTGTACTTTAGGTGAAGGTTTACAGAACAAATAGTTTCTCATTAAACAGTCAGTACACATATTGTTTTATGACATTGGTTAACAACCCCATGGCATGTCAACCCTCTCCCTTCTTGACCTTTTTTTTTTTTTGGTGAAAAGATACACCATTTCAAAAATTGTACATGCACAGTTCAGTGGCATTGATTATGTGTTATTAGGAGGGGCCAGTTCCTGGAGAAGGACATTATGCTTAGTAGAGGGTCAGTGAAAAAGAGGAAGACCCTCAACAAGATAGATTGACACAGTGGCTGCAGCAATAGGCTGAAGCTTAACAACAATTGTGAGGATGGTTCAGGACCAGGAAGTGTTTGGTTCTGTTGTACATAGTGTCACTATGAGTTAGAACTGATTGGAAACATCTAACAACAAAACCAACATACACCTACATAACCTAAAAAACCAAACCCGTTGCTGTTGAGTCGATTCTGACTCGTAGTGACCCTATAGTGACCCTATAGGACAGAGTAGAACTGCCCCATAGGGTTTCCAAGGAGTGCCTGGTGGACTGGAACTGCCAACCTTTTGGTAAGCAGCCGTAGCTGTCAACCACTACACCACCAGGGTTTCCTACACCTACAAACATATCGATATTTATTTTCTGTACCTAGCCATCTGTATATATATTAAAAACCATGACTTCAGACTTCTGGGCAACATGGCGCTCTAGGCAGAAGCACCATGCCATCCCTCCACAGCAAAGATCCTAAAAACTAAGCCAAACAGAGAAAACAGCAATCCTGAAACCCTAAGCGTCAAATGAAGAGATAAAGAACTCAGCCAAGCACCAAATGGAATAAGAAATTGACAGAACAAAGCATGAGGAGAGATACATGCAGAGGTCCCCTACCATCTTGGACTCCTATCAGGGACCAGCGAATGGAGGCTTGAGAAAGCAGTTTCACAGAGCTTCCAGCAGGAGACAGAACAACTGGTAAACAGCAATATATGCTTTCCTGCCCCCCACCCTTCTTCACCCCCACTCAGCTTCATCTACTTCCCGCAGCCACAGTCTCTTGGCCAGGAAGCACCGGCTGCTTGGATTCCACCTGCCTGCACTGGCCGACTCCTTGAGTGCCATTTGTTGGCTCCTGGTGTTGCTTTTTTTCTGCTTCTTTTTATTTCTTCATTACCTCTCACCACCTCCCCCTCCCTTCTCTCAAATACCTGGCTCTGTGCACCATCTTTGCTTCTTCCTGAATGGCTGTGAAACTCCTCTGGAATGTGAAACTGCTTCCCAGTCCCTGCTGCCATGCTGGTGGGATCCTGGGGCTCTTTTTTTGTTTATTTGTTTTGAATTGTTTGTTTGTTTTCTTTTTCTTTTCTCGAATTGGGAGCCCATTCTAGCCGGGCAGTACTGCGCAGCTTGGGACCTACCCCCTCAGTCTGCACAGACGTGCACAGGGATCCCTGAGAGCATTTCTTTTTTCGTGTTTTTTTTTTTTTTTTTTGTGTGTGTGTGTGTGTGTGTGATTTTTCTTGTTTTTTTTTTTAATTTTTTTTTCTTTTCCCTCTTTTTCTCTTCTTGTCTTTCTTCATTACTCAGTTTCTAGTCTTTCTATACCTTCCTTCTCCTCCTGTCCCCTGAATACCTGGCATTGAGTGACACCTCTAGGCCTTCTAGCCAGGCTGTACTTCAACTCCTGGGAACAACTTCCCCAGACCTCGTAACCGCACCAGTGGGATCCCTGGCAGCTTTGATTTTCTTTTTTCTTTCTAATTTTTATTTATTCACTTTTTTCTTTTCTTTTTTTTTTTTTTCTTCTTCTCCTTTTTGGTTTTCTCCATTTCATAGTCTGTCATCTCTCCACTCCAATGCAAGCTCCCCAGCACTCTTTTTTGTTTGTTTGTACTTTTTTGGCTCCTGTTCCTCTCTCCTCTCTTCCATACCCATCTTAGCTCTATACATCACAATCACCCACCTCCATCCTGCCTACCTGCACCATGCACTTAACATCACACCACCAAGCAGCACAGGCATGGCCTACCAGAACCTGCCCTGCACTGATTCCTGGCCTGCCCTGGTGGCTGTAGTAAGTGCCACAAACAACTCATCCCAGCAACTCCTCTTCAGCTAGACCTGCCCTGCTGTACCATATCTGAGTGACTGACCCTGACAATTGAAGTAGGAGGCAAAAAGTATCATGCACACAGATGAGCAAACAGCAAAGAACACACAGCCCACCTGCTCAGACATAGCTAAATAAAACAAAAAAGCAGGATGAAACAAACAAATCTACAATCAATTAATGAGAAAAATAACTACGGAATGCCCCAAAGACAGTAGACAATATCAAAACATTTACAAAAACAGGACAGGATGGTTCCAGTAGGCATCCAAAATAAAACACCAGATGACTTTCTAGCAGACGAAAAGGCACTAGAACTACCTGAGAGAGAATTCAAATCTCTAATACTCAGAATTATCCAAGAGTTGAAGCAAAAAACAGACAAAAATGAGGAAAAAATAGACAAATTCATGGAAAATACAGACCAAAAAAAAGGAAGAATTCAGGAAAATAATAAGGAACAAAATGCAAAATAAATTCACAACTAGAAATCATACAAAAACAACAATTAGAAATCCTAAAGATAAACAACAATATTTCAGAAATGGACAGTGTCTTGGAAGGGGTGAGGAACAGATTTGAAACGGTGGAAGGCAGGATCAGAGAAATTGAAGACAAATACTTGATACAACTCTGTTTGAGGAAAACTCAGAAAAAATAAAGACGAAAAATGAAGAGATCCTGAGAATTATGTGGGATACAATCAAAAGCAAAAATTTGCTAGTGATTGGAGTTCCAGAACAAGGGAGAAAACATAAAACACAGAGAGGATCATTGAGGAACTGCTGACAGAAAACTTCCCCAATACCATGAAAGATGAAAAGCTGACCATCCAAGAAGCTCAAAGAACCCCATATAGGATAGACCCCAAAAGAAAATCACCAAGGCATATCATAATCACACTCACTAAAACCAAAGACAAACAAAGAATCCTGAGAGCAGTTTGAGAAAAACAAGAAGTCACATACAGAGGAGAAACAATAAGACTAAGCTCAGATTATTTAGTAAAAACCATGCAGGCAAGAAGGCAATGGGATGACATATATAAAACCTTGAAAGAAAAAAATTGGCAGCCAAAAATAATATATCCTGCAAAACTTTCATTCAAATATGATGGTGAAATCAGGACATTTCCAGATAAACAGAAACTAAGGGAATATGTTAAAAACCAAACCAAACTTATAAGAATTATTAAAGGGAATCTTTCAATATGAGAACAAACAACTTCAGCTCACAGGCTGAATCTAGGATGCAGGATCGTACCAGCCAGATACCAGTCTAAGAAATGAACTCTCAAGGACTATCCAAAACCAAAAGAAATACAACAGGGAATCAGAGCAGTTAATCTGTAAATGGCAACAACATCAGAACAATAAAAGAAGGAATGAACGGTGCAGGTATAGAACCTTCTAATGGGGAGGAAGGCAAGGCGATACAAAATAATAATAGACTGCTTCAAACTTAGAAAGATAAGGGTAAATTTCACGGTAACTACAAACAAAGTTAACAAACCTACTCATAAAAATAAAAAGGAAAAACATAAAATCTTAGTTAAAACAAAAACCTACAAAAACGAAAGAAATGAAAAAAAAAAATCCACAAACAAAAGGAATTCAGCATAGGAGAGTAGCAGCAACAAAGAAAATGTTAGCACCACAAAAAAAAAAAAAAAAAGCACCACAAAATGACAGCAATAAACTCACATCTATCAATAATTACACTGAATGTAAATGTCCTCAATGCAGCCATAAAGATATGGAGAGTGACAGAATGGACAAAAAAACAGGATCTATCCCTATGCTGTCTACAAGAGACACATCTTAGAAACAAAGATGTGAATTTATTAAAAATCAAAGGTTGAAAAAATATATCAAGCAAACAACCACCAAAAAAGAGCAGGAGTGGCAGTACTAATCTCAGATAAAATAGATTTTAAAACAAAATCCACCATAAAAGACAAAGGACACTATAGAATGATTAAGGGGACAATTCATCATGAAGACATAACCATAATAAACATCTACCCACCCAATGACAGGGCTCTAAAATACATAAAACAAACTCTAACAGCACTGAAAAGAAACATTGACAGTTACATAATAATAGTAGGAGACTTCAACACACAACTCTCAGTAAAGGACAGAACATCTAAAAAGAAACTCAGCAAAGATACGGAAGACCTAAAGGGCACAGTCTGCCAACTTGACCTCATAGATATATATAGAACACTCCATCCAACAGCTGCAAAGTACACATTCTTTTCGAATGCACGTGGAACGTTCTCCAGAATAGACCACATCTTAGGCCACAGAGCAATCCTCAACAAGATCCAAAATGTTGAGATAATACAAAGTATCTTCTCTGACCACAATGCCATCAAGGTAGAAATTAACAACAGAAAGAGCAAGGAAAGAAATCAATTACATGGGAACTGAATAACACCCTGCTTACAAACCACTGGGTAATAGAAGAAATCAGAGATGGAATCAAAAAATTCCTAGAATCAAACAAGAATGAAAAAATCATACCAAAACCTTTGGGACACAGCAAAGGCAGCCCTCACAGGACAATTTGTAACGATAGATGCACACATCAGAAAGAAGAAAGGGACAAAATCAAAAACATTAACTACACAACTTGAACAAATAGAAAGAGAAGAGAAAAATAATAATAATAATAATTAAATAAAAAAAAGCCCACAGCCACTAGAAGAAAGGAAACAATAAAGATCAGAGCAGAAATAAATGAAATAGAGACTAGAAAAACAATAGAGAGAATCACCAAAACCAAAAAGTTGGTTCTTTGAAAGAATCAACAAAATCAACAAACCACTGGCCAGACTGACAGAAGAAAAACAGGAGAGGACACAAATACCCAAACAGGAAATGAAATGGGCAACATTGAAACAGACCAAACTGAAATAAAAAGGATCGTAACAGAGTATTATGAAAAACTATACTCCAAAAAATTTGAAAACCCAGAGGAAATGGATAAATTTCTAGAAACACACTACCTACCCAAACTACAACAAAGTGATTTTGAAAATCTAAACAGACCCATAAAAAGAAAAGAGACTGAAAAGGTAATTAAAAAAAAAACAAAAAAACTCCCAACAATAGAAGTCCTGGCCCAGACAGCTTCACTGGAGAATTCTATCAAACATTCAGAGAAGGGCTTACACCAGTACTACTCAAACTGTTTCAAAACACAGAAATAGAAGGGATTCTTCCAAATTCATTCTATGAAGCCAGCATAACTCTAACACCAAAACCGGGCAAAAACACCACAAAAAAAGAAAATTACAAACCAATATCTCTCGTGAGTGTAGATGCAAAAATTCTCAACAAAATTCTAGCCAATAGAATTCAGCATCATATCATAAATAATAACAATAATAATATACCACTACCAGGTAGGATTCATACTAGGTATGAAAGCATGGTTCAACATTAGAAAATCAATCAACATAATCCACCACATAAATAAAAGGAAAGAAAAGAATCACATGATCATCTCAATCAACACAGAAAAGGCATTTAACAAAGTTAAACACCCATTCCTGACAAAAACTCTCAATAAAATAGGTATAGAAGGGAAATTTCTCAACATAATAAAGGGCATCTATGCAAAACCAACGGCCAACATCATTGTTAATGGAGAGAGGCTGAAAACATTCCCCTTGAGAACAGGAACAAGACAAGGATGTGTTTTATCACCGCTCCTATTTAACATTATGCTGGAGTTCTAGCTAGAGCAATAAGGCAAGAAAAAGAAATAAAGGGCATCCAAATTGGTAAGGAAGAAATTAAACAGTCCCTATTTGCGGATGATATGATACTATACATAGAAAACCCTAAAGACTCCACGAGAAATCGACTGGAACTAATAGAAAGATTCAGCAGAGTAGCAGGATACAAGATAAATGTAAAAAAATCAGTTGGATTCCTATACACCAATAAAGAGAATGATGAAAAAGAAATCAGGAAAACAATACAATTTATAATAGCCCCTAAAAAAATAAAATATTTAGAAATAAATCTAACCAGGGATGTAAAAGACCTTTACAAAGAAAACTACAAAACACTACCACAAGAAACCAAAAGAGATCTACATAAATGGAAAAACATACCATTTTCATGGATAGGTAGACTCAACATTGTAAAAATGACAATTCTACCCAAAGCAATTTACTAATACAATGGAAAACTGATCCAAATACCAACCACATTCTTTACAGAGATGGAAAGACTGATCATTAACTTTATATGGAAAGGGAAAAAGCCCCAAATAAGTAAAGTACTATTGAAGAAGAAGAATAAAGTTGGAGGACTAACACTACCTAACCTCAGAACCTACTATACAGCTACTGTAGTCAAAACAGCCTGGTACCAGTACAACAACAGATACATTGATTAATAGAACAGAATTGAGAACCCAGATGCAAATCCATCCACCTATGGTCACCTGATCTTCGACAAGGGCCCAAAGTCCATCAAATAGGGAAAAGACTGTCTTTTTAACAAACGGTGTTGGCAAAACTGGATGTCCATCTGCAAAAAAAATGCAACAGGACCCATACCTCACACCATATACAAAAACTAATTCAAAATGAATCAAAGACCTAAATATAAAGCCAAAAAGCATGAAGTTCATAGAAGAAAAAATAGGATCAACAATAGAGGCCCTAATATACGACATTAACAGGATACAAACTGTAACCAACAATACACAAACTCCAGGAGATAATCTAGATAACTGGGATCTTGTAAAAATTAAACACTTATGCTCATCAAAAGACTTTACCAAAAGAGTAAAAAGAGAACCTACAGACTGGGAAAAAAATTTGGGACATTACAACTCAGACAAAGGTCTAATCTCTAAAAATCTACAAGAAAATCCAACACCTCTACAACAACAACAAAAAAAATCCAATTAAAAAATGGGCAAAGGAAATGAACAAACACTTCATCAAAGAAGACATTCAAGCGGCCAACAGACACATGAGGAAATGCTCGTGATCACTAGCCATTAGAGAAATGCAAATCAAAACCACAATGAGATACCGTCTCACACTGGCATCACCGGCACGAATCCAAAACACTGGAAATAACAAATGTTGAAGAGGCTATGGGGAGATCGGAACTCTTATGCACTGTTGTTGGGAATGCAAAATGATACAACCATTTTGGAAAACAATATGATGCTTCCTTAAAAAGCTAGAAATAGAAATACCATACGATCCAGCAATCCTACTCCTAGGAATATATCCTAGAGAAATAAGACCTGTCACATGAATAGACATATGCACACCCATGTTCATTGCAGCATTGTTCACAATAGCAAAAAGATGGAAACAGCCTAGATGACCATCAACAGATAAATGGATAAACAAAGTATGGTACATACACACAATGGAGTATTAAGCAACAATAAAGAACAATGACAAATCTGTGAAGTATCTCATAACATGGATGAAACTGGAGGACATTATGCTGAGTGAAATAAGTCAATCACAAAAGGACAAATATTGTATGAGGCCACTACTGTAAAAACTCATGAAAAGGTTTACACATAAAAAGAAACAATCTTTGATGGTTATGAGGGATAGGAGGGGTGGGGGGAAAATACTAGATAGACAATAGATAAGTAGTAACTTTGGTGAAGGGTAAGACAGTACACAATACTGGGGAAGCCAGCACAACTTGTACAAGGAAAGGTCATGGAAGCTCCATAGACACATCCAAACTCCCTGAGGGACCGAATTGCTAGGCTGTGGGCTATGGGGACTATGGTCTCGGGGAACATCTAGCTCAACTGATATAGTTTATAAAGAAAACGTTCTACATTCTACCTTGGTGAGTAGCATCTGGGTTCTTAAAAGCCTGTGAGCAGTCATCTAAGATACTCCAAAGGTCTCACCCCTTCAAGAGCAAGGGAGAATGAAGAGAACAAGACACAAGGGAAAGATTAGTCTAAAGGACTAATGAACCACAACTACTACAGCCTCCACCAGACTGAGTCCAGTACAACCATATGATGCCTGGCTACCACCACTGATTGCTCTGACAGGGATTACAACAGAGGGTCCTGGACAGTGCTGGAGAAAAATGTAGAACAAAATTCTAACTCACAAAAAAAGACCAGACTTAACTGGCCTGACAGAGACTGGAGAAACCCCAAGAGTATGGCCCCCGGACACCCTTTCAGCTCAGTAATGAAATCACTCATGAGGTTCACCCTTCAGCCAAAGATTAGACAGCCCCATAAAACTAAACAAGATTAATGAGGCACAAGAGTCCAGGGACAAGGACTAGAAGGCAGGAGGGGACAGGAAAACTGGTAATAGGGAACCCAAGTTTGAGAAGGGAGAGTGGTGACATGTGGTGGTGGTGTTAACCAACGTCATAAAACTATATGTGTGCTGTTTAATGAGGAACTATTGTTCTGAAAATCTTCAACTAAAATACAATTCAAAATAATTAAAAAAAAATAAGAATAGAGGATGGAACAGGGTAGTTGAGATGGAGGGACAACACTTCCCTGAGTATGCCTTGTTGTATAGCTCTGACTTTTAGAACCATGGTAATGTTTTACATACACAAAAATAATTAAGGAATAAAATCAACCAGGTTATGGGGAAACCCAAAGTGGAATACAAAAAGTAACAAATGAACCTAATTGTATTATAAATAAATAATATAATCACACTGATGGGTTGGGAAGAAAAGAACTAACCCAAGAAACTTTGGAAATTAGTATTATAGGGAGGAGTATGGGTTAGCAATTCTGAAATTACTTGTATGTATATACTAGGACTGAACAAATAACTAAATAAATGTATGTGGATAATGAGAGCCAGGTTTCTCACATAGGAGGAAGAAGTAATATATAAGGAAAAGGAGCTGGCTAGAATCAATCTTGTGGTGTTGGATTGGAATTGTAGGTATCCATATGAAGTCATGGTTTTTTTTTTTTATTTTAATTTTTTAAAATTTTACTTTAGGTGAAGGTTTACACAACAAATATTTTCTCATTAAACAGTCAGTATACATATTGTTTTAACAACCCCACAACATGTCAACATGCTCCCTTCTCGGCCTTGGAGGACCTTTTTTTCGGTGAAAATATACATAGCCAAAGATACACCATTTCAAAAATTTCTATATGTACAATTCAGTGACATCGATTATGTTCTTCCAGCTGTGCTTCTACTCTCACTTTAGATGAAGGTATACAGAACAAAATAGATTCTTATTAAACAGTACACATATTGCCCTATGACAATGGTTAAGAACCCCACTACATGTCAACACTGTCCTTAGTCAACCTTGAGTTCCCTATCACCAGCTTTCTTGTCCCCGCCTACCTTCTAGTCTTTGTCCCTGGACTGCTGTGCCTCATTAGTCCCGTTTTGTTTTATGGGGCTGTCCAGTCCCCGGCTGAATGGTGAACCTTGCGAGTGACTTCACCACTGAGCTAAAAGGGTATCTGGGAGCCATACTTTCAGGGTTTCTCCGGTGTCTGTCAGGCCAGTTAATCTGGTCTTTTTGTGTGTTAGAATTTTGCTCTACATCCTTCTCCAGCTCTGTCTAGGATCCTCTATTGTGATCCCGGTCAGAGCATCAGTGGTGGTAGCCAGGCACCATCTAGTTGTACTGGACTCAGTCTGGTGGAGGACTTGGTAGCTGTGGTCCATTAGTCCTTTGGACTAATCTTTTCCTTGTATCCTGTTCTCTTCATTCTCCTGTGCTCCCGAAAGGGTGAGACCAGTGGAGTATCTTAGGTAGCTGCTCACAGGCTTTTAGAAGACCCCAGATGCTACTCACCAATGTAGAATGTAGAACACTGTCTTTATAAACTGTGTTATGCCAATTGAGCTAGATGTTCCCTGAGACTATGGTCCCCACCCTCCGCCCAGCAATTCCTGACGTGTCTGTTGGCCGCTTGAATGTCTTCTTTGGTGAAGTGTCTGTTCATTTCCTTTGCCCATTTTTTAATAGGATCATTTGTCTTTTTGTTGTAGAGGTGTTGGATTTTTCTTGTAGATTATGGAGATTAGACCTTTGTCTGACTTGTAATGTCCAAAAAGTTTTTCCCAGTCTGTAGGTTCTCTTTTTTACTCTTTTGGTGAAGTCTTTTGAAGAGCATAGGTGTTTGATTTTTAGAAGATCCTAGTTATCTAGTTTATATTCTGGGGTTTGTGCATTGATGGTTATGGTTTGTACCCTGTTAATGCCACGTATTAGGGCCTGTAGCATTGGTCCTATTTTTTCTTCTATGAACTTTATAGTTTTTGGCTTTATATTTAGGTCTTTGATTCATTTGGAATTAGTTTTTTATATGGTGTGAGGGATGGGTCCTGTTTCACTTTTTTGCAGATAGTTATCCAGTTTTGCCAGCACCATTTGTTAAAAAGACTGTCTTTTCCCCATTTGATGGACTTTGGGCCCTTGTCAAAGACCAGGTGACCGTAGGTGGTTGGATTTATATCTGGGTTCTCAATCCTGTTCCATTGGTCAATGTATCTGTCATTGTACCAGTACCAGCCTGTTTTGACTACCGTAGCTGTATAGTAGGTTCTGAGGTCAGGTAGTGTGAGTCCTCCTACTTTATTCTTCTTCAATAGTGCTTTATTTATTTGGGGCTTCTTTCCTTTCCATATAAAGTTAATTATTAGTTTTTCCATCTCTTTGAAGAATGTTGTTGGTATTTGGATCCGGATTGCATTGTATTTGTAAATTGCTTTGGGTAGAATTGTCATTTTTACAATGTTGAGTCTACCTATCCATGAGAATGGTAAGTTTTTCCATTTATGTAGATCCCTTTGGGTTTCTTGCAGTAGTGTTGTGTAGTTTTCCTTGTATAGGTCTTTTACATCCCTGGTTAGATTTATTCCTAAGTATTTTATTTTTTTTAGGGGCTATTATAAATTGTATTGTTTTCCTGATTTCTTTTTCATCGTTCTCTTTATTGATGTATAGGAATCCAACCGATTTTTTTATGTTTATCTTGTATCCTGCTACTCTGCTGAATCTTTCTATTAGTTCCAGTCAATTTCTCATGGAGTCTTTAGGGTTTTCTATGTATCATCTGCAAATAGGGACTGTTTAATTTCTTCCTTGCCAATTTGGATGCCCTTTATTTCTTTTTCTTGCCTTATTGCTCTAGCTAGAACTCCAGCATAATGTTAAATAGGAGTGGTGATAAAGGGCATCTTTGTCTTGTTCCTGTTCTCAAGGGGAATGTTTTCAGCCTTTCTCCATTAAGAATGATGTTGGCCATTGGTTTTGCATAGATGCCCTTTATTATGTTGAGAAATTTCCCTTCTATACCTATTTTATTGAGAGTTTTTATCAGGAATGGGTGTTTAACTTTGTTAAATGCCTTTTCTGTGTTGATTGAGACGATCATGTGATTCTTTTCTTTCCTTTTATTTATGTGATGGATTATGTTGATTGATTTTCTAATGTTGAACCATGCTTTCATACCTAGTATGAATCCTACCTGGTAGTGGTATATTATTATTGTTATTATTTATGATATGATGCTGAATTCTATTGGCTAGAATTTTGTTGAGAATTTTTGCATCTACACTCACGAGAGATATTGGTTTGTAATTTTCTTTTTTTGTGGTGTTTTTGCCCGGTTTTGGTGTTAGAGTTATGCTGGCTTCATAGAATGAATTTGGAAGAATCCCTTCTATTTCTGTGTTTTGAAACAGTTTGAGTAGTACTGGTGTAAGCCCTTCTCTGAATGTTTGATAGAATTCTCCAGTGAAGCTGTCTGGGCCAGGACTTCTTTTGTTGGGAGTTTTTTTTTTTTTTTAAATTACCTTTTCAGTCTCTTTTCTTTTTATGGGTCTGTTTAGATTTTCAAAATCACTTTGTTGTAGTTTGGGTAGGTAGTGTGTTTCTAGAAATTTATCCATTTCCTCTGGGTTTTCAAATTTTTTGGAGTATAGTTTTTCATAATACTCTGTTACGATCCTTTTTATTTCATTTGGGTCTCTTGTAATGTCGCCCATTTCATTTCTTATTTGGGTTTTTCTTTTGTCTTTTTGGCCATTGGTTTGTCAATTTTGTTGATCCTTTCAAAAAACCAACTTTTGCTTTTGTCGATTCTTTCTATGATATTCTAGTCTCTATTTCATTTATTTCTGCTCTGATCTTTATTATTTCCTTTCTTCTAGTGGCTGTGGGCTTTTTTTGCTGTTCTCTTTCTGTTTGTTCGAGTTGTGTAGTTAATGTTTTGATTTTGTCCCTTTCTTCTTTTTTGATGTGTGCATCTATTGTTACAAATTGTCTTGTGAGGACTGCCTTTGCTGTGTCCCAAAGGTTTTGGTATGATGTTTTCATTCTTGTTTGATTCTAGGAATTTTTTGATTCCATCTCTGATTTCTTCTATTACCCAGTGGTTTGTAAGCAAAGTGTTATTCAGTTTCCATGTAATTGATTTTTTTTTCCCTTGCTCTTCCTGTTGTTAATTTCTGCCTTGATGGTGTTGTGGTCAGAGAAGATGCTTTGTATTATCTCAGCGTTTTGGATTTTGTTGAGGGTTGCTTTGTGGCCTAAGATGTGGTCTATTCTGGAGAAAGTTCCATGTGCATTCAAAAACAATGTGTACTTTGCAGCTGTTAGGTGGAGTGTTCTATATATGTCTATGAGGTCAAGTTTTGGCTGATTGTGCCCTTTAATTCTTCTGTATCTTTGCTGAGTTTCTTTGTAGATGTTCTGTCCTTTACTGAGAGTGGTGTGTTGAAGTTTCCTACAATTATTGTGGAACTATCAATTTCTCTTTTCAGTCTGTTAGAGTTTGTTTCATGTATTTTGGAGCCCTGTCTTTGTGTGTGTATATATTTATTATGGTTATGTCTTCATGCTGGATGGTCCATTTATATCACTATATAGTGTCCTTCTTTGTCTTTTATGGTGGATTTTGTTTTAAAGTTTATTTGATATGAAATTAGTATTGCCACTCCTGCTCTTTTTTGGTAGTTGTTTGCTTGATATGTTTTTTCCATCCTTTGATTTTTAATAAATTTATGTCTTAGTTTTTAAGCTGTGTCTCTTGTAGACAGCATATTAATGGATCCTGTTTTTTTTTTTTTTTTTAAATCCATTCTGTCACTCTCTGTCCCTTTATGGGTCCAATTAGGCCATTTACATTCAGTGTAATTACTGATAGGTGTGAATTTATTGCTGTCATTTTGTAGTACTTTTTTGTCATGCTGATGTTTTCTTTGTTCCTGTTACTCTCCTGCACTGAATTCCTTGTTTGTAGTTTTTTCATTTCTTTTGTTTTTGTAGATTTTGTGTTTACTGAGTCTTTAAGTTTTTCTTCTTTATTTTGAAGAGTAGGTTTGTTAACTTTCTTTGTGGTTACCTTGAAATTTACCCTTGTCTTTCTAGGTTTGAACCAGTCTATTATTACTTGGTATCACCTTGCCTTCCTCTCCATTAGAAAGTTCTATACCTACACCATTTATTCCCTCTTTTATTGTTCTGATGCCGTTGTCATTTACAGATTAACCTCTCTGGTTCCCTGTTGTAATTCTTTTGGTTTTGGATAGTCCTTGAGAGTTCATTTCCTAGGTTGGTATCTGGCTGGTATGATCCTGTGTCCTAGATTCAGCCTGTGGTCTGACGTTGTTTGTTCTTAGACTGAAGGACTCCCTTTAATAATTTTTGTAAGTTTGATTTGGTTTTTACATAATCCCTTAATTTCTGTTTATCTGGAAATGACCTAATTTCACCATCATATTTGAACAAGAGTTTTGCAGGATATATTATTCTTGGCTGACAATTTTTTTCTTTCAAGGTTTTATATATGCCATCCCATTGCCTTCTTGCCTGCATGGTTTCTGCTGAATAATTCAAGCTTAGTCTTATTGTTTCTCCTCTATATGTGACTTTTTGTTTTTTCATGAGCTGCTCTCAGTATTCTTTGTTTGTCTTTGGTTTTAGTGAGTGTGATTATGATATGCCTCAGTGATTTTCTTTTGGGGTCTGTCCTATATGGGGTTTGTTGAGCTTCTTGGATGGTCAGCTTTTCATCTTTCATAATGTTGGGGAAGTTTTCTGTCGGCAGTTCTTCAACAATTCCCTCTGTGTTTTCTGTTTTCTCCCTCTGTTCTGGAACTCCAATCACTAGCAAATTTTTGCTTTTGATTGTATCCCACATAATACTCAGGGTTTCTTCATTATTTTTTTCTGATTTTTCCTCAGAGTTGTAGCTAAGTATTTGCCTTCAATTTCGCTGATCCTGTCTTCTATCATTTCAAACCTGCTCCTCAGCCCTTCTATGACACTGTCCATTTTTGAAATCTTGTTGTTTATCTTTAGGATTTCTAATTGTTGTTTTTGTATGATTTCTAGTTGTGAATCTATTCTGGCATTTTGCTCCTGTATTATTTTCCTGAATTCTTCCATTTTTTTGTCTGTATTTTCCATGAATTTGTCTGCTATTTCCATGAATTTGTGTATTTTTTCCTCATTTTTGTCTGCTTTTTGCTTCAACTCTTGGATAGCTCTGCATATTAGAGATTTGAATTCCCTATCAGTTAGGTCTAGTGCCTTTTTTACTACTGGAAAGTCATCTGGTGTTTTATTTTGAAGTCTACTGAAACCATCCTGTCCTCTTTTTAAAATATGTTTTGTTATTATCGACTGTGTTTGGGACATTCAGTAGTTGTTTTCCTTGTTTATTTATTGTAGATTTGTTTGTTTTGTCCTGCTTTTTTGTTTTATTTGGTTATGTGTGAGCAGGAGGGATGTGCATTCTTTGTTGTTTGCTCATCTGTGGGCACGACACTTTTCACCTCCTTGTCCAAGGGCAGGGTCAATCGGTCAGCTATGGCACAGCAGGGCAGATCCAGCTGAAGGGGAGTTGTTGGGATGGGTTTCTTGTGACACATCCTAGGGTCGATAGGGTGGGCCAGGAATCAGTGCAGGGCAGGTTCTGGTAGGCTGTGCCTGTACTGCTCGGGGGTGTGATGTTCAGGGCATGTTGCAGGTATGCAGGAGGAGGGGGGAGATTGGGATGTGTGGGGCTATGACAGGTACGGGAAAGAGGAGAGAGAGGAGAGGGAAACAGGAGCCAAAGACAAACAAACAAACAAAAAAAGAGTGCTAAGGGAGCTTGCCATTGGAGTGGTGAGATGAGAGACTGCGAAATGGAGAAAAACAAAAAGGAAAAAACCCAAAAAGTAAATAAATAAGAATTAGAAAAAAAAAGTCCCCAGGGATCCCACTGGGGGAGACTGGGGAAGTGGCCCCCAGGCCCCAAGGTACAACCTGGCTAGAGGGGGTAGAGGTGTCACACAGTGCCAGCTATTCAGGAGACAGGAAGAGAAAGTAAGTATAGAGAGAGATGAAAAACTAAGAAATGAAGAAAGATGAAAAGAGAAAAAGAGAGAAAAGAAAACAAAAACAACAATAAAGAAAAAAGAAATGCTCCCAGGGATCCCACTGCATGGCTGCACAGACTGAGGAAGTAGCTCCCAAGCTGCGCAGTACAGCCTGGCTAGAAGGGGCTCCCAAGCTGAGAAAAGAAAAAGAAAACAAACAAACAAAAAAGCCCCAGGGATCCCAACAGCATGGTGGCATGGGCCAGGAAGCAGTTCCACAGTTCAGGGGGAGTTTCTCAGCCTTTCAGGAAGAAACAAAGATGGCACACAGAGCCAGTTATTTGACAGAAAAGAGGCGGAGGTGGTGAGAGGTATGGAAGAAACAAAAAGAAGCAGAAAAAAACAATGGCAGCAACAAACAAATGGCACTCAGGGAGCCGGCCAGCATAGGCAAGTGGAATCCAGGCGGCCCAGGGCTGAAGCAAGTGACTCTCAGTCAGGAGACTTTGGCAGCAGGAAGCAGAGGAGACTGAGTGGGGGTGAAGAAGGGTGGGGGGTGGGAAAGCATATATTGCTGGTTACTGGTTGTTCTGTCTCCAGCTGGGAGCTCTGTGAAGCTGTTTTCCCATACTCCCTGTTCACCAATCTCCAACAGGAGTCCAAGATGGCGAATCCGTGCTGCCTTAGCTGATAGGGGACCTCTGCACATATTTCTCCTGGCTCTCTGTTCTGTCAGTTTCTTATTCCATTTGGTGCTTGGCTGCGTTCTTTATCTCTTCATTTGATGCTAGGGTTTCAGGATTGACATTTGTCTCTGTTTGACTTGGTTTTTCGGGTCTTTGCTGTGGAGGCATGGCATGGTACATCTGTCTACAGTGCCATGTTGCCCAGAAGTCCTCCCCTATTCTTTTGACCAGCCTCCTGATGGTAACTAATTTCATTAATCTCTGGGTTATCCTTCCTATATTCTTTTGCACAAATAATAAGATAAATGCATATTTTATTATATCCCCTTCTTTCTTACATAAAAGAGGCATACTATAGATATTCTTTTGCACTTCACCTTTGTTTATTTAAGAGATAGATATCCTGGATATTACTCAGATAAGTTAATAGAGATCATTCTCACATGTTTTCACAGCTGCTTAGTACACCACTGTGTGGCAGTACCATGGTTTATGCACCTACTCTCCTATGTATGGGCATTTAGGTTTCCAATATTTTGAAAATGCAAACAATGCTGCAAAGGATATCCCTGTGCATATGTATTTGCATATTATTGGAGATTCTTAGAAGAGAGACTGCTGGGTCAAGAGCTAAAAGCATCAGAAGAGGCAAATCCATAAAGACAGAAAATAGATTCATGGTTGCCTGGTGGTGGGGTGAAGGGCAAGGGAAGTGTGTTAGTGGGGGCAGAAATGGGAAATGACTACTAATGCATACAGAGTTTCTTTTAGGGGTATTGAAAATGTTCTAAAATTAGATTGTGGTAAGGACTGTAAAACTTAGGTGAATGTTATTGTCGTTAGGTGCCATCCAGTTGGATCCAACTCACAGCAACACTATGTGTAACAGAGTGAAACACTGCCCAGTCCTGTGCCATCCTTACAACTGTTGCTATGTTTGAATCCATTGTTGCAGCCAATGTGTCAGTCCATCTCATTGAGAGTCCTCCTCTTTTTCCCTGACCCTCTACCTTACTATGCATGATATCTTTCTCCAGGGACTGGTCCCTACTGATAACACATCCAAAGTACATGAGACTAAGTCTTGCCATTCTTGCTTCCAAGGAGCACTCTGGGTATACTTCTTCCAAGACAGACTTGTTAGTTTGTCTGGCAGTCCATGGTATAGTCAATATTTTTTGCTAACACCATAGTTCAAAGGCCTCAATTCTTCTTCGGTCTTCCTTATTCATTGTCCAGCTTTTGCATGCATATGCAGCGATTGAAAATACCATGGCTTGGGTCAGGGATACCTTAGACCTCAAAGTGACATCTTTGCTTTTTAACATTTTAAAGAGGTCTTTTGCAGCAAATTTGTCCAATGCAATATGTCATTTGATTCCTTGATTGCTGTTTCCATGGGCATTGATTGTGGATCCAAGTAAAATGAAATCTTTGATAACTTCTATCATTTCTCCATTTATCATGATGTTGCTTATTGGTCCAGTTGTGAAGATTTTTGTTTTATGTTGAGGTGTAATCCATACTGAAGGCTGTAGTCTTTGATCTTTATCACTAAGTGCTTCAAGTCATCTTCATTTTCAGCAAGCAAGGTTATGTCATTTGCATATCACAGGTTGTTAATGAGTCTTCCTCCAGTCCTGATGCCCTGTTTGTCTTCATATAGTCCAGTTTCTCAGATTATTTGCTCAGCATACAGATTGAATAAGTATGGTGAAAGGATACAACACTGATGCACAACTTTCCTGATTTTAAACCACACAGTTTCCCCTTGTTTTGTTCAAATGACTGCCTCTTGGTCTATGTACAGGTTCCACACGAGCACAATTAAGTGTTCTGGAATTCCCATTCTTCGCAATGTTATCCATGATTTTTTATGATCCACACAGTCAAATGTCTTTGCATAGTCAATAAAACACAAGTAAACATCTTTCTAGTATTCTCTGATTTCAGCCAAGATCCATCTGATATCAGGAATGACATCCCTCATTCCATGTCCTATTCTGAATCCAACTTGAATTTCTGGCAGTTCCCTGTCAATGTACTGCTGCAACCATTTATTAATGTTCTTCAGAAAAATTTTACTTGCGTGTGATATTAATGATATTGTTTGATAATTTCTGCATTCTGTTGGATCACATTTCTTTGCAATGGGCACAAATATGGATCTCTTCCAGTTAGTTGGCCAGTTAGCTGTCTTCCAAATTTCTTGGCACAGATGGGCTGCATCTGTTTGTTGAAACATCTCAGTTGGTATTCTGTCAATTCCTGGAGCCTTGATTTTCACCAGTGCCTTCAGTGCATCTTGAACTTCTTCCTTCCGTACCATTGGTTCTTGATCATATGCTACCTTCTGAAGTGGCTGAACGTCAACCAATTCTTTTTGATACGGTGACTCTGTGTATTCCTTCCATCTTCTTTTGATGCTTCCTGAGTCATCCAATATTTTGCCCATAGAATTCTTCAAAATTGCAAGTCAAAGTTTGAATTTTTCTTCAGTTCTTTCAGCTTGAGAAATGTCAAGCATGTTCTTCCCTTTTGGTTTTCTACCTCCAGGTCTTTGCACATTTCATTATAATATTTTACTTTGGCTTCTTGAGCTGCCCTTTGAAATCTTCTGTTCAGCTCTCTTGCTTCATTATTTTTTCCATTCACTTTAGCTATTCTATGTTTAAGAGCAAGCTTCAGAGTCTCTTCTGACATCCATTTTGGTCTTTTCTTTCTTTCTTGTCTTTTTTTATTTTATTTTATTGTACTTAGGGTGAAGGCTTACAGAACAAATGGTTTCTCATGCAACAGTAGTACTCATGTTGTTTTATGACATTGGTTAACAACCCGACAGCATATTAACCCTCTAAATTCTCAACTTTTTTTTTTTTTTTTTTTAGTGAAAATACACATAGCCAAAGATACACCATTTCAAAAATTTCTACATGCACAGTCCAGTGACATTGACTATGCTCTTCCAATTGTGCTGCTGTTCTCACTTAAGATGAAGGCTTACAGAACAAAATAGTTTCTCATTTAACAGTTACCACACATGTTGCCCTATGACAATGGTTAACAATCTCACAACACATCAACAGTATCCTTACTCAACCTTGGGTTCCCTATCACCAGCTTCCTTGTTCCCTTCTGCCTTCTGGCCCTTGTCACTGGACTACTGTACCTCGTTAGTCTCATTTGGTTTTACGGGGCTGTCCACTCCCAGGCTGAACAGTGAACCTCGGAGGTAACTTCACCACTGAGCTAAAAGGGTGTCTGGGGGCCATACTCTTGAGATTTCTCCAGTCTCCTTTAGGCCAGTAAATCTGATTTTTTTTTTTTTTTTGTGAGTTAGAATTATGCTCTACATCCTTCTCCAGCTCTGTCCAGAACCCTCTGTTGTGATCCTGGTCAGAGCAGTCAGTGATGGTAGCCGGGCACCATCTAGCTATACTGGACTCAGTCCGGTGGAGGCCTTGGTAGCTGTGGTCCATTAGTCCTTTGGACTAATCTTTTCCTTGTATCCTGTTCTCTTCATTCTCCCTTGCTCCCAAAAGAGTGAGACCAGTGGAGTATCTTAGATGGACGCTTACAGGCTTTTAAGACCCCAGACACTACTCACCAAGGTAGAATGTAGAGCATTGTCTTTCTAAGCTGTGTCATGCCAATTGAGCTAGATGTTCCCTGAGACCATGGTCCCCAGAGCCCTCCGCCCAGCAACTCAGTCCCTCAGGGAGTTTGGATGTGTCCATGGGGCTTCCATGACCTTTCCTTGTACAGGTGGTGCTAGTTTCTCCTGTATTGTGTACTGTCTCACCCTTCACCCAAGATACCACTTATCTATTGCCTATTTAGTATCCCCCCCCCCATCCCTGGTAACCAACAAAGATTGTTACATTTTGTGTGTGAACTTTTTCATGGGTTTTTACAATAGAGGTCTCATACAATATTTGTCCTTTTGTGATTGACTTATTTCACTCAGCATAATGTCCTCCAGTTTCATCCATGTTATGAAATGGTTCACAGATTCATTGTTGTTCTTTCTTGTTGCATAGTACTCCATTGTGTGTATGTACCATAGTTTGTTTATCCATTCATCTGTTGACGGGCACCTACGTTGTTTCCATCTTTTTGCTATTGTGAACAATGCTGCCATGAACATAGGTGTGCATTTGTCTATTCGAGTGACGACTCTTTATTTCTCTAGGATATATTCCTAGGAGTGGGATTGCTGGATCGAATGGTATGTCTATTTCTAGCTTTCTGAGGAAGCACCATATCATTTTCCAAAATGGTTGTATCATTTTGCGTTCCCATCAGCAGTGCATAAGAGTTCCCATCTCCCCGCAGCCCCTCCAACATTTGTTATTTCCAGTGTTTTTGATTTGTGCCAGTAATGCTGGGGTGAGATGGTATCTCATTGTGGTTTTAATTTGCATTTCTCTAATGGCTAGCGATCGCGAGCATTTCCTCATGTGTCTGTTGGCTATTGGAATGTCTTCTTTGGTGAAGTGTCTGTTCATTTCCTTTGCCCATTTTTTAATAGGATCATTTGTCTTTTTGTTGTAGAGGTGTTGGATTTTCTTGTAGATTATGGAGATTAGACCTTTGTCTGACTTGTACTGTCCAAAAATCTTTTCCCAGTCTGTAGGTTCTCTTTTTACTCTTTTGGTGAAGTCTTTTGAAGAGCATAGGTGTTTGATTTTTAGAAGATTCCAGTTATCTAGATTATCTCTTGGTTTTTGCACGTTGATAGTTATGGTTTGTATCCTGTTAATGCCATGTATTAAGGCCTGAAGTGTTGGTCCTATTTTTTCTTCTATGAACTTTATAGTTTTAGGCTTTATATTCAGATCTTTGATTCATTTTGAAGTAGTTTTTGTATACGGTGTGAGGTATGGGTCCTGTTTCATTTTTTTGCAGATGGATATCCAGTTTTGCCAGCACCATCTGTTAAAAAGACTGTCTTTTCCCCATTTGATGGACTTTGTGCCCTTGTCAAAGATCAGGTGACCATAGGTGGATGCATTTACATCAGGGTTCTCAATTCTGTTCCATTGGTCAATGTATCTGTCATTGTACCAGTACCAGGCTGTTTTGACTACTGTAGCTGTATAGTAGGTTCTGAAGTCAGGTAGTGTGAGTCCTCCAACTTTATTCTTCTTCTTCAGTAGTGCTTTACTTATTTGGGGCTTCTTCCCTTTCCATATAAAGTTAATTATTAGTTTTTCCATCTCTTTAAGAATGTTGTTGGTATTTGGATCGGGATTTCATTGTATTTGCAAATTGCTTTGGGTAGAATTGCCATTTTCACAATGTTGAGTCTGCCTATCCATGAGCATAGTATGTTTTTCCATTTATGTAGATCTCTTTGGGTTTCTTGCAGTACTGTTTTGTAGTTTTCTTTGTATAGGTCTTTTACATCCCTGGTCAGATTTATTCCTAAGTATTTTATCTTTTTCGGCGCTATTGAAAATGGTATTGATTTCCTTTTCATCGTTCTCCTTACTGGTGTATAGGAATCCAACTGATTTTTGAATGTTTATCTTGTATCCTGCTACTCTGCTGAATACTTTCTATTAGTTCCAGTAGATTTCTTGTGCAGTCTTTGGGGTTTTCTATGTATAGTATCATATCATCTGCAAACAGGGAGAGTTTAACTTCTTCATTACCAATTTGGATGCCCTTTATTTCTTTTTCTTGCCTTATTGCTCTAGCTAGGACTTCCAACACAATGTTAAATAGGAGTGGTGATAAAGGGCATCCTTGTCTTGTTCCTGCTCTCAAGGGGAATGTTTTCAGCCTCTCTCCATTAAGAATGATGTTGACCATTGGTATTGCATAGATGCCCTTTATTATGTTGAGAAGTTTCCCTTCTATACCTATTTTATTGAGAGTTTTTATCAGGAATGGGTGTTGGACTTTGTCAAATGCTTTTTCTGCGTCAGTTGAGATGATCATGTGATTCTTTTCTTTCCTTTTATTTATGTGGTGGATTACGTTGATTGATTTTCTAATGTTGAACCATCCTTGCATACCTGGTATGAATCCTACTTGGTTGTGGTGTATTATTTTTTGATATGATGCTGAATTCTATTGGCTAGAATTTTGTTCAGAATTTTTGCATCTATATTCATGAGAGATATTGGTCTGTAATTTTCTTTATTGTGATGTCTTTGCCTGGTTTTGGTATCAGCGTTATGCTGGCTTCATAGAATGAATTTGGAAGTGTTGCTTCCTCTTCTATGCTCTGAAATAGCTTGAGTAGAAATGGTACAAGATATTCTGTAAATGTTTTGTAGAATTCTCCAGTGAAGCCATCTGGGCCAGGGCTTTTTTTGGTTGGGATTTTTCTTATTACCTTTTCAATCTCTTCTCTTGTTAGGGGTCTGTTCAGATTTTCAACATCACTTTGTTGTAGTTTGGGTAGGCTGTGTGTTTCTAGAAATGTATCCATTTCCTCTAGGTTTTCAAATTTGTTGGAGTATAGTTTTTCATAATATTCTGTTATAATCCTTTTTATTTTGGTTGGGTCTGTTGTAATGTCCCCCATTTCACTTCTTTTTTGGGTTATTTGTGTCCTCTCCTGTTTTTCTTTTGTCAGTCTGGCCAGTGGTTTGTCGATTTTGTTGATTCTTTCAAAGAACCAACTTTTGGTTTTGTTGATTCTTTCTATTGTTTTTCTGTTCTCTATTTCATTTATTTCTGCTCTGATCTTTACTATTTCCTTTCTTCCAGTGGTTGTGGGCTTTTTTTGCTGTTCTCTTTCTATTTGTTTGAGTTATGTAGTTAATGTTTTGATTTTGTCCCTTTCTTCTTTTTTGATATGTGCATCTATTGCTATAAATTGTCCTCTGAGGACTGCCTTTGCTGTGTCCCAAAGGTTTTGGTATGATGTGTTTTCATTCTCATTTGATACTAGGAATTTTTGGATTCCATCTCTGATTTCTTCTATTACCCAGTGATGTGTAAGCAGGGTATTATTCAGTTTCCATGTAGATGATTTTTTTTTGCTTGCTCTTACTAGTGTTAATTTCTACCTTGATGGCATTGTGGTCAGAGAAGATACTTTGAATTATGTCAGCGTTTTGGATCTTGTTGAGGATTGCTCTGTGGCCTAAGATGTGGTCTATTCTGGAGAACATTCCATGTGCATTGGAAAAGAATGTGTACTTTGCAGCGGTTGGATGGAGTGTTCTATATATGTCTACGAGGTCACGTTGGCTGATTGTGCCCTTTAGGTCTTCTGTATCTTTGCTGAGTTTCTTCTTAGTTGTTCTGTCCTTTACTGAGAGTGGTGTGTTGAAGTCTCTTTCTGTTATTGTGGAACTTTCAATTTCTCTTTTCAGTGTTGTTAGAGTTTTTTTTATGTATTTTGGAGCCCTGTCATTGGGTGCGTAGATGTTTATTATGGTTATGTCTTCATGATGGATCGTCCCCTTAATCATTACATTATTAAAGTGTCCTTCTTTGTCTTTTATGGTAGATTTTGTTTTAAAGTCTATTTTATCTGAGATTAGAATTGCCACTCCTGCTCTTTTTTGGTAGTTGTTAGCTTGGTATATTTTTTCCAACTTTTGACTTTTAATAAATTCACATCTTTGTTTCTAAGGTGTGTCTCTTGTAGACAGCATATTGATGGATCCTGTTTTCTTATCCATTTTGTGACTCTCCATCTCTTTACGGTGCACTGAGTCCATTTACATTCAGTGTAATTATTGATAGATGTGAGTTTGTTGGTGTCATTTTGTAGTGCTTTTTTTTTGTGGTGCTGAAGTTTTCTTTGTCTTCTTACTCTCTTGTGCTGAGTTACTTTTGTTTGTGGATTTGTTTTTCATTTCTTTTGTTTTTGTAGGTTTTGTTTTTGATGAGAATTTATGTTTTTCGTCTTTATTTTTATGAGTTGTTTTGTTAACTTTCTTTGTGGTTACCATGAATTTTACCCTTATCTTTCTAAGTTTGAAGCAGTCTACCCTTACTTGGTATCGCCTTGCCTTCCTCTCCATTAGAAAGTTCTATACCTATGCCATTTATTCCTTCTTTCATTGTTTTGATGTTGTCATCCATCGATTGACTGCTCTGATTCCCTGTTGTATTTTTTTTGGTTTTGGATAGTCCTCGAGAGTTCATTTCCTAGATTGGTATCTGGGTCGTACGATCCTGCATCCTAGGTCCTGCCTGAGGGCTGAATCTGTTTGTCCTCAGATTGAAGAACTCCCTTTAATAATTCTTGTAAGTTTGGTTTGACTTTTACATATTCCCTTAGTTTCTGTTTATCTGGAAATGACCTAATTTCACCATCAAATTTGAATGAGAGTTTTGCAGGATATATTATTCTTGGCTGACAATTTTTTTCTTTCAAGATTTTATATATGTCATCCCACTGCCTTCTTGCCTGTATGGTTTCTGCCGAATAATCTGAGCTTAGGCTTATTGTTTCTCCTCTGTATGTGACTTCTTGTTTTTCACGAGCTGCTCTCAGGATTCTTTGTTTGTCTTTGGTTTTGGCAAGTGTGAATATGATATGTCTTGGTGACTTTCTCCTGGGGTCTCTTCTATATGGGGTTCGTTGAGCTTCTTGGATGGCCAGCTTTTCATCTTTCATGATATTGGGGAAGTTTTCTGTCAGCAGTTCCTCAATGATCCTCTCTGTGTTTTCCGTTTTCTCCCCCTGTTCTGGAATGCCAATCACTCGTAAATTTTTTCTTTTAATTGTGTCCCACATAACTCTCAGGGTCTCTTCATTTTTCTTTGTTTTTTTTTCTGAGTTTTCCTGAAACAGAGTTGTATCCAAGTGTTTGTCTTCTGTTCCACTGATCCTGTCTTCCATGGTTTCAAATCTACTTCTCAGCCCTTCTATGACATCATCCATTTCTGAAATCTTGTTGTTTATCTTCTGGATTTCTAATTGTTGTTTTTGTATAATTTCTAGTTGTGAATTTATTTTAGCATTTTGTTCCTGCATCATCTTCCTGAATTCTTCCAATTTTTTGTCTTGATTTTCCATGAATTTGTCTATTTTTTTCTCATGTTTGTCAGCTTTTTGCCTCAGTTCTTGGAAAATTCCGAGTATTAGAGATTTGAATTCCCTATCAGGTACTTCTAGTACATTTTCTTCCAGAGGAGAGTCATCTGGTGTTTTAATTTGGACGCCTACTGGAACCATCCTGTCCTGTTTTTGTAAATGTTTTGATGTTGTTTGCTGTTTTGGGGGCATTCAGTAGATATTTCTCTCGTTTATTGGTTGTAGATTTGTTTGTTTCATCCCTTTTTTTAAGAAAAAAATTTTGACTATGTCTGAGCAGGCAGACTGCGTGCTCTTTGTTGTTTGCGCGTCTGTGCGCTCAATTCTTTTCTCCTCCTTCTCCAACTGGCAGGTTCAGTCACTCAGATATGGTACAGCAGGGCAGGTCTAGCTGAAGAGGAGCCACTGGGACGGGTTGTTTGTGGCACTCACTACAGCCACCAGGGCAGGTCGGTAGTCAGTGCTGGGCAGATTCCAGTAGGTCATGCCTGCAATACTTGGTGGTGTGATGTCAAGCGCACAGTGCAGGTAGGCAGGATGCAGCGGGGAGATGGTTATGTGTGGAGCTAAGCTGGATATGGGAGCGAGGAGAGAGGAACAGGAGCCAAAAACATACAAACAAACAAAAAAGAATGCTAGGGGAGCTTGCCGTTGGCATGGAGAGATGAGAGACTATGAAATGGAGAAAAACAGAAGGGGGAAGAGGAAGAAAAGAAAAGAATGAATAAATAAAAATCAGAAAGGTTAAAGAACTGCAAAGTTCCCAAGGATCCCACCGATGCAACTATGAGGTCTGGGGAAGTTGCTCTCAGGTGTCGCAGCACAGCCTGGCCAGAAGGCGCAGAGGCATACAACGCCTGGTATTCAGGGATCAGAAAGAGAAGGAAGATATAGAGAGACGAGAAACTGAGCAATGAAGAAAGACAGAAGGGAAAAAGAGGGAAAAGAAAACAAACAAACAAACAAAAAAAAGAACAAGAAAGGCCCCCCAAAAAAAAACAGGGAAAAAAAAACAACAAAAAAAGAAATGTCCTCAGGGATCCCTCTGCACTTCTGTGGAAGCTGAAGGGGAGTCTCCCTGGCTCGCAGCTCCGCCTGGCCAGAAAGGGCTCCCAACTCAAGAAAAGGAAACGAAAACAGACAAACAATTCAAAAAGAAGAAAAGCCCCCGGATCCCACCAGCACGGTAGCCCAGACCAGGAAGCAGCTCCACACTGGAATGGAGCTCTGCAGCCCCTCAGGAAAAAGCAAAGATGGCACACGGAGCCAGGCGTTCGAGCGAAAGGAGGGGGAGGCGGCGAGAGGCAAGAAAGAAATCCAAAGAAGCAGAAATTAAAAAAAAAAAAGCAACACCAGCAGCCAACAAATGGCACTCAGAGAGCCAGCCAGTGCGGGCTGGTGTTTCTGGACAAGAGACTGTGTCCGTGGGAAGCAGAGGAGGCCAAGTGTGGGTGAAGAAGGGTGGAGAGTGGGAAAGCGTATATCACAAATTGCCGGCACTCTGAAGCCCCTCAGGAAGAAGCAAAGATGGCGCACGGAGCCAGGCACTTGAGTGAAAGGAGGGGGAGGTGGCGAGAGGCAAGTGAGAAATCAAAAGAAGCAGAGGAAAAAAAAAAAGCAACACCAGCAGCCAACAAATGGCACCCAGAGAGCCGCCCGCTTGGGTGTGTGGAATCCAAGCAACCGGCACCTCCCGGTCAAGAGACCGTGGCCGCGGGAAGCAGAGGAACAAACGAACAAAAGCCCCAGGATCCCACCAGCGCGGCAGCCCAGACCGGGAAGCAGCTGCACACTCGAATGGAGCCCCGCAGCCCCTCAGGAAGAAGCAAAGATGGCGCTCGGAGCCAGGCACTTGAGCAAAATGGGGGGGGGGGAGGGGCGGCGAGAGGCAAGCAAGAAATCAAAAGAAGCAGAGGAAAAAAAAAAGCAACACCAGCAGCCAACAAATGGCACCCAGAGAGCCGCCCGCTTGGGTGTGTGGAATCCAAGCAGCTGGAGCTTCCCAGTCAAGAGACTGTGGCCGTGGGAAGCAGAGAAGCCTGAGCCAGGGTGAAGAGGGGTGGGGGGGTGGGAAAGCACACACTGCAAATTACCAGCTGTTTTGTCTCCCACTGGACACTCCGTGAGGCTGCTTTCTCGTACCCCCATTTGCTGGTCTCCGATAGGAGTCCAAGATGGTGGATCTGCACTGCGTTAGCTGGTAGGGGACCTCTGCATGAATCTCTCCTCGCTCTCCGTTCTCTTTCAGTATTCTCACTCCATTTGGTGCTCGGCTGAGTTCTTTATCTCTTCATTTGATGTTCTAGGGTTTCAGGATTGTTGCATTCTCTGTTTGGCTTAGTTTTTCAGATCTTTGCTGTGGAGGGACGGCATGGTGGTTCTGCCTAGAGTGCCATCTTGCCAGAACCCTTTCTTGTCTTTTTTAATGACCCTTTGCTTTCTTCATGTATCATGTCCTTGAAGACATCTCACAATTTGCCTGGTCTTTGGTCATTAGTGTTCAATGAGTCAAATTTATTCTTGAGTTGGCCTCCAAATTCAGGTGGAATATACTCAAGGTCGTATTTTGGCTCTCGTGGACTTGTTGTAATTTACTTCAGCTTCAACTTGAACTGGCATATGAGCAATTGCTGGCCTGTTCTGCAGCTGGTCCCTGGCCTTGTTCTGACTGATGATACAGAGCTTCTCCATTGTCTCTTTCCACAGATGTAGTTGATTTGATTCCTGTGTTTTCCACCCGTAAGGTCCACGTGTATAATCGCCCTTTATGCTGTTGAAGAAAGGTATTTGCAATGGATAAGTTGTTGGTCTTACAAAATTCTATCATGAGGTTTCCGGCATCATTTCTCTCACCAAAGGCATATTTTCCTGCTACCAATCCTTCATCTTTGTTCCCAACTTCCACGTTTCAATCACCAATAATTATCAATGCATCTTGATTGCATGTTTGATCAATTTCAGACTGCTGAAGTTGGTAAAAAATCTTCAAATTCTTCATCTTTGGCATTAGTGGTTGGTACATAAATTTGAATAATAGTCATATTAACTGATCTTACTTTTAGGTGTATGGATATTATCCTGTTACTGACAGCTTTATACTTCAGGATAGATCTTGAAATATTCTTCTTGAAAATGGATGTGATGCCATTTCTCTTCAAGTTGTCATTCCTGGCATAGTAGACCATATGATTGTGGAATGCATGAAGCATGAATCTAGGAAAACTGGAAGTCGTCAAAAATGAAATGGAATGCATAAAGATCAATATCCTAGGCATTAGTGAGCTATAATGGACTGGTATTTGTATTTCAAATTGGACAATCATATGGTCTTTGTTAAATACTATATTAAAAACCACTGAATTCTACACCTTAAATGGATCAATTTTATGGTATATGAAATATATCTCAATAAAGTTCTGGGAAAAAAGTAAGCACAATTATAGTTTTGTTAGGTATTGCCAAATTTCCCTCAAGCGGTGTCATACCAATTTGCATTCCCACCAGCAATGTGTGAGAGTACCTGTTTCCCATAGCCTCACCAACAGAATGTGCTGTCATACTTCTTAATTTTCACCAATCTGATAGTTAAGAAATGATATCACAATCTATGGATAGCTGATCTTCGATATAGGGTTAAAGTCCATTAAATGTGGAAGAGACAGTCTCTTTAACAAATGGTGCTGGCAAAACTGGATATCTATCTGTAGAAAAATGAAAGAAGACCCATACTTCACCCTACACACGAAAACCAACTCAAAATGGATCGAAGATATAAACATAAAACCCAAAACTATAAAGATCATGGAAGAAAAAATAAAGACCATGCTAGGAGCCCTAATACATGGCATAAATAGCATACTAAACAATAAAAAATACACAAACAGCAGAAGATAAACTAGATAAACGAGACCTGCTAAAAATTAAACACCTATGCTCAACAAAAGACTTAACCAAAAGAGTAAAAAGAGAACCTACAGACTGGGGGAAAAAATTAGCCATAGTGTAGCACTTCCTTAAAAAACTAGAAATAGAAATACCATATGATCCAACAATCCCACTCCTAGGTATATACCCCAGGGAAATAAAAGCTGATTGATACTAATAGACATATGCACCCTCATGTTCATTGCAACATTATTCACAATAGCAAAAAGATGGAAACAACCTAAGTGCCCATCAGAGGATGAATGGATAAACAAACTGTGGTACGTATACACAATGGAATATTACTCAGCGATAAAGAACAACGGGATCTGTGGAAAATCTCACAACATGGATGAACTTGGAGGACATTATGCTGAGTGAGATAAATCAATCACAAAAAGCCAAATATTGTATGAGACTGCTACTATAAAAAATCAAGAAAAGGGTTACACATACACACACACTCACACACACACTCACACACAATTCTATAATGGTTACCAGGGATTGGTGGAGGAGGGAGGGAAAATCAACTAGAAAGAAGACACGTGTTAATACTGGTGAAGGGAAAGACATTACACAGTGCGGGGAAGTCAGTACAACAAGACCAAGGCAAAGGAAGGCACTGAGAGGAACTCAAGAATAAAGGCAATCACGGTAATTACCATAACATACACCACCCTACAACAATAGTATTAACAAATAATAATCTAAGAATTGATATATAAGCAGAGAGATATACTAAAGTGGAGTGGGAAGGTGCAAGGGAGCACACCCACCTGCAATATAGGTTGGGCTGCAGATATCACTACATTCGTAGTGCTGCATTTGTATTAATATAGACAACAGAACACACAAGGGGCATAGTTATGGAAATTTCCTAGTCATAACCCAACACCTCAAGAGGCAAAGTTACAAGTCTGAAGGCTGAGGACCATAGACTCCAGGGACATCTATGTCAATTGGCATAACATATTCATGTAGACAGTGTTCTACATCCTATTTTAGTGAGTACCATAGGGGGTCTTAAAAGCTTGTTAGTGGCCATCCAAAATACAACTATTGGTCTCATCTCAGCTGGAGCAAAGGAGAGTGAAGAAAACTAAAGACTCCAGGGAGCAATTAGTCTAAAGGACTAATGGACCACATGAACCAAAACCTACATGACCCTGAGACCAGAAGAACTAGTTGGTGCCCTGCTACCACAACCCACTGCTCTGACCCGGGATCACAATAGAGGGACCTAGGCAGAGCAGGAGAAAAATGTAGACAAAAAATCAAATCCATAAAAAAAGACCAGACTTACTGGTCTAATAAAGACTGGAGGAACCCCTGCGACTATGGCCCTAAGACATCCTTCTAACATGGAACTGAAGCCATTTCCGTAGACCACCTTTCAGCCAAACAATAGACAGGCCTACAAAATAAACAATAACACCCAAGAGGAATGAGCTCCTTAGAACAGTCAATTATGTGAGACCAAAAGGGCAAAATCTTCCCAAAAACAAAGACGAGAAGGCAGGAAGGGGTAGGAAAATCAGAAGAAACGGGGAACCCAGGGTGGGAATGGGGAGAGTGCTGACACATTGAAGGGACTACACCAATGTCTTGGAACATTCAGTGCACAAATTGTTGAATAATAAACTATTTTGCTCTGTAAACCTTCACCTAAAGCACAATAAAATACTAAAAACAAAACAAAAACAGATGTACTGGACTGGTTGAGACTGGAGGACTCCTCAAGACTACTGCCCTGAGATACTCTTCAAACCTGGAACCAAAACTAATCCCTGAGGCCACCTTGTGGCTAAATAACAAACTGGCTCAAAAAATAATGAATATCACTAGTAAGTACTGTACTCCTTTAAAAAAATCACCTGTATGGGACCAAATGGTCAACAATTACTTTAATGGAAATGGAACAACCAGAATGGAAATAACGAGAATGTTCACACACTGTGAAGAATGTAACCAATGTCACTGAACAACTTGTGTAGAAATTGTTGAATGGGAACCTAAACTTCTGCATAAACCTTCACCAAAAACACAATAAAATACTATTTTAAAAAAAGAAATGATATCTCAGCATTGTTTTAATTTGTCTTATTAATTATACCTGTGTTGGAACATTTTTTCATACATTTGAGGGCTACTATTTATCTTTTATTTTTGTGTGTGTGAACTGCTGTTCAAGTCATTTCCTCATTTTTGTTTCTCCCATTTTCCTTTGTCCCTCAATTTTTTATAGTTCTTTATATACTAGGAATATTAACCCTTTGTGGTATATGTTTCAAATATCTGTTCCCTTATGACTTTTTTTTTTGGCCACGAAAAACTTTTAAAATTTTATGTAATAGAGTGTCTTTTTTTTTTTCTTTATTGTTCTGGATTTTGAGTCATAGTTAGGAAGCTTTTCCCCTACTTCCAGATTAAAGAGGAATTTACCCATGTTTTCTTCTTGTTGCTAAGTGCCGTCCAGTCGATTTTGACTCATATGACCCCATGTGACAGAGTAGAACTGCCCCATAGGGTTTTCTTGGCTGTAGCCTTTACGGAAGCAGATCACCAGGTCTTTCTCCTGCAGAGCCACTGAGTGGGTTCAACCTGCCAACCTTTCAGTTAGCAGCCAAGTGTTTAACCATTTGTGCCACCAGGGCTCCTCTGCTTTCTCCTGGTACACTGGTTTTATTCTTTACATTTAGATCTCTAAACCATTTGGAGTTTATTCTTGTGTATGCCATTAAGTATGGATCTGATGTTATCTTTTTCCAAATGGCTAGCCAGTTGTCCCAGAACCATTTATTAAAAAGTCCACTTTTGATTTAGTAATCTGAAATTGCCACCTTTTTTGCCTTTCCCTCCAGAAACTATGTTTTTTTTTTTTTTTTTTTTGGCTATGACATTTTATTTTAGTTGAACTTGATAATCAGAAATAGTTCTATTCTATTGACTAGAAACTGGGATAATCTCAAGAGTATTTGTTTCCAATCTAAAGACTCAGTTAGAGAGAAACTATTTTGTTCTGTAAGCCTTCATCTTAAGGGAGAATAGCAGCACAATTGGAAGAGCGTAGTCAATGTCACTGAACTGTGCATGTAGAAATTTTTGAAATGGTATATCTTTGGCTATGTGTATTTTCACCAAAAAAAAAAAAATGGTTGAGAAGTTAGAAGGTTGACAGGTTGTGGGTTTGTTAACCAATGTCATAAAACAATATGTGTACTACTGTTTCATGAGAAACTGTTCTGTAAGCCTTCACCTGAAGTACAATAAAAAAAAAATAAAGACTCAGTTAGAAATCAAGGCATGTAACAAAAGTGAGTGAAGTGCAGATGTAAGACAATAGGGAATAGTGGGGACTACAATGAGCAAGACTGCACATTCTCAGTCAAAAAGAATAGCAGTCTGTTTTAGTTATCTAGTGTTGCTGTAACAGAAACACCACAAGTGGGTAGCTTTAACAAACAGAACTTTATTCTATCAGTTTAGGGGGCTAGAAGTCCTCATTCAGGGTGCAGGGGGGAATGTCCTTGTCTCTTTTCAGCTTCTATTCCTATGTTCCTTGGAGATTTTGTGGCATGTATTTTCCCCTCTGTTTGCAATTGCTTGCTTAATCTACTCTTTTATATCTCAGAAGAGATTGATTTAAGACATACCCTACACTTACACGGCCTCATTAACATAACAAAGAAAATCGATTCCCAAATGGGATTATAACCACAGGTATAAACCGGTTGCCATCAAGTTGATTCTGACTCATAGCAATGCTGCAGGAGAGAGAAGAACTGCCTCACAGGGTTTCCAAGGAGTCACTGGTGGATTCGAACTGCTGACCTTTTGGTTAGCAGCGAGCTCTTAACCACTGCATCATCAGGACTCCACCACAGGTTAAGTGGTTAGGATTTACAGCATATATTTTTGGGGGACACAATTCAATACATAACACAGCCCTATTCAGTTTCCCCCAGTTTCATCAAGTGAGAATTTAGCCTAGAGTTTCTAGATAGTTTTTTAAGAGAAGCTGGACATTTGGATGTCTTTGTGTGATTTCTTGTTTTTTAAATTTTAACAATTTGACTATTTAAATACAGCATACTCAATAGAATTTTCTGAGATAGCAGAAATATTCTATATCTGCAGTGTACAATATAGTAACCACTAGCCACATGTGACTCAGCATTTGTAATGTGAGCAGTGTGAATGAGGAAATGAATTTTTAAAATTTTATTTAAATTAAATAGGATACCCTATCAGATAGAGCAATTTTTAAAAATACTGTGCAGGCTAAGCAAAACATAGCTATGTCACCCACAAACTACGAGTTTTCAACCTCTGGTCACTACTTGAATTAATTGGGAGTATTGAAACCCTGGTGGCGTAGTGGTTAAGAGCTGCGACTGCAGGTCAGCAGTTCAAATTCACCAGATGCTCCTTGGAAACTCTATGGGGTGGTTCTATTCTATCGGGTCACTATGAATCGGAATCAACTCGACAGCAATGGGTTTGGTTTTTTTTTTGTTTGTTTGTTTTTGATCCATGTCAGTGATCAGGGCTAGATTAGGCATGTGAGCGCCCTAATCACTAATAATCTGTGGTGGCCCCTTCTCTTACTCACAAATTTGAGCAGGATATGTGAATTATATACATATATACACACATGTATATATACGTGTGTGTTTGTCTTAGCTATCCATGGTGTAACTTCTTTCTAAATGTGACTATAATATCAGTGATTTAACGCAAAAGTGGCATATGCCATTTTAGTGGAATGAGATGAACTGGATTATAAAATTTTTAGTGGATGCAGGGTACTAAGATTTTTACTATACACATTTTCTACAAAAAGTATGTTCCACATATTCTACAACAAAAAAAGAGTCAGTGAACTTAGTTGTTTCAACAATCAATGTAAAATTCTATCGATCTCCCACAATGAAAAATCAACTTTCACTAATTTTGCTTTAAACGGCTCATCCTTCAATTTTAATGTTTGTTCATAATAAATGCTATAATTATAACTGAACAAATGAAAAGGTCATAAAAGGAAATTTAATGATCAGCAAATAAGTATTGCAACAAATGACTAAATTTTATTTTTAGATAGATCCTTCATCTCTAACATGTTATAATTAAAAACATTTCTTCTTTGCTCTTACAAATTCTTCAATGATTTCATCACTATTAAGCTGCTGAACAGTATCTATTTCCATACATAATAAGGATAATGAATCAAGTCTTTCCTAAATCACTGTTGTACGCTGAGGGTTTTTGAGTCTCTTTAGGGATGAAAATGAGCATTACATTGTGCAGTTTATGATCATTAAAGTTAGGAATATGGGTAAATCAATTTCAACATTGGGAAATATGCATTGTATTTTATCATTATCATTTATCATTATGGAATCACATATGCCTACATGAGTAAAAATTATCTTTCCTGAACCTGTAAACTTAGTTCTCATGTAAGAATGAAATTGCTGCATTTCTCCAGAAAGATTTGTATTTGTCATTGGGATAAGCCTGCACTAATTTCATGGATGCCTTCATGCATTCTTCATCAGATATATCCACATTGTTTAAGAAGGAAAATTTATTTCAAAGAACTTCATACACTTTTGCCCTTCTTTTCATGCAAGATTCAAGTATGTCAATGATGGTGCACTACGTGGGTACATGAAATTTATCTCTGGTATTCAGTGATAATTCGGGAGCACTTCTGTCATTTACTTGTTTCTTTCTAGTACTTCTGCAATGGTGAACTACTTGCTAATCAGCATTTGGCAGTATTTGTTTTATTGTGTTTTCAAAAATTTCAAAGTATTCTCTTAAATTATATAAATACCCTGTTAATGACTAGTAGAGATTTGTACGTCTTTAAATTTACTTCTGAATCTTGGAGAGCTTGACTCGTCCGATGAAAATGCTGCAATATATTATTCCACGTTAAAAAAAAAAAAATGTTGCCATCGAGTCGATTCCGATTCATAGCAAACCTGTAGGACAGAGTAGAACTGCCCCATAGGGTTTCCAAGGAGTGGCTGGTGGATTTGAACTGCCGACCTTTAGGTTAGCAGCTGAACTCTTTAACCACTGCACCACCCAGGCTCCATTATTTCACATAACCAACATAAATACATATTCTAGTGTCTGCATTTTGCTGGCTATGTTTTCAGCTTCTCTTTTGGTATCTCCTTTTTGTGTCTGGTCTTCAGCAATATTTTCAATATTTTCAAATCTTTGAGTGTTTGATTCCAGGATTGTACTCATTGCTACAGCATGCGCTTCCCAACATGTATTAGAAAGACATTTTAATACTCAATCATTGCCTAAATATGTTTCAAGAACTGCCCGTTGGTGAGTCGAGGTGGCAAAAAATGTGTAGAGTAACTGAACAGTAGAAAAAAGTCAACTGCTCCTGGACAACAATCTACTGCACTACATCCTACAAGATTAAGTGACAGCACAGCATATGGTATGAAAACAGCATATTAATTATGTTCCAAAATTTTCTGTTGCATGCCTTTATAACGCCCTGACATATTGACAGCATTGTCATAGGACTGTCCTCTGCACATAGAAAAGTCAATTTTTCAAACTTCACATGAATAGTGAAGTACTTAATTTGCAATTTCTTCACTGGTATAACTTTTTAAGCTAGTAAGTGTGATAAATCACTTGAGAGGTTTTCCATCTGTTGGAGATACATATCTTGAAACAATACCTAGCTGATCTGTATGACAAAGATCAAGAGTGGAAATCTACAGACAAACTGAAATATTCAGCTATACTTATTTCATTGAAAATAGTTGATCGAACTTTATCACTTATTAAGTTTATTAATTCTACACACGTTGTTTTAGACATATACGATGGGTTATCCTTTTCCTGTGTTACCATATTTTGAGATGTGACCTGCTAAACATGGATCAAACTGAGCAACAAATTCAAGTAAACCCCCAAAATTTCCATTTTGTGGGGACCCAAACACTTCATTTTTTCCCCAAAAAAGTAGTCCACATTCGGTGATTGTTATCACAGCAACAAAACATTGCAAAATGGCATTCCAGTACTGACGTTTTTCATTAATTTGTGTTTCCAGTTCATGAGTTAAGCCAAAACCATGTCCTTGGTTTAATTTATGAAAACATACAATCTTTGTGAGTTGAACTGTTTTCATGTTTATCAATCATATTCGAGCTGCGCCAATCGCTAAATCCATCTGTAGCAAACAGAGAATTAAACGATTTAGGACTGAATAGTTTGCAAACAAAACAATACACAGAGCCAACTGATGCAGAATACAGTAGCCATTCCCTCTTATAATTTTCACCATTAGCATTGACCCCTAGAAATATATTCTGGCTACAGAACCTTGTTTGTTTACTATCCAGAAATTTTTGACATGAATTTTCAGATGGTACACTGTGATGTTGACAATCACTTTGCCCTCTTTTGATTCAAAAATTTACATCATTAGAAAAAAAATTATTTCACAAAGCAGGATCTGTACTTCTGTTATTTATGGGGTCTGCAGATGTGACAATTTCAGATTCTATAATAGTTTCACTTTCTACACAATTATTAATTTTTTTACTACAGCAAGGAATGGGTGCAGAATTTGGAGCAAATTCTGTTATATTCATATTGCTATTACTAATTCCAGCACTGGTGATTCCAGTACGATTTGCACCCATTAAACTCGAGCATTCAATGGAAGAAGTCTTTGCTGATTCATTACTTTTTAAAAAGGAAGTTAATTTGGGAATTGTTTTTAAGGATTCACAAATCCTTTTCTTTTTATCTTCTTTGAGCTTTCATTTTTGCACCCCACTTAGTTGTTGCCATTTCATTTTACCTGGATATAAAATTATGTCACTTTTTAAATTTGGTTCTACTGTAGCAAATAGAATAATTGAAAATAAATAAAATTCATAAAACAGGTAAAATAAAATTTACTTTCAAATTTGGATGTTAACACAGAAATTCATATTTGAAAATTTGTAAGTAAAGAAAATTGTTTTGGAACATGTAATTTTGTTCTTCAGGTCTGAGATAGTAAAAAAATAGTACTTACAAGGCAGTCAGAAATAATCTTATTCATTAGTTGTATGATATTTGTTGGCAGGCCCTTTGCAGATCTCCAACAGAGTTTTTTGTCTTGAAATAATACTTAAAAACTTGCGTACTCATTTTCTGTCCTTTGATGCTTCGTCATCACAGTTCACTGAACTACTGCTGATACCCGATGAGGGTGAGAGTGATGGCAAAGAGCGTGATACAAATACAAGGGTGTGCTCACTCTGAAGCTGTGTTTTGGACCGCTTTGGGCAGGATGGGACCAGATATATCACGAAGTCGTGATTATTGTGCCACTGCCATGTGAGGTTATACCCGATCGGTCTGAAAAGGAAAATATAATTGGTATCACACACAAAATATATAAAACGTACATTTTATTCCTTTGTGGAATTGTTCAACTCCAATATTCAGAGATATGTACACAATTGATGTAACAATAGCAAGTTTATTTTGCAAGTCATAACACTATCAATCAACTTCTTTAAAGAAAGTCAGCCTGAAGGGCAATGGAAAACAAAATACATTTACATAATGTTTATTATCTAAATATTCAATTTATTTCCTCGAGGAATTGCTCAATTTCCTTTCATGGAGATACCTAAACATTCTGATAAAATATAAATGTAATGCTCTGACCCTTCTTCCCTGTACAAGGCCTCCTCAGCTTGCCAACGGGCCACGGTCGCTCTGCCCGAGAGATACCAGCTCACCGGTGCTCCGACTCGTCATATAGAACCTGAGCCACCAAGGACTGCAGACAAGGCTTACCGGAAGGCAATTCCACAGAGATTCCAGCAGGAGACAGAGCACCCAGTAACCAGGGATACACGCTTTCCCACCCCTCATCATTCTTCCATCTATGCGACCTCTGCTGCTTGCCAACAAGCTACGGTTGCTCCACTGGAGAGACACTAGCTCACTGCTGCTGGGGTTTGCCCTGCCCCGACAGGCTGGCCCCTTCAGCGCCGTTTTTTTTTTTGTTTGTTTGCTTGTTTTTTATTTTTTGGCTTTTTTTTCTTTTGCTTCTTTATCCTTTCCTTTTCCGTTGCTTTCTGCCACCCAGCTAGCCCTGTGTGCCATCCCCTCCCCTTCCTGATGGGCTGTGATTTTTTTTTGGTTTGTTCTTTTTTTTTTCCCTGTTTATTTTTTTGATTTTTTTTTTAACCTTTTTTGTTGCTTCTCTCTCTCTCTCTCTTCCTTCCTTTCCTTTCTCCTGCCCAGCTAGCCCTGTGTGCCATCCCTCCCCTTCTTGATGGGCTGTGGTTTGTTTTTGGTTTGTTGGCTTTGTTCTTCTTTTTGTTTATTTTTGGTTTTTGATATTGTTTTTTGGTGGGCTTTTTTTGTTGCTTCTCTCTCTCCCCCTTCCTTTCTTTCCTTTCTCCTGCCAGCTAGCCCTGTGTGCCACTCTTCCCCCTTCTTGACAATCTGTGATTTTTTTTCTTTTTCTTTTCTTCTTTTAATTTTTTTCTATTTTTTATCTCTCACTCCTTTCCTTCCTTTCCTTTCTCTCACCCACACAGCCCTGTGCACCACCCCTGCCCCTTCCGGATGGGTTGTGCTGCACAGTTCAGTTGAAAAGTCACTGCATGTGGCCTCCCTGGGTCTGTGCCACTGTCAATGCCATCTTATTTATTTATTTATTGTTGGTTGGTTTTCTTTTCTTTTTTTTTTCTGTTATTGTTTCTTCTTCTCTCTCTCTCCCTTCCTTTCCTTCTCCTGTCCACCCAGCCCCATGCTCTTCCCCCAGCTTCTTGGTGGGCTGTGCTGTACTACTCGGCTAGAGAGCCTCTGGCACATGGCCTCCCCAGTCCTGCACTGCTGCCACAGGCCAGCTCCCTCAGTGACATATTTTTTATTTTTCTTCATCTTTCCCCTCTCCTTTTCCTTCTCCCTCACACCTAGGTCTTGCACTGCCTCCACCTTTTCCTGATAGGCCATGCTGTGCCACCTGGCTAGAGACATCAGCTTGTTGACACCTAATTCCACCCCACCACCAAAGGCTGGCATCCCCACCACTGTATTTTTTTTTATTTGATTGTTTGACTGTTTGTTTCTTCTCTCTCTTTTCCCTCTTTCCTTTCCTTTCTCCTGCCCACCTAGCCCCATGGACCACCCACACCACTTCTTGGCAGCTGAGCTACACCGCTGGGTTAGAGAGCTACCAGCACACGGCCTCACCTGGTCTGCCACACCCCCACCTACTGAATTCTACTGCACTGCCATTTTATTTACTTTTTCTTTTTTTACTTCATTTTTTGCCTTTTTAAAACTTTTTTTTGCCTTTATTTCTCTCTTCTTTCTCTTCTTTCACTCACCGACTTAGCTCTGCACATCACATCTCTTTTTCCCTCCTGCCTGTCTGCACAGTGGGCCAAGTGCCACACCCTCGAGTGGTACCAATGCGGTCACCCAGACCCTGCCCTGCACTTCCCCCCAGCCCCAGCCTGTTGCCCCCAGTTTGTGCTGCAAACTACCCATCCCCACCCTTCCACCCCCGCTGGACCCACCCTGCTTCCCCACAGCTGAGTGACAGCCCCTGCCCACTTGGACAAGATGTTGAGAAGTATTGTGCTTACAGGCAAGCAAACAGCAAAACACACCCAGCCTACCTGCCAAGAAATAACTAAATAAAACAAAAAAGCAGGACAAAACAATCAAATCTACAATTAATAAAAGAAGAAAATAATTCGTGAATGTTCTGGAGACAGCAGACACTATCAAAACATATTAAAAAAACAGGAGAGGATGGATCCAGAAAGTGACCAAAATAAAACACCAGATGACCTTCTGCTAGAAGAAAAGGTACTGGAACTACCTGATAGGGAATTCAGAATTCTAATACTCAGGGTTCTCCAACAGATGAAGGAAAATGCAGACAAAAATAAGGAAAAAATAGACAAAATCATGGAAAATACAGAAAAAATCATGGAAAAGACAGAGGAAGAAATCAGGAAAATAACACAGGAACAAAATGTCAAAATAAATAAACAACTAGAAGTCATACAAAAACAGCAATTAGAAATCCAAAAGATAAACAGGATTTCAGAAATGGAAAGTGCAACAGAAGGTTTTAGGAGCAAATGTTAAACAATGGGAGACAGGATCAGTGAAACAAAAGACAAATCCTTGGATACCACTTTCTTTGAGGAAAAATCTGAGAAAAGAAAGAAGAAAATGAATAAACCCTGAGAATGATGTAGGATACAATTAAAGGCAAAAATTTGCATGTAATGGGGTTACCAGAACAGGGGGAGAAAATGGAAAACACAGAGAGGATCAATGAAGATTTGCTGACAGAAAGCTTCCCTAATATCATGAAAGATGAAAAACTGAATATACAAGAAGCTCAACCACCCCATATAAGATAGACCCCAAAAGAAAAACAACAAGACATATCATAATCACACTTGCTAAAACCAAAGACAAAGAAAGAATCCTGAGAGCAGCTTGGAAAAAACAAAAAGTCACATACAAAGGGGAAACAATAAGACTAAGCTCTGATTACTCAGCAGAAACCATGAAGGCAAGAAGGCAATGGGATGACATACATAAAATCTTGAAATAAAAAAGTGCCAACTCAACTAAGAATAATATATCCTGCAAAACTCTCACTCAAATATGATGGTGAAATTAGGACGTTTCAAGATAAACAGAAATTAAGGGAATATGTAAAAACCAAATCAAACTTATGAGAATTATTAAAGGGAGTCCTTTGGTTAGAGAACTAACAACACCAGACAACAACCTGAATCTAGCATGTAAGACAGCATCAGCCAGATACCAACCTAGATAAGGAACTCTCAAGGATACAACAGAACTAAAAAATTTACAACAGGGAACCAGAGACATCAATATGTAAATGACAACAACATCAGAACAATAAAAGAGGGAATAAATGGTGTAGGTATAGAACTTTCAAATGGAGAGAAAGGTATTATCAATAAAAGATTGGTTTAAATTTAGAAAGATAGGGGTAAATTTCAAGGTAACCACAAAGAAAGTTAACAAACTTACTCATCAAAATAAAGAAGAAAAACATAAATTCTCAGTAAAAACAAAATCTGCAAAAATGAAAGAAACAGAAAAAAAAAACCACAAACAAAAGGAATTCAGCACAGAAGAGTAAGAGGAACAAAGAAAACATCAGCACCACAAAACAAGCACTACAAAATAACAGCAATAAACTCACACCTATCACTACACCTATCACAATGTAAATGGCTTCAATGCACCCATAAAGAGACAGAGAGTGACAGAATGGATAAACAGCAGGACCCATCCATATGCTGTCTACAAGAGACACATCTTAGAAACAAACACATCAATTTATTAAAAATCAAAGGATGGAACAAACATATCAAGCAAACAGCTACCAAAAAAAAAAAAAAAAAAACAGGAGTGGCAATACTAATCTCAAATAAAATAGACTTTAAAACAAAGTCCACCATAAAAGACAAAGAAGGGTTTTATATAATGATTAAAGGGACAATCCACCATGAAGACATAACCATAATAAATACCTATGCACCCAATGACAAGGCTCCAAAATACATAAAACAAACTCTAACAGCACTGAAAAGAGAAATTGACAGTTCCACAATAACAATAGGAGACTTCAACACACCACTCTCGGTAAAGGACAGAACAAATAGAAACTCAACAAAGATACGGAAGATCTAAATACCACAATCAACCAACTTGACCTCATAGACGTATATAGAACACTCCACCTAACAGCAGCAAAGTACACATTCTTTTCCAATGCACATGGTACGTTCTCCAGAATAGTCTACATCTTAGGCCACAAAGCAACCCTCAACAAAATCCAAAACACTGAGATAATACAAAGTATCACCATCAAAATAGAAATTTATAACAGGAAGAGCAAGGAAAAAAATCAATTACATGGAAACTGAATAACACCCTGCTTACAAACCACTGGGTAATAGAAGAAATCAAAGATGGAATCAAAAAATTCCTAGAATCAAACAAGAATGAAAACACATCATACCAAAACCTCTGGGACACAGCAAAGACAGTGCTCAGAAGTCAATTTATAGCAATAAATGCACACATCAAAAAAGAGGAAAGGGACAAAAAACATCAGCTACACAACGCAAACAAATAGAAAGAGAACAGCAAAAGAAGCCATGGCCACCAGAAGAAAGGAATAATAAAAATCAGAGCAGAAATAAATGAAATAGAGAATAGAAGAACAACAGAAAGAATCAACAAAACCAAAAGTTGGTTCTTTGAAAGGATCAACAAAATCGACAAACCATTGGCCAAACTGACAAAAGAAAAACAGAACATGACACAAATAACCCAAATAAGAGATGAAACAGGAGCCCTGAGGGACAGAATTCCTGGGCTGAGGGCTGTGGGGAACATGGTGTCGAGGAATACGTAGCTCAACTGGCATAACATAGTTTATAAAGAAAACGTTCTACATTCTACCTTCGTAAGTAGCATTTGGGGTCTTAAAAGCTTGTGAACAGCCATCTAAAATATTCCACTGATCTCACCCCGTCAGAAACAAGGGAGAATGAAGAAAACCAAAGACACATGGAAAATATTAGTCCAAAGGATTAATAGACCACAACTACCACTGCCTCCACCAGACTGAGTCCAGTCCAACTAGATGGTGACCAGTTATTATCACTGACTGCTCTGACAGGGATCACAATAGAGGGTCCCGGACAGAGCTGGAGAAAAACGTAGAACAAAATTCTAACTCACAAAAAAAGACCAGACTTACTGTTCTGACAGAGACTGGAGAAACCCCAAGAGTATAGCCCCTGGACACCTTTTAGTTCAGTACTGAAGCCCCTCCTGAAGTTCACCCTTCAGCCAAAGATTAGACAGCCCATAAAACAAAACAAGACTAAAGGGACACACCAGCCCAGGCGGAAGGACTAGAAGAGCAGGAGGGGACAAGAAAGCTGATAATAGAGAACTCAAGTTCAAGAAGGTAGTGTTGACATGTCGTGGGGTTGGTAACCAATGTCACAAAACAATATGTGTACTAATTGTTTAATGAGAAGCTAGTTTGTTCTGTAAACCTTCATCTAAAGTACAATAAAAAAAAGAAACTAAATAAATAAATAAAAACAATAGCAACATTTTCCTGTTAAAATTCATGCTTATATTTTAATAAATGAGATTGGATATAGAAAAATAAATAAGTATTAAAACAAAAAGAAAAAGAAGCCCTGTACCTTTCGCAGTTAGTCTCCATTTTCCCCTTCTCTCATCCCCCGGCAACCAGTAATCTACTTTCTGTCTCTATGGATTTGCCTATTTTGGAAATTTAATATAAATGGAATCATACAGTATGTGTTGGCATCTTTCACTTAGTGCATTTTTTAGGTTCATCTGTGTCGTAGCATGTAACAGTACTTTGTTCCTTTTTATGACTCAATAATATTCCATTGTATGGATATGCCACATCTTATTTATCCATTCATCTGTTGATGAACATTTGGGTTGTTTCCACTTTTTAGTTATTATGAATAATGCTGCTATGAGTATTCAGGTACATGTTTTTGTCGGAAAATATATTTCCAATTCTCTTGGGCACATACTTAGGAGTGGAATTGCTGGGTCATATGGTAATTCTATGTTTAATTTTTTGAGTAATTGCCAAACTATTTTCCACAGCAGCTGGATCATTTTATATTCCCACCAGCAATGCTTGAGGGTTCCAGTTTCTCCTCATCTATGTCAACACTTGTTGTTTGTTTTTTAGTTATAGCGGCTCTAGTGGGTATGAAATGGCATCCCACTGGCATTTTGTTTTTCATTTCTCTAATGACTATTTATGTTGAGCATCTTTTTATGTGTTTATTACCCATTTGTATATCTTATTTGGAGAAATATCTATTCAAGTCTGTCTTAGTCATCTAGTGCTGCAGAAACAGAGATACCACAAGTCGATGGTTTTAACAAAGAGAAGTTTATTCTCTCACAGTCCAGTAGACTACAAGTCAAAATTCAGGGTGTCAGCTCCAGGGGAATGCTTTCTCTGTTGGCTCTGGAGGAAGGTACGTGTTATCAGTCTTCCCTTGGTCTGGGAGCTTCTTTGCGCAGGAACCTCAGGTCCAAAGGACGCGCTCTGCTCCCGGCACTGATTTCTTGGTAGTATGAGGTTCCCATGTGTCTCTGCTCGCTTCTCTCTTTTATCTCTCAAAAGAGACTGGCTTAAGACAGGATCCAGTCTTGTATACCTCATCAGTATAACTGCTGCTAATCCATTTGATTAGATCATAGTGATTGAATTTACAACACATAAGGAAATCACATCAGATTACAAAATGGTACACAATTATACAACACTGGGAATCATGACCCAGCCAAGTTGACAGATATTTTTGGGGGACACAATTCAATCCATGACAAAGTCCTTTGCCCATTTTTTAATTCAGTTATTTGCCTTTTTATTGTTGAGTTGCAAGAGTTCTTTATATATTCTGGATACTAGAGCTTTATAGATATATGATTTGAAAATATTTTTTCCTACTTTGTGAGTTGTCTTTTCACGTTCTTTATAATGCCCTTTGAAACACACAATTTAATTTTTATGATATCCACTTTTTTCTTTAATTGCTTATGCTTTTGGTGTCATACCTAAAAAATCGTTGCCTATGTTTTCACAGATTTTCACCTATGTTTCCTTCCAAGAGTTTTATAATTTTAGTTCTTACATTTAGGTCGTTGATCCATTATGAGTTAATTTTTGTATATAGAGTGAGATAGGAGTCCAATTTCATTCTTTTACATGTGGATATCCAGTTGTCCCAGCACCATTTGTTGAAGAGATTTTTTTTTCCCATATTGAATGGTCTTGGCACCCTCATTGAAAATTAATTGGCCATAAATGTATGGGTCTATCTCTGGACTCTCAATTCTTTCATATATATATATATATATATATACCTTTTTTTTTTAACCACTTCATGTAACACTTAAGAACCTTACAAGAGAGTACTTCTATTTCCTTCCTTCTGCCTTTTGCTATTGTTGTCATACTTTTAATCTAATATCATCTGGTATCATTTTCCTTAAGCCTGAAGATCTTCCTTTTATATTTCATATAGCGCAAATCTGTTAGCAAAAACTTCTCTCAGCTATTATTTGTCTGTGAATGTCCTTATTTCAACTTCAGTTTAAAAAATACTTTTGTTATAGAATTCTAGGTTAACTTTTTTTATTCCTGCACTTTTAAAATGTCATTCCATTGTTTTATCTTGTATGGTTCTGATGAAGAGTCAATATATTCTTAGCTCTTTCCTATATAGTATCTTAAGATTTTCTTGTTATTTATGGTTTTCAGAAAAATTTTATTATTATAGCTAAACAATAAGTCTAGAAATCAGATATCTTCCCACTTTACTCCTTTTTCAAAATTGTTTTAGCTATTTCATACATTTTGTCCACTTTTAGAATTGTTTATGGTAAAAGGGCCAGTCAAATACTAGTTACTACATTATGGTCATAACTGGAAATTCTGATTTGTGCTTTGAAAAGACAGCTTTGGCTGCTGTTAGAGAATGGATTAGGGCAACAGTGGACTAGCACAACAGTAGAAGCAGGTAGACCTATTAGGAGTCTATTCCAGTAGTCCAGGAAAGAAATGATGGTGGTCTGGATTACTTTGGAAATGGAGAGAGGTGGATGAATGAGCTCATGCTTACTAATTAGTAGGTGTCTCATATGTTTTAAACAATTTATTTGAAATGAAAAACGTATCTTATTTTGCTTTTTACTTTTTCAAGTACTCTTTTTTCTGTTTGCTTTTATACATTTCCAGTGTGGAAAACAAAGATAATTATTCTAAATTTTCAGATGAATAAACTAATGATTGAATGGTGGGATTACTTGCCCAATGTCCCAAAGAAACAAGACTAGATCCCAAGTTCCCAGAGTGCTGACAGTTCCATTAAGTCTGCATTTAAACAGGCTGAAACTATAATACCAGATGACATGGAAGTCTTAGAAGTTTTTGAAAGCGTCTACTTTTGGGAGAAAATAAAATCTCCCTTCAGGAAGTCTTTGTATTAGAACTGAGTGTTCCTTTCATATCTAAAAAAATTGGGCTCATTATTATCCATTAAAGAATTAAATTTCTTATTTTGATGGGAATTTTCTTCAAATAACTTAAAGTAGGTTCTGGGAAAATGGACCTCTGTCCCCCAAAGCATGATGCTTCTATAGTACCCACAGCTCCACAGACTAGAGATTATTTTAATTATTGAAATTATGAAAAAGTCCATTATAATAGCCTTGCGATTTCATACGCTAAGTTTTCCCCTTCTATTTCTCACGTCTTTGTAACTCAGTGAATAACATTCTTTTGATCATTGTTTTATATTAATTCCCCCACGTAACCAAGAGCCAAGACATGCCATAGGCAAAACTACAGAGTTGACGGGGTTTTGTGCCCCTTCAACTTCATTTTCCTGCCCCCCCATCTTTTGCTGAAGCTGATTTTTTTTCTTTTCTTTCACTCATGGAAAATCAAAATATTTGCTAATAAAAAGACTGTAACAAGGCACAGTCAGCAGACCTGGGCTTCAATCCTATCTGCCCTTCTGAACTGGTCTTGGGACTTAGAGAAAACTTCTTAGGGAGTTGTAATAATAGTACTTATCTCAATGCAATTATGAGAGTTAAAAGAGATAATACACGTGAGTGTTAGTATATTGCCTTGTACACAAGCTCATTTGTTAGTTTCTTTCTTCTTCCATTTTGTGACCAAGGATGGAAGTGTGATTAGAATAGCTCTCAGCAATCTCACTGGGATGGTTAGGCAGTGGAGAAGAGTGACACATGATTGGAATCAGTTACACCTCTTTTCAAGATTAAGCTCTGGGTTAAATCATGCTTCTTACTTCTCTCCCCCATTGACACAGAGCCTTCACAGTACTATATTCTTTACCTGGCTTCCTCCCCTACAGTGTTGTATTGAAAAATCATTTCCTTTGCTGGACTTCCCCATTCCCAGCTTTGCATTTGAATCCTGCTTTTGCTTGGAGTTTATATGTAAACCCCATTGCACCTGAGTAGTATGATTAACAATGTTGCTGACGTAACTTGTATGAACTCCCTACTTGTAAACCCCTTTAAAAGTAACTTGCCTGCCCACCCTTGGAGAGCAGTCTTGGTAGCGGCAGCTTCGACTGACTCCTTCTCTTTGTGCAATGAAATAAAGGTGGCTTTCCTGTTCTCCCACCTTGGTCTCTCATTTATTGGCCAATACAAGTCATGCCGAGCAAGAACCTGGGGTTTCCACCCAGTAACATTTCTGGGGAGCTAGCCAGGAGCCATCTGCTCCGTTCCTGAGGTAGATTGGAAAACAGACCAGCCCCGATGTCTGGCACCACTGAGAGATTTCTCCTGGAGACCTTGGAGCAGCTCTGAAAGCCCATCCCCCCTGGGACCCAAACGATGGCTCTGTGACAGACACTAAACGTGCCTGGGTTGTTTGGTAAGTGCGTAGGTAAGGCCTTAGAAGAGTCCCAAGAAGCGGGAGAAATTGATCGTTGAGGGCATTAGGAATCTGAGGTTATTTGGTAAATAACAGGGTAACTCCTAGGTAAGGCCTTAGAAGAGTCCCAAGAAGCGGGAGGAATTGACCGGTGAGGGCGTAAAAGGCTCAGGTTAAATTGGTGCACCAGATTAGGTTGTGTGAGTGTGTAAGTGTGTGTATCCAGAGAATTGGGAAGGTTCAAGGGATTCCAGAATGCGGCCTGCTAAGATGCATCCTTAAGAACTGGGAAAAGAGACTCAGACAGACATGGCTCTGGCAGTATGCTTGTTCCTTTCCTACTTTTGTCTCTTCATATGCCAAATAAAACCTTTCTTTTTGCTCTACTAAACTTTGTGGTGTTTTAACCTTACAAGAGTTAATGATGTAGTTGTTGCAGGGATTCTAGAACCACAAATGCAGTTGACCTAGAGGACACCTGGACTGCGGAGCAGAAGCTGGCAAAAAGAGAGGTCGTATCTTCTGGACCAAGCACTTGCATTCCATGTTCCTTCGACACCGACAGGGTGAGTGCTCTTGGAAAATGAGCCTTTGCTTATTCTTTTTGTTCATTTTTTTAATTGCACTTTAAGTGAAAATTCACAGTTCAAAGTAGTTTCTCATACAAAAATTTATATACACATTGTTATGTGACCATAGTTGCTCTCCCTATAATGTGACAGCACTCTCCTCCTTTCCACCCAGGATTTCCTGTGTCCATTCAACCAGCTGCTGTCCCTTTTTGCCTTCTCATTTTGTCTCCAGACAGGAGCTGCCCATTTAGTCTCATGTATCTATTTGAGCTAAGAAGCACTCTCTTCATGAGTATCATTTTATGTCCCATAGTCCAGTATAATCTTTGTCTGAAGAGTTGGCTTCTGGGATGGTTTCAAGTTCTGGGCTAACAGAGAGTCCAGGGTCCATGTCTTCTGGGGTCACTCCTGTCTCAGACCATTAACTCTGGTCTTTTTACTAGAATTTGAGTTCTGCACCCCACTTTTCTCCTGCTCCGTCAGGGACACTCTGTTGTGTTGAGATATGAAAGAGAGAAGTGATAAAAGCTAGCAAGTGGCCATCTAAGATGCATCAATTGGTCTCAACCCACACAGAACAAAAGAGAATGAAGAACACCAAAGACACAAGGAAAGTATTAGCCCAAGAGATAGAAGGGGCCGTAAACCAGAGACTTCATCAGCCTGAGACCAGAAGAACTAGATAGTGCCTGGCTACCACCAATGACCACCCTGACAGGGAACACCCCTCTCCCTCCCTCCCTCCCCCCCCCACCCTCATAACCATCCAAAAATATTTTTTTCAGTGTTTAAACCTATTCTTAGAGTTCTTATAATAGTGGTCTCATACAATATTTGTCCTTTTGCAACTAATTTCACTCAGCATAATCCCTTCCGGATTCATCCATGTTATGAGATGTTTTGCAGATTCATTTTTCTTTAACCTTGCATAGTATTCCATTGTGTGAATGTACCAGAATTTGTTGATCCTTTCGTCCATCGATGGGCACCTAGGTTGTTTCCATCTTTTTGCTATCACGAACAGTGCTGCAATGAACATGAATGTGCATATATCTATTTGTGTGACAGCTCTTATTTCTCTAGGATATATTCCAAGGAGCAGGATTGCTGGATCGTATGGTGCTTCTATTTCTAGACTTTTTTGTTGTTGTTGTTGTAGTTTAAATGAAAGTTTACAAGTCAAGTTAGTCTCTCATACAAAAATTTATACATACACTGCTATGTGACCCTAATTGCTCTCCCTATACTGTGACAGCACACTTCTCCTTTCCACCCCATTTCCCGTGTCCATTCAACCAGCTCCTAACCCTCTCTGCCTTCTCATCTCACCTCCAGACAGAAGCTGCCCATTTAGTCTCATGTATCTTCTTGAGCTAAGAAGCACACTCACACGACTATCATTTTATGTTCCACAGTCCAGTCCAATCTTTGTCTGAAGACTTGGCCTCGGGAATTGTTTTAATTCTGGGTTGACAGAGAGTCCAGGGGCCATTTTTTCTGGGGTTCTTCCAGTCTCAGTGAGACCATTAAGTCTGATCTTTTTACTAGAATTTGAGTTCTGCACCCCACCCTTCCCCTGCTCCATCAGGGACTCCCCGTTGTGTTCCCTGTTAGGGTGGCCATTGGTGGTAGCCATGCACCATCCAGTTCTTCTGGTCTCAGGCTGATGAAGTCTCTGGTCTATGTGGCCCTTTCTGTCTCTTGGGCTAATACTTACCTTGTGTCTTTGGTGTTTTTCATTCTCCTTTACTTCAGGTGGCTGGGACCAATTGATGCATCTTAGATGGCAGCTTGTTAGCTTTTAAGACCCCAGACGCCACTCACCAAAGTAGGATGCAGAACATTTTCTTTTTTTTTTTTTTTTTTAATATATATTTTATTGTACTTCAGGTGAAAGCTTACAGAGCAAATAGTTTCTCATGAAATAGTAGTACACATGTTGTTTTTTGACATTGGTTAACAACCCCACAACGTATTAAGCCTCTAAATTCTCAACCTTTTTTTTTGATGAAAATTACAGATGGCCAAAGATACACCGTTTCAAAAATTTCTACATTCACAGTTCAGTGACATTGACTACGCTCTTCCAACTGTGCTGTTATTCTCACTTAAGATGAAGGCTTACAGAAAAAATAGTTATTCATTTAACAGTTACTACACATGTTGCCCTATGACAATGGTTAACAATCTCACAGCACATCAAGAATATCCTTACTCTACCTTGTGTTCCCTATCACCAGGGGGCTTCCTTGTCCCCTTCTGTCTTCTGGACCTTGTCAGTGGACTATTGTACCTCTTTAGTCTCATTTGTTTATTTATTTATTTATTTATTTTTATTTTATTTAAACACCATTTCAAAACTTTTTACTTACACATTTAAGTGATATTGACTATGCTCTTCCAATTGTGCTGCCATTCTCGCCCAAGATGAAGGCTTACAGGACAAAACAGCCTCCCATTTAATAGTTACTACAAATGTTGCCCTATAGCAGTGGTCAACAATCTCACAATACATCGACAGTGTCCTTATTCAATTTGTGTTCCTTATCATCAGTTTCCTACTCTCCCTCTGCCTTCTGGCCCTTGTCACCGGACTCCTGTACATCATTAGTCCCATTTAGTTTTACTGGGGTGTCCATTCCCAGGCTTAACATCGAACCTTGAAGGTAACTTCCCCTCTGAGCTGAAAGGGTGTCTGGGGTCCACACTCTCGAGGTTTCTCTAGTATTCTTTAGGCCAGTATATCTGGTCTTCTTTTTTTTTTTTTTTTTTTTGGGAGTTAAAATTATACTCTACATCCTACTCCAGCTCTGCCCAGAACCCTCTGTTGTGATCCTGGTCAGAGGAGTCATTGGTGGTAGCCGGGCACCATCCAGCTGTACTGGGCTCAGTCCCGTGGAGGCCTTGGTAGCTGTGGACCATTAGTCCTTCGGACTAATCTTTTCCTTGTATCCTGTTCTCTTCGTTCTCCCTTGTTCCCGAAGGGATGAGATCAGTGGAGTATCTTAGATGGCCGCTCATAGGCTTTTAAGACCCCAGACACTACTCACCAAGGTAGAATGTAGAGCATTATCTTTATAAGTAGTGTCATGCCAATTGAGCTAGATGTTCCCCTAGATCATGGTCCCCAGAGCCCTCCGTCCAACAACTCAGTCCCTCGGGGGGTTTGGATGTGTCTATAGGGCCTCCATGACCTTTCCTTGTGCAGGTTGTGTTAGTTTCCCCTGTACTATGTACTATCTCATCTCTCACCCAAGTTACCACTTACCTATTACCTATTTAGTATTCCCCCCCCCTCCCATCCCTGGTAACCAACAAGTATTGTTACATTTTGCATGTGAATTTTTTCATGGGTTTTTACAATAGAGGTCTCATACAATATTTGTCCTTTTGTGATTGACTTATTTCACTCAGCATGATGTCCTCCAGTTTCATCCATGTTATGAGATGGTTCACCGATTCATTGTTCTTTCTCGTTGCATAGTACTCCATTGTGTGTATGTACCATAGTTTGTGTATCCATTCGTCTGTTGATGGACATCGAGGTTGTTTCCATCGTTTTGCTATTGTGAATAATGCTGCCATGAACATAGGTGTGCATATGTCTATTCGAGTGATGACTCTTATTTCTCTAGGATATATTCCTAGGAGTGGGATTGCTGGATCGAATGGTACGTCTATTTCTAGCTTTCTGAGGAAACGCCATATCATTTTCCAAAATGGCTGTATCATTTTGCATTCCCACCAGCAGTGTATAAGAGTTCCCGTCTCCCCGCAGCCCCTCCAACATTTGTTATTTCCAGTGTTTTTGATTCGTGCCAGTAATGCCGGGGTGAGATGGTATCTCATTGTGGTTTTAATTTGCATTTCTCTAATGGCTAGTGATCGCGAGCATTTCCTCATGTGTCTGTTGGCCATTTGAATGTCTTCCTTGGTGAAGTGTCTGTTCATTTCCTTTGCCCATTTTTTGATAGGATTGGTTGTCTTTTTGTTGTAGAGGTGTTGGATTTTCTTGTAGATTATGGAGATTAGACCTTTGTCTGACTTGTACTGTCCAAAAATTTTTTCCCAGTCTGTAGGTTCTCTTTTAACTCTTTTGGTGAAATCTTTTGAAGAGCATAGATGTTTGATTTTTAGAAGATCCCAATTATCTAGTTTATCTGTTGGGTTTTTTGTGTTGATGTTTATGGTTTGTATCCTGTTAATGCCATGTATTAAGGTCTGAAGTGTTGGTCCTATTTTTTCTTCTATGAATTTTATAGTTTGAGGCTTTATATTCAGGTCTTTGATCCATTTTGAAGTAGTTTTTGTATATGGTGTGAGGTATGGGTCCTGTTTCATTTTTCTACAAATGGATATCCAGTTTTGCCAGCACCATTTGTTAAAAAGACTGTCTTTTCCCCATTTGATGTATTTTGGGCCCTTGTCAAAAATCAGGTGACCATAGGTGGATGGATTTACATCTGAGTTCTCAATTCTGTTCCATTGGTCAATGTCTCTGTTGTTGTACCAGTACCAGGCTGTTTTGAGTACTGTAGCTGTATAGTAGGTTCTCAAGTCAGGTAGTGTGAGTCCTCCAACTTTATTCTTCTTCTTCAGTAGTGCTTTACTTATTCGGGGTTTCTTCCCTTTCCATATAAAGTTAATAATTAGTTTTTCCATCTCTTTGAAGAATGTTGTTGGTATTTGTATCGGAATTGCATTGTATTTGTAAATTGCTTTAGGTAGAATTGCCATTTTCACAATGTTGAGTCTGCCTATCCATGAGCATGGTATGTTTTTCCATTTATGTAGATCCCTTTGGGTTTCATGCAGCAGTGTTTTGTAGTTTTCTTTGTATAGGTCTTTTATATTCCTGGTCAGATTTATTCCCAAGTATTTTATCTTTTTAGGGGCTATTGAAAATGGTATTGATTTCCTGATCTCCTTTTCATCGTTCTCTTTACTGGTGTATAGGAATCCAACTGATTTTTGAATGTTTATCTTGTATCCTGCTACTCTGCTGAATCTTTCTATTACTTCCAGTAAATTTCTCGTGGAGTCTTTAGGGTTTTCTATGTATAGTATCATATCATCTGCAAACAGGGAGAGTTTAACTTCTTCATTACCAATTTGGATGCCCTTTATTTCTTTCTCTTGCCTTACTGCTCTAGCGAGAACTTCCAGCACAATGTTAAATAGGAGTGGTGATAAAGGGCATCCTTGTCTTGTTCCTGTTTTCAGGGGGAATGTTTTCAGCCTTTCTCCATTAAGAATGATGTTGGCTGTTGGTTTTGCATAGATGCCCTTTATGATGTTGAGAAATTTCCCTTCTATACCTATTTTATTGAGAGCTTTTATCAGGAATGGGTGTTGGACTTTGTCAAATGCCTTTTCTGCATCAATTGAGATAATCATGTGATTTTTTTCTTTCCTTTTAGTTATGTGGTGGATTACGTTGATGGATTTTCTAATGTTAAACCATCCTTGCATCCCTGGTATGAATCCTACTTGGTCGTGGTGTATTATTTTTTTGATATGATACTGAATTCTATTGGCTAAAATTTTGTTCAGAATTTTTGCATCTATATTCATGAGAGATATTGGTCTGTAATTTTCTTTTTTTGTGATGTCTTTGCCTGGTTTTGGTATCAGCGTTATGCTGGCTTCATAGAATGAATTTGGAAGTGTTGCTTCCTCTTCTATGCTCTGAAATAACTTGAGTAGAACTGGTACGAGCTCTTCTGTAAATGTTTTGTAGAATTCTCCAGTGAAGCCATCTGGGCCAGGGCTTTTTTTGGTTGGGAGTTTTTTTATTACCTTTTCAATCTCTTCTCTTGTTATGGGTCTGTTCAGATTTTCAATATCACTTTGTTGTAGTTTGGGTAGGCCGTATGTTTCTAGAAATTTATCCATTTCCTCTAGGTTTTCAAATTTGTTGGAATATAGTTTTTCATAATATTCTGTTATAATCCTTTTTATTTCAGTTGGGTCTGTTGTAATGTCCCCCATTTCATTTCTTATTTGGGTTATTTGTGCCCTCTGCTGTTTTTCTTTTGTCAGTCTGGCCAGTGGTTTGTCGATTTTGTTGATTCTTTCAAAGAACCAACTTTTGGTTTTGTTGATTCTTTCTATTGTTTTTCTGTTCTCTATTTCATTGATTTCTGCTCTGATCTTTACTATTTCCTTTCTTCCGGTGGTTGTAGGCTTTTTTTGTTGTTCTCTTTCTATTTGTTTGAGTTCTGTAGTTAATGTTTTGATTTTGTCCCTTTCTTCTTTTTTGATATGTGCATCTATTGCTATAAATTGTCCTCTGAGGACTGCCTTTGCTGTGTCCCAAAGGTTTTGGTATGTTGTGTTTTCATTTTCATTTGATTCTAGGAATTTTTTAATTCCATCTCTGATTTCTTCTATTACCCATTGATGTGTAAGCAGATTATTATTCAGTTTCCATGTGTTTGATTTTTTTTCCTTGCTCTTTCTAGTGTTAATTTCTACCTTGATGGCATTGTGGTCAGAGAAGATACTGTGAATTATCTCAGCATTTTGGATCTTGTTGAGGATTGCTCTGTGGCCTAAGATGTGGTCTATTCTGGAGAACGTTCCATGTGCATTGGAAAAGAATGTGTATTTTGCAGCGGTTGGATGGAGTGTTCTATATATGTCTATGAGGTCCAGTTGGCTGATTGTGTCCTTTAGGTCTTCTGTATCTTTGCTAAGTTTCTTTTTAGTTGTTCTGTCCTTTACTGAGAGTGGTGTGTTGAAGTCTCCTACTATTATTGTGGAACTGTCAATTTCTCTTTTCAGTGCTGTTAGAGTTTTTTTTATGTATTTTGGAGCCCTGTCATTGGGTGCATAGGTATTTATTATGGTTATGTCTTCATGATGGATCATCCCCTTAATCATTATATAGTGTCCTTCTTTGTCTTTTATGGTAGATTTTGTTTTAAAGTCTATTTTATCTGAGATTAGAATTGCCACTCCTGCTCTTTTTTGATAGTTGTTAGCTTGATATATTTTTTTCCAACCTTTGATTTTTAATAAATTCACATCTTTGTTTCTAAGATGTGTCTCTTGTAGACAGCAAATAGATGGATCCTGTTTTCTTATCCATTCTGCCACTCTCCGTCGCTTTATGGGTGCATTGAGTCCATTTACGTTCAGTGTAATTATTGATAGATGTGAGTTTGTTGCTGTCATTTTGTAGTGCTTTTTTTTGTGATGCTGAAGTTTTCTTTGTTCTTCTTACTCTCTTGTGCTGAGTTCCTTTTGTTTGTGGATTTTGTGTTCATTTCTTTTGTTTTTGTAGGTTTTGTTTTTGTTGAGACTTTATGTTTTTCGTCTTTATTTTTATGAGTTGGTTTGTTAACTTTTTTTGTGGTTACCATGAATTTTACCCTTATCTTTATAATTTTGAAGCAGTCTACCGTTACTTGGTATCGCCTTGCCTTCTTCTCCTTTAGAAGGTTCTATACCTATGCCGTTTGTTCCCTCTTTCATTGTTTTGATGTTGTTGTCATCCTTTGATTGATTTCTCTGATTCCCTGTTGTATATCTTTTGTTTTTGGAAAGTCGTCTGTAGTTCAGTTCCTAGAATGGTATCTGGTTCATGTTAACCTACATCCTAGGTCCTAGGTCCTGCCTGAGGGCTTAAGCTGTTTGTCCTCAGATCGAAGAACTCCCTTTAATAATTCTTGTAAGTTTGGTTTGACTTTTGCATATTCCTTTAGTTTCTGTTTATCTGGAAATGACCTAATTTCACCATCAAATCTGAATGAGAGTTTTGCAGGATATATTATTCTTGGCTGACAATTTTTTTCTTTCAAGATTTTATATATGTCATCCCATTGCCTTCTTGCCTGCATGGTTTCTGCTGAATAATCTGAGCTTAGTCTTATTGTTTCTCCTCTGTATGTGACTTCTTGTTTTTCCCAAGCTGCTCTCAGGATTCTTTGTTTGTCTTTAGTTTTAGCGAGTGTGAATATGATATGTCTTGGTGATTTTCTTTTGGGGTCTATTCTATATGGGGTTCGTTGAGCTTCTTGGATGACCAGCTTTTCATCTTTCATGATATTGGGAAAGTTTTCTGTCAGCAGTTCCTCAATGATCCTCTCTGTGTTTTCTGTTTTCTTCCCCTGTTCTGGTATGCCAATCACTCGTAAGTTTTTGCTTTTAATTGTGTCCCACATAACTCTCAGGGTCTCTTCATTTTTCTTTGTTCTTTTTTCCGAGTTTTCCTGAAACAGAGTTGTATCCAAGTGTTTGTCTTCAGTTCCACTGATCCTGTCTTCCATGGTTTCAAATCTACTTCTCAGCCCTTCTATGACACCGTCCATTTCTGAAATCTTGTTGTTTATCTTTTGGATTTCTAATTGTTGTTTTTGTATAATTTCGAGTTGTGAATTTATTTTGGCATTTTGTTCTTGCATCATCTTCCTGAATTCTTCCAATTTTTTGTCTGTATTTTCCATAAATTTGTCTATTTTTTCCTCATGTTTGTCAGCTTTTTGCCTCAGTTCTTGGAAAATTCCGAGTATTAGTGATTTGAGTTCCGTATCAGGTACTTCTAGTGCATTTTCTTCCACAGGAGAGTTATCTGGTGTTTTAATTTGGACGCCTATTGGAGCCATCTTGTCTTGTTTTTGTAAATGTTTTGATATTGTTTGCTGTTTTCGGGGCATTCAGTAGATATTTCTCTCGTTTATTGATTGTAGATTCTTTTTTTTTTTTTTTTTTCGTTCTTGTGGTACAGCTGGCCAGATCTAGTTAAGGAGGAGCCACTGGGATGGGTTGCTTGTGGCACTCACCGCAGCCACCAGGACGGTCGGTAGTCAGTGCTGGGCAGGTTCCAATAGGGCGTGCCTGCACCGCTTGGTGATGTGATGTCTAGTGCACGGTGCAGGTAGGTAGGGTGCAGCGGGAAGATGGTTATGTGTGAAGCTAAGCTGGATATGGGAGAGAGGAGAGAGGAGGAGGAGCAAAAAGCGTACAAACATAAAAGAATGCTAGAGGAGTTTGTCGTTGGAATGTACAGATGAGAGACTATGGGATGGAGGAAACCAGAAGGGGGAAGAGAAAGAAAAGGAAAGAATGACCAAATGAAAATCAGAAAAGTTAAAAAACTGCAAAGTTCCCAGGGATCGCACCGATGCAGCTATGAGGTCTGGGGGAGTCGGTCTCAATTTTCACAGCTCAGCCTGGCCAGAAGGTACAGAGGCATACATCGCCTGGTATTCAGGGATCAGAAAGAGAAGGAAGAGATAGAGGGACAAGAAATTAAGCAATGAAGAAAGACAAAAGAGAAAAAGAGGTAAAATATGACAAAACTAATCAAAAAAGGAAGAAAAATAAAATTGAGGAAAAAAAAAAAAAAAAAGGGCAACACCAGCAGTCAGTGCCTACAAATGGGACCCAGAGAGCCCCCACTCAGGGGCGCGAATTCCAAGAAGCCGATAGTCTCGGGGTTAAATGACTGTGGCCACGGGAAGCAGAGGGGCCAACGAACAAAGGCCCCAGGATCCCACCCGCGCGGGAGCCCAGACCCAGAAACAGCCACACGCCCGAACGCAGCCCTACAGCCCCGCAGGAGAGAGCAGAGACGGCCCTCGGAACCAGGCACCCAGGCAAAAGGAGGGGGAGGCGGCAGAAAAAGGTCCGCTAGGTGCCAGCAAACGTCTCCCAGAAAGCCCCCAGCCCGGGCGCGCGGAACCCAAGCACCGGCGCCCCCCCGCCCAGGGACCCCGGCCACGGAAAGCAGAGGGGCGAACGAACAAAGGCCCCGGGATCCCACCCACGCGGGAGCCCAGACCCAGAAACAGCCACACGCCCGCACGCAGCCCTACAGCCCCGCAGGAGAGAGCAGAGACGGCACTCCGAACCAGGCACCCAGGCAAAAGGAGGGGGAGGCGGCAGAGAAAGGTTCGCTAGCTGCCAGCAAACGGCTCCCAGAAAGCCGCCAGCCCAGGCGCGCAGAATCCAAGCACCAGCACCCCCCAGCCCAGAGACCCTGGCCACGGAAAGCAGGGGATCCCCAGCTGAGGCGGAGAGGGGTGGGTGGTGGGAGAGCGCGCACCGCAGTTTACCGGTCGTTCTGTCTCCGACCAGATGCTCTGCAAGGCTGCTCTCCCGTTTGCTGGTCTCCGATAGGAATCCAAGATGGTGGATCCGCGCTGCGTTAGCTGGTAAGGAATCTCTGCCTGAGTCTCTCCTCGCTCTCCGTTCTCTTTTAGTATTCTCACTCCGTTTGGTGTTTGGCTGAGTTCTTTATCTCTTCATTTGGTGTTCTAGGGTTTCAGGATTGTTGATTCTCTGTTAGGCTTAGTTTTTCGGATCTTTGCTGTGGAGGGACGGCGTGGTGTTTCTGCCTAGAGCGCCATCTTGCCCCCGCCCCTTTCAGAACATTTTCTTAATAAACATTGTTATGCCAGTTGACCTAGATGTCCACTGAAAGCATGGTCCCTGGACACCCGCCCCTGCTACTCTGTCCCTCGAACTGTTTGATTGTATTCAGGAAACTTCTTAGCTTTGGTTTAGTCCCATTGTGCTGACTTTCCCTGTAGCATGTGCTGTCCTTCCCTTCACCTAAGATAATTCTTGTCTACTATCTAGTTAGTGAATACCCATCTCCCTCCTTCCCCACCCTCGTAATCATTAAAGAATGTTTTCTTCTGTGTTTAAACCTGCTCTTGAGTTTTTATAATAGTGGTCTTAATACAATATTTGTCCTTCTGTGACTAAATTCACTCAGCATAATGCCCTCCAGATTCCTCCATGTTATGTTTCACGGATTCATCGTTGTTCTTTATCATTGGGTAGTGTTCCATTGTATGACTATACCATAATTTGTGTATCCATTCATCTGCTAATGGGCACCTAGGTTGTTTCCATCTTTTTGCTATCCTGAACAGCGCTGCAATGAACATAGGTGTGCATATATCTATTGGTGTGATGGCTCTTATTTCTCTAGGATATATTCCAAGGAGCAGGATGGCTGGATCGTTTGGTACTTCTATTTCTAGCTTTTAAGGAAGCGCCAAATTGATTTCCAAAGTGGTTGTACTATTTTACATTCCCACCAACAGTGTATAAGTGTTCCAGTCTCTCCACAACCTCTCCAGCATTTATTATTTTGAGTTTTTTTTTTTATTAATACTAGCCTTGTTGGGGTGAGATGGTATCTCATTGTAATTTTGATTTGCATTTCTCTAATGGCTAATGATCATGAGCATTTCCTCATGTGTCTGTTAGCCACCTGAATGTCTCCTTTGGCAAAGTGCCAGTTCATATCTTTTGCCCATTTTTTAACTGGGTTATTTCTCTTTTTTGTTGTCGAGGTTTTGCAGTATCTTGTAGATTTTAGAGATTAGATGCTGATTGGATTTATCGTAGCCAAAAACTTTTTCCCAGTCTGTATGTTGTCTTTTTACACTTTTGGTGAAGTCTTTTGATGAGCATAAGTGTTTGATATTTAGGAGCTCCCAGTTATCTAGTCTCTCTTCTGGAGCTTGTACATTGTTACTTATGGTTCGTATTCTGTTTATGCCATGTATTAGGGCTCCTAGCATTGTCTCTATTTTTTCTTCTATGATTTTCATTGTTTTTGATTTTATGTTTAGGTCTTTGATCCATTTTGAGTTAGTTTTTGTGCATGGTGTGAGGTATGGGTTTTGTTTCATTTTTTTGCAGATGGATATCCAGTTTTGCCAGCACCATTTGTTAAAAAGACTGTCTTTTCCCCATTTGATGGACTTCGGGCCGTTGTTGAAGATCAGATGACTGTAGGTGGATGGATTTACATCTGGGTTCTCAATTCTGTGCCATTGGTCAATCTATCTGTCGTTGTACCAGTACTAGGCTGTTTTGACTACTGTAGCTGTGTAGTAGGTTCTGAGGTCAGGTAGTGTGAGTCCTCCAACTTTATTCTTCTTCAATAGTGCTTTACTTATTCGAGGCTTCTTCCCTTTCCATATAAAGTTAATGATTACTTTTTCCATCTCTTTGAAGAATGTTTTTGGTATTTGGATTGGGATTGCATTGTATTTGTAAATTGCTTTAGGTAGAATTGTCATTTTTACAATGTTGAGTCTACCTATCCATGAGCATGGTATGTTTTTCTATTTATGTAGATCCCTTTGGGTTTCTTGCAGTAGTGTTTTGTAGTTTTCCTTGTATAGGTCTTTTACATCCCTGGTTATAGTTATTCCTAAGTATTTTATTTTTTTAGGGGCTATTATAAATGGTATTGTTTTCCTGATTTCCTTTTCATTGTTCTCTTTATTGGTGTATAGGGATCCAACTGATTTTTTTATGTTTATCTTGTATTCTGAAACTGTATTGAAATCTTCTATTAGTTCCAGTAGTTTTCTTGTGGATTCTTTCGGGTTTTACGTGTATAAAATCACATCATATGCAAATAGAGATACTTCTACTTCTTCTTTACCGATTTGGATACCCTTTATTTCTTTTTCTAGCCTAATTGCTCTAGCTAGGATCTCCAGCACAATGTTGAATAAGAGTGGTGATAAAGGACATCCTTTTGTCTGGTTCCCATTCTCAAGGGGAATGCTTTCAGACTCTCTCCATTTAGGATGATGTTGGCTGTTGCCTTTGTATAAATACCCTTAATTATTTTGAGGAATTTCCCTTCTATTCCTATTTTGCTGAGAGTTTTTATCATGAATTGGTGTTGGACTTTGTCAAATGCCTTTTCTACAACAATAAGATCATGTGGTTATTGTCTTTTGTTTTATTTATGTGATAAATTACATTGATTGTTTTTCTAATGTTGAACCATCCCAGCATACCTGATATGAATCCCACTTGGTCATGGTGAATTATTTTTTTGATATGTTGTTGAATTCTATTGGCTAGAATTTTGTAGAGGATTTTTGTGTCAATGTTCGTGAAGGATACTGGTCTGTAATTTTCTTTTTTTGTGGTGTCTTTACCTGGTTTTGGTATCAAGGTTATGCTGGCTTCATAGAATGAGTCTGGGAATATTCCGTCCTTTTCTATGCTCTGAAATACCTTTAGTAGTGGTAGTGTTAACTCTTCTTTGAAAGTCTGGTAGACTTCTCCAGTGATACTGTCCGGGCCAGGGCTTTTTTTGGTTGGGAGTTTTTAAATTACCTTTTCAATCTCTTCTTTTGTTATAGATTTATTTAGTTGTACTACTTCTGTTTGTGTTAGTTTAGGTAGGTAGTGAGTTTCCAGAAATTTGTCCATTTCCTCTCAGTTTTCAAATTTGTTGCAGTACAATTTTTCATAGTCTTCTGTTATGATTCTTTTAATTTCAGTTGGGTCTGTTGTGATATCGCTCATCTCATTTCTTATCTGGGTTATTTGCTTCCTCTCCTGTTTCTCTTTTGTCAGTTAGGCCAATGGTTTATCAATTTTGTTGATTTTTTCAAAGAACCAGCTTTTGGTCTTGTTAACTCTTTCAATTGTTTTTCTATTTTTTGTTTCATTTAATTCTGCTGTTATTATTTGCTTTCTTCTGGCACCTAAAGGCTTCTTTTGCTACTCTCTTTCTACTTGTTCGAAGTGTAGGTTAATGTTTTGATTTTGACCCTTTTTTCTTTTTGGATGTGTGCATTTATTGCTATAAACTGACTTCTGAGCACTGCTTTTGCTGTGTCCCAAAGGTTCTGGTAGGATGCGTTTTTGTTCTCATTTGATTCTGTGAATTTCTTTATCCATCCTTAATTTTTTCTATAACCCAGTAGTTTTTTTAGCTAGGTGTTGTTCAGTTTCCATGTGTTTGATTTTTTTCGCTGCTTTTTCTGTTATTGATTTCTACTTCTAAGGCTTTATGGTCAGAAAAGATGCTTTGTAATATTTCGATGCTTTGGATTCTGTTAAGTCTTGCTTTATGGCCTAATATGTGGTCTATTCTGTAGAATGTTCCATGTGCTTTGGAAAAGAAAGTATACTTGGCTGCTGTTGGGTGGAGTGTTCGGTATATATCCATGAGATAAAGTTAGTTGATTGTGGCATTTAGATCTTCCGTGTCTTTATTGAGCTTCTTTCTGGATGTTCTGTCCTTCACTGAAAGTGGTGTGTTGAAGCCTCCTACTATTGCTGTGGAGCTGTCTCTCTCTCTTTTCAGTGCTGTTAGAGTTTGCTTTATGTATTTTGGAGCACTGTTGTTGGGTGCGTAAATATTTATTGTGGTTATGTCCTCCTGGTTTATTGACCCTTTAATCATTATATAGTGTCCTTCCTCATACTTTGTGGTGGATTTTACTTTAAAGTCTATTTTGTCAAAGGTTAATATTGACGCTCCTGCTCTTTTTTGAGTGTTGTTTGCTTGATATTTTTTTTTTCCATCCTTTGAGTTTTAGTTTGTGTCTTTAAGGTGTGTCTCTTGTAGGCAGCATATAGACGGATTGTGTTTTTTTAATCCATTCTGCCACTGTTTCTTTATTGGTGCATTTATTCCATTTACATTCAGTGTAATTAGTGATAGATATGAGTTTAGTGTTGTCATTTTGATGTCTTTTTTTGTGTTGCTGACAGTTTCTTTGTTCCACTTAATTTCTGTGCTGAGTTCTTTTTCTTTATGTATTTTCATTTTTGTTGATTTTATATTTGCTGAGTCTTTATGTTTTTCATTTTGATGTGTAGGATTGTTTCCTTTGTGGTTACCTTAATATTTACCCCTATTTTCCTAAGTTTAAACCTATCTTTTATTTCTTTATATTGCCTTGACTTCCTCTCCATATGAAACGCCTACATTTTTTAGTCCCTCTTTTGTTTTAATGTTGCCTTCTTTTACATACTGAAGTCTCTGTTTCCCTATTTTCAGTATTTTAGCTTTGATTTATTTTTGTGATTCCCTATGTGGTTTATATCTGGTTGCTCTGTCCTGTGTTCTAGTCCTGAGTTGTTATCTGATGTTATTGACATTCTAATCAGAGGACTCCCTTTAGTATTTCTTGTAATTTTGGTTTGGTTTTTACAAATTCCCTAAGCTTCTGTTTATCTGGAAATGCCCTAATTTTGCTATCATATTTGAGATACAGTTTGCTGGGTATATTATTCTTGACTGGCAATTTTTTTCCTTCAAGGCTTTATATATATGTCATACCATTGCCTTCTTGCCTGCATGGTTTCTGCTGAGTAGTCCAAACTTATTCTTATTGACTCTCCTTTGTAGATGACTTTTCATTTATTCCTAGTGGCTCTTAAAATTCTCTCTTTATCTTTGGTTTTGGCAAGTTTGATTATAATATGTCTTGGTGACTTTATTTTGGGATCTACCTTGTGTAGGGTTCAATAAGCATCTTGGATAGATATCTTCTCATCTTTCACGATATCAGGGAAGTTTTCTGCCAACAAATCTTCAACAATTCTCTCTGTATTTTCTGTTATCCACCCCCCCACCCCGTTCTAGTACTCCAATCACTCGTAGGTTATTCCTCTTGGTAGAGTCCCACATAATTGTTAGGGTTTCTTCATTTTTTAAAAATTCTTTTATCCGATTTTTCCTCAAATAAGTTGGTGTCAAGTGCTTTATCTTTAATCTAACTCTGACTTCCATTGCCTCAGTTCTGCTCCTATGCCCTTCTATTGAGTTGTCTAATTCTGAAATTTTATTGTTAATCTTCTGGATTTCTGTTTGCTGTCTCTCTAGGGATTCTTGCAGCCTGTTAAATTTGTCATTGTGCTCGTCTATAATCTTCTTCAGCAATCACTGAATCCAGCTGGGACCTGGTGCAGAGTGGCAAAGGAGCAGGTAAATGGGAGAGAGGTTCTTCCAAATGGGGTGTTTTTTGATCATTTGGCAGGTTAGACACACATAGTTATCTTTTGCTGATTTCACTGGTTCTGGAGGCTTGAGTAGGTTGCTCTGTCTCTCCTGATGTGGCAAATGCATCCTGAAAGCCACTGCTTGCATCACCACGCACACCAGCTGATCCGGCCTTCAGGCTGGTTCCTGCTGGGTCAGGTCTGGCAACTCCTCACTACTTCTGAACCATCTCTCCCTCCCCCTACTGCTCAGTCCAATTCCTCAACTTTGCCTTTGATGTTCAGGGCATCAAAGATTGTCATATATAATCGATTCACTTGTTTTTTCGTGTCTTTGTTGTAAGAGGGACTACTGGAAGTGTCTGATTACTCCGTCATCTTGGCCCCACCTCTCTTTTTGTTCTTTTTCTCATGTTTTCTTAAGTTTTGTTAGGCATATTTGTTTGGAAAACCAGTTGATTAAGGAGAATCTTTCTTAGATTTTTTGCTTGATCATTTGTTTAAGAGTGATATCTAGTAACTCTTGGTGAACTGCAGTTTAGGTCCAGATTTGGGCTTATGAAACATTAAAGAGGTAATTCTATTTTACAACAGCTTTGAGTCACCATAAGCTGCAAGAAATTCAGGCATGTGTTGACCAGTAAAAGTCATTAGGGTGGCTGTTGGCATTCATCATGAGCGTTAAAGACTCCCATGACAGAATAAGGTGGCCAAGACAGGCTAGAGCACTAGGCTGCCTGCCACCCACAAGTAAACTCTCTTGCAACTAAGGTACACGTTGGTCTAAGCAAAACACTGTCCAGAACCCACGGCATTCTTTGTTAGGTTTCTGTTTGTGGCTCAGAGAAAACCTGGAAAATAGTGCTCTGTTTTGCCAAATTTGCAGGGGGAAATGGCAGCTCCTGACCTGTTTTGCCAAATTCACCGGGAGAAGTGGTAGCTCCACACCTGTTTTATGATACAGTTTCTCAATAAAGAATCACAATGTTAAAATTAAAATCATCAGTAGCTACTTTAAAGTACTTTCCCATTGGAAGAACTAGTATATTTAAGGCCTAAAATAAGACTAGGTCTCTAGCCAGCAGAATGAATTAAGTTCAAAAAGAAGGACACCAAAAGCTTAAACCTTAGAGCTTAACATCTTTAATAAATGAGACTGGATTTCCCCCCTGCTACAGAGACACTTATTTGGGGTTCATATTTATATACACTTAAAGAACTAGAGTCCCCATATCCTTGTGTGATGGTTAAGATTGTACATCAACTTGGCTAGGCCATTATTCTGTGTTTTAGCAATTGTATAATGTTGTGATCACTTCCCTGTTGAAGTTTGATATGTGATCACCCCCATGATGGAATCTGCTGAGTGGTACTGGCGGAGGTGGGGCCTATGGCAGCTCACTGCCCCCTCAGTTTCATCTCTCTGCCTTCCACCAGTTACTTTCTGCCTGCTTGCCTTGCCAAGGTTTTTGGCTTGTTCCAGACTCAGCAGCTGCCTCTTGTTGTCTCACCTCTGGTTCTTGGGACTTGAGCTAGCAGCTTACCTGTTGATCTTGGAATTTGTCGATCTTCTCAGCCTGTGAGCAAGAGTCCGGTTCCCCAACCGGCTGATCTTGGGTTCGCCAGCCCCTGCAGCTACATGAATCAGGAGAAACCTTGCGGTCTTGTCTGTTGATCTTGGAACTCATTGACCTTCACAGCCTGTGAGTGGGAGCTCGTCTCCGACCTGCTGACCTTGGGTTCACCAGTTTATGTGGCTCCGTGAACTGGGAGAGGCCTCTACCCTGATCCACGGACTTGGGACATTTTAGCCTCTACAATTGCCTGAGCTGTTTCCTTGATATAAATCTCTCTCTATGTATATTTATACGCTTTACTGGTTTTGTTTCTCTTGAGAACCCAGCCTAAGACACCTTGTTTTGTGTGGTATTGTTTGGTGAGTTTATGTGGTCTTTCTGTCTTGTTTTGTTCTGAGAGCTTACTTCTGGTCTAGAGCATTGTGTCTAAGTTTCTGTCTTGTATAAGGTTGGAAGCTATGGCTGAGAATTGCTGTTTTTTGTAAGGCGGTCTTAGAACCTCAGTTCTTTCATCATCCAAGAAAAACTGCGTCTTGTGTCTGTCTTACGATTTAGATTTTTAGCACCTACATTGAAAAACTTTATGTTTAAATCAATCTTAAAAGCAAAACCTTTCCAAGTAACTTAAGCTAGATATTATATGAAATATATTTTATTCAAGGAAAAAGAATAATTTTGTCTTAAAGTAAAACTAGTAGTTCCAGAGTGGCTAAAATGAGACATAGGACAAGCCTGGGTTGCAGGGGCGGGGGGCGCTGCGGGTAAGGCTAGCCAAGAATTGATGGATTCATTTACAAAATTGCTAAAGAACTTTGGTATTTACTGGGTAGATAGCCTTTCAAAATGCCTAGGCCTACTTAAACATATGTAAATGAATTGAGATGGCCCAAGCTTGTCTTCTATGAGTCAACACAGTAACAGCTTGGCAAGATAAGACCCTCCCCAGCCCCCAGTCTTGCTAGCCAAGAACTGATGGATTCATTTACAAAATTGCTAAAGAACTTTGGTATTTACTGGGTAGATAACCTTTCAAAATGTCTAGCTCAATTTAAACATATGTAAATGAATTGGAATGGCCTAATCTTGTCTTCTACCATGAGTCAAAGATAGGAAGGGTGGGGCAACATCCAGCCTCCCCAGTCTCCAAGATCAGATAGCCCCAGGAAGCTTACTGTAGTTATCAGAAATTGGGTGGATCCTAATCAGAAAAGAACTGTAAACAAGTTCTCTTCATTGTAGGGGAACTTTAAGAAGCCAAAAAATAGAAATCACAATGATACACACCTGAAATGGCCTGGGAAAATGCTTCCAACCCTAGCCAGACACTTAAGGTTATATCCATATCAGTGAATTGGTCAGCTGAGCAGAGACTTTGTGATTTCCAAAGCCAGTTGATAAAATCTTTAAGGGATAAAATTAGATTGAGAAGATACGGGAAATAGTAAAAGTTGAATGAAAACTTAGAATGTTTAAACAGACTTTCAACAACAGTTATGCTTTATGGTATACAGGCTTAAAATAATTTCTAAGACCTTTTAGGTAACTTAGTGATGTTAAATTGAGTTCATAGATATTTGTCATAATTTAAGCTTATATACTTTTGCTTTTTATGCCATAAGAAGAAGGATATATATATATGTGTGTGTGTGTTTATTTTTTTTTCCGATAATGAGTGTGTTCATTTTTGCCATTTAAAGGGCTGCACTATGAGAGGTATGCAATAAAAACAACGTTTAAGAGGTTTATTAAAAAAAAAATTATTTGATATGGTCAAAAATTTCATCTGACTAAAATTTAATGGTTTAATTTATGAGATTTTTAAGAGCTTTAATGTTAAATAACATACAAAGAATTGGGTTTCTCGCTGTTAAAATAACAAAATTTTCTTTGATTTCTGAGTTGAAGGGTTAATTTATTCTTTGTGTAATCTTCCTCAAAGGCAAAGGTTTGGCCTCTCATTAGAAAAAGATTCCCAAATAGAAAACCAAGCAGCATGGCTAAAAAAAAAAAAACAAAAAAACCCACAAAATCTAAGGTTTTTACTTTAAGATCTTTAGGTCCATTTGAACCTTAAACTTGGGGAAAAAACAAATCTTAAAGAACTTTATCAATCATTATGGGACAAATAACAGATGAAGTTGCTAATGAGATAAAAACACAGCAGTAATTTCTGACCTCATTAGCCAAGGTGACATGAGATAACAAAATAGCCTTAGATTTCTTTTTATTAGCCCGAGAAAGTGTAGTCTGTGCTGTAGCAAATATCTCTGTTCCATCTGGATAAATAACACAGGAGAAGTAGAACAGGATATACAAAGAATTAGACAGCAAACTACTTGGTTACACACTGTAACACCCTTACAAATACCAGATTTATTTGGTTGGTTACCATCAGGAATAAGTACATTGGCTAGATCACTACTGCAAGGGACAGTAATATTCTTAGCCTGCATCCTAATAGTATTAGGCATAATAAAACTTATCTTTGATTGTCTTACACACTTAAAAAATCCTCAGGCTACAGTGTTCGTGTACATTGAGTCTACTCACTTCGGCAATGCGATTGATGGGAACGTTGCTCTTCCTTAAGATCCTGGTGAAGAACCAGATGGCATCCAGTGGAAAACCAGAACCATGAGTTTAAAGAGCCTGCCATGGCTGCCATCTAAAGGCTTGATTAAGTCTAGGCCTTAATATCTCCAATCTCCAATCAAAAGAAAAGAGTGATTTAGGAGATAATACTGGAGCCGTTATTCCCTATTCCTTGAGCATAAAGAATGTGACTTAGCTGGAGTTAGACTCATAAAGACACCTCAACTGGGCTCTGAGGTATAAAGACAATAGCTAAGACAATCTGAAAAAGAAAAAGAAAGAAAGAAAATGTTTTAGGGAAACATTCACATAAACAGGGCATAAAAGCCACTCTTTTTCTTTCAATATTTGGTAAATAGTTACAAACCAACAAGAGGTCAGTAGCCACAATGAAAGGCCTAGGTCCAATATTTGGCCCTCCCCAAAAATATGCCAAACAATTCCGAGCCAGGCTATAGTTCAAAATGGACACTAGTCTTGAATAATCAATGTCAAAAAAGAAATAAGAGGAGTGAGACAGAGCCCCCACAGTGCTATATTATTTACCTGGCTTCCTCCCCTACAGTGTTGTATTGAAAAATCATTTCCTTTGCTGGATTCCCCCCCACACCTCCAGCTTTGAATTTAAATCCTGCTTTTGCTTGGAGGTTATATGTAAACCCCATTGCACCAGAGTAGTATGATTAAGAATGTTGCTGATGTAACTTGTATGAACTCCCTACTTGTAAACTCCTTTAAAAATAACTTGCCTGCCTAGCCCTGGCGAGCAGCCTTGGCAGCAGCAGCTCTGACTGACTCCTTTTCTTTGTACAATGAAATAAAGGTGCCTTTCCTGTTCTCCTACCTCGGTCTCTAGTTTATTGGCCAATACAAGTCATGCCCAGCAAGAACCTGGGGTTTCCACCCGGTAACACCATAAGTGAAATGACACAATTCTTTCTTTCTCTCATTTCTAAAACTGGCAGCAATGTTTTCCGCTTGTCAGGTGGTTACACATGCAAGAGAGTTTTTTTCATGACAGGGAAATTTCCATGACTTTCTAGGACTGGATTAGGCATTCCTCTTCTGTGCTTCCTCAGGGTGTTCATCAAATAGAAAGTAACTGATTTTTTGACCAACTCTTCACTAGACTGTGTTCTCAAGGGCAGGAACTATAACTTGCTTATCTCTGAATCTCAAGTTTCCTGCACAGTGCTTGGCACATATTTCACATTCAACAAATATTCACTGAATAACTGAATAATAATAACTGATAACAATTATCACAATCATCTCCGGTCTTTTCCTTGCTTACCACCTCCTCAAGTCTACTCATATGGATCTGATTACTCAACAGTTCAACTGCTACTGAAAGCCTAACCAAAAAAAAAACAAAAAAACAAAAAACCAAACCCAATGCCATCAAGTCAATTCCATAGGGTTTCTGAGGCTGTAAATCTTTATGGAAGCAGATTGCCACATCTTTCTCCTGTGGAGCCACTGGTGGTTTTGAACCACCGATCTTTCAGTTAGCAGCTGAGCACTTAACCCACTGTGGGATGCAATGGAGAATACAGAAATGAAGAAGACATAGTCCCATCCTGCAGAAAGTGACAAGGATTATATCAATTCAAGGATCATATTCTTCCTTTTATCACAATTGTCAATGGCTTTCTGTTGCGCATAGGATAAAATCCAAACTTTTTACTATGACATTCTAGGCCTTTTATAGGCTGGCCCTAACTCTTTTTCCAACACTAGCTTCTATTACTCCTCTGCACATAAGGTAATTTTTTTTATTTTTGTCTACCCAGCACTCTTCCCTTTTTCTGCTAACAGGTCTTTCTCTCAGGCTGTGGTGACTGAGAGGTGGGATCCTGATCTTCTTGAAATCTGATCCTCTGAACTAAAACATCCCCTTTTTTGCTTAAAAGAGTTCAAACTGTCACTTATTGATACACAAATCCTCCACTTCAACCTTACTGCCTCCTACATACAGCTGCTAGTTCTGCTGGTTCCTTTATTCAATTATTTCTTTGGGAGGCCCACTTCTAAGATTTCCATGTCTTAGCCCCTACAATTCCTTCAAGGCCAAGCTCAAATACTACTACCCGCTTCCTAAAGTCCTTCCTATCCCTATCACTCCCTGTCCCAGGGTTATTATAGGTCTCTACTCTGGAATCCTTTTCGTTTGTCACTTGGAATATGCTGCCTATTTTGTCATTTTCCTTTTCATATACAGATCCCTTTTCTTACCCTACAACAGAGTATAGTCCAGGGATCCCTGGAGGTCCCTGAGATCCTTTCAGGGAGTACATGAGGTCACTACTATTTCCATTATTATACTAAGGCATTATTTGTGATATCACAACAGATTGAATACAGATGCAGATATGAGAATTCAGCTGTTTTTATTAAGCCAGACATTAAAGAGATTTGCAGAAATGTATAACAATGCCAATCTTCTCACTATTTGTTCTAGAGATTACAGTTTTCATAAAAATATAGTATTTATGTTAAGTTGTAATGTATATTCTTGTCATTTTAAAGTGAATAAATACATACTTAAAATACTTCTCATTTTCAATTTATAATATGGTAAATATTGGTGGATAAAACTTACATAAACAAAAGCTCTTTGGAGGCCTTAATAATTTTTCAGAGTGTAAAGGGTTCCTGAGACCAAAAGTTTAAAAATTGCTGCTCTAGATTATAAGAAGGCAGGGAGCAGGTCTTATACATCTTGTATCTCCAATGACATGACATATAGTAAGATTTCAATAAATGTTAATTGATTAGAAAATTGTGGGCATCTGGGGCACAGATGTCAAGAAGCGGAAGTATTTCTTTATGGGGAACATTTTGTCATAAATGTTTGTCTTAAATGTTACTTTTTTATCTCCTAGGAACAGCTCCCTAGGTATAATAACCCTACCTGTTTCTTCTGCTGTGTGTTCATGGGTAAAATAAAAATGAATATGAAAGCAATACTTTTATTGAAATTGAGAGGTGCTCCCTGGATGCCAAGAAGAAGATACTTCTCAGAAATGTTTGAACTCTGCAAAAAGTTAGGTGGGAATGTTAGTTAGCAAATGCTTCACCATAGAATAAGAAAGCTTTAGTTAGGAGGAAAAAATGTCATAGAAAATGCCCAAGATGAAGGAGAAACAATTGCCTTAAAGAGCTGCTTCTCACAAACTATTTGATTTTAATTGTGTGGAAGACAATTGGCCCTGATTGGTTTATGAAATATCTGGAAAGAAAAGAATACCAGGGAAAAACAAATAATGACTCAGGAACTGCTGAAGCAAGACAAGTAGATTCATTTCAACCTAAAATTATCCCTTAAGGCACATTCTCTGCAAACTAGGTGTCATGGATTGAATTGTGTCCCCCCAAATTATGGGTCAACTTGACTAGTCCATGATTCCCAGTACTGTGCTCTTGTCCACCATTTTGTCATGATATGATTTTCCTACGTGTTGTAAATCCCACCTCTATGATGTTAATGAGTCAGGACTCGATCTATAAGATTAGATTGTATTTTAAGTCAATCTCTTTTGAGATATTAAAAGAGAGAAGCAAGCAGAGAGACGGGGGACCTCATACCGCCAAGAAACAAGAGCCAGGAAAAGAGTGCATCCTTTGGACCTGGGGTCCCTGCGCTGAGAAGCTCTTCAGCCAGGGAAGATTGATGACAAGGACCTTCCTGAGAGGCGACAGAGAGAGAAAGCCTTCCTCCGGAGCTGGCACCCTGAATTCAGAGTTGTAGCCTCCTAAACTGCGAGAGAATAAATTTCTCTGTGTTAAAGCCATCCACTTGTGGTATTTTTGTTCTAGCAGCACTGGATAACTAAGACACTAGGAAATATTTTAATTAAAGTTTTCTGAACTGCCTTGGAGCTTTACTTAAGAAGGTGTAAATATATCTGATTTTTAAAAATAGCCTCTGTAAAAACTTTAATTCTCTTTTTTATTTAAAGACTTTATATTTTTCCTGTTCCTTGACCTAAGATTCTCATCATTGAGGTGTATTTCTGAAAATGTCCTAAATCTTGGCTAAGTCTTAGTTTATCGTCTGAAATTAAGCTGATAATCAAAGTCTTTCGAAAACCCTACTTGCACCAAGTCTTTACTATCTATCTCAGGGATTAGTAACCTTTTTCTGTAGACCCATATGGTCTCTGTGGCAACAATTCAACTCTGCCTTTGTAGCCCTCAAGCAGCTACAGACACTATGTAAACTAGTGGACATGTGGCCAGATTTGGCCTGTCTGTGGACTGTAGTTTGCTGACCCTTAATCTATCTGATCAAATCCAAATGCCTCATTCTGGCATCTGAGCAGGACATTTTATCATTTGTCTCTGTGCAGTGGTTAAGAGCTATGGCTGCTAACCAAAAGGTCGGCAGTTTGAATCCACCAGCCACTCCTTGGAAACGCTATGGGGCAGTTCTGCTCTGTCCTATAGGGTTCCTACGAGTCAGAATTGACTCGATGGCAATGGGTTTGGTTGCTGTTGTTGTTTTTTTTCCAAATCTTCTATTGTACCCCAACATAAAGCCTAGTTCCAGTCCAAGTGTCCTCTTCTCTCCTTCCCACCCAATTTCCCAAATGTTCTGTTCAGGTCTGCCTTCAAGAGTCTGTACTCGTGGATCGCTCGCCAGGGATAGCTTCTTCCCTTAATTCTGTCTTTCCAAGTCCTACCTATCTTTTAGGGTCAGGGTCCATTTTCTTTATGGATAACTCCAACAAACATTCCTCTATCCCTTTTCTCAACCCTTTATGACTACCCATAGCCCTTAGCATAGCAAAATATTTTGAAATTATTTCAGACCATTTAGACAAAATAAAACAATACACAAGCTTATATAGGTCTCTAATTGCCTTTTTTAGATCAGTCTTGCCTGGAGGACAGAAGCCAACTCAGAGTTGGATTTACTGTAAAGCTGATTAAACTTTAGCTTTAGGGCCCTTCACTTGCTTAGGTCCCTGTAGTTAATTTTGTATTTATAATTCTATATTCTCTTACTTAAAGAAGGCCTCCAAATTTATATAAGCTTCAGGATCCATAAAGCCTAGATCTGCTCCTGGAATCATCGTAAGGCTTGGCACAAGGGTTGGTGCAGCAGAGATTGCTAATTGTCCCTCAATATTCATTTTCTTTCCTGGATTGCTTGCCTCCCAAGTTGTTGCATGTGAGAGAAATACACATCTATTTTGTCTAAGTCACTGTTTTTTGGTTCTCTCTGTAATAGCAGGAGCCTAGGTGGCCTAGTGGTTAAGAGCTTGGCTGTTAACCAAAAGGCTGGCAGTTCGAATCTACCAGCTGCTCCTTGGAAACCCTATGGGGCAGTTCTGCTCTGTCCTATAGGGTCACTATGAGTCGGAATTGACTCGATGGCAACTGGTTTTCTTGTTTGTTTGTTTTGGTTCTGTAATAGCAGCTTAGACTTTGCACTGTAAGCCTCTGCACTGTAAGTGCTCAAAAATATTTATTGAACTTAATGTGGCCATTAACTAAAAAACAGATCAATGCAGAGCTGCTACTCAGAATCATTCAGCTCCCTGCCTTCCCAAAGAATTTTTGCTACATTTGCATTTTGTAGAGTATAGAAAATGATAGGATATATTTACACAATAAAAGTATGTGTGATTGTAACTATGTTTTCTGCTTTAGGGAAGGCAATTTACTTTTGGAGCACCTATACAAAAAAAATTAAAGAATTGTGGTTTGCATAGGTAACCTCAATTAAAATGGTCCACTTTCTTCACTTGGGCACAACTCATCAGTACTTTGCATGTAAACTCTCACCTAAATCCTGGCCCCAGGCCCAAGAAGAAGATAACCAAAGCAGGGAGTCAGGTATTATGCTGTGGGCTTGTGTGTGTGTATAATTGTGTGTGTGTATGTTGGAGGGTGGTGAGGTGGGGAGTGGAAGGGAAGGAAAGACTGAACGTTCACAGTTAGATGGAGGGCAGGAGATGGGTCACATAGTGGTAGAGTGCAGCTGGGAACAGCTATCAAACAATCAGCCTGTAACACTGCACTAAGTAGCAAAGCGAAATATAGGATATGAAGCCATGAAGGCAGACTGTCTATGCCAGTGAGCCCAAATCAGCTCATTGGAAGGAGGGGGGACCACACTGTTCTCCCTAGATGGGCCCAAGTCATGTTGGTTAAGGGAGTTATGTTACTTGTTGAAAAAGATCAATGAAAACTATGGGCATCACTTCATTACTTTTTAAAAAGTCTGTGACTTATGTGTCAAGTTGTTAGATTTAGCACATACTGTAATCACTTCCCTTCTGTTACAAATCCATAAAATGATAGATTTTATGTATATAAAATATAGATTTGAGTACATATACGTAGATATATTCAAAAACAAGAAAAGGAAAAATCTTAAGGACTAGAAATGGAGAAATTTCCCTTAAACAATAAGTATTCAGCAACCCACAGCACCGAGTGGAAACCAAAACCTCCCAACCCATAGAAGCTGGTACTGAATATACGCCATGGGGGAATAGGGGCAAAGGGATAAGGGCAAAAGCAGCAAAGACAGTGATTAAAGCTGGAGGGCCAGTTATCACTGCCCACTCATGAACAGAATCCCAAAAGAAAAGCACCTACTCAGAGCTTGGGCAGAAAGTTACCTGCTTAATGACTCTGCTATGAAGGAGATAAAACAAGGTAATGGAATAGACTGTGGGAGTCAGAAGGGACAAATTAGATTGAGTAGTCAGAAAAGCCTAAATGAAGAAATAGTATTTGACTTGAACAACAAAAAACTGCCAGCCATGTGAAGATCTAGGGGCACAGGGAGGAACTGCTGCAAAGGCCTAAGGCAGGAAAGAAGTCAGTGTGGCTAAAACTTGTTGAGAGAGGGGGAGGTGTAGTAAGAGGTGAGGTTGGAGAGGGAGACAGGGGCTAGCATATAAGGAGCTTTTGACCAATATAGCAGTCTGAGCTGAGGCAAGACATCCTCCTGCTCTCTCCAAACACATAGAAATAATGGATAAAATACAAAAATACATTTTAATACATGAATGACTTCTAAAACAAGAAAAAGGAAATGCCCAGGTGCTAGAAATTTTTGGAACATTTCCATCACTCCCCCATCAAAAACAAACTTCACAGCCATTAGCAGTCAGTCTCATCCCCCAATCCTCCCTCATGTCCTTCAGACCCAGACAATTACTAATTTACTTTCTTTCAGTCTGTCCTGTTTTTCTGCTGAATAATATACCATTGTATGAATGCATCACATTTTATTTATCCATTTATCTGCTCACAGACACTTGAGTTGTTTCCACTTATTGGCTATTATGAATAATGCTGCTATGACCATTCATGTACAAGTTGTTGTGTGGGCATATGTTTTCATTTCTCTTAGATAAATACCTAGGCATGGAATTTCTAGGTCATATGGTGACTCTACATTTAATATTTTGAGAAACCGTCAAACTGTTTTCCAAAGTAGTTGCACCCCTAGCTGTTTATTGCTAGTACATTGGGCTCACAAGGAAATTATCGCTCATTTGGAGCCCTGGTGGCAGTGGGTAAGAGCTTGGCTGTTAACCAAAAGGTCAGCAGTTTGAATCCACCAGCACTCCTTGGAAACCCTATGGGGCAGTTCTACTCTGTTCTATAGGGTCACTATGAGTCTAAATCAACTTGACGGCAATGGTTTTTCTTTTTTTCTGGTGGGTAGAAAATAGATACCAGAGAGAAACTAAAAACCCAAGCCTGCACTAAACTAGCCATGTGGCTCTAATTCAATTACCCATGTAGCTCAAGAATGTTAAACTGAGAAATTAAGATAAAAGATGGTTCAGAACTACTGAAATCCACAGGGCTTCAGGGATGAGAGAACCTAAAAGTCTATGACTAGTCAAACTATAATTTAGGAGTAAAAGCAAAAAAACAAAACAAAAATCTTTTTTAAAGACCTACAAAGACTTCGAACATTTACCACCAAAACACTCTTGCTGAGAGAGCTACGAAAGGATCTATGCAAACAAAAATAAAAATGAGCCAAGAAGGAAATAGAGGGGTAAAAGAAGCAGTGGTGAAAGAAATGTTGAAACATGTTGATAAGTCTATATAACATTTTATGAGACTATATAACCTTGAGACTAAAACACAACAAGGACAGTAAGAAACAAAAAAAATTTATAGGTCAATCTCACTCATAAGCATAGCTGTAAAAATCCCAAATAAAATATTAACAAATCAAATTCAACCCCATGACTAAGAAGGATTTGTCACAGAAATGGTTTAACCTTAGAAACTTTATTGTGATTCAAAACTGTATAAGCCTATCCAAAAGACATTAAATAAAATTCAATACCCATTTATGTTGTAAAACACCTATCTGCCATTGTGTAAATGTAATCTTGAGCCTTTGAGGGAATAATATGTCAATGACATACATACAGCTTTGGAACCCTGAGTGGAGATTTGGGCATAATCTCATAATTTTCCAGTGATTGAAGTAGACAGACCTTTAGTGTAACAAAAAATCATCTGGCATGATAATAGTATTGTGATTTTTTTTTTTTTAAAAAGAGTCTTTGTCTTTTAAAGATACACACCATAATATTTATAGATGAAACAATATGTCTAGAAATTGAAAATAATCCAGTGGCAGGGGTACAAAAGAAACAGAATAGACTTTAACATGAGTTATTAAAGCTGTGTGATGGGTACATTGAGATTCATTCTAATATTTTATCTACTTTTGTATAGGATTGTCTTAGTCATCTAGTGCTGCTGTAACAGAAATACCGAAAGTGGATGGTTTTAACGAAGAGAAGTTTATTTCCTCCCAGTCAAAGTAGGCTAGAAGTCCAAATTCAGGATATCAACTCCAGGGGAAGGCTTTTTCTCTCCGTCGGCCTTCTCATCAATGTTCCCCCGGACTAGGAGCTTCTCGGCGCAGGGACCCCCAGTCCAAAGGATGCTCTGCTCCCGGCACTGCTTTCTTGATGGTATGAGGTCCCCCTGTCTCACTGCTCACTTCTGTCTTTTATATCTCAAGAGATTGCCTCAGGACGCAGTCCAGTCTTGTAGATCCAGACCTGCCTTACTAACACAACTGCCACCCATCCTCCCTCATTAACATCATAGAGGCAGGATTTACAACATATAGGAAAATCACACAGTACCAGGAATCATGGCCCAGCCAAACTGATACACACATTTTTGGGGGGACATAATTCAAACCATGACAAACACTGAACTTTATTATTTGATAAAGCTCTAGTCTATGCCTTTTTCCTGGACATTAACATGTTTAACAAGCCCATTGGCAGTGAATGGGCCACTAGTTTCTGCATATGGGCCATGACACATATGTAGACAGTCTCTTAGTACATGTAAAAAATATTTCCAGTTGTTTGCAGGCAGCGTATATCTTACTACATTCTGAGTGATTTTCTTTTCTGGTAATTATCAAAAGAGTATTACATTTTGTATAAATGGGACATGTTGGTTACTCATTTATAAAATAAATTGCCACATATTTAAGACATCTAGAAAACACAGTTGTTCTCAGGCATGTGAGTATTGTTGGTGCTAAATGACACCATTTTAATAGACTTTTTCCTAAACACAATCATCAACTGAAATTTTTTCATAAACTTCAATGTGTTAAAAACTAAGTCAAGCCAAAGATAGGCAGTATCACCTCATATTAAGAAGAAACTTTTCTGACTTCTGAAAATAGAGGTTCTTTTCAGTCTTGATGTATGGGTACATGACAACAGATTTCCCCGACTGTTGGGCTGTTATTATATAAGAATAATTTTAAATGATAATTTCATTCACTAGAAAATATACTAAACTATGTAGCAGGCACTGTGTTAATGCTAAGGCTGTAGAGAAGAAATACAGTCCCTGCCTCCCAGGAGCTTAGAGTTTGGGGGGCTGAGGAGGTGCCACAGATTAATAAACCAAGAAGGGGAAGGGCATTTCCAGGCAGAGGCAACAGCACATGTAAAGGCACAGAGACAGAGGCCAGAGACGGCACAGCTCTTTCCATAAATAGTTCCATGTGGCTAGAGAATAAGGCATAGGTCGGGGGCGGGGGCGGGGGGGGATTGTTGAGATTAAAGAGAGAAGAAAGAGTCAAGCATACTAAGAGGTTTGGATGTTATTCAGTGGGCAGTGAAGAATTCTCCGATAATGGTGAAGAGGAAAGACTGGTGGGGAATTAAACAAGAGGCAGGGAGATTAGCTGAAGGTTATTTTAGAAGTCCGGCTAAGAAATGAAGAGTGCCTAGCCTAAGGCAGTAGGGATGAAGAACAGGGGTGAATATTTTCTCTTTATCACTGGTTTTAAGTAATTTGATTATGATATGCCTTGGTATAATTTTCTTCATGTTTCTTGTGTTTAGGGTTTGTTGAGCTTCTTGGGTCTATGAGTTCATAGTTTTCATCAAATTTGGAAAAAATTTAGTCATTATTTCTTCAAATTTTTTTCTGTCCCCTACTCCATCCACCCTTCTCCTCTCCTTTAGAGACTCCAGTTACCCAGAGAAGGAGAAGGAGAGCCAAGAAAGAAAGAGAAGTCTGTGGTGTCCAATGCCCCAGAAAGGGCAAGCATAAGGATAGAAAATTGTCTACTGATTTCGGCAATGTGGAGGTCACTGGTGACTTCAGAGAAAGTTTTTTAGTAGCATGACCTCCACTCACTTGTTCATTTGTATGTTCATTCATTCATTCAATGGATACTTAAGTAACGGTGTCTGGTGATATAAAGATGAATGAGAACCTCCACCTGGAGGGAATTCACTGTCTAATAAACAATTTATTATAATATAACTTGGTAAGTATTAAAATAGTGGAAGGTATAAAGGACTGGGTGGTAGCACAGAGGGAATTGCAGATAAGCTTCCCCAGAGGAGATGCTGGAGTTGAGATCAGGGGAGGAAATGGAGGACAGGAAGCATGAGGAGCAAAAACCCAGGAAGTGAGTATGCTTAACCCTCTGAATTCCTCATACAGTTAAATCGATAGAACTGTGTCTGGCTAGGATTGCTGGCAGGTCTTTGGTAAATAGAACCATGCCGTAAAAGGACTGGAAAAGAAAGATCAAACCCCAAGGACAGGACACAGCCAATAATAAAAACGGTCATAGACTTGATTTAGAAATAAATGGCCTAGGAAGTCCCTGAATTGTTCTCTCCAGTCTGGAGTCCTTGCCTTGTTTTGCACTAACCAAGGCTAACCTTGTTCTAGCTCTAAACATTTACCCTCTAAATCTAAAGGTGATGACTTTGTCAACTCTAATTCTATCTTAAAAACTTTTTTTTTTGTGATGAAATATATATTACAAAACATTTGCCATTTCGACCATTTTTATATGTACAATTCAATGACATTAATTGCACTCCCCATGTTGTGCAACCATCACCACTATCCACTTGCAAATTTTTTCATCATCCTTAACAGAAACTCAGTATCCCTTAAGCAATACCTCTCCATTTCCCCTCCCACACACCCTTGGTAACTAGTAATAAAATTTGGTTTGTATGCATTTGCCTATTCTAAATATTTCATATAAGTGAGATCATACAATATTTGTCCTTTTGTGTCTGACTTATTTCACTCAGCATGTTTTTAAGGTTCATCCATGCTGTTGCATGTATCAGAACTTCATTCTCTTTATGGCTGGATAATATTTCACTGTATGGGTATACATTTTATTTATCCATTCAACTGTTGATGGACACTTGGGTTGTTTCCACCTTTGGACTATTGTGAATAATGCTGCCATAAACATTGGTGGTCACATATCTGTTTGAGTTCCAGCTTTCAATTTTTTGGGGTATATACCTAGGAGTGGAATTCCTAGATCATATAGTAGTTCTATGTTTAACTTTTTGAGGAATCGCCATACTGTTTTCCACAGTGGCTACACCATTTTACAATTCTACCTGCAATGGATGAAGTATTAAATTTCTCCACATCCTCACCAACACTTGTTATTTTCTATTGTTCTGATAATAGTTATCGTAGTAGGGATGAAGTGGTATCTCATTCTGGTTTTGATTTGCAATTCCCTAATGACTAATGATGTTGAGCATCTTTTCATGTGCTTATTGGCTATTTGGAAACCCTGGTGGCGTAGTGGTTAAAAGCTACGGCTGCTAACCAGAAGGTCGGCAGTTCAAATCCACCAGGTGCTCCTTGGAAACCATATGGGGCAGTTCTACTCTGTCCTGCAGGGTTGCTATGAGTTGGAATAAACTCGACGGCAACGGGTTTGGTTTTTTGGTCTATTGGCCAAATGTGTATCTTCTTTGGTGAAATGTCTATTCAGGTCTTTTGCCTGTTTTTCAACTGGGTTGTCTTTTTTGTTGTTGAGTTATAGGAGTTCTTTACATATTCTGGATATTAAACCCTTATCAGATATATGGTTCACAAATATTTTCTCCCAATCTGTAGTTTATCTCTTAACCTTGTTGATAAAGTCCTTTGATGCATAAAAGTTTTTTATTTTGATGAAGTTCAATGTATCTATTTTGTCTTTTGTTACTTATACTTTCCGTGTCATATCTAAGAATCCATTGTCGAAAACTAGGATTAATTCTATCTTGCTAAAGGGAATGACTGGATTTCCGTATCTCATTGTATGAGTTGGAGAAGCCTGGGAAAAGATTTTTCATGCACATCTGAAAAGTCATTTGCAATGGAAACATTTATTAGTCAAAAGCCCATATTTTTGGAAATGTGCCAGGGATAGTTTCCATTGACAAATATGAATGTATTGAATCCTTAATTTTGAATTTCTTACTTAAGAATGAGGACGTACGAAATGTAAGCTGTTCCTGGAGTATGGTGAATCTACCTTTCAAATAAACACTCTTTCAGAGACATTTTCCTTGGTATAAGCGTAAAGAGCGACTAGTCAATCCCAGCACACATTTAAAAAAAAAGAAGAGGTTTACTATCAGAAGCTCCAAGTTACCTTATACAGTGAAACCTCTGAGAGAACTTGATGGGATTGCCTTGTTTTCCGGGTCTCACAAATTTTCTGTCTTTGACAGGGTCCAGTCTTACCACTTTTCAACCACTTGTTTTAGTTGAAGATATTTGTGTTTTCCTTCTCTGACAAGTTTCCGCCTTACACAGGCTCTGGCTTTAGCAGGTTTTACTGTACTTCATCCATTATAGTTACTCCCCAAGTAGTCAGATGCCAGTAAGGCTGAGGAGAGAAGAAAAGCCAAGGCAGCATTCAAGAAAAACCCAAGCTTTTTAACAGACCTTCTTTTGGGGTGTATGTGTTTGTCCTTTAACGCCTGTCTGACTCAGCTGCAGGAGGAAGGAGGAAATTGTCATTAGCTCAGAGTTACTCAGAGGGACAAGAACACTTGCAAGTTTTTTTCCTACCTTGAAGACCAGATATTCTCTCCTCCAGTTAAACTGAATTTCTACATCTCTTTAAAGAGCTGCAGCTTTTCTACAGGAAAGTGTTACTAGGCTTCAGAGAGGAAAATGTTTAAACCTTACAGAATGTAATACATCAGGAGAAAAGAATGTGGCCTGCACTTTGAAGTGTTCTGTTTCTAGGCCCTCCCCCATTTTACCCATCCAAATTTCCCTTCCAAAGCAGATGTCTGTGAGAAAGAAAAATTTTGGCACAAATACATTTTTCCAATGGCAATTCCCAGATATGCGGTTCCGAGAATGATGAAGTGTAGCCCTGCTGTGAAGTTCCTGGACAGTCAAGCTCTTATACTCTTGACACATGTTTTTATGCAATTTTAGCAAAAGAAGTCTAACTGTAGGAATGTTGTTGTTGTTAGGTGCCATCAAGTCGGTTCTGACGCATACTGAGCCCATGCACAACAGAATGAAACACTGCCTGATCGTGAAACACTGACTGAGGATCCTGCACCATCCTCACAATCTTTGCTCTGTTTGAGCCCATTGTTGCAGCAACTGTGTCAGTCCATCTCGTTGAGAGTCGTCCTCTTTTTCCCTGACCCTCTACTTTACCAAGCATGATGTCCTTCTCCAGGAACGAGTCTCTTCTGATAACATGTCCGAAGTACCTGAAACAAAGCCTCACTATCCTTGCTTCCATGGAGGATTCTGGCTGTACTTCTTCCAAGACAGATTTGTTTGTTCTTCTGGCAGTCCATGGTATAGTCAATATTCTTCACCAACACCATAAGTCAAAGGCATTGCCATGGATTGAATTATGTCCCCCAAAAAATATGTGCATCGATTTGACTGGGCCATGATTCACAGTATTGTGTGGTTGTCCTCCATTCTGCGGTTGTAATTTTATGTTAAAGAAGATTAGGGTGGGATTGTAACACCTTTACTAAAGTCAATCCCTGATCCAACGTAAAGGGAATTTCCCTGGGGTGTGGCCTGCACCACCTTTTATCTTACAAGAGATAAAAGGAAAGAAAGGGAAGCAAGCACAGAGTTGGGGACCTCATACCACCAAAAAAGAAGCACTGGGGACAGACCGTGTCCTTTGGACCTGGGGTTCCTGTGCAGAGAAGCTCCTAGCCCAGGGGTAGATTGATGAGGAGGACCTTCCTCCAGAGCTGACAGAGAGACAAAGGCTTCCCCTGGAGCTGATGCCCTGAATTTGGACTTCTAGCCTACTAGACTGAGAAAATAAACTTCTCTTTGTTAAAGCCACCCACTTGTGGTATTTCTGTTACAGCAGCACTAGATGACTAAGACAGCCATCAATTCTTCTTTGGTCTTTCTTATGCCTTTCACATGCATAGAAGGTGACTGAATATACCATGGCTTGTGTTAGGTGCACCTTAGTCCTCAAAGTGATATCTTTGCTTTTTAACACTTTAAAGATGTCTTTTGCAGCAGATTTGTCCAATACAATGTTTCATTTGATTTTTTGACTGCTTCTTCTATGGGCGTTGATTGTGGATCCAAGTAAAATGAAATCCCTGACAATTCCAATATTTTCTCCATTTATCATGATGTTGCTTATTGGTCCAGTTGTGAGGATTTTTGTTCTCTTTATGTTAAGGTGCAATCCATACTGAAGGCTGTAGTCTTCATCACTAAGTGCTTCAAGTCCTCTTCACTTTTAGCAAGCAAGGTTGAGTTATCTGCATATCGCAGGTTGTTAATGAGTCTTTCTCCAATCCTGATGCTGCATTCTTCTTCAGATAGTCCAGCTTCTCTGATTGTTATGATTGAATTGTGTCCCCTCAAAATATGTGTGAGCTTGGCTAGGCTATGATTCCCAGGATTGTTTGACTGTCCACCATTTTGTTAATTGTCGTGATTTTCCTATGCGTTGTAAATCCTATCTCTATGATGTTAATGAGGTGAGATTAGCAGCAGTTATTTTAATGGGATGGGATTCAATCTACAAGATTAGGTTGTGTCTTAAGACAATCTCTTTTGAGATATAAAAGAAAGAGGCGAGCAAAGAGACATGGGGACCTCATACCACCAAGAAACAAGAGCCAGAATAATAGTGTGTCCTTTAGACCCAGGGGCCCTGCACTGAGAAGCTCCTCACTTGGGAAAGACTGATGACAAGGACCTCCTCCTAGAGTCGAAAGAGAGAAAGCCTTCTCCTGAAGCTGGCACCCTGAATTCGGACTTCTAGCCTCCTAGACTGTGAATTGAATTTGAATTACCTCCAGAAAATAAATTTCTCTTTAGTAAAGCCATCCACTTGTGGTTATTTCTGTTATAGCAGCACTAGATAACCAAGACACTGATTATTTGCTCAACATGCAAATTGAATAAGTATGGTGAAAGAATACAACCATGATGCACACCTTTCTTGATTTTAAACCATACAGTATCCCCTCATTCTGTTTGAACGACTGCCTCTTGGTCTACGTACACGTTCCACATGAGCACAATTAAGTGTTCTGAAATTCTCATTCTTCACGTTATCCATGATTTGTTATGATCCACACAGTCGAATGCCTTTGCATAGTCAATAAAACACACGTAAACATCTTCCTGGTATTCTCTGCTTTCAGCCAAGATTCATATGACATCAGCAAGGATAGCCCTTGTACCACCTACTCTTCTGAATCTGGTTTGAATTTCTGGCAGTTCCCTGTCTATGTACTGCTGTGACTGTTTTTGAATTACCTTCAGAAAAATTTTACTTGCATGTGATATTAACGATATTGTTTGATAATTTCCACATTCTGTTGGATCATTTTTCTGTTGGCCAGGTAGCTGTCTTCTAAATTTCTTGGCATGGAGTGAGCACTACCAGCGTTGCATCCATTCTTTGAAACATCTCAACTGGTATTTTGTCATTTCTTGGAGACTTGTTATTCTCCAATGCCTTCGGTTCAGCTTGGACTGCTTGCTTCAATACCATTGGTTCTTGATCATATGCTACCTCCTGAAATGGTTGAATGTCGACCAATTCTTTTTGGTACAATGACTCTGTGTATTCCTTCCATCTTCTTTTGATGCTTCCTGTGTCACTGAATGTTTTGCCCATAGAATTCTTCAATATTGCAACTTGAGGACTGAAGTTGTTCCTTAGTTCTTTCAGCTTCAGAATCCTTTCTACTGCTGCCTCTCTTCTTGTGCTAAAATGACCTTATTCCTCCAAATCATGCATGATTTGTGTATGAGTTGTGACTAATCCTAGTTTGTCTAAGGCTAGGAAAATTAAAACATAGCTGGGTTTAAAGTTTTTGCCCTAGCTGGTATTCATCCTAATATTAGAATGGAGGTGAAATTAAGAACAACAAAAGCTCTATAGCTCTATACTTCCTAGGTGATCTGAAGAGGCATTTTAAGAGAAAGTTGTAAAGAAGACTTGAAAAGGGACTGGGTATGGTGAGAACAGATGTACCAAGTTGTATGACAGGGAAGGAAACTGCTAGTTTTGACATTTTTTGCAGGCAGATTTCAAAGTGATGCCTTAGTAGTTGGAGTTTAAGAGGCTCTCAAGAGGGCAGTTTTAACCCAGAATTTAGGAATGACCATGAGATATAGCTTGGGAAATTGCTACTTCTATCATGACTGGAAGAGTTACATGTGAGACTTTTGGTACAGGTTGGAAGTGAACAAGGAAGTTGTCTGCAAATGACCTGTAAAAGCATGGTCTGTGTGTAAATCCATGCTAAGTGAAGTAATATGATTGTGCTCATAATTAATTGTCTGTGGGTTTGGTAATACCACTATGATAAAGATTTATTCCAAAAAGACTCTTCTTAAAATCTCCTTACTAGCTCATTTTAAAAATCTCCTTACTAAATTTCTAGGTAATTTAGATGGCAAAAGGATGTTACAGGATGGTAGCTAAGATGGGTTATAGTATGAACATGTCATTAAATGTTAATTAAAATAACACCAAATCGATCACCTGGGAGATTGGGACAAAGGGAGGGAAAGGGTATGTAAAGGCAGAGGAGGGAGAGCTTTTCTTGGGCTTTCTCCTCTGAGGAGTGGCTGGCAGGGGTCTGGAGGCATCTGCTTCAGCCAGAAAAAAGCAGAGAAGCCAGCAGATACGGAAGGCTGTTCCTCTGGCCTCAGTGGTTTTGGGGAACAAGTTTAGCAGGTTCCAGTTTGATCTACCCTGGGAAGAAAGTGAATTGGAATTTTATGGTTTGGCTTTCTGATTTATGACATTTTTTTAAACCTCTGATTCCACTATTGGAGAAAAAGCTATAAAGCTGCTAAAGCAAATACTAAAGGGAACAACTTTAAGTGGAGGTGATTAGTCAAGTCACCAAATTTAAGGATTAATGGGAAATACTTTTCCAGTTTTGTTGAGGAAGGCTGGGTATGAAGAAAGCTGGTGGTTCTTTAGAATTTGAATTTTAAGAAAAGATAAGAAAAAGTTGATCCCTCCTCACTGTCTATAACTGTGTTTAAAACTCATTAGCCTGGCATTCAAGGCCTTCCATAAACTGCTCTTAACCTCTCCAATCTTATTTCACTTTATTACCCTAAACTAGATCAATGATGAGTAACTTGTGGCCCACTAGCTCCCCAATGTAATTTCAAATGCAGTCTTTCAGCTCAAAGGGTCCTAGGAACATATTTAATCTGTTGTTGTTGTTGTTAGGTGCTGTCAAGTTGATTCTGACTCATAGCAACCCTATGTACAACAGAACGAAACGCTGCTTGGTAAAATGTTCCTCTCTTACTCTGGATTAATATATTTCTTCGGCTGAAACTTTATCCTCCTTTTGTGAAAATGGGGGCTTCACATGGGCAGGAACTGTATCTGTCTTGCTTACTGTGTATGTATCTCCAGTGCCTAGGACAGTGCCTAATACATAATACTCAATAAATATTTATTGAATGAAAGAGTAAATGAATAAGTAAAAGAATGCCCTAAAGCACTAGAAGACTGTAGGATTGGGATGACCTGTGAGTGGAAGATAGGAGGGAAGAAAGTACTCTAGACAGAGTGAACAAGAGCAAAGGTTGAGGTAATCTTAAGGATGATGCTTTCTGAGGCCTAAGGGTGAACCAGATTTATGGGAATTTGTTTATAGAGAAAATGGTGAGAGATAAGAAAGGGGCAGAATTGGAACAATATTAAAGAAGATTAACATGGCAGTAATCTAAGGATGGATTTAGTTATATATAGTTGGAGTCAGGAAACTGAGCAGGAGAGCCTGGCATAGTCAGTAGCCATAATAGACTAGAAGCAACTCATTGAAGGGACAATGCAGAGGTGGAATATTTTTTCTTGAAAATCATAGAAGGTGACTACAAAGTCCCCAGCCTGGATAATTGCCACATAAGTGGTGATGGCAGCAGGAGTAGCAATAACAGAAACAGGGTAGACAGGGACCACATAGGCCATCAAACCACCAGAAAAATTCACACAGTAAAACTATGATGGCATGTCACGAAAACCCAAACACTAAAGTTTTAAGTAGTCCACCTGTGAGGAAATAATGACTAAAGTTGAAATATGCTGGGTTCTTTAAGTTAGATTCCCCCCACCCCCTAAATCTCATTGTCCTCCCTAGAGGCAGAAATAGCCTGGTCTCCATAGGTAACTCTGTTTCAGCTGTTAGAAGTTGTTTCAGCTTTGACTATACTCAAGACACTGGATGTGAGGAACCAGAGAAGTGAGCTTCTCCACTCTACCAGCCTCTGCTGGATACATTTTACTGAGCTTTGCTGGTACCAGTCTCCTAAGATCTGCCATATGAGCCTGCTTTAACGAACTCTTTCCCATCTCAGGGCTTCAAACATATCATTTCCTCTGCCTGGACTACTCTTCCCCCATTCTTCTCAGGACTAACTTTTACTTATCCTTCAGGTTTCAGTTTAAATGTCTTTTCCTCAACAATCTCACATCTGAAGTCTCCACGATTATTCTCATTCATAGTAACCCGTTATTTTCCTTCATAAAAGTTATCACAATCTGTAATTACACCCACTCCTCACTTATCAACATGGTTAGGTTCCAAAGACCAGGTCGTTATGTGAAAATCGACGTTATGTGGAAATGGAGGATGACCACATCAGATCAAAAAATGGAGGATGACTACGTCATGATATAACTGCCAAATTACATCATTACATAACTGTCAAACCACTGAGAATGATGGCCCAGCCAAGCTGACACATAACCTTAATGATCATTTTTGTTTTGTCTCTCTCCATTCTGTCCTTTCCTTTCTCCCACCCAGCTAGCCCCCTGTACTGTCCGCGCCCCCTTTTTGATGGGCTATGCCACATTGCTGGGCTAGAGAGCCACAGACATGGCCTCCCCGGTTCCATGCTGCCCCCCACCAGCTAGCTCCCCCATTGCCTCACACCTCAGCGTCTGTAAATACCAGATGTACATCATTACTGTGTAAAATAGGCAGATAGTAGGTTTTCCACTATTGTTATAAATGCGAAATGTTGGATAACAAGATAGTCGATAAGTGAGGAATAGGTGTATATGTTTATTTATCATCTAACTCTCCTATAAGACTATAAACTCTACAAGGGTAGGGATCATATCTGTCTTATTCACCACTCTACACCTAGCATCTGGCAAAAAGCCTCATGTTCAATATATATTTGTTGAATTGATCCTTCGTCTCATCCAGGGACCAATTCTTGCCATGTTCTCTAGTTCCGCTAGACGGAATTTGGTGGATTATCAAGGAAGATTGTTAGTACTCAGTTTCAAGTTTCAGAAAATGTTTTTACGTGTAAAACCATGTCAGACTTCTTAAAAGAAATATTCCCCTCTGAAGTCTGGTTTTTATACGTATGATAAACTAAATCGTCTTTTTAAAAGAAAAGTTAAATAAAATCTTATGTTGAGTGGATATATATTCTATGTTTGCATTGAGTGAAGTATATAATTCCCAGAAATGCTAATTATTATATGTAATAACAAACCCAAGTCAAAATTTCCATGAATCATTTTTTTGAAAACAATAGTGTTATTAATAATGAGTTGACACTGACCAGACACATACATAAATAATATTGAAAAGAATCATTCTCTAAGTATAAGAACCTCTTTCCCTTGAAGTTCTTGTACTTAAAGAAATGAGACATGAATAAGAAGCCTGAAACAAAAGACATTTGGAGAACGTCTTTGTTTTTTCCTTTTTCTAGTCTCTTTTCTGACTTTGTCTTTTATTTTCATATTTCCAATTGTGGCTCTGTTCCACCCTTTCCCCCACTCCGGGATTTGTCTGTTTGTTCCTTTTCCTTTGTTTAGTGATATTAAACATGCCCTCCCCCCCCCCCCAATTCTAGTAAAATCAAAACCATTATTTGTTTTTAATTTCTTGGCAAGCAGACCCAAATAGCCCAGAAAAGAGCCATGGATCCAAAGGAGCAGGATCTAAATCTAGGGAGCCTTATAAAGCCATGATGTGGTTGAAGAATCCTTCATGGAACATTTTACTGCCTCATTCCACCTACCCTTCTTCCCTTCAAAGCCAATGTGCATAAACATCTTATACAGCAGAACTTGTCCTAGTGGGAAGAGTCATCAACTCCTCAGAGGCCTCTGATCCAGAGGTTACTGATATTCTAATCAGGCTGAGAGTAGGCTCTCTAATTCAGGCCTTTAACATCTCTTGCCTAGACAATTCCAGGTTGCAGTCTTCCAAATTTCTTGGCATAGACGAGTGAGTACCTCTAGCACTATATCCATTTGCTGAAACATTTAGTCAATTCCTGGAGCCTTGTTTTTCACCAATGCCTTCAACGCAGCTTGGACATCTTCCTTCAGTATTATCGGTTCTTGATCATATGCTACCTCCTAAAATGGTTGAATGTCGACCAATTCTTTTTGGTACAGTGACTCTGTATACTCCTTCCATCTTCTTTTGATACTTTCTGTGTCATTCAATATTTTGCCCATAGAATCCTTCAATATAGCAACTCGAGGCTTGAATTTTTTGTTCAGTTCTTTCAGCTTGAGAAATGTCAAGCGTGTTCTTCCCTTTTGGTTTTCTAACTCCAGGTCTTTGCACATTTCATTATAATACTTTGTCTTCTCAAGCCGCCCTTTGAAATCTTCTGTTCAGCTCTTTCAGTTTATCGTTTCTTCCATTCGCTTTAGTTGCTCTACATTCAAGAGCAAGTTTCAGAGTTTCTTCTAACATCCATTTTGGTCTTTTCTTTCTTTCTTGTCTTTTTAATGGCTTTTTGCCTTCTTCATGTATAATTTCCTTGATGTTATCCCACAACTCATCTGGTCTTCAGTCATTAGTGTTCAATACATCAAATCTATTCTTGAGATTGTCTCTAAATTCAGATGGGATATACTCAAGGTTGAATTTTGGCTCTCGTGGACTTGTTTTAATTTTCTTCAGCTTCAGCTTGAACTTGCATATGAGCAACTGATGGTCTGTTCCCCAGCTGGTCCCTGGCCTTGTTCTGACTGATGGTATTGAGCTTCTCCAATGTCTCTTTCCATAGATGTAGTCAATTTGATTCCTGTGTTTTCCATCCAGTAAGGTCCATGTGTATAGTCACCGTTTATGTTTTTGAAAAAAGGTATTCTCAATGAATAAGTCGTTGGCCTTGTAAAATTCTATCATGCGATCTCTGGTGTCTTTTCTATCACCAAGGCCATATTTTCTAACTACTAATCTTCTTGTTTGTTTCCTACTTTTGCATTTCAATCATCAATAATTATCAATGCATTTTGATTGCATGTTTGATCAATTTCAGACTCAAGTTGGTAAAAATTTTCAATTTCTTCATCTTTGGCATTAGTGGTTGGTGTTTTGAATAACAGGTGTATTAACTTGTTTTTTGTAGGCTTACGGATATTATCCTATCACTGACAGCATTGTACTTGAGAATAGATCTTGAAATGTTCTTTTTGACAATGAATGTGATGGCATTTCTCTTCAATTTGTCATTCCTGGCATAGTAAACGATATGACTGTCCGATTCAAATGGCCAATGCCAGTCCATTTCAGCTCACTAATGCCTAGGATATCAATCTTCATGCATTTCATTTTTAATGACTTCCAATTTTCCTAGATTCGTACTTCATACATTCCATATTCCATCTTGTGTTACAGCCTTCTCTCTGTGTCTCCTGGCTCTAGGAGGTTTTTAGTGTAGGGACCTCAGGTGCAAAGGATGTGTTCTGCTCCCATCTGTCTCTTCTTCTTGGTGGTATTGAGGTCCCTATCTCTGCTTGCTTCTCTCTCCTTTATCTCTTGGTAAGATAAAGGGTGTGCCTCAAGTAAGGGTGTGACTTGAATAAGGGTGGTAGGGTGATGACTGGGGTAAGGGTGGTGATTTGAGTCACACCCTCTAGTAAGGTGGTGACTTAAGATACATCCCATCCTAATCCTGCCTCATTAACATAATGGACAACTCACTCCCAAATGGGACCATAACAATAGGCATAGAGGCTAGGATTTATATTACATCACAAAATGGAGCATAATTACATCAGATCACAATATAGAGGATAACCAGTCAATACTGGAATCATACTTACTGATGAAGATCAAAGACTATAGCCTTCAGTATGGATTACACCTTAACATAAAGAAAACAAATATCCTCACAACTTAACCAATAAGCAACATCATGATAAATGGAGAAAAGATTGAAGTTGTCAAGGATTTCATTCTACTTGGATCCACAATCAATGCTCATGGGAACAGCAGTCAAGAAATCAAATGACATATTGCATTGGGCAAATATGCTGCAAAAGACTTCTTTAAAGAGCAAAGATGTCACTTTGAGGACCAAGGTGCACCTGACCCAAGCCATGGTATTTTCAATTGCCTTATATGTATGCAAAAGCTGGACAATGAATGGGGAAGACAGAAGAAGAACTGATGCTTTGAATTATGGTGCTGGCGAATAATATTGAATATATCATGGACTGCCAGAAGATTGAACAAATTTGTCTTGGAAGAAGTACAGCCAGAATGCTCCTTAGAAGTGAGGATGGTGAGACTCTGTCTCATGGACTTTAGACATTTTATCAGGACCGACAAGTCCCTGGAGAAGGACATCAAGCCTGGTAAAGTAGAGGGTTGGCGAAAGAGAAGAAGACCCTCAACAAGATGGATTGACACAGTGGCTGCTGCAATGACGGGCTCAAGCATAGCAATCATTGTGAGGATGGTGCAGGACTGGGCAGTGTTTAGTTCTATTGTACATAGTGCTGCTGCTCTGAGTCAGAACCGACTCCACAGCACCTAACAACAATGGCCTAGCCAAGTGGACACATATTTTTTGGGACATATTTAATCCATAACAAGGGGGCCCTGGAACACTTGGAAAATATCTGGAAAATAGAGATTGAGCTAAAATTTCTTAAATGCTTACTATGTGTCAGAATCTGTGCTTGATCTTTTTACCTTCCTGATTGGGACTATTTGGTCTATGGCTGTAACATCAGTGCTTTTTTTTTGTTTGTTTTTTTGTTTTTAATTGTGATTTAGGTGAAAGTTTACAGCTCAAGTTAATTTCTGATACAAAACTTTATATATATAGTTACATGACACTAGCTGCAATCCCAATAATGTGACAGAACATTCCCCCTTTTCACCCCGGGTTTCCCGTGCCCATTCAATCAGCTCTTGTCCCTTCCTGACTTCTCATCCTGCCTCTGGACAGGGACTGCCCATTTGGTCTCATGTATCTGCTTGAACTAAGAAGCACGGTCTTCATGAGTATTATTTTATGTTGTATAGTTCAGTCTAATCTTTGTCTGAAGAGTGGGCTTCGGGAATGGTTTTAGCTCTGGGTTAACAGAGTGTCCAGGGGCCATGCCTTCGACAGTTCCTCCAGTCTCAGTCAGACCATTAAGTTTGATCTTTTTACGTGAATTTGAGCTCTGCTCTACACTTTTCTCCTGCTCTGTCAGGGACTCTGTTGTGTTCCCTGTCAGGGTGGTCAATGGTGGTAGCTGGGCACAATCTAGTTCTTCTGGTCTCAGGCTGATGGAGTCACTGGTTTATATGGCCCTTTTGTCTCTTTGGCTAATATCTTCCTTGTGTCTTTGGTGTTCTTCATTCTCCTTTGCTCCAGGTGCATTGGGACCAATTGATGCATCTTAGATGGCTGCTCGCAAGCTTTTAAGAACCCAGATGCCACTCACCAAAGTGGAATGCAGAACATTTTCTTAATAAACTTTGTGTGCCAATTGACCTAGATATTCCCCGAGTAATATCAGTGTTTTAAAGGAAATCTTTAAACTGAGACAGTATAATACAGTAACATTTGCATTTCTCAACCATCTGAAACAGTATCCTAAAAGATTTTTTTTGAATTATGAAGAGATTTCCTGCTAATTATTAAACCCATATGTATTTCAAAGAAAATTTAATACTCGTTTGATTCATTCACACTCAATCCATCACAGTTTTAGAGCTATTTGATGTTCAAGAAGCCATTAGAACCCCCATAATGTCTGTTTATGAGAAACAGAGGATGTGGGTAAAATTAAGTAAAACCAAATGTTAAAATCATCAAGGATTAAGCAGAATGTTAATGAGGAAAGTTATGCTATACTGCTTTGACTTTTCAGACTCCATGTAAGTCTGTGTTGACTTGAGAGGCCCTCACATCTTTACAGGTAGTCCCTGGGTTATGAATGTCCAATGTCCGACTTAAGGAAACTTGTACTTGCCCTTTTATGTTATGCAAATTTACCCTAACTTTGAAACGACTGAACCAACTCCTATTCACAGCAAGTTCTTCATCACAATCACCTTCACTTGCAGCACTTGCAGCTTTTAAATCATTGAAAGGGCTTTGAGCCTTTTCTTGCAATAAAGTAAGGCTAAATAAGAAATTTATGCACCTGTTCTGACTTACCTACAAATTTGACTTAATGACACACTCAGGAACGGAGCTCATTTGTAACCTGGAGACTGCCTGTATTACATATTTTCTCCTAAGGGATTATGAGAAAAGGAATAGTTTGATGGGTACAGAAATGTTTGGCATTGTTTCCCAACAATATTTCAGCGTAGGTATTTTGAAAATCCTCTGCTAGGAAATACCTAAAATTGCCGACTAAAATATCATAAACATTATTTTAAATGCACATCTGAGCTCCTAAGAAAGTAAGAAAGACCTCCAAAAACTAAAATAAAGAGGGAACTAAAACTGGAGGGTAAACACAAACTGATCCTATGACTGGGAGATTGGAGGAGGTTGCTTGTCTCAGTAATCAAGGATCTGGTGTTTTGATAGAAAATGAAGTGGGGAGTTAGAACTCAGATGTCCAGGAAAAACTGGGTCCTTCAATGAAAGAATAAAAGTCTTTCCACCATCATAGAAAATGATAGAAGTTTTTCTCTTTTACACTTGCTCTGCATGAGAAAAAAAAGTCTCCTTTGACAATCTGCAACCATAGGCCCATCTTCAGGTGGGCTTGAGGAGCACATTTATACTACGTGTTCTTGAAACCTTCAAACCAAGAAATTAAAGTAAAAACACTGGTCCTACACTGAGGCATTTAACAAAAGCAAATACTAAACCTCTCTGAAGGGACACAACCTTAACAAAAATCACACAAAATTCACACAGATAAAGCTCTGCCAAAGATGAGTTACAATTAAAATTACAAAATGTACAATGAAATATTCCATAATACAAAATGCTAACAAATTGAATCCAACAGCATATTAAAAGGATTATAAACCATGAGTAAGTGGGATTTATACCAGGAATGCAAGAGTGGTTTAAGATAGAAAATAAATCAATGTAATATACCACATTACTGGAATGAATAGGGGGAAAAAACAATCGTCTCAATTGATGCAGAAGGCATTTGACAAAATCCAACGCTCTTTCATGATGAAACACTCAGAAAACTAGGAGTAGAAGGGAACTTCCTCAGCATAATTAAGGCCATTTCTGAAAAACCCATAGGTAACATCATACTCAATGGTGAAAGACTGGATGCTTTTACCCTAAGAACTAGAAAAAGACAAGGATGCCTGCTTTCACCACTGCTATTCAACATACTACTGAAAGTACTAGCCAGAGCAATTAGGTAAGAAGAAGAAATAAAAGGCATCCAAATTGTAAAGGAAGAAGTAAAACTATTTCTACTCACAAATGACAATGTCCTATATATGAATAAAATCTCAGTGACTTCACAATACAACTATTAGAACTAAAAAAGGAATTCACCAAAATGGTTGTTGTTGCTAGGTGCTGGCGAGTCGGTTCTGACTCACAGCAACCCTATGTACAACAGAACGAAATACTGCTGGGTCCTGAGCCATCCTCGCAATACTTACTATGCTCAAGCCCATGGTTGCAGCCACTGTGTTAGTCCATCTTGTTGAGGGTCTTCCTCTTTTTCGCTGACCCTCTACTTTACCAAGCATGATGTCCTTCTCCAGGGACTGATCCCTCCTGATAACATGTCCAAAGTATGTGAGATGTAGTCTCACATCCTAGTTTCTAAGGAGCATTCTGGTTGTACTTCTTCCAAGACAGATTTGTTTGTTCTTTTCGAGTTCATGGTATGTTCAATATTCTCCACCAACATAATTCAAAGGCATCGATTCTTCGGTCTTCATCATACAGCTTTTGAATGCATATGAGGTAGCTGAAAACACCATGACTCGGGTCAGGCTCACCTTAGTCTTCAAGGTGACATCTTTGCTTTTCAACACTTTAAAGAGGTCTTTTGCAGCAGATTTGCCCAATGCAATGCATCTTTTGATTTCTTGACTGCTGTTTTCATGAGTGTTGATTGTGGATCCAAGTAAAATGAAATCCTTAACAACTTCAATCTTTTTTCTGTTTATCATGACATTACTTATTGGTCCAGCTGTGAGGATTTTTGTTTTCTTTATACTGAGGTGTAATCCATACTGAAAGCTGTGGTCTTTGATCTTTATCAGTAAGTGCTTCAAGTCCTCTTCACTTCCAGCAAGCAAAGTTGTGTCATCTTCATAATGCAGCTTGTTAGTGAGTCTTCCTCCAATTCTGATGCCCCATTCTTCTTCACATAGCCCAGCTTTTCGGATTATTTGCTCAGCATGCAGACTGAATAAGTATGGTGAAAGGATACAACCCTAATGCACACCTTTCCTGACTTTAAACCATGCAGTATCCCCTTGTTTTGTTCAATCAACTACCTCTTGATCTATGTACAGGTTCCTCATAAGCACAGTTAGGCGTTCTGGAATTCCCATTCTTCGCAGTGTTATCCATAATTTGTTATGATCCACACAGTTGAATGTCTCTGAATAGTCAATAAAACACAGATAAACACCTTTCTGGTATTCTCTGCTTTCAGCCAAGATCCATCTGACATCAGCAATGTTATTCCTGGTTCCATTTCCTCTTTTGAATCCGGCTTGAATTTCTGGCAGTTCCCTGTCGAGCTGCAGCCGCTTCTGAATGATCTTCAGCAAAATTTTACTTGCGTGTGATATTAATTATATTGTTCGATAATTTCCCCATTTGGTTGGATCATGTTTCTTGGGAATAGGCATAAATATGGATCTCCTCCAGTAGGTTGGCTAGGTAGCTGTCTCCCAACTTTCTTGGTATAGACAAGTGAGCACTTCCAATGCTGCATCTGTTTGTTGAAACATCTCAGTTGGTATTCTGTCAATTCCTGGAGCTTTGTTTTTCACCAATGCCTTCAGTGCAGCTTGGACTTCTTCTTTCAGTACCATCGGTTCCTGATCATATGCTACCGCCTGAAATTGTTGAACGTCGACCAATTCTTTTTGGTATAATGACTCTGTGTATTCCTTCCATCTTCTTTTGATGCTTCCTGTGTCATTTAGTATTTTTCCCATAGAATCCTTCAATATTGCAACTCGAGGCTTGAATTTTTTCTTCAGTTCTTTCAGCTTGAGAAATGCCGGGCATGTTCTTCCCCTTTGGTTTTCTGATTCCAAGTCTTTGCACATGTCATTACAATAATTTACTTTGTCTTCCTGAGCTGCCCTTCTGTTCACCTCTTTTACTTCATCATTTCTTCCTTTTGCTTTAGCTACTCAATGTTCAAGAGCAAGTTTCAGAGACTCTTCTGACACCCATTTTGGTCTTTTCTTTCTTTTATATATATATATATATATTTAATTTTTTTGTTGTACTTTAGATGAAGGTTTAAAGAGCAAACTAGCTTCTCATTAAACAATTAATACACAGACACACACACACACACACACAAAAGAAATATCCCATAATAAAGAAGAGTCACTTGATGAGTTTATCAACAGACATCAAGAAAGTGAAAAGGCTACAGACTGGGAGAAAGTACTCACAACACAGATATCTGACAAAGGACCTGTATCCAGGAATATATAAAGAATTCTTACTAATCTATAAAAAAGAGACAACTTGATTAAAAAATTGGGCAAAAGTCTTGAACAAAAACACATCACAAAAGACATCCAAATGGCTGCAAATATATGAAAAGGTGGTCAACATCATTACTCGTCTAGGCAATGCAAATCAGAACCAACATGAATACCACTACATTCACCAGGCTGACTAAAATGAAAAGACTGACAACACGAAGAGTTGATAGTATGTGGACAACTAGAATGCTCATACATTGTATGAATTAATCACTTTGGAAAAGTGATTGAAGATTTTAATAAACTTAGGCATTTTCCAAAATTGATGTAGGAAACAAAAACCTTAGGAAGCATAATGGGTCTTGAATGGATAAATACAACTAAATTCATACCGAGACATACTACAGGGAAATTGCAAAATATTAAAAAACAAAGGGGATATGTTAAAACAAATGTTAATGGGAATGTAAGTTGATTCAACTTTTGTGGAAGGCCAGTTTGGTAATAACCTATCAAACTTTAAACGCTATGAACAGGAATCGACTCGACAGAAGTGGGGTTTTAAATGTTACACCTTTTGACCCATCAATTCTATTTCTTTGTCTCAATGAAACAATCAGATAAGTCCACAAAGATATATGGCTATTGATATGGATGTTCACTTCATTGTTATTCACAATATTGAAAAACTAGAAGCAATCTAAATGCCTGTCTTAGTTCCCTAGTGCTGCTGTAACACAAATACCACAAGTGGGCAGCTTTAAAGACCATAAACTTTCTTTCTCACAATTCAGGAGACTAGAAGTCTGAATTCAGGGCACTGGCTACAGAGTAAAGCGCTCTCTCTCCATGTTGGCTCTGTGAGAAGATCCTTATCTCTTTCAGTTTCTGTAGCCCTGGCATTCCTCAGTTCCTTGGATATCTTCATATGACATCTCCCCCATCCCACCCCGAGATTTTATGCTTATGTGTCTAATCTGCTTTTTTTTTATGTTCTGAATGGCAGTCAGAAGCTACAGAATGTATTTTTTTTCCTTTAAATTTTATTTATTTTGTTGTTTTTGTTGAGAGTATACACAGCAAAATGTACACCAATTCAACTGTTTCTACATGTACAACTCAGTGACATTTATTACATTCTTTGAGTTGTGCAACCATTCTCACCCTCCTTTTCTGAGTTGTTCCTCCCTCAATAACAGAAGCTCACTGCCCCCTAAGTTTCCTGTCTTATCATTCAAGTTGCTGTTGTCAATTTGATCCCACATAAAACCCAAACCAAATCCATTGCCATCCTGGTAGAATAGTGGTTAAGAGCTTGGCTGCTAACCAAAAGGTTGGCAGTTTGAATCCACCAGTTGTTCCTTGGAAACCCTATATGACAGTTGTACCCTGTCCTATAGGGTCACTATGAGTCACTATGAGTTGATCCCATATAGATAGTTCTTAAAAGAGCATAATTCTCAAGGCAGACCTATTTTTACTAGTTAAGCTAAACTATTGTTCGGTTTTAAGAAGACTTCAGGGATCTTTGTGTGTGTGTGTGTGTGTGTGTGTGTTTTAATTGTACTTTAGATGAAGGTTTACAGAACTAGCCTCTCATTAAACAAGTTAATACACATATTGTTTTATGATGTTGATTAACAACCCCACGACTTGTCAACACTCTCCCTTCTTGACCTTAGGTTCCCTATTACCAGCTTTCTGGTCCCCTCCTGCCTTCTAGTCTTTGCCCCTAGGCTGGTGTGCCCCTTTAGTCTTGTTTTGTGGGTCTGTCTAATCTTTGGCTGAAGGGTGAACCTCAGAAATAACTTCATTACTGAACTAAAAGGGTGTCTGGGGGCCATACTCTCAGGATTTCTCCAGTCTCTGTGAGGCCAGTAAGTCTGTTCTCTTCTTGTGAGTTAGAAATTTTGTTCTATATTTTCTCCATCTCTGTCCAGGACCCTCTATTGTGATCCCTGTCAGAGCAGTCAGTGGTAGTAGCTGGGCACCATCTAGTTGTACTGGACTCAGTCTGGTGCAGGCTGTTGTAGTTGTGGTTCATTAGTTCTTTGGACTAATCTTTCTCAGGGATATTTTTGGTTTAACGTTTTAAGATGATCTCAGGGCAAAAGATTCAGGGGTTCATCCCCCTCCATGGCTCCAGCAAGTCTAGAATCCATGAGAATTTTAAACTCTGTTCTGCACTTTCCCCCTTTTGATCAAGATCCTTCTATGGAATCTTTGATCAAAATGTTCAGTAATATTAACCAGGCACCATCCCGTTCTGGTCTCACGGCAAAGGAGGCAGTTTATCATGGAGGTAATCGGCTCTTTTTATAACTCAGAAGTGATTAGGTTTAGGACACATCCTATACTGAGAGGGCCTCATTAACATATAAAAGAAAAACTTATTTCCAGACAAGATTACATCCACAGGTATAGGGGTTAGGATTCCAACAAATATTTTTGGGGGACACAATTCAATCCATAACAATGTCCATCAAAAGAGGATTGGTAAATAAATTACAACATGTTGACACAATGATATGCAGGGTGACTACAGTGTCTAGAAACACAGATTTATAAAAAGTCAGTTAGATTCCTCACCCCTTGATTACTACTTCTAGTGTATACCACAGGAACAGGTTTGTTATGGATTGAATTGTGTTTCCCCAAAATGTGTGTCAACTTGGTTAGGCCATGATTCCCAGTATTGTGTCACTGTCCACCATTTTGTCATCTGATGTGATTTTCCTATGTGTGGAAATCCTGCCTCTATGATGTTAATGAGGCAGGACTAGAGGCAGTTATGTTAATGAGGCAGAGTTCAATCTACAGGATTATATTGTATCTTGAGTTAATCTCTTTTGAAATATAAAAGAGAGAAACAAGCAGAGAGACAGAGAGACCCTCATACCACCAAGAAAGCAGAACCGAGAGCAGAGCATGTCCTTTGGACACAGGGTCCCTGCGCTGAGAAGCTCCTACAGCAGGGGAAGATTGATGACAAGGACCTTCCCTGAGAGCTGACAGAGAGAGAAAGCCTTCCCTTGGAGCTGGCACCCTGAATTCAGACTTCTAGCCTCCTAGACTGTGAGAGAATAAATTTCTCTTTGTTAAAGCCATCTACTTGTGTTATTTTTGTTATAGTAGCATAGATAACTAAGACAAGGTTTATTCAGTAAAACTAAAGCCACAAATCAACTGAGGCATTTCAGATGTATTTGCAGGAATTGATATATTGGATATACTGCATTAATGTACCGTGTTCATTGCAATTTTGCACAGCTGATTGAACTATATGTCGCTAATGAGGGACAACATACTGAATGTATCATGAAATATGATTGATCATGTATTGCAATGTCATATCAGTAAATCATTTGTTATGTGTGTATTTGCCAATTTTCCCAGACTTTATGGCCCCCCTCTATTACACAGTTTTAATAATGATAAAATAGATCTGTCAGTACTGACATGGAAAGAAGACCATAATTTATTAAATGAAATATAGACTAGAATTTATATAATGATGCTAGTTTTGTAAAAAATGTTTTTGTATATGCATAATAAAAATTGTGTAGAACTTTCATTTTTTCTTTACGTATTGTTTAATTTTTCATGATCCTTTATTTCTTTTATAACCAGACAAACAATATAAATTTCCATTTTGGAAAATGTGAACAAGCAATAGCCAAAGCCATACTTGGGGTTGAATGAGGGTTTTTTTTTTTTTTTAAATTGTGCTTTAGGTGAAAGTTTACAGCTCAAGTTAATTTCTCATTGAAGAGTTTATACACATATTGTTTTGTGACATTGGTTGCAATCCCCACAATGTGATAGCACACTCCCCCTTTCCACCCCGGGTTCCCTGTATCCATTCAACCAGTTCCTGTCCCTTCCTGCCTTCTTATCCTGCTTTTGGATAGGAGCTGCCCATTTGGTCTCGTATATTTGATTGAACTAAGAAGCACGTTCCTCAAGTGTATTATTTTTTGTTTTATAATTCTGTCTAATCTTTGTCTGAAGAGTAATGGGCTTCGGGAATGGTTTCAGCTCTGGGTTAGCAGAGCATCCAGGGGCCATAGTTTCAGGGGTTCCTCCAGTCTCTGTCAGACCAGTTAAGTCTGGTCTTTTTATGTGAATTTGAATTCTGTTCTACATTTTTCTCCTGCTCTGTCTGGGACTCTGCTGTGTTCCCTATCAGGGTGGTCACTGGTGGTAGCCAGGCACCATCTAGTTCTTCTGTCTTAGGCTGAAGTCTATGATTCATTTGGTCCTTCAGTCCTTTGGGCTAGTATTTTCCTTCTCTCCTTGGTTTTCTTCATTCTCCTTTGCTCTGACTGGGGTGGGACCGATAGATGTAACTTAGATGGCTGCTTGCAAGCTTTTAAGATCCCAGACGCTACTGAATGAGTTTTTAATGCCTGTAAATTGGCCAGTGGTTTGTCCCAAGCTGTCTTTCTATGAATCCTGGGACTGAGGCAGAAGAGAAGGAGGTAAAAAATCCAGAAAGTGACTATTAAGGACTTGTCAGTCTTGAGATAGGGAAAGAGAGAGGAAAGTTTAGAAAAAGAAAGCTCCTCTCTTCACATTATTGAGTAATAGAATCAGTGTATAAAGAACTTAGATATACCTAGAGAGAAGATGATGTTACCAGGGTGTTGGATTCTTCTTTTTCACATTTCTTTCTGACCTCTGTACATAATCCCAGAGAAGTCTGGAGAAGGATACGCTGCTGGTCTGAATTCTTCATCCTCCTTTCACTGTTCAGACGTGAATCAGGGTCAATCATGCATTAGAGGGGTTAGGGGATGGGATATTTCTGCAAGACCTATCCAGTGGTCACCTCAGTGATAGCCTTACAGTCTTTAAGGTCCTCACCCTGTGTCTTAGTCATCTAGGGCTGCTATAACAGAAATACCATAAGTGGATGGCTTTAACAAATAGAAATTTATTTTCTCACAGTCTAGTAGGATACAAGTCCGAATTCAGGGCATCAGCTCCAGGGGAAGGCTTTCTCTCTCTTTTGGCTCTGGAGGAAGGTCCTCGGCATCATCAATCTTCCCTCAGACTAGGAGCTTCTCTGTGCAGGAACTTCAGGTCCAAAGGACGCGCTCTGCTTCCAGCACTGCTTTCTTGGTGGTATGAGGTCCCCAATTCTCTGTTTGCTGCCCTTTCCTTTTATCTCTTGTAAGATAAAAGGTGATGCAGGCCACATCCTAGGGAAACTCCCTTTACATTGGACCAGGGATGTGACCTTAGTAACGGTGTTATACAATCCCACCCTAATCCTCTTTAACATAAAATTACAATCGCAAAATGGAGGACAACCACACAATATGGGGAATCATGGCCCAGCCAAACTGATACATGTGTTTTTTGGGGGGACATAATTAAATCTATGACACCCTAGAACCCAGGTCTGCAGGAACTTTCTGGGCCTGTCACACCAGAGTCCACAAAGTTTACTATCCCTGGCTACTCTTTGAAACAGGACAAGGTTTTATTGCTATCATTCTCACCAGATCCAATTTGTAAGTGGATTTAAAAAAAAAAAAAAATTTCTTGTCCATCTTCCCAACTTCTCCCTGTGTCTTCTTCCTGTGTAACTTCTCTAGTGTTTTTGGCACTCCACTTGTCAGCCACAAATGTAGTATGAAATCTATTGTCTGTACAAAGATGTTATTTCTACACCAACATAGTTGTTTCTATATATTGACATATCATAGAGATATAAGAATATTATTAACACATTCAATTAATACAGAAGACTGCAATCACATTGTGGAGCCAATTAAGTATGTGAAAGGAACTGGTACATTATAGGCCCATATTAAAGGTCAGGTTCCTTCTAAAGACAGAGTTAAATATATATTGCTAATTATGAGAGAAAATCTTCACAATCTTGGTGTAACCAAAGATTTCTAAAGACACAAAATGTACTAGCCATAAAAGAAAAAATTGTTAAATGGGACTTCATAAAAGTTAAAACCTTCTGCTTTTCAAAAGATACTCTTAAGAAAATAAAAAGGAAAGCCAGAGACTAGGAGAAAATATTCGCAACACACATATCTGACAAAGGACTTATACCTAGAATACATAAAGAACTCTTAAAACTCAATAATAAGAAGGCAATCCAATTAAAGAATGGGCAAAACAACTGAATAGACATTTCTCAACAGAAGATACACAAATGGCCAATAAACACAAGAAAAGATGCTCAACTCTATTGTCTATATGGAAACGTAAATTAAAAAACTATCACTTCACACTAGAATAACTAAAATTAAAAGCACAGGCAATTCCATACAGATGGTCAGAGTGGCAATAATTAACCGGGGGCGTTTATATTATGAGAAAATCCTTGGTGCAAAAGATAACAAAAACATAATGGCTTAGCTGAGATCTAGTGACTATAGAAATCGAATTACAGAATCTTTTGTTACAAATATCAACCATCAAACTAAATTGGTTGATTTGGGACTAAGCTGAGATGAAAATCCAGGAAAAATACGGAGGTCTGACAACCTGTAATTCTAGGAATGGGAAGAGGGTAAGGTTTAGGGACAGAATATCCAACCCTGGACTTAGAATACCCTATTATTTGCTGACTATGGAACTTGCTGGATAATAGGAGAGGGAAAAGGGAGTAAATGTTTATGTCGAGGCTGTATGTTTTATTCCTTGCTTCATATACTTGTCCAATGAAAATGGATAGAGGATGGGATTTAAACATCTTAGTTACTGTGGTAGATATTACTGTTCATCAAATATTCAAGTTTCTATTCTTACAGTATCTGTGGTGAAATGAGTTCCTTTATGTGGCATTCTGCCTTGGTTCTTTGGAAAATAGCTTGAGAGATATTTCCTTTAAGCCCTTAGGAGTTACCTTTGCCTTGGTCTTCCATCCGGAAGGGTTTGTAACATTTCCTGGGTAAGCTGTAAACAACTTGGTTTGATATTTTCTGTCTGGTCATGGGCTGCAGCCTGCCCTGTGATTGGTATGCACCTTGCAGGTATTGGTCAATAGACTATGCAAATGAAGTGTTTATAGCCTACTATGTAAATGAGGTGTGTATGGCCTACTGAGAAGGAATTGGTCAGTTTGTAGCCCTGGTGGGAGGGCCATGCCTTGAAATTGACAAGGAGTTGTATATATATACAGCCAACCCCACAGACGTTTTAGAGACAGAAAGAAGTGGGAAGACAGGAAGCAGGAAGCAGCAGAAAGGAGAAAAAGCAAAAGAGGAGAGAGAAGCAGCAGAGACAGGAGGCAAGGAACCTCCTAAAAGAGCTGTAACACGTGTCAAGGGCTGTAACGCTGAAGACAGTGACAGGCCCAGAAGGGTCTCAGGGGCAGAGCCAGCCGCGAAGGGGCCCAGTGACAAGAGTCAGTGGTGACACACAGCAGGGCCAAGAGGAGCCTGTCCTGAGGGTTTCTAGAGAAGCCTGTCCTCAGGGGGATGAGAAGAAGCCTGTCCTGAAGGGGCTGAGAGGAGGTCTGCATGGTGAGAGGAAGACGTGCAAGGTGGAGAGAAGGCCCTGCTTACTTGCACAGCCAAGAGGAGTTGAGAAGCTGTTCTGCACTGAAGGGACGGATGTGCTCTCCAGCAGGGGGAGCCTTCCAGGCTTTGCCTGTGTGTTTTTTGATCCTGAGTTGTAGCCTGTTGATCCTGAGACTGAGTTGTACCCTGTTGCTTCCTTAATAAACCACTTAATGTAAGTATGGTCTGTGAGTTCTATGCGGCCATTACAATGGACTAGTGAACCCAGAAGAGAAGGAGAGTGTGCCGTGGGAGAGACAGCTCGTGTAAGAGCTGGTAAAAAAAAAAGGTTGGAGAATGCAGGTATGTCTGACCCTCACCTCATAGGACTTAGCCTTGAGCTGATGATGATGTTGATTCTCCTCTCAGCCCCTGAAGTTAGACAGGTTCTGATGCTACTATTACTACTCCCACCATTTTACCGTATCTTTCCCTGCAGGAAACGTTCTTCCCTGTTGAACTTAGGAGTAGCCATGTGCAATTAGCTATATCTATTGTGTGTAACAAAATTACTCTAAAACTTAGTGGCTGAAAACAACAAATATTTATTTTATTTTTTTTCTTTTTAATTGTACTTTATTTTTTTTTTAATTTTTCTTATTGTACTTTAGATGAAGGTTTACAGAACAAATAGTTTCTCATTAAACTGTCAGTACACATATTGTTTTATGACATTGGTTAAGAACCCCATGACGTGTCAACACTCTCCCTTCTCGACCATGAGGACCTTTTTCTTGGTGAAAATATACATAGCCAAAGTTACACCATTATGAAAGTTTATACATGCAAAATTCAGTGACATCGATTACATACTTCCAGCTATGCTGCTATTCTTACTATCCTTTTCCAAATTATTCCACCCCCATTACCTTCAACTCACTGTCCCCTAGGCTTCCCATCAAATCTCTTGAGTTGCTGTTGTCAATTTGATCTCACATAATTCTTTTTTTTTTGTACCTTAGTTGAAGGTTTACAAAACAAATAGTTTCTCATTAAACATTTAGTACACATATTGCCCTATGACAATGGTTAATAACCCCATGACATGTCAACACTGTCCCTTCTCAAACTTCTCAAACTTTCTATCACCAGCTTTCCTGTCCCTTCCTGCCTTCTAGTCCTTGTCCCTGGACTGCTGTGCCTCATTAGTCCTATTTTATTTTATGAGGCTGTCCAATCCCTGGCTGAACTGTGAACTTCGGGAGGGGCTTCATCACTGAGCTAAAACGGTGTCTGGGAGCCATACTCTCGGGGTTTCTCCAGTCTGTCAGGCCAGTAAATCTGGTCTTTTTTTTGTGAGTTAGAATTTTGTTCTGCATCCTTTTCCAGCTCTGTCCGGGACGCTCTATTATGATCCCGGTCAGAGCAGTTAGTGGTGGCAGACGTGCACCATCTAGCTGTACTGGACTCAGTCTGGTGGAGGCCATGGTAGCTGTGGTCCATTAGTCCTTTGGACTAATCTTTTCCTTGTATCTTTTTCTCTTCGTTCTCCCTTCCTCCCAAAAGGGTGAGACCAGTGGAGTATCTTAGATAGCCGCTCACAGGCTTTTAGAAGACCCCAGACGCTACTCACCAAGGTAGAATGTAGAACATTGTCTTTATAAACTGTGTTGTGCCAATTGAGCTGGATGTTCCCCGAGACCATGGTCCCCACAGCCCTCCTCCCAGCAATTCAGTCCCTCAGGGAGTTTGGAAGTGTCTATGGAGCTTCCATAACCTTCCCTTGTACAAGCCGTGCTGGCTTCCCCAGTAATGTGTACTGTCTTACCCTTCACCAAAGCTACCACGTATCTATTTAGTTCCCCTCTCCGCCCTCCCATCCCTGGTAACAAAGATTGTTTCTTTTTTGTGTGTAAACATTTACATGAATTATACAGTAGCGGTCTCAGAAAATATTTGTCCTTTTGTGATTGACTTATTTCACTCAGCATACTGTCCTCCAGTTTCATCCATGTTATGAGATGCTTCAGATTCATCATTGTTCTTTATCTATGTATAATACACCCATTGTGTGCATGTACCATAGTTTATCCATTCATCTGTTGACGGGCATCTAGGTTGTTTCCATCTTTTTGCTATTGTGAACAGTGCTTCAGTGAATATGGGTGTGCATACGTCTATTAGTGTGATGGCTCTTACTTCTCTAGGATATATTCCTAAGAGTGGGATTGCATTCTGTAGTGCTTTTTTTTTGGTGGTGCTGATGTTGTCTTTGTTCCTCTTACTCTCCTGTGCTGAGTTCCTTTTGTTTGTGGATTTTTTTCATTTCTTTTGTTTTTATAGGCTTTTTTTTTACTAACACTTTATGAAACAACAAATATTTATTTTATCACAGTTTCTGTGGGCTAGGAATTAGGGAGTAGTTTAACGGGGTGGTTCTAGTTCAGGGTCTCTCAAGAGTTTGCAGTCAAGATGTTGGCTGGGGCTGCAGTCATCTGAAAGCTTGACTGGGGCAGGAGGATCTACTTCTAAGAGGGCTCATTCACATGGCTGTTGGCAGGAGACCTCAGTTCCTCACTGGCTGTTACTGAAGGGTTGCTTGAGTGTCCTTATGACATGGAAGCTGGCTTCCTCCAGAGTGCGTGATCCAAGAGGAAAGGCAAGAAAGAAGGTTCCATGCCTTTTATGACCCTGTCTTGGAAGTCACACATTTTCATTTCTATCACATTCTATTCATTAGAAGAAAGTGACTAAGTCCAGCCCACATCAAGGGGAAGGAATTGGGCTCCATTTGTTGAAGGGAGTGTCAAAGAATTTGTGGACATATTTTGAAAACCATCACACCATGTGATTTCTTTTAACCAATAAAATTGGTGACGTGTGACTTCTGAGCAGAAGCTTTAAGAACTAGCGTGTAGTTTGCCTGTCTCTTTTTCTTCTTCTGTAAGACAGGAAATGTTTCAGATAGAAAGCAAAGATGATGTGGAGCACAGCTGCAGCCAATGCAAAATGGACAGGTAGTGTAAGAAATCACTGTTGCTGTAAGTTACTGAGATTTTTGGGTGCTGTTTATCACCACAGCATAACCTAACTTACCATGACTGATATAACTACCTTTTATTAACCACCGCCAGGTATGCTAACCACTATACAAAGTACTTAACAAGTAGTATCCTGTTCAATATTTACAACCATGGTAGGTATTATCATCCTTGCTTAACAGATGAAAAAGTGAAGGCACAAAGAGATCGTACACAGAAGTAATAGAGTTGTCAGGGTGGCTTTTTCCCCACACTTCATTTCATTTCTCTAAATCTTCAATCCTTATAGGAACAGCTTCTTTGGAGTTGAAAAAAAACAAACTATAGAATCAGAGATTTCCAAGGTTGGAAGAAACCTTAAAAATCATTTAACAGAAGTATTTTTCAAGAATCTTGAGTTCAACAACCTTGTCAATTGTACAGCCTCTGACTGAAACACTACCTGTGATAAACAGCTTATTACCTATTAAGGCAGCCCATTCCATCCTTGTACTGTTCATATTATGGGAAAATTCTTCCTTATATTCATCTGAATTCTGACTCGGTATAAATTTTACCCACTAGTCCTGGTCTTGGGGCCACATAGAATTAAGTCTAAAATCTTTTCTACCTGATTGGCTTTTAGACAGTTGAAGACAACTATAAAATCTGCCTACTACCATAAGTTGACCTTCTCTTCTCTAAGCTAATCAGCATACACCCTTCAACTTTTCTGGTTTTACATGATACCCTTCATCTAGTTCTATTTTTTCTTTTCATTGACAGCACTTTTCACCTTCTAACAAACTACGTGACGTAGACATAGGGTTGCTATAAGTCAGAATTGACTTGGTGGCAACCAACAACAATTTTCTGTCTAGCCTTACAAAAATGTAACTTCCATAAGGGCAGCGATCTTTGTTTTGTTCACTGATACATACCAATGTCAAAAACAGTGCCTCGCACATAATATGTGCTCAATAAGTATTTATTGAATGCTGATTTTGAGTTCCTACCCTCCCCCTTGAAAGTGTTCCAGTTTGTCTACAAATTTTCTAAAGATGACACTCCAAGAAAGGTCTAATAAGCATTCATTGCTTCTAACTAGTTCTGCTCTCAGAAGGTAACCATATTTCCAAGATTTCACTGAAATCTCCAATAAATCCATTGATTATGACAATATTCTCATGCCATACTCTGGGCCATGAGTTCTAGGCTGTGACAGATCATCAGAGATAGGCCTGTCCTACCTATTGTACTGGAATTTTTTACATTCTCTTGGTTCTCTCTTCATCATCCTCATCCCTTCAAAATCACAAAGTATCTATCCTGTTTTCATTCCTTAAGGGTTCTAATAACGGTTTCTTGTGCATTCCCTTCTACGTAACACCTGTGCATTTTATTAAATACCTTTACCCTTCATCCCTGTTGCTGTCGAGTTGATTCTGACTCATAGTGACCCTACAGTGACCCTATGGACAGAGTAGAACTGCCCCATAGGGTTTCCAAGGAGCAGCCAGTGGATTCGAACTGCCAACCTTTCGGTCAGCAGCCAAGCTTTCTTTGTATCGCCTTGACTTCCTCTCCATGTGAAAAATCTATGTCTACATTTTTTAGTCCCTGTTTTTTGTTTTATGTTGTCATCTTTTACATATTGACATCTTCTTCCCTATTTTCAGTGTTTTAGCTTTGATTTATTTTTGTGACTTCTATATCTGGGTTGATATCTGGTTGCTCTGTCCTGTGTTCTAGTCTTGGGTTGTTATCTGATGTTATTGATTTTCTAACCAGAGGACTCCCTTTAGTATTTCTTGTAATTTTGGTCTGGTTTTTGCAAATTCCCTAAACTTCTGTTTATCTGGAAATGCCCCAATTTCACCACAATATTTGAGAGACAGTTTTGCTGGATATATAATTCTTGGTTGGCAGTTTTTTACCTTCAAGGCTTTATACATGTCATCTCATTGCCTTCTTGCCTGCATGGTTTCTGCTTAGTCTTACTGACTCTCCTTTGTAGATGACTTTTTGTTTATCCCTAGCCACTCTTAAAATTCTCTCTTTATCTTTGGTTTTGGCTAGTTTGATTATAATATGTCTTGGTGACCTTCTTTTGGGATCTACCTTATGTGGGGTTCAATGAGCATCCTGGATAGGTATCTTCTCATCTTTCACGATATCAGGGAAGTTTTCTGCCAACAAATCTTCAACAATTCTCTCTGTATTTTTCGGTTATCACCCCCGTTCTGGTACTCCAGTCACTGGTAGGTTATTCCTCTTGATAGAGGCCCACATAATTCTTAGGATTTCTTCATTTTTTAAAATCATTTTATTTGATTTTTCCTCAAAGAAGTTGGTGTCAAGTGCTTTATCTTCAATCTCAGTAATTCTGTCTTCCACTGCCTCAGTTCCGCTCCTATGACTTTCTATTGAGTTGTCTAATTCTGAAATTTTATTGTTAATCTCCTGGATTTCTGATTGCTGTCTCTCTATGGATTCTTGCAGCCTGTTAAATTTATCATTATGCTCTTCTCTAATCTTTTTAATTTCCTCTGTTGATTGGTCTACGTTTTGACTAATTTCCTTCCTGATCTCTTGAAGAGTTCTGTATATTAATTTTTTGTATTCTACCTCTGGTAATTTTAAGAAATTCTCTTCCTCTGGAAAATTTCTTGATTCTTTATTTTGAGAGCTTGCTGAAGCCATCATGGTCTGCCTCTTTATGTGATTTGATATGGATTGTTGTCTCCGAGCCATCAATAAGTTACTATATTTATTTATTTTATTCTTGCTTATCGTGTCCTAGCTTCTTGTTTTGCTTTGTTTTGATATGCCCAAATAGGCTGCTTGTGTGAGCTAGCCCGATCACCGGCGCCCCTGAAGGTCCAATGTCCTGCCACCAGGTGGCCAGACCTGCCACTAAGTATGTGAGCCCAGAAGTCCACCCACTCCTCCTGTACAGATTCAACTCAGGTGTCCAGGTAGTCAGCCACCAAGTGTGTGGTGCAGGCTGTCACCTACAGTCCTGGATAGGCATGAGTGATTGGTGTAGGCACAGGCATCTGGCTGCAGCAGAGGGTCACACACTGAGCAAGGCAGGGGGCCGCTGGCTGCCCCCGAGTGTCCGGGAGGAAAGTGTGTTCCTGTTCCCTACAGTGCATAGGTGGGTGAGTTTTGCAGCTGGACTATGAGCACCCAATGCTGTTGGCTGTAAGGACTAGGGGGCACCACTTATTCTTGGGCCCCTGTAGCAGGTGGGCGGGTGGCGTAGGTGGAGCTACCAGTCCTCAGGCCCCTGATGTGGGTAGGTGAGGACCCTGCTTAACAGGCAAAGCAGTGTCAAATGTCATGAACCTGCCACTTCACAGCTGACATAATTGAAGTTAGACTTCAGGCCCTGCTGTACTGTGGTAATGAGGGCCTACACTGTTGAAATGGGCCCACACAAGTCTCTGCAGGGGGAAAGGCACTTAAAGTTCATGGATCCCCTTCTGCCTGTGCCTAGGCAAAGGAGCTGTGCCTACCCTGAGTTCCTGGCTTAGAGGAACCGGCAGATTATTTTTTCCCTTGTTTGTTAATTTATTCCCTCTTCAAGGCCAGGACAATGGCTCAGGGCACATGAAGGATCCTACCTCCAACCCAGTGGACTTGGAAATTGTTGAAGCCATCCCAGATCCACTGCAGAGCAGGGAGCAGGGAGGTAAATGGGAGAGAGGTTTTTCCCTAAGGGGGGTGTTTTTATCAGCGCGGTAGGCTAGATGCAAGTACTTATCTTTCGCCGATTAAGGGCTGCTTCTCACTGGTTCTGGATGGCTGAGTAGACTCTCTGCTGCTGGGCGTCTCCCAATGTGGAAAATGCCTCCCGAGCACCGCTGCTTGGCTCACCATGCACCATGAGCTAATCTGGCCTGAAGGGCTCTGGCTTCCACTGGCTCAGGTCTGGCTACTCCTCGCTGCTTCCAAATTGTCTCTCACTCCCCCTGGCACTCAGTCTGATTCCTCAACTTTGCCTTTGATGTTCAGGGCTCCTACATTGTCATATGACTGATTCACTTGTTTTTTTGGGTCTTTGTTGTAAGAGGGACCACTGGAAGCATCTGACTACTCTGCCATCTTGGCTCTGCCTCAGCAGCCGAGCTCTTAACCACTGTGCCACCAGGGCTTCCAATCCTTTATAGTTAAACTAATAGTGGAAGTTTTAGAAAACAGGGCAGGTCAGTGAAGAAGATATTACTGGGCAGCCACGCCACCTTGGAAGCAACAAAGTTGTCCCTGCCTGGCATTCACGATCACTCTCTGGCAAAATGCAATAAAAGTGTACAAATCTATTCCTAAACTTCATATAATGCATTTTTATGAAATACATTCTCCATTTTGGTAAAACAATGTAATTTTTTTTTAACTAGCCAGTAAAGACACATAAAAAGGTAAACTTTCTTCTTCTGCTTTTTTCTCAGTCTGTAACACTCATGCAGTGCAATGTGTTTCTCTTTATATATGGCCTTTCTAGCCCTGAGTTTGTAGCTCTGCCAAGATGATTTGCTAGGCCACAATCTTGCAAAGGGATTGGACAGTTTACTACGCAAATAGGGTACATAAAACCACCTAACTGGATTGAGTGACTTGCTTATATATGCAGCCAGCCCAACAGAGGTTTTGAGACAGAGAGAATGAGCTATAACACTAAAGATGGGAAGAAATGGTATAAGGTGGCCAGAAGCAGCTGGGACAGAAGAGGCCAAGAAATGGCAGACCCTGGCGGCAGTAGGCCCAAGGGAAGGGTCTGCCTGATGACACAGCTGAGGAGGAGGTGAGAACTGTCTTGGTTGAGAGCTGTCCTGATTTAATAACTGTATTCTGTCTTCTGAGTTATATTCAGTTATTTCCAAATTGATCCTGATCCCAAGTTGTATCCAGTTATCTTCCAAGTTGGTTCTGATACTGAGTTAGAACCTGTTACTTCCCCATTAAACCACTTAACTGTAAGTACCGTTCTTGAGTTCTGTGAGATGTTGCAGTGAATTGCCGTACCCAGAGACGGTAGGAAGAGTACTGAGGGGAGGGAGAGTAGTTGGTGTTAGAGATGATGGAGTGGTACTGCAGCTTGGAGAAGATGGACATTTGGGACATCTTTAACTTCTGCCTCACAGGAACCAGCTTTGTGCTAATTATTATTAAATAAATTTTTTGTTTAACTCAGGAACAGTCTGCTCTTTCTCCAAAAACAAATGTCTTAACTTAAATCTGTCTGCAAAAGGAACAAAAGGCTAGAGAAAGCTGTGTTCTGGTCACTGACATTCCTTAATAATAATTATTTGGAACAATACTCATGGCCTTATTTGGGACTATACCAATGGACAGAGCAAGGGTAAAACAATGAACATAAAATGAAAATGTGGTGGTCTAGAAAACAGAAGAGCTGGGATCTAGTTCCTGCTTTGCTACTACCTAGATGTGTGATGTGTTCAAATGGCTTTACTTCTCTGGATCCCAATTTTTTTGCCTGTAAATATTGGAATTAGAATAGATGGCTTAAAAAGTGAGGAGTCCTGGTGGCACAGTGGTTAAACCTTGGCTGCTAACCAAAAAGTCAGCAGTTTGAACCCACCAGATGCTCCCGTGGGAGAAAGATGTGGCAGTCAGCTTCTGTTAAGATTTACAGCCTTGGGAAAAAATCTATGGGGCAGTTCTACTCTGTCCTATAGAGTCACTATGAGTCAGAATCGACTCAAAGGCAATGCGTTTACAGCTTAAAAAGTCTTCAGCTTTTAAATACTAGGTTTAATTTTAACACAAAAGGGTACAGGTTTCCTCCATTATCTGAAAGTAGAGCATTCCTATGAAACCTTTTATAAGCCAAAATGGCCTAAAGCGAAGAACCAGTTACCATTAATTTATATGGGAAATTCTTTTTTAGCATACCCTGACCTAAATATCCTACTAAATCATACCAACTAACACAAAAAACCTAAAATAACACTAACATATAGTAAAAGCACGAACGATATGATAAATACACAGCCTATATAAGTAGACGCTGAGTGTAGTTCCTGGGAAAGGAGCTCGGCAATGCCACTGGCTGTTTGGGGTGTGCGCTGCCTCTTTAATGAGTAGCTGCAAAACAAACGAGCACTATTTCTGCTTTTCGCCTTTTTTCATAAAAGCAAAAATCCTCTTTTGAGTTCTTCCATTAGTGAAAACAGGTACTTATGTAGGTCTTTTGTAAAACCAAAGTGGCATAAAGTTAACTTGCAAAAAGCGGGGGATACCTGTATACACCATTTTCTAGTACTGGAGAAATGGAACCAGTTGTGAGCTGGTAAATGCTTAATAACTGGCCCCCTGGAGGAGAAGCTCTGTTTTGTTGCATTTGCTGCTTTCTGTGCTGTAAATACTCCCACCATGGTCAGTTTTCAAGTTAACAATGAATTAACAGCCTATTAGTAAATTCCTGAAAATTTAACAATCAGCTTTCAGATGTGAGTAAGGGCAGGCTCCAGCACACTGCTGCATCAAAAAAAAAAAAAAAAAAAAAAAATCAAACCCATTGCTGTTGAATTGATTCCAACTCACAGTGACCCTACAGGACATAGTAGAACTGTAAATCTGTACGGAAGTAGACTGCCACATCTTTCACCTGAGGAGCAGCTGGTGAGTTCAAACCTCCGACCTTTTGGTTAAGTGGTTGAGCACTTTAACCACTGTGCCACCAGGGCCCCTCTCACTATTGGATAGGACTCCATATGTTAATCTGCTCATTCATTCATTCAACAAACACTCATTGATCATTTACTGTGTTGTTGCTGTTGTTGTTAGTTTCCCTCGAGTCAATTCCAATTCATGGCAACCCTGTGTGTGTGTAGTAGAACTGCTCCATAGGGTTTTCAAAGCTGTGACCTTTTGGAAACAGAGAGCCAGGCCTGTCTTCCAAGGTGCTGCTGGGTGGGTTTGAACCACCAACCTTTCAGCTGGTAGTCGAGCACTTAATGGTTTTCGCCACCCAGGGCTCCTAAGGCACTAAATTAAATGAAAGATGCAAAGGTGTGTAAGACCTGGTTCTTGTCACCAAAACCTTGCTCTGTAACACAGAAATTGAATACAGATAACTCTAATGACAAAGAGAACATGACAAATGATATAAAGAAGGCATAAATAAAGTACTATAAAGGTTCAGAGGAGAAAGAGACTTTGTTACTGGGGTTATGTAGATGGAAGGGACTTTGGGGAATAAAAAGGGAAGACTTCTCAATAAGAATAAGGCTATTTAAAGGAATTTCTTTGTTTAGAAGAATTGCCTAACAGAAAAGAGAGTAACACTTTATGTTGGGAAATCTGGAACCTGAGAGAAAATATTTAGAGGAAACTAGAAACAGGGAAGCCAAGAGATATAATGCCTGATTATACAAGCCACTGGGTCAGGTGCCTCTGCCAAGAACAATTTTAAACTGGAATTAGTTGAACACCATTAAGAGGGAACTGAAGTGCAATTTAGGAAAGAAGACAGTAGGAGAACTCTTGATCATTTCAAAGGAGCCTGATTTTTTACTTCAGAATTTCATTTTAGGGTTTTTAAAGATTTTTCCAATGAGATTATGGACTTACTACCAGTAATCTCCAGGTAATCAAGGAGAATTAAGATTCTAGAGATGGGGAGAAAGTGGTTTCTAGAAACTATAGCGCAGTTAGGAAATTTAATTCCTTGCACTATCCTAAAATTAAACAGATGATCTGTGAACACTTGGAGAAAGGTGAAATAGAGGAATGAGCAGGAGTTAATGAAAAAGCCATATCAAATAAATTACATGTCTTTGTTGGATATGGCTGGTAAACAGATGAAGCACATCCTTCCTTAGGTATGATATATCCTGATTTCAGCTTCATATATGATAGATTATCTCGTGGTAATAGTGGAGATACCAAGGAAAAATAGGTGCTACTTGACAGAGGTACAATTAGTTGAATTTGTAGTTGCCTGCATAGTTGCTGATGGAAGGACCAAGGTGAACCTGGATGAAGGTCTACAGTAATGGGCTACACTTGGCCTTATCCTGTAAACAATTTTATCAACAAATTAGAGAAAGTCATATAATCTATGCCTACCAAATTAATGTATGATATTTAAAAAAAAGGAATATATAATTACAATGGTGGGTAATGGAACCAGACTTGGAAGAAAAAAAATCTTCAAAGGCTGAACCAGCAGTATGATACAGTTACTGTATGAAGAGGAAAAAAAGCTGTCATATTTAAAGGAAGTACAATATCTAGGAACTAGTCAGATTATATCTGGAATATGATATTTAATTACTCTCATTGAGCTTGTTTTCTTATTTGTAAAATGGAGACAATTAAAGTACCTACTTGACAGGGTTGTTGTGATAGTAAATTAAGATAATGTATTAAAGATCTTAACACTGTTCAAAAAGAAGTACTGAGTAAATATTAGCTAACTCTTCACCATACTTATTCAGTATGTATGACAAGCAAATAATCCAAGAAGCTGGACTATATGAAGAACACAGCATCAGGATTAGAGGAAGACTCATTGACAACCTGTGATATGGAGATGACACTACCTTACTTTTCTGAAAGGGAAGAGGACTTGAAGCACTTGCTGATTAAGATCAAAGACTACAGTCTTCAGTATGGACTACAGGTCAACATAAAGAAAACAAAAATTCTCACAACTGGGCCAATAAGCAACATCATGATAAATGGAGAAAATACTGAAGTTTTCAAGGATTTCATCTTACTTGGATCCACAATCAGTGCCCATGGAAACAGGAGTCAAAAAATCAAATGATGTATTGCCCTGGGCAAATCTGCTGCAAAAGACCTCTTTAAAGTGTTGAAAAGCAAAGATGTCACTTTGAGAACTGTTACGGATTGAATTGTGTCCCCCCCAAAACGTCTGTCAACTTGGTTAGGTATTTGTGTGGTTATCCACCATTTTGTCATCTTATGTGATTTTCCTATTGTCGTAAATCCTGCCTCTATAATGTTAATGAGGCAAGATTAGAGGCAGTTATGTTAATGATGCAGGACTCAATCTGCAAGATTAGATTGTGTCTTAAATCAATCTCATTTGAGACAAAAAAAGAGAGAAGTAAGCAGAGAGGCAGCGGGACCTCATACCATCAAGGAAGTAGTGCCAGGAGAAGGGTGAGTCTTTTGGACTTGGGGTCCCTGTGCTGAGAAGCTCCTAGTCCAGGGGAAGATTGATAAGGACTTTCCTCCAGAGCCAACAGAGAGAGAAAGCTTCCTCTGGAGCTGACGCACTGAATTTGGACTTCTAGCCTACTGGACTGTGAGAGAATAAACTTTTGTTTGTTAAAGCCATCCACTTGTGGTATTTCTGTTATAGCAGCACGAGATAACTGAGACGAGGACTAAGGTGCGCCTGACACAAGCCATGGTATTTTCAATCACCTCGTACACATGCAAAAGCTGGGCAATGAATATGGAAGATGGAATAATTGATGTCTTTGAATTATGGTGTTGGCAAAGAATGTTGAATATATCATGGACTGCCAGAAAAATGAACAAATCTGTCTTCGAAGAAGTACTTCAAGAATGTTCCTGAGAAGCCAGGATGGTGAGGCTTCGTCTCATGTGTTTTGGACATGTTATTAGGAGGGACCAGTCCCTGAAGGACATTATGCTTGGCAGAGGGTCAACAAAAAAGAGGAAGACCCTCAATGAGATGGACTGACACGATGTCTGCAACAATGGGCTCAAGCATAGCAATGACTGTGAGTATGGCACAGGACCAGGCAGTGTTTTGTTCTGCTGCACATAGGATCACTATGAGTCAGAACCAACTTGACGGCACCTAACAACAACATAATAACATAGCCTTAATTGAAAAATTAAACTGCTCTAAAATATATGATTCCAATTTTCCTAGACTCATACTTTGTACATTCCATGTTCCAATTATTAATGGATGTTTGCAGCTGTTTCTTCTCATTTTGAGTCATGCCACATCCACAAATGAAAGTCTGAAAGCTTTACTCCATCCACGTCATCAAGGTCGACTCTACTTTGAGAAGGCAGCTGTTCCCTGGTTGTATTTTCAGTGCCTTACAGCCTGAGGGGCTCATTTTCTGGCACTATATCAGATAATGTTCCTCTGCTATTTATAAGGTTTTCCCTGGCTAATTCTTTTCAGAAGTAGACTGTCAGGTCCTTCTTTCTAGTCTGTCTTAGTCTGGAAGCTCAGCTGAAACCTGTCTGCCATGGGTGACCCTGCTGGTATGTGAATACTGGTGGCAAAGCTTCCAGCATCACAGCATCACACAAGCCCCCACAGTACGACAAACTGACAGATGCATGGGGGGAAATTGTTAAAAATGAAATGGAACACATAAACATTGATATCCTAGGCATTAGCTGAAATGGACTGGTATTGGCCATTTTGAATCAGATAATCCTATGGTCTACTATGCTGGGAATGACAGCTTGAAGAGGAATGATGTTGACTTCATCCTCAAAAAGAACATTTCAAGATCTATCCTGAAGTACAACACAGTGGTAAGATAATATCCATACGCCTACAAGGAAGGCCAGTTAATACGACTATTATTCAAATTTACACACCAACCACTAAGGCCAAAGATGAAGAAATTAAAGATTTTTACCAACTTCTGCAGTATGAAACTGATCGAACATGCAATCAGGATGCACTGATAATTACTGGTGATTGGAATGCAGAGAAGTTGGAAACAAGGATTGGTAGTTCGAAAATATGGCCTTGGTGATAGAAACAATGCTGGAGATCGATCGCATGATAGAATTTTGCAAGACCAATGACTTCTTCGTTGCAAATACCTTTTTCACCAACATAAACAGCAACTATACACATGGACCTTGCCAGATGGAATACACAGGAATTAAATTGACTACATCTGTTGAAAGAGACAATGGAAAAGCTCAATGTCATCAGTCAGAACAAGGCCAGGGGCCAATTGCAGAACAGACCATCAATTGCTCATATGCAAGTTGAAGCTGAAACTGAAGAAAATTAGAACAAGTCCACGAGAGCCAAAGTACAACCTTGAGTATATCCCACCTGAATTTAGAGACCATCTCAAGAACAGATTTGATGCACTATACACTAATGACCAAAGACCAGACAAGTTGTGGAATGACATCAAGGACATCATACATGAAGAAAGCAAGAGGTCAGTAAAAAGACAGGAAAGAAAGAAAAGAGCAAAATGGATGTCAGAAGAGATTCTGAAACTTGCTCTTGAATGTTAAGTAGCTAAAGCAAAAGGAAGAAATGATGAAATAAAAGAGCTGAACAGATTTCAAAGGGCAGCTCGAGAAGACAAAGTATTATAATGACTTGTGCAAAGATCTGGAGATAGAAAATCAGAAGGGAAGAACATGCTTGGCATTTTTCAAGCTGAAAGAACTGAAGAAAAAATTCAAGCCTCAAGTTGCAATATTGAAAGATTCTACGGGGAAAACATAAAACAATGCAGTAAGCATCAAAAGAAGATGGAAGGAATACACAGAGTCACTATACCAAAAAGAACTGGTCAACATTCAACCATTTCAGGATACAGCATATGAGCAGAGACTGATGGTAATGAAGGAAGAGGTCCAAGCTGCACTGAAGGCAATGGTGAAAAACAAGGCTTCAGGAATTGATGGAATACCAGTTGAGATATTTCAACAAATGGATGCATCGCTGGAAGTGCTCACTCGTCTATGCCAAGAAATCTGGGAGACAGCTACCTGGCCAACCGACTGGAAGAGATCCATATTTATACCTATTCCCAAGAAAGGCGATCCAACCGAATGCGGAAATTATTGAACAGTATCATTAATATCACATGTAAGTAAAATTTTGTTGAAGATCATTCAAAAGCAGCTGCAGCAGTATATCAACAGGGAACTGCCAGAAATTCAAGCCAGATTCAGAACAGGATACGGAACCAGAAACATCATTGCTGATGTTAGATGGATCCTGGCTGAAAGCAAAGAATAGCAGAAAGATGTTTACCTGTATTTTATTGACTATGCAAAGGCATTCAACTGTGTGGATCATAACAAATTATGGGTAACACTGCAAAGAATGGGAATTCCAGAACACCTAATTGTGCCCATGAGGCAACTGTACATAGATCAAGAGGTAGTCCTTCGAAAAGAATAAGGGGACATTTTGTGGTTTAAAGTCAGGAAAGGTGTGCATCAAGGTTGTATCCTTTTACCGTACCTATTCAATCTGTATGCTGCGCAAATAATCCAAGAAGCTGGAGCATATGGAGAAGAATGGGGCATCAGGATTGGAGGAAGACTCACTAACAACCTGCATTATGCAGATGACATAATGTTGCTTGCTGGAAATGAAGAGGACTTACTGACGAAGATCAAAGACCACAGTCTTCAGTACGGATTACACCTCAACATAAAAAAAACAAAAATCCTCACAACTGGACCAAAAAGCAACATCACGATAAATGGAGAAAAAAATTAAAGTTGTCAAGGATTTGATTTTACTGGGATCTACAACCAACATCCATGGAAGCAGCGGTCAAGAAATCAAACGATGCATTGCACTGGGCAAATCTGCTGCAAAAGACCTCTTAAAGTGTTTAAAAGCAAAGATGTCACCTTGAAGACTAAAGTGTGCCTGACCCAAGCCAGGGTGTTTCCAATCACCTCATATGCTTGTGAAAGCTGGACGATGAATAAGGAAGACAGAAGAAGAATTGGTACCTTTGAATTATGGTGTTGGAGAAGAATACTGAATATACCATGGACTGCCAAAAGAATGAACAAATCTGTCTTGGAAGAAGTACAGCCAGAATGTTCCTTAGAAGGAAGGATGGTGAGATTTCGGCTCACATACTTTGGACATGTTATCAGAAGGAATCAGTTCCTGGAGAAGAACACCATGCTTGGTAAAGTAGAGGATCAATGAAAAAGAGGAAGAACCTCAAAGAGATGGATTGACACAGTGGTTGCAACAACCAGCTCAAGTATAACAACAACTGTGGGGATAGCAGTGTTTCGTTCTGTTGTACACAGGGTCACTACGAGTCGGAACCAACTTGAAGGCACCTAAAAACAAAATATATGAAACAAATAAATTTTATAAATTTAAGATCCACTTTCTGAGGGTCATTTTTATTTTCCTAAAGTGTATTTTAAATTTCCAAAGGTGATATCCAGTCCTAATATTCTAAGTATTTTTAAGTAAATTAAGTCTCACTCTATTTATACTTTGCAAGATCATAAAAACTTTGTATTTCCCTCTTCAGGTTTCATCTTTTCATGTTGTAGTTTCATTTTTTTAGATGGGTCACGAATTCTATTGTTAATGTTCATAAGAACATGGATAGAAATAAGAAAAGGAATTAAATTTATAAATTCTGTGGGGTTCTCCAGTATTAGTTGGATAAAATCATTTTTCTTTATAAAAATAAAAATCATTAAGAAACTTTGCTTTTCTTTTTACTTTATTGTTTAGTGTCAACTTAAGCCTAATTTAACAATGAAAACAGAATTTTCCTGGAAATATGGAGTTTTATGACTTTTCAAAGAAGGGAGTTACAAGAACATTTAATGACAAACATCCTCCTCACAATATCAGCCAATAAATCTCTGGAAACATTTATTTGGTGCCCACTAGAAGCAGACAAAGGAGCCTTGGTGGCACAGTGGTTAAGAGCTCAGCTGCTAACCTAAAGGTTGGCAGTTTGAACCCACCAGCTGCTCCACAGAAGAAAGATGTGGCAATCTGCTTCTGTTAAGATTTACAGCCTTGGAAACCTTATGAGGCAGCTATGAGTCAGAATCAACTCGATGGCAACTGGTTTGGTTTTTTTTTTTTTCTTTCTTTCTGGTACTTATTAAATACAGTTTCCTCTATTAAATAGTAAGAACTTTAAAAGTAGCAACTATTTGCCTCTGAAATTTCCCCCAGATCCTATTATTACTGTTGTCTGCCTCTACCAAAAAACCAAACCCGTTGTCCATGAGTAAATTCCGAGTCATAGTGACCCTACAGGACAGAGTAGAACTGCCTCATAGAGTTTCCAAGGAGCACCTGGTGGATTTGACCTGCCAACCTTTTGGTTAGCAGCCATAGCTCTTAACCACTACACCACCAGGGTTTCTGAAATAAGTACAGACGGGGCATATTTACTATTGAAATAGATTTAGCAGGAAGCAATTCTTTGTGGGCATTATTCATTTCGATTTAGTTTCTGGAGTCAACAGAGGAAATTCGAGGGCCAACAACTGTAATACAGCTAAGGTTACAGAGCAAGTTAGTAGAAATGAGATCTGCTTTTGTAAAGATTCACCCAAGAAAACCCTATGTAGTAGTTCTACTTTGTAACACATAGGGCTGCCATGAATCAGAATGAACTCAACTGCAACAAGTTTGGTTTTTGGTTCATGAATTATTTATTTTTGCTATTACATTTTTAATTTTCCAGAGGTGTTGCTTATTTTCTGACTCTTCTTTTTTGTAGCATTTTGCCTTTGTTTTATGGATGCACTGCCTTCTACTATCTCTCAGAGGATGTTTACTGTTTTAAAAAAATCTTCTCTTTACATTTTCTCTGTATCCTCTGAGTTTCTTTTTCCTTTTCCAATTTCTATTTGATGCTGTATTTCTTGTTGAAGGTTTAATGCAACTATCTGGTGATCCTTTGCTATCCTTTCATATTTAAGAGTCACTAAAAAGTTATTTGGGAGCTCCGGGTTAATACAAAGTGTTTGTCAGTTGGTGGATTTCATTGTAGAATGATGACATGGGGACCTAGGTGTTTTGTTGGGGAGGGGCAAGTATCACTATCTATAAATCTTTTCTCAGGGGTCATTCAATTAGCAGTTTCTCCTGAAATTAATTCTCTTATATCCTGCCCGGAGCAGCATTCTTAGAGCCAAATAGAGCAAGAGGGCTGGGTGAGTTTCATCATTCAGCTTGTAGACATTCATCTTATCTGTTTCCAGGGTGGTACCTTTCTACCCCAGTCTCTTCAGCAATTATATTTAGCTGTGCTTCGTACCCCAAAGTGTAGAGTTTCTCTAGTTCAATTTTTTTTTTCACAGAATAAATGCCCAGGATTCTGTCAGTGATATGGAGGGACAGTTGTCTGGATGGAGGAAGGGACCTAGTAGTTTAACTTCTTATATAGATTTTTGTCCAATCCCTTTTTTTTCATAATTTATTTTTTGTTGCTGTTGTTGAGAATATACACAGCAGTACACCAATTCAACAATGTCTGCGTGTACAATTCAGTGACATTGATTACATTATTCAAGTTGTGCAATCATTCTCATCCTCTTTTTTTTGAATTGTTCCTCCCTCAGTACATAAACTCACTGCCCTCTAAGTTTCCTATCTAATTTTTTGAGTTGTTGTCAATTTGATCCCATATAGTTGTTAAAAGAGCACAATATTCACGGCAGACATTCTTTACTAGTTAAGCTAAACTATTGTTTGGTTTTAAGAAGACTTTAGGGGATATTTTTGGTTTAGGGTTTAAAGATTATCTCAGGGCAATAGTTTTAGGGTTTCATCCAGCCTCCATGGCTCCAGAAATCTAGATCCCATGAGAATTTGAAATTCTGTTCTAAATTTTCTCCCTTTCGATCAGGATTCTTCTATAGACTCTTTGATCAAAATGTTAAGTAATGGCAGCCAGGAACCATCCATATCTTCTGGTCTCATGGCAAAGGAGGCATTTGTTCATGGAGGCAGTTAGCCACACATTCCATTTCTTCCTCCTATTCCTGACTCTCCTTCTTCCTGTTGCTCTAGGCAAATGGAGATCAATTGTTGTATCTTGGATGGCCACTTGCAAGCTTTTAAGACCCCAGGCACTAAACACGATATAAGGTCAATTAACTGGAATGTTCCATGAAACTATGACCTTAAACCTCCAAACCAAGAAACCAAATCCCATGAAGTGCTTGGTTGTACATCAACAGCCTCAGCAGCTGCTCTTTTTGTTGCTGTAAATATACATTTTTTGCCAGTTCAACTTTTTATAGGTGTATAACTTACTGTCAGCAATTACAATAATCAGCTGTGCAAACCTGCCCTTAACCAATGTGATTTTTTCCATTACTGTTAGCCGCCCCCCACCCCTTTTTCCTTTCCCTCCTGCCCCTGGTAATCACTAATAAGCTTTGGTCTCTATACATTTGCCTTTTCTTGTTTTTTTATATAAAGTGAAGTCACAATATTTGTCCTTTTGTATTGACATATTTCACTCAGCATAATGTTCTCAAGCTCCATCCATGTTGTAGCATGTATGAATACTTCATTTCTCTTACTGGTTGAGTAGTATTCCATTGTATGTATGTACCACATTTTGATTATCCATTCATCTGTTCACGGGCCTTTAGGTTGTTTCCACTTTTGGGCTATTGTGAATAGTGCTGCAATGAACACTGGTGTACAAATATCTGTTGAGTCTATCCTTTTAAGTCTTTTGGGTATATACCTAGGAGTGTAATTGCTGGGTCATATGATAGTTCTATTTTTAGTTTTTTGAGGAACTGCCACACTGCTTTCCACAATGGTTGCACCATTTTGCATTCCCACCAGCAATGGATAAGGGTTCCAATTTCCCCACATCCTCACTAACATTTGTTATTTTCTGCTTTTTTTTTTTTTTTTTTTTTAATCTTAGCCTTCTTGGTGGGAGTTAAACAGTATCTCATTGTGATTCTGATTTGCACCTCTCTGATGGCTAATGACATTGTGCATCTTTTCATTTATTTGGTGACTATTTGAAAGTCCTCTTTGGTGAAATGTCTACTCAAGTCCTTTGCCCGTTTTATGATTGGATTATTTGCCCTTTGTTAAGCTGTCAAGTTTTATATATATTTGGTTATTAGATTCTTATTGGATATATGGTTTCCAAAAATATTCTCCCAGTCAGTAGCTTTTCACTTTTTGGTAAAGACTTTTGATAAACCAAAGTTTTTAATTTTTATGACCAAACCAAACCCACTGCTATTATGAGGTCCCATTTATCTATTTTGTCTTTTGCTGTTTGTGTTTTTGTCATTGTATTAGACAACCCATTGTTAAAAGCTAAGCCTGACAACACTGCCCCTGCATTTTCTTCTAAGGATTTTACGGTTTCAGTTTGCACATTTAGGTTCTTAAATCCATTTTGAATTTTTGTATACGGTGTGAGGCATGGATCCTGTTTCATTTTTCTGCATGTGGAAATTCAGTTTTCCCAACACCATTTACCGAAGAGACTCTTTTTACCCCATTGAATGGACTTACCACCCTTGTCAAAAATCAGTTGACCATAGATGTGTGGGTTTATTTCTGGATTCTCAAGTCTATTATATTGGTCAATGTGTCTATTACTATACTAGTACCAGGCTGCTTCGATTACTGTAGCCGTACAATATGTTTTAAAATAAGGAAGTGTGAGTCCTCCTTTATTCTTCTCCTTCAACATTGCTTTAGCTATTCAGGGACTCTTGCCATTCCATATAAAGTTGAGGACTGGTTTTTCCATTTCTGCAAAGAAGGTTGTTGGAATTTTGATTGGGATTGCATTGAATCTATAGATTGCTTTGGGTAGTACTGACATCTTAACAATATTAAGTCTTCTTATCCATGAACACAGAATATCTTTCCAATTATTTAAGTCCTCTTTAATCTCTTTCAACAGTCTTATAATTTTCATTATATAACTCTTTCACATCCCTAATTAAATTTATTCCTAGGTATTTATTTCTCTTAGATGCTATTATAAATGGAATCATCTCCCTAATTTCCCTTTCAGATTTCTCATTGGTGGTATATAGAAAGGCAACTGATTTTTGTTTGTTGACTTTGTACTCTGCAACTTTGCTAAATTTCTCTATTAGCTCTAGAAGCTTTCTTGTAGACCCTGTGGGATTTTCTATATATAGGATGATATCATCCACGAATAGAGATAATTTATTTCCTCTTTTCTGATCTGGATACCTTCTGTTTCTTTTTCTTGTTTTATTGCTTTGCCTAGGACTTCTAATACAATATTGAATAGAGGTAGTGAGAGCTGGTACCCTTGTCTTGTTCTCAATTTCAAGGGGAAAGCTCTCCGTCTTTCTCCTTTAAGTATAATGCTGGCTGTTGGCTTTTCATATATGCCCTTAATTATATGGAGGAACTTACCTTCTATTCCAATTTTCTTGAGGGTTTTCATTTTATCAAATGCTTTTTCTGCATCCAGAGAGATGATCATGGGATTCTTTTCCTTTGTTCTACTGATGTGGTGTATTATGTTGATTAAGGAGCACTGGTGATGCAATGGTTATAGCACTCGGCCGCTAACCAAAAGGTCAGCAGTTTGAACCCACTAGTCACTCCACTGGAGAAAGATTTGGCAGTCAGTTTCCATAAAGACTACAGCCTTGGAAACCCTATGGGGCAGGTCTACTCTGTCCTACAGGGTCACTATGAGTCGAAATTGACTTGAAAGCAATGGGTATGGTTTTTTGATTATCATGTTGACTGATTTTCAAACAATCCCCTTCTTTTCAGCCCTTCACATCACTTCTACTTCTGTGGTATCTGCTCCCTCCAATTCTTGGGATGTTCTAGCATTCTGCAATATGAACCTGCTTGCATCTTGTTAGTATCCTCTGCAGGCATTTGGAATTCAGTTTTCTCAGCTCAACCATGGCTTTCCATCTTCCCAAACTCTGTTCGTATCCCTCCTATGCGATTGTCTTCTTTCTTAATATCTTTGTTCTTGTAGGCTAATAACTATTATTTTTTATTGTGTTTTAAGTGAAAGTTTACAGTTCAAGTCAGTTTCTCATACAAAAATTTACACATATTGCTGTGTGACCCTAGTTGCTCTCCCTATACTGTGACAGCAGACTTCTCCTTTCCATCCCAGATTTCCCATGTCCATTCAACCAGCTCCTGACCCTCTGTTTTCTCATCTCACCTCCAGACAAGAGCTGCCCATTTAGTCTCATGTATCTACTTGAGCTAAGGTGCACACTCCTCATGAGTATCACTTCATGTCCCACAGTCCAGTCTTATCTTTGTCTGAAGAGTTGGTCTCAGGAATGGTTTCAGTGCTGGGCCAACAGAAAGTCCGGGAGCCATGTCTTTTGGGGTCCCTCCAGTCTCATTAAGTCTGGTCCTTTTACTAGAATTTGAGTTCTGCATCCCACTTTTCTCCTGCTCCATCAGGGACTCTCTGTTGTGTTCATTGTCAGGGTGGTCACTGGTGGTAGCTGGCACCATCTAGTTCTTCTGGTCTCAGGCTGATGGAGTCTCTGGTTTACGTGGCCCTTTCTGTTTCTTGGGCTAATATTTTCCTTGTGTCTTTGGTGTTCTTCATTCTCCTTTGCACCAGGTGGGTTGGGACCAATTGACGAATCATAGACGGCAGCTCGCTAGCTTTTAAGACCCCAGACGTCACTCACCAAAGTGGAATGCACAACATTTTCTTAACCAACTTTGTTATGCCAGTTGACCTAGATGTCCCCTGAAACCATGGTCCGCAGACCTCTGCCCCTGCTACTCTGTCCCTCAAAGTGTTTGGTTATATTCAGGAAATTCTTAGCTTTTGTTTTAGTCCAGTGGTGCTGACTTCCCCTGTAGTGTGTATTGTCCTTCCCTTCACCTAAGATAATTCTTACCTACTATCTAGTTACTGAATACCCACGTCCCTCCCTTCCCACCCTTGTAACTACCAAAGAATGTTTACTTCGGTGTTTAAATCTTTTCTTGAGTTCTTATAATGCTGGTCTTACACAATACTGGTGCTTTTGGGACTAATTTCACTCAGCATAATGCCTTCCATATTCCTCTATGTTATGTTTCACGGACTCATCATTGTTCTTTATCGTTGCATAGTATTCCAACGCGTGAATGTACCATAATTTGTTTATCCATTCATCCATTGATGGGCACCTAGGTTGTTTCCATCTTTTTGCTATCGTGAATAGTGCTGCAATGAACATGGGTGTGCATACATCTATTCGTGTGACGGCTCTTATTTCTCTAGGATATATTCCAAGGAGTGGGATTGCTGGATCATATGGTACTTCCATTTCTAGCTTTTTAAGGAAGTGCCAATTTCCAAAGTAGTTGTACCATTTTACTTTCCCACCAGCAGTGTATAACTGTTCTAGTCTCTCCACAACCTCTCCAACATTTATTATTTTGTGTTTTTTGGATTAATGCTAGCTTTGTTGGGGTCAGATGGTATCTTGTAGTTTTGATTTGCATTTCTCTAATGGCTAATGATCGTGAGCATTTCCTCAGGTATTTGGTAGCCACCTGATGTCTGCTTTGGTGAAGTGCCTGTTCATATCCTTTGCCCATTTTTTTTTTATTGTTGTAGTTTAAATGAAGTTTACATTTCAAGTTAGTCTCCCAAACAAAATTTTATACATACATTGTTATGTGACCCTAATTGGTCTCCCCATTCTGTGACAGCACACTCCTCCTTTCCATCCCTGATTCCCCATGTCCATTCAACCAGCTCCTAACCCTTTCTGCCTTCTCATCTCACCTCCGGACAAAAGCTGCCCCTTTGGTCTCTTGTATCTACTTGAGCTAAGAGGCACACTCCTCACGAGTATCACTTTATGTCCCACAGTCCAGTCCAATCCCTGTCTGAAGAGTTGGCCTCGGAAACTGGTTTAGTTCTGGGCTGACAGAGAATCCAGAAGCCATGCTTTCCGGGGTTCCTCCAGTCTCAGTCAGACCATTAAGTCTGGTCTTCTTACTAGAATTTGAGTTCTGCACCCCATCTTTCTGCTGCTCCATCCAGGACTCTGTTGTGTTCCCTGTCAGGGTGGTCATTGGTGGTAGCCAGGCACCATCTAGTTCTTCTGGTCTCAGGCTGATGAAGTCTCTGGTTTATGCAGCCCTTTCTGTCTCTTGGGCTACTACTTTCCTTGTGTCTTTGGTGTTCTTCATTCTCCTTTACTCCAGGTGGTTGGGACCAATTGATGCATCTTAGATGGCCGCTTGCAAGCTTTTAATACCCCATACGCCACTCACCAAAGTAGGATGCAGAACATTTTCTTAATAAACTTTGTTATGCAAGTTGACCTAGATGTCCCCTGAAAGCATGGTCCCCAGACCCCTACCCCTGCTACTCTGTTTCTCAAAGTGTTTGACTGTATTCAGGAAACTTCTTAGCTTTGGTTTAGTCCAGTTGTTCCGGCTTCCCCTGTAGTGTGTGCTGTCCTTCCCTTTGCCTGAGATAATTCTTATCTACTATCTAGTTAGTAAATAACCCTCACCCTAACTCCCCACCCTTGTAACCATCAAAAAATGCTTTCTTCTGTGTTTAAACCTTTTCTTGAGTTCTTATAATAATGGTCTTATACAGTATTTGTCCTTCAGTGACTGACTAAATTCACTCAGCATAAAAAGCTCTAGCTTCCTCCACATTATATTTCACGGCTTCGTTGTTCTTTATCGTTGTGTAGTATTCCATTGTGTACATATACCATAATTTGTTTACCCATTCGTCTGTTGACAGGCATCTAGGTTGTTTCCATCTTTTTGCGATTGTGAACAGTGCTGCAATGAACATGGGTGTGCATATATCTATTCCTGTGACGGCTCTTATTTCTCTAGGATATATTCCAAGGAGTGGGATAGCTGGATCATCTGGCACTTCTATTTCTAGCTTTTTAAGGAAGTGACAAATCGATTTCCAAAGTGGTTGTACCATTTTACATTCCCACCAACAGTGTAGAAGTGTTCCAGTCTCTCCACAACCTCTCCAGCATTATTTTGTGTTTTTTGGATTAATGCTAGCCTTGTTGGGGTGAGATGATATCTCACTGTAGTTTTGAATCTGCATTTCTCTAATAGCTAATGATCATGAGCATTTCCTCATGTGTCTGTTAGCCACCTGAATATCTTCTTTGGTGAAGTGCCTGTTCATATCCTTTCCCCATTTTTTTTTTTTTTATATTTTATTGTACTTCAGGTGAAGGCTTACAGAACAAATAGTTTCTCATGAAACAGTAGTACACATGTTGTTTTATGACATTGGTTAACAACCCCACAACATATTAAGCCTCTAAATTCTCAACCTTTTTTTTTTTGATGAAAATACAGATAGCCAAAGATACACCGTTTCAAAAATTTCTACATACACAGTTCAGTGACATTGACTACGCTCTTCCTTTCCCCATTTTTTAATTGGGTTATTTGTCTTTTTGCTGTTGAGGTTTTGCAGTATCTTGTACATTTCAGAGATTAGACACTGATCGGATTTGTTGTAGCCAAAAATTTCTTCCCAGTCTGTAGGTTGTCTTTTTACTCTTTTGATGAAGTCTTTCGATGAGCTAAGTGTTTGATTTTTAGGAGCTCCCATTTATCTAGTTTCTCTTCTGGTGCTTGCGCACTGTTACTCATGGTTCATATTGTGTTTATGCCATGTATTGGGGCTCCTAGCATTGTCCCTATTTTTTCTTCCATGATCTTGATCGTTTTCAACTTTATATTTAAGTCTTTGATACATTTTGAGTTAGTTTTTGTGCGTGGTGTGAGGTATGGGTCTTGTTTCAGTTTTTTGCCAATGGATATCCAGTTATGCCAGCACCATTTGTTAAAGAGACTGTCTTTTCCCCATTTAATGGACTTTGGGCCTTTGTCAAGTATCAACTGCTCAGAGGTGGATGAACTTATGTCTGGATTCTCAACTCTGTTCCACTGGTCTATGTATCTGTTGTTGTACCAATACCAGGCTGTTTTGACTACCGTGGTGGTATAACAGGTTCTAAAATCAGGTAGTGTGAGGCCTCCCACTTTGTTCTTCTTCTTGAGTAATACTTTATTTATTCAGGGCCTCTTCCCTTTCCATATGAAGTTGGTGATCTATTCCTCCATCTGATTAAAAAATGTCAGCGGAATCTGGATTGGGATTGCACTGTATCCACAGATCGCTTTGGGTAGAAGTGACATTTTCACAATGTTGAGTCCACCTATGCATGAGCAAGGTATGTTTTTGCACTTATGCAGGTCTCTTTCAGTTTCTTGTAGTAGTGTTGTAGTTTTCTCTGTATAGATCTTTTACACCTCTGGTTAGATTTATTCCTAAGTATTTTATCTTCTTGGGGCTACTGTAAATGGTATTGATTTGGTGATTTCCTCTTCGAAGTTCACTTTGTTGGTATAGAGAAATCCAATTGATGTTTGTATGTTTATCTTGTATCCTGATAGTTTGCTGAAATCTTCTACTAGCTCCAGAAGTTTTCTTGTGGATTCTTTCAGGTTTTATGTGTATAAAATCACATCATATGCAAATAGAGACTTTGACTTCTTCCCTACCAATCTGGATGCCCTTTGCCTAATTGCTTTGGCTAGGACCTCCAGCACAATGTTGAATAAGAGTGGTGATAGACGGCATCCTTGTCTGGTTCCCGTTCTCAAGGGGAATGCTTTCAAAGTCTCTCCATTTAGGATGATGTTGGCTGTTGGCTTTGTATAAATGCCCTTAATCATATTGAGGAACTTCCCTTCTATTCCTATTTTGTTGAGACTTTTTATCATGAATGGGTGTTGGACTTTGTCATATGCCTTTTCTGCATCGATTGATAAGATCATGTGGTTCTTGTCTTTTGTCTCATTTATGTGATGGATTACATTGATTGTTTTTCTAATGTTCAACCATCCCTGCATAGGTAGTATAAATCCCACTTGATCATGGTGAATTATTTTTTTGATATGTTGCTGAATTCTACTGGCTAGAATTTTGTTGAGGATTTTTACGTCAATGATCATGAGAGATATTGGTCTGCAATTTTCTTTTTTTGTGGTGTCTACCTGGTTTTGATATCAGGGTTATGCTGGCTTCATAGAATGAGTTTGGGAGTATTCCAGCCTTTTCTATGCTCTGAAATACCTTTAGTAGAAGTGGTGTTATCCCTTCTCAGAAAGTTTGGCAGAATACTCCAGTGAAGCCATCCGGGCCAGGGTTTTTTTTTGTTGGGAGATTTTTTAATAACGTCTTCAATCTCTTCTTTTGTTAGGGGTTTATTTAGTTGTTCTACCTCTGTTTACGTTAGTTTAGGTAGGTAGTGAGTGTCTAGGTTTTCAAATTTGTTAGAGTACAGTTTTTCATAGTATTCTGTTATGATTCTTTTAATTTCAGTTGGGTCTGTTGTGATATCACCCATCTCATTTCTTATATGGGTTATCTGCTTCCTCTCCTGTTTTTCTTTTGTCAGTTTGGTCAGTGGTTTATCAATTTTGTTGATCTTTTCAAAGAACCAGCTTTTGGACTTGTTAACTCTTTCAATTGTTTTTCTATTCTCTATTTCATTGAATACTGCTCTAATTCTTATTATTTCCTTCCTTCTAGTACCTGAGGGCTTCTTTTGCTGCTCTCTTTCTACTTGTTCCAGTTGTAGGGTTAATGTTTTGATTATGGCCCTTTCTTCTTTATGGATGTGGGCATTTACTGCTATAAACTGACCTCTGAGCACTGCTTTTGCTGTGTCCCAAAGGTTCTCATAGGATGTGTTTTCATTCTCTTTTGATTCTATGAATTTCTTTATTCCATCCTTAATTTCTTCTATAACCCATTAGTTTTTGAGCAAGGTGTTGTTCAGTTTCCATGTGTTTGATTTTTTTTTCTTGCTTTTTGTGTTGTTGATTTCTACTTTTATGGCTTTATGGTCAGAAAAGATGCTTTGTAATATTTCAATGTTTTGTATTTAGTTAAGTCTTGTTTTATGGCCTAATATGTGGTCTGTTCTGGCGAATGTTGCATGTGTGTTGGAAAAGAAAGTATACTTGGCTGCTGTTGGGTGCAGTGTTCGATATGTATCTATGAGATCAAGTTGGTTGATTGCAGCATTTAGCTCTTCTGTGTCTTTGCTGAGCTTCTTTCTGGATGTTCTGTCCTTCACCGAAAGTGGCGTGTTGAAGTCTCCTACTACTATTGTGGAGCTGTCTATCTCTCTTTTCAGTGCTGTTAGAGTTTTCTTTACGTATTTTGGAGCCCTGTTGTTGGGTGCGTAAATATTATAGTTATGTCCTCCTGGTGTATTGACCCTTTAATCACTATATAGTGCCCTTCCTTATCCTTTGTGGTGGATTTTACTTTAAAGTCTATTTTGTCAGAGATAAATATTGCCACACCTGCTCTTTTTTGACTGTTGTTTGCTTTATATATATTTTTTCCATCCTTTAAGTTTTAGTTTGTTTGTGTCTTTAAGTCTAAGATGCATCTCTTGTAGGCAGCATATAGACAGACCATACTTTTTTATCCAATCTGCTACTCTCCATCTCTTTATTTGTGCATTTAGTCCATTTACAATCAGTGTAATTATTGATAGGTATGAGTTTAGTAATGTCATCCTGATGTCTCTTTTTGTATGTTGTTCATAGTTTCTTTGTTTCCCTTAATTTTCTGTGCTGAGTCATTTTTCTTTACGTATTTTTTTTCATCTTTTTCATTGTTGTTGATTTTGTGTTTGCTAAGTCTTTATATTTTTCTAGTTTTTTATTTTGATTTGTAGGATTGTTAGTTTCCTCTGTGGTTACCTTAATATTTACCCCTATTTTTCTAAGTTTATACCAGTCTTTTATTTCTTTATATCATCTTGACTTTTCCTCCATATGAAAAATCTATGTCTGTATTTTTTAAGTCCCTCTTTTTTGTATTAATGTTGTCCTTTTTTACATATTGATATCCCTGCTTCCTTATTTTCTATGTTTTAGCTTTGATGTATTTTCAACTTCCCTATCTGAGTCAATATCTGGTTGTTCTGTCCTGTGTTCTAGTCTTGGGTTGTTACGTGATGTTATTGATTTTCTAACCAGAGGACTCCCTTTAGTATTTGTAATTTTGGTTTGGTTTTTGCAAATTCCCTAAACTTTTGTTTATCTGGAAATGCCCTAATTTTGCCATCATATTTGAGAGACAGTTTTGCTGGATATATAATTCTTAGCTGGCAGTTTTCCTTCAAGGTTTTATGTATGTCATCCCATTGCCTTGTTACCGGCATGGTTTTTGCTGAGTAGTCCGAGCTTATTCTAATTGACTCTCCTTTGTAGATGACATTTTTTTTAAAAAAAATCCCTAGCCACTCTTAAAATTCTCTCCTTATCTTTCGTTTTGGCAAGTTTGATTATAATACGTCTTGGTGACTTTCTTTTGGGATCTATCTTATGTGGGGTTTGCTGAGCATCTTGGATAGATATCTTCTCATCTTTCATGATATCAGGGAAGTTTTCTGTCAACAAATCTTCAACAATTTTCTCTGTATTTTCTGTTATCCCCCCAGTTCTGGTACTCCAATCACCCGTAGGTTATTTTTCTTGATACAGTCCCACATAACTCTTAGAGTTTCTTCTTTCTTTTTAATTCTTTTATCTGATTCTTCCTCAAGTAAGTTGCTGTCAAGTGCTTTATCTTCAATGTCACTAATTCTAACTTCTACTGCCTCAATTCTGCTTGTCTGACTTTCTATTGAGTTGTCTAATTCTTAAATTTTATTGTTAATCTTCTGGATTTCTGATTGCTCTCTCTCTATGGATTCTTGCAGCCGATTGAATTGTCAATATGTTCTTGAATAACTTTTTAAAGTTCCGCTACTACTTTGTGTGTTGTTTGGCTGTCTCTACATTTTGACGAATTTCCTTTCTGATTTCTAGAAGAGTTCTGTATATTAATCTTTTGTATTCTGCCTCTGGTAATTCCAAGAAATTCTCTTCCTTCAGAGAATTTACTGATTCTTTACCTTGGGAGCTTGCTGAAGCCATCATGGACTGCCTCTTTATGTGATTTGATATTGACTGTTGTCTCCGAGCCAACAATAAGTTATAATAATTTTATTTTATATTTGTTTAGTGTGTCCTAGCTTGTTTTTTGTTTTGATATTACCAAATAGGCTGCTTATGTGTGCTAGTCTGATTACTGGCACCTTTGAAGCTCTAACGTCCTGTCACCAGGTAGTTAGTTCCGTAACTAAGTATGTGCACACAGGAGTCTGTTAAATTTTCCTGTACAGATTCAGCTCAGGTGTCCAGCCATTGCCCATTTTTTAATTGGGTTATTTATCTTTTTGTTGTTGAGGTTTTGTAGTTATCTGGTAGATTTTAGAGATTAGACACTGATCAGATTTGTCACAGCCAAAAATTTTTTCCCAGTCTGTAGGCTTTTTCACTCTTTTGGGGAAGTCCTTTGATGAGCATAAGTGTTTGACTTTTAGGAGCTCCCAGTTATCTAGTTTCTCTTCTGCTGTTTGTACATTGTTAGTAATGTTTTGTATTCTGTGCATGCCATGTATTAGGTCTCCTAGTGTTGTCTCTATTTTTTCTTCCATGATCTTCATTGTTTTAGATTTTACATTTAGGTCTTTGATCCATTTTGAATTAGTTTTTGTGCATGGTGTGAAGCACGGGTCTTGTTTCAATTTTTTGCCAGCATCATTTGTTAAGAGACTGTCTTTTCCCAATTAACAGACTTTGGGCCTTTGTCAAATATCAGCTGCTCATAGGTGGATGAATTTACATCTGAATTCTCAATTTTGTTCATTGGTCTATGTATCTGTTGTTATACCACTACCAGGCTGTTCTGACTACCATGGCAGTATAACAGGTTCTAAAATCAGGTAGTGTGAGGCCTCCTGCTTTGTTCTTCTTTCTCAGTAATGCTTTACTTACCTGGGGCCTCCTCCCTTTCCATATGAAGTTGGTGATTTGTTTCTCCATCTCATTAAAAAAATGCTGTTGGAATTTGGACTGGGATTCCACTGTATCTGTAGATCACTTTGGGCAGAACTGACATTTTCACAATGTTGAGTCTTCCTATCCATGAGCAAAGTATGCTTTCCCACTTATGTAGGTCTCTTGCAGTAGCGTCTTGTAGTTTTCATTGTATAGATCTTTTACATCTCTGGTTAGATTTATTCCTAAGTATTTTATCTTCTTGGGGGCTATTGTAAATGGTATTGATTTGGTGATTTCCTCTTCGAAGTTCTCTTTGTTGATGTAGAGGAATCCAACTGATTTTTGCATGTTTATCTTGTATCCTGATACTTTGCTGAAATCTTCTACTAGCTCCAGAAGTTTTCTTGCAGATTCTTTGGGGTTTTCTGTGTATAAGATCATATCAACTGCAAACAGAGATACTTTGACTCTTCCTTACCAATTTGGATGCCCTTTATTTCTTTTTCTAGACTGATTGCTCTGGCTAGGACCTCCAGCACAGTGTTGAGTAAGAGTGGTGATAAAGGGCATCCTTGTCTGATTCCCGTTCTCAAGGGGAATGCTTTCACAATCTCTCTATTTAGGATGATGTTGGCTGTTGGCTTTGTGTAAATGCCCTTAATTATGTAATTTCCCTTCTATTCCTATTTTGTTGACAGTTTTTATGATGAATGGGTGTTGGACTTTGTCCAATGCCTTTTCTGCATCAATTGATAAGATCATGTGGTTCTTGTCTTTTGTTTTATTTATGTGATGGATAACATTGATTGTTTTTCTAATGCTGAACCATCCCTGCATACCTGGTACAAATCCCACTTGATCATGGTGAACTTTTTTTTTTGATATGCTGCTGAATTCTATTGGCTAGAATTTTGTTGAGGATTTTTGTGTCAATGTTCATGAGGGATATTGGTCTTTTCTGTAGTGTCTTTATGCTGGCTTCATAGAATGAGTTTGGGAATATTCCAGCCTTTTCTATGCTCTGAAATACTTTTAGTAGTAGTGGTGTTAACTCTTCTCTGAAAGTTTGGTAGAATTCTCCAGTGAAGCCATCTGGGCCAGTGCTTTTTTTTGGTTGGGAGTTTTTAAATAACCTTTCCAATCTTTTCTTTTGTTACAGGTTTATTTAGTTGTTCTACCTCTGTTTATGTTAGTTTAGGTAGGTAGTGAGTTTCTAGAAATTTGTCCATTTCCTCTAGGTTTTCAAATTTGTCACAATTTTTCATAGTCTTCTGTTATGATTCTTTTAATTTCAGTTGGGTCTATTGTGACACTGCCCATCTCATTTCTTATCTGGGTTAACTGCTTCCTCTCCTGTTTTTCTTTTGTCAGTTAGGCCAATGGTTTATCGATTTTGTTGATCTTTTCAGAGAACAAGCTTTTGGTCTTATTAACTCTTGCAATTGTTTTTCTATTCTCTATTTCATTTATTTCTGCTCTAATTCTTATTATTTCCTTTCTTCTGGTGCCAGAGGGCTTCTTTTGCTGCTCTCTTTCTACTTGTTTGAGTGTAGGGGGTTAATGTTTTGATTTTGGCCCTTTCTTCTTTTTGGATGTGTGCATTTCTGCTATAAACTGACCTCCAAGCACTGCTTTTACTGTGTCCCAAAGGTTCTGGTAGAATGTGTTTTCATTCTCTTTTGAGTCTGTGAATTTCTTTACTCCATCCTTAATTTCTTCTATAACTCAGTAGTTTTTTAGCAAGGTGTTGTTCCGTTTCCATGTGTTTGATTTTTTTTCCCATTGTTTTTCTATTATTGATTTCTACTTTTATGGCCTTATGGTCAGAAACGATGTTTGGTAATAGTTCGATGCTTTGGATTCTGTTAAGACTTGCTTTATGGCCTAATATGTGGTCTACTCTGGAGAATGTTCCATGTGTGTTGGAAAAGAAAGTATACCTGGCTGCTGTTGGGTGGAGTGTTCGGTCTATGTCCATGAGATCAAGTTGGTTGACTGTGGCATTTAAATCTTAGATGTCTTTATTGAGCTTCTTTCTGGATGTTCCGTCCTTCACCAAAAGTTGTGTTTAAGTCTCCTACTATTATTGTGGAGCTGTCCATCTCTCCTTTCAATGCTATCAGAGTTTATGTATTTTGGAGCCCTGTCGCTGGGTGCATAAATATTATTACGTCTTCTGGTGTACTGACCCTTTAATCATTATATAGTATCCTTCCTTATCCTTTGTGGTGTATTTTACTTTAAAGTCTATTTTGTCGGAGATGAATACTGCCACTCCTGCTCTTTTTTGAGTGTTGTTTGCTTGGTATATTTTTTTCCAACCTTTGAGTTTTAGTTTGCTTGTGTCTTTAAGTCTAAGGTGTGTCTCTTGCAGGCAGCATATAGACAGATTGTGTTTTTTTACCCATTCTGCCACTCTGTCTTTATTGGTGCATTTAGTGCATTTACATTCAGAGTAATTATTGATAGGTATGAGTTTAGTACTGTCATTTTGATGTCTTATTTTGTGTTGTTGATGGGTTTTTTGTTCCACTTAATTTTCTGTGCTGAGTTGGTTTTCTTTATTTTCTTTTCATCTTTTTCATTGCTGTTATTTTGTATTTGCTGAGTCTTTATGTTTTTCTTGTTTTTTATTTTGATGTGTAGGATTGTTGGTTTCCTTTGTAGTTACCTTAATATTTATCCATATTTTTCTAAGTTAATCCATTCTTTTATTTTTTTTATATTTCCTTGACTTCCTCTCCATGTGAAAGATCTACGACGTTTTTTAGTCCCTCTTTCTGGTTTCAGTGTTGTCATCTTTTACATACTGATGTCTCTGTTTTCTTATTTTCAGCGTTTTAGCTTTAATTTTTTTGTGTGACTTCCCTATCTGGGTTGATACCTGGTTGCTCTGTCCTGTGTTCTAGTCTTGGGTTGTTATCTGATGTTACTGATTTTCTAACCAGAGGACTGACTCCCTTTAGTATTTCTGTAATTTTGGTTTGGTTTTTGTAAATTCCCTGAACTTCTGTTTATCCGGAAATGCCCTAATTTCACCATCATATTTGAGAGACAGTTTTGCTGGATATATAATTCTTGGCTGGCTATTTTTTTCCTTCAAGGTTTTATATATGTTATCCCATTGCCTTCTTGCCCGTATGGTTTCTCCTGAGTAGTCGAAGCTTAGTCTTATTGACTCTCCTTTGTAGATGACTTTTCTTTAACCGTAACCACTCTTAAAATTGTCTCTTTACCTTTCGTTTTGGTGAGTTTGATTATGTCTTGATGACTTTCTTTTGGGATCTACCTTATGTTGGGTTCAATAAGCATCTTGGATAGATATCTTCTCATCTTTCACAGGATCAGGGAAGTTTTCTGCCAACAAATCTTCAACAATTCTCTCTGTATTTTCTGTTATCCGCAACAACCCCCCACCCCCAGCCCACCCTGTTCTGGTACGCCAATCACTTCTAGGTTATTCCTCTTGATAGAGTCCCACATAATTCTTAGGGTTTCTTCATTTTTTTAAATCATTTTATCTGATTTTTCCTCAAATAAGTTGGTGTCAAATGGTTTATCTTCAATCTCAGTAATTCTGACTTCCATTGCCTCAATTCTACTCCTATGACCTTCTATTGAGTTGTCTAATTCTGAAATTTTATTGTTAATCTTCTGAATTTCTGATTGCTGTCTCTGTGGATTCTTGCAGCCTGTTAAATTTGTCATTGTGCTCTTCTATAATCTTAAGTTCCTCTATTGCTTTGTCTGTGTGTTCCTTGGATTGTTCTGCATTTTGAATGATCTCTTTTCTCAGCTCTTGAAGACTTTTGTGTATTAATCTTTTGTATTCTACCTCCAGTAAGTCCAAGAAATTCCCTTCTTCCAGAAAATTTCATGATTCTTTGTTTTGGGAGCTTGCTGAAGCCATCATGGTCTGCCTCTTTATGTGATTTGTTATTGACTGTTGTCTCTGAGCATCGATAAGTTATCACGTTTATTTTATGTTTGCTTACTGTGTCCTAGCTTCTTGTTTTGTTTTGTTTTGATATGCCCAAATAGGCTGCTTGTGTGAGCTAGTTTGACTATTGGAGCCTTTGAAGCTCCAACGTCGTGTCACCAGGTGGTTAGAACTGTTAACAAGGTATGGGAGACCAGGAGTCTGTTTACTTTTCTTGTATGGATTCTGCTGAGGTTTACAGTTGGTCACCAAGTGTGTGGTGCAGGCTCTCACCTACAGTGCTAGACAGTCAGGGGTGATTGGTGTAGACACAGGTATCTGGCTGTAGTAGGGGGTCATGCGCTCAGCAAGGCAAGGGTCTGATGGCTTCCCCTGCATGTCTGTGAGGAAAGCATGTCCCTGTTCCCTAGAGGGCGTGTTTGTGTTTTGCAGCTCGAGTATGGGAACCCAATGCTGTTGGCTGTAAGGACTGGGAGGCATCAATTATTCTTGGACCCCTGCTGTGGGTGGCTAGGTGGTGTGGGTGGAGCCACCAGTCATCAGGCCTTTGATGTGGGCAGGTGAAGACCCTGCTTAATGGGCAGAGCAGTGTCAGATGTCAGGAACCTGCCACTTCACCATATAGCTGATACAGCTGAAGTTAGGCTTCAGGTATATAACCTGTTGCACTCTGGTAAAGAGGGCCTACACTGTTGAAATGGGCCCACACAGGTCTATGCAGGTGTGAAAGGCATTTAAAGTCTGTGGACACCTTATGCTTGTGCCTAGGCAAAGGAGTTGTGCCTACCCTGAGTTCCCGGTTTAGGGGAGCCAGCAGATTATTTTTTCCTGTTTGTTAATTTGTTCCCTTTCCAAGGCCAGTAGAATGGCTCAGGGCACATGATGGGTCCTACTTCCAGCCCAGGGGACTCAGCAATCACTGTAGCCTGGCCCGGGACCCGATGCAGCATGGGGGAGGAGGCAGGTAAATGGGAGCAGTTTCTGCCAAAGTAGGCGTGGCAGGTCAGATGCACGTACTTATCTTCTGCCAACTGAGTGCTGCTTTTCACTGGTTCCGGAGACATGAGTAGAGTCTTCACCGCTAGGTCTCTCCTGATGTGGAAAATGCCTCCTGAACGCCACTGCTTGCCTCACTGCACACACCAGCATATCTGGCCTGAAGGGTGCCAGCTCCTGCCCAGTCAGGTGTGGCAACTCCTCGCTGCTTCTGAACTGTCTCTCCCTCCCCCTGCCACTCAGTCCGATTCCTCAACTTTGCCTTTGATGTTCAGAGCTCCTAGATTGTCATATATAATCAATTCCCTTGTTTTTTTTTTGGTCTTTGTTGTAAGAGGGACCACAGGAAGCATCTGACTACTCTGCCATCTTGGTCCTGCCTCTAGTAACTTTTAAAATAATAATTAACTGTCAGTTTAGTGATTTGTGAGAGAGAACATGTATTTAATCTGTCCATACATAACCAGAAGTGTAAGACTGTCAAGGTACTCACTCTTTTGCTCCTATAAAAAACAATAGGTATTTTTCAGCTATAAAGGGAAATGAAATTCTAATACATGCCACCACATGAATGAACCTTGAAAACACTGTGTTAAATGAAATGAGCTAGACACAAAAGGACAAACATTGTATGATCCCACTTATGTGAAATACCTAGAATACATAAATCCATCAAGAAAAAAGAAGATTTAGTGGTCATGAGTGGATGGGAAGAGAAGAAAATATATACAAACTATTAGTTTCTAGTTTTATTGTATTAGAGTCAGAGGATATACTGGTTAGGAAAGTAGAGCTGTACCTTCATTTTCCAATATTTGTATATAGGGCTAAGGGCTTTTCTTTTATGTAGGTCTGTTGTGGAGTTCTACATCATCTTTCATACATAAACCATATCTGTAGGACACTGTCTACAATTTCCAGTTTCAATTTCCCTAGAGTGATCCTTAAAGATGTTTACAAGGCACTCTGTACGTAAATTATTCTAGATTTGTACAGCACCCCCCAGTCCAACCTTATACAGCTCTCTCACCCACACTTGATTTAATAGCAATTGTTTTTAGTGACTTGTGTTTATTGAGTCTTTCCAAGGAACTTAACCTATTTCATAGAAATAGATGTTTCTTTTCACACTCTTATTTCAGTGATTATTCACTATTTAATTAAATTGTATACTTAACAATATAAATACAACGGGCACAAACAGGGCTGGAACCAGACACAACTGACTGGCAAGCATACAACTCAGCTGGTAAGAGCAGAAGTATATGGTATTCTAAAGCAGACCGGTACACTTTTTCTGTGAGGGTCAAATATTAAGTATTTTTGGCTTTTGCAGGCCAAATGGTCATGTAACTACTACTCAACTCTGCTGCTGTAGTGAGAAAGCAGCCAAAGACTACATGCAAATGGATAAATGGATAGGTACAGCTGTGTTCCAAAAAAACTTTATTTTTTAAAAAAAGGCAGAACCAGAAAAATTAGAGATAAAATTCTGCTCTCATAAGTCTGATATAGAAAAAGCACGGGTCTGAGAATTGCAGTACCTGTGTTCAAGTTCTTATGTTATCACTAATTGTTTGATGTTAGGTAAGCTTAATTTTCTGACCATTTGTTTCCTCATCAGTCAAGTGGTAATAATCACCCTTATACAGTCTACCTTACTTGTAATGACCAAGATAATTGATGCAAACATACAAATTTACATTGCATATATGCTATTTATCATTAACTCTATGATCAATAGGCATTGTCAAATATATTTTGAGAGGTAGTGTAACATAGTAGAAAGAGTAGACTTCAGAGTCACACAGACCTGAACTGGAATCATCTCTGTCATTCACTGTGTGATCTTGGGTAAGTGACTTAACCTCTCTAAGCTTACTTTTACTCATTTATAAAAATGGGCATAATATTATTAACCTGACAAGGCTCTTGTAAGGATTAAATATTACATGTTACACATCTGCTATAGGGCCTGAAACTTAGTAGGTACTCAAAAGATGCTTATTCTTCCTCTTATCCTCTTAATTTGGGACCAGCTTTCTTATACTCAAATGAAAATCCTGAGCTTGTGTTTCCTCAGTTAATGCTAAACCACATTGATAATTAGCATCTTAGGTCACCAATAGTCCTCATAAAGACTGTTTATGTGCTGTTTTCCTAGGACCTAATTATAAGGTGAGCAGCACAAATTGAAAAGTTTTAGCATACATATCTTTTGAAGTGGTTACATACTACTTTTTTTATTTTTAAAGTGGTTACATACTATTGCTGAAGCATCTTTAGGAATATTTTGTTATGAAATAAGACGCGAAACTTGTAGTGAATGTTAAGAGAGATCAGGGACATTGGAATCCTGGAAAAACTCCTACTCAAAAAAAAAACTATCTTAGAGTGTTTAAGTCTGCTGTGGAGATGGCAAGACACTAAATAACTGTGGGTAACATGATCAACAATTTACAGCATTGAGATCTTACTCGAAGTAAGACTGTGGAAGGCACAGTTGTAATACATGGTCCCTGCTCTAAAAGATTTTATAATCTAGCTGGAAAGAAAAGACATATGCATTTAAAAGTATATAACAATGCAAGATAGCATAGGCTAGATGTTCAATCAATGATATTGTAAGTATTATATGAAGACACAGAAGGGTAAAATTATAGTCGGCAGGGTTGGTCAGAACAAGCTTTAAAGACAAAGACCTGAAAACTTTTTTAAAGAGCTTAAATGAGCCAAGATGAGACAGGAGGAAAACCACTTATTAATTCATGCATTCTTTCAATAAACATGTATTAAGTTCCTCATAAGTGCTAGGCACTGTGCTTCATGTTGGGGTTACAAAGTCTCTCACAGGGCAAGGGAGAAAGATGCGCAAATGAATAGTGATAATCAAAGGTGCTGAGTCTGTACAAGGTGCACAGAATCATTCCTTTCTGAGAGCCCGCTGATCTGTCAAGACTGTTATCACCTCCTTTTACAGTGAATCATAAAGGGAGTATGTAAAGCACATTTCTTTCCAAATTATGTTCACACTTAATTATTCCAAACGAACACACAGCTGGGAAGTTCTCCCTCGGGAAAGAGGCTATAGTCAAGTCTATGCTGCAAGTTAGTTAGTGCTCATACCTATCACCCCCTATGGGTTCTTGCATTCACAAACATGTGATGCACTGGGAAAGCAAAGAAAGATGAATAGGATGCAAACCCTGCCCTTCAGAATCTCAAAGATAGCTATAATACGATATGATAAACAGTATAAACAAGTAATGAGAGAAGACATTAGACAGAAAGGAGTATCTTTTTCCCCTAGGGAAATCATAGGCTTCTTTAAAATTAGTAACATCTATGCTGGATCTTAAAGGATGACAGGAGTTCACCAGATGGGGAGAAGAGGGAAGTGCATTCTAGTTAGAGGAACAGCATGAAAAAAAAAAACTGAAAGAACACAGCATGTTCATGAAACAGTTATTTATTGTGGCTGGAACTTAGCATACAAGATGGGGTTTGGGGCAAGGAGGATAGAGTAGAGTGGTGAGCGGGGCTAGAGAGTTAGACTGTGAATAGCTATTATTCCAAAGGTAATGGGGAATTAACTGATTCTTAGGCAGAAAAGTGACATGGTTAGATTTTTTTTAGGAAACTTTGAAGGCTACATGGAATATGAACTGGAGTTACAAGAACCAGGAAGTAAATGTCAGAGAAGGCGGTCATCTAGCTAACTAAATACAGCCTCACAAACCCTTGGGGTACAGCAACACAGTTTGGGATCTCATTCGTGGCCCTGCATGACCAAAGATCTGATTTTCCTAATGCATCAAGCATGGAAAAGACACTTGAGGATTGACTCAGAATAACCAAATCCATAAGAGACTGTGGTATAAAGTATAATTCTAATTTATTAATATTCGTTCATTCATATATTAATTCATCAAATACTTACAAAGAATCTACTTCGTGCTAGGCATTGTTCTAGGTGCTAGGGACACCGCTGTGATTAACAATTTTCTACCCTTTCCAGTATGAAATGTATTTTTCAAGTGACCAAAATATTTGTGTTTGCGGTCCAGGGCATTTTCTTCCCAGTGTAAAGTTAAGAGGGAATTTAAGTTGGTAATTAAAATATTGTTTGATGGTGGTAGTCAGAACGGCCTGGTATTGGTACAACAACAGATACATAGACCAATGGAACAGAACTGACAATCCAGATATAAATTTATCCACCTATGAGCAGCTGATATTTGACAAAGGCCCAAAGTCCATTAATTGGGGAAAAGACAGTCTCTTTACCAAATGGTGCTGGCGTAGCTGGATGTTCATCTGCAAAAAACTGAAACAAGACCTGTGCCTCATACCACGCACAAAAACTAACTCAAAATGGATCAAAGACCTAAATCTAAAATCTAAAATGATAAAGATCATGGAAGAAAAAATAGGGATAACGCTAGAAGCCCTAATACATGGCATAAACAGAATACAAAACATTACTAAAAATGCACAAGCACCAGAAGAGAAACTAGGTAACTGGGAGCCCCTAAAAATCAAACACTTATGCTCATCAAAGGACTTCCCCAAAAGAGTTAAAGGACAACCTACAGACTGGGAAAAAAATTTTGGCTACAACAAATCTGATTAGCGTCTAATCTCTAAAATCTACAAGATACTGCAAAACCTTAACAACAAAAAGACAGATAACCCAATTAAAAAACGGGTAAAGGATATGAATAGGCACTTCACCAAAGAAGACATTCGGGTGGCTACTAGATACCTGCGGAAATGCTCACGATCATCAGCCATTAGAGAAATGCAAATCAAAACTACAATGAGATACCATCTCACCCCAACAAGGCTAGCATTAATCCAAAAAACACAAAATAATAAATGTTGGAGAGGTTGTCGAGAGACTGGAACACTTACACACTGTTGGTGGGAATGTAAAATGGTACAACCACTTTGGAAATTGATTTGGCACTTCCTTAAAAAGCTATAAATAGAAGTACCATACAATCCAGCAATCCCACTCCTTGGAATATATCCAAGAGAAATAAGAGCCATCACACGAATAGATAATATGCACACCCGCATTCACAGAAGCACTGTTCATGATAGCAAAAAGATGGAAACAACCTAGGTGCCCATCAATGGACGAATGGATAAACAAATTATGGTATATTCACACAGTGGAATACCATGCAACGATAAAGAACAACGATGAATCCGTGAAACATTTTATAACATGGAGGAATATGGAAGGCATTATGTTGAGTGAAATTAGTCCCAAAAGGACCAATATTGTGTAAGACCACTATTATAAGAACTCAAGAAAAGACTTAAACACAGAAGAAAACATTCTTTGTTAGTTATAAGGGTAGGAAGGGAGGGAGGTGGGTAGACAGTAGGTAAGAATTATCTTAGGTTAAAGGAATGACAACACACACTACAGGGGAAGTCAGCACCACTGGACTAAAACAAAAGCTAAGAATTTCCTGAACACAATCAAACACTTTGAGGGACAGAGTAGCAGGGGCGGGGGCCTGGGGATCATGATTTCAGGGGACATTTAGGTCAACTGGCATAACAAAGTTTATTAAGAAAATGTTCTGCATCACACTTTGGTGAGTGGTCTGGGGTCTTAAAAGCTAGCAAGCAGCCATCTATGATACATCAATTGGTCCCAACCCATCTGGAGTAAAGGAGAATGAAGAACACCAAAGACACAAGGAAAATATTAGCCCAAGAGACAGAAAGGGCCACATAAACCAGACATTAAATCAGCCTGAGAACAGAAGAACTAGATGGTGCCTGGCTTCCACCAAAGATGACCCTGACAGGGAACACGACAGAGTCCCTGACAGAGCAGGAGAAAAGTGAGGTACAGAACTCAAATTCTAGTAAAAAGACCAGACTTAATGGTCTGAGTGAGACAGGAAGGACCCCGGAAGACATGGTCCCTGGACTCTCCATTAGCCCAGAACAGAAACCATTCCCAAAGCCAACTCTTCAGACAAAGATCAGACTGGACTATGGGGCATAAAGTGATACTCATCAGGAGTGTGTATCTTAGCTTGAGTAGATACATGAGACTAAATTGGCAGCTCCTGTCTGGAGGCGAGATGAAAAGGCAAAAAGGGACAAGGGCTGGTGGAATGGACATGGGAAATCTGGCGTGGAAAGGAGGAGTGTGCTGTCACATTACAGTGAGAACAGCTAGGTCACATAGCAATGTGTGTATAAATTTTTGTATGAGACACTGACTTGAACTGTAAACTTTCACTTAAAGCAGTACATATATACATATATGTGTATATATGTATACATATACATATACACACATATACATATATATATATATACATATATATATATATATATACATATATATATATATATACATATATATATATACACACACACACATATGTGGCACAACTCCTAATGAGAAGAAACAGCTGCAAACATCCATTAATAATCAGAAAATGAAATGTACATAGTATGAATCTAGGAAAATTAAAAGTTGTTAAAAATTAAATGGACTATATAAAGATTGATATCCTATATATATACTGTTTGGTGAATAATTAGAAAAGAGAGGTAGATGCCATTAAGGTCGACTTCATTCAAGCCACAGATAAAGCCTAAGAAATTATCTATGCTCTAGAATGAGTATGACTCTTTAGTGACTATCTTAATGATGTCCTTTGGAGTCATGATCTATGCTCTAGAATGAGTATAACTCTTTAGTGACTATCTTAATGATGTCCTTTGGAGTCATGATTTTTCTCTCCTAAACACTGCTGGATGGAAAAACATGGTGAAATCCTGGTTGATTGCTCTCTTTGGGTTCCAGATGGACCATCTCAATTCTAACATACTATTTCTGATACACTGTACTATAATTGATTTTAATTATGTCAGCTTAGTAATTTTTACCATATGTGATCTGCCTTCTCCACGCATCTGTCAGTTGGTCGTACTGTGGTGGCCTGTGTGTTGCTGTGATGGTGGAATCTATGCCACCGGTATTTCAAATACCAGCAGGGTCACCCATGGTGGACAGCTTTGCTTACACACTAAGACAGAGTAGGAAGATGGACCTGGTGGACTATTTCTGAAAAAACTGGCCAGTGAAAACCTTATGAATAGCAGCAGAACGCTGTCTGGTTTAGTGCCAGAAGATGAGCACCCTCAGGTTGGAAGGTACTCAAACAATAACTGCAGAAGAGCTGCCTCCTCAAAGTAGAGTCAACCTTAATGACACGGATGGAGTAAAGCTTTCAGGATCTTCATTTGCTGAGGTGGCGCGACTCCAAATGAGAAGAAACAGCTGCAAACATCTATTAATAATCGGAAGACGGAATGTATGAAGTATGAATCTAGGAAAATTGGAAGTCGTTACAAATCAAATGGACCATATAAAGATCGATATCTTAGGCGTTGGTGAGCTGAAATGGACTGGTACTGGCCATTTTAAATCAATCATATGGTCTACTATGCTGGAAATGACAAACTGAAGAGGAATGGCATTGCATTCATTGTCAAAAAGAACATTTCAAGATCTACCCTGAAGTACAACACTCTCAGTGTTAGGATAATATCCATATGCCTACAAGGAAGACCAGTTAGTATGACTATTATTCAAATTTGTGCACCAACCATCAATGTCAAAGACGAGCAAAATAAAGATTTTTACCAACTTCTGCAGTCTGAAATTTATCAAACATGCAAGCAAGATGCATTGATAATTACTGGTGAGTGGAACGTGAAAGCTGGAAACAAAGAAGGACTGGTAGTTAGAAAATATGGCATGGTGATAAAAAACAACTCCCAAGATCACATAATATTTAGAACCGACTTCTTCATTGCAAATACCTTTTTTCAACAACATACACAGCGACTATACACATGGACCTTTCCAGATGGAAAACACAGGAACCAAATCGACTACATCTGTGGAAAGACATGATGGAGGAGCTCAATATCATCAGTCAAAACAACGCCAGGGGCTGACTGCAGAACAGATCCTCAATTGCTTATATGCAAGTTCAAGCTGAAGTTGAAGAAAATCAGAGCAAGTTAATGAGAGCCAAAATAAGACCTTGAATATATTTCACCTGAATTTAGACGCCATCTCAAGAACAGATTTGATGCATTGAACACTAATGACCAAAGACCAACGAGTTGTGGAATGAAATCAAGGACATCATACATGAAGAAAGCAAGAGGTCATTAAAAAGACCAGAAAGAAAGGAAAGACTAAAATGGATGTCAGAAGAAACTCTTAAACTTGCTCTTGAAAGTTGAGTAGCTAAAGCAAATGGAAGAAATGATGAAGTAAAAGCTGAAAAGATTTCAAAGGGCGGCTCAAGAAGACAAAGTGAAGTACTATAATGATATGTGCAAAGGTCTAGAGTTAGAAAACCAAAGGGAAGAACACGCTCGGCATTTCTCTGAAAGAAATGGTAATAGAAACGATAGCTGAAAGAACTAAAGAACAACTTCAAGCCTCAAGTTGCAATTTTGAAGGATTCCACAGGGAAAATACTGAACAATGCAGAAGCATCAAAAGATGGAAGGAATATACAGAGTCACTGTACCAAAGAGAATTAGTTGACATTCAACCATTTCAGGAGGTGGCATATGATCAAGAACTGATGGTACTGAACGAAGAAGTCCAAGCTGTGTTGAAGGGACTAGCAAAAAACAAGGCTTCAGGAACTGACAGAGCAACAACTGAATTGTTTCAATAAATGGATGCAGTACTGGAGGTGCTCACTCATCTATGCCAAGAAATTTGGAAGACAGCTATCTATCCAACTGACTGGAAGATATCCATATTTGTGCCCATTCCAAAGAAAGGTGATCCAGTAGCATGCAGGAATTATCAAACAATATCATTGTTATTACACACAAGTAAAACTTTGCTGAAGATCATTCAAAAGCAGTTAGAGCAATACATCAACAGGGAACTGCCAAAAGTTCAAGCCAGATTTAGAAGAGGACGTGGAACAAGGGATATCATTGCTGATTTCAGATGGATCTTAGCTGAATGCAGAAAATACCAGAAAGATGTTTACTTGTGTTTCATTGACTATGCAAAGACATTCAACTGTGTGGGGCATAATAAATTATGGACAACATTGCAAACAATGGGAATTACAGAACACTTAATTGTGCTCATGAGGAACCTGTACACAGACCAAGACAACGTTGTTTGAACAGAACAAGGGGATACTGCATAGTTTAAAATCAGGAAGATGTGCGTTTGAATCCTTTCACCACATTTATTCAATCTGCAAGCTGAGCAAATAATCCAAGAAGCTCGACTATATGAAGAAGAACGTGGCATCAGGATTGGAAGACTCATTAACAACCTGCGATATGCAGATGACACAACCTTGTTTTCTGAAAGCAAAGAGGACTTGAAGCACTTACTGATGAAGATCAAAGACCACAGCCTTAAGTACAGATTACATTTCAACATAAAGAAAACTCCTCACAACTGGACCAATAAGCAACATCACGATAAATGCAGAAAATAGTGAAATTGTTAAGTATTTCATTTTACTTGGATCCACAATCAGCACCCATGGAAGCAGCAGTCAAGAAATCAAATGACATATTGCACTGGGCAAATCTGATGCAAAAGACCTCTTTAAAGTGTCAAAAAGCAAAGATGTCACTTTGAGGACTAAGGTGTGCCTGACCCAAGCCATAGTATTTTCAATTGCCTTCTATGCATGCAAAAGCTGGACAATGAATAAGGAAGACTGAAGAATTGACTCCCTTGAATTATAGTATTGGTGAAGAATACTGAATATACCATGGACTGCTAGAAGAACGAACAAATCTGTCCTGAAAGAAGTACAGCTAGACTGCTCCCGTGAAGCAAGGATATGCCGAGGCTTCGTCTCACGTACTTTGGACACGTTATCAGGAGGGACCTGTTCCTGGAGAAAGACATCTTGCTAAAGTAGAGGGTCAGCAAAAAGAAGACCTTCAACAAGATGGACTGACACAGTGGCTGCAATGATGAGCTGAACATAGCAATGATTGTGAGGATGTCACAGGACCAGGCAGTGTTTCATACTGTTGTACACGGGTTGCTATGAGTCGAAACAGAGGTGATAGCACCTAACAACATGATCTGTCTTGGAGGAAGTAGTCAGAATGCTCCCTAGAAGCAGGGATGGCGAGACTTCAGTTTCACTTACTTTGGACATGTTATAAACCCAAACCATTGTCATCGAGTAGATTCCAACTCACAGCGACCCTATAGAACGGGGCAGAACTGCCCCGTAGGGTTTCCAAGGAGAGGCTGGTGGATTCAAACTGCCGACCTTTCGATTTGCAGCTGTAGTTCTTAACCACTGCACCACCAGGACATTTATTAGGAGGGACCAATCCCTGGAGAAGGACATCATGCTTGGTAAAGCAGAGGGTCAGTGAAAAAGAGGAAGACCCTCAATGAGCTGGACTGACACAGTGGCTACAACAATAGTCTCAAACATACCTACTGTTGTGAGGATGGCGCAGGGCTGGGCAAAGTTTCCTTCAGTTATACATAGGGTTGCTATCAGTTGGAGACGACTCGATGGCTCCTAACAACAGCAAATGATTAAATGAAGGCTCCAACTTCAACTACAGGTAGTCTCTAACTTACAACAGGGTTCTTCTATTCCAATGACTGTCGTAAGTTGCTTCTGATATAAGTTTGAATACCTCCTTTTTTTTTTTTCATTATTGTTGCCTTTTACTATTGGTATCTTTATAAATCCAATCTTTATTTGACTTTAGGGATTGGAAACATTACATATAAACTTACAAATATATTTTAGCATTGTATGCAGTGCTTAAAGTGCTTGGCTGCTAATCAAAAGGTCGGAGGTTCGAACTCACCAGCCACACTGCGGAAGAAAGATACGGCAGTCTGCTTCTGTAAAGATTTACAGCTTTGGAAACCCTATGGGGTATTTCTACTCTGTCCTATAAGGTCACTGTAAGTTGGAATCAACTCGACAGTGATGGGTTTGGTTTGGGTGTGTAGGACATATCACTAACAATAAGATGTACAAAAAAATATGGTTTGTTGTAACTTGAATATGTCGTTAAGTTGGGGACTATCTGTATTTTACTGCAAGCAATCAGGTTATAATTTTGGCTAGTCTGATATCGTTGGATTTTCATCAATTAATTCAACAAATATTTTAACAAATAATAAGTGCCTATGGTGAGCTAGTTACACTGCTGGGTGCTGGAAATATAGTGAACAAGATACACTGTGAACCTATCTTCAAGGAATTTACATATATTCTAGTAGTAAAGTAAGATTAAGAAGGTCACAAGTAAACAACAGACCAATAAGTCAAACAATTACATACTGTGATAAATGTTATGAAGGAAGAAGCAAGAAGAGAATGTTGTAGTATCCACAAAAGCCATGACAATTACTGGACTAGGCTAGAGGCAGTAGAAACAGAGTGGTTGGATTTGAGACTTATTTTGGACATAGAATCCATAAAATTTGCTAATGAGTTGGATAAAAGTGAGGGAAAGAGAGGATAACTCCTGGGTTTCTGACATAAGCAAATGGGTAGACAGTAAGGCCTTTAACTGAGATAAGGAAGACTTGGAGTGGGAAATATTTGGAGTTTTTTTTTTTTAGACACAATAACTTTAGATCTCTGAGAAAAAAGCAAATGTAGATTAGAAGCAGGTACTTGGATATGTGAGGACAGAACTCAAAGGAGGTTTTGGTTGGAAATATGAATTTGGGAATCAACATAATGATAGTATTAGAGATACTGTTTTCATGAGACTATCACCTGGTCAACTTGCTTAGAACTGGTGATTCCCAAATCTCCTCAGTCACACATTTAATGATAATCTCTTAAGTCATTCTACTACCTTCAGGTAAGGAACCCTGGTGGCGCAATGGTTGAAGAACTTGATTGCTAACTAAAAGCTTGGCGGTGGAACCCACCAACGGCTCCACGGGAGAAAAGATCTGGAGATCTGCTACCATAATGATTACAATCTAAGAAACCCTATACGGCAGTTCTGCTCTGACCTGCTGGGTTGATGTAAGTCAGAATCGACTCAATGGCACACAAGAACAACAACACCTTAGTGGAAGCCTGAAATTTCTGAAGGACACTTTCTTGTGACTAGCCAGTTCAGGGAGGTCATACCTGGGGGTTCATACCTGGAGTCATGCTGTAAAGGAAAAAAAATCTTGTCACAAAACTGGTCAAGACACCTTGCTAAGCATACCAGCATCTCCCAAACAGGGAGTGGAAGCACACTGAGACCTCATTAAGACTTTGTTAGTGTGTTGTGAACTGAGTAACTTTAAGGGCAACTTCCTATGAGCTCCTCCTCGCCATATCTATCATTTCTCTTATTTTTTTTTAACTTCACTTGACTTTCCTTTTCCTCAGTTTTCATTTTCCTAATCAAACAGGCTTTTCAAAAATCTAGGCCACGCTATTCCCCTCTCCCCCCTTCGTGGTCTCTCTGCTCAAAGAGATTTGAGGGCTGCCATGCCCCAAATATTTGTTGACTCTCAGAGACTTCTGGTGTCTGAGATAACTGGTATACACCAGTGGTTTCCAACTGGGGGTGATTTTTGCACCCCCTCCCCTCCATGGGACATCTGACAATATCTGGAGATATTTTTGGTTGTCACAACTTGTGGCGGGGGGGATGCTACTGGCACCTAGTGAGTAAAGGCCAGGGATGCTGCTGAACATCCTATAATACACAGAACCAAAACCAAAAACCTGTTGCCATCCAGTCGACTCGAATTCATAGTGACCCTTTAGGACAGAGTAGAATGGCCTCATAAGGTTTCCACAGTTATAAATCTTTTTGGAAGCAGGCTGTTACATCTTTCTCCTGAGGAACAGCTACTGGGTTTGAACTGCCAATCTTTTGGTTAGCAGCCAAGCACTTAACCACTGAGCCACCAGGGCTCCTCATGCACAGAACAGCTCCACAATACTTATCCTGTCCAAAATGTCAAAAGTGCTACAAAATGTTGAGAAACCCTGGGAGGCACAGACATCAATAGCTGGCAATGACTGAGGTCTGGCTGTAGCAGTTCAGTTTCCTTGTTGTTGTTAGCTGCCGCTGAGTAGATTTTCAACTCATAGCGACCCAACGTGATAGAGTGAACTGCCCCATAGGGTTTTCTAGGCTATAATCTTTATGGGAGCAGATTGCCAGGTCTTTTCTCCTGTGACGCCGCTGGGTAGGTTCAAATCACAAATCTTTCAGTTAGCATCTGAGTGCTTAACTGCATCCTTAGGGATGCAGATTCTCAAGACGATAAAGTGACAGCCTCTGATACTGGATTTTCTGGACTGGACTCCCAGGTTCCTCGCTTTGCTTGCTGTATGACTTTAGACTAGCCATTCAATTCCATGAAGACACAGTTTCCTCACCTGGAAAAAGCAGCTAGTAAAGTATCCATCTCACCAAACCATAAGTTCCTTGGGGGCAGGGACCTAGTTTTACCTGTTATGCCTAAAAAAGGGACTGGTACCCAGTAGGTAGTACTAAATATTTGTGGATTGTCACATACAGTTGTTTTAAGGCCTAAAGTAGCAACATATATTAAGTAATATGGAGCACAGTGAGAAGGAAAGATGTAGCCCCTGATAGCCAGGAGCTAGCCTGGCACTACCAGCTAGGATGTGCTGTACTGTTGAACATAGCCAATTTCACAGAACACCAACATCAGACAAGGCCACTCTGTGACCAGGATGGATCAAGAGAAAAATAAGATTATTCCATAATCATGTCTGAATACAAACAAAAACAAGAACAGCATGCCAACAATAAAAATGACCCCTATCCTCACTAAAAAGAGCCCTGGTGGCACAGTGGTTAAGAGATGGCTGTTCAACCGACTAGCTACTCCTGGGAGAAAGCTGTGACAGTCAGCTTTCGTAAAGATTTACAGCCTAGGAAGCTCTATGATGCAGTTTTACTCTGTCCTACAGCGTTGCTAAGAGTCGGAACAGACTCCATGGCAATGGGTTCTTTTTTTTTTTTTGTAATCCTAATATGAGTGACTGCTACTGCTTTATAGCAGCTTTAGCCTAGTTTGGTTCTTCTCCATTTTTGTAAGGAATTAAAATACCCAACCTTAGAATTACTCCCACTTCCTAACATTCAACCAGAGAAGCCCTGTTTCCTTGACCCCTTCTCCAAATCAACTAACACCAGCCCAAATCCTTTAAGTCCTTTCCACATCCTCTTCCTGTGATGCCCCACTGTTCCCCATGGTGTGTGTTCTCACTGCAAGACCATAAGCCCAACTTTGTTCAACTACAGGTGTGTTCCTGGTGGTCTTTTGCTAGAAAGCAGTGACAATAGTGAAATCTCCCTAAAGGGCAGCTAATGTAACTATGCCTCAGGCGAATTGCACGATGTACCCATAGCCTTCGAACAGAAACTTCACAGACAAATACTTTGTGGCTTTCCGACAAGCTACCTCTTGTCAGGTCATTTCTCCTCAGGCGACACCTCCTCTCCTAAGACAACTCCTGGGGATACATGGAGGAGGCGCCTGTGGATTCCAAGTGGAGATGCAGCACATTAAATTTCTCATGAAGTAAAATCCTTGGAAAGGTACGGGCCTCCAGCTCCAACTTCGAATTCCTCAAGTACTTTTCTTCAGTAGAACATACCAGGGGCAAGGTGGGGGTAGTAGCACAAAAGCTAAAGCCCCAAAGAGTTCAGAGCGCCTTACCCACCTTAACCCAGGAAGAACGGCAACGAATTCACACTACAAGCAATGCAAAACAGCGTGGATTCACAGCTCTACGAAACAATCAGGAAACCACAATCAAAACCAACCTTTCCAGAAGCCGCTCACTCCGGCGGCGCACACAGACCGCTGTGTGGCCGCTGCGCAAAGACCCGCCTCTTGTAGGCGGACTACAAGTCCCGGCATGCCCCGCACTGCGGCGTCGCCTAGTAACTCGCGCCTGCCGGAGCGCGCTAGGTTGGGTTTTCCGTGCGCCTGCGCTTTGGCGGTCTCTGCGCAGGCGCATTTCCAACGCTGGAAGGAGGGGGCGGGGTGTTGTTCCCTTTCGCTGATGCAAGAGCTTGGTGCGGTGGTGGGAGAGGTATCGGTAGCACCGGCGCTGTCGCCGAAGCCTGGGGTTGACCCGTCTGCCTTCCCTTCCGTGCCAAGCCCACTGGATCCGCAGCCATGTCCGGGGACGAGGTGAGGGCCTGAGCCCGGGGCTAAGGACTAAGCCGGGGAGCCGAACCTGCCTCAGTGTGGGAGACCGGGCCTGCGGCCTAGCGGCCGGCCGCCGCCATGTGGGGCAGCCGGGCCTAGGTGGCCTAGAGCGGCAGAGCCGGCGAGGACTCCGGAGCCACGGGCTTCGCTGCACCCTGCTCTCCTCCGGGCGTCGACGCTGAGGCCGGTGTCCTCCCGTGACCGGCGTTTCCGGAGTTAGAGCACACGCTGAGCTGCTTGCTCTGAAGGGGGTTTGACTGTCCGGTTAATACGTCTGCTTAAAGAGCTTGGGACTGGCGACCCCTGCCTTCCTTTAACTCTGACCCGCCTCGCTGGACGCCGGGGGTGCGGAGAGGAGCCTCGCTCGGCTCCCGGGAGAATGCCCTCGTTAAAAAAATACTTTGTAGACTGTCTTGTCCGGGCCGGTATCCCGCCCTAGTTTTTATCTCCAGCATTACTTCTTAAAAAGAAGCAGGGTAGGGAGATAGGACAAGAGGAAAAGATCCCTTAGCCTCAAAGAGTGATTAACCCGCTGGAAAGTTTCAGGGCGTTTAATCCCTGAGTTTCCTTATCGGAGAGCTCACGGAGACGTGAGCGAGAAGTCGGGGCTAAGAACCTGGTTGAATCTTTTCCTACCATCGTGTTTGTACCTCAGCGAATTTCCCCAAAGCCCTTTTTGCCACTTTGTCCCAGTTCATGTAAAATCAAACGGCTTTAAAATGAAATTGATATTAAGTGCTATCAGTAGGTATTGATTAACATTGGGAGAGCTACCGCTTATCTGCGAGTCTCTCCCTTTTCCCCCCAGAAAAGCTCATGAAGCATTTATCATTCACTTCTGTAAACCTTTGAGTGCTTGGCTTGGCTTGTAGGGCCTTGAGGGAGGAAGAGGAAGGATTCGAGACTTTCTAGAGAGTTGGGTTCTGAGGTACGGTATTAGAATTTTCTCAGTCGGTGGAAAGGCACCAGAGGTCAGGGGAATGGTTCAGAAAGGCAAAGAAGTGTGTTCACAGAAAGTGGAGTATTCTCCAGTTTGGTTAGAGTTAAGGAGTAAAGATTGGAAAAGTAAGCTGTGGGTAATTCATGAAGGGCTTTGAGGACCAAGTTAGGGAATTTGGATTTCATTCTGGAGGAGACTCCAGTCTAAATTTGGTTCTTACAACAACCCTGTAAGATAGGTATTATTATTAGGTCCATTTTAGAGAAAACTGAGGCTTAGAGGGGTATATAATGCCCAATATCAAGTAGTAAGTGGCTGAGCCAGTAGCAGAATTCCAAATCTGTTCAGTATTGCCTTCATTTAGGTGACTATAAGAGGCTTTCACTAGCTTAGAGAGAAACAGAGTCTGAAGGTGGTTCTTGATTGGAGCTCATGATAGACATTGCTCTGGGGTACTATATTTCAAAGTTCTGAGAGTGACCGTGTTTCTTGCTTGTTTTGTTTTTAACCACTTTTCAAGCTTTTCATAACATTTAGCAAACTTAGTAGTTATGTGGAGTGCAAGATACCTTGGACTGTTACTCTGCCTATGGTTCCTATGATAAAGTGCTTACAGTGCAGTAAGGAAGGTCAGAGATCCAAGGTAGAAACTACTACTTGCCATAAGAGATAGAAATAGGGCCATCAACATAGCAATTTTTGGGGCTAGAGGGATCATTTCTAACAGTGAGGGGTCAGGTTTTGAAGGAAGTGGAATATAAATGCATTATGGAAGGGTGAACAGGAGTTTGACAAGCAGAGATGGCAGAGCTGGCATGCCAGCAGAGGACTGTATAGAGCTAATAAAGTATTAGAGCAGCTTGGCATTTCTCAGGTCTATCAGTCCAATTTTACAAACAGGAAGCTAGGGCCCAGGGAGGTAACTTGCCCCCCAAGATCACACAGCAAGTTAGTGGCAGAACTGGAATCAGAACATCGGGTTTTACGCACAGTATGGGCTTATGGGTGTGGTATAGGTGCTTTGCAAATGAAGCTTTAAACTTAAAAAAAAAAAGTTTGTAAAACAGAAAAAATACGAAGGGAAATAAAAATTTCCCAGAATCTTATCACCCAGAAATGACAACACTGAATGAGACATAGGAACACTATCTCATTCTTAAAAGGAGCATTAATTAAAGACCAATGCCTTGCTTCTCTGTGGGTTCTTTTGTAATTCACACTCACCTTCTTGCTGTGATGTGGCCATAAAGTGGATTTCTTGGGTTAAGTATGATGGGACTAGGCTTCCAGTTTGATGATGTGCTTCAATCTGTTGGGGTAATTTTTGTTGGTATCCTTTTTCTCACCTCCAACCCAACAGAAGCTGAAGATGGAAACTTTATACTTTTGAAGGCTTTGTTGTAAACTTAAAAAAAAGCTGAAGTGATTCTGTAATTTTCTGTAAGTGCACTGTCAGTGACTATTTGCTTCTCAAATCCAAACTAGTCTCGTAAACAAAACATTTGTAATGCAGTCAACTAACTGATTTAGAAGTCAGAAATCAGAGTCTTAAACAGTTTTTTTTTTTTTTTTTCTTAGTCAAGACTGTCATGGCCTTGTGACAACTTAAGGCAGGTCTACTTTGGGACCCTTATTTTTATTGGTTTTCTTATTTTTAAACACTGCTTTGCAAGCTTGGTGTGAATAAGACAATGAGTATACGTTAAGTATCCAGTGCATCAGAGACAGCAATGAGAGAAATGTTAATTATTTCAGTGTATGATTCCTGCGTGTTTACTACACATTACTAGGCTACAACCAAACTATTTCCCTATAAACCTAAGTAAGAATGTTTTCAGGGGATAAAAGAGGCAGTTGTGAGGCCGTCCTCTGATGATTTCAGGACCCCTCTCATCTTTGGCCTGTCTAACTGAATAGGAGTTAAAAGGCAGTTAATATTCCAAGGAACTTGATGCTTGAAAAAATGCAATATTTGCAATCCTCAGGTTATGAACATCCGACTTGTATACAACCCATAGTTTAAGAACCAACCCTCGTAAAGCCTATTATGTTAAAAATTTGAGGTACATACAATGGTTCGTAGTAGCAAACCGGGCACTATTTTGCAATGCGCATCAAAGTATTATTATTGCATTAGTATGTTAAAGATGTTTTAGTGTATCTGGAAGTGTCTCTTTAATGTTTTTTATGTATAGAAAGGTACACTGTATACTATGAAAAACATTTGACTGACATTAGATACAACTAATCGTTCCCTAACTGTTCCTGACCTACTAAAGACAGACTTGGGCTTGGAACTTGTTTGTAACCTGGACACTGCCTGTAAATGAATCATAAGCCCTGCCAGACGACCAAATCTACAGTGCTTGGGGTGCTGTCTGTCCTTTTGCCAAGTCTTCCTACTTCAGGTATGAAGATTAACTGTAGCTGCCTCCTTGGAACAGATTGCAGCACTCCATGTAGGATGACACAAGGCCCAGTAGGTCAGCAGTGGGGGCCTCCTTCCTCCTGGCTCTTCTGTGTTAGAAGGTACTCTTCTTTAGGTTTGCCAGTTAATATTCTTCAGACTGACTGCATCTCAGACTTACTTATTTATACAGTTGGATCCTTGTTGAGCTAGGTGAGAATAACTATAAAAATTTCCAGAATTCTTTGCAGATACTTCTGAATTGGTTAAGGACAGTAACTGTCCTACTTTATTACACACAATAGTTTGGTCTCAGCGTAGTCAGTTCTTTAACGTACTTGGGACATTTAACGAGATTCAATTTTGGAATTTTTTTGAGAGTTTCATGATAAGTCTTTGAAATTATATCATCTGAGTTCATGAAATTTCAGTGATAGGAATCAAGAGACCATGTTTTGTGAACTGTAAAGCATAATATAAATTATGATAATAATTGCTAACACTTAATGAATACTTATGTGCCAGGTATTATGCCAGATGTTTTACATTTATTTACTCATTTAATCCAGTAATCTTGTGAGGTCAATGTGGTTCTGCTTGATCTCCATATGAACTTTTCCTGGAGTAGTAACAAAGTAAGAGCCAGAGTCAAGGTACGAATTCAGTCCGTTGGACTAGAATCTGTGCTCTTAAACCATTCACTACACTGCAGCAGCAGATCATTGGGCAAAATGCTGAATTTAAGCGTGGTAGGATGTGAACTAAGATTGGTAAGGGATTCAAGAAAAAAGTACTTGGGCTTTGATCTAATTCTGTTTGACTTCAAAGTCTTCACTCTTTCTACTTTACCAGACTTCTGCCCAGTATGTTGTTTAAACTATTACATCTAAAATAACTTTATGTGTATTTTTTTTTCACAAGTGATCAGTGCAAACAGATAAATCTACAAGTTATAAGTTAGTTTTTCACTTTTCCTATGTAGATGTTAGATAAAGTAAGAGAGCTTTTAATGTTTCGGAAACAAAAAGCAGAGTAAAGGGTTCTTCTTCCTCGGGGATTTGCTATATGAAGGGTTGCTGATGGATTTCTTTAAAGGCTTGTCTGAGCTTTAGGATTTAAAAAAAAAAAAAAAAAGTTTTTAATCAGGTAAGTCCTGGTGTGTAGTAACCCTGGGTCACTAACTGAGAAAAAAAAATAACTGGCCTAAGCATTGGTTTTCTCATCCATAAAGTGCGGGGCTTGCTGAATTCCCTTCATCAGATTTTATGATATATTCATAAGGTCTCCACATTGCTCATGAAACTAAATGTGAAGTTACTGTATTTTTGATACTTTACAAATTAAAAGGCATGTGTACACATTTCAGACACACAAACCCAGATGTTTAATAATACGAGTAAAGTTGGATGGACAGTTTTATTTTGGAGGTAAAATCCTTTTTTAGTGCCTTAATGTATCAGATGTTCTTTTAAGAGAATGCCTTTTGAGGATACAGCATATTTGGAATGTGAGCATCATTAAAAATGATCACTTGGTCCCTTTTTTTTTTTTTTTGTCTTTTAAACAGATGATCTTTGATCCTACTATGAGCAAGAAGAAAAAGAAGAAGAAGAAGCCCTTTATGTTAGATGAGGAAGGGGATGCCCAGACAGAAGAAACCCAACCCTCAGAAACAAAAGAAGTGGAGCCAGAGCCAATTGAGGACAAAGATGTAGAAGCTGATGAAGAAGACAGTAGGAAAAAAGGTGAGTGGTAGACGTGAGGGGGTCACTGTTGTCATCAGAAACCTGGTTCTCTTCCACTGGTGTTGAATCTGTGCTTGCAGTAACTTCTCACTCTGATAGGGCTGCTTCGATGAAGTCAAGGGCATCAACAGTCTGTGCGCACTGGGCCTTGCCAGATTTCTGATAGTCTTCTTCCTGGTAAATTGCCATTGCATTCACAAGTTGCAGAGATGATGAAACCATCATTCTTGGGCTGGTTTTCCAGTCTAACCTGTCATGTCTGTTCTCCAGCTTTAATGGTGGTCACATTTGAACGTAGGCAGGAAAAATTAGCTCAAGATAGGCAGTTTTGTGTCTTAGCAGGTCTGAAAAATATATAGAAGAGATTAAAATGATAGCCTAAAATGTTTGGGGTTAAACACCAGCTTTGTTATGGACTCTTGTGCTCTAACATAGACAGTTTGACTGTTTGAGAGATAAATGTTTCAGTCAACGTAATTACTGTTTGTCAAACATTAAAGACACTGTACTGGGGCTAGAGAGAACTAACATTTATTGAGCATCTCATGTGCTAAGTATCTTGTAACATGCTCAAAATAAACTTGGAAGGGAAATCATTCCTGTTGTAACAAGACAGAATTAATTCATAAATAGCTCCTTTGAAAGTTTTGTAGCAGAGAGATCCTAAAATTTCTTAGTGTACAATAGGACAGAACAAATGGAAAACTTATTGAACAGAAACCATTATTCATTAGTAGTAGATAAAGTTTTGTTGATATTCATATTTACTGTGCAGCCTTATTTTAATGAATGAAATAATTTATGAGGGCTTTTGTCAATTGATTAATTCAGTAACATGTTGAGCTAATCCTTGTTCACCTAAATCCTAAGGATTAGCTCCTTGGTATCTAACAGGGAGATAGACAAGCAGGCTAGTAATACGTACCTAAGGTGGGGTGAACAAAGTATCTTGGAGGGACATCTCACTTAGCTGGGGGAGAAGGAAGGTTGAGGTTTAGGATCCTCTAAGATGAGGGTAAGAGCTCTGTGGAAGGGGCCCATATGAAGACCTAGAAATGAAAGACCACACTACACTTGGAACTGGAACTAATTCAGGGACTGGTACCTGGGATTGACGCGTATGGGATGAGGGAGTAGGCAGAAATGGAGAGAGAAAGCTGGAGAGTCTTAGAAATTATGTTAGAGTCCTGACTTTGTCCTGGGGCTAATGGGGAATCATTGAAGGTTTTTAAAGCAGGGGGCTGACATGGTCTGATTAATAAATACATTTTCCCAACATGGTCCCATAACCAGATTTTTCTGTTTACAAAGCTTTGAGTTGACCTGCGATTGGGTTTTTCAGAACTGTAAACTTTGTGGTTGTGGAGGGAGTACTGTACTCATTAATATCTGATCTCTGAATAGCTGAAACATGTTGGCTTAACTCATAATTTGATGTTTTCCTTCTGCTGGTTGTTGTTAATGATTGATGACCCCTGATCTGCCCTTTTTAGATGCTTCTGATGATCTAGATGACTTGAACTTTTTTAATCAAAAGAAAAAGAAGAAAAAAACAAAAAAGATATTTGATATTGATGAAGCTGAAGAAGGCATAAAGGTAGTATTAAATCTCTGTTAAAAGTAAAATTTGACCTCTTGAAAGGTTGCTAATGGCTGATGTTTCTCCTCTTTTGTCTCATCTCTCACTAGCTTTGCTTTTTGTTATTAAGCACTTAATCACCACAATTAAGGTCATTTTATCAGGAGTGTATCCAACTGGGTATTCGAAAGGATTATGGTTGAAGGAATGTAAACTTAGATTATGTCCATTGTAATGTGTACCATTAAGATGATCACAAAATGTCCCTTGTCCTTAACCATACTGAGATTGTTTGATTAGATTTCTGTGGAGCAAATATTGCTATGGTTTCTTCCATTTAAGTTGTGGAAGCCTGTTGAATATACATGAACTTATGTGTGTACCTCTGAGCAGCAAAGAATAAATCCAGCCTGTGGTGGTTGGTCACTGATGACAGTATGGCCTGTAGGTGAACTAGAACAATCGGGCTAGTTTTATGTTCTCTGATCTTGTAGGGAGTTGACCTTGCATTTGTTTTGACTTATTACTGGATTGATCTCTAATACAAATACCTCAAAATTCTTTTGGACAAGGAATAGATAGATATGCGGGTAGGTAGGTAAATAGGAGCACAGATGGAAAGAGAAAGATGGAAGGAGCAAGGAGCTGAAAGTCTGTTCTTCCCCTACCTTTTATACACACTGTCCAGGAACAACTTCAGCAGAGTTTACGCATCTATTTTTTAAGATTTATATATATATAGGAGCCCTGGTGGCACAGTAGTTAAGCAGTTAAGTGTTCACCTGCTAACCAAAGGTTCACCAGTTCAAATCCTCCAGCTGCTCCTTGGAAACCCTGTGGGACAGTTCTACTTTGTCCTATAGGGTCGCCATGCGTCAGAATCAACTCAATGGCAGTGGGTTTCATTTGATTTGGTATATATACGTAGAGAACACACACACACACACACACCCCCAACTGTCCCATTTTGTGCCCTGTACCCCAATTATTTTTTTCCAAGCCATGTTAAGGATTGAATTGTGTCCCCCCAAAATGTGTGTCAGCTTGGCTAGGCCATCATTCCCAGTATTGTGTGGTTGTCCCTTTGTGATTTGATGTGATTATCCATCCTATGTGTTGTAAATCCTAACCTTTATGATGTTAATGGAGCCTTGGTGGCGCGGTAGTTAAGAGCTTGGCTGCTAATCAAAAGGTTGGCTGTTCGAATCTCCCAGCTGCTCCTTGGAAATCCTATGGGGCAGTTCTACTCTGTCCTATAGGGTCACCATGAGTTGGAATCGACTCCGCAGCAACAGGTTTGGTTGTTTTTTTTAAATGATGTTAATGAGCAGGATTAGAGGCAGTTATGTTAACAAGATGGGACTCAGTCTACAGGATTAGGTTGTATCTTGAGTTAATCTCTTTGAGATATAAAAGAGAATCAAGCAGAGAGGAGAGGGACCTCATGCCACCAAGAAAGAAGCACTGGGAGCTGAGCACATCCTTTGGACCTGGGGTCCCAGCGCTGAGAAGCTTCTTGACCAGGGGAAGATCGATGACAAGGACCTTCCCCCAGAGCTGACAAAGAAAGCACTTCCCCTGGAGCTGGCACCCTGAATTTGGACTTCTAGCCTCCTAGACTGAGAGAATAAATCTGTTAAAGCCATCCACTTGTGGTATTTCTGTTGTAGCAGCACTAGATAACTAAGACACCAAGTTTTTATTTGCTGATTTTTTTGTATTTGAAATATTCTTCAGTGACATCCTTGGCCTGAGATCCTTTGCCATAGTTCTGAACCACACAACTACAACCAACCACTTTACAGGGTTTCTCCTCTCTGTCAGTTTTGCAGAGGCCTGCTCCCCCTTGTTGTCATCAGCCTTTATCAGGTTGACTTGGTGTTCAGCACAAAGGGCCTTCACCAACTTGACATACACAGGAGCAGTACAATTGGATGCCAGCATACAAAGATGGGTGTGGCACTTGTCTAAGGCTTTGGCAACTTCGCCATATTTCCGTGCTAGGCCATCCAGGATGAGGACAGTCTTCAGCACCTCTTGAAAAGCAGTATGAACGTCCATTACACCTCTAGCAGCAATGCCTTCCTCGGCTATGGCAGTGGGTTATGGGAAGCCGAACCTTGAATGTACCTGGGCTTCCACCTGCACACAACTCAGCAGTGGCAGGGAAAGAGAGTCCATATTTTTCTTTGGTAGATAGCTTGTTTGTTCAAATCCCAGTAAATAAAGTATCCCACATGTAGCAGGAAATGTATGCTATAATTTCACTGAGTTTTGGAAATACTGTCACAGTTTAGATAACTTGATTGATTCAGCAAATATGTGTTGGTGATTACAGTGAGACAAGTATTGTGTGTGCTAATTGCCAGGGATACAGAAATTAATAAGATATTTTTCTCTGATTTCAGATATATTTTAGTTCAGAGATTAAAATTTAGAGTTTTTTAAAACAAAATGATTTTACCTGGATTCATCTTGTTCTCTCCCTGCTTGGGAAATTGAGAAAGAAAAATGCTCAGATTGTACTGAACAAACGGGGATTAAATTTACTAGGTAACATGGTGACATCACATATATGCCACAGAAAGTCTTGGATAACAAGGCATTGTAGGTACTAATTCTTGATTCCTCTAGTAGGTTTTGTCCTGAAATGTCACTTATAGAATCTATTATTAAATTAAGTGTGCTTGGATACTTTTTCACTGCTATTGAAGTCATAAGAGGATGTTATAGGTGTCCTGGTCACCTGGCACGGCATGGATGTTTACTTGAAGCCAAAGTGTTTTGAAGTCTTGGGTTACTCTCGCACCTGAATTTTCAGACCATGACAGTTTTGGATATAAGATGCCCGCATTGAAAAACCACTTTTTGCTATTCTGTGCCTTTGACTGTGTCTTGGCCTCAGTTTAGAAGTAGACCTTATTGGGATAGAATAAATAATGTCATAGGACTAGAAGCTGGCTGGTGTGTGCTAGTTTATATTCTGTATCTCCCAGGTTTTTTATTGACTGTCATTTTAGAGACTAGATTAATATCTGGTTTCCTGTTTGTATGGTATATAGCTAATACCATGGGCTGATTGGCCGTTGATAGCCAAACCTGGCACCAGACTACACGGCTGGATTTGGGGTTCCAAGTCTAGAGCTTCAGTTTACTCCCAGCCATTCCAGCTTTTTCTTCATCCTGCTGATAAGATTTCTGAAATTACTGTAGCAGTTGTCACAGTGGTTCAGGATGTAGGCACACAAAAAAATAGATACCGGTAGGTAATTTTTACATCATACTTTGGGGCAGGGAGCTGGATAAGCTGGTGAGAGGAGGGAGAAATAGAAGGCTGGCAACTGAAACTGGCCCTTTCTGCTCTTCTTGGCTGTTTTTATGAATCATTTCTAGTCTGTGATTGCTTTGCTTACATCCATGCCTATAGCAGCTAATCTTGGAGCCAAGCTTTACCTTGTCTCCATCCATTTGTCATGTGACCTTAATTTTCCCTGGGTTATACGTTTCCCTCTTTCATGATGTCATATATTGAAGTGATTCCCAAAGATCTCCACAGTCTGATGCCAGACTGACTGCATCAGAATCACTTAGAATCGTCTTTAAAATACTCCTGAACTTCATTCCTGCTGAAGATTGTCAATCAGAACATTTAGGAGTCTTTTAAAATTTACCAGGTGATTCTGAGAGTAGCCTAGTTTGGAAACATACGGAAAATGATTATAAATAAATAAGATCCTGAGGCCAAAGAATAAAAAGAAGGGATAAAAGAGAGAAAAGGCCAAATTCCACAAGTGTCTTGAGGATTTCATTGTTAAAAGGCAAAGAGTCTCTCGGAGTCATTTTGGCCCACCTGTGAGAGGCATTTCTTATCTGTAACTTCAGTTTTGAATATTTGATTTTTTTTCCTCCAAAATGATGCTAGCTCATGTCATTTTAAAGAAAGAATACTCCCAGTATCAAAATGTTGAGACTATTGTCTCATTTCTTAGGATCTTAAGATTGAAAGTGATGTTCAAGAGCCAAATGAACCAGAGGATGACCTTGACATTATGCTTGGCAATAAAAAGAAGAAAAAGAAGAATGTCAAGTTCCCAGACGAGGATGAAATACTAGAGAAAGATGAAGGTAATTTTGGGGGCTGAGCAATGCATTTGTAGGTTACTCAGGCCTTTGGCCTAGTCTCATTGATGTGATGCTCCTTTTTCTTTCCTGCTTTTTATTCCCACGGCTTAATAATGGATGCTGAAAGGAAAATAGTGTCTAACTTGATGATGACAGTTTAAGATTTAATGGGGGACAAGTTTGGCAATTTGGTTATATTAACTTCGTGATTCACAAGAAGAAACAATCTTTGTTGGTTATGAGGGGTGGGAGGGGGCAATACTAAATAGATAATAGATAAGTGGTAACTTTGGTGAAGGGTAAGACAGTACACAGTACTGGGGAAGCCAGCATAACTTGTACAAGGAAAGGTCATGGAACCTCCATAGACACATCCAAACTCCCTGAGGGACTGACCTGCTGGGCAGAGGGCTATGGGGACCATGGTCTCAGGGAACATCTAGCTTAATTGGCATAACACAGTTTATAAAGAAAATGTTTTACATTTTACCTTGGTGAGTAGCTTCTGGGGTATTAAAAGCCTGTGAGCAGCTATCTAAGATACTCCACTGGTCTCACCCCTTCGGGAGCAAGGGAGAATGAAAACAAGATACAAGGGAAAGATTAGTCCAAAGGACTAATGGACCACAACTACCATGGCCTCCACCAGACTAAGTCCATCCAGTACAACTACTTGGTGCCCAGCTACCACCGACTGCTCGACCAGGATCACAACAGAGGGTCCCGGACAGAGCTGGAGAAAAATGCAGAACAAAATTCTAACTCACAAAAAAATTACCAGACTTACTGGCCTGACAGAGACTGGAGAAACCCCGAGAGAACGGCCCCCAGACACCCTTTTAGCTTAGTAATGAAGTCACTCCTGAGGTTCACCCTTCAGTCAAAGATTAGACAGGCCCATAAAACAAAAGGAGACTAATGGGGCACAATAGTCCAGGGACAAGGACTAGAAGGCAGGAGGGGACAGGAAAGCTGGTAATAGGGAACCCAAGGTTGAGAAGGGACAATGTTGACATGTTGTGGGGTGGTTAACCATTGTCATAAAACTATGTGTACTAACTGTTTAATGAGAAACTATTCTATAAACCTTCATCTAAAGTACAATAAATAAAAAAAGAAAAAAATCAGTGGTTCAGACTATTGGGAAAATTACTGTAATTGAATTTTAAATAATGTTTTTAAAAAGTTTTCAAATTTTTTGTTAAAAGTATAGTTTTATTACTAAATGCTGTAGGGTCTTTAGAGAACTTTAGTAGAGCTGGCAGGTGGGTTTTTATAGGTGTGGATGTTAAGTGTTTCAAAATAGTTGGGCTCTTTTTCCTCTAATTATCCTAATGAAGTATTTTATCTTGTGTTAAATCAAACATTTCACTGGGTCTGTGTTACCATCACAAGTTCCTAATTTGAGGGGTCTCTATGAAGGGCCTTTTGAAAGTCATACCATTCCTGTCTTTAAGGAAAAAAGGGCTTTTGTGAGCCTTGATACCCATGTTTGGGCCTGTTGATCGTGCATGCAGTTGTGGGAAGGCAGGCAGATGTCTTGGAAGCTTTCATTTCTGTAGATCCGCTCCTTTTTTTTTTTTTTTTTTTACTATAGCAGGGCCCACCCTTCATTCTTACAGTCTTTGTTATCTGCAGCTTTAGAAGACGAAGACAGCAAAAAAGATGATGGTATCTCATTCAGTAACCAGATGGGGCCTGCTTGGGCAGGCTCAGAAAGAGACTACACGTATGAGGAGGTAAGACAAATTCTGTTTTGAAAGGAGCCTAAGCTGTTCACTAGAACTCAAAGAAAAGTGAGATAAATGATCCCCCAGACGTCTGAATTGGAAGGTCCATTGAGGTATAGATTGATAGTAATACAGACCGAGACTGGTGAGGCCACGCGTCAGTGAATGGCATTTCCTGGTGCCCACCTTTAAGCAGCATGCCCAGAGTATGGCAGTCATTGTAATGTCTCCACTGTCCCCACTTGAGTCAACTTCTGAGGGCATGGAGCTCTCTGGAAATCATGGAGGGCAGTGATGACAGGGAGGGACTCATTTGGGACCATGGTAGGCTAGAGCTAGTTTATTTGGGCTTTCCTGAATGTTACTTTTCCACATGCCATACTCTTTCCCATAGAGGCAGCAGAATGAGTAGGGGTTCATTCGTTCATTTAACTTTGAACAAGGAATGGCTGAGCATCCATAGTGTACCAGATGCTGGTTGGGAATGCGGATTGAGTCCCTGCCCTTAGGAGCTCCCAGGAGATGTAGTGATGCATGTATATATTTAGTAAAAAGTTTTTAGTAAACAGTTTGCATTGTTTAAAGTGTAAAGCAAATTGACCTCAACTGGAACCTTATATTTCTGCTACTACTAAGAATGTGCACGATTACCATTTTATCTTCATAGCTACTGAATCGAGTGTTCAATATCATGAGGGAAAAGAATCCAGACATGGTTGCTGGAGAGAAAAGGAAATTTGTCATGAAACCTCCACAGGTTGTGCGAGTAGGAACCAAGAAAACGTCTTTTGTCAACTTTACAGATATCTGTAAACTGTAAGTTGATTAATGGAGAGGCTCTTTTCCAAATTATCAGGTTCTCTATGGAGTTTTAAGTACACTAGTTGTCCCTATTGTCAACTTTATTGCAGGTAGAAAGAGAGATTGCACAGGTAGGGGTTGGGTTGAGAGAGGTCACAGTTCAAGTCTGTCAGTTCTTTGGAGTCATGGGTCCCAGGGCTCACTTTATCAAGGTTATCAGGAGGTGAAAGACTCTAACCCATGCTCTGACCCATGAGAATGGATCCTAATCAGATGGAATGAAGAGTGAAGATGCTGGAGAGCTCAGGGAGGTGAGAAGGCTCATCAGGCTGGGGTGGGCCTGCCCAGCCCACAGTGTGCTCCAGAAAGTGGCTGAATTTGGTATGCCTCTTCCTTGGATGGTCATTGCCAGGACAGAGTTGATGAGGTTCCAGCTTTCTTAGCTGCTATCACGTTCCATGCCTGTGTCACCCCCGGATCCCTGTCTGGGCCTGGCTCTTCTCAGAGCTCTTTATCTGCACCTTTGCTGGCAGGTTCATTAGGGCATCTGACTTTATTTACTTTTTGGTCTTCAGTTTCATAAATGATACATGCTTGTTGCAGAAAAAAGCGAAAACGAGAGAATAATCATCCCAGATCCCACTGTCACAGAGATAACCACTTGTTTTCGTTACTTTAAGCATTATTTAAAATATTTTAGACTTTTTTACTGATTATAACAGTAGTGTATATGTGCTCATTATAAAAAAGAAAATTAAAAATGTAGACATGCTAAAAAAAGGAAAAAATCATCTCTAAGTCCCCCATTAAGATATGAGTAACTGTAGTTTAATATCTGTGTATAGGGAGTTTTGTGCACATAAATATTTTTAAATAAATTGTTATCTGGTTTTTAACCCATTTTCTCTTACTGTATCGTGAAACTTTTACTCATGTCACTAGTCGTCATTAAGTGTTTTTAATGGCTGCATAGTATATTCTAACAGTTTCTTAAAGTTGGACGTTGTTCCCCAGTTTTCATTAGAGGCAAAGCTTCAGGGAACATCCTTATACATATATGTATCTTTGCTGAATCAAAAGGAATGGATCTTTTTATGGCAAACATTGGCAAATTGCTTTCCACCAATGTAGGAGCTTAACTGTTATATTTTGGGGAAGAATAACTTTGTTTTTAAAATTGTAATAGTAGTTCAAACAGTGCTAAAGTATATGGCATTTAAAAAATAATACTGAATGGCATTGCTCTGTATCTTTTTTCCTTGTATATCGTATGTGTAATCTTTATACACACACACACAGACCTGTCTTGTTCTCAGAAACAGGACTGTACACCACTGAATGGATATATCATAATTTATTTAACCAGTCCTCACTTGGTGAATATTTAAACTGTTTCCAGTTCTCCTCCATTGTAAATGTTTCCATGAAATACCTCAGTGTGTATTGTTCAGATTTTTCAATGAAATATTTCAAACAGGAAATATTTAGGAATCAGCACAAAAAACATCCAAATACCCACCACCTAGATTTAGTGTAGATTGACATTTTGACACGCTTGCTTCAGATCTTTGTATTCTTTAAAAAGGAGGTTTTATAGTGAAAATTACAGCGATGTTTGTATCTCTTTCTAATCCCTTTCTTCTTCTTCCCAGAGAGAGACATTATCTCCTAAAGTCAGTGTTTACCTTTCCTGTCCATGTTTGTAGACGTTTACTCATATGTATGTATTCATTAATAACAAATGATATTCTTTCATGGTTTTTAAAATGTGAATAAATGTCATCATATAGTATATATCTATTCTAAAATCTGAATCGAACTGTGCGCTGAAATTCACCTAATAGCTGAGTAATCAGAGATTAAAACAGTAAACAGGATGGTTTTTTAGCAGCTTGGTCATATTTCCATGAAGGATAAGGTTGGTGTATTTTTTTCTTTTTAGATTGCACCGTCAGCCCAAACATCTCCTTGCATTTTTACTGGCTGAATTGGGTACGAGGTAAGAAACTATATTTACATTTATACACGGTATTAGTGGACCTTTCATGAGAACTTAACTTGAAGGATATGTAACATGCTTAGAAAACACTGACTTGATTATCAGAGGGGCTTTTAGGCCAACAAAGGAGTGAAATCATTTCTGTGGGTGAGCTTGGCTGCTTAGGACTAGGTACAGAGTTGACAGTAGCACATCTGACTAGGACTGCTAATGTACCAAAGTGGGTACTGTGCCACTGCCACCTTTAGAGTTTCCTGTCAGTAATTTAAACTCGAGTCTTTTTATAGAATAAATATTAGATGCTTTCAAATTTCAGAGGAAGTCAGAATTTTTTTTTTCTAAATTGATAACAGGCTATTAAAGAAATCCAGCTGGTAAGTTGATGAGTGGCATGGGAGAAACCATTGAAACAGGAATTAGTGATTAAATAGCTACTCTCCTGTTTTCAAGGCCCATCTGTTGATGTCTTTGAGCATTCAGGAAGGCTGGGAGTCCATCTCTATGAGTTTGACCACCACAAGTGCTAAGAAGCCAAATGTCCCTTTAAAAATAAATAATGTAGACTTATGTTATAATAGGAAACCCTGGTGGTGTAGTGGTTAAGAGGTACAGCTGCTAACCAAAAGGTTGGCAGTTCGAATCCACCAGGTACTCCTTGGAAACCCTATGGGGCAGTTCTGCTGTGTCCTGTAGGGTTGCTGAGTCAGAACTTGACAGCAACGGAGGTTTATGGTATAATAATGATGACTAACACCTGTACTGTACCAGGCTCTGTGCCAAGTGCTTATTTTGGTACCATCTCAATCTTTACAACAGTCGTGTGAAGTAGAAACTAATACCTGTCTTGCAGATTTGGAAACAGGTTCAGTGAAGTGAAGTTGTAGATGGTCACATAGCTAGTTAGTGGTACAGTCAAGATGCAGACTCAGATCTGCCTGTCTCTGGAGCTTGAGCTCTTAAAGGTATAATGCCTATGTCTCACTGGCAGTATGGGGAGAATTATGGTGTTCTGCTCTCTTCCTACTCTCCTGAAGCCCACAGTTTATTGTAACAGCAAGCTACACTTGCTGTGGGTTTAAGAGGTAATTTACTTGACCTGTGGTGGATAAAGGAGCCCTGGTGGCTGCTAATCGAAAGGTCAGCAATTTAAACCCACCAGCAGCCACTCTTGAGGAGAAGGATGTGGCAGTCTGCTTCCATAAAGATTTACAGCCTTGGAAAACCCCTGTAGTTCTGCTCTGTCCTGTAAGTTTGCTGTGAGTTGGAATCAACTTGAGGGCAATGAGTTTGTTTTTGTTTTATGGTGGATATGTAAGCTCTTTTCTGGAAGAGTTGTGTTTAAATATAAATTTGTTACAACCATTGTTTATTTTGAACTTGAATAAACTAAAAAGGAGCAAAAGCTAGCAGTGTTTTTTCTGCTGCTCAGAATAATTATGATTTTTATAGAAGTGGGGTAAATTCTAACAAGTTGTGACCAGTGAACGTATGGTCAGTGGGTTTAATACTATGGAGTTGTTGAGAAAACTCAATTTCTTTTGACATACAGTGAATGAAAAACATTTCCTACAAGCGTTGGAATCACCATAGCCTGCATATTAAGGGTTACAGTCCATGGTGGATAATGCTATTAAATCCTTGTAGTTAAAGAAGACTCATAGGAGAGGTTCTTACAAAAATGAGTTTTATGATGATATAGAATATAAATTTAACTCTTGACTGAATTTTGTTTTACTTTGTGATTTGTAATTTTTAACAAATGATAATGTCGAGCCTCAAGCTTTGCTTTCTCAAAAGTACTTATTAATCGCTTCTTCAAAATTTTCTCATTAAGTACCATTGATAATTTGTGGCCTGTGGTTGGTCTTGTTTTTTGTTTTGGTAACAGCTTAATTGAGATACAGTTCACACATTTGAAGTGTGTAATTCATTGGTTTTTAATAAATTCAGATTTGTTCAACCATCTCCACGATCAATTTTAAAACGTTTTCATCAACTGTATTTTTAATGATAACTGATGCAAATTATTTGGTGCTTAGAATTTTTTATTTCTGTAGCCCCTTTCATATTTTTATACTTATATTCCCCTCACTGCTGTGCATATGGTAGACACTCGGTAAAGGTTTGTTTTCCTTTGTTGGATAAATGGGCTGTCATAATTAAGGAATCAATTTATTTTGTACTTAAAATACCATAAATCTGATTGTTGTCACTGACTTAATTGGTTGAAATTGGATTTAATGTTAGGAAATATGGGTTGGTTATCAGGCACCAACTGCTTAAATATACTTTTTAAAAGGGGGGAGAAGCCAGGTAGTAAATAGCACCACGCCTAAACCACTGAATATCTTTTAAGTTCATTACATATAAAAGTCCTGGAATTTGGTTCTTTACAGGAAAAATAATTTTAATGGAGATGTTTTTGCTTTCTTTCACAGTGGTTCTATAGACGGTAATAACCAACTTGTAATCAAAGGAAGATTCCAACAGAAACAGATAGAAAATGTTTTGAGAAGATACATTAGTAAGTGTGTAATTTAATTTTATCATGTCACTTTGAAATGTTCTCATCAGACTGCAGTCTCTGGAGAGAGCCATTTGTTGATAGTTTGTAATGAGCTTGAAAAGGTTGGCCTTAAAACGATTGAGGGAAATGATGGTGAATTGGAGGTGGCTCTAGACCACTGATGAGGTACCGGGAGAGGGGTTTGGATTTCCTAAGAAGGCCCAACTGGTGGAAGCTGCTGGTTGCCTCCAGGACTGAAGGCCAACTCAGAGAAACTTGTCTGTGATTCAGGCATGGCTTGACTCCTGTGTTACACTCCTAATGACTTAAAATTGACGTCTGTTCCCACCTAGGAGGGTTAATCAGTTCCCTCTGACTGACTTGTAGACAGAACCAGGAGTAGGCAGCTGGCAAGCTTTCTTGCCTCCTTGGGCAATTAGAATCTTTTTCAACCCATTTTTTAGTACCTGAAGCATCACAGCAGACAACCTGTGTTTTCTTACCCCCAAAATAGCTAAACTTAGCTAAGCTTCCCTGGTCATGGATGCCCAGATAACCTGTTGTCACAGCCTAAGTTTGTGGCGTTCAGAGTAGAACAGGTGTTTCAGAGGGAAGAAACCCCTGGCTCAGTGCAGCCATGATAATGCTGTGTGTCGCTCTTCCTGCAGAGGAATATGTCACCTGTCACACATGCCGATCACCGGACACAATCCTGCAGAAGGACACCCGACTTTATTTCTTACAGTGTGAAACTTGTCACTCTCGATGCTCTGTTGCCAGCATCAAAACTGGCTTCCAGGCTGTCACGGGCAAGCGAGCACAGCTCCGTGCCAAAGCTAACTAATTTGCTAATCACCACTGATACTGCAAAATGTGTTGTGGAGATTTGGCTGGACAGGTTTACCATCAGAGTGGATATAACATTTTATTAAAAACAAGATAGAAAAGCTGCCAAGTTCTTTGGCGTGTGGTTGGTTGGCCTGTGAAATCCTTGCAAGATGCCGATGCTCAAGCTGTTGACATACTCATTGCCTACTTTAACAACTGTCAGAGAAACGTGATGGGGTAAGGAGGTGCTTTTTTAAAATCGTTCATAGACTTCTGTAAGATGCAAGATAAATTAAAGTTATTATAACAGTGATTCTTTCAATTTGGTTTGTCCTTTAGTTTTCTTTATATAGAAATTGTGCTCGGTGAATTCAGCAAAAACGGTTTGTGCCTGGGCGCTGACGAGTCTCTGTATCCTTGTCTTGAGAAACTGGACATTGGCAGGCACTTCAGCTGGGCAGCCATTTTCCTTCTCACTTTCTCTTGAGACACAAAGTATACACTGCTTCACACGAGATAGAGAGAGAGAGCATAAACTCTGGGAGAGGACTGCCTGTTTTCAACGTCCAGGGAAGGATCACATAGATTTATTTTTATTGCGTGAGGATTGTTGCTACTACCTCACTGCCAAGTCCTCCAGCTGTTCCCACATGAGAGAATTCAAGGTGCTAGGTACCCTCACCGTTAGAAATTTCTTCTTATTGGCTACTAAGAGAGTCTTAGAAACATAACCTTTTAAGTGTGTGTCTTGTAACTGGCACACTAAGAAACACCCTGCTTGGGCATCCCTGTTGATGAAGTGATGTGTGTGCAGTACAGGGGACTCTTCTGAGAAGAGTCCAAATGGTGATTAAACCCCCTCCCCCCAACTTAGGTCCAAGGATTGAAGAAGGCCCACCACAAATGCTTTTCTATTTTCTATAATAAAGCAGCTTTTGAATGTGACCATGAGAATCCAAGAGATGCTGTGTGGTGCTTCTGGTGCCTCCAGTTCTGCTGAGGATTTGGCTAAAAGGGGTATTCCTCCATTGGAGCACAGGGGACAAAGATAATCTGTGTCTATGCTGTGGTGTGCCTTGCACGCACTTGAGGATAAGGACATACATGCTGCGCCTCACTTTATTGCCAGACTATTATTCCTAAGTGGCCCAGGAGCAGTCATGTCTGCCCGGAATGTCTTGACCGTGGTGTTTTTAATCACTGTGACCCTTAAAGTAACATGCCAAGTGCTGTAAAGCACCTTGGTTGTAAAGTGGTGGCGGGAGCATTCCTTCAACCCAGGAGGCCCTCCTGAGGGGGCCACACTGACTGAGCTGCCACCACTGCCATGATGAACCTGACTGCTCTTTATGATCCCTTTCTCCTTTTTTTGTATCTACGTCCACACAATTCCCAGTTTTACTAGCAACTCTTTTTCTGTTGTTCTCAACTACAGTTTAAAAACTATTTGACAGCACTGCTGGGTGGAACCCAGGTTTCTGAAGGCATTTTGAGTTTGGAGAACAAGCTGTAACAAATGTTGGATGTTACTGCGTGAATAAAGCAAGGATCAGTGCCTCTTGTGTAATTAGTACTTTGTTATTTTTTATGTGTGTGTGTTTTATTTCTTAGTGGGACCCCTTAGGAAGACACGGGACTTTTACAGATTTGTGACAGGTTGGCACACTTGGTAACACCCCAATTTTTAATTTCATTCTTAAATTCTCAGGACTGATCTGGCCCTTTTAGTATTATGTCCACTGAGATATTGTTTGGTTAAAACTGGATTGACTATATTGAAAATGACGCGTTGCTCCTCAGTTACCCATACGGTTGCACGCACCTCTATTCTTTCTCTACAGTCTTAACCACAGCTCAGTTGGAAGGAACTTTGAATAGAGTGAAAAAGCAAAGACAGTTAAGGGTTTCTGATTCAAGAGCCACATTGTTTCCAAAGCATTTTAGTAAACAGTGCTGAAAAGTGTTCCCTAATAAAGAAGGGAAAAAAAAGGGATTCCATTGTAAAGTTTGAGAATAGGTAAACAGGTCCCCTGACTGCTGCCTAAGTCCTTAGTATGTTAATGTGCATTTCTATCAGCACCTAAACATGTGGTTGTATCTCCAATGTTTACAAACCCTCTTTGACCCCCCACTTACCCAATCTATAGAAAAGCTTAAAAAAAAAAAAAAACTTTTCCCATCTGGCTCATTCGCACAGAACATGACATTAAGAGCGGAAATTTTTGTTTTGTTCACTTGTGTCCCACTGCTGACAGCAAGCGGTACCTAGCAAGTTGTAGGTGCTCCACAAATATTTGAATGAATGGGTATCTTTAGAAGTGTAGAATTTTGTAGCCTCTCCTTTTCCCAACCCTGCTAAAACATCTTGCAGGTTAAGTGATCTGCAGAGACCCAGGCTGGAATGGACAGTCCTGGAAGAACTACCGTTGTGTGTGAGGCCCCAGTGCTGCACACAGGCTCCCAGTCCAGATCCTTTGCCCCAGCAATGCTAAAGTTTCACATTTGAACAGAACATTACAGTTTGCAACATATTTTTAGAAGTTAAACTTTGTACCATGTTTTTTTAAAGGTGAAATAAACTTTTAAAAACTCCCATAGTCTACCACCATAGCACTTCTAGTGTCAAGGGCATTTTTCCCCAAATTAGTACAGTCTTTCTAATTTTAAAAATCTTAAGATTTTATTCATGTTATGCCACAGTTTATTAAATCAGTACCCTAATGGTGGGTGCGTGTTTGGGGAGTTTAATTCTTGACAATGCAGAGAATGGGCTCAGGACAGTCCAAAGTGGCAATCCTCTTCTGCCACTGGTTATTAACCTACCCGTATTCTTAGCTATAAAATGGGGAAAATACCTACCTCAAAGGGGTAACGGTGAGATGAATGTTGAATACTTTCCTTTGGCTGAGTATCCAGGATGGAATTCCAGGGTCTGAGGGCAAGAGCCTTTTCATGGCTAGTAGTACCTATAACCCTTTTCCCAAATGTAATCATACCATAAGTGGCAACAGCTTTAGTATCAAAACCATTTTAACCTGAGAATGAAGACTGTTTCATTTTTCAGCCCCAGATGTACTAGTACACTATTACCAGATGCCTGTTATGAGGCCCAGAATCTGGGCTATTCTTACTTTACATGACAAATGGCCAACACTACCAAAGTCCTTACTATGTGCCAGGCCCTGTTCTAGGTATTTCATAAATATATACACACTCATTTAATCTTTTCAGCAACCCTTTCAGGTAGATGTTTAATCCCTATTTTACAGATGAAATGGAGATCACACAGGTTAAGTCACTTGCCCAAGGTCACGTAACTGGTAAGTGGTGGATGCAGTCCTAGGCATTTGGGCTTCAGCGCCTATGCTCTTAACCGCTCTGCAATGCTGCCTCTTGATGGCATGTTTAAAAGTATTACCTGAGTGCAAGCAGCAAAAGGTGGTTCCTGCCCTCCAGAAACTTACAGACTAGTGGAGACAACAGATTAGCAAACCAGTGGCAAATACAGTCCAGTAAGAGGTGTGATATAGTACACGGGAGGGGCCAGGAAAGTGTCCTTGAGAAGGTGACTTTTGAGCTGAGCTATAAAGGATAAAGACGGTTAGCCAGTGGGAGGAGACAAAGCATTTCAGGGAGAGGCAATGGCATGTGTAAGACACAAAGGCCAAGACAGCGTATCTCTTCCTACAGATAGTTCCATGTGGCTTGAGAATAGGGGCAGACTGGGAGAGGGGAGCTAGAGAGGGGAAGAAGTCAGACCCTTGAGGGCTTATGTGCCATATATTTTATTCAGTGGGCGATATCTTACTCAGTGGGTCTGTATTTTATTCAGTGGGCAATGAGGAACTCTGGTGGTGGTAAAAAGGAAAGACTAGTGGAAAGTTAAGAGGCAGGTTACTGCAAAAGTCCAAGAAATGAGAAGGGCCTAACCTAAGGCAATGGTGATGAAAAGCAGGGGTTAAAGCCAAGCATACCATGGAAATAAAATTAACATGAGTTGACAATTAGGGATGAGTGGGGGATGCTAACAGGATGGACAGTGGTGCCATTCCCCAAGATAAGGAACTCATGAAGAAAAACAGACAGGAGGCTGGACAGGACAGGGCCTGACTGAGGTCCTTGTGGACATCCAAGTGCAGCTACCAGATTTGTTAGCTGCTGTTGAGTTGGCCCCCGACTTACGGTGACCCCATACACGATGGAATGAAACGCTGCCTGGTTAGTTGTGGATCTGACCGTTGTGATCCATAGGGTTTTCACTGGCTGATTTTTGGATGGGCATAGGTATATATCTCTCTGGTGCTCATGGGGAAGGACTGAGTTAGAGGTGGAGAATACAGAAGCATTTGTGTGGAGTCTGAAGCCATGGATTTCGTGTCCCAGAGAGTATATTCAGAAGAAGAGGGTAGAGAGGTGCTGGTATAATAGGAAGATTCAGCAAAAGAAACGAGGAGTACACAGAAGAAAAGAGCCGGGAGAGACTTGTCACGAAAACGAAGAGGAATTTCAAGGAGAGTCATTTATAACAGGGTTAGGGGAATAGAGTGCTCAGGTTTGCATCCTTTCTCCACCTCTTCCCAGTGACATGATCTTGGGCAAATCATTCAACCTTGAGCCTCAGTTTCCCGACCTGTAATACACTGGCCCACCAGACTTGCCCCACAGGCTTACTGATGGACGCCACATGTCCCTCTTGACTGCAGTAACTCCTAGAACTGGAACACAAAGAGGCCTTCTTTTCCTTATCTTCCTTTGCCTTATCTTTATAATTTTGATTTTCAATTTGTAAGTCGCCTGAAATACTTTTTGGAACGGGTTGGGTATAAATAAGCAGCCCAAAAAAAAAAAAAAATTATGGTTGGTTCTTTTACTAGTTTCCCTAGAGGGGAAAAAAAAATCTTTCTTAAAAAAGAGAAAAATCACATGAATCTGGATTGGATTAGGTAATGCTCTCATTTATTTTTTCATCTGTTTTTCAGATGAGGAAAAAGGAGGCCCAGAGACGTTAAATTACTTGCCTAAGGTCACACAACAAATAGTTTGGACAGGAACTCAGTTTGACAAAGCCTATAGTCTTAACCACTTCTTCCTAAAGTAGAGTAAGCTACTTAACCTCTTTGATCCTCAGTTTCTGTTCTGGTTATCTAGTGACATATAACAAATCACTCCAAAGCTTTGTGGCTTAAAAGAACAACAATCATTTTATTATTACCCCTCATGGGAGTGGGATTTGGCTAGGATCAGCTAGGCAGTTCTTACTCGATTCTCATGTGGACAGTCAGATGGTGGCTAGGGATGAAGTCATCTCGAAGGCTTCCTCACTCATGTCTGGCAGTTGATACTGGCATTCAGCTGGAACATCTACACATGGCTTCTCCATGTGGCCTGGGCTTCTTCACAGCACAGTGACTGGGTTCCAAGAGCGAGTGTCCCAAGAGACAAAAGTGAAAGCTGCTAGTTTCTTAAGATCTGGCAGGGAAAACTGGCATAGCATCACCAATGTCATATTCTATTGATTAAATAGTCAGGGTCCAGATACAGGGGAGAGGATTTGGACACCACCTCTCAATGGGACCATGTTTTAAAACCGACACATCTATAAAATGAGCATAACCACACAATGAAGACCTGTTGTTTTTATTGGCCCATGCCTTCTTTCTTCCAGTAATAGAACCCTTATCTTTTAGGGACTCTTCCCTCTCCCCCTCCACCCTTATATGCTCTGTAGCCATCTCTAGCAGCACTCAGCACCTGCCTGAGTGACACCAACCCTGAGGAAGCAGAGCTGAGGAAAAGAGAAACAAGTTCCTGATGGCAGCTTTTGAACCCCTGGGTCCCACTGTGTTTGCCCATCTATCCCTGGACTTTTCACTTCATGAGCCAGTAAACTTCTCCTGCTTAATTAAGCAGGCTTGAGTTTCTGTAACTTGCAATCAAAAGTTCTCACTAAATCCACCTACAGGTGGTTGTGGAGATTAAATAAGTGTAAAATGTGCCTGTTACACAGCAAGTATTCAGGAAGTGGTTTATCATTATTATGGAGAATGGCCACAAGAGGAGGGATTTTGATTTGCCCAAACCCCCAGTGAATCAGCGGACAAACTGGATTCAAATCCAGGACACCTAGCTCAGAATCTTTTACCCTGCTCTGCTTTCTGCACTTCTGCAGTCTTAACAGACAGGTCCACCGAGTAGTAGTATATAATGTCCTTATGGGACAGGACATGATCTCATGGGTCAGCCTCGCCAGGGGTGGCAAATATCTAGCACTCATGCATCCAAATTTCAACGCCTTGCTTATAATACCAAACTCAACCCATTGCCATCAAGTCAATTCCAACTCATAGTGACCCAATCAGACATCACAAAACTATCTTGTTAACTATTTCCTAATAGCCTAAGAATACCTCCAAATCCTCCATAACCACTCTAGGCAGCCACTACGAATTTGTTGAGAGTTGGTTGGCAGGTGAAATGAGGCCTGAGGAAGATTAAAAACAAACCATGGCCACATTGTGAAGCACCTCCCATCAAGAGAAATTTAGGCGTAGCCATGTGACTTGCTTTGGCCAATCTCGTCATTCTTAGGTGCCGTTGAGTCGGTTCTGACTCATAGTGACCCTATAGGACAGAGTACAATTGCCCCCACGTAGGGTTTCCAAGTAGTGGGTGGTAGATTCCAACTGCTGACCTTTTGGTCAGCAGCTGTAGCTCTTAAACCACCTCGCCACAATAAAACCTTACCAAACATGACACAAGCAGGAGTTTGAAAACCACCTGCACATTGAGGCTTGCCCTCTCTTGCTGCTTTTGGAACCCAACGTCATGTAAAGAAACCCGGGCCAGGATTATTAGATCCTCAGAACGTGTGGCCCATTGCCCCTGTTGCCCCAACCACTGGACACTGAGGCCATATGGGACCAAGCAGTCCCCAATCTGCCAGCTGACTTCAGCCATGAGAGCCATTTGAGATAAGTAGAACTGTCCAGCTGAGCCCATCCCAAACTGCCAAGCCGAAGAATCAAGAGCTAATAAATGTTTAAAGCTACTAAATTTGGGGGTGGTTTGCTGTACAACAGTCAATAACTGATACAAGGCCCATTTGCTATCCCTGATCTAGACCAACCCCTCATCTTACAAATGAGGAAACTGAGACCTAGAAAGGAAAGACTTGCCCATGGTCACAGACCTTGTTGGCAGTAATATGGGGGAGGCAGGTAAACCCCCAGGCCTCTTAGCTCACAATCCAGTAAACCTACCGGCCACTATATTCCTTCAAGATGGCTGCTAGGATCACAAATGGGGCTTCAGATCTTGAAAACATCTAGACAAGATTGGTTCTTTGGGTGGAATCTGGTATCACATTTCTTCACCATCTCCTTTTAGAGTTTTCAGAAATTGGCCAGATAGATGAAAATCGCTGGGCAGTGGAGAGGGACCTATCATCTCCCAGACTCAGAAAGGAAGGGCATGTGTATGCAGGGCTTTATGGATACAAACCTCCCACTGAAGGGCCCAACTATTCCCAAGGGCTGGAAAAAGCTCAGAGGTTTTTCTGGAGTACCAGGATGGGGGATCTCATCCTCTGTCCAGCATATGTCCCGGTGCCAGAGTGATTATGTGGGGCCTTATAGGTAGAGATGGGTAGGGCGGATGCTTGCTACCCTTGAAGTTGTCTTCCCTACTCTTTACATGGCCCTCTAAGCCTGGCATACTAAGGAAGCCCATGGTCTCTACTGAACTACCTGCCCCACAAGCTCTGAGAAATGAGTGACTCAGTAGGACTGCTGGGTAGGACCTATAATGGGTACACAGCACTAGGCTCTAGGGTCACAGTGCCAGCCCAGGGCAGCTGTTCCCCACATTGTACAGATGAAGATACCAAGACCCAGAAAGGGCAGTCATCTGCCTGGCTACACAAGCACGTCTGCTACAGACCTGGCTCGGGTGTTCTGGGCAGTGAGGAGAGATTGTGGGTTCAGGGATTGGAGGGCTGTGTTCCACTGAGGGCCCTTCCTAGGGGATGAGGCCTAGCCCCTTCTTCTGGACACTCTTCTTCATCTCTCCTGAGTCTTTGTTTTGACCAAGGAGGGCCAGGGCTCAGCCCAGTTCCAAGGGCCCTATTCTCACCCCAGGCCCCTCCGAGGGTCTCAGTCTCTACCATAAGGGTGTGTGGCCCATCACTTCACAGAGCCTCTTATCATCACTCTCCCGCTGCTGTGGGCAGATATACAGGGACTGTGATGCCTACTGGGCAACTAAATCTCGGAAGGGGCAGAAATAGTGCTCTAAATCATACCATGAGGCAATGGTCAAGCAGGGTCTGGGGCCCTTGGCTCAGCTGTGGGTCTAAACCTCTGGCTGCCATGGAGCTGGCCCAGTCACACTGAGCACAGCTCGAGAATGCTGAGGCCCAGAGTCACACCCCAGGGCTTCAGACTGCTGGCCTGCCAATGACGACAGGCAAGAGGGCTGCCTGCTGAGGGAGGCGTGACACAACAAACACTTTCCTGGGGGTTTTCATACCCAGGAGAGCCAAGCATTGTCCCAAGCCGAACCTTCATCCTCCACCAAAACCTGGAGCCAAAGCCATGGGGACGCTTCAGTGGAGGCTATGGTAGAACTGTTGGTTTAAAAGTGGAAATTTTCAATGAGGATTCCAGCACGCCTGGAAATTTTAAGGAACATGCAAAGCTGGAGGGAGAGACTCCAACCTCTTTCTGATGACAGGACTAAATGTCTTGTGTTGAGAAAGGCTGTCCAGAGGAAAGAGTAAGCAGTTCTTAAAGAGCAGAAGGCTGGTCTGGGAGGCTTCCCAGAGACAGTGGCACTAGAGCAACAGCTTAATGACAAGCACATATTTCCAAGGTTGAGAAAGTAGAAATGTGTGAGGTCTGGAACAAAACATGCTTCTGGGTGCCTGCCCACCCCCGGCTCCATACCAATGAGACTAGCCTCCGTGGTCACATCTGTATCACCCACTTCAATGGACAAGCGTGGGTACTTGTAACCTAAGAGTGACTCAAAAGCATCTGCTGTGGCAACGTATTCCCTCTGGGAATATGAACGTGGGGAAAACTGACCAGTTCATGGTGGGGCCTGAATAGGAAAGATGGTGGTCAGGAGCATACGACGAGCCACATGTACACCGTGAAGCAGCAGAAGTTTGAGGAAAACCGGCCAGTTGTTAGAGACAGAACATTGTCCCTACTGGACTACCTGCCCCCCAGGCAATATCTAGATAGGTCACCCAAGGTAGATGCAGACAGGCCACGTGTACCTTGATGCAAACCTCCTACTGCTTTAGGTAACTTGCTACCAAAACTGCCTATGAGTGTGAAGTATGAGAAATGTTCTGTGTGGCTGAACTGTAAGGTTTATGGGTGGGGCAGGAAAGAGATGTGGCAACAAGAGACAGGAGAGGCCAGAGTAAGCAGGATCATGGACCCCACATTCAGGAGCAGGGGTTTTGTCCTGAAGATGAGCAGTCAGTCAGTAAATGGTTCTATGCAGGGAAAGGACACTTTTCAGAAGTAACACTGTGGTGGCTGGCGGGAAATGGGGCTAAGGAGAAGCTGGAGATTGGGAGCCTGGTGCAGGGACAAAGTCCAAGGAAAAACCACAGTGTCCTAAACCAGGACAGTGGCAGAAAAGATGGAGGAGGAGGCAGATTCTAGAGTCATTTTAGAGCTGGGGAAAAACCACACTTAGTGAGTGGCTTAGGAAAGAGATGAGGCCTTGACCTGCTACTGGGTGATGAGGTGGGTCACCGATGCCTTCACAAGCACTTGGCACGTCAGCCAGCAAGGTACTCTCATGGTCTCTGGTATATCTGACCTTCCTTAACAGCCCTACTGCCCATTTTTATCCCCTTGTTAGCCAAGGAAATTAAGACCCAGAGGGATCAGTGTTAGGCATCCCAGTCACTGTTACTGGGCAGGGAGGGGTGAAGGGGTGAGAACAGAAGAGGGGTACTGTAGACTGGCTTTCTGGTTGGGCAGGAGGGCCAGGACACCTCTGTGAGAAAATACAAACCATCCTATCTCAGAGCAGGTTGGGATCCAATCTCTTTATTGTCAGGGTCCCCTCCCTGTTGCCCCACCTTCTCCAAACCTATAGAAAAATCCCAAACCTGGGAGTGTCCTGGGGGGGGGAGGCAGAGTGTGGGGAGATCTCTGTGCTCTGCCCTCTGGCCTGGGCAATACAGACTAGGAGGGTGCATGAGGAAGGGGCAGGCTGACAGCTCCACCTGGAGAGGAAGTAGCACTGGCTGGGATGCATAGTGGGAAAGAGGTGCCTGCTGCCAGCTCTCCTCTGGTACCCACTGTGGGGAGGCACCCAGGGGTGGGTGCCCGGCTTGAGGCCTGGGATAGTGCACGCCTTTCTCCTGCCGGCAGCCATCACTCCTGTTAGGCTGAGAGAAAGGGAGACAAAGAAGAGACTAAGGCTGAGAGGAAGGCACCCTCACGATTTGACAAAAGGTGATAAGGAGGAAAGGCCAGAGTTGTGTTTGCAGATGGAGATGCCCGGGCTCTGGCTCTAGCCTCACAATTTTCTGGCCATGTAACCTTAGGCGAGTTTCTCCCCCTCCTTGAACCTCCATTTCCTCATCTGAGGCCCTGTACCTCACCTTGTGAAATGGCTGAACGAGATAAAACTTAGCCTCCTTGGTAATACCAACCATGCCTCTCCAAAAGGCAAGACTACATATGCAGAATTTCCTAGCTCAACTGCTCTGGGAAGCCTTCACTTGTGGAGGATCTTATCCATGAATGTTTCAGGTATCAAGACACCTTTCTGGTAGTGCTGGTGAGACCCACCCCCACCCAAATATGTCTTACTCTGAACATGGCCTCACGGGAATGGTATAGAGATTAGGCAAAGTTGCAGTTGGAGCCCCAGTGGCACAGTGGATAAGAGCTTGGCTGCTAACCAAAAGGTCAGCAGTTTGGATCCATCAGCTGCTCGTTGGAAACCCTATGGAGCAGTTCTACTCTGTCCCATAGGGTCACTATGAGTCAAAATTGACTTGATGGCAACGGGTTATTTTATTAGGTTTGGCCTGGCTTTTCTCTAGGGAAGGGCAGAGTAGGGTGGTGAACAGTGGCCAAGAGTGAGCTTTGAGGCCATACACCACTGGTTTAAATCTAGGCTCTACCAATTACTACTTTGAGATCTTGTGAGATACGTGTAGCTCCTGCACCTTCCAGCACCTCAGTTTCCACATCTTGTTATGTTGACACAACCATAACCTTGCAGGGTTGCTGAAGATTAAATCAGATAAAGTAAGTACAGCTCCTGGCACACAGGGAACTTCCTCCCCATGACGGGAGCCAGTTCATGCCCCTTAGCCTGGCATGTAAGACCTTTCATAATTGGTCCTCTGATGATGTGCAGCTTCCCTTCTCTGCTCTGCAGAGCTGGGGCTGCAGCCACAGGAGGCTCTTGGCTGTTCCCCACACAGGAAGCTCTGTCACGCCTCTGTGCCTCTGCTTACACTATCCTGTTGGTGTGGAATGCTTCTCCCTCAATCACAAGCAGGCTCAGCTAGACAGCACTTCTTCCCCAACAACCCTCTCTGAGGCCCTAGCTGAGTCAGGCTTCCCCTCTGGCACTCCCAGCCCCTGGGCTTCCTTCTATTGTTGTCCTGCTCGTACTGGGTGCTAATGGTTTGTGTTTACCTCCACTAGCCCATGAACTCCTCAAGGGTGGAGACGGGCAACATGGCTCCGAGTGTGCTGAGGTGGGCCTGGCTGGCACATCCCCTCAGCCTACCAAGCCCCAACCACAAAGCAGAGTGGTAGGATGGCAGGGAATGGAGGGGCCTTAAGTCCCAGACACAGGGCTATCCTACCAGGTCTGCTTCATGATCCTCCCTGCCCATCCCAGGGAAAGACATGGCCACCTAGGACCAGCACTTCACTGCTTTCCCACCCCCTGCCCACCAGGACCCCCGTACCTGCCTACTGCAAGGCCCCATCCTCTGCATCTGTGTCCTGGCTGTGCTCCTGGTAGGGAGGAGGCAACAAGAGACCATACATCACTCACTGAAAGCTCTGAGTCCTGCTCTAGGCCATCTGCCCAGAAGGACCCTGGGGCCCGGAACATAGTGGGGATGAGGCACAGCCAAGGGAACTGACTATAGGGCCAGCCTAAACAAGGCTGGCTTGGGATCCTGAGAGCCCCACAGGAGACATAAAGGACCACTTAAGGGAATCCGGGCAGATTTCTCTACACAGAAAGACCTTCTTGGATTGGAGCAGGCTGAAAGTCTTGCAGAGTGGGGAGCTTCCCATCTTTGGGGCGGCTATGCCTTCGTTAAGGCCTTACAGACACTACTATGCCCACAGAGGAAGATAAAGTACCAACCAGGTTCAAAGAAAGGGAGACAAGCTAGGTGTGAGAAAGACCTCTTGACTGTCATGACCATAAACCCATCTGTCCTTGTGCTGGAACCCAGCAGTGATGAAAAGGAAAAAGCCCAGACTCAGTGAAGAAGTCTGGGCTCAAATCCAGCTTCAGCCCTTATTAGCTCTATGAGGCTCTAATTCCTCTGTGCCTCAGTTTCCTTACAGAATGACATGTTAGAAGAGAAATACTTTGCATAGCACAGGGCAGCTGTTAAGGTTAAATGAAGTATGAAAGTGGGGCTTCTGACTGGTAGTTAAAATAGGCAACTACTCCATACTTATTCCTCCCTCTTCCCCACAGGACTAGAAGCCCTGGGAAAGAGGAAGAAGGGAGCCCACAGGGAGGCCGGCCTGCTCAAATGCTCCCCCCCCCCACTAAGGCCCTCCTGCCACTAGGAGTACAAAGCCCAATCCCAGCCCCATCCAACCATGCCCGTGGCCAGGCTCTCACCAGCTCTTCCTCGCTGTGTGTCAGCAGCCCCTCCTCATCACCATCATCTCGAGCCTGTGCTTCTCCCTGGGGCGTGCCTGCCTCAGAAGCTGTGTCCTCTTGGGGGGCTGGCGGCCGGCTATTACCACCACTACTGCCACTGGCACTGGCACTGGCACTGGCACTGGCACTGTCACCTTTCTTCTTGCCATCTTGAGAAGGGGTGGGAGGAAATAAAATTCAGCCTAAGGCAACTGCCCAAGGCAGCACCTTAGAGGAAGCTGGGCCTCAGCAGAGTGGATCCAGATGGGCCCAGGTCTGCAGACTTCTGAGGATTGGAGGCCCTCCAGCCCCTCCTCCCCCAGTGCACTGTCTCCCCACCTCTGCCCTGTGCTCCTGGTCATTGAGCTGGGTCAGGACCCTCGGGGACTGACCTGGGTTGGCCTTCTGCTCCTCAGCAATCTGCTCCAAGCGGCCCAGCAGGGCGTCAATGTTGGACTTGATCTGCGTCAACTCTGTCTTGATGGTCTGCAGCTCACTGCTCTTTACTGGGAATAGAGGAGGGACAGAGCTGTCGTGGGGGATGTGGGAATTTGACACTAACACAAGACCCCACACCTATTCTGTCAACTAGGAAGGCTGGCAGGCCAGCGGCAGGAACTCCCCTTGTCTACTATTCTTTTACTGGCCAGGGAAAAGCTGGAGCTGCTTGGGGCTTCCTTCTGTGACTCCCTGGAGGCCATCCCTACAGTGACCAGCCCACACTACTGAACCTGGACGTCTTTTCTCCCGACCTCTCAACTCTAAAGGAGACCAGGGATGAACAAAAATGCAGGTGTGGTGTGCATATCTGTGTGTACCCGAGCAAGTGTGTGTGTGTCTTTGCTTGTGTTCTATAGGGTGCTGTCTTTCAAAGTGTGCAAATGTGGGTCTTTTGCAATCAGATTTCCTAGATGCCTGTGTGGTGCACCCACTGACCACCATATGTGTACACCGGAATGAATGTGGAGTAGTGGGCTTGTCCTTGTTCCTACTAGAGAAAGGACAACCCCATCTCACAGCACTGACTCTGCATGCCCAACCCAAGACCCTCCTCCCCAAACGTCAGCCTTTTCCTCTTAGAAATGCATGAAAATACGCACTTGGTTGTGTTAGAGCTAAGAGCTGCAGAACTGTGAGAGATTTGTTCTCTTTATTTTCCAATGTAAAAAAATGTAATTCTATTACGTTGCTAATGACAAAAATGAAAATTATCTAGGAAGAAGAGATAGTCACTCACACTTGATCTTGGCTGAGCCGGTGGTGATGGCAGTGGAGCGGGCAAAGAGCTTGACAGGTATGGTGGTTTTGACACGCCGGACCAAGGGGACCGTGACCCGGGGTCGCTTCACGGGGACCGCCCTGGGCACTGGCACCGGTGACAGGCGGCCCCGATAGTCGAAGAGCCTGTGAGGGCAAACGGGCCAGAGGCTGCAGTATGGCCCGTGGCCACCAAGAGGTACTGTGGTTCTAGCCCAACCTGCGCATGGCTGGTGTGGGGGCGAGATGTCCAGCTCTGCATGCCTCTGCCTGCTCCCAACAAGCCCTGGGGTGACAAGAAAGGGCTTCTGGACCCCGATGGCTGCTGGAATCTTCACTAAATCCACCTCTCCTACCAGCCAGGACAGGTAACGGTAGGTGAGGTGGCAGATGGTAGTGGTTATGGCCCCAATTCAAGAGACGCAAACTGAAGACGAGCCCCCAAGAAGGAACTTTCCCTAGATCACTCTGACATGCAGGCCTGCTCTATTATATGACCTTGCTTCTGCTCAGTCAACTGCCACCCCAACCTCTGGTCAGAGTTTGCACATCTCTCCAAAGCAGCATGAATCCCCAGCTAGTGACAGAAGGGGGGTGGGGGGGGGCCTATCCCCGAGCCTACCTGAGCCTCAGTTTTCCCAACTGCCTAATAAAGGATGGCTACCCCAGATCCTGTGTCTCCCCCCTCACCGAGGCTACTGTGAGGGTACAGCATGAGAGAACTTGGTTAAAAACACACTTTAGAAGGTGAGATAGGTAAAAGGTGAGGGTCTCAGACAGCCAGAGGTACTGAGACCTTCACCTCTGGGGCCCATGACCTCAGAGACATGAAGCTGGAGTCCTGGCTCCTCTCCTTATTCTGGGCCCTCTTGATCACCCCACCCTTCTGACTCCACTTCAGAGAAAGAGGCCAAAAGGCCCAGGGGCATGCATCAAGCTTGTGCAGGCAAACCATAGGCCAAGGCTCCCGACTGTGTGCTGTCCCCAGTGCTGTCACCCAGGCATCTCCAGGGGGGCCTCTCTTCCTGCTAACTGAGGCAGAAACTCAGTTAGTCTGAGAAGAGTCTCTCCTACCACATCTGCTGCTACTACCTTTCCACAGGGAACAACAGCCTCAGGGAAAACCTCGGGGCCACTTTCCTGGTGACGGCCAGGAGACCTGCCCTCACTGGGCAATCTGACACCCATTCCATGACACTCCTTTGTCCAGGAAACCCCTTGCTTGGGGTGATGATGGCTGGAGACAGAGAGTCTCTGGGAAGGGATCCAGTCCTGAACCTTGCATTTCTGCCCCCAAGGGGAGGGGGCGGCTCTGGCCTTGGTCAGAATCACTGAACCACAGAATCCCAGAGCTGGAGGAGCCCTGAAAGATCACCTGGTGCAAGCCCATTTCACTGACCGGGAAGGGGATTTGCCCAAAATCACATAATCCATTCAGTGGCATAGCTGAGATTAGCAACTAGGTCTTCTGACTCCTAGGCTAGGGCACTTTCCACTATACCACACTGTCTCCTGAAACCATGGCACAGGTGAGAAAACCAAGGCTCAGGGAGGTTCTGTTTGTCCTGGGCAGTCTGGTGTGGAGGAAGGGAAGCAGGGAGGAAGAGAGGTTTGGGCCAGTCCTTATCATGATTTCTACTTGACAATGTGGCTGGTGCTGTTTGCTCCAGTGAAAGCTCACAGCCTCAACACTAGGGTCTGGACAGGCTTGGGGGTAAAGGGTGGGCCACAGCCTACCAGGGATTAATTCAGACTCCAAATGGCTACTGGCCTAAATGGCTGCTGGCCTCTTGGTATAAGTATTAAGGCCAAGAGGCTCAGACTAAGCTCTTGGGTTCCCTTCCCCTAGTCGGGACACCTCAGAGAGGTAAGGAAGCAGAAAAGCAGGAGTGCGAGGGTATGATCTCCCTGCAACCAGTCCTGTGCCCTGTTCTGTATTCCAACTGGCTACGTTTACATGTCCCTTGGCTATACAGTCCCCACAAGTCTCACTCAAAGACTAGGAAGAGGAAAGGCAGTCAGAGAGTAGAGACCCTGGTGTGGTGTGGTGTGGTGTGGTGGTGGGAGCTCTGGCCTGGGCACCAGCAGAACTGGATCCTAGTCCCAGTGCTGTCACTGATCTGCTGAGCAACCCTGGGCAAATGCCTGTTCACATCTGGGCTCCAGTTCCCATTTGGAGGACTGAGTGGGCTACACCAGCAATCTCTCAGGACCCTTCCAGCTTGGCTGTTTCATGCCTGGGCACGCCCCTCCCCTGCTCACCTGTCGTAGAAGTCGTCCCGGTAGTAATCATAGTCAAAGCTGTAGCCACTGGGGAAACAAAGGGGAGAGGGCCGGCGCTTAGGGATGGCCACTCAGCCCACTCTCCACAGGCCCTCATCTCTGAACTCCTCCCAACAAGTTCAAGGCTCAGCACACCGTCACCACCAGAATTCACTCCCTCTGTGGAAAGAGGGACCAATCCCACCCAGACAGACAGAACGCCCCACCTGTATATGGCAGATGCTGCTCTCTTTAGCCCCTTGGGTCTGTTGGGCTTGGGCTCTCCAGCCATGTTGATGTCTGTGTGGAGGGACGAGGTAGAGTCAGAATGCTAGCATGACAGGAGCACCCCTAAATACACATCACCCTCAGGCACATGCAGATGTCTAACAATTTACATGTTTAAAGGTACACATCAGCTTTACTCACACATTATACACTAATATACACTCATATAATGAAGGTCTTCATATATTTAGTCTTCAAACATTAGACTTGTACCAAGACATCATATGGATATGCCTATTTACATATTCACATATAGTTAGATACACACATGCTCACAAGCAGATCACACGTACACACCACGCACATCACACGTATACATATTCTCATATAGTCACATACACCAGGCACACAGGAATATATATACAGACATACCTTACACATCCGTGTAACAAAGTCGCATGTATAGGTAACATATCACTCACAAGCACACTCAGACTTAGCTCCAATATCATACACATAACTCCCCATACACAAATGAACGAATATACATTCATACAATGTTCTCCCAAACATCTTTATGCCCGGAATGCTGCTTAGTACATGACAGGAACTCAGTAAATATTTGATAAATGAATATATACATATCTGCTTACACACTCAAATTCTGACATACATACACACTATACATGTACACATAAAGGTACGTGCCACATATTCTCCACGTGCTCACATTCTTATGAATACATTATTAGACATCCCTTCTCAAACGTACTTATATACACAAAAGTATGTACACATACACAGTGTACACACTCAAGGGCAGACCTCGAGAATGGTCATAGACATGTATCTAACACCAAGGCCAAGGATACCTGCTTTGTTCTTGTGCTCCTAGCCCCGCCTACTGACTCTCAGAAAGGGTTCTAACCTAAGTCACCCGTAGCCCACTGTGGCTGTGCTAGTCCACTCTTTTTCCTTTCTCTGCATTTTAACTGGAACTATAAGGCTCATCATTAAGAGGCACCGGGAGAGAAGGGGGAGCCTGGGTGGTGCAGTGGTTAAGAGCTCAGCTGCTAACCAAAAGGTCAGCAATTCGAATCCACCAGCCACTCCCTGGAAACCCTATGGGGCAGTTCTACTCTGTCCTACAGGGTCACTATGAGTCAGAAATGACTCGATGTTAACAGGTTTGGTTTGGGTTTTTCGGGAGAGAAGGGCAGGACAAAAGCATTTTCCAGGGGCTTCTAAAATTCTCCCCTCCAGGCATCAATTTTATAAGTATTTGATTTATAAGTTATAAAATCTCAGCAGTGGTAGTGGTGGAGGGAAACGGAAAAGAGGACTAAGAGCGGAGCTTGTCCTGACGGTGACTCTAGGAGCAGGGTTGTGGAGAGAGACTTAACTTACCCAGTGTCTGCCCGGCCAGCACTCGCCCATTCTCTCCCAGCACAGCTGCCCGGGCATGGCGCTCATTGGCATACTGGACAAAGGCATAACCCTTGTGTACGGAGCAGCCAGCCACGCGGCCATACTTGGAGAAGATGGTTTCCACATCTGACTTCTTCACCACAGCCGTGTTGAGGTTTCCAATGAAGACCCGAGAGTTGATGGATTTGGGGTCATTCTTGTTGGTTACGTTGCTTGTCTGAATCTTCAAGGACATGGTGGCCACCTGTACAGAGAGAGTCACTGTGAGGCTGGGTCCTTAGGTTAGGCTCAAGGGCTGTCGTGGCTCATATCCTGGTTTCTTCCCGTCTACACATAATCACTTCTTCTCTTCCTACACATAACCCTACAGTACCTAGGCTCCCTGCTTTTGCTCACCTTGTTGTCTTGTCATATTAGCAAGAGGTGCCACTTACTGGCTACAGATCTCAGGCTTCATACTTTACATGTTCCCTCATTTGGTACTCACACGGTAAAAGAGCTACCATATCTTACAAGTGAGGAAACTCACCTTCAGAGAGGTCATAATGCTAATGAATGGCAGGGTTGGGATTTGAACCCTGGTCTGTTCAACTCCAATTCTTTTAAACTTGCTCCTTCTTTAACGCTCATCTCAAATGTCACCCCATTCAGGATCTAAAGATTTTGAAGATTTTCCATAGCTTCATTTATTCTGCTCCATTAATCTAGAACCATGGCAGAGTTCACATGGCAACTGCAATTAGTGTTTGCTCCAGAACAGTATCAGATCATGAAAACTGCTCACAGTCTGATCCAAACACGGACCTAACTATGACTGACTTTATTAAAACCATCCATTTTAAAAAAGTTTGCTAAGCCTCACAGTGAGCCAAGAATGGCATACAATATTGAATAACCTCAGGACCCCATGAAATGAGTATTATTATTATTCACACTTTACTGGAAACTGAGACCCTGACAAGTTCACTAACTTGTCAATAATGAGCATTCAAACTCAGTTCAGTTTGTCCCTAAAGCCCCTTTCTTTCAACTTTATATCTCTGCTTACCACAGCAATTTAAATACTACAGTAAGTCAGCATATTTATCTGAGAATTATTTTTAATAAATTAACTTTTTAGAGTTAGTTTTTTATATTATACAAATTTTATTGTTTGGCTTTGAGATCATACTGTATCTATTCTTTGCTCTCTATGCCCTGACAATGCCTTTTACCTCAAAGGGCTGTACAAATCTCTCCTATTACCTTCCTTGGACAGGTTACACCTGGGCATAGGCTTTAGAGGAAGAGAAGGCTCATTCTGAGCAGGAAAGACCTGAAGTTAGCCTTGGCATTTATACTTCCTGACCCAGTCTTCTACTTATTGGCATGAGTTAGTGCAATTCCCTTTCTGGAACACTCCCACCTCCGTGAACCAACCCTAAAGCCATTTCAAGGTCATTGATGGATCAGTGATAGAATTCTTGCCTTCTATGCAAGAGCTCCAGGTTTGACTTCCAGCCAACATACCTCATGCACAGCCACCATTCGTCACTGGTGGACTGTGTGTTGCTATGATGCTAAACACGTTTCAGCAGAGCTTCTAGACTAAGAAAGGCCTGGTGATATACTTCTGAAAATCAGCCAGTGAAAATCCTATGGAGCACAATGGTCCAATCTGCAACCAATCATGGGGATGGCACAGGACCTGACCCCCTTTTATTCCATTGTGCATGGGGTTGCCATGAGTTGGGGGCTGACTTTTGATGGCAGCTAAAAACAACAAAGCCATTTCAGATGCTACAAGCAGCATGTATGAAAACTCTAATCAGCCTAGGCTGACTGTAAACACCAGGTTATTAACCTAATATTTCTGGGCAGAGCGGAATTCTTTCAACCAGAGAAAAGTGAGCATAAGCTGGGCAATCTGTGTCTGTTGTTTTTCTCCTAAATCCTCTTAGCCTGGGAGATAGTACCTTCTGACCAGCAGGTAGCACCGTCTGCAAGGAAACCACAGGATAGATCTGAGAATGTGGTGAAGGAAACTGCTCCTAGAGCTGGGCTTGCAGTAAACTCAATACACTGGGGTCAGTTGCTGAGAGGGTGCCACCACTGCTACTCAGGGCAAAATGAGCTCCCTTGCTGTTGACAGGTGCCACTGACTTGGTTCTGACTCACAGCAACCCTATGTACAACAGAACAAAACACTGCCCAGTCCTGTGCCATCCTCACAATCACTGTTATGCTTGAGCCCACTGTTGCAGCCACTGTGTCAATCCATCTCAGTAAGGGTCTTCCTCTTTTTTGCTGTCTCTCCACTTTACCAAGCATGATGTCCTTCTCCAGGGACTGGTCCATCCTGATAACATGTCCGAAGTATGTGAGGCAGTCTCACCATCCTCGCTTCCAAGGAGCACTCTGCTATACTTCTTCCAAGACAGACTTGTTCGTTCTTCTGGCAGTCCACAGTATATTCAATATTCTTTGCCAACACCATAATTCAAAGGTACCAATTCTTGGGTCTTCCTTATTCACTGCCAAGCTTTCACATGCATATGAGGCGAATGAAAGCACCATGGCTTGGGTCAGGCCTACCTTAGTCCTTAAAGCGACATCTTTGCTTTTGAACACTTTATATAGGTCTTTTGCAGTGGATTTGCCCAGTGCAATGTGTCATTTGATTTCCTGACTGCTGCTTCCATGGACACTGATTGTGGATCCAAGTAAAATGAAATCCTTGACAACATCAATCTTTATTTATCATCACGTTGCTTATTGGTCCAGTTGTAAGGATTTCTGTTTTCTTTACGTTGAGGTGTAATCCATACTGAAGGCTGTATACAGTCTTTGATCTTCATCAGTAAGTGCTTCAAGTCGAGGTTGTCTCATCTGCATATCACAGGTTGTTGAGTCTTCCTCCAATCCTGATGCCGCATTTTTCTTCATACAGTCCAGCTTCTTGCATTACCTGATCAGCATACAGACTGAGTAAGTATGGTGAAAGGATACAACCCTGTTACACACTTTTCCTGACTTTAAACCACACAGAACTGCCTCTTGGTCTATGTACAGGTTCCTAATGAGCACAAATAAGTGCTCTGGAATTCCCATTCTTCGCAATATTACCCATAATTTGTTATGATCCACACAATCAAATACCTTTGCATAGAACTACCTGACATCAGCAATAATATCCTCCATTCCATGCCCTCTCCTGAATCCGGCTTGAATTTCTGGCAGTTCCCTGTTGATATACTGCTGCGACTGCTTTTGAACGATATTCAACAAAATTTTACTTGTGTGTGATATTAATGATATTGTTCGACAATTTCCACATTCTGTTGGATCACCTTTCTTGAGAATAGACATAAACATGGATCTCTTTCAGTTGGTTGGCCAAGCAGCTGTCTTTCAAATTTATTGGCATAGACGAGCGAGTACTTCTAGTGCTGCACCTGTTTGTTGAAACCTCTCAATGGGTATTCTGTCAATTCCTGAAGCCTTATTTTTCACGTCTTTAGTGCAGCTTGGACTTTTTCCTTCAGTGCCATTGGTTCTTAATCACACACTACCTCCTGAAATTCTTTTTGGTACAGTGTATTCCTTCCATCCACTTTTGATGCTTCCTGCATCGTTCAGTATTTTCCCCACAGAATCCTTCAATATTGCAACCCCAGGCTTGAATTTTTTTCTTCAGTTCTTTCAGCTTGAGAAATGCCGAACCTGTTCTTCACTTTTGGTTTTCTAACTCCAGGTCTTTGCATATTTCATTATAATACTTTGTCTTCTCAAGCTGCCCTTTGAAATCCACTGTTCAGTTCTTTTACTTCATCATTTCTTCCATTTGCTTTAGCTGCTCTACGTTCAAGAGCAAGTTTCAGAGTCTTTTCTGACATCCATTTTGGTCTTTTCTTTCTTGTCTTTTTAATGGCCTTTTCGATTTCTTCACGTATGGTGTTCTTGATGTCATTCCACAACTCGTCTGGTCTTCGGTCATTAGTGTGCAATGCATCAAATCTATTCCTGAAATGGTCTCCAAATTCAGGTGGGATATACTCAAGGTCGTACACTTTGGCTCTCATGGACTTGTTTTAATTTTCTTTAGCTTCAACTTGAACTTGCATATGAGCAATTGATGGTCTGTTCCAGTCAGCCCCTGGTCTTCTGACTGATGGTACTGAGCTTTACCATCGTCTGTTTCCACAGATTAGCTGATTTGATTCTTACGTATTCCATCCAGCGAGATCCACGTGTAGAGTTGTCATTTACATCGTTGAAAAAAGGTATTTGCAATGAATAAGTTGGGAAGTATGTGTGTATGTGTGTGTGTACGCACGCGACCTTGATGAGTGTCCACCTGGAGCACGTTCCAAGTACCTGTCTCTCAAATACTGTATAAGACCACTATTGTAAGAACTCAAGAAAAGGTTTAAACACAGAAAACATTCTCTGATGGCTATGAGGGTGGGGAGGGAGGGAGAAGATTATTCACTAACTAGATACTAGACAAGAATTATCTTAGGTGAAGGGAAGACAGCACACACTACAGAGGAAGTCAGCACAACTGGACTAAACCAAAGCTAAGAAGTTTCCTGAATATAACAAACACTGCGAGTGACAGAGTAGCAGGGGCGGGGGTCTGAGGACCATGCTTTCAGGGGACATTTAAGTCAACTGGCATAACAAAGTTTATTAAGAAAATGTTCTACATCCAAATTTGGTGAGTGGCGTCTGGGGTCTTAAAAGCTAGCAAGTGGGCATCTAAGATGCATCAATTGGTCCCAACCCACCTGGAGTACAGCAGAATGAAGAACACCAAAGAGACAGAAAGGGCCACATAAACCAGAGACTCCATCAGCCTGAGACCAGAAGAACTAGATGGTGTCCGGCTACCACCAATGACTGCCCTGACAGGGAACACAACAGAATCCCTGATGGAGCAGGAGAAAAGTGGGGTGCAGAACTCAAATTCTAGTAAAAAGACCAGACTTAATGGTCTGACTGAGACTGGAGGAACCCTGGAAAGCATGGCCCCCAGACTCTCTGTCAACCCAGAACTAAAACAATTCCGGAGGCCAACTCTTCAGACAAAGATTAGACTGGACTACGGGACATAAAATGATATTTGTGAAGAGTGTGCTTCTTAGCTCAAGTAGATACATGAGACCAAATGGGCAGCTTCTGTTTGGAGGTAAGATGAGAAGGCAGAGAGGGTCAAGAACAGGTTGAATTGACACGGGAAATCAGGGGTGGAAAGGAGGAGTGTGCTGTCACAGTATAGGGAGAGCAATTAGGGTCACGTAACAACGTATGCATAAATTTTTGTATGAGAGACTAGCTTGAATTGTAAACTTTCACTTAAAGTACAACAATTTTAAAAAAAAAAAAAAAAAAAAAAGCCAAGTACCCATCCCTGAATTCCCATCTAAACAGTCCCAGTCTGCTTTCAAGGCCTGCACGCTCCTCTGGAGTCAGGCTGTGTTGGGGGTGTGTACTCCCTAGGCCCAAGGGAGTAGTTATTTGTGGGGCTGTGGAAAGAGCTTGGACAAACAGCTTGAGTGTCTACATGTATGTCCACAAGGCCCCTTGAAGTGAAGGATGGAGTTAGGGGTGGGAAATGAAAGAAGGCAGGCCCAGACCAGTTCTCCCTGAACTGCCAGGTTCAGGTAGAGGATACTCAGGAGTCCAAGAAATTCAAACACAGTCTTCCAGGTAATGAACACAGTCACCAATTTGTTAGCTTCATGTATAACTTGCAAATACTTAGACATTGTATGTGGGTCTCCACTTGTACTCTTGCCCTGCCCTGCAAATGTTAGAGGCAGGCCTGACAAAGCCTGGCACATAGGAAGTGCTCAATAAATGTTAGTTAGGGAGGAAGTGGTAAGGATAATGTCCCAGGAGGTAGTGAGAAGAGCTAGCTGTGGCCCTGCCTTAAGCGGTGGGGCCCACTGGGGACAGGGGTCCCAGGTACCACCTTTTCTAGTCTCTGGCCTAAACATTCACCACTGCAGACCAACCATCCCCAGCTCAGTGCCCCCACCCAATTCTTTCTTGGCTCTTCAAGGTCTCCCCCTTGCTTACAGTGGGAGCCCTAGAAAATATTGACATCCTGTGGAGCAGAAGCTGCTTGACTTGATAAGTGATTTTCTTCCCTGGGCCAAGCTCTGCCTCACAGACTATCTGTGTAATTAAGAGCAAGGTGTCTGCAGCCCCGAGAAGCCTCATGCTTAGCAATGAGTTGAGAAGAGGCGGGTAGAGGGATTGTTCTTAATGGGGAGGAGAAAGAACCAGACTTGTTCCCAGAGACTTCTGCAATGTTAGACTAGTAGAGACCTTAATGAGCATGGCGCTTATTTATATGCCCTCACTCTGAGGAACAGAGGGAAGGGACTTGACCAGGATGCCACAGTCATTAAGTAACAGAGCCAAGATGACCCACGGGTCCTCTGACTCTAAGTCTAGGGCTCTCACATTCCATTTTTCTTTTTGGGTTGGTGAGAGACCCCAGGACAGCAAGGAGCTGGAAGGGGGCAGTCTAGATATGCTATGTTTAAGAAAACTGGAGGCTGGCTCCCAAGTAAGTGGCTTCACCTTTACCTGCTGGAGAAACAACTGCTGCATAAAAGCTAGGCCCTTAAGCTAATTAAAACCCACAAGGAATACAGATGCAAATTATGGTGTTGGCGAAGAATACTGAATATACCACGGACTGCCAGAAGAACGAACAAATCTGTCTTGGAAGAAGTATAGCCAGAAGGTTCCTTAAAAGGGAGGATGGTGAGACTTCATCTCACGTACTTTGTACATGTTACCAGGAGGGACCAGTCCCTGGAGAAGGACATCATGCTTGGTAAACAGAGGGTCAGCAAAAAAGAGGAAGACCCTCAATGAGATGGACTGACCCAGTGGCTGCAACGATGGGCTCAAACATAGCCAACGACTGTGAGGATGGTATAGGACTGGGCTGTGTTTCGTTCTGTTGTACACAGGGTTGCCCTGAGTCAGAACCGACTCAATGGCACCTGACAAAAACAACAGGGACACAGGCTTTGAAATGCAATTTACAGCTCAAATGGATGGCCTCGCTTCTCCAGGCTAATAAGACAGAGGAAATTTGGCAAAAATAAATCGTTTTTCCGAACTGAAACATTTCAGATAGAAAACTACATTTTGGAATACAGGAACCAAGCCTGAACATGTGGAAAAATGTAAAGGTAGAAAAGCTCCAAAAGGCATCTCTTTCTACCCCTGAACTTTGGAAAAGTGAGACCCCTAGAGGACCTATAATACAAGCATCAACAATGTTCCAGAGACTTTACATACCTCAACTTATTAATCCTTACAATAGCCTGGCAAGGAGGTATTTTAGATGGCTCAGAGAGGCAAAGTAACTGGTTAACAGACCAAAGCCAGAACTGGAACCTAGGTCTGTTTGACTCAGAAAACCTATGTATAGCGTTGGGTACTGACTCCCATGGTGGAAGTATGTTACCATGTCCGTCATATCTTCTCCTTGGTCCTTGTCCCCTCCTCCCCTTTCCTACTACAATACCTCAGGTTTGCACAGGATTTCAGTGAACAAAGTCAGTTAATATCCTTTATCCTGACATTGCTAGTTCCATCTTAGAGATAAAGAAGCTGAGGATCAGCAAAGTTAAGTAACTTACTTAAGGTCACCCAGCTTGTGAGGCTTGAGTAGCTAGGGGGCTGAATTTAGGCTTCTTGTTCTCCTGTGAGACCCGCTTGCACTCTAAATGTCACTGTCTCAATAACTGTCCTAAAAAGCCTCTGGCTTTACTATACCACCCCCTGTGTCCTCCCATTCCTGCCAAGCAGATCAAGTCTAGTCTGCAGCCTGACCTTTGAGGCACTCGACCATCAGAACACTCACTCCCTCAACTCTGTAAATTCTCCCCAGACCCTGAGCTTTCCTCTTGAAATTCTCATTTCAAATGAGGAGCTGCTACTGCTCTTGATCCTGTTGTCCCCAGTGCTGTTTAGAGCCTCTGTCTGGGCCAGTCCTGCTGGATACCTCCTGGCCTTATTCTCCAGCACGGGGATAAGGGTAAGCCAGCCGTGGTCAGCCCTCTGCCCTTAGATAACCCTGGGGACGTCTGGGTGGTTTTGACGGAAAATAGCTATCAGCAACAGGGAGGTTATTTCTGGAGAAACCAGGCAATTAGACTGATTAGTGCCCAGGGCCTCCTTGGTCCAGAGGCTTCTGGTTACCAGGTGGCCAGGGATGACAGAACATCTATTAATCTCATTAAACTTGCCAGGCCCCAGCTCATTAGCACTGCACAAATGATCATTACTGGCCAGACAGAACTAATTTCCCAAGAAGTGCTCCTTGACCATTCCACTCCCATGAGAAACACCACCTCCCAGGAACTGAGGGTTCCCGGGGTGGGGTGCAAGTGTAAGGGCTGCAGGCTATACGGGTCCAGGAGGCTTGGTCCTGGCTCTGCTATTCTTAGTCTTGCAACCTTTAACAAGTCATGTAACTTCTCTGAGTTTCATCATGAAAACATAATCTTTTCCCTGATGACCTTCAGATCTGATGTAAGAATCAAACAGGCTAATAAATGTATAAATGCCTTGTCACATCTATACACAGTATAAAAGGGTATGAGACTATACTTATTTCTATTATCTAATTCTCATCCTTTTACTCATTAAATAAACATTTGAGTATTCTACTCTGTGCTGGCTAGCACTGCAGAGATGCTGGGAAACAGACACTGTTTTTGTGGGCCTTGTCTTCTACTTGCTTCCCAAGCAGCTCTCTCTCTAGGAACCGTTTCTTCACTGTTCCTAATAACAAAGGAAAAATGCACACGGAACAGCAGAAACCGCACAGGCTCTGGGGTCTGACAGGACTAAGTTCCAATCCCAGCCCTGTGACTTCAACATGTCCTTTAACCTTGCTGGGCCCCAGATTCCTCAACTACAAAATGGGAATTATACCAACCTGCCAGGACTAGGGTAAGGGTTGGAGATAATGTGTGTGAAGTGCCCGGTATAATGGCTGGCACCAGAGGTACTTGGATAAGAAACTGACTAACACAAATGCTCTATGAGAACAGATGAGTCTAGCCTGGCACACTAAGTCCTCCACATTTTCAGGTCTAACGGTTTTCACTATGCCATCTCCCAATGCTCCATACTTCATCCTGAGAATAAGGGAGTGGAGGATCTATGTATGCTTCATCCCTGCCCTAGTATCCGAAACGAAATCTGAGACTTCATAAAGGTGCCCTCTCCCATGCCTGCCAACCACTACTGTATGGGGCTGGGGGAGGAAAGAACATTGGCCAGGGGAGGTTCAACGCCTTGCGGAGTCACTCACTCTTCAGCTGTACCATAAGGTCTCTAGTCCTAGATAATAACACTGGTATCAGTATCTGGTACAACGTGAAGGGAGACCCCAAAGCAGAAAAAGAAGACAGGGCTAGGGCCTCAGGCATCTCTCCCTACAGTGTAGTCTGGGTATGTACCCCAACTCTACCCTGGCCTGTGGCCTTAGGTGAAGGCTAGCATTTGTGACAAGCACTCCTTCAAAGCTACGGGCGGAGAGGCAATAAGGGGTGGGGCAGTGACAACCTTGGGTCTACAATCCCTAATACTGAGTTAGAATTAAAATTAAAAACCAAACCCATTGTCGTAGATTCCAACTCACGGTGACCTTGTAAGACAGAGTAGGACTGCCCCATACAGCCCCAAGGCTGTAATTTTTATGGAAGCAGATTGCCACATCTTTCTCCCGCACAGTAACTAATGGGTTCGAACTGCAGACCTTTCTGTTAGCAGCTGAGCACTTAACCACTGTGCCACTAGGGCTCCTGAGTTAGAAAAACCTATTGCTGTCAAGTGAGCCTACAGGACAGAAATGAACTGCCCCATAGGGTTTCCAAGGCTGTAATCTTTAACAGAAGAAGACTGCCACATCTTTCTCCGGCTAAGCAGCTTCTGGGTTCAAACAGCCTACCTTTGTTGAGCTGCTTTAACCACTTCACTACCAGGGCTCCTGTGAGTTAGAATTAGGGACCTACAAATGTTGTCAACTTTTTTTTTTTTTTTTTTTTTGCCAAACAAGTCATCCAAACATCTACCTACCTATCCAATCATTATTATAGACATCCAAATACTCACTGAGCCAACTATGGGCCAGGTGTTAATTAACAAACGAATTGCAAAAAAACCCACAAATGAATTGCTCATTCATCCAGCAATGGTCTGGTACCTGATCTCAAGGAACTCCCAGTCCAGCAAGGGACATACGCCACTGGTCAAGAGAACATACTGCTCTGGACTGGAGTCCACTACCCCAGAGCAGCCCAAGCAAAGCAGTCTGGGAGGTCAGAGAAGGGGCAGGAGCATCACAGAAGGCTCTACAAAAAGGGAAAGTGCTTAAGATGAAGTCCCTTGAATGGGTGGTGCCATGGAGAGAGGTTATGCCTGGCAGGGGAATCTATAGGAACAATGTACAAAATGTGTCCCTTTCTGCTCCCTGCTCCCACTATTCTTCCCTTCCTTCTACAAGTATATTTTCAGTAAAGCTGGAAATAAAAGTTTGAAATAGGAAAAGTTTTGCAGCGCTGTCTCTTGTTCCTTTGATAAAACCAAATCCGTTACTGTCAAGTCAATTCCGACTCATAGTGACCCTACAGGACAGAGCAGAACTGCTCCATAGGGTTTCCAAGGAGCAGCTGGTAGATGTGAACTGCTGACCTCTTGGTTAGCAGCCAAGCTCTTAATGACTGTGCCACCAGAGCTCTGCTCCCTTGATACATACATACTTTATTCTTGTCTTGAGAGAGAACAAAAAGGCAACACACAATTTAATATGCACAAACTTTATACCAGGCACTGTTTTGGAAGCTTTACAGGCATGCTCTTTCATAATCACGATCACAACTTAATAAGTAGTATCATCCTTCACTCTACAGATGAAGAAACTGAGGCTCAGAGACAGCTTAAATAATTTGTCCACAGTCATATTAAATAACATGATTAAGATTAAAAGAACCTCAGCTTTTCTAATTCTAAAGCTGGTACTCTTCCTACTATACTAGATTGCCCCCCACTAACCCCCTACCCTACAGAAGGCTAGTCCTGACTTTGCTGCTGATATGCTAGCATGACTTTGGGTGTAAAACAAGGTTTTTGACCATGTGATCACAGAGGGCCCTTCCAGGGCTACAAGCTTGAGCGTGACAATCATTACTAACACTTACTAATAAGCACTTACTACACGCCAGGAATTGCACTAAGCCTTCTGCTTATATCTTCTGTGAGGTAAGTGATGAATTTATTGCACCCATTTCACAGACAAGTAAACTCAGGCTTTGAGCTCAGACCCACCCAAGACAGGAAATGGCAGAGCTGGGACTGGTCTGTGTAAGACCAGAGCTAGTGCCCTTAACTCTGGTCCATAACAGCCTCAGCTGGGGGCATGGCCCTGTATCTGTCTGAAAGCCAACCTCTTCTTCTGCCTTCCTAGCCCTTTCTGATCCTTCAGGCACAAACCCATGGGTCCTTGCTGAGGGTATACTTTCAAGGCCAAGAGCCAGTCAGCACTTGCTGTGAGCCTGGGGGGTGGCCCCCTCCTCTTCCCGTGCCTTAAGGGGCTGGCTCCTCACAGTGATAATGTGGCAAGACTAGTCATTGCTTGCTGTTGGTTGATTATAGCTGTTCTTTTCTGTAAATGAAGTTTAAAAGTCATCAAAGCGGATAGGTCCGGCAAGATGGCGCTCTAGGCAGAAGCACCACGCCGTCCCTCCACAGCAAAGATCCGAATAACTAAGCCAAACAGAGAATCAACAATCCTGAAACCCTAGAACATCAAATGAAGAGATAAAGAACTCAGCCAAACACCAAATGGAGTGAGAATACTGAAAGAGAACGGAGAGCGAGGAGAGATTCATGCAGAGGTCCCCTACCAGCTAACGCAGCACGGATCCACCATCTTGGACTCCTATCGCAGACCAGCAAACAGGAGAACGGGAGAGCAGCCTCGCGGAGCATCCAGTGGGAGATAAACAGCCGTCTCTCATCTGTCCATTCCAACGGTAAGCTCCCCTAGCATTCTTTTATGTTTGTATGTTTTTTCGCTCCTGCTCCTCTCTCCTCTCTCCCATATCCAGCTTAGCTTCACACATAACCATCTCCCCGCTGCATCCTGCCTACCTGCACCGTGTACTTGACATCACACCACCAAGCTGTGCAGGCACGCCCTATTGGAACCTGCCCAGCACTGACTACCAATCGTCCTGGTGGCTGCGGTGAGTGCCACAAACAACCCGTCCCAGTGGCTCCTCTTCAGCTAGACCTGCCCAGCTGTACCACAAGGACGAAACAAAAAAAATCTACAATCAATAAACGAGAGAAATATCTACTGAATGCCCCCAAAACAGCAAACAATATCAAAACATTTACAAAAACAAGACAAGATGGCTCCAAAAGCCGTCCAAATTAAAACACCAGATAACTCTCCTGTGGAGGAAAATGCACTAGAAGTACCTGATAGGGAACTCAAATCACTAATACTCGGAATCTTCCAAGAACCGAGGCAAAAAGCTGACAAACATGAGGAAAAAATGGAAGGATTTATGGAAAATACGGACAAAAAATTGGAAGAATTCAGGAAGATGATGCAGGAACAAAATGCCAAAATAAATTCACAACTAGAAATTATACAAAAACAACAGTTAGAAATCCAAAAGATAAACAACAAGATTTCAGAAATGGACGATGTCACAGAAGGGCTGAGAAGTAGATTTGAAACCGTGGAAGACAGAATCAGCAGAACTGAAGACAAACACTTGGATACAACTCTGTTTCAGGAAAACTCAGAAAAAAGAACAAAGAAAAATGAAGAGACCCTGAGAGTTATGTGGGACACAATTAAAAGCAAAAATTTTCGAGTGACTGGCATCCCAGAACAGGGGGAGAAAGCAGAGAACACAGAGAGGATCACTGAGGAACTGCTGACAGAAAACTTTCCCAATATCATAAAGATGAGAAGCTGGCCATCCAAGAAGCTCAACGAACCCCATATAGAAGAGACCCCAGGAGAAAGTCACCAAGACATATCATATTCACACTCGCCAAAACTAAAGACAAACAAAGAATCCTGAGAGCAGCTCGTGAAAAACAAGAAGTCACATACAGAGGAGAAACAATAAGACTAAGCTCAGATTATTTGGCAGAAACCATGCAGGCAAGAAGGCAGTGGGATGACATATATAAAATCTTGAAAGAAAAAAATTGTCAGCCAAGAATAATATATCCTGCAAAACTCTCGTTCAAATTTGATGGTGAAATCAGGTCATTTCCAGATAAACAGAAACTAAGGGAATATGTAAAAGTCAAACCAAACTTACAAGAATTATTAAAGGGAGTTCTTCGATCTGAGGACAAACAGCTTCAGCCCTCGGTCAGGACCTAGGACACAGGATCATACGAACCAGATACCATTCTAGGAAATGAACTCTTGAGGACTATCCAAAACCAAAAGAAATACAACAGGGAATCAGAGCAATCAATCAAAGGATGACAACAACATCAAAACAATGAAAGAGGGAATAAACGGCATAGGTATAGAACCTTCTAATGGAGAGGAAAGCAAGGCGATACCAAGTAAGGGTAGGCTGCTTCAAACTTAGAAAGATAAGGGTAAAATTCATGGTAACCACAAAGAAAGTTAACAAAACAACTCATAAAAATAAAGACGAAAAACATAAAGTCTCAGCAAAAACAAAACCTACAAAAACAAAAGAAATGAACACAAAATCCACAAACAAAAGTAACTCAGCACAAGAGAGTAACAAGAACAAAGAAAACTTCAGCACCACAAAAAAAAAGCACTACAAAATGACAGCAACAAACTTCCATCTATCAATAATTACACTGAATGTAAATGGACTCAATGCACCCATAAAGAGACGGAGAGTGGCAGAATGGATAAGAAAATAGGGTCCATCAATACGCTGTCTACAAGAGACACACCTTAGAAACAAAGATGTGAATTTATTAAAAATCAAAGGTTGGAAAAAAAATATCAAGCTAACAACTACCAAAAAAGAGCAGGAGTGGCAATTCTAATCTCAGATAAAATAGACTTTAAAACAAAATCTACCATAAAAGACAAAGAAGGACACTATATAATGATTAAGGGGACGATACATCATGAAGACATAACCATAATAAACATCTACGCACCCAATGACAGGGCTCCAAAATACATAAAACAAACTCTAACAACACTGAAAAGAGAAATTGACAGTTCCACAATAATAGTAGGAGACTTCAACACACCACTCTCAGTAAAGGACAGAACAACTAAGAAGAAACTCAGCAAAGATACAGAAGACCTAAAGGATACAATCAGCCAACTGGACCTCACAGACATATATAGAACAATCCATCCAATTGCTGCAAAGTACACATTCTTTTCCAATGCACATGGAACGTTCTCCAGAATAGACCATATCTTAGGCCACAGAGCAATCCTCAACAAGATCCAAAACACTGAGATAATTTACAGTATCTTCTCTGACCACAATGCCATCAAGGTAGAAATTAACACTAGAAAGAGCAAGGGAAAAAAATCAACTACATGGAAACTGAATAATACTCTGCTTACACATCAATGGGTAATAGAAGAAATCAAAGATGGAATAAAAAAATTCCTAGAATCAAATGAAAATGAAAACACATCATACCAAAACCTTCGGGACACAATAAAGTCAGTCCTCAGAGGACAATTTATAGCAATAGATGCACATATCAAAAAAGAAGAAAGGGACAAAATCAAAACATTAACTACAGAACTCAAACAGCAAAAAAAGCCTACAACCACCGGAAGAAAGGAAATAGTAAAGATCAGAGCAGAAATAAATGAAATAGAGAACAGAAAAACAATAGAAAGAATCAACAAAACCAAAAGTTGGTTCTTTGAAAGAATCAACAAAATCGACAAACCACTGGCCAGACTGACAAAAGAAAAACAGCAGAGGACACAAATAACCCAAATAAGAAATGAAATGGGGGACCTTACAACAGACCCAACCAAAATAAAAAGGATTATAACAGAATATTATGAAAAACTATATTCCAACAAATTTGAAAACCTAGAGGAAATGGATACATTTCTAGAAACACACGGCCTACCCAAACTACAACAAAGTGATATTGAAAATCTGAACAGACCCATAACAGGAGAAGAGATTGAAAAGGTAATAAAAAAAACTCCCAACCAAAAAAAGCCCTGGCCCAGATGACTTCACTGGAGAATTCTACAAAACATTTACAGAAGAGCTTGTACCAATTCTACTCAAGCTATTTCAGAGCATAGAAGAGGAAGCAACACTTCCAAATTCATTCTATGAAGCCAGCATAACACTGATACCAAAACCAGGCAAAGACGTCACAAAAGAAGAAAATTACAGACCAATATCTCTCATGAATATAGATGCAAAAATTCTGAACAAAATTCTAGCCAATAGAATTCAGTATCATATCAAAAAAATAATACACCACGACCAAGTAGGATTCATACCAGGTATGCAAGGATGGTTTAACATTAGAAAATCCATCAATGCAATTCACCACATAAATAAAAGGAAAGAAAAAAAATCACATGATCACCTCAATTGACGCAGAAAAGGCATTTGACAAAGTCCAACACCCATTCCTGATAAAAGCTCTCAATAAAATAGGTACAGAAGGGAAATTTCTCAACATAATAAAGGGTATCTATGCAAAACCAACGGCCAACATCATTCTTAATGGAGAGAGGCTGAAAACATTCCCCTTGAAAACAGGAACAAGACAAGGATGCCCTTTATCACCACTCCTATTTAACACTGTGCTGGAAGTTCTAGCTAGAGCAATAAGGCAAGAGAAAGAAATAAAGGGCATCCAAACTGGTAATGAAGAAGTTAAACTCTCCCTGTTTGCAGATGATATGATACTATACATAGAAAACCCCAAAGACTGCATGAGAAATCTACTGGAACTAATACAAAGATTCAGCAGAGTAGCAGGATACAAGATAAACATTCAAAAATCAGTTGGATTCCTATACACCAGTAAAGAGAACGATGAAAAGGAAATCATGAAATCAATACCATTTTCAATAGCCCCTAAGACGATAAAATACTTAGGAATAAATCTGACCGGGAATGTAAAAGACCTATACAAAGAAAACTACAAAACACTGCTGCATGAAACCCAAAGGGATCTACATAAGTGGAAAAACATACCATATTCATGGATACGGAGACTCAACATTGTGAAAATGGCAATTCTACCCAAAGCAATTTACAAATACAATGCAATCCCAATCCAAATACCAGCAACATTCTTCAAAGAGATGGAAAAACTAATTATTAACTTTATATGGAAAGGGAAGAAGCCCCGAATAAGTAAAGCACTACTGAAGAAGAAGAATAAAGTTGGAGGACTCACACAACCTGACTTGAGAACCTACTATACAGCTACAGTAGTCAAAACAGCCTGGTACTGGTACAACAACAGATACATTGACCAATGGAACAGAATTGAGAACCCAGATGTAAATCCATCCACCTACGGTAACCTGATTTTCGACAAGGGCCCAAAGTCCATCAAATGGGTAAAAGACAGTCTTTTTAACAAATGGTGCTGGCAAAACCGGATATCCATTTGCAGAAAAATGAAACAGGACCCATACCTCACACCGTATACAAAAACTACTTCAAAATGGATCAAAGACCTGAATATAAAGCCTAAAACTATAAAGTCCATAGAAGAAAAAATAGGACCAACACTTCAGGCCTCAATACATGGCATTAACAGGATACAAACCATAACCATCAACACACAAAACCCAACAGATAAACTAGATAACTGGGATCTTCTAAAAATCAAACACCTATGCTCTTCAAAAGACTTCACCAAAAGAGTAAAAAGAGAACCTACAGACTGGGAAAAAAATTTTGGACAGTACAAGTCAGACAAAGGTCTAATCTCCATAATCTGCAAGAAAATCCAACACCTCTACAACAAAAAGACAAATAATCCTACCAAAAAATGGGCAAAGGAAATGAACAGACACTTCACCAAAGACGACATTCAAATGGCCAACAGACACATGAGGAAATGCTCGCTTCACTAGCCATCAGAGAAATGCAAATTAAAACCACAATGAGATACCATCTCACCTCAGCATTACTGGCACGAATCAAAAATACTGGAAATAACAAATGTTGGAGGGGCTGCAGGGAGATGGGAACTCTTATACACTGCTGGTGGGAATGCAAAATGATACAACCATTTTGGAAAATGATATGGCGCTTCCTCAGAAAGCTAGAAATAGACATACCATTCGATCCAGCAATCCCACTCCTAGGAATATATCCTAGAGAAATGAGTCGTCACTCGAATAGACATATGCACACCTATGTTCATGGCAGCATTGTTCACAATAGCAAAACGATGGAAACAACGTAGGTGCCCATCAACAGATGAATGGATAAACAAACTATGGTACATACACACAATGGAGTACTATGCAAGGATAACAAACAACGATGAATCTGTGAACCATCTCATAACATGGATGAAACTGGAGGACATTATGCTGAGTGAAATAAGTCAATCACAAAAGGACAAATATTGTATGAGACCTCTATTGTAAAAACCCATGAAAAAATTCACATGCAAAATGTAACAATCCTTGTTCGTTACCAGGGATGGTAGGGGAGGGGGGGCGGAATACTAAATAGGCAATAGATAAGTGGTACCTTGGGTGAGAGGTGAGATAGTACACAGTACAGGGGAAACTAACACAACCTGCACAAGGAAAGGTCATGGAGGCCCTATAGACACATCCAAACCCCTGGAGGGACTGAGTTGTTGGACGGAGAGCTCTGGGGACCATAGTCTCGGGGAACATCTAGCTCAATTGGCATGACACTACTTATAAAGATAATGCTCTACATTCCACCTTGGTGAGTAGTGTCTGGGGTCTTAAAAGCCTGTGAGCAGCCATCTAAGATACTCCACTGGTCTCATCCCTTTGGGAGCAAGGGAGAATGAAGAGAACAGGATACAATGAAAAGATTACTCCGAAGGACTAATTGCCCACAGCTACCAAGACCTCCACCGGACTGAGTCCAGCACAGCTAGATGGTGCCCGGCTACCACCGCTGACTGCTCTGACCAGGATCACAACAGAGGGATCTGGACAGAGCTGTAGAAGGATGTAGAGCATAATTCTAACTCATAAAAAAAAAGACCAGATTTACTGGCCTAAAGGAGACTGGAGAAACCTCAAAAGTATGGCCCCCAGACACCCTTTTAGCTCAGTGGTGAAGCTACCTTCGAGGTTCACTGTTCAGCCTGGGAGTGGACAGCCCAGTAAAACCAAATGAGACTAACAAGGTACAGGAGTCCAGTGACAAGGGCCAGAAGGCAGAAGGGGAGTAGGAAGCTGATGATAGGGAACACAAGGTTGAGTAAGGATACTGTTGATGTGTTGTGAGATTGTTAACCATTGTTATAGGGCAACATTTGTAGTAACTGTTACATGGGAGGCTATTTTATCCTGTAAGCCTTCATCTTAAGTGAGAATAACAGCACGATTAGAAGAGAGTAGTCAATGTCACTTAAATGTGTATGTAAAAAATTTTGAAATGGTGTATCTTTGGCTATGTGTATTTTCACCAAAAAAAAAAAAAAAAAGCTGAGAATTTAGAGGGTTAAAATGTTGTGGGGTTGTTAACCAAAGTCATAAAACAGCATGTGTACTACTGTTACATGAGAAACTGTTCTGTAAGCCTTCACCTGAAGTACAATAAAATATTAAAAAAGATAAAAAATAAAAAGGAGCTATATTTTGATACAGAAAATAAAAAAAAAAAAGTCATCAAAGGGTTTGTCAGCAGTGACTTCTGAGCCTCTTTCCCGCAAGGAAGTTGGGTAGTGACAAATGCCCCTCTTGTTCCACCATCCATTACAAGTCGGAAGGTGCCATGTTCCAATTACTGGAAAGCCTGATGGAGCTCATGGAAAACCCTGCTCCAGGCTGCAGACATCACTAAAGCCTGGGAGGGCTGCCAGCAGAGCTGCCCCAGGCCCAGGCCCCACGAGGTAGGAATGGAGTTAAGAGCGTGTTTCTGACTTTCTGAGCCAGCCCCTTCCACCCCTTCTGGTGTTATCTCTGGTAGCTTACCCTAGACACATCTCACAGATGAGTAAAAACATGGGCACCATGTGGACTGTTTCAAAGTACCCAGGATCAAGACTACCCTAACACAAACAGACACGAGGAAATAAGGTCATGCTGCCAGGTGTGGGTGGAGAATACAATGCTCAGGAGGGAAGAAAGAAGATGAAGTACTGAGAAAGCAGAGACTGAAAGGACTCTAAGAGATCTAGTGCAATCAATCTCCTCAGTACCAAATACCCATCATATGCCAGGCCCAGTCTAGATGCTAGAGAGCCAAAGATGAATAAAACATAGTCCCTGCCATTGAGGGTAGATACGATACTAAGTTACAGTGAAAGGGACTTGCCCAAGGTCACAAAGTAAGTTAGGGTCAGTGATGGAATGAGAACCTAGGTCTCCAGACTTCTAGTGAAATAGAAAAAGCAGAAAGACAAGGGAGCACCACTGTGAGGCAGGCTTTTTACACACAATGTGGCATAGCAGTTAAAAGCGTCAACTCTAATTCAAATTCTACCTACATACTTACTAGATGTTTGACCTCTGGCAAGTCACTTAACCATCCAAGTCTCAGAAAAATGGGGAAAATAACAAAACCTATTTCAGAGTTGTTATGAGGGTTAAATAATACAAATAAAGTGCACAGTGGCAGGCACACATTAAGTACCCCAAAATATTATTTATCATCATCATCATATAATCCCCAAAACAACTCTATGATAAAAACTATCCTTTTCCCTTCTCTTAAGGAAGAAAGAGCTGGTAGGCAGGCCAAGGATGAGTTCAAGGATTTGCCACTGAACACTTCTGGAGTGATCTATCTCGGTTATCTGTTTGAGGCCATGTGAGACTGTTCCCCCTGCAAGGGAAGATAATCTAGGTTTACTGGAGACTGGAAGAACCTACCTGGGACCTGGGGATCTGATCAAGAAAAAAACAAACTTGTGTTGCCGTTGAGTCGATTCCAAGTAGAACTGTCCCATAGAGCTTCCAAGGCTGAAATCTTTACAAAAGCAGACTGCCACATCTTTCTCCTGTGGAGTGGCTGGCGGGTTCGAACTACTGACCTTTCAGTTAGAGGTCAAGTCCTCAACCACTGTGCCACCAGGGCTCCTTGGGGATCTGACAGGAGGGTATATTCCCCAAGAAGCTGGTATCCCTACGCCTTCTCTCTCCCTACACTAGAGGACAAGGAAACCCCACCCTAGACGACAAGGAAACCAGTCAGGAAGGGAAAAGGTACCTTGTCACTTAATTTTGGTATTTCTAATTTCAGTCTTGTATCATGGTTGTTTATACACCAGTCTTTTCTCTCCATCTAGGGAGCCCCTTGAGAGCAGGATGGACATCAAGTTCATTCCTGAATGCCTCTATATCCATGAGTATGACTGCCCAGGGCAGATCTGTAGCTCTCAACCAATATACACTGGAATAATGGTGTACCTTGACTCTTCCAGTGCATGGCCAAATTTTCAGCAGTGTACAAAACCTCCTTTTGCTATAACTGAGCTTACATGGTGCTATCCTTTAGCACAACCCTGAGTGGAGTGGGTCATATGGCATGGTGTAGAGAGAGTACTACTTGTTGAATAGAGGCCTGCCATCAAGCAGGAACCACAGCCTGAATGCTGACTCACATGTGAGGCTATGTAATGTGGTCAAGAGTAACCTCTAAAGCCAAGATACTTACATTCTACCACTGAACTAGCTGTGTGACATGACCTTTGGGAAGTGTCTTAAGTTCTTTATGCTTCAGTTATCTCACCTGTAAAATGAGGATAACAATACATATCTCTGTGGTTGCAAGAGGATTAAATAGTTTAATTCATGTAAGCATTTAGAACGGTGCCTGACACATTAGAAAGCAAGCAATTAGCTGCTGCTGCTGCTATTATTATTGCTTTTGTTGTTGTTGGAACCTGCAAGAGCTTTTCCTTGTGAGTATGAAAGGAACGGTGGTCCGTTCTGCTATAACATTAACTTAGACTTGAATTGTAATCCAGGAAAGAATACCATTAAATGGGTGCAATGAAGTCTCAAGTGTGTCGCCAAAATTCTAGTATTTGGAAATGTGCCTTGAACGTAAAAGGAATCACAGGAGTAGGCACTCATTAAGTGTTGAATAAATAAATAAATAAGCATCTGGAGTACAGCAGCCCCCAGAGCCCAAAGAGAATCCAATTTGAGAAGGTAAGGTAGGAAAAGGCCCTAAGCACAGGTTCCCAGAAAGACGTCCCTGTACCCTAAAGACCCAGAAGGCAGCCTAGATCCCCCTCTGGGGAACTGGGTCCCAGGGGCTGATACTGCAAGAAACCCCTGCTTGCTCACTGTTGTGTATCTCTGATGGAATCTCCACATTCTATGGTTGCTATATTCTGAATGAAGCTGCAAAAGGCTATTCCATGGCAATGCATGCAAGCCCATTTCCCAGCCTGTATGAAAGGAAGTAAGGGACTCTCTGAGACCACAGAAAGGGAGGCATAACCTTCTCTATGACAGACCTAGCCCTAAGTTAAAACAGTCATAGGGGCTTCTTTCTTTTGCTATAGATTATGCTTGGATTTCTGCTTTCCTGTGGAGCCTTGGGTTCTGAGTTCCACCTTTACTAGCTATGTGACCTTGGGAAGGCACTTGATTTTTCCGAGGCTCAAGGTTTCCCATCTGCAAAATGGGGATAAAAATCCCTGCTCTGCCCATTTGCAGCACAGGTTGTTGTGAAAGCCAAAGGAGTTAAGATATGGAAGTGTGCTCTATTACTTGTGATGTGCTACATAAATGTATCAGGAATATTCCCCAGGACAGACAGCAGCTACAGGTATTCTCAGACAGGCACCTGGGCAGGAAGCCAGTCAGTGGAAGCAGGGGGTGGACAGTGCACAACTTGGCACTGCAACCAAGCACTGTGCCCCTCAAGTGTAAGGGCAATTGATTAAAATCCTTTCATGTGGAATCAGTATTTTCCTCATTAAAACAATTCTTCTCCTTGAAAACACTGAATGCCGCCCTTCACAGCCCCACAGACTTGATTCTGCAGACAGTGTATTCACTGGAGTATTAGTTTTTGTTTTCCACATTCAGGTAGGGGAATGGGGAGGGGGGGGGGGTGCGCTGACCTCTCTCCAGGGTGCTGATCCAAACATAATGTGGGGCTGTGCATTGGCATCATCCCACAGTGTCACATATTTGGCTCACAGGGGACAACTGAGAATGATACCACAGTCACAGCCACTCTGCCTCGTCCCTCTGGTAACAACATTAATTCCACAAATATTACTAAGGATCTGCCTCTTGAGCGACTGAGCAAATGTGTCCTTGCCACCTCCCTTTTAAGACCCTTCAGGGCTTCCTACCACCAAGAATCAAGTCCAAACCCTTTAGTGTGGCTTACAAGCCTCTTCATGAGTTAAGGTTACCAAATCTTACAATCCTCCAAGTAGCTAGTAAATCACACTCATTTTACAGATGAGTAAGCCCTAGTGCAAAGACGCAAAGTCAGCTGCCCAAGGTCACACAGTGCGCAAGTCATCATGAACCAGGTTCTTCCTGAAGGGCTGGGCATCACACTCCAAAGTGCAGACTCAAGTTCGAGACTACTTTTTCCTTGATTAGTCTACGGGGGGCAGGTATGAAGAAGGAACACTGTATGGCTCAAGCTGTACCTTTCCTTTCAGGGAGCAGCCTGCACACTGTCCCTTGAGGTTGCCAATCTGACCCCTCTCCCTCCCACAGCTGCAGCTTCATTAATAAATTGGGCTTAATGATCAGAATGCCCATTGCATGTAATACAGTACACATTCACATACTTGAGTTCAAAGGGCCTTGCACTGCCATGAGGGTCAAATAAAAGCCAACCACTACAACTTAACAAAAAATCAGTCAACCCCCGAGACAAGAGCATAACATACCCAACGCCTAATGGGTTTTTAAACTAATCAATCCAACTGATCATGACAGAAACAGCTGTGGTATCTATGGTCTTTTTCCTCGGTCATCATCTCGGTCATCATCTTAGAATTAACTAACCCCTTCTGGTCCCTTCCCCTCAAAAAAAGAGAAACTACATTAAACAATCTTCTACACTTCAACAACTGGTTAAAAAAAAAAGGTTTCCCCAAAACTGTAATAGGTGTCTCAGCTGCAGCAGAAAGAGAATGGGCTCTGGACAGAGCCAGACCAGGGTTTAAATCCACTTTCTTACTAGCCATGTGACCTTGGAGAAGTCATTAAACTTCCTGAGCCAATGCTCTCTATTAGGCATATTTTCCCCTTCCCTCCATACTGACTGAGTCATTCACCAAGCCATGCTGATTTGGCCACCTAAGTATTTTTAGAATGTAGCCCTGTCTCCATTCTTATCACTCTTCAAATTCATCCTCCACAACGTTACTGGAGTAATACGACCATATCAGTCCCTTGCTTAAAACTGAAATTAAGATCAGAAGTTTTGCTTTACTACCTTAAAATCCTTCTTAAACAACAATTTGGACATGAATTTGTACTTTTTAGAGTGTTTACTATTTGAAATTACCATAAGAAATCACCTAAGCCCCTACCCCTCTATAGGACATATCTACTGTTAATATCTTGGTATGTTTTCTTTCAGTGTATTTTCTTGTTCATTATATTTGGATTACATAGTTGAATTCATAGTATACAGATTCTGTAGACTAATTTTTTTTTTTCAATTAACATTGTAATACATTTGTTATAATATTATAAAATATCTGTCCATATTATTGTTACATATGTTCAATAAACACCTATTTTTATAACTACCATTTTAAGTAGCTCATAGTTTTCCCAAGTGGATTTATCATACTTTAGATTGGTGGTCATTTAGGGTTTTTTCCAATTTCTCACTATTATCAATACTGTAATAGCATTTGAGGGAAAGTTTATTCTACATATTGGATTATTTCCTTAGGACAGATTTCCAGAAGTGCAATTACTGTGTCAAAATTATGAACATTTTATGCCTCTTGAGACACACTGCCTAACTGCTTTCCAAAAGAGCTACCACCAGTGAACGCACCACTTTCATCACAACCTCACCAGGATTGTGGGATGAAAGAAGACTAACACATGAGACCAAAAAGGGGCTACATAAGACAGGATGCTCTGATCACATTATGTGTGCATAAGTGGGGGTAACTTAACAGGAGAAAAACAAAACCTTATTGTTGTTTTTATGGACAGGTGAAAACGAACAGCTTCTGTGTTTCTTTACTAGTTCTTGAGTCTACAGAGTTTTGAATGCCACAAAGAAGTTATTGTAGGTCCTAAGCAGAGAAATAACATACTGAAAAAACTGTTACTTATTTATCAAAAAATCATTCACTGAGCACCTAATACTGCCAGACAGTGTGAACACAAATACAGAAGTGAATAAAGTACAATCTCTGCCAACACCTATATTTCATCTTGATAAGGGCTATGACAGGAGCCATTAGTAATTCAGAGGTATGTCACTTACCTAAGCTTTGAAGGGAGAGGAGAGAGTCACAGAAGCAGGGTCATCAAGTTTTGATCTTGTCCTGAGGGACAAGCTGGAGTTAGCCCACACACAGTGAGAGGAAAAACACCAGGGAAAGAGGAAACGGCATGAGCAAAGTTACAAAAATTTGAGTTTCCATATTTAGGGAATAATAATATGTACTGTAGTTTGGCTGGAGTGTAGGGTATAAGAATGGATGTTGCAAGAGATGATAACAGAGACAGCAAAGCAGAGGCCAGATCAGAAAGGGTCTTGTGGGCTGTTGAAGAGCCTAGACTCCGTGGGAGCCATCACTCATTCCTATGTCACATGCAGGATAGTAAGGCGTCCCTCCTAAGTCCTTATAGCTCGAGAGTCTGAACCATACAACTCAAACCCTGATCAGAGCATCCATCTTGTGTTGACTCTTTTTGTCTTACGTGTTAATCTCTTGCCAGGCAGGCTAGAGAGAATGTTGGTAGCTTTTTGGACATTTTCCACATCACCTAGCACGTTGCCAGGCAAGTGGCAGGAGCTCCAATAACCCTCAAGGACCGATTAATTGGAGGTACCTTCTGCAATAATGCATATATTTACAAAGCCTTTGCTGCCCTGGCATAGCCCTGCCAATCTCAGCAGATGCTCAGTCACTGCCTCTCTTGGCAGATATCTTGCCTCAGAAAGCTACCCCTCCTCCTGCTCCTTCTGCCAAATGAAAAAATATGCCTGGGTACAAGAAGCTATAAAGTATGTGATAACTAAGGAGCACATCAGGTGGCCAGGAGGGAGGCCAGGGTGGGAAGGACAGGGAGTGTGGGCATAAATCCTTCCCCATAGTACATTCCTCAAGCCAAGACCCCCTTAGCCCTACCAGCAGTTTAGGAACACCACTCCACCTACCTTGTAAAAATAGAATAGGCTTTTCCAGTTGAGCATGCTAAAAATCTCCTGAGTAGCTGCTGACCTTCTCCAAGGTATTACTACTTTCTACATTAGCAGCTGCTTTAATGATGACAAGGATATTAACAAGATGATTTCAACAATTATATTAAATCTAATAGCAAGGCATTCTTGCCCTGCTAGCTGTGGTATAAGCCATAGGCAGTGGGACTCTGATGTGGTACTGGCTAAGATACACCTGAGGAGACGAATTAAAATGATCTGTTTCCGTGTCAGTCTCTCCTCCTAGACTGTGAATTCCTGGACAGCAGGAACCACAATCTAATTCATCTTGGCATCCCCACTGCTTTCCAGATAGGCCTGGCCCACAGTGGGTGGCTCAGGGAGTATCTTGCTGAACTGAACTCTGCTGAGCCACATACCACTGCCCGCCCCCCTCCCCCAGCCATCCTTTTTAAGAAACAAAGAAGCAGGCTGCACAGATGCCAAAGCCAGGAGAGACTGGGGACTGGTAGGAAGGAGACATCTTTGCAGGGGCCCAATCCACCCTAGCTTTGAGAAAGAGTTTTATAATAATCATTACAATTTATTAATTATGTGCTGGGTATACTGCTAAATATTTTACTTCTCATTCTTAGAACTCTTTGAGGTAAGTATTATATTAAAACCATTAATAGCCTTTTTTGAGATCCTTTTAAGAGAATGACTTTGGAGTTAGACTGCCTGAGTTCAAATCCCAGTTCTGCCATCCAACAGCTGTATGACCTTAGGTAAATGGTTTAACCTGTTGAGCCTTAGTTTTCTCATTTGTAAAATGGGAATATTACAGTATTTTCTCCTAAGGCTGTTGTAAGAATTCAAGTTAAGTACTCAGGAATTTTCTAAATGAGAATTATCATTACTACTATTACTACTAGATGGCTAGTGCTATTATCATCCTTACTATCACTCCATTGTTCTTGCAGGCTGTTGAGTTGATTCCAACTCATTGTAACCCTACAGGACAGAATAGAAATGCCCCATAGGGTTTCCTAAGCTGTAATCTTTATGGGAGCAGATCGCTAGGTTTTTTGTCCCACAGAGCAGCTGGTGGGCTTAAACGGGCCAATCTTTCTTTCACCAAGCACTATAACCACTGGGCAATCAGGGTTTCTATTATTATAACAACCCGTTGCCATCGAGTCAATTCCGACTCATAGCAACCCTACAGGACAGAACAGAACTGCCCCATAGGATTTCCAAAGAGCAGCTGGTGGATTTGAACTGCCAGCCTTTTGGTTAGCAGCAGAACTCTTAACAATTTTGCCACCAGATGCTTCCAAACATCACACACTCTTAAAACTGAGTAAGGTTAAGAGAGATGGTGGCTTCATCAATAAAGCAAGACCAGAACCATTTTCTGATGTGGTGATGAAGGCTGAGGCCAGAAGCAGTTTTCTGAGTACAAACCCAATGATGTGATGCCTCTGATGAACTCTTCAGGACAGCCTTTGTTTGCCATTCCCTAGGCAGATCCAGCAGATTGACAAAGTGGCTGCAACAATGGGCTCAAGCATAACAATGATTAGGAGGATGGCGCAGGACCGGGCAGTGTTTCGTTACGTTGTACGTAGGTTCACTATGAGTCAGAGCCAACTCGACAGAACCTAACAACAACAACAGGCAGATCCAGCCACTCCCTCCTCTGGAGCCCTACATTCTCTACAGACCTCTGTCCCAGCAACACTTGCTGCACTTTTGTATTCACACATCTGCTTTATTGATTCTTTGCAATCCCTGCCTCTAGCACTGCCCTGGTAACCAGCAGATGTTCAGTGACTTTCTGCTAGTGAGCAGGTGAAAGAATTCAAGGTGGGCATTGTTTCAGTATATGGTTTTCCAGTGTTCCTGACATGGCTACTCCTTAAAAGTGAACTGTGTAGTAGGTGTTCCTGAGATGAACCCAAGTCCCTCACTCATCAGTAGGACAGAGGGGAGACAAGATCAATGATGAGAGAGAAAACAGGAAGAACAGAGATGCTGGGGGCCACCAGGGTTCATGTTCAGTGTACTACAGGAAGTAGAAGCTCAACAGAGAGGTTGCATCTACAGAACAGAGAGGTTGCATCTGCAGCCCCCAGGCTGCTGCTTCTGGCATTTCTGTGGTGGGAAAGATGTACGAGGTCCTCACCAAGCAGGAAGCAGCAAAGGCCAGAAATCACCATCACTGTCAGCAATCAACACAGTGAGGGAGACCCAGCCTTCCTTTCCTGTATTTTATCTGGTAGCCCTCAGACAAGCCCAACCAGCGGGCCCCACTGTTCTGGTTTAATGGAACTAACACTAGGCAAAGAGCTAGGAGATCTGAAGTCTGTTCCTGAGAATGTATTAATTTTTCAGTTAAAAAATATTACTTGAGTGCCTACTATGTCAGGCATTGTGCTAGGTACCTGTCAGACCTTAGACAAGTCACTACTTCTCTGAGGCCTAGTGTCCTCATATGACGTAGAAGATAATCTTTATGTCACAGGATTGCTATGAGTATCAGATGTGCTTTGAAAAGTATGCTGTACAACTTTGCAAAGGTAAAAGTGGTATTTTTATTGGGTCTGAATTAGAAGGCTTAGTAAAACCGAGGATAAGCCTACCAAGTGCAAAGGACAACTCCTTCTGCCAGGATCTGAACAGAAATCTAGGAGAATATTCCAGAGTCCAGTGGCGGAGATGGTGATGGAGGACCAGAAATTTCACACACTCTCTTCAAACCCCTCTCCAGATCTTTCCTGTAGTTACTGGTGTCACAGTGTTCATCATAGAACTGCACTGTGGACCTCTTGGATGAGTCCCCTGAATGCAATTCAAACTTCTTATAGCAAAAATAGAGTTAAACTTCATGGGCCAGAGGCACCTTTCCAGATGCTGAGCTAATTACCCAACCTCTGGTCCTTCAACTGGTTGGAAACATTTGGGGGCCATTAAGCCTCTTGTTTCCTCATTTTCCTGCTCACTAGGATAAACACATCACCACAGAAAGCTTGAAACTCTAACAATACTCTCTGATTAGTGGTTTGCAAAAACCCCTATTATTTTAGGACTTTTCTGGCTAGAAAAGGAAGAATCCAAACCAAACCTGTTGCTGTCGAGTTGATTCTGACTCATAGCGACACGACAGGGCAAAGTAGAACTGCCCCACTGAGTTCCCAAGGCTGAAATTTTTATGGAAGCAGACTGCCACATCTTTCTCCCACTGAGCAGCTGGTGGGTTCAACCGCTGAGCGTTTAACCACTGCACCACCAGGGCTCCTTAAAAGGAAGAATACCCTTTGCCGTCAAGTTGATTATGACTCATAGCGACGCTACAGGACAGAGTAGAACTGCCCCACAGGGGTTCCAAGGAGCGGCTGGTGGATTCGAACTGCTGACCTTTTGATTAGCAGCCAAGCTCTTAATCACTGCGCCACCAGAGTTCCAAAAGGAAGACCAATGGAGTGCAAATAGTGGTGTGGCCCAAGAGGGAGTCAGGCATCTTGAGCTTTAGACCTGCTTCTGCCATGGACTGGCTCTGTAACCTAGGTATAAATCTTACTTGATTCATCTAGAAAATGAGGGACTGGACCAGATTAGTGTTGTATGAACTTCCACGGAAGACCTGTATTCCTTAAGATGTTAATGAGAGTTCCTCAGAAAAAGGGCTCCAAGGTCAAATGAAAATGGGAAACTTGGCATACTCCACTCCTCCTCCCCGCCAAGACTACAATGCACAGTAAAGGCTCTGAGAAGTCAGCAGTAAAAAAATGCATTCAGCATAATTCAATCTGACGTCTTCCAAATTATTAGCATCTCTTCTGAGTAAGACAGTTTAGGGGACACTGGAACAGATCTCTAGGGTCCTATTAGCCCTAACCTATTGTGATTCGTATCAGAAGTACTTAGCCAGAGTCTAGAGCACCCCTGCTTTCCACTAATCCAGTTCTCTTCACCTAATGAGACACTTAAATGATATTCTGGTAAACAGGGATTTATTATACGTTCTGGGTAGTGCAAAAGGTTTGTGCTCATCTAACCTAAAGGCTGAAGGTTCAACCTAGTGGTACTGCAGAAGAAAGGCCTGGCAATCTGCTTCCATAAAGATTACAGCCAAGAAAACTCTATGGAGCAGTTCTACTCTGTAACACACAGGGTCTCCAGGAGCTGGAATTGACTCCATGGCAATGGGTTTTTTTTTTTTTTTTTAAAATATGTAGTTCATTTTACTGCAGTGAAGTGTACCAATTTTCAAAGACTCAGAATACAATACACTTAGAACACTGAGATGGGAAACCTGTAGTTAGTGAGTTCCTATTACATGTTCTGTACTGTGCTGGCATCTTCCATGTGTTATATTGTTTAATCCCTAGACAACCAGAAGGGGTAGATATTGTTATCCTCCTATTACAGAGAAGGAAACAGAGGCTCAGAGAGGCTAAGTAACTTGTCCAAGGTCACAGAGGTAGTGAGCACCAGATTTCAAACCCAACACTAATTGTCTCCCAAATCTTGGTTGTTTCGGGTTGTGGCACCATGATTATCAGAGGGTCACTAACCCTCTCTAACCTTCTCTGGGCTGTAGTCTCCTCAACTGTCAAATGGGAGTAGTACTCCTTGCACTGCTTCTCTCACAGAGTTGCTTTAAGACTCAAAGGTAGTGGGGTATGAAAGAGCTCTGTAACGTATAAAGATATGAATACAAGGGGCACTTGAAATATCATGGATAAATGTTGATGTTTCCATTCATGATTTATAAGGTACTTAAGGTTCTTGCAGGTTCCCATCATGAAAGTCAATTGTCCTTACTCAGTCATTCCCCAAATAGTGCTCCTGAAAATTTTCCAGTTAGGAGTGAATAAACAGGAAACATGCTCATTCTCTCAGTATTGATTACCCTTTAGGTTTTCTTGGCAGAGTCACATTAAGCAGCCAAACTGCTTCTTAAGGAGTCACGAGTAAAAACAGCCAAGTGGGTGGGAGCCTGATGGGAGGCCTGAAGCCAGGAATTACCTATATAGAGGAGATGCTAGATTGGTTGTGGGGCTAGACTCCTTACCCTCATCTTGGAACATGCCTGGGAAATGAGTCCAAAGGGTCACTGGGACAGCAGTTTTCATCAGCCTTTGTATGAAGTCTATCCAGGAGACAAACAAGTGTATGTGAAGGGGCAGGGGACGGGGTGATGGGAGACAGGGAATGGGACCAAGGCTGGTCAGCTTCACTTTGATCTGGGATAGAGAATACCTTGGCAGGGGTCTAGGTACAGCAACAGCAGTGGATAGGGCTAGCGCTCTCAATTCATCCTCTAGCCCTGCCTGGAATCCCACCCTTATGATCCACATGCAGTAGCCATCTGCTCCTTCCAGCTTCTAGTAGGCTAAGACCAAAAACAACAGCAAAGCATTCCTGGAGCCAGGCTCTGGGATGGGGACAGAGAAGTAAATAACAGAAGTCCTTGCTCTTAAGGAAGTCATTACACCAAGAGGGTTTATTCACATGTCTGTCTCCTAACTAGGGGCTCTATTGTATAGCAAAGTCTCTGGCATATGGGGTACAGTTAAGAATCGTTTGAACTGAACTGAATCAAAGGAGACCACATTGTATGACTAAAGAGCACCTGTTCAGCGTAAGAAGCCCTGGACTCCAGTCCTGTTTCTGACATGAATAACTAAGGGACTTCGGGCAAATTACTTAATTTCTGTGGACCCCAATCTACTTACCTGTAAAACCGGCTCTGTCTATCCCCACAAGTTGCTGCGAGCAGCCAATGAGATAACGCCCTATAAACAGTATGATACAGGAGCAGGGGATGGAGCACGGGGGCCCATGGTCTTAAAGTTCAGAGCTCAGCCTGGGAAGGTTGAAATAAGTTCCCTTTCTTTCTCAGACAGCTTAGGTGTACTTTTCACACATTTGAGACATTCTTTGCGTTTCCAGTGACTGTGAAATGGGGAGACGGGGAAATTTTACCACTCCAGTAGGGGAAAGAAAGGTTGCCGTTGCTCTACTTTTCAAAATTTGTTTGGATCCACTGTCATGCAAAACAGACCTGGAGTTATAATCCTAGCTTTGGTAATCAAAAGCTGTAAAACAAGCCTTAACCCCTAAGTCCTAGTTTCCTCATCAGTAGAATGGGGAAAAATTTCCTACATCATACAATTACAGTTAAGATTCAATGACTTAATGATGTGAAAAGTGTTTTGTAACCTACAAAATGTTACACAAATGCCAGTCATTATGAAGTTGTCTTCACATCAGCACATGAGCTACACAGGACAGGTGTTTATCAGCACTTGACAAGTAAGATCATCAAAGCCTAGAGGAAATGCTGAAAGTAACACATAGCTCAACTTGACTTTCTCCAGCAGAGGTAATTTTCCCTTTGATTTATTATTTGTTGCTGTTGTTGCCTGTCGTCTAGTTGCCCCCAACTCATGGCGACCCCATGCACAACAGAAGGAAATGCTGCCTGGTCGCATACCATCCCTATGATGTGTTGCAGACTGGATTACTGTGATCCATAGGGTTGTCAATGGCTGATTCTTGGAAGTTAATTGCCAAGCCTTTCTTCCTAGTCTATCTAGTCTGGAAGCTCTGCTGAAATCTGTTCAGCATCAATCACAGCAACACAAAAGCTTCCACTGACAGACGCATCGTGGCTGTGCATGAGATGGATATTACCGAGATGGTTTATTAGCTTGTTTGCCTCATGAAACTCAGATCTCTGAGAGAGATTACATCTTATGCATTTTTTTAAACCCCAATGCCCAGCATGGTAAACCTAAAAAACCTTACATAAATGTTAGCTGAATGATGAGTAATTAACACATTGGCAGCAGAAACCCATCTAGAACCCAGGACTCCTAATCTCAGGTCCAGAGTACTTTAAAGCCATAGAGAAAGTAGCCCAAACCTCCTGGATCTAGCCCCGTCTTGACTTCTTATCTCTTCCTCAATTCCTCCACTCTTCCAAGACTCAACTCTCCATCCCTGGAAAGAGCCTCTGGCTCTTTGCAGGTGCTAGTCCCTCAGCCTTTGAACATGCCACCATCTGCTTCCTTGCTGAGCTAACTCCTATTTGTCTTAGTTACCTGGTGCTGCTGTAATGAAAATACCACAAGTGGGTGACTTTAAAAAACAGAAATTTATTTTCTCACTGTTTAGGAGGCTAGAAGTCTGAATTCAGGGCACCAGCTCTAGGGGAAGGCTCCCTCTCTGTTGTCTCTGGAGGAAGATCTCTTTCAGTTTCTGTAACCCTGGCATTCATCGGTTTTTCTCAGTAATCTCCACGTGGCATCTATCTTTCCTCCATTTGTGCTTGCTCATCTCTGTGCCTAATCTGTTCTTTTTATATCTCAAAAGTGATTAGGCTTAAGACACTTCCTATACTGGTATGGCCTCATTAACACAATAAAGAAAACCCTATTTCCAAATGTGACTTCCACAGGTAGGATTCCAACACATATTTTGGGGGGAACATAATTCAATCCACAACACTATTTAAACCTCAGACTTCTTGGAGGACTTTCTAATCTTGGCCCTAATACTGGATCATGTGTCCCCTCCTCCTCTGTGTCTGTTGTGTTTATCACAGAATCCTGGTACACAGAAAGTGCCAAAAGTATCTGTTGAAGGTTGAATTAATGAAATACTAGGTCTAGAAATCCAAAGGTGATACAGGGCAAAGATTCCTGGCCTGGAAGTCAGGAGGCTGGGGCTTGACTAATTTTCATTCTAGCTCCACCACTAATGTGCTAGGTGATTTTGGGCAAGCCCCAACCTTTCTTCGGACCATCCATAAATGAGCTAACATCTATAAATGATTTTAAAAGGCCCTTCCAACACTGACAGTATACAAGGCTTGGAATCATGCTAGTCCCAGGGGTGAGATACTTCTGAAGCCAGCTGTGTGTGCCATAGTACAGGAGGTCCAACATCTGCCCCACCCCCCCAAGCCCCAGCAGCACCAGGCACACTGGGCTCTGCTGTCAGCAGCCTCCCAACCCATTGGTTTACTTAATTCCTCCTGATGAAGTGCCAAGAATAAACAGTACGTGAGCAGCAGCATTTTAAAGAGTCCAGAGCCTAATGAATCTTTTCCTTCCTGCGTCAATTAGAATTTCAAAGCTAGGATCCCCAAGGACCAATTTATTGGGAACAGAGAGAAGCCTTTTATTCATCAGCTGCTGCCTGAGCTACCTGCCCTGGCCCTGTATATCTGCTATGTAGCAATCCTGCTTACTCAGACAGGATGTCTAGCAGGATAGAGCCTGCCCTGGGAGGCTTCTTCTTGCTCACTATTTCTAAGGAAAGGAGGGGTCCAGGGCATTTCTAGGGGGACTGGGCAGGCAATCAGAGTAGCTTTGACTTTACAGTCATCTCCTAAGGATACTGGTCTTTAAAGAACTAAAGTAACAAATCAACTTGCCATTTACCCAATGAAGCATCAGGTGTTGTGTGACAACCTATTTACCTAAGTTATTCTGAATCCTCACCAACAACCCCAAAAGTTCAGCCCGCCTTCCATCTCCACGGGTTCTGCATCCGCGGAGTCAATCAACTGTGGATCAAAAACATTTGGAAAAAAAATGTTACACTGTTGCTGACATGTACTATCTAGTTAGGCCTGTGATGGGTGTGTCTGTACTGAATATGTACAGACTTTTTTTTCCTTATCATTATTCCCTAAACAATACAGTATTACAACTATTTATATAGCATTTACATTGTACTAAGTATTGTAAGTATTATAAGTAATGTAGAGGTGATTTAAAGTATACGGGAGGATGTGTGTAGGTTATATGCAAATACTACACCATTTTATATAAGGGACTTGAACATCCTCCGATTTTGGTATCCACAGGGGTCCTGGAATCAATCCTCTGCGGATACCGAGGGACGACTGTAGATATGAATATCACTGGCCTACAGATGGCGAAGCTGAAGCTCTGAGAGGTAAAGGAAGAATTAGCCTAAGGAACACAATTAGCAGGCAGGGATCTGAACTCAAGTCTGTGCAACATAAGAGACCGTGCTCTTCTATCAAACCACAACAGCCTTGTTCAGAGGCCAACACAGGGCCAGCAGGTGATGTCCTCAACGGCAGAAGATGACCTGCAGGCAGCCACAACCACGCTGGACACTTCCTACCAGCATAGTTTTTTACCTAGGCCCAAGCAAAGGTGGCTGTGCATTGCCAGTCCTTCCACTCAATAGTTAGCAATCCCCCCACTCCCAGAAGATAATTTAAATGAAGTCACCATCAACAGTACCCCCAGCCCCTCAACCAGAAATCTTGCCAATCCTTGACCTACTGGCTCCCAGGCACCGAGTCCTCTGCCTCTCATCCTGTCCTCTCCAAGTCATGCAGAGTCAGCCCAGCTGCTACTGCTGTGTCATTAACAGAGAGATTTTTTCCAAGGTGAGCAGGTAAACAAGCCAGGTTTCCAAATGGTTATGGGATTGAATTTTAGGGCTTTGGTGGCAGAAACACACAAAAGGGAAGTCAAGAGGTTTGTCCAAGTTCACACAGCTTGAAAATGACAGAGCAACAACTGGAATACAAGTATACACGTAAATGTAAGCTGGCCTCTTTCTATATACAACAAGAATAACACAAACATAAAAAATGAGGTAAGTGCTTTCTAAAAAAAAAATTAAACTTTTTTTCTGAAGATAATTGTAGATTCATATGCTGCTAAGTGCTTAAAAAAAAAAGAAAGAAAGAAAGAGTTTTAAAAGCACCTAGCACAGTGCCTGGCACACAGAAACCCACCCAAGAAGTGTTTGCTAGCAGATAACTTGAGGAGGATTGAATACGTAAAATGTACTTACATACAGTATCTTAAATAACCCTTCCAATGACCCCATGAAGCAGGTATTAATATCCCTACTTTACAGATGAGAAACTGCTGTCAGAGAAGTCAAGTAACTTTAACTGGTTCAAGATTACACAGCCAGTATGTGCCAAAGCTGGGATTCATATCCAGGTATGCCCAACTCCAAGTCCTTCCTATGTTCTCTTTCCACAAAAGCTTCTCCAGAGGTAAGACTGGGGCTGGGCTTCAGAGACAAGGCTGGTGGTTAAGAGCAGGCTGCCAGTTCAAGTGTACCCCACATGAACAAAGGTATGGAATTAGTAACATGCCGTCTTTGCAGAGAGTGGTGGTATAAAGACACTGGCCAGATTGAAATAGTAAATTCACATGACAAAGTTCAAATAAAAAACTAAATTAAGGGCAGATGGCTTAGGGCCCTTGAATGTTAGTTGCCTTTACCAATTACGTGGGTCACATCTTGACTCTCTCTTGCTGAAGACTCAAGAAAGGAAGGAAGCATGCAAAATTAAAGAGCCAGAGACTGGAGGCAAGAGAACTGGAGAAAGGAAATCAAGTTCTGTCACTAACTAGATATGTGGCCTTGGGGAAGTCACTTGCTCTCTCTGAGCTTCTAGTATCAGGAGGTTGAAACTAAAAGATGCCCAAGGACCTCTCTAGCTTTCACCTTCCAGGAATTCCTCTGTCACCAAGTCATGTGAGCAAATGTGAGTCTGGTAAATGTTAATGCTGTGACTAAGCAAAGCAGCCTGAAATGAAACAGACAATGGTGTGTGAGACAGGAGCCCTGGGCACAGGAGGGACAGATAGCCAGTGAAGGAAATGAGAATGAAGGCACTAAATGGGACTGAAGTCAATCTTGGTCAAAAGCCGGAAGACAGCAGGGAGCAAAGGAAGGCAGACTAAACTAGGACATTACCGATCCAGGCCTCACTACTAACTTGTTCCCACTACTAACTTGTTCCGTGGCCCTGGCTATTTCAGCCTCATTTCCTCATTTACCAAATGGGCCTCAGGGCCCTGTATGTTCTAGTTTCAGCTGCCCTCTCTCCAACCTTCTCCAGCTTCTTTCCCCCATCCCTGGCAATGTTCCAGCCATTCTACCTGCCTTCTAGTTATTCTACAAACATACTCTTGCCTCAGAGCTTTTCCACCTGCTCTTCTCTAGGCTGGGAATGATCTACCTCCTCAGAGGCCTTCCTTGGCCACTTTTTAACCCTTTATTTACCCTGCTTTATTTTCTTCATTACACATAACAATACCTAAAATTATGTAACAACTATCAATTTACTCATTTTCTGTCTCCTCCACTGAAACAAGTTGCATGAACGCAGAGTTTTTTTGAGCTCCAATTTTTTATATTTGTTTCCCTCAGTAGTACTTCAAAAATCATCTCCAAATGTCACAAACACATCCTAACACACAGCTACACATGCACAAATAGACAAATACACAGTACTTCATTCAAGAGTCATTTACCGTATGCCATGTGTGAAACACAGTACACATATGATACTTCCTTAGCCCTTCAGTTTGGCCCCAACTTACTTTGATAACTTCAACCACGCTAACAACATTGCTCTTCCTGAAATCCTACGCTCTGGCCACACTGGGCTGTTTTTCCTTCCCCGAAACACACACATAAGCCTTTGTCTTCGCTAGTCTCTTTGCCTGGAAGCTACAGTCTCTCCTTCACAACTACCAAATGCCTCATCTTTGAAGTCCATCTAAAATATCACCTCTTTTGTGAAGCCTTCCTTGATCTCTCAGGCAGTTAGTGCCTCCTTCCTCCAAGCTCCCAAAGCTCTCCACATGCTTCCATTACAGTGATTATCACTGTAGTCTACTTACTCCGTACTTGCCTATCCTCCTTGATCAACTGGGCTCCAAAGACCTTGACCATGTGCTTGCCTTCTTCTTTTCCCTAAGGGGCTTACCCCTGTGGCGGGTGTGAATGTGTATCAAATTGGATGTTAACATGGCCCCACAACTAAGAAAACTTCCTAACCTTCACTGGCAGGTTTGATCAGGAAGTTTTTCCTTCATACTGTCTAAAAAATGGTTTCCCTAATATTTCCACCCACTAGTCTGTATCTCCATAGAATAGAGGGGCACAAGGAGGAAGAGGCTGTAAAAGTGCTGGGAAGAAGGTCTTTGCAGAGCCTTGAATGTCACGCTAAAGAGAATGGATTTATTCTAAAGTTTTATAAGCAGGGAAGTGATAGAAATAAGACCCGTGTCCTAAAACCTATGGAATGAAAAAGGAGGTTACATTTGAGGGGCAAAGACTGGAGGTGGGGAGATCAGCTGGTTGAAAATTAAATAGTCACAGTGAGAGAGGACTGAGATCTGGACTTGGGTGGTAGCAGTGGGGCTGGGGAGACAAGGAGGTTAGTCTCAGCAAAACATGTTCAGGGGCAAAACCATATAACGAAAGCAGCTGCCTACTCTACCTATGAGCAGAACTGGCTCTGTGCTCAAAATAGTCTTCCTCCAGATGGAACTCTGTCATCTCTTCAGCAAGGTACCTCTCTGCATCCAAGATGGCCCTGAAGGCAACCAGGAGCAGGTAAAGAGCCTCTCTGACAAAGGGAAGTGGAAGAAGCAGGTCCAGGTTTACTAAAGGTCAAACCCTAGGCCAGTGAGTAGGACTGTAGGAGAGGGAACTCACAATCTTGCTGATGACTGTTACCTGCAGAAGGTTCAGCAGAAAGGTTGGGTCTTTGCAACCCAGGTACTTCCTGGACTGGGGTGGCTCCAGCCAGCTTTAACATAAGAGGCTGTGATCATTTTTGGTGTTTGTTAAGGAAAATTATTCAAAACTTAGAAATGAGACAAAAAGATGATTCTGTGCCCTTTTAAAGTCATGTTAGAACATTTTTTAATAAGAAACTGAGGGTCAAGCGACACTCTTACAGAATGGAATTTTGTATTACTTACTCTTCACAAAGATTAGGGCCCATTGTCTTAAAAACTCTGTAAAGTTAAAGGTTAATGTGTAGAAAACTGAGAAAGATGTACCTTTTTTAAGCAAACGAGATATCTCTAAAGGTTACATTTTCATTAGGACATTAACCAATTTTGGATGTAATTTAGCAATCATATCTCAGCAATCTTTTTTCCACTAATAACATAAATCCAGTTTCTCAGCCATTCTCTTTCTGCTGGTTCCCACATTAATGAGTTAAACTAAACTTGACACATACTCACTACGAGAATCATGCCCTGAGAGAAGTATGCACATCCACCAGACTGCCTACCTCACAAGAACCAGATGCCGGGAGGCAAAAGAAGCCTGACACAGGATACCAGTGAAGTGGAACAGGTGGTCATTTATCAAGTGACATAAGGCCCAGTGTATAGAGTACCAGGCTGAGAATCAGGAGACCTGTCACTAATTCACTGTGTAACCTTGGGCATATTACTGCCCCTTGCTCGGCCTCAATTTCATAATTATAAATGAGAAGGTTGGCTTAGGTCAGAGTTGTTTTACAAACTGTGTTTCTGCAGGTTCAAGGCAGATCCCTCATGGGTTGTCTTTGAAGAAAGTAGTGGGGAGGCTAAGCTGCCCAACTCTGGGGCCCCCGCCGCCACTTCCTCCAGAGCAGCTGTTTTCTATGTTCAATTATATGTTTAAAAGGTTCCTCTGTTAACTTGATGACTGTTAGTTAAGGGCCCTTCCCACTCTGACACCTTAACATTCCATGATTTTATGGCAAAAGATCCTGGGGAAAATGTAAAGTCAAAAATATCTCATCTCACCCTACGCCTAAAAATAGATCATTAGAAAGAGTCTCCAAGAAGTTCCTAGCAACTGAATATTAATGGGGAAGGAAGGGAACAAGACAGAGGACAGTTCACAGGCAAAGGGCCTGCTCCTTTTACAGCTGAAGACTGGGTGGGCCCAAGGCCAAGGAAAGAACCCTCTCACGGAGGACTTGGACTCACTGGGGTCAACAAAACTAAGGATTTGGACATCTAACGGATAGATGCCTTCAGTTTCCTCACAATAAGATCTCTTGAAAGGAAAGTGCTTGTAAACTAAAAAGTTGAGCACAGAGTGAGGACCTATTAGAACAGTCTATTCTTAAAATCTTTTAATGTGTGCACGTCTCCTCTCCTGCCAGGTCCCTGAAGAATAGTCATCAAGCTTGAGATGATACATCCCCTTTCACTTTATTTCCCTACATTTCAGAGTTGGGCATACAAGTAGGGGCTTGTTGCTTGAAATTATTTCCTGCATTCAGCTTTGAAAATGACAAGTACACTTTTTACTAGGGACTCTGTGTTCCACGTTGAAAATGGAAACGTGGCCTCCTCCTCTCGCTTAGTGCTTGGATCTGTCTACGCCAAACACCTGAGCCCTGGAGAAGCTGTTCTGAGGCAGGGCTGAGCAGAAGCTCATAGGAAAATGCAGGCAGGCATGGGAGATATTCTCACTATACCAAGGCTACTGAATGCCTCTTCCTGGGCACCCAAGAACACTCCACCCTCCTGGCAGGGCTGAAGCCAGAAGATGCAGTATGGTACTTCAAAATGAGCTTAGTGAAGAGTCAGGAGGATCTGAGTTCAAACCTCAGCTCTTTCACAGCACAGATATGTGACCTCAGGCAAATTCATTTACTTCACTGAGCCTCAGCTTTCCCCTCTGAAGCTATTACTAGCTTAATGAGTTATATAAACATTAAGGGGAGAGAATTTAAAGTGCGTATCACAATACCTGGCACATAGTAGGCAGTCAACAAATGTTACCTCCACTCAACAGAGAAAGGGCAAGCTAGCAAAAGACGACTGAATGTGATTCACATGATGGGTAGGGAGGACTTGGGGACAAACCCCAGCCAGCAGCAGATCAGAGCTGCAAGTGGCTCGGAATGGGAATAGGCTGATTTGCAGAAATCTGTCTAAGAGCATTTGGATCCTGTACCAGCCAAAGCAAATCAAACAGGAGTGCTTATAGAGCGCTTATTTCTAAAACAAGTACGGGCTGTGCTGTTAACACCCGCCACAGGGGAATTGAGAAGGCTGCTGGCAGGAATGCTAAGAAAGCTGACATGCTTTCAGTTCCAGTCTTTGTGACTACATACAGGGGTACAACTGACCTTGGTTCTAGAAGAGAAGAGAACCCTGAACTGAGACACAGGAGACCTGGTTCTGGTCTGAGCTCGAACCTGAGCAGGTGACTTCACCTCTCAGGACCTCAGTTTTTTCTCTCCTCCTCCAAATAATAATGATAACTCTATGAGCCTACTCTATTATTACTATCCCCATTTTCAGATGACGAAACCATGGCTCTAAGATTAAGCTAGTTACTGACAGAAACTTGAATTCAGGGTCTGCTATCAAAGACTATGGTCTTTCTACCTGGCTGCATTACCTCTCAGAGGTAAATGAGGGGTCTGGACTAGACAGACCATGGCATTTCTCAATTTGGAAATCACAGTTCTGACTGGTCCAAAATTATACTTGAAGAACATTTGAAATATTCAATGGCTAGATAAAGCCTGACTGGTTGGGAAGCTTTCTCACACAAATGAAACTCTCAACACTAAGGGCAAAAGCTGGAATACAAACACAACTTGAAGCCAGGAAGAGAGCAGACAATGAAATTTCAGAAAGTTAGCCATGAAAAGGCCCTTGAAGAATACATCGCCGAACTAACTCATTTTACAGATGGCAATATCGAGGTTGCAAAAAAGGGAAGTGGCTTGACTAGGAATACCTAGCAAGTGATGGGGGGAACAAACTGGGTCCTACATCTCATGGTATCTATCATACTTGCTACCTACTCAGTCTCCAACCTTCCAAGCTATTCTGATCTCTTTGATTTTTTTTTTTTTCCTCTAAATGCTGTGTGACAAACAGGTCACTGCCCCTGCAGCAGACTCCAAGCCACTTTCAACATTCTCTCACTACAGAGAATGGTTCTATCTTTGGAACTGTCTATATTAGTTTCCTAAAGCGGCAAAGTACCACAAACTGTATAGCTTAAGACAATAGAAATTTACTCTTTCACAGTTCTGGAGGCTGTTGTTGTTGTTAGGTACCATCGAGTCGATTCCGACTCATAGCTACCCTATATACAACAGAACAAAACACTGCCCAGTCTTGCACCATCCTCACAATCATTACTATCTTTGAACCCATTGTTGCAGCCACTGTGTCAATCCATCTCATTGAGGGTCTTTCTCTTTTTCGATGACCCTCTACTTCACCAAGCATAATGTCCTTCTCCAGGGACTGGTTCCTCCTAAGTATGTGAGATGAAGTGTCACCATCCTCACTTCTAAGGAGCATTTGGGCTGTACTTCTTCCAAGACAGATTTGTTCGTTCCTCTGGCAGTCCATGGTATATTCAATATTCTTCACCAACACCATTTAATCCAAAGGTATCGATTTTTCTTCTGTCTTCCCTATTCATTGTCCAGCTTTCACATGTATGTGAGGCAACTGATAATACCTTGGCTTGGGTCAGGCACACCTTAGTCCTCAAAGTGACATCTTTGCTTTTGAACACTTTAAAGAAGTCTTTTGCAACGGATTTGTCCAATGCAATGCATTATTTGATTTCTCGACTGCTGTTTCCGTGGGCATTGATTGTGGATCCAAGTAACATGAAATCCTTGACAACTTTGATCTTTTCTCCATTTATCATGATGTTGCTTATTGGTCCAGTTGTAAGGATTTTTGTTCTCTCTATGTTGAGGTGTAATTCATACTGAAGGCTATAGTCTTTCATCTTCATCAGTAAGTGTTTCAAGTTCTTTTTGCTTTCAGCAAGCAAAGTTGTGTCACTTGCATATTGCAGGTTGTGAATGAGTCTTCCTCCAGTCCTGATGCCACATTCTTCTTTATATAGTCTAGCTTTTCGGATTATTTGCTCAGCATACAGATTGAGTAAATACGGTGAAAGGATACAACCCTGATGCACACCCTTCCTGATTTTAAACCATGCAGTATCCCCTTGTTCTGTTCAAACACTGCTTCTTGGTCTATGTACAGGTTCCACATGAGAACAATTAAGTGTTCTGGAATTCCCACTCTTCACAAAGTTATTCATAATTTGTTATGATCCACACAGTCAAGTGCCTCTGCAGAATCAATAAAACACAGGTAAACATATTTTCCTGGCATTCTTTGCTTTCAAGAGCAAGTTCCAGGGTCTCTTCTGACATTGATTTTGGTCTTTTCTTTCTTTTTAATGAACTTATTCTTCAGATGGTCTCTAAATTCAGGTGGGATATACTCAAGGTTGTACTTTGGCTCTTGTGGACTTATTTTAATTTTCTTCAGCTTCAACTTGAACTTGCATATTTCAGACTGCAGAAGTTGGTAAAAATCTTCAATTTTTTCATCTTTGGCATTAGTTGTTGGTACGTAAGTTTGAGTAATAGTCATATTAACTGGTCTTCCTTGTAGGTGTATGGATATTATCCTATCATTGACAGTGAGATACTTCAGGATATCTTTTTTTTTTAACTGTACTTTAGGTGAAAGTTTACAGAACAAGTAGTTTCTCATTACAGTCAGTACACAGTATTGTTTTATGACATTGGTTAACAAACCCACAACATGTCAACACTCTCCCTTCTTGACTTTGGAGGACCTTTTTTCTTTTTTGGTGAAAATATATATAGCCAAAGATACACCATTTCAAAAATTTCTACACGTACAATTCAGTGACATCGATTACATTCTTCCAGTTATGCTGCATTCTTACTACAGGATATATCTTAAATGTTCTTTTTGATGATGAATAAAATGTGACACCATTCCTCTTCAATTTGTCGTTCCCAGCATAGTAGACCATATGACTGTATGATTCAAAATGGCCAATACCAATCCATTTCGGCTCACTAATATCTAGGATATCGATCTTTATGAGTTCCATTTCATTTTTGACAACTTTCCTAGATTCATACTTTGTACATTCCACGTTCTGACTGTTAACAGATGTTTGCAGCTGTTTTTTCTCATTTTGAGTCGTGCCACATCACCAAATGAAGGTCCGAAAACTTTACACTATATACATCATTAAGGCTAGAAATCCAAAAATCAAGATTAAAGTGGTGGGCAAGACTGATTTCTTATGGAAGGCTCTCAGTCTATTCCATACCTCTTTCCTAGCTTCCAGAGGTTGCCAGCAATCCTTGGTGTTCCTTGGCTTATAGATGCACCATTCTAATCTCTGCCTCCATTATCACATGGCGTTCTCCCTTGTGTGTCTCTTTTCCTTATCTTATAAGGATGCCAGTCATACTGGATTTAGGGCCCTCTCCTACTCATCTTAACTAACTACATCTGCAAATACCGACAAGTAAGGTCACATTCTGAGGTTCCAGGAAGGACATGAATTTTGAAGGGACGCTATTCAACAGAAGTACACTGTTTCTGCTGCAGACTTAAGCAGAACTCAAGCTGAGGTTTCTCCTTTGCTCCCTCTTGACTCTGATGCCTTTGTACCAGAGACCAATACGCATTTGAAGGCACGGATCTAGCAGGGACGTCAGCAATTATAGATCAACTTTCTATCTCACTCACTCTTTTAAAGCAGAAAAAACTGAGGCCCAAAGGTATTAAACGCCATTCTCAAGGCTAAGTTAGTAATAGAACAGGTTTAAGAGTCTGGGTAGCCATACTCTTCTTCTACTACCATCTGACACTGAATATATGGTATCAGAATTTATTTTAATCACTAGTGGTTGAACACCAATCCAGGCCAGGTATTTTTTTCATCCCTTTTCCGTATAAAATAGGTATAATTATTCTCATTTTGCAGATGAGGAAACTGTGGCTCAGAAAGGTTAAGAACTCATTCAAGTCACACAGGAAATAAATTTCAGAGCAAAGATTCAAACCTTGGTAACTCCTTCTCCAACATCATATGGCCTAAGGTTTTTAGGAACATATACAATGGTGGAAAAGATGCAGTTGCATAACAGTGGGAAGATGCAACTTCCCAAAGACCAATTATACCATAGGTATCTTTTGTCTCTTGCCCCTGTACATTTAGTACAAAAACTCTCAATAGATTTATGCTAATTGGGGAAATGGCTGGGGGAATGAGGGTAGGGGAATAGAGTGGTGACTCATAATACAAAATGACAGGTAATTCAAAAGAAGCAAATTCTGTTGTGTTTGTGTTGACAGGGTCTTTTATAGAATAGTTTTTGGTTTTTTTTTCCCCCTCTGCATCTGCTCCATTAGATTATAAGGCCTCTAAAGAACCTCTGATTTATCTAGGGTCCCTACATCACGGTTGCTGATGTACCTTGGTTTCCTGATTTTTTGTTTCCCAGTTCGGATTTTTTATCTCTTGGCCTTACTTCTTAGGCTCTTACTCTTAAAGCCAACATTCCTAGAACTGCACTCTAGCTAATCTGATTTATAGGATCTGTCAGTCCCACTCCTGTCTGACTGATCTCTTGATCTGGCCTGCTGTTCCAATGGGACAAAAAGATCCTCTCTAGTTTTAATGAAAATTGGGGAGGGAAGCAGGGGACACGGGCCCCAACAGGGCCCAGAAGCCCTGTTGCATACTACTCCTCCCCCCCAGGTGAGTTGGACCTTATTGCTTTGCTGTGGCAGCCAACCCTCAAGAAAGCCAGCTGTTTCTGGAACCAAAGTAATAAAATGTGACCAAAATTCCTAGGTCGGGAGTGAACAGGCAGTTGCTTCTTACAAGAGCTGCTCTGGCAGCCTCCCTCAGATTCCCTCTACAGAATTCTCTAGGGGCCATCTGATGACTGTACTGGCAGACAATGAACCTCCTGCCTTACTATGCTGCAAAGTCTACTTTGGTCAGACATTCATTCCCAAACCTTGAAGGGAGATGATACTCCTAGACCTTCTCAGACTCTGCCCTAGGTCCCTATCACCGTAATTTAAAAATCAAAACTAAACAAACCAACAGCTGCATTAAGTCAATTCCAATTCATGGTGACCTCATGTGTGTCAGAGCAGAACTGTGCTCCATAGGATTTTCAATGGCTGATTTTCAGAAGTAGATCACTAAGCTTTTCTTTCAGGGTGCTTCTGAATGGACTCAAACCTCCAACCTTTCCCTTAGCAGCCAAGCACATTAACTGTTTGCACTACCCAGGGACTCCTCACCATAATTACTATCACTAATAGTCCCTCAGATTTAAACAGTAGCTAACAGTTTTACACAGCACTTATTTGAAAGATGCCTTACACAATAGGCGGGGTAGAAACTCTTATTTCTTGTTTATAGATGAGGAAACTAAAGCTACAAAAAAATGCCCAGCAAGCCTAGGTCTTGCTCAGAACTCTTCCCATCCGAATATGCTACCTGTGGGAATCTGCACTTAAGTCTTATTTCTTTAATGGAATCATATTTCTGCTTAGAATCTCAGTCATTAACAGGCAATATGTGTTCAGCAATATCCCCAAAGCCATCCTGAAGCCTCTGAAGTCCATGAGGTGGGCAGCTCTGTATCAGGCAATCCTCCTCAGAAGCCATGTGCCACCTAACTTGCCGCTGCACCCCTCCACCCCTCACCATCTCCATCCCATTCCAAGCTCAGATGTGCCCCAATGCCTGCCCAGTGCTGACTTGGAGCAGGCAGGATCCAGGTTGCCCAGCACTATGAGTTTAGCCCTAAGCCCCTCCCTGTTGATATACATATGCTGCAGATCACTGGTCTCCCCTATTGTTTCTGAGTCAGGCCCTCTCTGAGGCTCCAGATACTTCTCCAGAGGATACTGCATCAGGGAGGAGCAAACTGACAACCTACAGATCTAGTTAGGACTGAAGAAGAGTCTGGTTTGGGCTGCACAGTGTCTTAAAAATCAATAACCTAAGTCTTAAGAAACTAGAAAATGAAGAGCAAACTAAACACCCAAAGCAAGCAGAAGAAAGGAAATAATAAGACTAGAGTAGAAATCAATGAAACAGAAAAACAATGAAGCCAAAAGCTGGTTCTTTGAAAAGATCAACAAAATTGACAAATCTTTAGCTAGACTGACCAAGAAAAAAAGAAAGACGAAACAAATTACCAAAATCAGGAATGAAAGAAGGGATATCACTACTGAGTTACTAGAAGTTAAAAGGATTATAAAGGAATACTGTGAACAACTTTAAGCCAGCTATTAGACAACTTAGACAAGTGGCCATAGATACATCTATAGCCAATTTTCAATAAGGGTGCCAAATCCAGTAAATGGGATTCTTTTTTTCAAGAATAGTTTGCTTAATAGATAGTGATAGGACAACTGAATTTTCACATGCAAAAGAATGAAACTGGACCCATACCTCAAACCATATACAAAGATTAACTCAAAATGGATCAATGGCGTAAGCAAAACTCTCAGAAGGAAACATAGGGGTAAAATCTTCAGGACATTCTTCTAGGCAATGGATTCTTAGATACGACACCAAAAGCACAAGAAACAAGAAATTAACTGGACTTCATCAAAATTAATAATTTTTGTGCATCAAGAGACCTCATCAAGAAAGTGAAAAGACAACCTACAAACAAAGACAACCCATAGAATGGGAGAAAACACGTGATACGGGTTTAATATCCAGAATACATAAGAACTCATACAACCCAGCAACAAAAAGACAAATAACCCAATTAAAAAATGGCAAAGAACTTGAACAGACATTTTTTTCCAAAGAAGATATACAAAAGGCCAACAAGCACATGAAAAGATGCTCAACATCATTAGTTATTAGGGAAACACAAATCAAAACCTCAGTAAGATAACACTTTGTATCAATTAGGATGGCTAGTCTTACTTAAAAAAACAAAACAAAACAGAAAAGTGTTGGTAAGGGTGTAGAGAAATGGGACCCCTCATACATTGTCGGTGGGAATGTAAAATCCAGCAGTCACTGTAGAGAACAGTTTGGCAGTTACTCAGAAAGTTAAATATAGAGCTACCATATGACCCAGCAACTCCACACCTAGGTATATATCCAAAAGAATTGAAAGCAGTGACTCAGACAGACACACATACACCAACGTTCATTGCAGCATTATTCATAATAGCCAAAAGGTGGAAACAACCCAAGTGTCCATCAACAGATGAATGAATAAACAAAATGTGGTATGTATATACCACATGAATATTATTCAGCTATAAAGAGAAATGAAGTTCTGATACACTGTACTACGTAGATGAGCCTTGAAAACATGTAAAGTGAAATAAGCCAGACACAAAAGGACAAATATTGTAGGAACTCACTTGTTATGGATTGAACTGTGCCCCCCAAAAATGTGTGTCAACCTGGCCAGGCCATGATTCCCAGTACTGTGTAACTGCTCATCATTTTGTCATCTAATGTTATTTTCCTATATGTTGTAAATCCTACCTCTACGATGTTAACGAGGCAGGATTAGAGGCAGCTCTATTAATGAGGCAGGACTCAATCTACTGGATTAAATTGTATCTTGAGTAAATCTCTTTTAAGATATAAACAGAGAAGCTAGCAGAGAGACGAGGGACATCATACCACCAAGAAACAAGAGCCAGGAGACCAGTGTGTCCTTTGGACCCAGGGTCCCTGTGCTGAGAAGCTCCTAGACAAGGGAAGATTGATGACAAGGACCTTTTCCCCAGACCCGACGGAGAAAGTCTTCCCCTGGAGCTGGCACCCAGAATTCGGACTTCTAGCCTCCTAGACTAAAACAATACATTTATCTTTGTTAAAGCCATCCACCTGTGGTATTTGTGTTATAGCAGCACTAGATAACTGAGACACCACGTATATGAAATTGCTAGAACAGGTAAATCCATCGAATTTTTTTTAATGCATTCATGAGTTTATTTCTGAATACTCAATTGTATTCCACTGGTCTGTATATCTATCCTAATACCAATACCAGACTTTTTTGATTACTGTAGCTTTATAGTATGTTTTGAAATTGGGAAGTGTGAGTCCTCCTACTACCCCCAACCCAGGACTGCTCTGGCTATTCAGAGCCCTTGCAATTACATGTGAATTTGAGGTTCAGCTTTTCCATTTCTGCAGAAAAGGCTGTTGGAATTTTGATAAGGATTGTGCTGAATCTGTAGATTGCTTTAGGTAGTACTAACATATTAACAACATTAAGTATTCCAATCCATGAACACAAAATGTCTTTCCATTTATTTAGATCATGAACACAAAATGTCTTTCCATTTATTTAGATCTTCTTTAATTTCTTTCAACAATGTTTTAATAGTTTTCAGTGTACAAGGCTTTCACCTCCTTGGTTAAGTTTACTCTTAGGTATTTTATTCTTTTAGATGCTCTTGTAAATAGAATTGTTTTCTTGATTTCCTTTTCAAACTGTTCATTGCTGGTGTATTGAAACAACATATTTCTGTGTTGATCTGTACACTTTGCTGACTTATCTGTTAAGCTCTGAATAGTAGCTTTCTTGTGGATTCTTTGGGATTTGTATATACAGAAATCAGTGGTAGAATTCACACCTTCCATGTGGGAGACCCAGGTGCAATTCTTGGCCAATGCACCTCGTACACAAGTCACCACCCTTCTGTCAGTGGAATTTTGTGTGTTGCTATAATCCTCAACAGGTTTCAGCAGAATTTACAGACTAATGCAGACTCGGAAGAAAAACCTGGCAATCTACTTCCAAAAACCCGCCAGTAAGAATCCTACGGCGCACAACATTATGATCCACAATTGATCATGGAGATGGTACAGGACTGCACAGCATTTTGCTCCCTTATGCATGGGGTCACCATGAGTCTGGGACCAACTTGAGGGCAGCTAACAACTTTCAGCGTATACAAAGAAATCTAATAAAACAAACAACTCAATTACAAAATGGGCAAAAGATCTGAATAGACATTTCACCAAAAAAGATATGTAAATGTAATAAGCACATGAAAAGATGGTTAATGTCATAAATGCAAATTAAGTCACAATGAGCTATAACTTCATACCCACTAGAATGGCTCAATGGCACCTAAAAACAACAGCAGAATAACTATTATCAGAAAGACAGACAATATGTTTAAGAGGATATGGAGAGACTAGAACCCTCTGCTGGCAGAAATGGAAAACGGTAGAGCCACTTTGGAAAACAGTTTGGCAGTTTCTTAAAAAGTTAAATATACAGCTACCATGTGACCCATACTCCTAGGTATCTACCCAACAGGAAATATTTATAACAGCATTATTAACAACAGCCAGAAAGTGTAAACAATCCTAATGTCCATCAACTGGCAGATAAACAACATCTAGTATATTTATACAATGAAATTAAAGGAAAAAAAAGAAGAAAAACCAAACCATTGCCACTGAGTCAATTCCAACTCAGCAACCCTATAGGATAAAGTAAAACTGCCCCATAGGATTTCCAAGGGGTGGCTGGTGGATTCGAACTGCCGACCTTTTAGTTAGCAGCCAAGCTCTTAACTACTGTGCCACCAGGGCTCCATACAATGGAATAGTATTCAACAATAAACAAACTACTGATACATGCTACAGCATGGATGAACCTCAAAACATTATGCTAAATGAATGAAGCCAGATGCAAAAGATACATATTGTATAAATCCATTTCTAAATCCAGAAGAGGAAAATCTACTGAGACAGAAAGTAGATTAGTGGTTGCCTAGGGCTAGGAGTGGGAATGGGGATTGACTACAAATGGCCATGAGGAATCTCTCTGAGGTTATGGCAATGCTCTAAAATTAGAGTGTGGTAATGGTTACACAATTCTGTAAATTCACAAAAACTCACTGGACTATACACTTAAAATGAACAAATTTTATGGTATATAAATGATAACTCTATAAAGCTGTTCTAAAAAAATTCTGGATTTCGAGCTTCTCCTGAATAACCAGAAGAACCTGGCCACCTTGGCACGTGGCATATAGCTCCAATCCCTAGAGGCCAAGCAGTAGTTGTTTACTTTAGACAAGACACGTGCTTCTCCAGTTTCCACCCACCCATGAACCCTGAAGGCATCTGAATTTGTAACCCTAGTGTCCTGGAGAATATATAAGCTCTGGAGTCACCTGGCCCAGGGTGGGACTCTCTGATCTCATATTTATTACCTGTGAGGTCTTAGATAAGTCATTTAAAGCCTCAGTCTTTTCATTCATAAAAGAGACAGTAATACTGACCTTACGCATTTGGATTTTTATGATTTAAGGAATTTGAACAGTGCCTAACATTTAAGTATTCTATAAATATTCTCTTCTCTCTTATCATATTTTCTATTTTGTTCCCCAAACCTGTCTACTTTCCTAGTTGCCCTAGAGGCCTGCCTTTATTCCTTGCTTTCAAAGTCCAGCTCAAATCCAGCCTTAAGGCTGGCAGCCCTTCGTCACTAGAGTAGCTTGGGGCCCTTTGCCTCTGTAGTCTGTACCACCACTCCATCTTGGATCCCTAACTGGTGACTATTTTGCCAGACTGAGACATTTTCTCACTCTACCCTTTGATGCTATGCCTGTCACAGAGACTAACGTGCCGTAGTCTGCACCTCCATCTAAGTCTCCTTCCTTGGCGTATGGCCGGCTCCCAGTACTGGCCATAAGCCCTCACAGCCTTATGAGGTCAGGGCCCCAAACCTATTCCTCCTGTAGTCTTCCCCATCTCAGGCCAAAAAGCCTGGAGCCATCTTTGACTCTCATATCCCACACTGGATCCATAGCAAATCCTGTGTGTTCTGCCTTAAAAATCTACCGAGAATCTGCTTCTCAACACCCCTTCTACCACCACCACAGTCTAAGGGACCATACTCTCTCACCTGGATTGCTGCAATAGCTTCTTTCTTTACTGGCCTCTCTACTTCTAGCCTTGTCTCCCTTCAGGCTACACAGCAGCCAGAGGGATTTTCTTTAAAAAAGAGATGTCAGATTATACCACTCCTCTGCTCAAAATTTTCCAGTGGCTACCTATCTCACTCAGAATAAAACCCGACATGATCCAGGTCCCTATCTACCCCTACGACTTTATGTCCATACTCCACTCTCCCCCTTACAACCTTCAACTCTAGCCACACTGGCCTCCTCACGGTTCCTAAAACACAACAAACACACTCCTGTTTCAGGGCCTCTGAACTTGCTGAAGCCTATGCCTGGAATGATACTCCTCAAGATATACACATAGTTCACTATTTCAGTTCCCGCATACTTCTGCACAGATTTTCTCAGGTAGGCCTTCCCTATTCCCTTACCCTCCTTTATTTTTCTTCATATTTATTCATTTATCTGTTTCCCTCCACTAGAGTGGAAAGTGCAAGAGAACAAACCGTTTTATTCACTGCTGTATCTCAAATACCTAAAACTGTGCTTGGCACGTGGTAGACAATAAACACTCAATAAATACTCACTGAAAGAAATGACTGGATGCCCTGCAGGATCCCAAGTCTCCCAAGTTCTACTTTACCTCCCCATCCCCAACCCCTTCCTGTTTTTGGCCTTCATTCCAACTCTCAGAAGTCCCCTCTTTGCTCATTCTTCTAACTGAACCAGGTGATGAAACTACTGAAAAAGCTACTGGGGTCATATACTCAAAGATAATAATAGTGTATTGACCTCACCAGTTGACAGTACTGCCCCACTCCTGAATATATCCAGTTAAGAGGCCACCAAAGTGAGGAAAGGGCCAAGAAGCCAGAATATAAGACCAGATGAAGGTACCAGGAATGCTTAGGGTAAAAAAGAGAGGAGATGGGGAAGATTGTAACTACAGTCTTCAAACACTTGAAAAGCCATCACAGGGGAAGGATGATTAATTATATACAAGTCCTGAAGGCAGGACTAGATCTGGTGGGAAAAAGTTCCAGAGAGGCAAAGTCTGGATCAATGTAAGAAAGATATACATATATTTTCTTAAAACAGTCAGATCTATACCAAGGATGGAATGGCTGCTGGTTACCTGGCCTGGCACCTTTTCTAGCTCTCCTTTAATTTATCATCTCCCTCCCCTACTCCAAAATTTCCCTCCGGCCTTGCTTGTATTGTCCATAAAGGAATGAAAGGAAATTGCTCTTTTCTAAAATGATTACTGGGCTGGGAGCTGAAGAGAATGCCCGAGCTGTAGTTTATCTGGACCTCAGCAAAGTCTGTTACTCTACTCTTGGCTAGATGAAGAACCTGGGTTTGAACGTGACTAACAGGCTATTGCCAACCTAAAGGAGGAACTACAGTGGTAACTCAGAGCCTTAGGCTCAGTCCTTTTCTGTTCAACATTTAAGTAAGAGGGTCTGTAGGAGTACAACAAGGCAGTGCTGCTGGTCAAACTAGTAGATGGCCTGAAACCAGGAGACTGGTCACTCTGCACAGTTAAGTGAGAACAATGGCCCAAGTCTATGAAGGAATAAATGCAACATCCTGTACTTGTATCTAAACATTTCACCTAAACATTGTACAAACACCAGATGGGGGTGTGTGAGGAGAGAAGGGGCCAAACAAGTATAAAAAGGAAATTCAGCATTTTAATTGGCTCAGTATAGTCCAAGGCAGCTGTAGGATACAGCCCCCAAGAGTTAATACAATCTGAGGTGACATTAATAGAGGGAGAAAAGTCCAGAATGAAGGAGAAAGCCATGTCTTATTCTGAACTGGTCATTAATTCAATCAAGAAATCTTTAGCAAGGGTCTACTATATGCCAGGCACTGTTACAGATATTAAGGATGGAATAGTGAGGGAAAAAAAAACGAGGCCTTATCTTGATGGATCTTACATTTTTCATGGGGAGCCAGATGATAAAACAGTAACAACAGTAAATATCAATACCTTCTACTGAGAAAAATAAGGTAAGGTGATAAAGAGAGCTAGGAGAGCAAAGCTATTTTGAATAAGGTGGTCAGGGAAAGCCTGAGGAGAAAGCACTTGGGTTGAGCCAGGAACAGGGAGAGATTAAGGCATGTGTGGGGCCTAAACATTGATAATCTGTAGTGCCCCCTCCTGTGCTTACTTACACATTAAAATGAGAAATTAAAACTTGTCGTGTTAAGTATTAATATTTCCAGTATTTTTTGAACGTTTGCTATGTGAGTATTATATTATTACCCAGGTTAGTACTATATTAAATGTATGCTAGATTGTGCCTGCGTGTATGCCAAACGTATTTTAAAGTTAAAGTTATAAATATTATTGTTTACACACCTTAGGACATAACTCTGTATGTAAATGCTATACAGTTAAAAAGTAACTTGACTGAATTCACTGCAGTGGTCCACTTATCTGTGTTCCCTCGCTTATGCATGTCATCTGGGACTGGAGTTCCTATTGGTTGTTTACCAGAACTCCCTAGTGTTTGTATCATGGCAAAGAGCACTGCTGGCTCTCCTGGCTGGAGTTCCTGGATCAGAAGACATGGATGTACGAGACAGTTCTCTCACAATTGATCAGAGACCTGTTATCTATTATAATCCATCTTCACCCAATAATTGCTCATGTTGGATCCAGCTGCATATTGAGTGAATGTAGGCAAGAGTTAGACTCAACAGCCCACCCCTACTTCTTGTTTATTAGAAAGAAATAGTATACTCCCAAGAGACAAGCCAAGATAAGGAGTTTCAATGGCGAGATAAGGAGTTTCAATTACAAGGGAGGGGACTGTAGGAGACAGATGTCAAGAAGGTGTGTAGGGGCCTCATAGCTTAGAAAACCTTGCAGGTGGACACCCTGGTAACCCTGCATAAACTTTACTTCCAGCCAGCACATTCGCACACGCTGAACCTGGTATCAATTTCATTTAGTGACCTGCCAGTTCCCTTCTACTGCAGTGCTCACTTTTCCTTGTGTCCTGTCTGCTTGGCATTTATGGGTTTTTGCTTTGGACAACTGGTGCCCCTGTTTTGTTGATGCCCTAAGCACGTGCTTACCTTGCTTACTGGGTAATGCGTTCCTGGCTAGGGAAGAAATGAGACCTAGCCATTCAAAGATCTGAGGGCAGGAGTGAAACAGAGAGCCCCAAATGCAAAGAAGGGAACCAGCCAGGCACACTCCAAACACTCAGAGAAAAGCCAGTGTCACTGAAGTGGTGTGAAAGAGAAAGAAACTGATAGGAAAGGCAGGCACCCGGAGCACTGGAGTCCTTTGTAGGCCTCACACTTTGAGTCATATTTACCAAAAAGATAGGGATGAGCCAGAATACCAGGAATGACTGACAGAACTGAGTCTATTTGGCCTAAAGAAGATTTCAAGGGACATGATGGCTATTTCCAAATTCATGAAAGGGTTTACATCTTTAAGAAAACAAAAAACTGATATTTAGTCTAGGTGAGTGACTCTAGAGATTAGAGTGTACATTCTAAGGAGGTAGATTTTAAGCACAGCATACAGGAGGAAGAGGAACCAACTTAGGAAGAAATGGGCCAAGGGAAAAAGATAAAATGCTCAAAGGCAAGCCTCTTATGCAAATCCCCAGAAAGGTCCGACACAATTAGGAGAAATTGTCTCTAAAAAGAAAAATTTACATAGTAAAATGAATAAAAAAGAGGGAAACCACTGGCCCAAGAGGCTGAGAAGGACCAGGGTTTTAGGTCAGGAGGAAAGATTCAGAGTAGGATAGTAGAAAACACTTGGTTCTCTGGGGCCAGACTCTCCTGGGTTCTAAGCCTGGCTCTTCCACTCACTGTGTGTGTGTCCTACTCTAAGTTGCCAGAATTTATAAAATGAGAATACCACCACCTACTTCCCAAGTTGCTATGAAAATGAAAAAAATTAATGTAGAGCATTCAGTCAGTACAGTGCCTGACAATATAGCAGACATCAAATAACAGTTCCCTGGGTTAACTAATGTAACATTTTCTAATACCTCTGGCCTTCAAGAGGAACCTAGAACTACCCTGAAAATTACCTATCCCCACCTTATTCAAGTGCATATGTTTATAGGGCTGTTGCCCCTAAATTAAATGGTTTCCAGACTGTTCTTTTAACTTTCTTCCATATCATTCTTCTTTCACTTTTCCTATTACTGTCAGCTTTCAGCACTCACCTCTAGATGCTGTTAGTACGGCAGCTCCTCTCCCTGTTTTTATATGCTGCTTTTAATCTTATGGGGGTTTAGAAACCAGACTGCTGAGCTTGTTACAACACCACATAAAAATATGAATAAATTAGTGCTGTGCAAGGACTTAAGGATGATGATGGTTTGCTTCCCTCATGTTTTTCAATTGGGCTCTGGAAAAATGAGGATGCCAGATAAATTAAGTTATTACTATACAGAGTCGCCAGGGGTGCAAACAGTTAATGCACTTAGCTGCTAACCAAAAGGCTGGAGGTTCAAGTCCACCTTGGAAGAAAGGCCTGGCAATCTACTTCTGAAAATCAGCCACTGAAAACTCTGTGGAGCACAGTTCTACTGTGACACACGTGGGGTTGCCATGAGTCAGAACTCCATGGCAAGTGGTTTTACATGGATACACATACATACTATATGCCTTTTTACATGAAATCATTCATATTTTAAAACAGTCAAAAGTGGAACTTCTTCACAGGGTAGTCATAAGAACAATGATAAGATCCAAGCTTGGCACCCAGGCCACAGCAGAGCCAGGAGCCATAGAATGTTAGATACACAAGACAAAAGGCGGTGGCAGCAATAGCCTGGAGATTTGAAATGGGAGGGAAGGTTGGAGCTGGCCAATCTAGAGTTGAAGAGCACTAGGTGGGGACAGACCCCTCTACGTACCCTCAGGCAGGCAGAGAGAATAGCATGCCCATGATGCATTGCTACAGTGTGAAGAGAGTGGCTTACCATAAGTGTCTTCTCAAAATGAGCAGCTGGGCCGGGGGTGTGCGGGTTGTATGGAGAACCTAGGGCTGTAACAGGCATAGCCTTCCTCTTCTGAGATGATGGTAGGGAAAACAGCCACATCTCAGTGGTACTAATCAGGGAGTACAGACATACACTGGGGACAGGCTCTTGAAGACTGCTTTAATATCTATGCTGGCAGTGGCCTTGAAGCCACAGTGTTTAAGTGCATTTAAACCTGCACTTTGCAGCCCACATGCTACAAATCTGGGCTGTCGAAACTGCCTGGCTTTGTCATCTCTGCCCTGGATCCTCACCCTTGTGAAAAGATTGAGGTGAGAGTACAAAAGAGGACCCACAGAAGAGGAGGAGAAGGGTATGGGAAAAGATTTACAGTGCAAATTTCTATGAGACCCTCACCCCCTTTAACCCTGGGAGTGGCAAAGGTGTGGTGGCAAATATGTCAGGGACTGAGATGCTGGGGATTCTTAAGCATTTCCTTCTCACCTTCCCTCATTTCCATCATGCTGCTTTATAATTTGCAGAGCTTTCCAAGCTGCATTTCTCATTTCATTCTCTACAACATCCCTGCATGGCTGGTGCAAACACAATAGGCATATGTGGAGGAGGAACTCCAATTTTACAAACAGGGAAATGGAGACTGGCCAAGGGCACATACTGAAACATAAGATAAAAAACCCAGGTTCCCCAACTCCAACCCAGTTCTCTCCAGGTCCCTATCTGTGCTTGCCAAGTGTTTTTAGGATCCCATGCATTACAAGTCTTTTCTTCTCCTTCCAATGTTGTGTTTAGCCTGGGCCTCTGCCTACTTGAAGGTTCTTCTTCCTATCTTTCAGCCTTTTAGCCCCCTTACTAGAAATGCCATTTCTCAAGAAGGAGCCCCAACTGCTGCCTACTCTCCTGGGCCCCTCAAATAACTGGATCATCTTCACCATCGTGAATCCCTACGGAGGTCTATCTTCTTAGACTTTTTAAGAAAACAGCAGCTCAAGGAAGCCTGATAAGTCAGGAAGAACAATGGTATTTTCAGTCAGACTGGCATGTGTTCTAGTATTAGTTCTGTAGATTCCCAGGAGTGAACCCTGGGCAAATTATCTCACCTTCCTGAGCCTCAATTTCTTCACCTGTAAAATGACTAGATGAAATGAGATCCATAACACAAAAGGTTCTTAATGTGTTGATTTCCCACCCCTTCACCATCTGCTGTCTTCCCTCTAAGCTTCCCAACTTCCCCTACTCTAGCACTGCATCCTCACCACCTCTCATGATCACATTCTGCAGGCTGATAAAACTACAGGATTTCCTGAAGCTGACTATGGGCTTGGTAGGTCACAGTAGAGACTGAAGTTAGAGGTCACATTGAGAGAGCTTGTACAAGGATGACTTTAGCTATCAGGTCCCAGGATACCCCCCAGCAGAAAGCAACTGGTAGAAACAAGAAAGAAATGAGCTTGCTTTACCTTATTCAGGGAAAATGATCTCAGGCCTTCCCATGGCAGCTCCAGGAAAGCTATCACAAGCCTCCTCCCAGTCCAGGAGGCTGCTTATGCCAACATCCAATTTCTTAGACATGCAATAGGAGAGTAATGACTTGTCAGTTATTTGTATGAGTGTAAGGGAACAAGAAAGGAGCCCTGGTGGTGCAACAGTTAAGTGCTTGGCTGCTAACCAAAAAGATGGTGGTTTAAACCCACCCAGCTGCTCCGTAAGAGAAAGATCTGACAATCTGCTCCCATAAAGACTACAGCTTAGAAAACCCTACAGGAGCAGTTCTACTCTGTCACAGGGGGTCACTGTGAGTCGAAATCAACTTGTTGGCACCTAAAAACAACAATAAGGGAACAAGGCAAAAATAATCCCCAAACTAGTGTCCCTAAGGAGCTCAGGTCGCACAGTGGTTAAAAGCTCAGCTGCTAACCAAAAGGTCAGCAGTTCGAATCCACCAGGGGCTCCTTGGAAACCTTATGGAGCAGTTCTACTCTGTCCTATAGGGTCGCTACGAGTTAGAATCGACTTGACAGCAACAGGTATGGGTAGTGTCCCTGCATCTTGACCCAAGCTTGCCCAGATACCCTCACTCACCAGTACCAAGCCTGAGTTCAGCCAGCTGTTTCCTCCTTTGGATTACAGGGACAGCACCAGCTGCCTCTAGGAACAGGACTCGCCTGCAACAGAGACAGAAGTCAGTCAAGGGTCTTGCTCAGGATAGGCATAAACTTAGGTCAATGCAGGCATTCAGAGTTTCTGCCCTCATTAAGTTTGCATCCTAGTTAAAGATACAAAGGAATTAATAATTGAATATATAATTTCAGGTAGTACTAAGTGCTATGAAGAAAAATAAAACCGAGTAAGAGAAGGAAGAATGACAAGGCGTAGGAGTGGAGTGTATTTTAGACAAAATGGGCCTCTCCAGAGGGTGACATCTAGACAGGTATCTGAATGAAGTAAGCGAGTAAGAAGACATGTGAAGATCTGAGAGGAAAGTGTTGGGGGTGGGTGGCGGTGGCGATGGTGAATAACAAGTGCAAAGGCCCTGAGGCAATAATAGACAAGAATGAGCTTGGTATGTCTGAGGAACAAGAAAGTCAATATAGCTAGAATGCAATGAGTGATGGGGAGGGAGAATGAGATAGTAGAGATACATGGAAGAACTAATGTTCCTTACTTTACATGAGAAAAACTGAGGCTCAGAAGTTAGGTGACTGGCCCAAGATCAAAATTAAGTCAGTGACAGAACTGAGAATGGAACTCAGGCTTCCTGAACAACTTTCTGTCTCACTCCTGGGTCAGATTCCTCCAGGCTTAGATAATCTAGACCCCAGCTAGGAGAAACTTTCAAGCACTCGGAGGTTGGTTTCAGGTTCCTCCGCAAACACATTACTCTGCTGAGTGAGGATGGCTGAAGAACACAGAAACCCCTATATATCCCCAGGAATGTGGGGTAGAGGTGACTCTGGGCTAAGAAGAATACTAGCACACATCAGGCACTGTTGTAAACCCTTCTTTTGTATTAACTTATTTAATCTTTACAATAATCTTGTTAGGTTAGTGTGCTATTATATTCCCCTTTTTACTAATGGGGAAACTGAGGCCTGGAGAAGTTAAATAAATCTGCCCAAGTCGCACAGCTAAAAAATGGTGAAGGTGAGATTTGAATCCACGAGGTCCAACTCCAGGGCTTGCCCTCTTAACCATACACTGTAACACTTCTCAAAAACAGAAGAAAAATGGCAGGAAATGTTTTCTCTAGTCCTAGCTTGGGTGCTAACCAAAAAGGCTGGCAGTTCGAATCTACCAGCCGCTCCATGGAAGCCCTATGGGGCAATTCTACTCTGTCCTATAGGGCTGCTATGAGTCGGAGTTCACTTGACAGCAAAGGGGTTTTTTTTTTTTTCAATACTAGCTGACATGGTTCAGAGCCCCCAACCACTTACACCCAAATCTGAGATCCTCTCCATTTCCATTTACTTCCTGCACAAGCTTTTTAGAAAATACAAGTTGAATGGCTCCCATGTCCTTCAGCCAGGAAGTTCCAAAAGCTTCTTTAATCTCTACCTACTGTAATCATAAAGCTATGATGATAATAACAATAGCCCTTTAATAGCCACTAACATTTACTGCACACTTTGAAACAGACTAGGTACTAGGCTAAGCACCTTACGTGCATTATCTTATTTTAGAGAGGGAGTGAGAGTTGCTCCAAGACATGAGTAGAGGGATCTGTGGGGGGCTCTGAGCCTGGAACAAAGCAGCAAGCACCTGGTCCTGAAGGATCTCTGCAGCCCCAGGTCAAAGGACTAAGGCAGAGCCACTAGGGGGTAGGTGGTAAGAGGGTCACACAACAGGCACCTCCAATTCACCATGTCCAAACTGAACTCATCATCTCTCTCCCAGCCTCCATAGCTCAGTGACTGGTATAACCATTTCCCAGGCACTTAAGACTCCAAATGTTTGTGCTCTCAATTCTCCTTCTCTCATTCTCCATTCCCACAATTGCCAACTCTTTGTGGGTTTTTTGCTCTCAAAGTTCTACATCGAAACTGCTCCTCTTTATTACCTACTGTGTCAACTTCCTCTTGGTTCAGGATCTCATTATGTCTTGCCTGCACAGCTGGAATATTTCTTAAAATGTATTGACATTACAATGACAGACTGTTAACAGCAGCCTCCTCCCTGGTCTCTCACTATTCTCCCCCAAACCCCCTGCTCCAGTCCATTGGGCCCATACTGTCAGACTAATGCCACTCCCCTGCTCAAAAAATTCCCAGTCACTGCATTGCTCTCTAGGTATGTTATGATTTGGTTACCACCTTGCCTGTACGACAGGCTTCCCAGCTCCCATGCTTTTGTCCGTGCTGTTCTCTTACCTAAAATATCTTTCTTCATTTGTACATATTCAAATCCTTTGTAATCTTCAAGGCCTAGCTAATCTATGAAGTTATCCTGAACCCTTTTTCACCACACTTTCTCTTCCATGTTCCTGAAACATCTCTGGCTTGCAGCTACATCCACCTCTGGCCTTACCATCAGTTAAGGCATCAGGAATACAGTTCCCCTATTCTCCTTCTTGCTTGTAGGGATTCCTACTGCTTCCAGAGAATGGAGATCTAGTCGGTTAAGATTTCTGTTCTCATTCCTCATACACTTATTGAAGTCTGGATCTGTCTCCTAACAAGAGACCTGGGTTCTAATGTGAGCCTCAGATTCCTCATCTATAAAATGGGAATGCAATTTCCATCCTGCCTACGGTACAGGAATTTTATAAGAATCAATGTGATAGTATGTGAGGAAACACGAGGAGTTAGAAGACTCTCATCCAGGTCTTTTAACAGTTCTGTCTGCTGAAAAACACTAAGCACAAATATAAGCCTTCTACACAATCAGTTAAACATTTCCTAGGCCTAGCTGACCTTATTGTGCACATAGCTCTGCGCTAAGGGTTGTAGGGGATACAGGGATGACTGAGAAGAGTCCTCATCCTTAGGCACCTTAAGGTCCAGGGTAGGAAGGTGTCAACTTCCTGCAAAGGACTAGTACCAATGTTAGGCAGTCTCTAAGAGTCCAAAGAGTGCTATGCATTATAAAGGTAGAAAAAGAAACCAGTCTAGTCTGGGGTGGCCTCAGAAGCTTCACAGAAGGAGTGACACAGTCCTTGATGCCAGATGAAAGGTAGAGTGGCAGAAAGACATGGCTACTATGCACCAGGCTGTTATGCTGTTAACCCTCACAATACCCTATGAGGTAGATGATGGCATTCCCATTTTATAGACGAGATAACTGAAAGTGGGTGAGGTTACAGGTAAGTGTGACAGCGTGCCATTCAAGGTCAAACACCCAGTAAGTAGCAGAGCTAGGATTCGAACGGGGTCTGCACAAATCAAAACCTAAGTGCTTTCCCTTACTTCATGGTCTGCCATAGCAACATGAAAATAGGGCCAGATAATCTCTAAAGTTCTTTCTACCTCAAAATTCAATGATTTGGATGAGCATTTGGGGGGAGGAGGAGCTGCGGCTATGTCTTCCTCATAAGACTGATCTTTAAAAGCAGAATTAGTGTCTTATTCACTATAACATCCCAGGTTATCTGACACAGACCCTGGCAGGTAGGAGGCACTATGTAAGACCCTGGCAGGTAGGAGGCATAACGTATTTGATGATCATGTGAGTGAATAAATGCATAAGTGAATGAATGAACACCCACCCCACAAATCTTGTTCTGAGGTTAGAAGTAAGGTTCAAAATCTCAAACGCCATGTTCTGACTCTCAGCCCCAGAATCTACACTAAATATCTACTAATCTGTTGGCTGAAAGAGCCCTTTTCCCATTCTTCTTTTCACAAATTAGGGGAGAGGTGAGGACAGAAAAGGAAAATACGGGAAGTTTGGTAGAGAGCAGAAAGAGGAAAATGAAATGGAGTGAAAAGGAGAGAAGGGTAAAGAAAGAGAGAAAAAGGAAGAGGGATGCTTGGGCAGGAATGTCTAAGGCCTGGACTTTGGAAAAGGTTTATTTTTCGTTCTGTTTCCAGAACTAGGGATTTTGATTTTATTTTCTTTTCTTAAGAGCAGCCAAGAGGAATTCCTCTTTATAAATTTTAAATGAAGGGAATTTGCTTGTCCAGACCCCAGACTAAATCTGTCAGCAGCGGGGCAAAGTGAAGCATTTAAAGTCGTGCTCCTGGGTTCTCCCCACCTCCTTACCACTGTCCTGCCCCAGCCCAACCCCAGCCTGGTATTCCTCTGCTCTCTCCCCTACTGAGGGTTCCAGTAAAAGCTAGCTGCCATCTAGTCACTCGGACTCATAGAGCCCACGTGTAGCAAAGTAGAACTGCACTCCACAGAGTTTTCAATGGCTGTTTTTTTGGCAGTAGATTGCCAGGCCTTTCTTCAGAGGTGCCTCTGGGTGGACTCAAACCTCCAACCTTTCGGTTGGCAGCCGAGTGTGTTAACCATTTACAATACCCAGGGACTCCCTACTAAGGGTTACTCTAGGCTAATTAATTAAGCCCTGAGAGTCTATCCTTCCTTATGGAAAAGGGAACACCAATATCTGAACTCTTTCCCATAGCTTCCTATCAAGAAAGCTTTGCTGAACCCAAAGAGGAAGATGGTTCTCCCTTTCTGCTGTATGAGTGGACAGGGTAAAGACGTGCACAGAGGAGGCAAGGTCCATTAAGAACTCTCCAGATCCTGGGTCCTAATACAACTCACCCTCTTTAGGTCTATAAACAGGTACCCCTCCTTCTTACTAAATTAGTAGAGACAGCACTGAGCTAAGAGTCAGAAAACCTAAAGGCTAGCTCCAGCTTTGTCTCTAATTCACTGTGTGACTTTGGGCAAGCATTTCACCTTCCTTAACCTTAGTTCTCACATCTGTAAAATGAGGATGATAGTATCTGCTCTTCCGAAGGATCTTCTGAAGGATGGAATGAGACTGACAAGAAACAGTTTAACTGTTTGAATCTATGTTTGGTTTGATATGAAGTGGTAAAGGAGGAATACGGGAATGCTTCTTTAAAAAAGAGGGGCTCTACTCTTATGCACGGCTGGCGGGAATGCAAAATGGTACAACAATTTTGGAAAACGATATGGAGCTTCCTTAGAAAGCTAGAAATAGAAATACCATATGATTCAGCAATCTCACTCCTAGGAATATATCCTAGAGAAATAAGAGCCATCACACAATTAAACATATTCACACCCATATTCACTGCAGCACTGCTCACCACAGCAAAAAGATGGAAACAACCCAAGTGCCCAACAACAGATGAATGGATAAACAAACTATGGTACATACACACAATGGAGTACTATGCAACGATAAAGAACAATGATGAATCTGCGAAGCATCTCACAACATGGATGACATCTGGAGGGCATTGTGCTGAGTAAAAAAAGTCAATCACAAAAGGATAAGTATTGTAAGAGACCACTACTATAAAAACTCATGAAAGGGTTTACACACAAAAAGAAACAATCTTTGATGGTTACAAGGGAGGGGAGGGGTGGGGAGGGGTGGGGAGGGGAGGGGTGGGGGTGGAAAACACTAAATACACAATAGGTAAGTGGCATCTTTGGTGAAGGGTAAGACAGTACACAATACTGGCGAAGCCAGCACAGCTTGTTCAGGGTAAGGTCATGGAAGTCCAAGGACAAATCCAAACTCCCTGAGGGACCGAATTACTGGGCTGAGGGCTGCGGGGACTATGATCTCAGGAAACATCTAGCTCAACTGGCATAATATAGTTTATAAAGAAAATGTTCTACCTTCTACTTTGGTAACTACCATCTGGGTGGGGTCTTAAAAGCCTGTAAGCGGCCATCTAAGATACTCCACTGGTCTCACCCCTTCAGGAGCAAGGGAAAATGAAGAAAACTAAAGACACAAGGGAAAGATTAGTCCAAAGGACTAACAGACCACAACTACCAGGGCCTCCACCAGACTGAGTCCAGTACAACTAGATGGTGCCCGGCTACCACCACTGACTGCTCTGACAGGGATCACAACAGAGGGTCCCGGACAGAGCTGGAGAAAAATGTGCAACAAAATTCTAGCTCAAAAAAAGACCGGACTTACTGGCCTGACAGAGACTGGATAAAACCCAAGAGAATGGCCTCCGGACACTCTTTTAGCTCAGTAATGAAGTCACTCCTGAGGTTCACCTTTTAGCCAAAGATTAGACAGGCCCATAGGGCAAAACGAGACTAAAGGGGCATACCAGCCCAGGGGCCAGGACTAGAAGGCAGGAGGAGACAGGAAAGCTGGTAATAGGGAACCCAAGATTGAGAAGAGAGAGTACTGACATGTCATGGGATTGTTAACCAATGTCATAAAACAGTATGTGTACTAACTGTTTAATGAGATGCTAGTTTGTTCTGTAAACCTTCATCTAAAGTACAATAAAGAAATAAATAAAAATAAAAAGGGGGGGCTTTATCACCTTTCAGTTGAAAAGATCTGCTCTGAGTGAAAGAATTAGGAAGTGCTGTAGCAGACACAGTGTCCCTGTCGGTACCCCCATGAAAAGACAGTCAGGCACCAACCAAGACTAGAAAAAGCCAAGAACTACGGGCCTGTAAATCCCAGCGCACTCAAGTAGAGAGAAACTAAGAACCACTAGAAGTCACATACTGCTCAGGGAAAGTAAGAGAAAGGAAGTAATGACCAATTTAGTGGTAAAGAGCGCAAGGCTTTGGAATCAGAGACACCAGGGTTTGAATCCCAGCTCTGCCTCCTATTAGCTTTGTGACCTTAGGCAAGGTACTTATTTCTCTGTGCCTCAACTGCCTCCATCTGTTTAAAAAGGTTCCTGTTTCATAGGTTTTTGGGAGAAGTAAATGAGACAGCATGGGAAAGCCCTAAGCTCAGGGACTGTCATAAGCGTTAGATACTGTTTTTCCATTCGAATACCACAAAAAGAATGAATCAGAAACAACAAAATAGGCCTAGGAGAAAGGAATGAAATGTACATTTACCATTTAAAAACAACAAACAAAAAACCCTGCCCCCCACTCCAAGACACCCCAGTAACTCAGAAGTGAAGCCACTCCCAAAGTCTACCTTTCAGCCAAAGATTTAGACAGGTCTATAAAACAATAACACGTGTGAGGAATGTGCTTCTTAGTTCATTCAATCAAGTATAGGAGATCAAATGGGCAACACCTGCCCAAAAGGAAAGAAGAGAAAGCAGAAATGAACAGGAAAACTGGATGAATGGACATGGGGAACCTGGGGTGGATAGCGGGAGAGTGCTGACACATTGAGAGGACTGCAACCAATGTCACAAAATGTGTATACGTTTTTGAATAAGAAACTAGTTTACACTGTAAACTTTCACCTAAGGCACAATAAAATTACAAAAGATTACAGCCAAGAAACACCATGGAGAGGCTCTAAGGTCGCCGTGAATCAGAATTAACTCAATTCGACAGCAACAGGTTTGGTTTCATTATGGTAGTAAGGTTTTACTAAACTAGATATATACCGAAAACTTAATGGTCTAGAGTTTGGGTTGCAGAACCAATCAAATCCTTCTCTCTACCAAATTAAGTTCTGCGACCATGTTGAATTGTTTAACATTTCAATGCCTCAATTTCATCACTAGTGAAGTGTAAACAAACAAAGACTGCTGCCATCATGTTGACTCGACTCATAACGGTGCTATAGGACAGAGCAGAACTGCCTCAATAGAGTTTCCAAGGCTGTAAATCTTTCTCCCATGGCTAGTGAGTTCGAACTACCAACCTTTTGATTAGCGGCCGAGCGCTTAACCACTGCGCCGCCAGGGCTCCTAAATTTACTATTATCTGTTATATCATGCCCCACTGCCCAAAGCTTTAATTATTCTCACTATTCCTAATAACCTTTTGATCAGCAGAATTATCCCCATCTTACAAAGGAGGAAACTGAGCCTCAGAGAAGTAACTTGCCTAAACACACAGGGCCAGAAGTAGAACTTAATGGAACCCAGGTCTGACTCCAAAGACTACATTCTTTCTACTATATACCCTGCACTTTCTTGTCCCCAAAGTTTAGGAGGCCCTTCATATCAAAATAGGAACCAATAATAAAGTTTTAGGAAACTAGATCAAATTCTCCCATCTGGTACCCGATGAAGTAACTGCTGGTTTTCCATGCCTGGGGTAAAGATGGGAAGGGTTGGAATCCAAGTGCACTATAAAGGTGGAAAGTTCCAGAGTTGTAGGACTTGACTTATCAGGCCTCCCAAGATGCTGTCAGCCTGTTGTTGCAGTAAGAGAGGAGACGGGCTTTTGCCAAACTGGATCCCACACCCTGTAACAAACAGGCAAGAAGCCATGAGAAGTACCTAGGCTGAACTGAAGTATCTGTTCAAAACACCCTACACTGGGAGGGAATACAATCATGTGAACACCTTTGCAAGAATCAGCACATACTCTTCTAAGTGTGAATATTCTCCCTATTTCTGGGAAGCGCTTTACTATGGCCCAGATGACTGGAAGGCAGATTGAAAAGAAGCGCTTCTACCCTTGGGCCAGGCTGTTATTTTGGAGTATTTCATCTAAAAAATAATAGGGAGCTGGTTCTACAGGAGGTATAGGGAAACCTAACTGGAGGCTAGGGGAAGGAAAGGGGCAAGGAAGTGAACTAAAGAGAGAAAATTATGGGTAGGACTGGGGCTTGGAAATCAAAGGCTTTTGGTAGTGTGAGGAAGCAAGCAAAGGGCCTGGAACAAGAAAGGGAACACTTCAGAGGGACAGGGACAGATTTTGATAGAAGAAATAATCTCCTACACTTAAAAAACATTTTAAAAAAAAGCATGTGAGGGCGAGGCCAGGATGGCGGAGTAGTCAGATGTTTCCTGTGGCCCCTCTTACAACAAAGACCCGAAAAAAAAAACAAGTGAATCGATTGTATATTACAATCTAGGAGCCCTGAACATCAAAGGCAAAGTTGAGGAATTGGACTGAGTGGCGGGGAAGGGAGAGATGGTTCCGGAGGCAGTGGTGAGTTACCAGACCTGACCTCGTGGGAGCCAGTGTCCTTCAGGCTGAATCAGCCCACATGCAGAGTGAGGCAACAAGTGGTGCTTGGGAGTCATCTTCCACACTGGGAGACGCCCAGTGGCAGAGAGCCTATTCGGTCATCCACAACCAGCGAAAATCAGCACTCAAGCAGCTAAGAATTTGCGTCTGGCCTACCGCACGGATCAAAAAACACCCCATTTGGGAAAAACCTCTCTCCCATTTACCTCCTACCTCCCCATTCTGCACTGGGTCCCAGGGCAGCTCCAGCGATTGCCGAGTCACCTGAGCCAGAATTAAGACCCGTCACGCGCCCTGAGCCATTCTCCTGGCCTTGGAGAGGACAAATTAACAAACATGGAAAAAATAAGCTGCTGGCTCCCCTAAGCCAGGAACTCAGGGATGGCACAGCTCCTTTGCCTAGGCACAGGTATAAGCAGTCCACGGACTCTGAATGCCTTTCACCCCTGTCTTAGTTATCTAGTGCTGCTACAAAAGAAATACCACAAGTGGATGGCTTCAACAAAGAGAAATTTATTCTCTCACAGTACAGTAGGCTACAAGTCCAAATTCAGGGCATCAGCTCCAAGGGAAGTTTTTCTCTGTCAGTTCTGGAGGAAGGTCCATGTTATCAATCTTCCCTTGGTCTGGGAACTTCTCTGTGCAGGAACCTCAGGTCCAAAGGACACGCTCTGCACCCAGCACTGCTTTCGTGGTGGTATGAGGTTCCCATGTGTCTCTCCTCACTTCCCTCTTATATATCTCAAAAGAGACTGGCTTAAGACACTATCCAATCTTGTATACCTCATCAGTATAACTGCCACTATGCCATCTTATTAAACTGAATTTATAACATATAAGGAAACCACATCAGATTACAAAATGATACACAATTATACAATACTGGGAATCATGACTCAGTGAAGTTGACATATTTTGGGGGGACACAATTCAATCCATGACAACCCCTGCATAGATTTGTGTGGGCCCATTTCAACACTGCAGGCCCTCATTACCACAGTACAACAGGGTACATACCTGCAATCTAACTTCAACTGTGTCAGCTGTGAAGTGGTAGGTTTGTGACATCTGACACTGCTCTGCCCATTAAGGAGATTCCTCACCTGCCCACATCAGGGGCCTGAGGACCGGTGGCTCCACCCACACCACCTAGCCACCCGCGACAGGGGTCCAAGAGTAAGTGGTGCCCTCCAGTCCTTACAGCCAACAGCACTGAGCAGTCATAGTCAGGCTGCAAAACCCACCCACCTACGTGCTATACGGAACAGGGACACGCTTTCTTCTCGGACACTTGGGGGCGGCTGTCAGCCCCCTGCCTTGCTCAGTGTGTGACCCCCTGCTGTGGCCAGATGCCTGTGCCTATACCAATTACCCATGCCTGTCTAGAACTGTAGGTGACAGCATGCACCACACACTTGGTGGCCGACTATCTGGACACCTGAGCTGAATCCATACAGGACGAACAGGTGGATTCCTGGACTCACTTAGTGGCAGGTCTGGCCACCTGGCAGCAGGACGTTGGAGTTTCAGAGGTGCCAGTGACTGGGCCAGCTCACATGAGCAGCCTATCTATCTGGGCATATCAAAACAAAGAAGCTACGACATAGTAAGCAAACAGAAAATAAAAATATGGTAACTTATTGATGGCTCGGAGACAACAGTCAATATCAAATCACATAAAGAGGCAGACCATGAAGGCTTCAGCAAGCTCTCAGAATAAAGAATCAAGAAATTTTCTGGAGGAAGAGAATTGCTTGGAATTACCGGAGGCAGAATACAAAAGATTAATGTACAGAACTCTTCAACAGATCAGGAAGGAGACCAGGCAAAACTTCAGATTAGAGAAGAGCATAATGACAAATTTAACAGGCTATAAGAATCCACAGAGAGATAGCAATCAGAAATCCAGAAGATTAACAATAAAATTTCAGAATTAGACAACTCAATAGGAAGTCATAGGAGCAGAATTGAGGCAATGGAAGTCAGAATTCATGACACTGAAGATAAAGCACTTGACACCAACTTATTTGAGGAAAAATGTGATAAAAGGATTTTAAAAAATGAAGAAACCCTAAGAATTATGTGGGACTCTATCTAGAGGAATAACCTACAAGTGACTGGAGTCCAGAACGGGGGGGATAACAGAAAATACAGAGAGAACTGTCGAAGATTTGTTGGCAAAAAACTTCCCTGATATCATGAAAAATGAGAAGATATCTATCCAAGATGCTCATCGAACCCCACATAAGGTAGATCCCAAAAGAAAGTCACCAAGATGCCAAAAACAAAGATAAAGAGAGAATTTTAAGAGCAGCTAGGGATAAACAAAAAGTCACCAACAAAGGAAAGTCAATAAGACTAAGCTCAGACAACTCAGAAGAAACTATGTAGGCAAGAAGACAATGGGATGATATATACATATATAAAGCCTTGAAGGAAAAAAATTGCCAGCTAAGAATTATATATCCAATAAAACTATCTCTCAAATATGATGGTGAAATTAGGTCATTTCCAGATAAACAGGAGTTTAGGGAGTTTGTAAAAACCAAACCAAAACTACAAGAAACACTAAAGGGAGTCCTTCAGTTAGAAAATCAGTAACATCAGATAATAACCCAAGACTAGAACACAGGATAGAGCAACCAGATATCCACCCAGATACGGAAGTCACAAAAATAAATCAAAGCTAAAGCACTGAAAATAGTGAAAAAGAGATGTCAATATGTAAAAGATGACAACATAAAACAAAAAACATGGACTAAAAAATGTAGACATAGATTTTTCATATGGAGAGGAAGTCGAAGCAATATAAAGAAATAACAGACTGGTTTAAACTTATAAAATAGAGGTAAATATTAAGGTAACCACAAAGGAAACTAACAGTACTACACATCAAAATAAAAAACAAGAAAAATATAAAGACTCAGCAAATACAAAATCAACAACAATGAAAAACATGAAAAGAAAACACATAAAGAAAAATGACTCAGCACAAAAATTAAATGGAGCAAATCAACTGTCAACAACACAAAAAGAAGACATCAAAATGACAGCACTAAACTCATACCTATCAATAATTACACTGAATGTAAATGGACTAAATGCACCAATAAAGACACAGAAAGTGGCAGAATGGATAAAAAAAAAAACACGACCCACCTATATGCTGCCTACAAGAGACACACGTTAGATTTACAGACACAAACAAACTGAAACTAAAGGACGGAAAAAATATATCAAGCAAACAACACTCAAAAAAGAGCAGGAGAGGCAGTATTAATCTCTGACAAAATAGACTTTAAAGTAAAATCCACCACAAAGGATAAAGAAGGACACTACAGAATGATTAAAGGACCGGTACAGCAGGAAGACATAACTATAATAAAAATTTACGCACCCAACAACAGGGATCCAAAATACATAAAACAAACTCTAACAGCATTCGAAAGAGAGATAGACAGCTCCACAATAATAGTAGGAGACTTCAACACACCACTTTCAGTGAAAGATAAAACATCCAGAAGGAAGCTCAATAAAGACACGGAAGATCTAAATGCTACAATCAACCAACTTGATCTGACACATACCAAACACTCCACCCAACAGCAGCCAAGTATACTTTCTTTTCCAATGCACATAGAACATTCTACAGAACAGACCACATATTAGGCCATAAAGCAAGCCTTAACAGAATCCAAAACATCGAAATATTACAAAGCATCTTACAAAGCCTTAGAAGTAGAAATCAATAACAGAAAAAGCAGGGAAAAAAATCAGACACATGGAAACTGAACAATACCTTGCTCAAAAACTACTGGGTTACGGAAGAAATTAAGGATGGAATAAAGAAATTCAAAGAATCAAACAAGAATGAAAATACATCCTACCAGAACCTTTGGGACACAGAAAAAGGAGTGCTCAGAGGTCAGTTTATAGCAATAAATGCACAATCCAAACAGAAGAAAAGGTCATAATCAAAACATTAACCCCACAACTGGAACAAGCAGAAAGAGAGCAGCAGAAGAAACCCTCGGGTGCCAAAAGAAAGGAAGTAGTAAGAATTAGAGCAGAATTAAATGAAATAGAGAATAGAAAAACAATCGAAAGAGTTAATAAGATCAAAAGCTGGTTCTTTGAAACGATCAACAAAATTGATAAACCACTGGCCAAACTGACAAAAGAAAAATAGGAGAGGAAGTAAATAACCCAAATGAGATGGGTGACATCACAACAGACCCAACTGAAATTAAAAGAATCATAACAGAATACTATGAAAAAATGTACTCTAATAAATTTGAAAACCTAGAGGAAGGGACAAACTTCTAGAAACTCACTACCTACCTAAACTAACACAAACAGAGGTAGAACAACTAAATAAACCCATAATGAAAAAAGAGATTGAAACGTAACTAAAAAACTCCCAACACAAAAAAGCCCTGGCCCAGATGGCTTCACTGGAGAATTCTACCAAACTTTCAGAGAAGAGTTAACACCACTACTACTAAAGGTATTTCAGAGCACAGAAAAGGATGGAATACTCCCAAACTAATTCTACGAAGCCAGCATAACCCTGATACCAAAACCAGGTAAAGACACCACAAAAAAAGAAAATTATAGACCAATATCCCTCGTGAAAACTGACACAAAAATCCTCAACAAAATTCGAGCCAACAGAATTCAGCAACGTATCAAAAAAATAATTCACCATGATCAAGTGGGATTTATACCAGGTATGCAGGGATGGTTCAGCATTAGAAAAACAATCAATGTAATCCATCACATAAATAAAACAAAAGACAAGAACCACATGATCTTATCAATCGATGCAGAAAAGGCATTGGACAAAGTCCAACACCCATTCGTGATAAAAACTCTCAACAAAATAGGAATAGAAGGGAAATCCCTCAATACAATTAAGGGCATTTATACAAAGCCAACAGCCAACATCATCCTACATGGAGAGAGTCTGAAAGCATTCCCCTTGAGAACGGGAACCAGACAAGGATGCCCTTTATCACCACTCTTATTCAACACTGTGCTGGAGGTCCTAGCCAGAGCAATCAGGCTAGAAAAAGAAATACAGGGCATCCAAACTGGGAGGGAAGAAGTCAAAGTATCTCTATTTGCAGATGATATGATCTTATACACAGAAAACCCCAAAGAATCCACAAGAAAACTACTGGAACTAATAGAAGATTTCAGCAAAGTTTCAGGATACAAGATAAACGTACAAAAATCAGTTGGATTCCTTTACACCAACAAAGAGAGCCTCAAAGAGGAAAACACCAAATCAATACCATTTACAATAGCCCCCAAGAAGATAAAATACTTAGGAATACATCTAACCAGACACGTAAAAGATCTATACAATGAAAACGACAAGACCTACTGCAAGAAACCAAAAGAGACCTGCATAAGTGGAAAAACATACCTTGCTCATGGATAGGTACACTCAGCCTAGTGAAAATATCAATTCTACCCAAAGCAATCTACAGATACAATGCAATCCTGATCCAAATTCCAAAAGCATTTTTTAATGAGATGGAGAAACAAATCACCAACTTCATATGGAAAGGGAAGAGGCCCTGGATAAGAAAAGCATTACTCAAGAAGAAGAACAAAGCGGGAGGCCTCACACTACCTGATTTTATAACCTATTATACCACCATGGTAGTCAAAACAGCCTGGTACCGGTACAACAACAGATACACAGACCAATGGAACAGAATTGATAATCAGACGTAAACTCATCCACTTAAGAGCAGCTGATATTTGACAAAGGCTCAAAGTCTGTTAATTGGGGAAAAGACAGTCTCTTTAACAAATGGTGCTGGTATAACTGGATATCCATCTGCAAAAAACTGAGACAAGACCCATACCTCACACCATGCACAAAAACGAACTCAAAATGGATCAAAGACCTAAATATAAAATCTAAAATGATAAAGATCGTGGAAGAAAAAATAGGGACAACGCTAGGAGCTCTAATACATGGCATAAACATAATATGAACCATAAGTAACAATGAACAAGCACAAGAAACGAGACCAGATAACTGGGAGCTCCTAAAAATCAAACACTTATGCTCATCAAAAGACTTCACCAAAAGAATAAAAAGACAACCTACAGAGTGGGAAAAAAATTTTTGGCTAGGACAAATCCGATCAGCATCTAATCTCTAAAATCTACAAGATACTGCAAAACCTCAATAACAAAAAGACAACCTAATTAAAAAATAGGCAAATGATATGAACCGGCACTTTGCCAAAGAAGACATTCACGCGGCTAACAGACACATGAGGAAATGCTCATGATCATTAGCCATTAGAGAAATGCAAATCAAAACTACAATGAGATACCATCTCACTCCAACAAGGCCACCATTAATCAAAAAAACACCAAATAATAAATGCTGGAGAGGTTGTGGACAGACTGGAACACTAATACACTGCTGGTGGGAATGTAAAATGGTACAACCACTTTGGAAATCGATTTGGGTTTCCTTAAAAAGCTATAAACAGAAGTACTATACAATCCAGCAATCCCACTCCTTGGAATATATCCCAGAGAAATAAGAGCCATCACACAAATAGATATATGCACACACATGTTCACTGCAGCACTGTTCACAATAGCAAAAAGATGGAAACAACCTAGGTGCCCATCAATGGACAAATGGATAAACAAATTACGGTATATTCACACAGTGGAATACTACACAACAATAAGGAACGACGATGAATCCGTGAAACATAACCTGGAGGAATCTGGAAGGTATTATGCTGAGTGAATTTAGTCAGTCGCAAAAGGGCAAATATTATATAAGACCGCTAGTCTAAGAACTCAAGAAATGGTTTAAACACAGAAGAAAACATTCTTTGATGGTTACGAGGGTGGGGAAGGAGGGAGAGGGGTATTCACTAACTAGATAATAGACAAGAATTATCTTAGGTGAAGGGAAAAACAACACACACTACAGGGGAAGTCAGCACAACTGGACTGAACCAAAAGCTAAGAGGTTTCCTGAACACAACCAAATATTTCGAGAGACAGACTAGCAGAGGTAGGGGTCTGGGAGCCATGGTTTCAGGCGACATCTAGGTCAATTGGTACAACAAGGTTTATTAAGAAAATGTTCCGCATCCCACTTTGGTGAGTGGTGTCCGCAGTCTTGAAAGCTAGCAAGCAGCCATCTAGGATGCTTCAATTGGTCCCAACCCACATGAAGAACACCAAAAACACAAGGAAAATATCAGCCCAAGAGACAGAAAGGGCCACATAAACCAAAGACTCCATCAGCCTGAGACCAGAAGAACTAGATGGTGCCCGGCTACCACCAATGACCACCCTGACAGGGAACACAACAGACAGTCCCTGATGGAGCAGGAGAAAAGTGGGGTGCAGAACTCAAATTCTAGTAAGAAGACCAGACTTAATGGTTTGATTGAGACTGGAGAGACCCCAGAAGACATGGCCCCCGGACTCTCTGTTAGCCCAAAACTTAACCCATTCCCGAAGCCAACTCTTCAAAGATTAGACTGGACTATGGGACGTAAAATGGTACTTGTGAAGAGTGTGCTTCTTAGCTCAAGTAGATACATGAAACTAAATGTGCAGCTTCTGTCCAGAGGCGGGATGAGAGGGCAGAGAGGGTCAGGAACTAGTTGAATGGACACGGGAAATCCAGGGTGTAAAGGAAGTGTGTGCTGCCACAGTATAGGGAGAGCAACTAGAGTCACATAATAACGTATGTATAAATTTTTGTATGAGAGACTAACTTGAATTGTAAACTTCCACTTAAAGCACAACAATAAAATAAGTAGCATGTCCCAACAGAACCCTTGCTGTTTTAGAGCACAGCAGTCTCTAGGGCCTGTGGGAAGACTGATTGAAGGAGGTGCTGCTGAAGTGATCTCTTCCTCGGGAGACAGCAAGGAAAAGGGAAGCCGGTTTCTCTAGGCCTCTGGGGAGACAACCAAGGCAGGAGCAGCCTCAGGTGATAATCACAGCGTAACAGCTCCAGGCTCAATTAGGCAGAGCTCACCTGCAGGTGGCCTCCAACCCACTTCTGCTACAATCAACAACTGAGGGCTCAACAACTGAGGGCTTACAAATGCCCACACCCAGCAGGGAGTACAAGATTGGACTCAGAGCGAATAGTCCTTGTCCCTGGAAGCAAGCTAGCCAATCTATTTGCTAGATCTGTTCTAACTGCCCCCCAGTCTCTTGGCCTCAAAATATAACTCCCTCAACCCTTTTGTTAGGCCTGGTCTTCCCAGCCTTGGCCAAACCCAGTCTTGCAGCTCTACCAGACTCCTCCCAATTACAGGGATACCTGACCTTGACCCTCGTAACTGGCTCTACCGTGTGGGTTGCCTATGCCTTGGAATAATAAACCACCAACCAGCTGTGTTGCCATGGTGGTTAAAAAGATGACCTCACACGTAATAAAAATGCAGCCAGATCACAAAATGGCTCAGAAACACCCTTCCCCCACTCCCCAACAAACACAGGTGTCACAAAAGGGGGCCCGGGAGGACAACTGGCTGCTTAATGACAGGTGACACTAGGCTCTGCAGCCCAACCCATGTCCATGTACAAGAATATTATGCATGCCAAAAATAGCTGAAACTCAATCCAGGCAGTCACCAGGCTGCCTGGAAGAATGTCCAGAGAATATAAGAGACATGCAAGGCAATTGTTCTGGCCTCTACATTCTCCGGGCAGCTATCGGTATTTCTCCTTCCTCAGCTAAAGCTGTCTCCAGTTTTCCCCTCCTCCTTCCCTAGAAGAACCAACCCCGCAGGAATCATCAAGGGAGGCACAACTAATTACTGTTTTCTTTTCTCCATGCTAATGAGACAGTTGGATGGTTCCCCTCCCCCCTCCTGAGTTGGAAGCAAGAAGCTAAAGCTTTATAATCAGTAACCAACATAGCAAAACTTGGGCCAGACAGTACTCAGTGCAACTGAGACTGTGTAGAAGATGGCTTTCTGTCCCTGGTGAGACCAGAGCTGGAGGGCTCCCACCATTTTACCCAAGGAAAGGCCAGAACAGGGAAGGGATCTCTGTCCAATGTCACACAGATGGAAATCTGTGGCAGGGCCATGACCAGTCTCCTTACTACCAACCAGGGCACTTCCCCCATCGCCCAGACTTCCTACAGTTCAGTTCTGGGGGTGTCCTCAATGTGGAGGCTGGAACTGCGAATTTCAAGTTTGAGTACAGATTTTTAAACAGGTACTTAAAAAGCAATGACAAGCAGATGTGGACTGGGCCCAAGAATCCCAGTTCTGGGGTGGAAGAACAGGATCTGACATGATGCTAATTTTGCTCAATAATTGAAATTACGAGTAAATGGTCAGACAAAAAAACAATCTGAATTTTAGCTGAGATTCAGCTCAATTATGAGAGACTGTAGGTATCAAATGTGGGATCTGGAGTTATCCTGAGAATGAACTTCAGATCTGGTAGATAAAGGAGCTCCTGAGTATAGAACACTAGGACCACAGAATGTTCAAATTCAAAGAGACTTCAGTCTGCTAGTCCAATCCCCTTATTTCAAAGATGAAGAAATTGAGCTCAGCACCACTCTCAGCTGAGGGGGCCCCAGGTGAAGTGGAAGGACTGAAGGATGCTGTAGCCCAGAGCTAGCCATGGCCTGCCTGAAAGCCATGGCCTGCGAAGGAGGAAGACAGAGTCTCTGAGAAAATTTGCAAATGCTATCCTGAGAAGAAAATGGTTCAAGTTTTTAAAATAATTTGGGATTATTCTGGAATAATTCGTAGTATCTAACGAGGATTTTTTTTTTTTTTTTTTTTTTTAAACCTGAAGATTGGCTCCTGTCAGCCTCTGCAGTCCCTTCCTTTGACTTGCCTCTCACTGCCTATCCTAGCTCTATCCTTTCGGGTGGAATTCAGCAACTCAAATCTAGTTCTCAGATTAATTCTGATTCCAGGTATAAAATATTTAAACACATTCTTAACCCTAACACTCATCCCCTACCCATGCTGTTGTTAGCTGCCAACGAGTCAGACCCTGACTCATAGTGATCCCATGCACAACAGAACAAAACGCTGCCCCACAATGTGTTGCGGATTGGATCATTGTGATCCGTAAGTTTTCAAGGGCTGATCTGCAGAAACAGAACACTAGGCTTTTCTTACTAGTCTGTCTTGGTCTGGAAGGTCCACTGAAACATGTTTATCATCACAGCAACACCCAAGCCTCCACTGGCAGACAAGTGGTGGCTGTGCATGAGGTACACTGGTGATTCGGTGGCAGAATTCTCACCTTCCATTCAGGAGACCCGGGTTCCCCTACCCATAAGGCCTGGATATCAACCCTTCCTCCCTGTTATTCTGTGCCACAGAGCTGACCAGGGTCTCCTTTTGGTATTCCAGGATACTGCCAGTGCTGACCACCCAGCTTCACCTTTTAGAGGGCACAAAATCAAGTGCTCTAGTCTATAAACGGGCCCAGGCCCAAGTGAAAGCCCCTGCCTTGGTCACCTGCCTAACACCTCAGGCCGCCTTCTAAAACTAAAGCCAAATTCTGAATCCAATGCCAGGCCTTCCCCTACCAATGGCCATTCTCCAGAGGCTGCATGTCAGTCCGGACTTCTACCCTCTCTCTCCACCTTTCAGCAGGGAAGGCAGAATGGTGTAGAAGCAGCAGCCAGCAGACAGGCCTGGGTTTGAGTCCCAGCTCTGCTACTTAAACCAGGTATCCTTAGACATTGTTACTTAACTGCCCTCAGGTAGTCTCTCAATAGCTTTTACCACTGTTACTTGTCTGTCTCTCCTCCCACTCTCCCCTACTTGGAGCAGGGAATATTTACCTATTTCCCTGTATCCTCAATGCCCAGTGGTGAGTCGGTCACTGTCAACTGAATGATCCTCTCTAAAACTAAGTTCTCACATCTGGAAAATGGAGACAATGTCACCTATCTCACAGAGTTTTAAGGATAAAGGAAAAATATGTATGTAAATTACCTAGAACAGTACCTGGTCCTTTTTCCATTACCACATCTTGGATGCTCAGGGCCAAATGTTTGCTTGTACTGAACAAGACTACTCATTCTGGAGACATCACACCTTGTGGAACCTCTAGAGTTCCAGGGTTTCACTCTAGTAATCAGATCTAATACCAGTTCCTGGAACCCTGCCAGTAAAAACAGCTTGAGCTATGACTACTCTCCTCATGGTCACAGGTAATGAGTTTCAAGCAAATGAGGTGTGAGCATACACTAACATACAGGTAGTCCCCAACTTACAACATATTTGAGTTACTACGGACCACCCTTACAACAATCTTTTTTATTTTTATTTTTTTATATCTTATCGTTAGTAATATCTACTACATACAATGCTGCAGCACATAATTTGCCAATGTTGTAATTCTCAGATGTTCATTCACAGATGTTCAAAGATTGAATTTATAAAGATACTGATAATAAAAGGCAATAATAATGAAAACTTTGAAAAAAAAAGAGAGATATTCTACGTCAGAACTGACTTACGATGGCGTCGGTTGGAACAGAACCCCATCGTAAGTCGGGGACTACCTGTACTAGACTGAAACACAGGGAGAAATCTGGAGGGAAACAATAAAAGGAAAAAGGCTGTGTTCTGAAACTGAGGCCTTAAAGAAAAAAATCCCAAATCCCCAAAAATGTCTAAAGTCATCTGTATTGAAGCCTACAAAAGGGTCAGAGATGTGAAATGAATTGGCTGAGGTCACGTAACAGCTAAAGGCAGAAAGCAGCTGGGAACCCATACTTCCATCTCTGTTATCTAGTCATGTTTTTTTCTATCCTAAGGATAGATGCACAGTGTTGCAGAGAAAAGGAGTGAGGCATAGGGGGATCATTGTAGTGGCAGGGGGAGGTGCATATGGGATGTCAAGTGGTCCTTATAGTTTCTGGCTGGGAGAGGTGATTGAGAGAGAAATCCAGACCAGGCATCTCACCGGGTGGCTCTAGCTTGTGCTGAGGTAAAGGAATCAGAGATACAGGAAGAAGAGAAGGATCCTATTTTCAGAGCTCCTTGTCCTTGACCTCAAACTGTATCCTTAATACTAGCCACAAGCTGACCCCAGATGCCCTGGACCAGCAGACAAGTGTTCTAACAAGCACAGATCCTCAGTCCCCAAAGGGAGGATTTCACAGAGGGAAAAGGTTCAGGGCATGCAGTCCAGCCTCAACTGAAGAGAGGACGCTAAAGGTATGTGGTAAGACTCATCAGGAGCATCACCTCTGGGTGTAAGGGATTTGGTGTAAGCCTCTATCACACAAGTATAGTTATCCTAACTTGTGGAACATGTAGGACCAAAGACTAAACCGACAATGGGGGAAAACGAAACAAATACATGAAAGAATTTTTCTCCTAAGCCCAGAACAGAGTAACATTCCTTCTGGGTAAGTGAGCTTGTCACAGGCATGGGGTACTTAGCATATCTGCCATTCCAGGATTACGGCTGTCAAGTTTTAATTACAGTAATTAGAGTTAAAAATGTAATTTCATTTCAGGGGTACTCTGAACAGATTCCATTAATTTCTTTTTTTAAAAGAACACAGAAAGGAGGGGCAGGCTGAGTGGGGCAAACAGAGAATTTTGCTATCAGAGAAGCAAAGCCATTTGCCTGTGCCAGATGTGCTTTCAGACCACTGCCAGGAATCCACAGGACCTCCACAGGCTTGGCCCAGAGGACAGAGGACTGCTGCTCTTCAGCTTTCCTCTTCTCTTCCCCACAGAATTCTAGAAATAAGTTTCCGTTGGTACCTGCTAAAAGAGTCACCTCATTTTCCCCACCTGCTGCCTTCCTATGTTACTGCCATCCAATGGCTACCTCTACAGCCCTCAGTCTGGCAAAGGGCAAGCGACTGTGGCCGTCCATCTGATTTGCTACGTTAGGGGATGCACTAATGTCCACCCCTTTACCAAGAGTGCCTGGACACACACCTTTATGCTTTTGCTTCTGCTAGTCCTCCAGTCTGGGGTGCCCTCCCTGCCTTGACTGTCTTCAACTCTTACTCTTCCTTCAAAACACTGCTCAAAGTTCCCTCCCCCCAGGAAAGCCCACCTTCCTGCCTCTGTAATCTGAGTCCCTTTTATATGCCTCTAGTAAACCACACACATTATACTGTGGTTTGTTTCTTTGTTTGATTCTGATACTAGATCCTGAAGTCTATTTAGGACAGGGCCTGGGTCTTCTTCATCCGGGAATCCTTAGCACTAGCACAGCCCTGATACGTAGAAGATATTCAACAAGTTATCTGCTGAATGACCGATTGTAGAAAAAATTTGGTCTGACCTTACACGGGTTTTTCCAATGCTCAGAAATATCCAGTCATCAGTCCCTCCCTCTGCCTTGCACAGGACCAGTTCAGAAACCTGACTCTGCACTCTATGCAGGAGGAAACCCTCCCACTGATCCCAAAATGATGACTGATCTCTCCCATTACAGCCTGCCATTCCTTAGGGACCTTGGAAAGGAGATGAGAAAGCAAAAGCAAGCAGAGTATCTCCCTCCACTCCCACACCTCCCTCACCACTGGTTTAAAAGAATTTCCTCTAATCTCTGAAAGGATCCAGAGACGGCCTGAGCTCCAGTTCAGTCTACAGAAGAGTAGAGGAGGGCCCTGGACGAAAACAGTTTGTCAGCTTGGAACTGGAGTTGCAAATGCTCAGAAATATTGTAGTGTGGTACATTAAAGAATATGCTATGTGACACAGGGTGGCCAAGTCACTTCATGTCTCTGAGCTTCAGTTTATTTTTCCAACTTATCCCAGTACATTTTGGGGAGAATTAAACACACAAGGGGCTTAACCCAATATTTAACACTTAGTAGGTACTCAATAAGTGTTTTTTTTATCTGAGGAGTGGAGCCTGTGCTATGTACCTAGCAACATCGTATGCATGAGTTTATAAAGGGGAGGAAAACAAGTCAAAGGGGGATACAACCTAAAAATTCCCCCCATTTGCTCAGGGCAGCCCTGCCTGCTGGTCCCAGGAAGGAGGGCTATTCCAGCAGAACTGTTGTATTGACAAGTGTGACCAGATCCATTTCATGGTACTCATATCCTCTCCAGCTGGGAGCACTCCTGCAGCGTCCTCCCAGGCTCCCCAGGCCTGGCTGCAGGCCCATATTGATCCATTTCTAATTAGGAGCTGTGTCTGTGCTTCTAACAGAAGGTCAGGGCCTAGGCTGCCTCTGCTGGCCTCTGGTCAAAGTCTGAAATGCCCTGCCCATACCAGACCAAGAGAATAGACACAAACACTTCACGTCCAGTCTTCACTTATGAGGTGAAAAAAGATCCCAGATTGAACTTGTCATGAAGCAGCACGAGATTTTAGAGCTGAAAGGATCCTTTACAAGCATGAGCTTTGTTATGTGACAGATCAGAGAGCTGAGATCCAGAGAAGAAAAGATATTTGTCCAAGATGGCACAGGAATATAATGCACATCTTCTTACTTCTAGTTCTTTCCTTTAGATAAGTGTTTCCCAACCTGACTGCACAAAAAGAACTCAGGGAATTTGTTAAAAATACAATTTTCTCAGCTCCACCCCAGAGATTCTGATTTGGAACACATGCTCTGGTTCTCATTTGCTAGGTAACTATGTGATCATCATCCAGTACAAGTGAATCCTGAACTCATCAGGTCCAGTTTGGACCTAGGTTCAAGCCCACCCTGCATCATGATAGTGCGTGCGGTCTGGGAGCAACCACCCGTTATCTGATCCAGCCCTCCCTAATCCCTATCATAATGGTTATTCTGTGGGCCTTAGTCTGAAGGATCTGTCATAAATGGCTCAGACTTCCTAACAGTCCACTAGCTTGGCTGTCAGCAAAGGCGTTTCCTTTAAAAACTAGTCTGAAACTAAAATGTCTGTTATGAAGATAAAGATACTTAAGGAAGGGGGTGATAGTGACACCCTGGGTGTAAGGAATGTGTGGGACCTGTTGCGCAGGCAGACGTCTGGAGGTCTGTGTAGGCATGTGTGTAGGGGAGGACTTGTGTATATATGTAAGGGAGTGGATGGTGTGATATTTGTGAGATACTTTTGTGGCATGCACAATTCTGGGTAGAAGACAGTGGGAGAGCAGATGTCACACAGTAAGAGATGCATACCTGTGTGTGTATATGAGCGAAAGGGGGAAGAGATGATCTGAAAGTGTAAAGGAGATAGTACAGATGTGTGTGGAAAAGAGGAAATATGTGTGTCTTTGCGACTCAATTGTGTATGTATGTATGTGTATGTTGTAAGGCATAGGAGCCTGTAGGGATGCGAAGGAGTATGTGTGTCTGTGTGGCCTGTAAACCTGTATGCACAAGAAGAGGAGAGATCCATGAGCATTTCTGACTCATCCAGCCCTGGCTTTGCCTGAAGGCTCATACCACTCAAGGGCAGGCCTGTCTGCAGAAAATTCTCATTAAAACTGACATTTTGACAACTACTAGAAAAAAATAAAATGATAATGACACCCCCAGCACCGTGGGAGGTTAAAAAAAGTCAATGCCAATAAAACATAAGAGACAGATGAGAGGCAATTACGCCATGATTACTTCTCAGCTTCCAAGGGGAAGTATTATTTGGAGTTAAATATTGTGTAGCTGATTCCCATCTCTACCTAAGGGCCTGGGTTACCTGAGGAAAAGACCAGGAAACAAGAAAGTGGGAAAATGGATAGAGAAAGGCAAATAAAATAAAATTTAAAAAAAGAGTGGAGATATGGGAAGATGAAGGAAAGGGAAAGGGATGATACCAGAAAAACGAAAAATAACAAGCTAGAGTCACAAGAGATAGAAAGGAAGGAAAGAAGAACAGAAAAAAAAGGTAGAAAGGAAAGAACTTCCTTTTGGCTGGCCCAGTAGTTTAATACACATTCTAGCAGAAATTCTGGATGAGAGGGTGGTGGATTAGTAGGTTGGGCCTGACCTCTGTACTTCCCCACTGCTTTTACTCCAACCGTTTCCTCCATCCAGAACATTTTTCCCGCCATCTTTGCCAAATGAACTTGCAACTCTCCAAAACATATTCAAATTCTACTAGCACCTAGAAGCATCCAAAATTCCTCCCAATTAGAAGTTATCTCTCAAAAACTCTCGTAAACTTCCAGAGCACTTTGTTGTATTTCACTTGTAGCACTTACCATCCAACTTTACACTGCAGTATCAGTACAGATACATTTCTGTCACACACACACTGCAAGCACTATTGTGCCAGGCCCGTTACAGAGATATATGGGAAACAGAGACAAGCAGAACACTGCTCCCTGGCCCATAAGGCCTCGTTCTCATGAAGGAGATAGAACTGGGAACAGTTTGGTATGATATAGCACCACAGTATAACTACAAAGTAGAAGCAAATTGCAAAGAGGATCAAAATTAATTCTGCTTGTGAAGTAATCAGAGAAAGCTTCACTGAGGAGGTGGCTTTTGAATTGCTATGAAAAAATGAATAGGAGTTTCTCAGGTAAAGGGAGAAAGAGGGCTTTCTACTCAGAGGGAATAGTCAAAGTCATGACAGAGGCTGGCACATCCTGGGAACTGTTCTATGAGCAGAAGCAAGGGTGACAGTGGGTGTTACGTACTGCGCTGCTGACATAAGGGGGCAAAAGTGAGATAGTACCAGATTGTAGGGGACTTGTAACCAAGCCCAAAGATTAAATTTTATCCTTTACAACCTGAGGGGATGAAAAAGAGGGGGTAGTTTAAACAAGTTCAATCCCATCTATTTAGTTGCCCTACTTGAGAGCAAGTCCTCTCAAAAACCATGGAAAGCTCTGCTTACTGCAGTGGTGTTACAAGTATTTCCCAAGGAGAAGAGCAACAGTGACAAAAAAACAAAACATAAAAAGAGGGAGGGCAGATGAGGCTGCAAAAGGGAGGTAGTAGGACTCAAGAATAAATGAGCTAGAGAAGAGAAGAGGCAAGAAAGGCACAATGAGGGGCAGATCTATCTCAGCGCTGAGGCTCTGTGTTGTTGAGCTATCCACTACATCTTTCTAGATAAAAAATAAAATAAGATCAATCTAATGCTAGTGACAGAAATAGACCTTTTGCACAAAGATGAGGCTGAATACATCACCAACTGCCATTTCAACCCTCTTCTTCCTCAGGATGACAGATGTATGCCAAGAAATGGAGTTAGCCCAGCACTACAATCTTCCCCAAGTATGACAGAAACCCCTTGCCCTGTGCCCTGAGTCTTCTATGAGGCAGGAGCACAAAACAAAGGTCTGGTATTTGAAGTAGGACCTGCCCAGGGCCCTCTGACTGGTGCTTACTCGGGTCCTAAAGGAAAGCTCTGGTCCCTTCTTTGGACCTTAGTTTCATCTGCAAAACGAGGGGAGTGAATGTGACAATCTCTAAGGGTTGAGACAGTCTGTAAGTTTACAGAAGATTCCCAGAGAGCGTGAGGTTTAATGTAGGAATTTGTCCTAATTATCAAGTCTCTTAACTTCATTCTTTCCACTCCAAGCTATAGCGAGTTTGAAGCCGAGAAGGAGCCAGGCCCAAAATGGCAGCCATCCCTGACACAACCACTTATCTGAACCTGTCCAGTGCCTAGTTCCTGCCCAGATCTGTTTTTTATCTTACAGGTCATAAGCAGGTGCTCAGGTCCAAGGATGCGTCTCTTGTCTGTTCCACACATTAAAAAAAGAAACACATAGGAGAGTTATTCATTGCAGCTAGGAGGGAAAAAAACCAGGTACTAACTCATAAGTAAAACAATTAGGCTTGAGTTAGATGTGGTTTCTTTCATGAGACATTAGAGCCACATCATTTCACAAGGACAAGGTTCGCTGAGTCTTGACTAGTTTGCTGTCTTTGTGAAGTCCTAAGATAGGCAAGGATACTAGCCAACACGGGCACCAAAAGTTACTAGTAAAATGAAGATAATTCACCTACTTCCAGAGGACCTAAGACCTCACTATAACTGGGTGAAGTCCTTTCAATATTAGAGACTGCTATTTAGAGCTGAGTTGGCCCACAGGAGCCAAGTAGTTAGCAAAACTGAGTTCATCTGACCAAGTGATCCAAAGTAAAAAGTGCTAGCCTGATGATAAATGGCAACTGGAACTGGGCTTTGGTATCAGAGAGATGATAGGAAATGGTATGAGCTTTGACAAACTTGAAAATGAACTTGCTCTGTCTAAAGGAGTCAGCCAAAGAGGAATTAGTAAGCAGAATGAAGCAGAAAAATGAAGGACCATGATGGTGTAAACTCAAGGCTTCTGCCAACCAGGGATGATGCTCTGAGGGGCTGCCCAAAGATTAGAGCTGTGTCCTTTTGCCTCAAGAATCCCAAAAAAGTCAGGCTACAAGCTTCTTAAATGTGGACAGGTAAGTGCACAAGGATCCACTATACATATATATATATCCACAATATAGGGAGTCTCTGGTAGGAGCAAAGCCTTCAGCAGAAAAGCTGGGTCCTATTGCTGCCCCTGTGAATAGGAAAATTGCTCATGGTCAGCATTAGGCACCACCCCTGATACTTCCTCAAAATCTTCCTCCCTCTTACATGAAATTAGTCACCCTCACAGCCCACACAGCAGGGCCTCTGATTTCACACACAGTATCTCCACTGCAAGGCTACCCCAATCTCTCCAGGCTGGAGTCCAACTGAAATTAAAATAAAACACTGAAAGTCCCACGAAATATGTATGCAGGCTGGACAAGGGGCTGCCAGTTTGCAACCTCTGATCTCTAAATAGATCTGGAACAGAAAGGAGTCCTCAGAGGACTCCTTACCTTTGTCAGAGGAGCTGCCCCTCCAAGGGGCTATCTAGGGTCCTAGATCACTAGGTTCCTGAGCTTTAGAACCCATGATTCCAGTCTTCTTTTCTAGCCTGATTCACTGTCAAAATTATTTTTTAAATGACAGAATCAAAGAAGACATTAAATACCTATTATGTTGAAGGAACTCTAGGGATACAAATGCTCTGAATCTTTACTTCTCTTGAATTTACTACCTATAACAGTTGTCTGTCAGCCTGGACTCCATGCTGCCTGTCTGCCACCCACATCTAATACAGATCTAAACCACTACTCAGCTTGACCTCACTCTCATATACCCCTTCTTATTTTAATGGCCTGACTCAGCCAGTAAAATGAAGGTTCAGCAGCTTGGTTCCCCAAAAGGGGTATCTTTAAAAACTCTTCCCCCTGGATGTCACAAGTAGAAGTTCCTTTTCTCTGCAAAAGAGCAAAATTGCCCCATTACAGTTACATGTCCTTGGGAGTGAACAGTATAATGTTAAATGTATGCTCTCCCCTAAATCAGGCTGGCATTTCCCATGCTTCACTCCAACATTATCCTATGTGCATCTATGGCCATTTGAGTGCCTGCCATGTGATGGCATAGTACTAGATGCTGTGGGTGATACTCATGAGTAAGACTGTCTTCAAGGAACATGTACTCAGACAGGGACTGTAAGGCCATACCCTCTTTCTGACATGGAGCCTGAGTGGGGCTGTGAGATCCTTAATTCCTCAGAAGAGCTTCCTAACAGCCTCCCTGCATCCTGTCTTATCCTCTTCCATGCCATGCTACTCACTGCTGTGAGACGCCTCTTCCTGAAGCCCATTTTTGTTGGATTCCCTCACATTTCCATGAAAACAATCACACCTTTGCCAAATAGAAGAGAAAAACACTAGCTGCCCTTGAAATAGTAACTCAATCCAAGGAGGGAAGGTTTTTCTGCTGGAAAAACTTTTGTTTCTTTTTACCAGGTCTCCCAAGCTACATTTATGAGCAGGGAGAACACAACAAAAATGGGCTTCAGGAAGAGGCGTCTCACAGCAGTGAGTAGCATGGCATGGAAGAGGATAAGACAGGATGCAGGGAGGCTGTTAGGAAGCTCTTCTGAGGAATTAAGGATCTCACAGCCCCACTCAGGCTCCATGTCAGAAAGAGGGTATGGCCTTACAGTCCCTGTCTGAGTACATGTTCCTTGAAGACAGTCTTACTCATGAGTATCACCCACAGCATCTAGTACTATGCCATCACATGGCAGGCACTCAAATGGCCATAGATGCACAGGATACTAGTCCTGTAAAAGGTCTCAGTACACATATCAAAGAAACTAAGTCCTAGGGAACTTAAAATGATTTGCCCAAGCTCGTAGAGTAGGTTACTGGTGAAATGGAAAGAGCAAAGGCTTTGGAGGCAAGTAAATCCAGGCTTGCTGTGTTGCTTTGAGTCAGTCACCCAATCTGTCTCAGTATGTTTTCTTATCTGCAGAATAGGAGTAATACCTATTTTTGCAGGGTTGCCATGAGGATTAAGAGATACTGTCCCCTAAATACAATCACCAATTTACAGAAAACAGAGAGGACAGAGAAACATATTCAGCAAAAACATATTCAGGGATGCATTCGGCAAAACCCAGAGCATAGAAAACTATAGGAAAAATAACTCAGTTTTTTCAACAAATAAACTGCAAGGAAAAAAAAAATAAAAAAGGAACTTATAGATTAAGAGAGATTTTAAAAATATAACAACCAATTACAGTGTGTGGTGTTATGTGAATCCTTAACCAAACAAACTAAAAATAAAATTATGGCATTTATCAGACAATTGGAAATTTGAACACAATCTGGATTTTGATGATATTAAGGAATTGTTAAATTTTCTAAGGTTTGATAATGGCATTGTTGGTGTGTTTTTTAATCTTTTAAAGCTATACGGGGAAATTATGATAGCTGAGATTTTCTTCAAAACACAAGATGAGAAGTACGAGTATAAACAAAATAAGACTGGCCGTGAACTGATAACTGTAGAAGGTGAGTGACAAGTGCATCGTGCTTCACTAACCTAGTCTGTCTACTTTCATATGGTTGAAATTTTCCGTATTAAAAATGAAGAGAAACTGGCTAGGTTCAAATCCTGGCAACTCCATTTACTAGCAGGGTCACCGTGGGTGTTACTTCTTCAACTCCCTAGTTCTCATCATCTGAATGATGGGGATCAACAGAACCTACTTCTTAGGGCTGAAGTGAGAATTAAATAAGATTCAGCACATGCAACCTTCACTAACTATTAGCTCTGTTAGTATGAACACAAGGTACCAAGTATGCAATCTTCAAACAGCAATTCATGGTAGCTATTATTAACATGGAAACCCTGCTGGCATAGTGGTTAAGAGTCTGGCTGCTAACCAAAAGGTCAGCTGTTCGAATCCACCAGGTGCTCCTTAGAAACCCTATGGGGCAGTTCTACTCTGTCCTATAGGGTCACCATGAGTCAGAACTGACTCGACGACAATGGGTATTACTAATATGAAAGGCATAGCTAGGTCTAGAACTCAAGTCAGATTTTTAATCACGTACTTGACTAGTCACCTCAAAAGAGGGCCTAGAGGCAGGGCCAAGATGGCGGAGTAGTCAGACGCTTCCGATGGACCCTCTTACAACAAAGACCCAAAAACACAAGTGACTCGGTTATATATGGCAATCTGGGAGCCCTGAACATCAAAGGCAGAGTTAAGGAACCAGACTGAGTGGTAGGGGGAGGGAGAGAGGGTTCAGAAGCAGTGAGAAGGTGCCAGACCTGACCCAGCAAGAGCCCGAGCCCTTCAGGCCTGATCAGCTCGGGAGTGGGCGGTGAGGCAGGCAAGCAGTCCTGCTCAGGAGGCACGTTTTTCTACACCCAGAGAGACCCAACACCAGAGACTCTACATGGCCACCCAGAACCAGTGAGAAGCAGCCCTCCACGAAAGATAAGGACTTGCACAGGGCTTACTGCAGGGATCAAAAACACCCCCCTTAGGGTAAAACCTCTCTCCCATTCACCTCCCCGCTTCCTGCTCTGCACTGGGTCCCGGATCGGCTTTAGCAATTGCTGAGTCCCCTGGGCTGGAGGTAGGATCTGTCACACGCTCGGAGCCATTCTCCCTGCCTTGAAGAGTGAACAGATGAACAAACGGGAAAAAATAAACTGCCGCTCCCCTAAGCCAGGAACCTGGGTAGGCACAGCCCCTTTGCCTAGCCACAGGCATAAGGGATCCACGGACTTTGACTGCTTTTCCCCCTGCATAGACTTACGTGGGCCCATCTCAACAGCACAGGCCCCCATTACCGCAGTACAACAGGGTATATACCAGAAGTCTAATGTCAACTGTTTCAGCTGTGAAGTGGCAGGTTCTTGACACATGACACTGCTCTGCCCATTAAGCAGGGTCTTCACCTACCTACATCAGGGGCCTGAGGACTGGTGGCTCCACCCATGCCACCTAGCCACCTGCAAGAGGGGCCCACGAATAACAGGTGCCCCCCCCAGTCCTTACAGCCAACAGCATTAGATGCTCATAGTCCAGCTGCAAAACCCACCCACCTACGCGCTCTAGGGAACAGGGACACGCCTTCCTCCTAGACACTCAGGGACAGCCGTCAGCCCCCTGCCTTGCTCAGAGTGTGTCCCCCTGCTGCAGCTAGATGCCTGTGCCTACACCAATCACCCATACCTGTCTAGGACTGTAAGTGACCGCTTACACTAGACACTTGGTGGCTATTTACCTGGGCACCTGAGCTGAATCCATACAGCAGGAGTGGGTGGACTCCTGGGCTCACATACCTAGTAACAGATCTAACCACCTGGTAACAGGACATTAGAGCTTTAAAGGTGCCAATAATCAAACTAGCTCATATGAGCAGTCTATTTGGGCATATCAAAACAAGAAGCTAGGACACAGTAAGCAAACATAAAATAAATAAATATAATAACTTACTGAATGGCTCGGAGACAACAGTCAATATCATATCACATAAAGAGGCAATCCATGATGGCTTCAGCAAGCTCCCAAAATAAAGAATCTAGAAATTTTCCAGAGAAGGAAAATTTCTTGGAATTACCAGAAGCAGAATACAAAAGATTAATATACAGAACTCTTCAAGAAATTAAGCAAAATGCAGAACAGGCAACAGAGGAAATGAAAAAGATTAGAGAACAGCATAATGACAAATTTAATAAGCTGCAAGAATCCATAGAGAGACAGCAATCAGAAATCCAGAAGATTAACAATAAAATTTCAGAATTAGACAACTCAGTAGAAAGTCAGAGGAGCAGAATTGAGGCAATGGAAGTCAGAATTGGTGAGACTGAAGATAAAACACTTGACACCAACTTATTTAAGGGAAAATCTGATAAAAAGATTAAAAAAAAAAAAAAAAAAAAGAAGAAACCTTAAGAATTATGTGGGACCCTATCAAGAGGAATAACCTACAAGTGATTGGAGTACCAGAACAGGGGGGATAACAGAAAATACAGAGAGAACTGTCGAAGATTTGTTGGCAGAAAACTTCCCTGATATGGGGAAAGATGACAAGATATCTATCCAAGATGCTCATCGAACACCACATAAGGTAGATCCCAAAAGAAAGTCACCAAGACATGTTATAATCAAACTTGCCAAAACCAAAGATAGACAGAGAATTTTAAGAGTGGCTACGGATAAATGAAAAGTCATCTACAAAGGCAAGTCAGTAAGAATAAGCTTGGACTACTCAGCAGAAACCACACAGGCAAGAAGGCAATGGGATAACATATATAAGGGCTTGAAGGAAAAAAACTGCCAACCAAGAATTATATATCCAGCAAAACTGTCACTCAAACATGATGGGAAACTTAGGGCATTTCCAGATAAACAGAAGTTTAGGCAATCTGCAAAAACCAAACCAAAATTACAAGAAATACGAAAGGGAGTCCTCCAGTTAGAAAATCGGTAACATCAGATAACAACCCAAGACTAGAACACAGGACACAGCAACCAGTTATCAACCCAGATAGGGAAGTCACAAAAGTAAATCAAAGCTAAAACACTGAAAATAGGGAAACAGAGATGTCAATATACAAAAGATGACAACATTAAAACAAAAAAGAGGGACTTAAAAAATGTAGACACAGATTTTTCATATGGAGAGGAAGTCAAGGTGATATAAAGAAATAAAAGACTGGTATAAACTAAGAAAAAAAGGGGTAAATATTAAGGCAACCACAAAGGAAACTAACAATCCTACAAGTGAAAATAAAAAAACTAGAAAAATATAAAGACTCAGCAAACACAAAATCAACAACAATGAAAAAGATGAAAAGAAAATACATAAAGACTCAGCACAGAAAATTAAGTGGAACAAAGAAACTGTGAACACACAAAAAAAGACATCAAAATGACAGCACTAAACTGGTATCTATCAATAATTATGCTGAATGTAAATGAGCTAAATGCACCAATAAAGAGACAGAGAGTGGCAGACTGGATTAAAAAAAAAACATGATCCATCTATATGCTGCCAACAAGAGACAGACCTTAAAGATACAAACAAACTAAAACTCAAAGGATGGAAAAAATATATCAAGCAAACAACACTCAAAAAAGAGCAGGAGGGGCAGTATTAATCTCTGACAAAATAGACTTCAAAGTAAAATCCACCACAAAGGATAACAAAGGACACTATATAATGATTAAAGGGTCAACACACCAGGAGAGGATAACTATAATAAACACTTACACACCCAACGACAGGGCTCCAAAATACGTAAAACAAACTCTAACGGCACTTAAAAGAGAGACAGCTCCACAATAGTAGTAGGAGACTTCAACACACCACTTTCGGTGAAGGACAGAACATCCAGAAAGCAGCTCAATAAAGACACGGAAAATCTAAATGCTACAATCAACCAACTTGATCTGACAGACACATACCGAACACTCCACCCAACAGCAGCCAAGCATACTTTCTTTTCCAACGCACATGGAACATTCTCCAGAATAGACCACATATTAGGCCATAAAGCAAGCCTTAACAAACTCCAAAGCATCGAAATGTTACAAAGCATCTTTTCTGACCATAAAGCCATTAAAGTAGAAATCAACAACAGAAAAAGCAAGGAAAAAAAAAAATCAAACACATGGAAACTGAACAGCACACCTTGCTCAAAAACCACTGGGTTAATAGAAGAACGTATGGATGGAATAAAGAAATTCAAAGAATCAAACGAGAATGAAAACACATCCTACCAGAACCTTTGGGACACAGCAAAAGCAGTGCTCAGAGGTCAGTTTATAGCAATAAATGCACACATCCAAAAAGAAGAAAGGGCCATAATCAAAACATCAGCCCTATAACTTGAACAAGAAGAAAGAGAGCTGTAGAAGGAGCCCTGAGGCGCCAAAAGAAAAGAAACAGTAAGAATTAGAGCAGAATTAATTGAAATAGAAAAACAATTGAAAGAAGTTAACAAGACCAAAAGCTTGTTCTTTGAAACGATCAACAAAATTGATAAACCACTGGCCAAACTGACAAAAGAAAAACAGGAGAGGAAGTAAATAACCCATATAAAAAATCAGATGGGTGATATCACAACAGACTCAACGGAAATTAAAAGAATCACAACAGAATACTATGAAAAATTCTACTCTAATAAATTTGAAAACCTAGAGGAAATGGGCAAATTTCTAGAAACTCACTATCTACCTCAACTAACACAAACAGGTAGAACAACTAAATAAACCCGTAACAAAAGAAGAGATTGAAAACATAATTAAAAAACTCCAACACAAAAAAGCCCTGGCCCGGATGGCTTCACTGGAGAATTCTACCAAACTTTCAGAGAAGAGTTAACACCACTACTACTAAAGGTATTTCAGTGCATAGAAAAGGATGGAATACTCCCAAACTAATTCTACGAAGCCAGCATAATCCTGACACCAAAACCAGGTAAAGACATCACAAAAAAAGAAAATTACAGACCAATATCCCTTGTGAACACTGACACAAAAATCCTCAACAAAACTCTAGCCAACAGAATTCAGCAACATATCAAAAAAATAATCCACCGTGATCAGATAGGATTTATACCAGGTATGCAGGGATGGTTCAACATTGGAAAAACAATCAATGTAATCCATCACATAAATAAAACAAAAGACAAGAACCACATGATCTTATCAATCGATGCAGAAAAGGCATTGGACAAAGTCCAACACCCATTCATGATAAAAACTCTCAACAAAATAGGAATAGAAGGGAAATTCCTCAGTACAATTAAGGGCACTTATACAAAGCCAACAGCCAACACCATCCTAAATGGAGAGACTTTGAAAGCATTCCCCTTGAGAACAGGAACCAGACAAGGATGCCCTTTATCACCACTTTTATTCAACACTGTGCTGGAGGTCCTAGCCAGAGCAATCAGGCTAGAAAAAGAAATACAGGGCATCCAAACTGGGAGGGAAGAAGTCAAAGTATCCCTATTTGCAGATGATATGATCTTATACACAGAAAACCCCAAAGAATCCACAAGAAAACTACTGGAACTAATAGAAGATTTCAGCAAAGTTTCAGGATACAAGATAAACGTACAAAAATCAGTTGGATTCCTTTACACCAACAAAGAGAGCCTCAAAGAGGAAAACACCAAATCAATACCATTTACAATAGCCCCCAAGAAGATAAAATACTTAGGAATACATCTAACCAGACACGTAAAAGATCTATACAATGAAAACGACAAGACCTACTGCAAGAAACCAAAAGAGACCTGCATAAGTGGAAAAACATACCTTGCTCATGGATAGGTACGCTCAGCATAGTGAAAATGTCAATTCTACCCAAAGCAGTCTACAGATACAATGCAATCCTGATCCAAATCCCACCAACGTTTTTTAATGAGATGGAGAAACAAATCACCAACTTCATATGGAAAGGGAAGAGGCCCTGAATAAGTAAAGCATTACTCAAGAACGAAGTGGGAGGCCTCACACTACCTGATTTTAGAACCTATTATACCGCCACGGTAGTCAAAACAGCCTGGTACTGGTACAACAACAGATACACAGACCAATGGAACAGAATTGAGAATCCAGACATAAATTCATCCACCTACATGCAGCTGATATTTGACAAAGGCCCAAAGTCTGTTAATTGGAGAAAAGACAGTCTCTTTAACAAATGGTGCTGTCATAACCAGATACCCATCTTCAAAAAACTGAAGCAAGACCCATACCTTACACCATGCACAAACACTAACTCAAAATGGATCAAAGACTTAAATATAAAATCAAAAACAATAAAGATCATGGAAGAAAAAGTAGGGACAATGCTAGGAGCCCTAATACATGGCATAAACACAATAGGAACCATAAGTAACAATGAACAAGCACAAGAAACGAGACCAGATAACTGGGAGCTCCTAAAATCAAACACTTATGCTCATCAAAAGACTTCACCAAAAGAGTAAAAAGACAACTTACAGACTGGGAAAAAGTTTCTGGCTACAACAAATCTGATCAGCGTCTAATCTCTAAAATGTACAAGATACTGCAAAACCTCAATAACAAAAAGACAACCTAATTAAAAAATAGGCAAATGATATGAACCGGCACTTTGCCAAAGAAGACATTCACGCAGCTAACAGACACATGAAGAAATGCTCATGATCATTAGCCACTAGAGAAATGCAGATCAAAACTACAATGAGATTATCATCTCACCCCAACAAGGCCACCATTAATCCAAAAAACACAAAACAATAAATGCTGGAGAGGGTGTGTAGAGACTGGAACACTTACACACTGTTAGTGGGAATGTAAAATGGTACAACTACTTTGGAAATCGTTTTGGTGCTTCCTTAAAAAGCTAGAAGTAGAAGTACCATATGATCCAGCTATCCCGCTCCTTGGAATATACCCTAGAGAAGTAAGAGCCATCACACAAATAGATACATGCACACCCATGTTCACTGCAGCACTGTTCAGGATAGCAAAAAGATGGAAACAACTTAGGTGCCCACCAACAGACGAATGGATAAACAAATTATGGTATATCCACACAATGGAATACTATGCAACAATAAAGAACAATGATGAAGCCGTGAAACATCTTATACCATGGAGGAAGCTGGAGGGCATTATGCCGAGCGAATTTAGTCAGTCACAGAAGGACAAATATTGTATAAGACCACTATTATAAGAACTCAAGAAAAGGTTTAAACACAGAAGAAAACATTCTTTGATGGTTGGGGCAGGGTCGGGGGGAGGAGGGTTATCTGCTAACTAGATAGTAGATAAGAATTATCTTAGGTGAAGGGAAGGACAGCACTCGCTAGAGGGGAAATCAGCACAACTGGACTAAACCAAAGCTAAGAAGTTTCCTGAATACAATCATACACTTTGAGGGATAGAGTGGTAGGGGTCTGGGGACCATGCTTTCAGGGGACATCTACGTCAATTGGCATAACAAAGCTTATAAAAAAATGTTCTGCATCCTACACCTTGGTGAGCGTCTGGGGTCTTAAAAGCTTACAAGCGGCCATCTAAGATGCATCAATTGGTCCCAACCACCTGCAGTAAAGGAGAATGAAGAACACCAAAGACACAAGGAAAGTAGTAGCCCAAGAGACAGAAAGGGCCACATAAACCAGAGACTTCATCAGCCTGAGACCAGAAGAACTAGATGGTGGCTGGCTACCACCAATGACCCCTGACAGGGAACACAACAGAGAGTCTCAGATGGAGCAGGAGAAACGTGGGGTGCAGAACTCAAATTCTAGTAAGAAGACCAGACTTAATGGTCTGAATGAGACTGGAGGTACCCCGGAAAGCATGGCCCCTGGATTCTCTATCAGCCCAGAACTAAAACAATTTCCGAAGCCAACTCTTCAGACAGGGATTGGACTGGACTGTGGAACATAAAGTGATAGTCGTAAAGAGTATGCCTCTTAGCTCAAGTAGATATAAAAGACAAAATGGGCAGCTTCTGTCAAGAGGTGAGATGGGAACGCAGAAAGGGTTAGGACCTGGTTGAATGGACATGGGGAATCAGGGGTGGAAAAGAGGAGTGTGCTATCACAGTATGGGGAGAGCAATTAGAGTCACATAAATTTTTGTATGGGAAAAAATTTTAAAAAAGAGGGCCTAGACACCCTCTGGTGAAGGTCCCCAGTGGCAGCTCAAACATCCCCAGCCCCTCCCAACTCCCAAGCCCTGACACAGGATCAGCAACTGACTAATGTTTAATATAAAAGTGCTACTCTCTGGGAGCAAGCAGGGCCACTTATTTCCCCCACAGGTAATTTAAGGTACATTTTCTAATATTTGCTGACAGAACAAAGAGGAAAGGCTCTAAGGCATGATCAATGTTCATGCCAGCCTTCAAAGTGATTTGGTAAAACTACAGAAAATAAACATCCAGCTAGGGTCCACTGGCAGGATAAAAGCTGACAAAGAAATGGCAATTTTTCTCTAAGCAAATATACAAGTAATAGATGAGCTCAGAGACTAAAGCTCTTTCCGTTTTGGTGTATCCCTCCCTCATCCTCCATTTTAAGAGAAGACAAACTCTCTTTCAACATACTTCAAGTATGACTATTTGTTGGATTAATTTTCTTCCCTGAAATGAGGTAATTATAGGCAAGGAGGCCACTCTCAACCTTCCATCCAGTTTAAAAACAAGTTGGCCTGGGAAAGGTATGACCTTTTTCACCTGCTCCAGGAGGCTATGAGAAGGCATCACCCACCCAAGTATGGGACAACTCCTCCCCAATTTGCTCATTAGCGGGAATATTGATGTCACTCGGTCTGGTCACTGATCTGTATCTTTGCTCAAGTTGCTCCCATTGCACAGAATGTCTTCTCTCCATTTCTACAGTTTAAATCTCCTGTGATCATACTTTCTGGAAAAAGAAGGGGTAGGGGAGAAGGAAGCACGCAACTGAGAAAAAATACCTGGGTGTTGCTTTTAGGTAGTCTGGGAGATACAGACTAGACATGGAAATACTATCATTTCATAATCTGTAAAGACAATCCGACAGAATATTAGAAGTCAGGATGGTCCCAGACAATGTACGGTCACCATCCTTATCCTACAAGGCCCAGCTCAAAAGCTAACTCCTCCATAAATGTTCACTAGACACCACACTCCCTACACATACATGCACTCACTCACTCCAAGGAAGCAATCTCTCCCTTCTCTGAATTCCCGATCACTTCACCCCTTTATGTTATGTACTTGCTACCTGAGAGTACTTGCTACCTTATGGTTCTTAAAATCCCTGTCTATAACTACATACCAACCACAACAGCTTAAAGTAAAAACCACCAGCAAAAAGTAAAAAGAAAGGGAAAGGGGGAGGGAATGACACGTGTTGAAAAGGACGGGACGCAAGAGGAATTCTCTCAGATGCCGCTGGTGAGAGCGTAAACTGGTATGCTTTGGGTAAACTGGTATGCTTTGGGAAACTGTCCGGCAGTAACTACTAAAGCCGAACATATACCTATCCTATGACTCACGTATGAGGTTGGGGAACACTCACTCACTATTCCTCCTAAACTGCTTTGCCCACAGTCTTTTGTTCCATCATTGTCACTGTCTAAATGCTTCCATCATTCTTTCTCCCAATCCTAGAAGCTAAATCCAACCCCTCTTCCCTGAAGGCTTACCTGATCACTCCAGCCCGAAAAGATCTCTCTTCTCCTATGGAAAACTCTTCTATTACCTCTTATCTTATCTATTACCTCTGACAAATTACTCAATGATTTTTCACATATGAATTGCATCATCTGGCTTTACAATATACTTTTAGTAACATTATCTAATTTGTTCCTCACAATAATATTGTGAGGAAGGCAAGATACAGAGTATTAACCTCATTTTATAGAGGAGAAAACGGGGATCAGAGAGGGAAAATTACCTACTCCAGTTTATTTGGCCTTGTAAGTGCCAATAAACAAGAGTAGACCTCAGTTCTAAGTCAAGCTCTCTATACCCAACTGCCTTATGATTTTATCATCTTGTCTCCCCAAAGAGACTGTACACTCCCTGAAGGCAAGTGTGCTATATACTTTTATATCTCTCACAGCAATTAGGGCTCCATACAGTTTGGTCAATTTATTTCAATACTGTCCCCTACCTTCAAGGATTGACATAGGCATACTTCTTCTTCTAGTCCCCTGAATGGAAAACTAACTTCCCTGTTTCCCTGCAATGGGAAACTTTAATTTGTTCTGTAAATTTTCACCTAAGTACAATAAAAAAAAATTTTTTAAAAAAAAGAGCTAGCAGAAGCCAATGGCAATGGACTTCAAGAACCACAATTCAATCACAGTAAGTCTCAAACTGATCAAATGCCAGAAACCACACCTCAAATAATGCCACTTGCAAGCAAAATAGAGAACTTATATATTGCAAAACTGAGTACACCCACTCATCACTTATCCACATGGTTAGGTTGCAAAGACCCCATCATTTAAGTGAAAACTGCCATTATGCGAGCATCGAGGCTGTGCCCCATCTTCAGCGCCACTCTGAGCCTCTTGGGATGCACATGGTGCAGCGGGCCTACCTTCCTCACCACCGCGGAGCCCACAGGGTGGGTAGCGGTGGTGGTTATGGGTTGTCCACTGCCTCTAGAGCAGCAGGGATTCACCATCGCCTGGCTGTGCTCCAGGCCTCTACGAGGACCCCCGTGCCTCTCTACTCTCCCGCTCTGGCAGCCCTAAGATGGGCCTCGGCAGGGGGTGGCTCCAGGCCTGCAGGCAGATGAGGCCCGGTGGCCTAGTGGCAGTTGCGTATGGGGCAGAGAGGCCTCTTTGGAAGAAGAGACTTCCGAGCTCCTCACCAGACTCGGCCCCAGCTCGGACGATCTCTTTGCAGCCCCGCAGCCCCGGCCTCCAACGCACCGCCCACCCGCTGGGCCCACCCGCTGGCCTTGCTAGCTCTCACAAACCTCGCCCTTCTCCTCCCCTCCATCCCTCACCTCAGCTCCTCATTAATGCGCAAAATATAAAATAGTCAGATAGTAGATTTTTTTCTGTTATGGTAAATGTGAAATATCGGATAACAACAGTGAGGAGTAGGCGTATAATAAAATTTACAATAATTCAATATGAAACAATTTTCTTCATTCCTAAATAAAACGCTAGACAATATCAAATCTTTCTGGAAGCCACCCAGAGAACTGATGTGAGGAGAACAGGGAGGGCACTAGGTAGATTATCTGGACATCCAAACCCGAAGGGCAACGCTGTCTCCTACCCTAAAGCTCCTGACTTTACTATACGCACAGGGTGTTGGACACCTTAGCAATGGAAGATAAATATCTGGCTAACAGGCAGAAGAAAGGGAGAGGAGGAGGGAGGACCAAAAATAAATCTAAACAACACTGGAAGTCAGATATTCAAACAGGTCTCTTTACCTAACGATATAGTCATTAATTATGCTATTTCCAACCTGAACCCTCATCCCCAATATCTGGGCCAGGGCTGCAGAAATAGAAGTGGCTAGGATGTTTTACTTATCTGTCTCCCTCACAAGGCTAAAAGTAATCTGAGGGCAGGAATCATACCTAGCTTATTTTCATGTTCTCCAAAGGGAGAACAGAAACCCTGGTGGCGTAGTGGTTAAGCGCTACAGCTGCTAACCAAAATGTTGGCAGTTCAAATCCACCAGATGCTCCTTGGAAACTCTATAGGTCACTATGAGTCGGAATCGACTCGATGGCAACGGGTTTGGTTTTGGTTTTAAAGGGAGAACACAAAGTAGGTACTCAAAATTCCTGGAATGAATGGTTGGGCTTAGAGATGGAAGGCTGTTGAACTTCCAAGTATACACAACCGTGCTACAGCAGCTAGATAACCTCCTTAGCATGGCAACGCTACTCAAGCTCTAATTTCAGTGATCTTAATTAGTGTGAAAATCAATTTAGGGTGAGTCTTTAAGGTTTAAAGAGAAGGTATTCTTGTGTTCAACTGATATAGACACAGCCATCATTACTGTATTGACAGCACCGCTCCTCACCGCCAGTAGAAGGAAATCTTACAGCTATCTGCGAGAACAAAGTCCCAAAGGCTTCAAATGGTCTATATAAGCAGGGAACAACATTTTGACTTCTCACTACAGCAACCTCACACCTTCCATAAAGAAAACCCAAAGCTAGAGAAATGAGTTATGGAAATGACTCTTTTACAATTACTGCTGGACTTGCTTTCACTAAGCACAAAGAACGACAATGGAAACTAGACAAACAGATCAACAGATACCATGCAAACAGCACCCTGAACTGAGTTTACTGAAATTCTTAACAAAACGAACAGGAGACAGCTAAATACCCGACAAATGCCTCTAGAATAAAAAAACCTGGCCAATACATTAAGCTTCTAAACCTGGCCTTCTGAAAGAGAATACTTACTTGGAATGAAGCAACAATGATTCTTATCTTGACCAATAAACAGAACTATTCAGTCTCTACAGATGGCATTTCAAGGACCAAATAACCTCAGTAGGGATATCTACCTCTCGTAAGTCTTCAGCTCTAAGGAACTCCAAGCTTCTGGTTCAGTGTTTCTCCAGTTTCAGTACCTAGTACTATGTGAGAATCTTACAGTGTTTTTTATTTTCCCTGTATTAAACTGTTTGCTACATATTTAAATATAATTTTATATAGTCTTGGACTCCAAGTCTGTCCCATGGGACTACAGTTCCCAGTTTATAATGGAATTCAGCAGGCAATTTGATAAATTCATCTCACAAGCAATATTTCAACAATCTGTCCACTCTAAAAAGCAATATCCATCTGTTTCTATGCTGAAAGTTATCTGCGAACCAAGAATTTAATCCTCTGAGATACTCTCAATGCTCTAGCAAAGTCCTTTCTCTTTACAGAGATAAATTCTTAAGTCGTTTCCATAAAACCAGATTCACAGACTATTAAGAGGTAGAAATATCATTTAAAATTATCTAGTCCAACTCCCTTGTTCTACAGATAGGAAGACGAAGATCCCAGGGAGTATTAGGTAAGTACCATTAGCACGCATATGCAAGCATCAAAAGCCCACTGAATGCTGTTTGCCCCACTGGAGATGCACTGGGAGTGGTGGGATGATGGCCAGATTTGTACTTTAGTCAGTGGAGCACTCCCAGTGGAGCACTCCCAAAGCGTATGCCTGAGCCACAGGAAACCACCCATCCCTACCCCTGCATACAGAGCAAGGTGCAATGGAGAGCTTGAATGGCTTTTCTGCAGATGCAGACTACAATCTAGGGACAACATCCCATCCTTCCTTTTTCCCAGGAGGTACAGCATATTTATTACCATGAAGGCCATTATGAAGTGACAGAAAGACACTAATACTCTGAGAAAAATGGAAGAGAGTGGGAACAGAAAAGTTAACAATGATGTTGCTGCTGTTAGTTGCCGTCAAGTCAATTCTGACTCATGGCAACCTCGTGTGAAAAGCAGAACTGCTCCATAGGGTTTTCAAGGCTGTGACTTTTCAGAAGCCAAGCCTGTCTTGAGTCACCTCTGGGTGGGTCTGACCCACTAGCAGTCAAACGCTTAATTTAACTAGTGCTACCACCCAGGAACTCCTTAACAATAATACTGGGGCAGATTCCTGTCTCTATTCATTTAATCGGGAGGGGTGGTGAGTAGAGAGGGATCGCCAATCCTTTTTCACCCCCACCGCCCTCACCCTTGGGGCTTTTATGGAACTTCAGGAATATCTCAGATTATTTTATGAGGAAACTGAGCACCAGAGAAGGAAAGGGGCTTGACAAAGCTTACACGGAGTAGTAAGGACGACAACACGTGATCCTCAAGATGCTCCTCAGGTTCGTGCCTAGACTTTCAATTTAACCCACTGCCCCTCTCTCCAGTCCCATGGGTCTGTGAGCTACACTCCAGTAACGGGTCTGAAACTCTCTTTACAGTACCCAGGGGACAGCTATAGGACAAGCAGACCAACATTGAACCCACTGCTGTCGAGTCAATTCTGACTCAGACACCCTACAGGACAGAGCAGAACTGCCCCATAGGGTTTCCAATGCTGTAATCTTTACGAAAGCAGACCACCACATCTTTCTCCCGTGGAGCAGCTGGTGGGTTCAAACGGCCAACTTTAGGTTAACAGCCAAGTGCTTAACCACTGCAACACCTAAGGAAGGGCTCCTTAGGCTGATATTAACTACTGTCATTTTCTCCCCTTCAGTTATACATACACATAAAGGCAAACCTGAATAAAACTAGGTTGTTACAGACACTCATGTGGAAACCCTCTTGTTACCTCTCCCCCTGTCACGGCCTAATAAAGGGAGGGAGGAAAGGAAAGGAGACAGGGAGAAAGGCAAAAAATACCTCTCCTAGAGGTGTATACTCTTTAAATCATTATCTAGAATCATAAAATGTTATTGCTAGAAGGGTCCTGGGAGTCATTCAGTCAAATGAATAAACCATGGCCTGGACCTTTGCCACTTGACTAAAAGACCAGAGCACAGAGTGGGGTCTCCTGACTTCTGTCCCTAACAAAAATTCTTTCTGACACCTCCTGATTCTGTCCCACCCTACCCTGCCCCATCCCACCATCTACCCATTCCATCACTGTATATAATGCAATCTGCAGCCCTTCTGGAATGTGAGTTCCTCAGGTTGTTTTACTCATCTTTGTCTTCCCAGTGCCTAGCAGAGAGTAAGCAGACTTAGGCTTAGAGAGGAACACACTGGTACATGTACAGAGCAGCACCAAAGGACGTTGTCTAGAAAACAAATAAGCTTTTTTTGGGTTAACTTTAAGCAGTGTTTGGAGCTGTGGAGGGCCTGCATGTCTAGGATCTAGTATTTCCTCCTTTCCAAAACTAGCATTTACATCATTCGGTTTAGCCAGGAATAGTCACCAGATTTGTTGTGCCGTACTCCCTCATATACATATATATACCTCCCCACCCCAGATCTGACAAGGAGAACTAAGATCAGTAACTACAAGGTAAATGAAAGCAGATGTAAGTAGACTCTGCATGAGAAATAACTTATCCTTCCCCCTCCTTTATGTGTTCCATCCCCTGTGTTCCCACTTCAACCACATAATTGCACCAGGTAGAAATCTAGATGTCATCTTGATTCCTTCCTGATCCTCCACACCAACAATCTGTGGTTGTGTCTCATCACTCAGTTCTATCTTCTTTCTAAACACACGAACACACACAAACACAACCATTACCTTCATTTGAAAAGTATCACCTCTTGTCTGCATTACTGCAACAGCCTTCTATCTGGTCTTTGCCTGTGGTGTGCTAGCCCTCCAATCCACTCTCAAAACAGCAACCACAGATACCCTTCTGAAATGCAGATAGGATCATGGCCTCCTCACCTCAGGATAAAGTCCAAACTCCTCAACAAGGGTAACAAGGCCTTTTCATGACTTGGCCTCTGCTCCGCCTACCTCACTGGTCTCATCTCTTGCCACACCCCACCCACCTCATGCTTTATGCTCCATCCAGGAACCTGAAAAATTTACTTAACCTTTTTGGGCCTCTTTCCTCACTCATGGAATAGGAATAATAACAGTATCTACCTCTCAGGGTAGTTATGGGAAGAAATGAGTTAATACATGTTAGACCAACACCTGGTAGATACAGCAAATGGCCAAAAGTCTCACCCATAATAACATCATCATAATCTCTCAACTTGCTGCTCCACCCTGATTCCCCCCAATCTCCTTTTCCTGGCTGCATGGTAAAGTCAGCATAAATCCAATCCCAAAATGTGGAGATTGATCTCGTCCTCACATTCTCATTTCTCTATCCCCCACGGCACTCACTCCCTGACCCTAGCCAACCAGAGTTAGGTCAGAACTCTCAAGTTAAAAAGACACCATCCTTCAAACTGTTAAATAGGCAGATGCCAGCCACAAGCTCAAGAGTCCACATGACACCCTTATTTTCTCACCTGCTGGCTCCTACTGCCCCTTTGGGTTCGATAGTTCACTGGAACGACTCACAGAATTCACGGAGAATATACCATACTTGGAGCCCTGGTGGCACAGTTGTTAAGAGATCAGCTGCTAACCAAAAGGTAGGCAGTTCAAATCCACCAGGTGCTCCCTGGAAACCCTATGGGGCAGTTCTCTGTCCTATATGGTCACTATGAGTCAGAACTGACTCGAGGGCAACAGGTTTAAAGTTGATATTTGCCTCCCAGGTGAAGTCTTTTCCAGCCTCCACTTGCCAGCATAAACTCTCAGGTGTGCCCTGGAAGCCCCAGACCAAGGCATCCCAATTATTCCAAGGGTTATTTCTCCAGAGCCAAGGACAAAGACCACCTTACTTAGAGTAAGAGTAGGTCCCTTACCCCACACTGGCTTATGACTGTTTTTTCTCAAGCTCTAGGCTTAGCCATCTTCTCCTCCAAGGAACCTCTCTCTGATCATCCAAGGCTGGGTTAGATGCCATTTCTCTGTGCTCGCAAAGTGCCTGTCCCTGTCACAACACTTTTCAGACTGCCTATTTCCTTACCTGTCTTCCCCGATAGGCTATACACACCTTGAAGTCTGGGAATAAGTCCCCAAGCTCAGTACCATGCCTGGCACATAGTAGATGCTTAATAATTGTTTAGTGAATGGAAAACCTCCCAATAACAAAGTGTCCAGTGAAAAAGAATCTCAACAGGTAGCCAATTCAAATGTTGGCCAGGTGGTTGGTCTCAATGACTTTAAGGCCATCCAGTGATACGATTCTATCCAATAAACAATTCAACACACTGACCTCATTGGTCGCACTCAGGAGTTTGCCTATTATGTAGGCAATGTTGGGCCATTAGGTGTTTAAGAAGAGAGCAACATGATGAGATCTGTGTCTATTACCCTATTATCCACCTCTGGAACATTCCTACCCCCAACACCCCACTGGGATCAGGAAAAAATTCCAACCATTCTTCACAAACATACAAACCCCCCGACTAACAAATATACAGATACGGAAACAGTCAAACCAAATCAAATTTTAAAGGCTAAATGCATCATCTAACACGATCTTAAACTCCTACAAGCAGTTAAGATCCATAAACATCCCCTAGAAACCCAAAAGCTAATCCTTCCTATGTGCCTTTACGGAAAGGGGGGGGCACAGAGACGGAGCATTTCATAAAGGTAATCCACTTAATCATCCTGTGAGTCGTTTTTATCTGAGCCACTGTCATAGCACTGCTATTCTTGATCACTGCAGCACCATATGCCCAAACCATGGATAGCGAGAAAGGCATGTGCAAATAAGATGAGGGTGGGGAGTCATCTGCGTTCTATTTCAAAGGTTGTTGTTGTCAGGTGGTGTTGAGTCAGTTCCAACTCTTAGCGACCCCATGTACAACAGAATGAAATACTGCCTGGTCCTGTGCCATCCTCACAATTATTTTTATACTTGAGCCCAATGTTGCAGCCACCGTGTCAATCCATCTTGTTGAGGGTCTTCCTCTTTTTCACTGACCCTTTACTTTATCAAGCATGATGTCCTTCTCCAGGGACTGGTCCCTCCTGATAACATATCCAAAGTATGTGATACGTAGTCTTGCCATCCTTGTTTCTAAGGAGCATTCTGGCTGTACTTCCTTCAAGGGTAGGAGGTCTCTTCTGAAGATACAGAAGGGGCGAGCAGATTTATCTCCTAAAAAAAGCTTCAGTGATAAGGAGCTTCAAGCCACAAAGGGGGGAAAAAAAGGGAGGAAGTTTAACCAGAGGTACAACCAGGCCTGGGTACCTGCTCTCTGGAGCTGTATGCCACACCCTGCAGATGAGGACTAATGATCATTTTGAATTTACAGAGCACCCTGTGGTTAAGGGAAGCACTAAGAGTGCCAGCTTTAAAGTTACACTGTCTGCAGTTAGAACCCTGGCTCTGCCAGTTGGCAATTAACATGGCCCTGAGCAAATCATGTAACTCCAGGCCGGCTTCTTCTTCTGTAAAACAGGGATAATAACAGTGCCTAATTCATACTATCACTCTGAGGACTAAATGAGATACTCCACAGAAAGTCCTTAGCACAATGCCTAGTACCTGGTAAGTGCATAATAAATATTAGCTATTATTACTACTAATACAAAGCCATTTTCTCATAACCCTGTGAGTTTAGTGACAACCCTATGACAGCCACAATGAGTGGCTCAGTTCATGATGCCAAGTCAAATCCTCTGCCCAGGAGAGGTGTCCTGCCTCCATTGCTTGTTAATTCTGTGACGTAAGGCAACTGCCCTAATCTTGCTGAGTCTCAACTTCCTTATAGTAAAAAGAAGATATAAACAGAGCTCTGTGAAATCCCTCACAGAAATGGATTAGAAATGAAACCAGATAATGGTTACAGAAGAGTACTGTAAACCATAAAGTACTGTAAAATAAAAGTGGCCACTTAGAAGAACTGGTACACCTGTGCACAAAACCTAGCCTCCCTTTTAACGCTCAACCTGAAGCATGGAGAGTGGCTGGGACTATACAATTTCCTTGGGATTTCCATCTATTAAGGCCTGATAAGTGGTTTCATGCACTTTCAGGAGGTGGCACGGAATGATAGAAATAAAAATTACTGGACTGGGAATTATAGTTCTGTTGCCAAGGCCATCTGTGAATTTAGACAACTTACTTCCCGTTTCCAAGGTTCAGTTAGGAGGGAAGAGGGAAAAGGCAGATAAGAAAGCTGGACAAGATAGTCTGTAACACCCATTCCAGCTCCAACATACCATGACTCCCAAACCCAGGACCTTTGGGGGAGAGCACTGCTGACCTACCAGACTTCAAAGGACCAATGCAGGATTAAGACTCCCTTCTAGGAGACTCCTCCAGACTTGGCCCTGGAACTCCCCTGCCTGATTTTCAGACACCCCACACCCAGAATCAAACATACTGGAAAACTGGAGCACTTCCCAAAGTTCATTTTAGTTCACTTTAACCCCTCTGGGCCTTATCTGAAAATAAAACCCTACATGAAGGCAAGGAATTGAAGCAGATGACTTAAACCTCCACCCTCACCCCCCCCAACAAAAATCTATTAAATGCTATACAGAGAACATGCAAGGTTAGGGGGAGGAGGAGTAGACAACGGTAGAGGAGCTTGCCATCAACAAAATCAAAGATGGACCTCATTGTTTATAAAGACTTAAGCCTTCCCCGAGCCAAAGCCCCAGCAACTTCAGTTATGCTTGGGATCTGGAGTCCCCTGTATCCACCAACTTCTGGCTGCAACACGAGCAAGAAATTTATCCTGACCTCCTTTCCCACGGAGCTTCTGGTAGCCCCAGAATGGGATTTCATGCCTAGTATAGTGGACATTGGCCCAGGAGTCAGGGAAAGTCCAGTTATGCTTCTAATGGTGTGACCCAATCAAAATCCCGTCTGCACTAAGGGATTACACATGCTCACACCAGAAAATAAATAACAGCTATTAGCACCACTGCCTTACACTTCCAAAGCTACTAACTGTGTAGTTCGGAGCAAATTATTTAACTTCTCTGCGCCTTGATTTCTGCTTCTGTAAAATGGGGATAACCCCAGAAGGCTGTTGTGGGCATCAAACGAACTAACGCTTATTATGCCTGGCAAGAGGCCTGGCACTGGTCAAGTCTCATTAAAAGTTACCTGTTGGTATTAAACATTTCTCTCACATACTCGTTCCTTCACTGTTCCACAACCTGCGATGCTAGATTCATTCTTTCCCCCATTTCACGGAGAGGCAAACTAAGGCTCGGCCTCCAGGGGGCCGCATGGCCCCAGCTCGAGGGCCTGTTGTTGTTCCTCTCCAAGCCCGAGGTATGCAACGAGCAAAGGTGGCGGCCGAGGCACTCAGGCCCGTGGGGAGCGAGGGGACCAGCTTTAAGCGCCTCCGGGAGCCCGCAGACCCAGCCCGGGTGGGGGAGCCGGAAAAAGCCTGAGGCCGAGGCCGAGGCCGGGGCCGAGCCCGCCGAAGACCTCCCCGGCGCGGCCTCCGCTCCTCTCCCTCCTCCCCTCGCTAGGCGGGGCGGGGCGCGAGCACAAAAGACTCCAACTTCCGAACGGGCGCGGGCCCACCCCGCCAACTCCTGGCCCAGGCCCGGCCTGCGGGCAGGAAGCGGGAAGGGAACGCCAAAGCGGCGGGAAGCGGGCGCGGATCCGCGAAGGAGGGCGCCCCGGGCGGCGGGCCAGGGTTGGGGGGAGGTGGGGGAGAGGGGGCCCGGAGTTAACTCGGGCTCTCCGGACTCCCTGAATTGTCGGAAAAAGAGTTTCTAAAAATAGAGAGCTGCCAGCCAGAAGAGGTGGGCGACCGAAAAGGCGCAAGGAATCCCCCTCCTGCACCCCTGAAAAGACGCCCGCGGCCCCCACTCACCCGGGCCGAGGTCTGGAGGAAGCCGCGCGGCGCGGAAGGAGGCGGTGCCGCCGCACTCGGGGGCGGAAGGGAGGGAGGGAGAAAGGAAGGCGGCTCCGGCCGCGGCGTGAGGAGGCTGAGCACACGCGCAAGAGTCTCCACTGCCGCCGCTACCACCCCCTCAGCTTCTCTCGGCTCAGCCCGCCCTGCGCCCGCACCGCTCGCGCGCCCCGCCGCACTGACAGCGGCGCTAGCCCCGCAGCCGCGAGTCCTACCCTCGGCCAGCACCACTGAGGGGCGCGGTGGTGGGGGCGCCCAGAAAGGCTTCCCTCAGCTCGGTCCCGCCCGCCGGTCCGGCCCTATTCCTGAGCCCTCCCTTTCCCCCGCCAGTGTCTCCCGGGAAGGGCCTGAATGACACAAGCACGAGGAGTCCGCAGCCCCGCCCTGCCACAGCCCGACTCTCCCAGCGCCTGTACTCTCCCCACCCCCTCAGCCTCGCTTTGGAAAAGTCCAGCGCTTCGGCGGGTAGAGGAAGGAAGGAGGGGCAGGGCGGACCCTGACAGGGTGGAGGGACTGAGGTGGGAGCCTGGAGAGGCGGGGCTAGGGGAGGGGCGGAGGATTCGCTTAAACCAGTAAGGAGTCGATGGCGGGGCGGGGCTAAGAAGGTGGTGACGCCCTAACGGGAGAAACGCCAAGACAGGTAGTGAAGGGCTCGGAGAGCCGGGAGCCAGGACAGTGTTTGAAAGGAGGAGGAGCTGTGGGCGGGGTAAAGGGAGACCGTCCCCAGAGGAGGAGTCAAGGGTGGAAGGAGGCTAGGGCTGAGCTGGACGAAGGGGCCTTTAGAAGGGAAGGGGGCCAGAGGCGGGGCTGAAGAGAAGCCCAGAGGGAGGAAAGATTGAAGCGAGACAGGAGGCGGGCCCGAAAGCAGAGCAGGAAGGAGAGGGGCCAATAGAAGCCCCTCTGGGGAGGAGCCGGAAGGCGGTGTGACCTAAAGGAGGATCGGGTGGGTGGTGCTTGAGGTGGGCGGGGCCTGAAGATGGGCCCAAACTAGTCGGTTGGGGGCAGTGCCCAAGGGATCCGGGAGAGATGAAGTAGAGAAACCCCTGGTTTTTCTACACTTACAAGGAACCACGTGCGTGGACTGGGTTAAGACTGCTCCTCGCTGTGTAGGCCAGGACTGGGCGGAGAGGCTGCGGTGAGGATGGGTCTGGGGATGAGGTACCACCCCCACCTTGAATGGTTAAATTCAAGTCCCTTTAACCCACCAGCCGCTCCGAGGGAGAAAGATGTGGCAATCTGCTTCCTAAAGATTCATAGCCTTGGAAACCCTATGGGACAGTTCTGCTGTGCACTATAGGGTAGCTATGAGCCGGAATCAACTAGACGGCAGTTTTTTTTTCAGTGGATTACCCTTTTGGGAGGTCCCTGGGTGGTACACACGGTTTGCGCTAGACTACTAAAGATTGGTAGTTAGATCCCCCCCAGCAGTGTCGTGGAAGAAAGGCCTGGCGATCTGCTTCCGTAGAAAAGTCTATGGAATAGTTCTACTCTGTAACATATGGGTCGCCATGAGTCTGAATTGACTTGGCAACAGGTTTGGTTTGTGCTTGTTTTTTATCCTTCTGGGGTGCGGGAAATGTTTTATAATTTGCTCTGGGGGATGGTTCTTCCTCGAAACATTTCTTCTGTCGTGATCCCTCCTCACCTGGATTAGTGTTCCAGCCTCCACGAAACAGTCAGAAGGGTCTTCTGAGAGCACAAGAAGAACTGTGTCCTTCCGTCTTCAGCTATAGACTTCCCCTGAAGGCTGGGAACTGGCCAGACAAATTCTCTGTGTCTCATCCTACGTGGCCCGTGATTTCCTAATTGTATTTTTCACATCTCTCCCCTCAGAACCTGCCTTCCCGTTGCGGAGAGATGGAATTTCCTTCTCAGAGCAGTTTGAATGGAGAGCCTGGCTCTGCCAGAGCAGCAGTTATACTTTTTTGTGTTGTTTGATGACTCCATTCCCAAAAGGAAGAGTAATCAAAATAGAGAGATGGTAACACTGAGAGCAAGGTCTAGAACTTTCTTCTCCCACCTCTTATAACTTTTGGCTCTTTCTTATACTTCAGGTCTCTGCTTAAATATGTCACCTCCTCAGAGACGCCTTGCTTGAACAACCTGTCTAAAGATGTTCTCTCGTTTGGCCTCCTGTTCCTTTTTTTCATGGCATTTATTGCATCTCAAAGTTACGTCTCATATTCGTCTTTTTACATGTTTTTGTCTCCCGTACTCTGTGCCAGACTTAGACATTATTTAGTTTAACCCTCCCACCTGTTCTACAAGGTTGATTCTGTGTTTTTGTTTTTTTAATTTTTTTTTAATTGTACTTTAGGTGAAGGTTTACAGAACAAATAGTTTCTCATTACACAGTCAGTACGCATATTGTTTTATGACATTGGTTAACAAACCAATATGTCAACACTCTCCTCGAACTTGGAGGACCTTTTTTCTTTTTTGGTGAAAATATACATAGCCAAAGATACACCATTTCAAAAATTTCTACATGTACAATTCAGTGACATCGATTACGTTCTTCCAGTTGTGCTGCTATTCTCACTATCCTTTTCCAAGTTATTCCATCACTGTTATCTTCAACTCACTTCCCCCTAGGCTTCCCATCAAACCTTTTGAGTTGCTGTTGTCAGTTTGATCTTACATAGATAATTTTTTTTTTTTTTTTTTGTACTTTAGATGAAGGTTTACAGAACAGAATAGTTTCTCGTTAAACAGTTAGTACACATATTGCCCTACGACAATGGTTAACAACCCCACAACATGTCAACACTGTCCTTTCTCAACCTTGGGTTCCCTATCACCAGCTTTCCTGTCCCCTCCTGCCTTCTAGTCCTTGTTCCTGGACTGCTATGCCTCATCAGTCCCATTTTGTTTTATGGGGCTGTCCAATCCCCGGCTGAATGGTGAACCTCGGGAGTAACTTCACCACTGAGCTAAAAGGGTGGTCCGGGGGCCATACTCTCAGGGTTTCTCCAGTATCTGTCAGGCCAGTAAATCTGGTCTTTTTTGTGTGTTAGAATTTTGTTCTACATCCTTCTCCAGCTCTGTCCAGGACCCTCTGTTGTGATCCCAGTCAAAGCAGTCAGTGATGGTAGCCAGGCACCATCTAGCTGTACTGGACTTAGTCTGGTGGAGGCCTTGGTAGCCGTGGTCCATTAGTCCTTTGGACTAATCTTTTCCTTGTATCCTGTTCTCTTCCTTCTCCCTTGCTCCCAAAGGGGTGAGACCAGTGGAGTATCTTAGATGACCGCTCACAGGCTTTTAAGACCCTAGATACTACTCCCCAAGGTAGAATGCAGAACATTGTCTTTATAAACTGTGTTATGCCAATTGAGCTAGATGTTCCCTGAGATCATGGTCCCCCCAAGTTGGTTCTGTTTTTGTCCCCATTTCACAAATGAGGAAATGAGACATGACCAGTGTCCCACACATGGTAGATGAAGGAATTCAGATTTAAACCCAGGGCTATCTGAGGTGTGCATTCAACCACTTCATCTCCCTACCACTGGAATTAATTCTGCCCTCTGAGCTTACTCTGAATGGGCCAAATCCCCCTTCAAAGATATGACAATGATGTTTGTAGAGATATCAATGCTGAGATTAGAAAGATGGATTTTGGGGATGGGAAGGATGGAGGGATCCAACAGGTGTCTTCACCTGAGATAAAGAATGAAGGCAGTGAATAAAGAGGAAGGGGCAAATGAGAGGTAGTAGGGGAGAATCAGCAGGAACTGGAAAAGGAGCAGATGGAAATGGAAGGATCTAGGAGGAGGAAGCCATTGAAGAAGACACAGACTTGTCATTAGGGCAGGGGTTGCAAACTCAGATGCCTAAAGTGCCAGGTAGATACTGTAAATGAGCCAAGTAGGCCAGGTGTGAGTAATGGAGTGTGAGCGCTGGGGCAAGTGGGGGAGTTCATGCCCTGCCTAAAGGAGGCAGCTGCTACTCAGCCCCAAACAGTTGTTGCCATGTGGAAGTACTGGCCCTCAGTGTTGCTAGATCTTCCACTTTTGCTAAAAACGAACGAAAAAGCCCTAAATCCTTTTTGTGTGTGTGTGTGTGTGTGAAATTACTTGATTTTTTAAATGTCGGCAACTCATTCAAATTTAAGAAGAAGAAAAACACCATGCAGGCCAGAAGACACACATCTGTAGGTTGGGTTCAGCCTGTGAGTTAGTAGTTTGTCCTTCTCGTGAATTTGGGTTAAATTGACTTCACTACTCCACTACTTACCAGCTACGTGATCTTGAGCAAATTACTCTCAAGTCCCAGCTTCCTTATCTGCCAAGTGGGAGTAATTAATTCCCTGCATCATAGGGCTGTTGTAAGGATTTTTTTTTACAAGATAAGTATATGTAAAGCACTTAGCACAGTGCCTGACATAGAGCAAACACTAAAAATAGCAGTCATACCATTGTGAAAGTTATTATTCTTTCTCCTGTAACTCGTAAAATCGTGAGCTATTAGAACTAGAAAGGTCCTCAAAGACAACTTATCCAGGGGTGGTCAAACCTGTTAAAGCTATAGAGGCTTCTTTTAAGGAAGACCTTTCCCAGGAAGGCAATGCATAAAACAGATTGGGGTGGGGGTGGCTCTGCGTGAAGTGAAGGAAAGGAACCCAGAGTCCTGCTTGCTATTCTCTCCACCCAGCCACAAACCACCCTCCTTATGCAGTGGTCCCTCCACAAAACCCAGGGCATTACAGAACATGGTTTGAGAATTACCATTCTATTACCAAGTCCCATTTCACAGATAGGGAAACTGATACACTGAACTCTGGCTATAACACTGGACTTGGGGCAATGCTAGGAGGGCTGGCTACTCCTCACCCCAGTCAGGGAGGGGTCCAAAGAGGATTTCTTCCCAACCAGGCAGGCAGGAAGGAGGTAGTGCTATTCCCACTGGAAAGTGCATTAGCCTAGGAGGTAGATATCCCTCCTTGCCACTGACTTCCTACAGAACCTTAGGCATATCACTTCTGGGTTATAAGGAGCAGCATAGACACACAAGCAAACACAAACAGGGGAAGATAGATGTTGTCTTAGTTTCTTAGTGCTGCTGTAACAGAAATAGCACAAGTGGGTGGCTTTAATGAACAGAAATTTATTTTCTCACAGTTTAGGAGGCTAGAAGTCCAAATTCAGGGTGCTGGTTTTAGGGAAAGGCTTTCTCTCTCTCTTAGCTCTGGAGAAAGGTCCTTGTCTCTTTTCAGCTTCTGTTCCTTGGTGATCTTCATGTGGCACGTATCCTCCTCTCCATTTGTCCTTGCTTATTTCTGTGCCTAAACTGCTCCTTTTATATCTCAAAAGTGATTGGCTTAAGACATACACTACACCCATATGGCCTCATTAACATAACAAAGAAAAGCCTATTCCCAGATGGCATTATAGCCACATGTATAAAAAAAACTAGAAAGAAAGAAACCATTGCTGTCAAGTCGATTCCGACTCATAGAGACCCTACAGAACTTTTGCTTAGCAGCCAAGCTCTTAACCACTGCACCACCAGGGATCCTCCACGTGTATAGGGGTTAGGATTTACAAAGCATAATTTTGTGGGACACAATTCAATCCATGACAGATGTCATGTGAAGATAGCTAAGGAACCAGGGAATGCTGAAAGAGACAAGGATCTTCCTCTAAAGGTAGCAGAGAGCCTTCCTCTACCAATATCCTGATTTTGGACTTCTAGCCTCCTGAACAGTGAGAAAATAAATTTCTGTTCTTTAAAGCCACCCGGTTGTGCTATTTCTGTTATGGCGCCACTAGCAACCCAAGATGGAGTTCATGGTTCCAGCAGATTAACTAATAGATGTTCGCTCCACTTGCCCCTGAGTCACCCCCAACCAATACTTTATTTATTGTCCAGCTCTCATCATCCTTCCTCTGCTCAAAACCCTTCCATTGTTGGCTCCTCATTGCCAACAATGTGGGCAGGGATGGATTATCCAATAAGCAAGGTAAGCACAGTGCTTACCTTGCTTACCAGATCATCTGTAGTGAACAATCTTTGATATGGTAAAACCCATGTGAAATTGTTCACTACAGATTAGTAAGTAGGCACAAGTAAACCCATGCTTACCTTGCTCACTGGGTCATCCACCCCTGTCGGGGACTGTAAACTTAAAAAGAGACTTTGATTCCGTAAGAAGGTGCTGTGAGATTGGGAGACAGATGCCAGCCATACCTAGAAGCAGAATCTTTGATGTGGTGAAAAAAATGCGAAATTGTTCACTACAGATGATCTGGTAAGTAAGGTAAGCACCGTGCTTACCTTGCTGATTGGATGATCCACCCCTCAACTCAACGTGTGTCAAAACCTCAAATGCCTACAAAAGCCAGGAAGCAGGTTGGAGGTAAGACAATAGGGAGTGGTGGGCATTGTAAAGAACTGGAGAGCACATAGGTAGGGGGCAGGTGCCTCTTCAAACCAGCCAGTTGTTGTGTAAATACAGATGCTGAGATGCAGGCTTTTTCAGGAGAACCCCAAAATCTGGATCTTTATGCAAAATCTCGCAGTTTTTTAATGTTTCTCAAATATTATAAATTAACCCTCCACAAATCAAGTAAATTTTGTCTGCAGGCCAATTACTGTTGCCGTAGCCTGAAAATTTGCAATCTCTGGCCTTTGAGATAAAGTCTCCAATCAGCCACCTTTCAGGGTCTGTTTTAGTTACCTGTTGCTGCATAACAAACCACCCCAAAATTCAGTGGCTTAAATCAATAATGGTTAGTTATTTTCTCACAATGTTATGGATGGATCAGGTGATTCTTCTGCTCCATGTGGTGTTAGCTGGGGAAAGCTTTCTCCCATCTCCACCTCCCCATGTTCTATTTCTTTTTCAAGACCAAGTGCCAATGCTGCCTGCCTTCTCCATGAAGCCCACCTCATCTTCCCTGCCACGCACACTTGCCACTAAGTCTAAATGAAGTGTTCTACTATCCAAGCTTTGTTGCCTTCTATTTATAACTGTCAGGGCACAAGTTCGGCTCACCTAGAGGACAGATGCCTTTCTTTTCTATCTTTGTATACTTCCAGTACAGTCACACAGTAAGCCTTCGTAAGTGCTGTCATATTGGATTGAACTCAACCTTGGAGATATTTTGTCCAACTAGCACACTTTACGAATAGAGAAATGAGGCCTAGGAAGGGGAACTTGCATATCAGGTATGCTGAAAGCTGCCCATCAAGAGAGTAATAGAGCCAGGGCATCTTGACTCCAAGTCCTGTACAGGTTAAACTCTGTTTAATCTTCACCATTCTGGGTGTCTGGGACTTTGTTATGGGTGGATTTGTGTCTCCACAGAAACATTTGTTCCACTCCTAACCCCCAGTAACTGTGAATATGATCTTACTGGAAATAGAGTCTTTATGGATGTAATTACGTAGTTAACATGAGGTCATACTGGAGATCTAATCCAATATGACTGGTGTCCTTAATAAAAAGAGGAGAACAGACATAGACACAGAGGGAAGGTGGCCATGTGAAGACAGAGGCAGAGACTGGAGTTATTCTGTCATAAGCGAAGGAACACCTGGGGCCAGAAACTGGGAGAGACAAGACTCTTCACCAAAGGCCTTCAGAGAGAGCATTGCCCTGCTGACAACCTGAATTTGGACTTCCAGCCTCCAGAGACAATAAATGTCTGTTCTTTTAAGCCACCCACTTTGTGGTAATCTGTTACAGCAGTTCTAAGACACAAACACAGACTTAAATGGAAGTCATTTCTCATCTCAGATGCACCCATTGGCAAGACTTCACCAGGAGCCTGACCCTCCCAAGTGCTCAGTAATTGATGCCATCAGAGCAGAAATCAAATAAACAGGCCTTGGTTCAAACCCCAGTCCTGCCACTTACTGGAAGAGTACCCCAAGCTCTCTAAGCCTCAATGGGCTTCCCTGTAAAATGGGCATAAATTACATTTTCCTTGCAGGGTTGTTGTGAAGAGTAGAAATGACCTGTGTAGTGTCCCTGACACATAGAAGGTGCTCAAGAAATAGTAAGCTCTTATAATGTTTGCTATAAGTCATGGCAGGGTGGGCGAGGGGGAAGACGCATGGAAGGAAGGTAGAAAAAAAGAAAGGAAGGCGGGAGGGAGGGAGAAAGGAAGGAGAGGACAAGGAGGGAGGAAGGAAGGAGGGAATAAGAAGGGAGGGAAGGAAGGAGAGGGAAGTTGGCAGGTTGTGACTATTCACCTCTCTCTGAGTCTTGTTCTGCTTCCCCTAGTCCACACTCTGCACCATTCCACCACCATGCTGAGCTCACCAACAGATACACAGACGTAACATGTTAGTGTAAGGCCGTCAGCATCAGGACAGGATTTAGAAGTCATTCTAGCTGGGAGGGAAGAAGTGCATGAGGCAGAATCAGGGGAGCCCCAGGACAGCAGATAGCAGGCTTGGAGCACACAGTCCCCACCCCTACGACTGGTGGCTGAGGGGGCTCAAGGTTATGGGGGGAGCTCTCGTAAGTCAATGCAGGGTTGTATGTCACTCAGCCCTCAGCCATTGTCTCTCCTCCTTGCCTTGCCACTGGGTCTCCACATTAGGTTTTTTTTTTTTTAATCAAGCAAAAGACAGACTGGCAATGGAATATTATTCAGCATAAAGAGAAATGAAGTTTTGATACATGCTATGTCATGAATGAACCTTGAAAACATTATTTCTAGTAAAATAAGTCAGACACAAAAGGGCAAATACGGTATAATCTTACATGAAATATCCAGAACAGGCAAATGCATAGAGACCAAAGTTCGTTAGTGGTTACCAGGGGCAGGTGGGAGGGGAAAATGGGGTGATAATTGCTTGGGGGGTACTTAGCTTCTGTTGGGAAACGTAAATAATGTCCCTGAATTGTACGTGTAGAAATGGTTGAAACGGCAAATGTTTTGCTATATGTATTTCGCCACAAAAAAGGAAGAGGGAGAAAGCTGAAGTAAAGACATTTTCAGATCAACAGAAAACAAACAAGAAAAGACAGGCCGGCGTCTTTAAAGTATGGCTTCATTAAGTAGAGAACAAATCATTCCAGACCTTCAAACCTCCCAACAGAGAGGGGTTGCTTCCCCCCACTTCCCAGTGACCTTCCCTTTGCCCCCTATTGTGACCAGGAGCGACACCACTGAGATCAGTTGCAGCCATACTAATTGAAATTGACATTAAGGACTCATTTGCTCAAGCAGAAGCACATTAGAAGAAATATAAACGAGTAAGGCTTTGCAAACGTCTGTAGCATTTGTTCTGATGGGAAAAACCATCTCGAGAGTATCTTATTCAAGAACGATTGAGTGCTCAGGAAATGACAGATACGTGAAGCCACCCCCAGTATTCAAAAGGGTCACACACACCTCCACAGCCCTTTCCATCAACCTGTCTTCAGTCCTGGTCTCCCGAGTGCATTTCTGCAGGTGTCCACCACACTACCCTTAATGTTCTCCATCTGTTTCTCCAAACCAGTTCTTCGTATTCTTTTAAGAGTTCTCAACCAGACGTTGACATCTTTGTGCTCCCAAACGTTTTTATTTGTTGTACCACAGGAATTCTTGACCAGGTGGCCCTAGAACTTTTGATCTTTAGATCCGATCAGGGAACCATGAGACGAAAAGAGTCCCAGCTGGAGTAGAGAGGAAGCTACCTAAATTGTACCCAGGTGTCTGCATTTCTTTACGTAGTGCTCTAAATGGCAGGCACATCGTGTTTTTTATGGATGGTAATGTGTGGTTGAAGGAGTTCCTGGATGGCGCAGTTAACCACTCAACTACTTACTGAAAGGTCAGAGGTTGTGAACCCACACAGAGGCGCCTTAGAAGAAAATCCTGGCAATCTGCTTCTGAAAGATCACAGCCTTGAAAACCCTATGGAGTAAGTGCAGTTCTACTCTGGAACACATGGGGTCGCTGTGAGTTGGAAAAGACTCGAGGGCAACAGCCATATGTATTTCACCACAAAAAAAGAAGAGGGAGAAAGCTGAAATAAAGACATTTTCAGATCAACAGAAAACAAACAAAAAAACACAGGCCGGTGTCTTTAAAGTATGGCTTCATTAAGTAGAGAACAAATCATTCCAGATATTCAAACCTCCCGGCAGAGACAGGATGCCTCCCCCCACTTCCCAGTGACCTTCCCTTTGGTTAATGTGTGGGTATAAAAAAACCAAACCAAACCCATTGCCATCAAGTCATTTCCGACTCATAGCGACCCTATAGAACAGAGTAGAACTGCCCCCTAGGATTTCCAAGGAGCACCTGGTTACTACCAACTGCCGACCTTTCTGTTAGCAACCATAGCTCTTAACCACTACACCATCAGGGTTCCAGTGTGTGGTTATAGGCTATAAATATTGTTTTTTGCCTGCACAGTATAATTTGCTCTTCTTTCTTCTTTAAATTTTATTGTGTTTCAGGTGAAAGTTTACAGCGCAAAAGAGTTTCTCACTCAAAAATTTATACACAAATTGTGACATTGGCTGCAATCCCCACAGTGTGTCAGCACTCTTCACCTTTCCACCCCGGATTCCCCGTATCCGTTCGTCCAGTTTTTCTGTCCCTTCCTGTCTTTTTGTCTTTGCTTTTGGGCAGGTATTACCCATTTGGTCTCGTATACTTGATTGAACGAACAAGCACCTTCCTCACATGTATTATTGTTTGTTTTATAAACCTGTCTAATCTTTGGCTGAAAGGTAGACTTTGGGAGTGGCTTCATTTCTGAGTCAGCAGGGTGTCCAGGGGCCATAGTCTCAGGGGTTCCTCCAGTTTCTGTCAGACCAGTAAGTATGGTCTTTTTTATGAATTTGAATTTTGTTCTACATTTTTCTCCTGCTCTGTCTGGAACACTCTGTTGTGATCCCTGTCAGAGTGGTTGGTGGTGGTAGCAAGGCACCATTTAGTTTTTCGGGGGTCAGGCTAGTGGAGGTTGTGTTTCATGTGGTCTTTTAGCCCTCTGGACTAATATTTAACTTGTGTCTTTGGTTTTCTTCCTTCTCCTTTGCTCCAAACGTGGTAGGACCAATAGATAAATTTTAGATGTCCTCTTGTAAGCTTTTAAGACCCCAGACTGCTACTCACCAAAGTAGTATGTAGAACATTTTCTTTATGAACTCTGTTATGCCAGTTGACCTAGATGTCCTCTGAGACCATGGTCCCAGCCCTCAGACCCAGTAACTCGTTCCAGCAACATGTTTGGATGTGTCTAGGAAGCTTCTATGATTTTGCCTTGGTCAAGTTGTGCTGACTTTCACTATATTGTGTGTTGTCTTTCCCTTCACCACAGTTAACACTTGTCTACTGTCTAGTTAGTGATTTCCCCTCCTCGCCTCTCCCCTCCCTGGTAACCATCTGTCTTAGTATCTAGTGCTGCTATAACAGAAATACTACAGTGGATGGCTTTTACAAAGAGAAATTTATTCTCTCACAGTCTAGGAGGCTAGGAGTCCAAATTCAGGGCACTAACTCCAGGGGAAGGCTTTCTCTCTCTGTCAGTTCTGGGGGAAGGTCCTTATCATCAATCTTCCCCTGGTCCTGGAGCTTCTCAACATAGGAACCCCAGGCCCAAAGGACACACTGTGCTCCTGGCACTTCTTTCTTGGTGGTATGAGGTCCCTGTCCTCTCTGCTCAGTTCTCTCTTTTAGATCTCAAAAGAGATTGACCCAAGATACAACCTAATCCTGTAGTTTGTGTCCTGCCTCATTAACATCAGAGGTTAACACATAGGTAATTACATCAGATCACAAAATGGAGGACAACCATACAATACTGAGGATCATGGCCTAGCCAAGTGGACACATATTTTGGGGAGACACAATTCAATCCATAACACCATCAAAGATTTTTTGTGTGTGTGTATAAACCTTTTATTGGATTTTTGTAATTGCGGTCTCATACAATATTTGTCCTTTGGTGATTAACTTATTTCACTCAGCATAATGCCCTCCAGATTCATCCATGTTATGAGATGGTTCACAGATTCATCGTTGTTCGTTATCCTTGCATAGTATTCCATTGTGTGTAAGTACCGTAATTTGTTTATCCATTCATCTCTTCATGGGCACTTACGTTGTTTCCATCTTTTCGTTATTGTGAATAATGCTGCAGTGAACATGGGCGTGTGTATGTCTATTCATGTGATGGCTCTTATTTTTCTAGGATATATTCCTAAGAGAGGGATTGCTGGATTATATGGTGTTTCTATTTCTAGCTTTTTAAGGAGATGCCATATTGTTTTCCTCTTCTTCTTGCTATTAGTACCTGACTTTTTCCTATGAAGCCCCACTCCCATTCTTGGTCCTGGCGGTAGTATAGATACTAAAGTCAGACTGCCTAGGTTTGAATCCTGGATCTGCCATTTACTAGCTGTGTGAACTTGGGCAAGTTCCCTAACCACTATCTATGTACCTCATATGAGAAAAGATATAACAATATCTACCTCATGAAGGAAGATTATATGAGTCGATATATATAAGGTATTTAGAAAAGTGCCTGGCGCAAGGCAAATACTCACTAAATGTCATCAATTATTATTATTACTATTAGTAGTATTAGTTCATAAGGGGCTGACCCCATTCTCCTTGGCTCTGGTGATGGTACCTTACCCAGGCCTGGCCAATCAGGGCATTCTATCCCCCTACCACCATGGAATCATTCCCCACACACGGACAGCATGCCAGTCATTTGCATTGGCCCCAGAGGTTGAACTTACTCCAGTCTCTGAAAGCCTAGTCTTGCCAGGTCAAAGCTTCAAAGCAAAGGAAAACATTAGATTCTGGGCCAGTTCATCAGGAGAGAGAGTTCTGAGTAAGGAGACTTAGGAACTATGAAATTTCACTCTGCAGGTGAAGGCTCATTCTCCCTGCTGTAGCCTTGGGTCAGGCACCGTGAAAATAATTGCACAGACTGTTATTTTGGTGGCCCCCATCATGGTTTGAATTATGTCCCCCAAAAAATGTGTGTATCCATTTGGCTAGGCCATGATTCCTGGTACTGTGTGATTTTCCTGTATGTTGTAAACCTGCCTCTATGATGTTAATAAGGGAGGATGGATGGCAGTTGTGTTAGTAAGGCAGGATCTGATCTACAAGACTGGATTGTGTCCTGAGGCAATGCCTTCAGATATAAAAGACAGAAGTGAGCAGTGAGACGGGGGACCTCATACCATCAAGAAAGCAGTGCCGGGAGCAGAGCGTGTCCTTTGGACCGGGGTCCCTGTGCAGAGAAGCTCCTAGTCCGGGGGAACACCAAAGAGAAGAAGACTGACGGAGAGAAAAAGCCTTCCCCTGGAGCTGACACCTTGAATTTGGACTTTTAGCCTACTTTGACTGTGAGGAAATAAACTTCTCTTCATTAAAACCATCCACTTGTGGTATTTCTGTTGTAGCAGCACTAGATGACTAAGACACCCCCCGGTGAACAATCTTATGTAGTCCTCTCCCTTATGGACTCTGGGCTTGGTCATGCCACTATGTCCAATGGGACATTAGCAAGCACGATTCCGGAAGCTTCACAAATGCTTGTACATTGTGGCTTGTTCTCTTGGAATGCTCACTCTTGGGGTCTCGAGTAGCCATGTAAGAAGTCTGGTACCCTGCTGGAGGAAACATGTAAAGGGAAAGAGGCCCTAAAACTACATGGAGAGAACCAGAAGCCCAGCCCTACCAGCTTTCCTGCTGAGCCCAGCCCTCAGCCAATCTGCCAGCTGGATGCAGCCGCAAGAGTGACCATTGGCAAGATCAGTAGAAAAACCACCCACCTGAGCCCAGCCCAGATTGAAGAATCATAGGGAAATAAAATGGTTGTTCTTTTAAACCACTAAGTTTTGGGGTTACACAGCAATAGACTGTCAAACATTTCCTTAACGCCACAGAGTTCTCAAGGCCCTCCTGCACCTTGAGGGTAGGATTGTTATCATGCCCATTTTACAGATGGGGAAACTGAGGCCCAAAGAACGGAAGCGGTAACACTAGCCAAGCAGAGGCAGAGCTACCACACAGGTCTTCTGAGTCAGCTCCTTTTACTGCATCTCCCACCACAATAGCTCCTATCCAGACAAACTTACAAACAGTAGCAGAAGGAGAGGTAGAAGGAACACTGGACAGGGAGTCACAGCAGCCCAGTTTAAAGTCTGCCATTGCATATTTATATGGGCTGAGACAACTCAAACCACTATCCTTTCTGAGCCTCAGTCCTTCCAACTATTCAGTGAAGGGGAAATGAACTCAAATGTTCACAGGGACCAGGCAGATAACACAGATAAGGGAAGCAGCCCAGGTGGGGACTATGGTGAGCAGGAGAGCACACATCCATCTAAAGAGGTGGCCACTACCCAGCTCCAGTTGAGTATTACCATGTCGGAATGTGGGCCTAGTGTTGCCAGATGGCCTGAATTTTTTCCCCCTATAGAGAGGCAGGAAATGTGGGCTATGATGTGAACTTTCCCAACATTCAAGTTCATTTCAATGTTTTAAAAAATACTATGTAAGACCAAAGAACACATCTATTTGGCCTGCAGGCTGCTAGTTTAAAACCATTTGACCAGATTATTTCAAAATGTCCTGCCAGAGTTTACACTGGCAACCAAAAGGGATGCCTACTACTCCCCACCTTTGCGCTATATACACAGAGCGTTCCATTCCTCCCACCTGGGCCACAGAGCCTGACCAGTGTGGAAGCGCCAGTGTGGTACGCCATCTTTTCTCTCCACAGACACTCATTTCCAGCCCTCCCACTCCTCTGGCTGTGCTGCAGGGAAAGAAGTGCAGAGGCCTGACCTTGAACACCTCAAGGCAGCTTGAGTTAGAGTTGATGGGGCCTCACAATGTGCCAGGAGTGGAAGGGAACTAACATTTATTAAGTGCCTACTGTGTGCCAGGCATCATGGTAGACTCTTTGCAGCATCATGCAGTAGTGAAGGGCCCAAACCCTCCAGTCAGACAGACCTGGGTTATAGTCCTGGCATGTACCCTCGGGCTACCTAGTCTCTCGCCTCTCCCAGCTTCAGTTTACTTGTCTATAAGACAGAAATCAGTGTTTCCAACCTCTCAAGGCTTTTGTGGGAGATTAAATAGGAAAACGTATTTGTGAATTGGCTACTCCAAAACTGTCATAGCCTCCATTGCCATGAAGGCTGTAAATCTAAAACATTTTATTTCCCAGGCTCTCTAGCAGCTAGGGTCAGCCATGTGACAAAGTTCTGGCCAATTATATGCAAGTGGAAGTTGTTTGGTGTTACTTACCAGAACAAGTTTTTTTAAAGGGGCAGACTTAATTGGCATTCCTCTTAAGTCTTTTGCACTTCCCGCTACTACCCAGGATACAGATGTGTTGCAGAGACAGAGCAGCCGTCTTGTAACCTTGAGAACAAAGATTGGCTTGATAAGAATGGCAAAACAGAAAGAAAAAGAGAGCCGGGATTCCTCTGGACTTCTTGTTATGTGAGATAAATCAAGCCCATGTGTTTGTGCTGCTGTTATTTTTTATTTTTAGTCCTTGCTGCCAAGCACATTTCTGACTCATATAGCATTAATACTTGGTTCATTGAAGTGCTTAATAAATATTAGCTATTGCTATTGTTACAGAAGGAGCCCTAGTGGTTAACTAACCAAAAGATAGGCAGCTCAAACCCACCAGCCACTCCATGGCAGAAAGATGGGGCATCTGCTTCCGTAAAGATGTACAGCCTTGGAAATCCCATGGGGGCAGTTCGACTCTGTCCTATAGGGTAGCTATGAGTCAGAATCGACTCAATGACAATGGGTTTGGTTCTTTGGTATTGTTATTTTGCCTATTTTACCTCTCATAATCCTCATAGCCACCCTATGTTGTGGTTATTATTACCCACAGTTTAGAAGTAAAGAATGTCAGTCTTCCCAAGATGGATTGTAAAGTTTCAATGAGACAGGTGGCCATAACAGTGAGCATTTATTCAGTGCTTGCTATGTTCCTGGCACAGTTCTAAGTGCTTCACATGTATTACTCACTTAATCTTTGCAGCAACACTGTGAAGAAAATACTATTATTATTCCCATTTAACAGATAAGGAAACTGAGAGTTAGAGAAGTTCAGCAACTTGCTCAAGGTCATATAGCTAGCCAGCAGCAGATCCAGGATTTGAACTTAGTGGTCTTAGGACAGAGCCTGGGATCCAGCGTGTGTGTATACGTGTGTGTGTGTGTGTTTAATTAGAAAGAAGAAATTGCAGCTCAAAAGGGTTAAATGACTTGTCTAAAGCTACATAGCTAGGGAGAGGTGGTGTAGGATTTGAACTCAGGTCAGGCTCACTCCAGGCCTGCATTATTAAGGGGACTGTTGTGGTGAAGAGATCTGTGGGCCTGCAATGTTAAAGAGTCACATAATGTTTGCACTATGAGGAGAGGCTATTCAGAGAGGGAAAGGCCAAGAGCCATACCAGCTGCTGCTCCATCCAGATGAAGAATCGGAGACTCAGAGAGGGGAAGTGACTTGCCCAATTTATCCAGCTAGAAAGGGGCAGTGCTGGGAGAAGAATCCACCTCTGCCTGACTCCAAAGCCTGCCTTCTCCCTCATCGCTGCTGCTGGGGCCTGACGTCTTCTCCGTGACTGTTGGGACATGAGGACTGGGACAAGTACTGCTCATTACTGATCGTAATGAGCCTTGGAGACAGAAACGCAGTGGCAGCGAGGGACAGTCCTGTTATTATTTATACTAATTAAGAGGGCATTAAATTGAAGAGGCTCATGCAGCCCTTAGGTCACCAGCCAGTGCTCTGACAGCCTTGCCATCCTCCGTGGGGCCTGCCAGGCTTGTGTGGAGTGCAGAGAGAGACCCCGCACATCCTGGCTCTCCACTAAAGTGCTTAATCATCCGAGAGAAAATACCAGCACTCCTGCCCAACTCTGGGTGAAGCTGCAATAAACTAATTAAAATTAAATGGCTTGGATCTCTGGAGTGAAGGGGCCACTAGTAGGGAACTACAGCATGCATTCATTCAACAGATATTTATTCAGCACTTTCTATGTGCTCAGCACTGTGCGGCGCGCTATGACTATGGCAATGATCAAAGCAGGTAAGAGCCCTGTCCTCATGGAAATTATATTTGTGGGAGGGTTGAAATCTACCCTCTACAACTCATAGGCACCAAAAAAAAAAAAAAAAATCTAGGTCAATTAGAGACATCTCCTGGAGCTTTTTACACCAGAGCTAAGGGAAAGATGCTTTCTTTCCTTCCAAAGTTGTTAAAGCCAGAAGACTAATTCTGGAGATGCTGGAGCAGAGCCACCCCTGCTGACCAGGAAACCCAAAAGCAAGAAAATAAAGCTTACTGTCACATGCCACTGAGAGTTTTAGGCTGAATGTTCCTGTAGGTAGAGGAAGTCCATCTGTGATAGGCAAGAATGGCCCCAACAAGCAAACAGCAGCAGAGATGAGAGAAGGGCCTGCTAGGATTTGGGTATCTGAATCCAGTTATCTCTGGGATCAGCTACACCCTGTGCTGCCCATGGCTTGGTTATATGAGCCCATAAATCCCTTTTTCTTGCTCAGGCTAGCTAGAGTTGGGTTTCTATTGCTTCCAACAAAGAATCTTTGACTGATAACAGATATCCCCAGTAATGAAAGAGATGTTCACAGGCAGAGGCTAGAACAAGAAGGAAGGAGGCACATAGAGATGGCTCCCAATAGCTGGTCTTTGAGCATGTGAGAAATACCTTCCAGGGGCTCGTAGACTCCTAGCCATACACATATTTCCTGCTTAATTCTCCTTCACACACAAACACACAAATCAAGGCTAAAGAAACAAAACATTAAGGAAAAGTTATAACATCAGGTACCATATTGTTTAACCCCTTTAGGAAGCCCTTCCCCTAAGTTCATTCTCTCTAACTACATAAGGCAGCAAAGAAAATAGATGCTTTCTCTATTGATCTGACTCTTATTCTCTCTCCCTTTTCTGGATAATTTCTAAATTAATTTATTACTTTACATAATCTTATATAACCATAAAAGCTAGAAAGGGAGCCACTCCTTATGAGGGATCGCACAATATGTACCTCCTCCCAAACAGAAGGCCTTGTGTGCACGTAAATGCTTGAACATAAATAAAGCACTGGGATTACATGGTTGTGCATTCCTCTAAGAACGGGCCTCAGCCTGGTGGACAGAGGAGGACGCTTAGAGGCATAAACTTGGAATCAAAGTTTCATTTCTTCTTTATCATTGGAAAGAAATGTTGATTAACTATAAAAAAAATGAATGTTTAAATTTTTCTAAGGCCCTGTTCAGGGTGTTGGGGAAGAACCTATCGTGTGAATATTCATTTTTTGAGGGTTAATTGTCCTTTGGTACTTTGAGGTTGAAGGGAGAATATGGAAAAGACTTTGCAAATGACACTTGAAGCCCTGTGTGAATAAAAAGTGACAAGAAGAGGAACCATGGGCTTTTGATAGATGTTAGAATAGATTGTTGTCAGAAATATTCATTCCTCCTCCACTACCATGGATGGAATATATTTTCTCGCCTCTTGACTTTGGGCTTGGCCATGAAACTTGCTTTGGCCAATGGGATGTCACCAGACATGAAGCAAATGGGCTTGAAATATGCTTGTGGAGCTGGGCATGCTCTCTTGCAATTTCACTATCACCAAGAGAAAAATATGTTCTGCCTACCCCACTGGTTCTAGGAGGAGGCTGAAAAAGACACGTGAGGAAAGTCACCCCAGCTGACCAGAAAACTCATAAGCAATAACTAAAGCTTACTGTCATATGCCACTGAGAGTTTTAGGCTGAATGTTATGTAGCATCACTATAGCAAGAGTTAATTGATACAAGACATTAGTGTGATTTTCCATGAATGTGCAGGCTGGTAAAGGCTGGTGACATTTGGATTATTTTACTAATAAACTCCTTGCAGTGAGCAATCGTTCACCTTTTATTATTCCTGATTGAAGTGGAATGAAGGTGAACACTGTAATAGCCTCCCTCTCTTGGTGACCTTATGCTACGCTTTCAGGAGTAGGGGAGAGAATGATGGAGTTTCAGCTCTGGGACTTCATAGCACCCCCTAACCTATCTGACCTGGGCCATGGGGCTTGTGATTGGGATACCCCGGGATGTGGGTGTTGGGAGAGGCGATCCACCATGGGCCCTGACTGTCCCTGCACATTCATGCTGGGTATTCCAAGAATTCAAGGTCCTGACCATCCTTTACCCAGGTCATTTGTCAAGCTTGTGTTTGCCACAAGCAACCTTGAGAGATGAAGTGATGTTTCCGCCAGACAAATAGCAGGCTTGTTACTGCTCACCAAAGAAGTGGTAGATTCTTCAAGCTCAGTATTCCTGTCCTATAACACAATTCATTAGGTGTGTTGTTGTTGTTGTTAAGTGCCGTCGAGTCGATTTTAACTCACAGTGGCCTCATATGAATGAGTATAACTGCCCCATAGGGTTTTATAGGCTGTAATCTTTATGGGAGGAGCCCTGGTGGTGCAGTGGTTAAGCACTCAGCTGCTAACCCAAAGGTCAGTGGTTCCAACCTACCAGCTGCTCCACAGGAGAAAGATGTGGCAGTCTGCTTCCATAAAGATTACAGCCTTGGAAACCCTATAGGGCAGTTTTACTCTGTCTTACTGGGTCGCTATGAGTCAGAATCGACTTGATGGTAACCGGTTTGGTTTTTTTTTTTGTTTTGGAATCCTTATGGGAGCAGATTGCCAGGTCTTTCTCCCGCAGAGCCACTGAGTAGGTTCAAACTACCAGCCTTTTGGTTAGCAGCCAATTGCTTAACTGTTGCACCAACCAAAAAACCCATTGCCATTGAGTTGATTACGAATCATAGCAACCCTAAAGGACAGAGTAGAACTGCTCCATAGGGTTTCCAAGGAGTATCTGGTGGATTTGAACTGCCGACCTTTTGGTTAACAGCCATAGCTCTTAACCACTATGCCACCAGGGTTTCCGTTGCACTACCAGGACTCCTTATTATATGGGTAGGCATCCCTACAGACTCACTTGTGCCTCCCTGCATTGAACTTGGGAGGCATGGGGAATCAACGTGAACATCAAGCTCTGGCTATGCTTTTGCTTGTGAGTAGTAAAGTCCTTTGTCTCTGACCCAGAAGTCTTGTGTCTTATGCCAGCATCAGTGAAAGAGTAACAGTCTAATTTATTAGTTTGTAAGTAGGGTAAAATCTCAGACCCTTCACATTTGTTGACATGGGTCACCTCCCATGAATGTCAACTGTCCTATGCACTGGACAGGAAGTCTGTGAACTCTTTCAGAGAACAGAGGCCTCCTGGGGCAACATGCCGCCCCAATGCAGGGAAAGAAATCTCATAAATTCTCGAATGTAAAAGTTAGAAGGAACCTTTGTTTAGTTTAGTGCAGTGAGTCCTAGATGATGGGATGTACCCCTAGCAGGGCACAAGGTGATTTTAAATGATATGTGAGAGAATATGATTTTAAATTTTAATAGCAATACTTTTTAATATGTGTTAGAATAATACTGATTTGCTTTTTAATATATATATATTTAAATAAAAGGAGTAGGTTAACTTAGAAAATATAAGTAAATGAGACTACAGGTGTGTAGGTTAGGCTGTGTTTAACTGCGAGTAAGGAAAAAAAAGCACTTTACACTGACTTAAGCCATAAACCCAAAAAACCAAACCAGTTGCTGTTTAGTTGATTCTGACTGATGTGACCCATGTATGTCAGAGTAGAGCTGTGCTCCATAGGGTTTTTAATGGTTGATTTTTCGGAAGTACATCACCAGATCTTTCTTCCAAGGCACCTATGGGTAGACTGACAACCAACCTTTACAATTAGCAGCAATTTGTACCACCCAGGGACTCCTACTTAAACCATAAGGACATGTAATTATCTCGCATAATGGGAAGTCTGGATGTTCAAGTCATCTATTGCTGTGTAACAAACCATCTTAATTAAGTAGCATAAAACAACAACCATTTTAGTTGCTCATGGATTTGATGGGTCAGGAATTCAGACAGGGCACAGTGGGGATGGCTTATCCTTGTTCCACGATATTTAGGGCCTCATCAGGGAAGACGCTAATGGCTGGAGGTAGCTCAGCTGGCTAGGAGCTGGAATCATCTAAAGACTTCACTCTTCATATATCTGACACTTGGGTTGGGATGACTCAAAGGCTAGGCTCAACTGAAGCTGTTGACCACAGCACCTACACATGGCTTCTCCATGTGACACACCTATAACCAGTAAAGAAATTAAGTTTGTGATTAAAAAGCTGTGGAAAGAAAAATCTCCAGGCCCAGATGGCTTCACTGGAGGATTCTACCAAACATTTAAAGAAGAGTTAAAACCAATTTTACATAATCTCTTCCAGAAAGTAGCAGAGGAGAGAACGCTTCCCAATTCATTTATACATAAAAAGTATTATCGTGATACCAAAACCAGACACAGACTATACAAAGAGGAAAGAGAGAGGGAGAGAGAACTATAAACCAATATCTTTCATGAACTTAGATGAAAAAAATCCTCAGCAAAATATTAGCAAATCAAATCCAGCAATGTATAAAAAGAATTATACACCATGACCAAGTAAAACTTATTTTAGTTATGCAAGGCTGGCTGGCTCAACGTTTGAAAATCTATCAGTGTAATCTGCCATATCAAGAGGCTAAAGAAGAGAAAACATATGATCATATTAAACACAGACAAAGCATTTGACAAAAATAATATCTATTCATGACAAAAACTCTCAGCAAACTAGAACAGAAGAGAACTTCCTCAACTTGGTAAAGAGCATCTACAAAAAAATCTACAGCTAACGTCATACTTAACGGTGAAAGACTGAATGTTTCATCAAGAACAAGGAAAGGGTGTCCACACTCACCACTCTTATTCAACATACTACTAGAAGTTCTTGCAATAAGGTAAGAAAAAGAAATAAAATAAAGGAAAAAATAAAACTGTCCCTATTTGTAGATGATGTGATTGTCCGTGTAGAAAATCCCAAGGGATCTACAAAAAAAAACCTAGAACTAATAAGCAATTTCCTCAAGGTCACGGGATAGAAGATTAACACATGAAAAATCACATTTCTATATAACAATAATGAACACATGCAAACCAAAATTTAAAAAAAGAAACAAAAAACCACCATTTATAAACACTCCAAAGAAAATTAAATCCTCAGGTATAAACTTAACAAAACATGTACAGGATCTGTATGCTGAAAATTACAAAATGCTGATAAAAGAAATTTTGTAAGCTGTCACCACTGGGGAAACTATGTAAATGATACACAGGATCTCTCCGTATTACTTCTTACAACTGCATGTGAATCTACAATTATCTCAAAATGAGAAGTTTAATGAAGAAAAAAAAAGGAGAGAGAGAAAGGGAACATTCTCTATATTGAAATAGGAAGACTTCACTGTTAAGTGAAAGAAGGTTCAAAAGAATGTATTTGCATGCATTGAAAAATATGGAAGGAAACACAAAAAACTAAAGTGATTATCTGAGGGATGGGGTGAGAAGAGGTGGATGGGGGACAGGGATGGGTGGGAGGGGTGTACATATTTTTATAATGTTTGGCTTTTGAAACATATGAAAAACTTAAAAGATCCCTCTAGCTGCTATGTGGAGGGGCCAACAGTAGAATTGGAGAGACCAAAGAGGAGGCTTCACTATCACCCAGCTAGAGAACAGCAGAACTTGACACTCTCCAATGCAGCCTAACTTATTTTTTAAAAATAAATCTAACAGCTCTCCCTTGCTTAAAAACCTTTATCACCCCTAGGATAAAGGCCAGCAGCTCAGCACGGCGTTCAAGGCATTTCACAGTCTGATCGCCAACTGATCTTTACAGGCTCATCCTCTTTCATTGCCCCTTGAATCATGATACTTTCTTTTATCAGAAGACTTGAAGTACGGTCACACCTCTCAGCCTTTGCCCATTCTGTTCCTTCTACCTGAAATGCCCACCTTCCATTTACAATCTCCAACTCTCTAAGGCCAAACTCAAGGTTCTCCTGCTTTACAGCTGCTTCCCTGACCAACCTGTCTCCTAATGCTCCAGGTACAGTTAATTGCTCTCTATTTAGTGCTCCCAAAACACTTTCTCTAACTGCCATTTTATCAGTTGCAACATTGGCATACAACATTGGCGTGACTGTAATTAATTGGTATTAAATAATTAACCGGGTGGTCATTTGCTGATTATCCGTCTCCCCCACCAGAGTGCCAATTCCAGGATGGTAGGAACCATGTCTATCTTATCTCATTGACTAGAACATTGTCTAGGATCCAGGAGCACACTGTTAAGTGGCTTCCCAAAAGGCTTGAGGCCTCGAGCCCCCACTCATCTTAAAGGGGCATGTTCTCAATGGTGATGCCCAGAGCACGTTCTAGCTAGCACAGTTCAGGACTGAACCATCACCCTCCTTGTTCAGCTCATACACCCCTGTTACTGGAGTCCTACCTAGGCAGACCACTCATTTCCCAGAGGTTCCAGTCCAGTAGCTACAAGTGGATAAACCCCTCCATCAGGGGTCAGAGTGTGGGGAGGATTCTAGAGCTGCACTGTGCAATACAGTAGGTACTAGCCACAAGTGACTATTTCCATTCAAATTACTTAAAATTAAATTAAAAATTCAGTTCTTTAGTCATGCTTGCCACATTTCAAATGCTCAGTAGTCACATGTGGTTAACCAAAAACAAACAAACAAACAAACAAATCCATTGCCATCAAGTCGACTTCGACTCATAGCAACCCTATAAAATGGAGTAGAACTGCCCCATAGAGTTCCAGGGAGTGGCTGATGGGTTCGAATTACCAACCTTTTGGTTAGCAGCTGAGCTCTTAACTACCGTGCCACCAGGGGCCCCCTTAGTGACTGCTATATTGGACAGCACAGAATTATACATAATACATTTCCATCATCACGGAGCCCTGGTGGCAAGGTGGTTAAGAGTTCAGCTGCTAACCAAAAGGTCAGCCGTTCAAATCCACCAGCCACTCCTTGGAAACCCTATGCGGCAGTTCTACTCTGTCCTGTAGGGTCGCTATGAGTCAGAATCGACTCGACAGCAATGGTTCCATCATCACAGAACATTCTGTTGGACATCACTGGCCTAGAGAATTACCCTTTATCAAATGCTTCCTATAAAATATAGCCATCTGTGAAGCATCTCAGACTGTCTGGGTTTGAACCCCAGCTCTGCCAGTCACTAGCTGTGTTTACCTTGAGCAAGTTACTTTACCTCTCTGTGCCTCATTTTCTTCATCTGTAAATTGGGGATCATAATAGTATCTACCTTATAAGGTTGCTATGAGGGTTCAATAAGATGATATGTATAAAACACTTGGAACACTAAGCGTAGCCCACAGTAAATGCTCATGACTTGTTATTTTTATTTAAACCTCACAACGGCCCTGTTAGGTAGGTGCTATTATGATTTCCTTCTCTGAGTGGTACAGATGATGAAGCACTCGGCTACTAACTGAAAGGCTGGTGGTCTGAATCCACCCAGAGGGGCCTTAGAAGAAAGGCCTGGCGATCTAGTTCTGAAAGACCACAGCCATTGAAAACACTACGCACAGTTCTACTCTGAAACATACAGGGTCACCGGGAGTCAAAATCAACTCAACAGAAACTGGTTCTGTTTTTTTTTTTAAATTATGATCTCCCATTTTACAGATGAAGAAATTGAGGCTCAGAGAGCTGAAGTAACTTGTCCAAAGTCACACGGTGAGAAATTGGCAGAGCTGGCTTTGAACCTCAAAGTTCACGGTTTTCTAGGGCTCTAAGCTACTTCTCACTTTGACAGATGTGGGGGGGGGGGGGTCTGCCCCTACCCCCAGCTGGGATTTGGTCTAGCTTCCTAGTCCCTTTGCCCAAATGTACTCCTGCCAACTCTACCAGGAGGCTCCAAGCTCCCACTGATGCCCCACCCCAATAGGTGGGAGCCATCAGAAAGCCTTCTCCTTCCTGCTGCCCTAGATGAGATGCTGGACCTGGAGCACTGTGCAAATAGAACATGAATTCTGCTGACAGGGTAATAATAAGGCTCCTAAATCAGCACTTGGACTTTTTACTTTACATATGTTACACAAATTACATGTCAGGGATTAATATACATTATAAACCAGATGTGCCAGTAACATATTTCTCTCTGGAACGTCTCTGGGGCGCCTCCTGAAACTGCTACTGGTGTTAATCACAGTCTTCCCACCATGCTTGGGCCCTGGTGGGGTCACACTGACAGTAGAAGGGCTGGGGAGGGGTCAGGAAAGATGGGGGGTCTAGAGGAGCTGTAAGGAGCCCATTTTCTCACTCTGGAGCCAGGCCTAGCTGGATGGGGTTTCACAGCTGTTCTGTGTCTTTCTGCTCTGCAGGCTGTGCCTTTCAGTCTGGTATCCCCAGTGCTTCGCCATAGTTTGTATTCAGAGGAGGTAGCAGAAGCTGTTGATCACCTATCCAAGGTATATTCTCAGACCCCTGACTTGTTTGGGGCTTCAGTGCACCTAGCTAAAAATATTCACCTTCCCAATTTCTTTTGTGGCTAGGTATGGATGTGTGAACCAGCTCTGGCCAATGAGATAGAAGAAGAAATACGCTGGAGATTTCTGGGAAATCATGATATAAGGGCCATCTCAGACTTCTTATTTCCTTCTCTTCCTGCCTGGAACACAGTCATGATGGCCATAGCTGCAACTATCTTGCAACCATAAGGTGACAAACATAAAGACAAAGGCCTACATTCCAAGATGAAGATATGAATAGATGGAAGGAGTCTGACATTGTGTGGACACATCTGATTCTTCGTACCAGTCCTGTTCTGCCTGTATGTTCTCCAGACATATTGTTAAGTAAGGTACATAAGCCCCTGTCTTAAGCCTGCAGTTCCTGGGGCTGACGGCATTCCTGATGCATTTGCTTTCAGCGCTCCTGGCATCCAGAACGAAGCAACTCTCGTGGACCCCCTCAGTTCTTGCCTCTTTTTTTTTTGAGTGTACCCATCACCACATTCCCACCCACACCCCCTTCTCAGAGAGTTTTCCCCACATTCCCTGCTGGGTGGACAGTGGGCCACGGCCATAGCTGATCAAGCCAATGGAATAAACCTGACCAAAGCAGGTTCTCTCCTGGCAATTTCAGTTGGGGCCAGAAATTTGCATTCACAGTGTGCAAACTGGAATCTGCAGCTAGTTCATCACGGCCGCAGGAGGTTTTAGTTTGGCCTCTATTGTGTTTTTCATTCTTTTTTTAAACTTCAAGCTTCCCACAAAAATCTGGATTTCAGACTTCTCTTGAAATAGTGGCTGTCCACATGGCAACAGTTGACTGCTGCTGAGCAGGGCTGCCCCTGTAGATGGCACACACTCTCCCATTTACCATAGTCCCCAATGTATTCTTACACGAGGCTCTCCTTCACTCATTCCTGTTGCTGACTGGCTCTTTGTCTTAGTTTCCTAGTGCTGCTGTAACAGAAATACCACAAGCGAGTGGCTTTAAAGAACAGTTCTGGAGGTGAAAAGTCCAAACCAGGGTCTCAGCCTGGTCGATTCCTTCCTTGTCAGTAGTCCCTAGCATTCCTTGGTTCCTTGGCTTATAGACAGTCCTCACATGGTGTCTGTCTTCCTTCCCGGTGTGCCTATCTCTGTGTCAAATCTGCTCTTTTTATAACTCAGAAGTGATTAGATTTAGAACCCATCCTAAACCAAGCTGAATCCATTGTCATCAAGTTGATTCCGATTCATAGCAACCCTGTAAGACAGAGTAGAACTGCCCCACAGGGCTTCCAAAGCTGTAATCTTCACAGAAGCAGACTGCCACATCTTGCTCTGGTGAAGCGGCTGGTGGGTTGGAACTACTGACCTTTCAATTAGTAGCTGAGCACTTAACCACTGTGCCACCAAGGCTCCTTGAACCCACCCTACTTGGGTATAATCTAATTAACATAACAAAGAAAACCCTATTTCCAAATAGGATTACATCTACAGGTATAGGAGTGAGGATTCCAACACATATCCCCATAACAGCAACTTGCCTTTTCAAGGCATAAAATGTCTGCCCAGATAGCAAAAGTTGCCCTGTTGGGGATATTTCTCTATCCTTTAATGTCTTACTTGTTCTCCTTTCCTCTCGCAGCTTGACCCTCCAGCATCCCAGGGGCTGCCAAATTCCCATCCAGCTTCCCACATTCGCCTTTGAGTGATCATCTCCCCATGACCCAGGTCTCAGCCTCTCTCTCTCCTTCTGCTGCAAAGAACATCACATCTCCAGCTTAACTGCAGTTTGGTGACTCCATTGCCAGCATGGTTTGGAATTGTTCTTGCCTAGATTTCTGATGGGCAAAGCAAAGTTTCTCCTCATCCTTGAAAGTTTTGAGCAGATGACCCTGATGAATGAGCAATGAAACTGTGAAGCAGCTTAAAGGAGTAACATTTAGCATTATAATTATATAAAATCTATGCATAGTTAAGACAACACACTTACTAAGTAACTACAAACATTTAATGTATATGTTTATAACAAGTGACAATCGTATTATCGTAAAAGTTAGCATCACAAGTTTTAGGGAGATGAGGCAGTGTGGTCGACTCCGGTGCTTCACACAGACACCTCCCCTCCCTTGAATAGCCCTGGTTTCCAGGAGTACTGCTGGCAGAAGGCCCTTAGCTGTAAACCTGTCTGGGAACTTCCTTGGCTGCACCCTTTTAGGGCAGCTAGTATACAGTGAAAGGAGCCCTGGTGGCTCAATGGTGAAGTGCTCAGCTGTTAATCAAAAGGTTGGCAGCTCAAACCTACCCAGTGGCTCCTCGGGAGAAAGACCTGGCAATCTGCTTCCATAAAGATTAAAACCAAACCCCTTGTCATCAAGTTGATTCCAACTCACAGCAACCCTATAGGACACAGTAGTACTGCCCCACAGGGTTTTCAAGAAGCGGCTGGTGGATTCGAACTGCCGACCTTTTGGTTAACAGATGAGCTCTTAACCACTGTACTACCAGGGCTCCCCATAAAGATTACAGCCTACGAAACCCTATGGGGCAGTTCTACTCTGTCACATGGGGTTCCTAGGAGTCGAAAATCAACTTGACAGCACCCATCCACAACAGCATGCAATGACTGGTAGACTTGGGAGCTTAGAAGCCTGGTTCCCTTGCCCCAACTCAGGACAACCTTGAAGAGCTATCCCAGCTTGAGTTCCCCATGAGGTCAACTGAAGCCTTTGTTCTGACATCACCACAGCTCGACTTCTCCCTCTGCTCCATCCTGCTTCCGTTGCCTCTTTCCACTGTTATTGATTCCAACAGACCTCCCAATAAACTTCCTGAATGCTAATCTCCATCTCAGAGTCTCCTTCCCAAGGAACCTAACCTGCATTCCTCCACCCCTCCTTGTATCCATGCCCCTTTCAATTTGACTTTGCAGCTTCTCCAAGAAGACCTAAAGTCTGTTTCTCCACTCCCTGAATCTAGGCTGGCCTTGTGACTTGCTTTGGTCACTAGAATGAGGCAGAAGCAGTATTGTGCCAGTTCTGAGCCTGAGTCTGAAGAAACCTTGCACACTTCTGCTTTCACTCTTGGAACTCTGACACTACCCTGAGTATAAGCCCAAGCTAACCTCCTGGAGCATGAAAGAAATGTGGCCAAGTCAACACTGTTGCCCCAACTGACAGCCAACCAACCCCTAGAAGCAAAGCCACCTGGCTGACCACAGTACATGAATGAAGTTAGTCAAGACCAAAAGTACTACATAGCTGAGCCCAGCCCAGATTGTTGACCCTGAGCTAATAAACATTGTTGTTTTAAGCCAGTTATGTTTTGTGATGGGTTTGTTACACAGCAATTCCTAACTGATAAAACAAAAAACCAAACCTGTTGCTGTTGAGTCAGTTCTGACTCATAGAGACCCTGTAGGACAGAGTAGAACTGCCCCCACAGGGTTTCTAAGGCTGTAAATCTTTACAGAAGCGGACTGCCACATCTTTCTCCCCTGGAGCAGCTGGTAGGTTCGAACTGCTGACCTTTCAGCTAGCAGCTGAGTGCTTAACCACTGCACTACCAGGGCTCCTTTCCTAACTGATATAGGAGGGAATTGTCTTTGTTGGAGAAATCACACTCATAAGATAAAACAGAAAATACAACCTTAGAGCCAAAGCATCAGGTCCCAAGCAATGGACGTTTGAGAAAATAGGAGGAATTTATTTTTGCCACTGTGAAGGAGGGAGAGAGAAAACACTGAGGGTGAAGACATAGAAAGCAGATAGAGAGGAGAAAGTTGTCAGCAAGGTGGTACGTGACTGGAAACAGTATGGGTTGAAACAACAGGTGGAATTCCCCCAGTGGGTGTGGGTCTGTGTGTATGGAGGTGGGGTGGCAGAAGAACATTTAAGCACGGATATACCTAATAGTTTTTTTCCATTTGTTTGCATTTTTATGCTATAACCACTTCTCTTTTGATTTCTATCCCATCCAAATCTTCAGAAAATCTCTTTACAAAACAAGGAGCATCCTACTCTGCTGGTGGAAGTATAAGCTAGTACATCCATGTTGGAGAGAAATCTGGTAATATTTATCTAATGAAGTACAAAATGCACATGCTGTATGACCTAGCGATTCCACTTCTAGATTTTTACAGAGAAACTCTCGTACATGTGCACCAGGGAACACATGCAAGAATTTTTGCTCTTTGCAGCACTGTATAATAGAACAAATTTGGGAAAAATCTTAATTATCTATAAGTAGAGTTTGAGATGGGAGTAGTTGGGTGGCACAAACGGTTAACCACTCAACTACTAGCTGAAAGAGTGGTTCAAACTTAACCAGAGGGGCCTCAGAAGACAGGCTTGGTGATCTGCTTCCAAAAGGTCACAGCCTTGAAAACCTTATGGAGCAGTTCTACTCTGCACACATGGGGTCACCATGAGTCAGAATCGACTCGATGGCAACTAACAACAAATGCTTTAGATAAATGAGTTTAGATACTCATATGATGATACTAAGTTAAAAAAAAAACTTCTTGCCATCAAGTTGATTCCCACTCATAGTGACCCTATATTACAGTTAATATAAATGAACTAGGTGTATATCTATATTTAGATATATCATCAAAGATAGATCTCAAAAACACATTACTGCATAAACAACCAGTTGCATAAAATATAATATGATACCATCCACATACATTTTTAAACCACTCAAAATAGTATTATAAGTGCTTATGGGTACATTATATGCAGTAACAGTATACAAAGATTTGGAGGGACAGACCCCAAATTTCTGGTGGTGGATGTCTCTGGGGAGGAAGGTATACATAGGGGATGTCACTTGTAACCCTACTGTGGTTTTTAAAAATCAGAAGAAAATACTATAAAATTATAAATTCTAAGAGTTGGAAGGCCTGGGTGTTTGTTAGATTACTCTGTTCTTTTCTGTATTTAAAATTTTTACCAACTCAGAAAAAAAAAATCTAATTATACCCATGAATGCTTTTTGTGATTTGAGTGGTTATTTGTTTGTGTGTGTGGCTGAATTTCACATCTGAGTCACAGAGATTCATGCCAGAATTAGGATCCCAGAGGCAGATGACACTGAGCCTATGAGTCCTCTGGTGTCTGCAGATAATTCAGGAGGGGGTCTGTGGACCTACAGTCATGGAAGTGAAATCTGAGTCAATTTTATCTAGATCACAAGCAGCTGAGAGACCCTAGGTGACATGTGAGTTACATGTATAACTGTTACTGGAATTTGACACAAGCGTTATCAGGTCTCATAAATTAAATGACCGGTGAAAACGCTCTTCTTGTTTTGCTAATTTTCCAGCCCTGGTGGCACAGTGCTAACTGAAAGGCTGACAGTCGTATCTACCAGCCACTCCTTGGAAACCCTATGAGGCAGTTCTACTTTGTCCTATAGGTTAGCTATGAGTCAGAATCGATTCGACAGCAAAGGGAAATGGGTAACGGGTGATCAGGCTTGATAGGGATGATTTTTCCTGATACCATGTATAATCCCACCCACACTCACTCACACACATTTAAAGGAAAGTTTCCAGAAATGACTGAGTTGTGGTCATTGGTCAATGAAAGAGACAAATCTAAAAACCAGAATTGTCCAGAAGAGCCAAGTGAGTTAAGAATGAAGGAAGGCTTGCGCTGACAGAGTTCCTGGGAGCTCATTCAACTCTCCCTGGTGCTCAACTCCAGACCCACACTCACTGTGGGTACCTAATTCACACTCACCTACTATCCCTCTGGCTAAATTTTCTTTCTAAACTCTACACATGGCCATACCTCACCTTGATTCCTGTCCTGGGCATCACAGTATCATAGACATTACTGGCTTTGAGTCTCGTACTTGCTATGTGATCTTAAACAAGTCATTGAACTTCTCTGAACTTCAGTTTTCTCCTGCATAATATGTGGATGTAATCCTTGCCTTCCCCCATGGGACTGTTTAAAAGGATTAAATTAAATAATAGATGTGATAGTGGACTTGCAACATATAAGGCCCTATATAGAACAGATGTAAACTATTCCTCAACTCTCAGGGAGCAAGTGCTGTAGATTCTATTTTCATTCTTTAAATAAATCCAAGGCACCACCCACAGTATTGGCAGAAAGTCTAGGATCACTGTTTTTGCTGTTTCTCCTCCCCTCCAGAAGAAGGCGCTATCACATTATGGCTGTCCTATGTCCATGAGTGCTGCTAGTCTAGGCTGCAGAGACATGTCCACTAGCCCCAGCTCCCAGCCTGGACCACTGCTGTACTTGGAAGGAGATTCTTCCACTGCCACGTGGCCATGTTTGACACTAGTTAGCTAATTCACAGCTCTTATACTCACACAGTCATTCTCCTTTAGAGTTCAGATGCCCAGGAGGCTTTGTACCAGAGCATATTTAGTCATCTTCCCCTTATAAAACCTAAAATTATTTTCTCTCTTTTTAGCCTAAGGGTTGAGCCGTTTTCCTTTGGTGGGGGTGAGGACAGAAGGAAATATAAAAATAACAATAATCCACCACCTCACCTCCATTACAATGGCAGTGATCAAAAAATGGAAAACAATAGGTGCTAGCAAGGTTGTGGAGAAACTGTAACCCTCAACCATTCCTGGTGGGACTGTAAAATGTACAGCCACTGTGGAAAACAGTTTGGTGGCTCCTCAAAAAACTGAGCATAAAATTACCATATGACCCAGGAACCCTAGTCCTAGGTGTATACCCAGAAGATGTGAAAGCAGGAATGCAAACAGAAACCTGCACACCAGTGTTCATTTCAGCACTTTTCACAATACCCAAAAGGTGGAAGCAACCAAAATGTCCATCAACAGATAAACGGGTAAGCAAAATGTGGTATATACCTACAATGGAATATTACTCAGCCATAAAGAGAAATGAAGTCCTAATGCATTCCAAAAGATGGATGAGCTTTGAAAACATCATGGCGAGCGAAATAAGTCAGTTATTAACGGACAAATACTGTATGAGTTCACTTATATGAAATAAGCAAATACGTAGAAACCACTGATTATTAGTGGTTACCAGTGCAGGAGGGAAAGGGAAAGGTAAAGTTTCAACTTCGGGGACATTGAGTTTATGTTAGTGATGCTTTTGATGTCATATCTAAGAAACCATTGCTTAATCCAATGTCATGAAGATTTACATCTATGTTTCCTCCTAAGAGTTTTATAGTTTTAGCTCTTACATTTAGGTCTTTGATCCATTTTGAGTTAATTTTCGTATACAATGTAAGGGAGGAGTTCAACTTCATTCTTTTGTATGTATACCCAGTTCTCCCAGTACTGTTTGTTGAAAAGGACTATTCTTTCCTCCATGGAATTGTCGTGGCACTCCAAGTCATTTAGAAAATGGGAATATGATACAAACCTATTATGAAGAATTTGTTCTACATTTTTCTCCTGCTCTGTCCAAGACCCTCTGTTGTAATCCCCATCAAAGCTGTTGGTAGTTAGTGGTAGCCAGGCACCATCTAGTCCTTCTGGTCTCAGGGTCATGTAGGCTGTGGTTCATGTGGTTCATTAGTCCTTTGGACTAATTGCTCTCTAGAGTCTTTGGTTTTCTTCACTCTCCTCTGCTCCAGGTGGGAAGAGACCAACAGATGTATCTTAGATGGCTACTCGCAAGCTTTTAAGACCCCAGATGCTACTCACCAAAGTAGGATGTAGAACACTGTCTTTATGAACTATGTTGTGCCAATTGACATAGATGTCCCCTGAGTCTATGGTCCTTTGTCTACTAGCCTAGGAACTCATCCTGCGAGGTGTTTGGTTATGTCTAAGAGGTTTCCCTGACTGTACCCCTTGTGTGCTCTATATGAGCTGCACCTACAGTCATGTATGTAGAAATATCCACCACCAAACCTGTATCTGCTGGTAGGTGTATTCCCTTACACCCTCCTACACCTCTTGGCATATCTATCTACCTATTCATCCATTTGTAAATTATTGTTTGTTAATACTATTGTTGCCCAGTTGGCTTTCTTAGCCTGGAAGCCTCTTTAGTTTCCTTTGTAACTCTTGACTCACAAAAGGTTAGTTCTATGTCTTTGGCTTCATTCCCTGTGGATTTGAACCGCTGACCTTTTGGTTAGCAGTCAAGCTCTTAACGACTGCACTACCAGGGCTCCTCATTGCCTGTAGGAAAGACTATACCTGAACAGTCCAATTTGTAGCCACCTGCCACATGTGGCTATTGAGCACTTGAAATGTGTCTAGTGCAAATTGAATGTGCTGTACTTTAAAACATACCAGATTTCAAAGACCTAGTACCCCCCCACCATTGAAATATCTCATTAGTAATTTTTATGTTGATAAGATGTCAAAATGATATTTTTGATATATTGGGTTAAATAAAATACATTGTTAAATTAATATTACCTGTTTCTTTGTACTTTTTAAGTGTGGCTACTAGAAAAATTTAAATTATCTATTGGCTTGCATTTGTGACTCATCTTATATTTTCATTGGACAGTGTCTACCTAGACTTAGAAACCAAAAAGGTCTGATACTTACGTTGGTGGTGATGGTGTTTGGGGGCTATTTGCATATACTTCCCAAGGATAGGGTGATTTACTGGTAACTGTTTTGTTAAGACAGAAAACACACAAGTTAAGTCTTCACCAGGTCACTGTGGGACATCTCAGTATTACAGTATCTCCGAGTTCAAGGTATTGATTATCATCATGACTTGGTGTGTTCCTTGCCTCCCTGACCTCACCTATCATAACTCATTTTGGAAGCCCCCAGGCTTTGTACCTACCAACTGCGTCTGCAGCTTCACTCTGAGGCAGCCTGCATTTGAGTAATAATTTATTCTCTGAATTGGCTCTTCTAACCTTTGCAAAGGATTTGCCAAATTGCATCTCAAAATGAGGACAGGTTTTTTTCCTCTCTCCTCCCCTCCTTTTTCTTCCCTTCTGTCATTTTAGAATTTGTAAGATGGTGTAAATTTCCTTTCGTCTTGTCCAAGATGAAAGTGGGAATGAGTAATGTCCACCAAAAAATGTAAGGAGCCCAAACCATTTGCATGAGGAAAACTTCACACGCAGGCCACCCAGAGGGAGGCATTCATTGTGAAATTCAATTACCAGGACTGAGCTCAGCTGCTCTCTGAAAGACCAATTAATTTCTCCCCTTTTCTGCTTATGGAGCCTCTTTATAAAGCTACAATTAAGGGGCTTCCAGCGGCACAGCCTATTTCACCTTTTAGGTAAATACAATGAAAAGGAAATGGACCCCTATTCTTCCTAGCTGGAGAAGGGGTGCCCAGGGGAGAGGAAGCAGCCCACACCCCAGGGAACTCAGCCCCTGTTCCAAGTCTCTACAGCCCTCCGCCTTCTGGGTTGACTGGGGGATCCTGGAAATCCCAGCATGGTTCCATCTTCCACCTTTGTGGAGGATCTCCTCTGAGCCAGATGCTGGGAAAACCACAGAGAACAAAGCCCTTGCACAGCGTACAGTCCAGTAGCAGCTGAGACAAGGGCTCACAATGTAATTAGCATCACGGGGTGCTGTAAGGGAGAGGGACAGCATGTGTGGCAGCAATTAGACACCCCTTCTGATTGTCACTTTTTTAATCCTTATTTTATTTCCTTATTGTCTTTTTTTTTTACTTTATTGTCATTATTATTATTATTAGCCATAGAATTCTTTCTGTGAAGCAAATCTCATGAGAGAGAAGCACAATATGTAAAACAGATATAAGTGAAACTACTGTTCTATAGGGTCTATGAGTCGGAATTGACTCAGTGCCAATGCGTTAATGGGACTGCAGTTGAAGGGGGGAGGGTCTTGCATAGTGGACCTTCCCCTTGCTACCTAAGGCAGCTGCCCCTAACCCCCCCCCCGGCAAGGCACAGTTATAAAAAAAAACCCTGAGTTGAATGTAAGATGGTACAGCCGTCACGTGGAAACCAGTCTGGCAGCTCCTCAGAGAGTTAAACATAGAATTACCATATGACCCAGCAATTCCACTCCTGGGTATAAAACCAAAAACTTCATATAAGTGGGATCCAACAATACTTGTCCTTTTGTGCCTGGTTCCTTTCACTTCACATAATGTTACAATAGTTCATCCGTGTAGTAGCAGGTATCAGAACTTCATTCCCCTTTATGGATAAATACTATTTCATGGACGTATTCTACATGTTTTGTGTATCCGTTCATCTGTTGATCAATAAACACGTCAGTTGTTTCCACCTTTTGGCTATCGTGAATCATGCTGCGACGAACACTGGTGTGCAAGTATCTGTTTAAGTCCCTGCTTTCAATTCTCTGGGGTAAGAGTTAATTGCCTTTGTTTCCTTCTTACTTAGCTGTGGTCTCCCTTTTCCCCGAAGCCCTGAGAGCTGAGATCCAGTGAGAAAGGGGGTGGGGAAGGGCAATGGGGCAAATGTAATATAATGCGTATATATTTTAGCTAATAGTTAAATTCATGTCATTTATACTGTATCTTTTCATGCTAGTCTTTACATGCTTACAAGACATAACATTTCTTTTTGTAGCTCGAACCGCCTTCCAAGGAGAGTTAGGTCCATTAAATGGAAGGCCTTTGTGTTCTACGGAGCACCGTGGGGGCTGAAGGGGTTGGATGTGTTTGTGCAGAGAGTAAGGACTGGGGAGAGCAGAAATTACTCTTGCTTAGTAGAAGGAGAAGATTAAGGCAATCCAGGGTAGAAGACTAAGAAGAATAGATGGAGGTGAGTGGGGGACAGAAGCAAGGAGCCAGAGAGATGTTGAGAAGATGGCGATCGGTGGCGTGACCTGGTGTTGAGGTTGTCATGGGATGCATGGCTGAAGCTTGAGAACTGCCATGTCTAAAATCAACTTGAAGCTGTTTGTGTGACAAGTGGTAAACCCTTCCTCTACCCACTGCAACCAAATGTTTTTTAGAAGCTCTTCTATACTCCCAAACAATTTATTTGAGTGGGAGTTTATGTGTGGAAATTAAGGAAGGGATGAGATTTCACATTTGGTTCAACATAGTGCAAAATAATAATTTAAAAAAAAAAAAAGGCAGTCGCCATCGAGTCAACTCTGACTTGTGGCAACCCTATGTGTTTCAGAGTAGAACTGCACTCCATAGGGTTTTTAATTGCTGTGATCTTTCAGAAGTAGATCGCCAGGCCTTTCTTCCAAGGTGCCTCTGGGTGGACTGGAACCACCCAGGGACTCTGTAAAATAATAAAAGCTAAAGATTACAGCCTAGAAAACCCTATGGGGCAGTTCTACTCTGTCACATGGGGTCGCTATGAGTTGAAATTGACTCGATGGCAACTAACAACAACAACAGCCCTTACATAGTGCTATGTATGTTCTGGGTGCTTTACATACAGTGATTTGTTTAATCTTTATAACAATCTTAAGAGGTAGACAGTATTATCATCATCCCCATTTTACAGATGAAGAAATTGAGGCGAAGAGAGAGGTTAACTTGCCCGAAATCACACATATAGTAAATATTGAATCAGAGATTAAAACCCAGGAACTTTGGGTCCAGAGTCCACAATGTTAACCACTGAACCACATCACCTATCACTACAGACATACTAGGAGCCTGGGGTCAGGGGCAAACATGAGTATAAGAATGATCGAGAAAATGCAGAGGACTTTCTCTGTCGCTTTCTCACAAGCATTGTTCTAAGCCCTTAACAAACATTAACTTGCATAGAAGGGGAAGTGGGAGATTTGAACACATCTTGAACTTGAACTCAGCCCCCCAGGGGCTGGAGGGCCCAGCCAATCTGTAGATTGCTCACCTTATCTCATTCACCCTTCGTAGCAACTTTTCAAGACTGGCTTTATCCCCATTGTCAAGACGTAGAAACCAGGATCAGGGAGGTGACATCCCCTGTCCAAGATCACAGGAATATGAGGGATATGAAGCTGGAATTTGAATTCACAGTTGTTTGGCTCTAAAATTCAATGTGTCCTCAAGGTGAGGAGGCTACTGGTGCCCAATGCCAGGAGGAGGGAAGCAAGCAAGTTGTTTCCAACAGTTTGTCAGATTAATGAGGCAGCCACTAGTTCATGAAAGCGGCTAAACGACATCTAAACATGTTTCAGAACAACTTGGTGGAAGCTTCGGAGATGGCTCCCCTGAGTAGTTGTCCACAAGGAGTGACAGGGCATGACATGGAAGTGGAGAGTTGGACAGAGCACAGAGTTTCCCCAACCAACACACAAGGGTAAACTCTCTGCTAAGTGTTGACAAATGCAGCCAGGGGAGCGAAGGGCCTGGGAACTGGCTGGAAATGACACCCACATTCTGGCCAACATTCCCCCAGCTAGGAATGTCTTACTGGGCACCTTGCTCCTTTCACTCCAGCCTGTGCCAAGTTCTCTCTTCCCCATGTCTTCTCCATATGTTACTTAGAAAAATCACAGTTAAAACAAAGTGCTAAATAAAGGTCGAAAGTAAAGAGATAGACAAAGCTACATCAGGCAAATGCAAAAGACAGTACTTAGGGAAAACTGAAAATCCCTGTTGCTTAATCCAGCATAGCAATACTGGCCCTTCAGCAGACATCTCACCCCCTCCCCAGGCACTTCTTTGCATAAGCATTAACAAAAAAAGCTCCAAACCCATTGACATCCAGTCCTTTCTGACTCATAACGACCCCATGGGACAGGGTAGAACTGCCCCATAGAGTTTCCAATGCTGTAAATCTCTACAGAAGCAAACTGCCACATCTTTCTCCCGCAGAGCAACTGGTGAGTTCGAACCACCGGCCTTTCAGTTGGTAGCCAAGTGCTTATCCACTGTGCCACCAGCGTTTCCTATAATTAATAGGCCTCTTGAAATATTTTCCTAAACCAAAGAGCAGTTCTCTCCCGAGGAAGAATTCAACATCTGCCTATAGAGAGCAATAAGCACAAACTGTTTATAAGATAACAAGTTTCCTCCCAGCACCTGGAAACCAGGAAATGGGTCCCTCTGGTTTCCTGTAAATCTGATCAGATGGAGAGAACTGAGGCTTCCCAGGTTCCCTGTTCAGGAAGAGATTTTGCAGAGACAGGGAGAGTTCTCAGTCTAGAGAACATTCAGCTCAGCTGTTCTCATCCTTGTTTCCTCTTTAGACCTTTAAGCAACTGTTCCAAATACAAAAGCATCCCTAGCTTACTTATATCCATTATTTTTGAGTGTAGGGTTATGTAGGGAAGGGATGTCCCCTATCTGGCCTCAGTTTTTCTGTCCTGGTTGTGCACTGGTTAAGCACTTGGCTGCTAACCTTAAGGTCGGTAGTTCAAGCCCACTAGCCACACCCTGGGTGAATGATGTGGCAGTCTGCTTCTGTAAAGATTTACAGCCTTGGAAGCCCTATAGGGGCAGTTCTACTCTGTCCTACAGGGTTGCTATGAGTTGGAACAGACTCAATGGCAATGGTTTAAGACAAGGAGAGGGAATGCCCAGGGCATCTGCAGAGACACCTTGGCATAGTTCCTTTTTATGTTTTGATATGGGGTTGTCATGCTAGATTTCATTTGAAATAAGTTTAAAGACGAGTAAACTTGATAACCCTAAGGGCTCCATCCAGATCTGCCCTTCTATTTGCCAGTGAACCAACAGGCAAAAATCTCTACCCTCAATGGAGTGCAGATTATAGGGGGAGGACAAGAAACAATTTTCTTTTTTTATATATCCATGCAGTGAAACTTGTGAGAGCTGGAACTTGACGGGACTGCCTTGTTTTTCCGGGTCTCTCAAGTTTTCCACCTCTGACAGGGTGCAGCCTTACCACTTTTCTATCGCTCTCTGTTAGTAAAAAATATTTGAGTTTTCCTTCTCTGACAGATTTCCACCTTACACAGGTTCCAGCTTTCTCAGTTTTTACTGTAATTATTTTATTTTTGTATTGTTGTTGAGAATATACACAACAGAACATACATCAATTCAACAATTTCTACATGTGAAATTCAGTTACATTGATTACATTCTTTGAGCTGTGCAACCATTCTCACGGTCCTTTTCTGAGTTGTTCCTCCCCCATTAACATAAACTCACTGCTCCCTAAGTTTCCTATCCAATATTTTGAGTTGCTGTTGTCAGTTTGATTCTATATAAATAGATCTTAATAGAGCACAATGCCCAAGGCAGACATTTTTTACTAGTTACACTGAACTGTTATTTGGTTTTAAGAAGTGACTTCAGAGGATATTTTTGGTTTAAGGCTTAAACATTATCTCGGGGCAATAGTTTCAGGGGTTGGTCCAGCCTCAATGGCTCCAGAAAGTCTGGATTCCATAAGAATTTGAAGTTCTGTTCTGTGTATTCCCCCTTTTGATCAGAATTCTTCTATAGACTCTTTTATCAAAATAGAGAATTTTCTATTTTAAAATTAAATTAAATTGTAAATTTAAAGTAAATTGCACATTCTATTAGAAGGTGACAATGCTCTGGAGAAGAATCAAGTAGGGTACCAATTAAACAGTACAAAGGGTTAGAGAGAAAGCTTCACTTTTTAAAAGGGCGATGGGGGAGGGCTTCATTGAGAGGGTGGCTATCTTAGTTACCTAGTGCTACCGTAACACAAATACCAGAAGTGGGCAGCTTTAAGGAACAGAAATTTGTTTTCTCACAGTTCTAGAGGCTAAAAGTCCATGTCAGCATCTTGGCCATGTGGCAAATGTGAAGGTGGCTCTTATATACCTGAGGTCTGGGAAACACTGACTTAAAAATTCATTAAATTACTACTATGATGGTTTATTTCATAGGGTAATTTTTTCTTGAAGAACACATTGTGCATTCTCTAAAAAAAAAAGAGAAAATGGAAAGCAAAATTTAGATACTATCTTTGAGAGTCAACTTCCAAAAATACATCCCTGATTTTAATAAACATTTACTTCTCCAAAGCCGAGTCCAGAAGGACAGCACTTCAATAATGTGGGGTACAGCTGGGAGATCACCCTGTGATAGCTGATCTGGGGGACATGAACTGGCCTCCTGTTAAGGCAATGGTCTTCAAACCTAGCAGAGCATAGAATTGTCTCTTAAAAAAAAAAAAAGCCCTGGTCCCATCCCCCACCAATTAAGTCAGAATCTCTGGGGTGGAGTCTGGGCATCTATGTACTTTGAAAGCTCCCAGATGATTGTATCTTCTTTGTGCTCCTTGGTACAGAGGAAAGGGCCTAGCCTTGGGAATGAGATAGACCTGGATTCAAATTCTTTCACTTGTATGCTGTGTAATCTTGAGCTACTTATTTGACCTTTCTGAGCCTCATATTCCTTATCTATAAAATGGGAATAATCACACCCACCCCTTAGGGTTGCTGTGATGATTCAGTGACAATATCTGCCATGTGCCCACACAGGGCATGTCATACAGTAGGCATCCCCTACATGCTCATTCCTTCCTTTCCTTGGTAGCATTCCCACCACCCAGAGCCTTGTACAGAATAGGAGGCAACTGGTACTAAAACCTCAACTCCCTTGAAGGCTCAGAGACTAGAGGTTTGAGCTGATTATTTTGGGGGAGTAATGAAGAACATGAATCAAAAACTCAATTAATTATCTTCTACTTTTTAATTAATATTTAATTATAGAGTTTTCTTTGGACACATCATCAGGAAAGACCAATTGTTAAAAAAGGACATCATGGTTGGTAAACTACAGGGCCAATGAAAATGAGGGATTTAGCCCAGATTTAGATGCTACCTCTTGACAGGGGAGTGGCGTTTGTATCCAGGGATGGGAGGAATTGTTGATGGCCATCTTTGGAAGCAATCTCCCATAATTGGGAAAGAAAGTCTGAACTCTTCTCTCCCAGGTGCCAGGCTTTATAGTCACCTTTTTCTGGGTATGGAGAGTAGGGGTGGGATGCCTGTGGGAGTGGCCCAGCATTTGTAGGAAAAGAATTCAGATTAGTCAAGAACTACCAAGGCCATCAAAAAGAGGGGGTACAAGAAGGGAACAGGGAGGAAGGACAATTGCAGGAGTAGGTCAAGGCTGAGGTTCAAGATGGAGGCCCTTGATGGGGATGGAGGGTGGAATACCCCTACATGTGTCACAGAGGTGAGTGGTGACAATCACGTTGGGCTGAACGTTCATAATCTTATTTCAACAGAAAGAGAAAAGAAGCATCCAGAGATATTGCCCCCCATACTGACCTGCCTAGGAAACCATAGGTCTCATTCCCCACCTCCAGGGATAGCTCTGGGCCCCTCATCCCCTAGAAGCATTTCTAAGCCCAGTTCCCACTTAAGGACAAGACAATTCCTTGAGCTGCAATTGTCCCCCAATCATAGACTAAGGATATCTGTCCAGTCTCCTCTGTTAATAATATTTGAACAGCAGTTTTTAAATTTTTCTTAGTCTCCACAACAGAGATTAATTGCTATTTTACATTACACACAACTTCTATTAGTTTAGGATTTACTTCCTCAGTGATACCACCAACGTTGGGCTTGAATAGAACATTTTAATCTACACAAGCTCATTAAATTCTTGAAGGTGAGTGGATCGAAGGGAGGGAGAACCAGTCCTAGTTTTGCAATTTTTAGGTATCAGTTGAAATCCATCAGGCAAGTGTCAAGCAGGTTGGGTGCTGGGGAGTAGAAGCCCCTGGAAGGACAATATTGTTCAGTCCTCCTGGGCTTCAGGCCATCAGAACTAGCCCATTCCCAAAGCAGTTTACCCTGACGCACACAGCACTCAGTTTCCTAGTTTGTTCCCCATCATCCTACCTTCTGACCCCTGAATCATATTTTTTAGGTCTACTTTTACTACTTGGACCTGACACTCAGCCTTACAGAGAATGGTCGAATAACCTGCACAAGGTCATGGTCAGAAAGCAAGAAACCATGGCAAGTCCTATTTGACAAGATTGGATCCCTTCTCTTAAAAGGTTTCATGCTCCCACGATCAGCCTCCTTTCTGGCATCAGTTCCAGAAAGTCCTGGAACAAAGAAGCCCCTGTATATATGCTGGTATTAAAGACTGGTCACCAGTACAGACACCCTCTTCATTAATAGTCATTTTTTCCTTTGAGTCCTTGTGTCCTTTCCTTCAGGGGCCTCATCTGGGCTCATACTAATCATCCAGAAAGTTCACAATCATGTTTTACCTCAAAAGAAAAGAGTACGGGGCCTCCATTTCTAATCTCCCATGCAGCTCCTGGCCCCTCTGCAAACTTGCCTAACTCCTCCCCAGCTTCAGCTCTGCAAACCAAGATTTTATTTTCAGGAGCATCTTTATGAAGTCATAGAATGTCTTTGGTGGCATCATTCCCCTAGAGCAGAGGTACCAACTTGCCTTATAACTGCATATTTCAGAGGGACCCACCTCTCAAGGTTCTGAAAGCGTTCAAGAGAATCTGATGTACCTGGATAGGGAAGTATGTATATGTATATATATATATATATATATATATATATATATACACACATATATATATATATTATGGTAAAGAACATCCAACATCAACTTTGTAAGACTGCTTGGAAGGGCAACGGGAAGAAACACAGGGCAGTGTTCACAGTGACCAGAACTGGAGACTCAGGAACCAAAGACACCTCTGCCTCTCTTGGAGTCAGCGTATCTCTCTTTGTAGGCCTGCTCCATTCTTCCTCCTTTCTGGCCAGCTTCCTTCACTCCTATTCCCTCATAATGTTCCCATGACACCTAACTTTGTTTGAGTTCCTCCAGAAGCAGAGCTTGAAACAAGGACTAAAGTGCAAGTAGTTGATCTGGGAGGTAATCCCAGAAAATACTGGTAGGCGAGTGGGAAATTAAAACAGAGATGGGAAGAGAGCCCATAAAGGTTGTGCGATCAAGCCAGTTGCCACTGTGGGCAACGGGAGCTAATCCTACCAGGTAGCTCTGGAGATAGTGTAAAACATAGGTCATAGTTATCTCACCTGTCTTAGTTATCTAGTGCTGCTATAACAGAAACATCACAAGTGGATGGCTTTAACAAACAGAAATTTATTCTCTCACAGTCTACCAACTTCTGCAGTCTGAAATTCATCAAACATGTAATCAAGATCCATTGATAATTACTGGTGATTGGAATGTGAAAAATGGAAACAAAGAAGAAGGATCTGTAGTTGGAAAATATGGCCTGGTGACAAAAATTATGCTGGAGATGGAATGATAGAATTTTGAAAGACCAACGATTTCTTTCATTGCAAATACCTTTTTTCAATAACGTAAATGGCAACTATACACTTCGACCTCATGAAATGGAAAACACAGGAATCAAATCGACTACATCTGTGGAAAGAGACTATGGAAAAACTCAATATCAGTCAGAACAAGGCCAGGGGCTGACTGCGGAACAGGCCATCAATTGCTCATATGCAAGTTAATTTGAAGCTGAAGAAAATTAAAACAAGTCCACGAGAACCAAAATATGACCTTCAGTACATCCCACCTGAATTCAGAGACCATTTCAAGAATAGATTTGACGCAGTGAACCCTAATGCCCGAAGGTCAGACAATCTGTGGGATGATATCAAGGATGTCATACCTGAAGAAAGCAAAAGGTCATTAAAAAGACAGGAAAGAAAGAAAAGACCAAAACGGATGTCAGAAGAGACTCTGAAACTTACTCTTGAATGCAGAGTAGCTAAAGTGAATGGAAGAAATGATGAAATAAAAGAGCTGAACAGAAGATTTCAAAGGGCAGATTGAGAAGACAAAGTAAAGTATTATAATGAAATGTACAAAGACCTAGAGTTAGGAAACGAAAAGAGAATACACTAGGCATTTCTCAAACTGAAAGAGCTGAAGAAAAAATTCAAGCCTTGAGATGCAATTTTGAAGGATTCTACATGGAAAGTATTGAATTACATAGGAATCATCAAAAGAAGATGGAAGGAATACACAGTCACTATACCAAAAAGAACTGGTGAACATTCAACCATTTCAGGACGTAGCATATGATCAAGAACTGATGGTACTGACGGAAGACGTCCAAGCTGCACTGAAGGCATTGGTGAAAAACAAGACTCCAGGAATTGACTGAATACCAGTTGAGCTGTTTCAACAAACAGATGCAGCGCTGGAAGTGCTTACTCGTCTATGCCAAGCAATTTGGAAGACAGCTACCTGGCCAACTGACTGGAACAGATCTATATTTGTTCACATTCCAAAGAAAGATGATCCAACAGAATGCGGAAATTATTGAACAGTATCATTAATATCACATGAAAGTAAAATTTTGCTGAAGATCATTCAAAAATGATTGCAGCAGTACATCAACAGGGAACTGCCAGAAATTCAAGCCAGATTCAGAAGAGGACATGGAACAAGGGATATCATTGCTGATGTCAGATGAATCTTGGCTGAAAGCAGAGAATACCAGAAAGATGTTTACCTGTGTTTTATTGACTATGCAAAGGCATTCAACTGTATTGATTATAACAAATTATGGATAACTTTGTGAAAAATGGGCATTCCAGAACATTTAATTGTGCTCATGAGGAACCTGTACACACACCAAGAGGCAGTCATTCAAACAGAACAAGGGGATACTGCTTGGTTTAAAATTGGGAAAGGTGAGTCAGGGTTGTATCCTTTCACCACACTTTTTCAATCTATATGCTGAGCAAATAATCTGAGAAGCTGGACTATAGAAGAAGAGCATGGCATCAGGATTGGTGGAAGACTCATTAACATTCTGCGATATGCAGATGACACAACCTTGCTTGCTAAAAACAAAGAGGACTTGAAACACTTACTGATGAAAATCAAAGACTACAGCCTTCAGTATGGATTACACTTCAAAATAAAGAAAACAAAAATCCTCACAATTGGACCAATAAGCAACATCATGATAAACGGAGAAAATATTGAAATTGTCAAGGATTTCCTTTTACATGGATCCACGGTCAATGCCCATGGAAGCAGCAGTCAAGAAATCAAACGACATATTGCATTGGGCAAATCTGCTGCAAAAGACCTCCTTAAAGTGTTGGAAAGCAAAGATGCCACTTAAAGCACTAAGGTACATCTGACTCAAGCCATGATATTTTCAATTGCTTCATATGCATGCGAAAGCTAAGCAATGAATAAGGAAGACTGAAGAAGAACTGATGCCTTTGAATTATGGTGTTGGCGAAGAATATTGAATATACCATGGACTGCCAGAAGAATAAACAAATCTGTCTTGGAAGAAGTAAAGCCAGAGTGCTCCCTGGAAGCGAAGATGGTGAGACTTTGTCTCACATGCTTTGGACATGTTATCAGGAAGCACCAGTCCCTGGAGGAGGACATCATACCTGCTAAGGTAGAAGGTCAGCAAAAAAGAGTAAGACAATGAGATGGATTGACACAGTGGCTTTGACAATGGGCTCAAACATAGCAACAATTGTGAGGATGGCGCAGGACTGGGCAGTGTTTCATTCTGTTGTACATAGGGTCACTGTGAGTCAGAACTGACTCGATGGCACCAAACAAAGACAACACAGTTTAGGAGGCTAGAAGTCTGAATTCAAGGTGCCAGCTCTAAGGGAAGGCTTTCTTTCTGTGTCAGCTCTGGGGGAAGGTGCTTGCCCTCGATCTTCCCTTGGGTCCTGGAGTTTCTCAGCACAGGGATCCCTGGTTCAAAGGACACACTCTGCTCCTGGCTCTTCTTTCTTGGTGGTATGAGGTCTCTCTCCTCTCTGCTCACTTCTCTCTTTTGTATCTCAAAAGAGATTGACTCAAGATACAACCTAATCCTGCCTCATTAATCTAACTGCCTCTAATCCTGCCTCATTAACATTATAGAGGTTAAGATTTACAACAAATAGGATAATTACATCAAATCACAAAATGGAGGACAACCAGACAATACTGAGAATCATGGCCTAGGCAAGTTGACACACATTTTGGGGGGACACAATTCAATCCATAACACCACCTAAGGGTAAGAGAGCTGGAGTATTCACCACCACCTTACATCAGTTAATGGTGAAGGTTTCTCCAGGGACATTAACCCTCTGGAACTCTAGCTTTCCCTGCATGCAGTTGGACATGCCCTCAGCAGAAGGCAGCCATGAAAAAATCCCACAGATAGAAGGTAGGGGTCTTGAGGTGTCTGCAGTAAACTGACATCAGGGTGTAGAGCTGAAGGCTTAGGACAGATAGGTGGAGCACTGGCCACGGCTATTCCTTTGCCCCAGCCCAAATGCCTTGTGAATTTTCCTGATTCCATTTCTCTATCTCCAGAGTTGCCTCTGGTTGACCCAACTCATCTTTTTGAGCCAGGCCACATGTCAGAAGTGACAGGGCCATCCTTGGGTCAGGTGTCTGTTTCGGTACAATCAGCTGTTGGGATAAGCAGGTTCACACAGCCAGGGCTTTGAGTAAGAACAGACCTCTGGAAAGGGGACATCATTGGGGAAGGCACTCCTCTAAAATTTGTCTGTACCTTGGCCTTATGGGATGGTCCTGAGCTGAGGTGGCCAGTCATCCATGTGCTTGGAGATCTGGGACATCTCCAAACCACTGTGTCTTTTCCTAGAGATAGATCATCTGGGGAAATAAGTCAGCATGATGCTGAGCATCTAGACACTGTTTCAGACAACTCATTCCTCGGGCCACATGTTAGCTGGCTTCCTGGCTTGGAGATTGTGACAATGAAAGCCCCCAGCCCTGTCCACTGGAGCTGAATTGGAAGCTGAGAATCACAGCTTGCCTTGCCTGGAAACCAGCAGCATGTGAGGCTGACAGTTAATTAGATTAATTAGAAAACCATGCCTTAAAATGTAATGTTGTTTTCATGAGCTTTTAAAGCCTATCAAAATGTTTGCTGAGCTTTATGGCTGGTAATTAACAACCTTGTAAAAATATACAAGGAAACAAGGAGATGTCAGGGAACTAATGAATGTGGCAGCTGCCAGACCCACAGACAGAGCCTGGTCCTGGCCTTCACATCACCTGAGCTCAAGCCCCAACTCTGTCTCAACTTGCTGTGACCTTGGGCAAGTCCCTCACCCTCTCTGGGTATCTGTCCAATAAGAAAGCTGGACAACCTCAAAGTCCCTGGTCCAGCCACGTTTCTCTCTTTTTGCTTCCCTCAGAGCCCAGCCCACCTACAGGCTCCACTGCTCTGAAAACTATTCAATCATCATGGCCTATGTGTCCCCACAATAGGCAGGAATTTAATATGTCAGGGAGATCCTCAGCATCCCACTCCATAGAATTGGACTATCATAGCTTCTATGGACAAAGGTCCATTCACCCTTCTGCAGTTATAAGTTTTTCCTTTGGGAGACCACGCCCTCCTCATACTCAGTCCCTGTGCTTTAGTCAGAACAGAATCTACCCCCAGCATTAGGAGTGGACACATGTCTCGGCTCTAGCCAGTCAGGGCATCTCAGTTCCCTAACCACAGTGATTTGTTCAGGGCTAATCACCTGACCCAGTCAGAGCCAATGAGACATGATGGAGACAGAGGCTCTCCTTTCATTTCCATTGGGATGATTTAGGCCCGAGGTTGTTGGCAGCTATCTTGGCTCCATGTGGAATGTGTGCATGAATCCAGCATGGAGGAAGGCTGAGCCAGACAGTGGAGGAGACCAAGTTATCGTACCATTGTTTGGGCCCCTGAGTTTAGCATGGTCCTAAATTTACCCTCAGACTTATCAATTGCATGAACCAACAAATCATCTTTATTTGTTTAAGCCATTTTGAGGTGAGTTTTCTGTTACTTGAAAACAAGAGTTCTAACAGTTACATGATGTGTTTGTAAATGTAGGTGTTTGTGTGTGTGTGAGAGAGAGAGCATGAGAAAGACAGAGGATTTTTTTAGTGAAAGTACATACTAGAATTTGGACATGTTATTTCCTGTGCATAAAATGTCATTTGCCCTCTTTTTCAATTTGTGAATTCCTATTCATCTTCTCAAAGCCCATTCAATGGCATCTCCTCTTTCCAAGCTCCCCAGGCAGAGTTAGTCACTCCTTCCTGTTGCCCTGTGTCAACATATGACATTGATCGATATACTTTCAACAGAGACATATCTTTAACCATGTGATTCTTTATATGTGGACTGGGATGAATATATAGAGCTGCCATGTGTACCTAGGTCAATTTCTCAGAAAGGGACCAGGGGAAAGAACCTCTAAATTTTTAGTTTCTAAGATTGAGAGAGAGAGAAAAAAAAACTTGGAAAGGAGATGAGAGCAGGAAGAACCAGATTTTGCCTTTTTCTCATTAAAACTCTTTCCCCCATTCTTCCAGGCACATTCTGATTCCCCAGATAGAGACAAAATATTTCTGCCTCATTTGTAGCTAGTATGGCCAATAGCATGTTAGAACAGATGCAGGCATCTTCTAAGATCACCAATGGCATAACAGATAGGTGCATCTTCTACCTGACTGGCTTAAGAGAAAAATGCTTGTCCTGGAATTTTGCTCTTTTCTCTCCCCTGAACTGGAACACCAGTGTAGTGTAACCAAGCTCTAACAATGTGGTTGAGGGTAACACCGTAGACGACACAGACAAACAAGATGAAAGGATATCTGATCCCTGAATGACCATGTGGAGCAGAGCTACCCCAACATGAACCACTTAATTTGAGACTGTTACATAGAGTGAAAGAACTTCTATTTTCTCTAAGCCACTGTATTTTGGGCCCTTTTGGTTACAGCAGTTTAGCCTTACACTAATTAATATATTTCTGACCACCTCTCTTCCAATAACTAGAAACTACCCCCTCCCAGTTGGGAAGAGGTTGAAATTTTGAAGAGAGAGAAAAGGAAGTTAGGGTCTATACATTCCACCCCCTGCCTGCCCTTTCCCCTAAAATAAGTCACAGATTTGATACCGGGGAGGGGGGGGTGGTAGAGAGCACAATAAAATTTCTTTTGAAGTTTAGAGGATTCAAGAATAAAGAGAACTTTAGCCTCATTTCCAACTAGAATTGTCCTTCATAGTAGGAGGTAAACACCTGCTGGTTTGCCTCCCAGCATTCACTCACCCTTCTAATAACAGTACCTGAATTTCTCTCTGAGAAACCACCTTCTTACCCTTGTACAATTCTGGGAATACCTTTAGGTGCCTCTTGTCATATCAGGCCTGCTTCCTACACCTGTGCAGATTGTACACTGCACAAATCCAGGAGGCATGTTTCACATAGACAGTGATGTAGATGTTGTCTACTGGAGGTATGCAACAGGGTGACCCTGTGGCAATCCACAAAGGCAACTAATTCTCAGTCTCCGTGAAAGTGGCCCCTGGATGCAGAGGCTTCTTCAGAAGACAATCCCAGTCTCAACTGGATTAAACCCATTATCCATCAGTGGAGTGATAAACACTTAATAAACATAACAATCTCTTTCCCACACAATGCATCCCCAAACACCACTTATATCCTGGGAGTATACTATTGACCTCCTAGCTCTCCTATAACACTATTGTTGACAACATTCATTATATTACCCAACGCTCCCTTTGTAAGAACTCACACGATAAATCCCCAGAAAAAGTTAGGGTGTCTTGAACAGTCGGTGCTTTCATTCTAGAAGATACTGATAGTTGTAGAACATGTTGGGCTTCCTTTTCTGCTTTGACCATTGAGGGACCTAGAATGAAATTAAATGCTCTTATCAAGGTAACCAATGACCTCCGTGTTGCTAAATCCAATGGTAAATCCTTTGTTCTCATCTTTCCTAAACCATCAGCAGCACTTGACATAGATGAACACTGTCTCCTTCTTGAAGCCCTCCCTTCACTTGGTTTCCAGGAATTTTTACTCCCCTGTTCTCCTATCTCACTGGCCAATCCTTCTCACTCTCCTTTGTTGATTCCTTATCTTCCCAACCTCTAAACAAGGGATGTCATAGGGCCAGTCCTTTGTCATGTTCTTATCTCTGTCACTCTACCTTCACTGGAAATCTCATCTAGCCTCTTGACTTTATTTTATTTATTTTTTATAATTTATTTGTTGTTGTTGAGAATATACACAGCAAAGCCATTGTGCTGTCCAGTTGATTCCAACTCCTAGCAACCCTACATGCAGTAAAATACACATCAGTTCAACAGTTTCTACATATACAATTCAGTGACATTGATTACATTCTTTGAGTTGTGCAATCATTCTCACCCTCTTTTTCTGAATTATTCCTCCCTCATAAACATAAACTCACTGCCGCCTAAGGTTCCTATCTAATCCTTTGAGTTGCTGTCAGTTTGGTCTCATATGAATAACTCTTAAAAGAGCATAATGCTCAAAGCAGACATCCTTTACTAGTTAAGCTAAACTATTATTTGGTTTTAATAAGACTTCAGGGGATGTTTTTGGTTTAAGATTCAAAGATCATCTCACGACAATAGTTCCAGAGGTTCATCCAGTTTCCATGGCTCCAGAAAGTCTGGATTTCATGAGAATTTGAAATTCTGTTCTGTATTTTTTTCCTTTTTGATCAGGATTCTTCTATAGAATCTTTGATCAAAATGTTCGGTAGTGGTAGCTGGGGACCATCCAGTTTTTCTGGCCTCATGGCAGAGGAGGCAGTTGTTCATGGAGGCAATCAGCCACGCATTCATTTCCTCCTCTGACCTCATGACTCTAAATACTGTTTCTCTGATGATGATGTCTATATTTTTATCTCAGGATCTTCCCCCTAAGCAATCTAGTACAATATGTCCAAGTGATTATTTGACATCTATTCTTAGACATGCAACAGATATCTCAAACTAAACACATCCAAGACTGAACTTATCACAAAACCTACCTGCTCCACGCACAGCCTCATCTCAATAATGATAACTCCCATCTTTTAGCATCTGCTCAGGCCAAAAACTTTGGAAATATCCCTGACTCCTTTAACTTTTTTTTTCCCACATCCCACTCCAATTCATCAGCAAATCCTATTGCCTCTACCTTTCAGATATATCCGGTACCTAACCACTTCTCACCTCTTCAGAAAAAAAAAAAAAACCCACTGCCATCAAGTCGATTCCAACCCATAGCAATCCTATAGGACAGAGTAGAACTGCCCCACAGGGTTTTCTGCTTCTTTACAGAAGCAGACTGCCACATGTTTCTCCTGCAGAGCTGCTGGGTGGGTCCAAACTGCTGATTTTTTGGGTTAGTAGCCAAGTGCTTTAAGCATTGCACCACCAAGGTTCCGTTCATCTCTTCACTGCTTCCAGCCATATTCCAAACTACCATTATCTCTTGCTTGGATTATGACTTCCTAACTGGTTTCTCTGCTTCTGCCCTCCAGCCTATTTTTTTATATGATTTATTTTATTTTGTTGTTGTTGTTGAGAATATACACAGCAGGACATACACAAATTCAACGATTTTTATATGTACAATTCAGTGACATTGATTACATTTTTCAAGTTCTGCAACCATTCTCATCCTCCTTTTCTGGGTTGTTCCTACCCCATTAACATAACCTCATTGACCCCTAAATTTCCTTTTTAATCTTTCAATTGCTGTTGTCAATTTGACCTCCAGCCTACTTTAGTCACAGCATCCAAAGAGATTCTTTCAAGCCATAAGTCATATCATGCCATCCTCTGCTCCACTGGTGCCCCCATCATGCTTGGAGTAATAGCCAAAGTGTTTACATGGCCTGCAAGGCTCCACATGGTCTGTCCCCTGTTGCTTCCCAGACCTTCTTTCCTACTAACTCCCCCTCATGCAGAGCTGGTGATGCGGGTAATAGGAGTAGATGATGTCACCAGGGTGAGGGAGTTAAGTGAGAAGAGAAGAAAAAAGGGCCCAGGGAAAAGATTATCAAAAAAACACAGCCAAGGGGTAGTCAGAGAGCTAGGACTGGAGCCAGCAGTAGATAGGTCCATCAAAACAGAGAACAGAGAGAATGTCTCAAGAAGGAACAGTCTCTCATTGAGGACCCACAAGACTGAATGCCCCATCTTCAATTTCCCTATCGTGCTGTTAAAACTTTTAAACCTTTTAAATGCTGAGCAATTTGTCAGGGAAGTAGCATCTTGGCAGTCAGGCCCAGGAAAGAGAAAAAATATTAGCATCTTTCAACTGGTCACTTTTTTCCCCCTTTTCAGCACAAGCAGGCTGGAACCAGTATCCATTATTAATAGATGCATGTTTTTTATTAAAGATATAAAGACCAAAGATTTGTAACTTTAATAATCCAGATTCTTATTTTAAATTCTCCAACACTATTATTTATTGATTGACTAGGGACGTTTCTTTTGCGATCACCGATCTGCCAATTCCTGGAAGGGAAATAGAAGTGGTGGAATTAGAGGCACTAGCATTGACATTGACTTACTCGAGGGTGTACAAAACTCCCACAAGACGAGCACCTACTCTGTGCCAGGCACAGCACTGGGAGGCAGAGATGAGTAAGGCATGACCCTCACCTCACTGGGAGGCAGAATTATTGGACAGTGTAATAATTCAGGTGTGTATCTGAGAGGGTAGAGCTGAAGGGTAAAAGCTTTTCTTTGGAATTAAGAAGGCTTAAGTCTTGGTTCTACAACTTACTAGCTATGTGGTCTTGGCCATGTTACTTTCCCTCTCTGAGCCTCAGTTTCCTTGTTGGTAAAATGAGGATGATAAAGGGTTATCATGAAGATTAAATGAGATCCTAATGCGTATAACTTGCTTGGCACAGTACTCAGCACATGGTTTTTTGTTGTTGTTGCATTGGCTCCAACTCACAGCCACTTTGTGTATAACAGAACGAAATGTTGCCTGGCCCTGCACTATCTTCATGATCATGGGTATGTTTGAGCCCATTGTTTTGGCTAATGAGTCAATCCATCTCATAAACCCTCATTAAATGGTAGCTAAAGTAGTGGTGGTGAGGATGTTAAAAGTGTTGGGGACACACGCTGAGCATTAATTCTTCCTGGAGAAGAGGAGTCAAGAGAAGGTTTTGTAGAGGAGGGTATATCTGAGCTGGTTCTTGAAGGATGATTAGAATTTCAAAAGGCTGACAAGCTGAGGGGAAGGACATTCCAGACAGAAAATAGCAAGCCTGAGCCATGAATGAAAACCCTGGTGGCATAGTGGTTAAGCATATGGCTGCTAACCAAAAAGGTCAGCAGTTCGAATCCACCAGGCGCTCCTTGGAAACCCTATGGGGCAGTTCTACTCTGTCCTATAGGGTCGCTATGAGTCGGAATTGACTTGACGACAATGGGTTTGGTTTTTTTTTTGGAGTCATGATTGGAGAAAGCTGAAAAGTTTGGTGGGGGCTGGAGAATATGGTAGCTAGGGGGACTGGTGGAAGGCAAGGCTGGCAAGGTGGTCCAGTGACAGTGCAGAGGGCCTCGGAGGCTAGGCTAAAAGATTCAGGTTTGCCCTAAAGGCAATGAGGATTCTGGGAGGATTTTAAGCAAAGGCATGACCCAACTTGGTCTGTGATTTAGAACAATCCCTCTCTGGGTCATTGTGGTGTCTAGAATGGAGTGGACAAAATGGCAGCAGGGAGATCAGGGAGGGGCTGGTGCAGTCATCCAGGCACAAGATGAAGATGGCCTGGCCTTGGGAGTGTAGAGGGCTGGATGTGAGAGACTTCCTAGAGGTGGAATCGGTGGGATTTGTTAGTGGTGATGAGATATTTGTCCTAACTGCAGAAATCCAGAGGTGGGTGACTCCATTCTCAGGTCTTTCCAGCTCTTTCTACCCCCAAGAAAGAGAAGGAAAAGAGGATATGTATCGATCTGAGGGTGAGGAGGGAGAGAGGGCCATGTTGTGATGAATGGGAGGCAAATGCCAACACACTCAGTCCTATAAACCTTCAGAAAGCTCCAGCTCTGCAGACTCCAGCCACCACCCTGCCCCTCCAGTGTGTGACTGGAGCATCAAGCAGGATGGCCAGCCGGCTGTGTCGGTGAGGAAACATAGCCTGAGGGGAGACAACACTGGTCTTCAGGTCCCCACACCACCTGTGACTCGCTGTATGACCTTGGATATTCCCTTCCCCTCTCTGCTCCTTAGTTTCTGCACACGTAAAGTGAAAGAGTTGGTAAAGCATTATTGCTGGTGTGGATGATGATGATGATGATGCAGCGGCCAACTTTTTCTGAGTGCTTACTCTGTGCCAGGCCTCTTGTACGTGCTTTACAAGCATTAGCACAGTAATACGTTTTATTCTCCCAACAACACTACTAATATCCTTATTGTACAAATGAGGAAATTAAGGCAAGAGAAGGGAAGTCACTGCCTAAGGACACAGTGATAATAGCAGGCAGAGCCGGAATTCAAATTCAGGCAGTCTGGCTCCAGACCATTCCCTGGAAGCACCTGGGGAGCTTTAAAAAATCAGATTCCTTGGCCCACTCCATACCTGCTGGATCAGAGCCTCCACGGTGGGCCCAGGAATCAATTGCTAAGTAGCTCTCAGGGGTGAAGGTGGGAGTTGAAACTGAGGTTCCACGGGGAGAGACAATAAATACGTGAGCTGAAAGAGAGTGCAGCCTGATTCTCCCCCACATTCTCTGAGCACAGATTCTTCCTGGGTTCAGGGGTGAGTGGCCCACTTGGGAACAACTCCAAGGGGGTATCCAGATCAACCCCGCTCCCTTGCACATGATCTAGTGGAAGCAGTCACCCACCTCCTAACCCCCAGCCTTCCAGAGAGAGTCCCTGCAGGATCTAAGAAAAACACAGATGACAAATGATCATAAGAAAAGACACTCAACCTCTCTAGTAACTCAGGAAATGAGAATTAAAACAAGAAGATGCCCTGGAAGGTTCCCAGCAGGGGAGGGGTGTGGTCAGAACAACTTCCTAATCAAACTCATCCCTGCTCCATTTGGAACTTGAAAGCACTTGAGTACTCTCAAGAGGTAAATTATTCCATTTTTTTCTACATATTGTAATGACAGTATCAGACCCACAGATATCTTGGCAATTTGATATTTTTTTAAAGGAATAGTAAACTTTCAAACTAGATACCAACAACCAGTTGTCACTAGCATAATCACTCTTTTATTTTAATAAAATTTTTAATGAAAAAGCATTGAAGAATTACTGCTATAGGCAACAAAGATGATTCTCATAGACATAGCAGATGAGTGAAAGAAACTAGGCAAAAAAGTAGGTAACAGGTAATTCCATTTATATGAAGTTCAAGAACAGATAGAAATAATCAATGGTAACAGAAGTTAGGAAAATGGTTATCTTTGAAGAGTACTGACTGGGAAGAAAACTTCTGGGCAGCTGGAAATGTCCTATGTCTTGACCTGGGTAGGGAATACACTGGTGTGCAAAAACTAAAGATCCATTGAGTTGTAGCTTTATAATTTGTGTGTAACTTATACCTCAATAAAAAAATTTTAAAGAGTTGGATTATTGTTACTTTCTGGGGATCCATGTCTTTCATTAAAATTCAGCACTGATTGAATGTCTACAGTACAGTCACTCGGACAAGGCAAGTAGAAGCAAAGGGAAGTTAGAACTTGGCTTTGTATCCACAGGAGCTGGTGTTTGGATCGGACTGAAAATAAGGCCCACAGTTAGAGGGGGCTACCCAAGGCCAACTGTGCTTGGTGCCATCGAGATCCTCGTCCTACATACATCCTAAAAGAGCCAAGGCCAGGCCTGGGAAGCCTGCTTCATCAGGCAACTGGATCAATCTAGGCCAGATAAAAGACATCAGGATGAGGCTGGGTCATTCTGGGATGGGAACAGCTGACCTGGTCCCAGGGACCTGTGTGGATCAAAGATAAGAATGGGCCAGGTCTACAGGGCAACAGTGAGACTGGAGCCAGCAGGAAGGAGAGTTAGGAAAGACATTAGACCAAGCTGGACAACATCCAGGCTCAGAGGTGATGGGATTCTCGCCTCCTATTGGGACAGAGTTCCTGGGTGGTACTAACAGTTAAACTGCCCAGCTGTTAACTGAAAGGTTGGAGGTACAAGTCCACCCAGAAGCATCTCGGAAGAAAGTCCTGGTGATCTACTTCCAAAAAATCAGTCACTGAAAACCCTATGGAGCACAGTTCTACTCTGACACACATAGGGGCACCATGAGTTGGAATCGACTCAACAACTGGTTGCTGGTTGTTGATATTGGGGTATTGAGATAATGGCAGCTGTATGGAAGACACTCAACCAGCATAGATAGAGACCAAAGACATTCAGTTGCTGCCCAAGGTTACACAGCAAGTCAGAGACTGAACCACGCCAAGACCCCACACATCCTGTACCCCATGGGCTTCTCCCCACCACCCCCAGCAATACCCCAAAATCCATTTTACTCTGCCTCTGGATGCTCCACATTTGCTCTGCATTTTCAGTTTGAAAACAAAAAACAAAAAACAAAAACCTTAATTCTTGATTCTTATGACAACTTACATCATCTTGAAAGTTGAGGAAAAATACCATCTCATACCACCCACTTATAATACAGATCTTTGCCGTGTCAGGAAGTATAAACAAACCAAAAGAGCAATAATTAGTTCTAAATTCAGGCAAGGTTTATGGAACATGAACCCTTTGGGTAATCAGCTGGGGTGGTTCCATGAAGTGGTAATTAATTTGTTTTTTCCTTAAAATGTTTTACTTAATTAAGGGAGGTGTTGATTTATGTACACCCATCCCCTGGGGATGGTCTGTTAGGCAAAGAAAATTCTGACTGCCTCCCTGCCATGTTTCTCATCGAATTATTTCATTACATTCAGATACACTTTTGCAACACTGATTGTGGCAGATCCCGGAGTTATGAGCTCATAAATACTGGGGGTAGGGGGAGGAAGCTGGAGATCACACTTAATGGGAGATGTTCTCATAATCAAAAGAATATTTCAAGCTGTGACAATGCTGGCCAAGAGAAGGAGAGTACTTTTTCTTCAAAGAATAACAGGATGCTGAAATAAACCCAGCACCTGCAGCTCTGTCTCCTTCTGAGTCAGCTGTGCTCCCAAATCTCAGCTTTCAGAGCAAGCCAAAGGCACCAGAGGATGGAGTTCAAGAGGATTTGGAACTAGTGCTGGCTCTGTCAGAACTTACTCTGAGCTGATAGTTGCTTCAGTTTGTTTCTGGTTGATAGCTGAGTCTGTTAACCATTGACACCACCCAGGTACTCCCTAGAGAGAGAAACAAACATAAATAAGTAAAAGAATAAACAGATGATAAACATACGCGTACCCTATGATCTAGCAATTCCACTTCCAGGTATATACCCAAGAAAAATGTACGCATATCTCTACTAAGAGACATGCATACAAATGTTCATCACAGCATTATTCAATAGCTGCAGACCAGGAACAACCCAAAGGCCCATCAACAGAACAATGGGTAAATAAACCTTGGTAGTTTTATATAACAGAATACTACATAGCAATAAAATAGAACACACTTCTGATACATGTAACAGTGTGGATGAATCTCATAGACAATGATGAAGGAAAGAAACTGGACAAAAAGAGTGTAGACTATATGATTCCATTTATGCATAGTTCAAAAGCAGGCAAAACTACCGTATAGTGATAGAAATCAGGGTAATAATTAGCTTTAGGGGGAAGAGATATGAGGGAACTTTCTGGAGTGTTGAAACCAGTCTATGTCCTGGTATGGGAAGTGGTTACATGTATACATATGTAAAGATGTATTGACTAAGCTGTGTGCACTTTACTGTGTGCGTATTATACCTCAAGTAAAACAAAAATTTTAAAGAGAATTAAAAAAATTCTAAATAATAGCTAAATAATTTCACACAGCAATGAGAAACAAAAAGAAAATAAGACAAGATAATGTAATGTAACACAAGGTAAGTAATGGAGAGTTTCTTGAAGATGGGAGTGGAGGTGTGAGCAATATGAGGGGGAGAGACCAGAAAAGGCTCTTCTGCGGAGGTTGCTTTTGGCCTGATACCTGAATGTGAGGAAGGAGGTGGCCCATGTGAGAATCTAAGGAAAGAGTCTTCCAGACAGAGACCAGCAAGAGCAATGGCCCTGAGGTAAGAGCACCTTCGTATGCCTGAGGAACAGTAGGGAGACCAGAATGGCTGGAGAGGGAAAATGGTGGAAGAGGAGGTGAGAGGGGCTGTCAGGAGCTGGTCAACAAGGGGCATGTATGCCACGTAAGGGTTTGGATTTTATTCCAAGTGTGATATTAAGTGGAGGAATGACATGACCCAATAGACCTGATCTTTAAAATTGAAGCCACACACGACTTAGAATGGGGGGGGGACCTCAAAATATGACAATTCCAACTGCTGGTGAGGGTGTTGGAACAACAGGGACTCTCACACATTGCCAGTGGGAATATAAAGTGGTAGAGCTAAATGGTCAACAATTACTGTAAACCAAAGATGAGAATGAAAGGGAGCTGGGAAACTAGGTTAACAAAAATGGAACAACCAGAATGGAAATAATGAGAATGTTCACCCGTTGTGAAGAATGTAACCAATGTCATTGAACAACTTGTGTAGAAATTGTTGAATGGGAACCTAAACTGCTGTGTAAACCTTCACCAAAAACACAATAAAATATTATTTAAAAAAATGATACATTGTTGTTGTTAGGTGCCTTCTAATTAATTCTGATTCACAGCGACCCTACGTACAACAGAATGAAACACTGCCTGGTCCTGCACCATCCTCACAATCGTTGTTATGCTTAAGCCCATTGTTGCAGCCACTGTGTCAATCCATCTCGTTGAGGGTCTTCCTCTTTTTCATTGGCCCTCTACTTTACCAAGCATGATGTCCTTCTCCAGGGACTGATCCCTCCTGATAATAACATGTCTGATCGCACTTCTTCCAAGACAGATTTGTTCGCTCTTTTGGAAGTCCATGGTATATTCAATATTCTTCTCCAACAGCACAATTCAAAGGCATCAATTCTTTGATCTTCCTTATTCATCATCCAGCTTTCACATGAATATGAGGCAATTGAAAACACCATGGCTTGGGTCAGGTGCACCTTAGTCTTCAAGGTGACATCTTTGCTTTTCAACACTTTAAAGAGGTCTCTTGCAACAGATTTGCCCAATGCAATGTATCTTTTCATTTCTTGACTACTGCTTCCATGAGTGTTGATTGTGGATCCAAGTAAAATGAAATCCTTGACAACATCAATCTTCTCTCTGTTTATTATGATGTTGCTTATTGGTCCAGTAGTGAGGATATTTGTTTTCTTTATGTTGAGGTGCAATCTATACTGAAGGCTGTGGTCTTTGATCTTCATCAGTAAGTGCTTCAAGTCCTCCTTGCTTTCAGCAAGCAAGGTTGTGTCATCTGCATAACACAGGTTGTCAATGAATCTTCCTCCAATCCTGATGACCCATTCTTCTTCTTATAGTCCAGCTTCTTGGATTGTTTGCTCAGCATACAGATTGAATAGGTATGGTGAAAGGATACAACCCTGACGTACACCTTTCCTGACTTTAAACCACATAATATCCCCTTGTTCTGTTCAAATGACTGCCTCTTGATCTATGTGCAGGTTCCTCACTAGCACAATTAAGTGTTCTGGAATTCCCATTCTTCTCAATGTTATCCATAGTTTGTTATGATCTGCACGGTCAAATGCCTTTGCATAGTGAATAAAACACAGGTAAACTTTCTGGTATTCTCTGCTTTCAGCCAGGATCCATCTGGCATCAGCAACTCTATCCCTGGTTCCAAGTACTCTTCTGTCCAGCTTGAATTTCTGGCAGTTCCCTGTGGATATACTACTGCAGCCGCTTTTGAATGATCTTCAGCAAAATTTTATTTGCGTGTGATATTAATGATATTGTTCAATAATTTCCACATTCTTTTGGATCACCTTTCTTGGGAATAAGCATAAGTATGGATCTCTTCCAGTTGATTGGCCAGGTAGCTGTCTTCCAAATTTCTTGGCATAGGTAAGTGAGCACCTTCAGCACTGCATTTGTTTGCTGAAACATCTCCATTGGTATTCTGTCAATTCCTGGAGCCTTGCTTTTCATCAATGCCTTCAGTGCTGCTTGGATTTCTCCCTTCAGTACCGTCAGTTCCTGATCATATGCTACCTCCTGAAATGGTTGAAGGTCGACCAATTCTTTTTGGTATAGTGCCTCTGTGTATGCCTTCCATCTTCTTTTGATGCTTCCTGTGTTGTTTAATATTTTCCCAGTAGAATCCTTCATTATTGCAACTCCAGGCTTGAATTTTTTCTTCAATTCTTTCAGCTTGAGAAATGTTGAGCGTGTTCTTCCCTTTTGGTTTTCTAACTCTAGGTCTTTGCACATGTCATTATAATACTTTACTTTGTCTTCTCGAGCTGCCCTTTGAAATCTTCTGTTCAGCTCTTTTACTTCACCATTTCTTCCTTTCACTTTAGCTACTTGATGCTCAACAGCAAGTTTCAGAGTCTCTTCTGACATCCATTTTGGTCTTTTCTTTCTTTCCTGTCTTTTTAATGACCTCTTGCTTTCTTCATGTATGATGTCCTTGATGTCATTCCACAACTCGTCTGGTCTTTGGTCATTAGTGTTCAATATGTCAAATCCATTTGTGACATGGTCTCTAAATTCAGGTGGGATATACTCAAGGTCATACTTTGGCTCTTGTGAGCTTCTTCTAAATTTCTTCAGTCTCAACTTGAAATTGCATATGAGCAATTGATGGTCTATTCTTCAGTCAGCCCCTGGCCTTGTTCTGACAGATGATATTGAGCTTTTCCATTGTCTCTTTCCACAGATACAGTCGATGTGATTCCTGTGTATTCCGTCTGGCAAGGTCTATGCGTATAGTCATTGTTTATGTTGGTAAAAAACAGTATTTGCATTGAAGAAGTCATTGGTCTGCAAAATTCTCACTTGTGGTCTCTGGCATCATTTCTATCACCAAGGACATGTTTTCCAACTACGGATCCTTCTTCTTCATTTCCAACTTTTGCATTCCAATCACCAGTAATTGTCAAGGCATCCTGACTGCATGTTCAATCAATTTCATACTGCAGAAGTTAGTAAAAATCTTCAATTTCTTCATCTTTGGCCTAGAGGTTGGTGTGTAAATTTGCATAAAAGTTGTATTAACTGGTCTTCCTTGTAGGCATATGGATATTATCCTATCACTGACAGCGTTGTACTTCAGGATAGATCTTGAAATTTTTTTTTGACGATGAATGCTACACGCCATTCCTCGTGAAGTTGTCATTCCTGGCAGACTAGACCATCTGATTGTCCGATTCAAAATGGCCAATACCAGTCTGTTTCAGCTCACTAATGCCTAGGATATCAATCTTTATGCTTTCCATTTCATTTTTGACGATTTCCAATTTTCCTGGATTCATACTTTGACTTTCCAATTATTAATGGATGTTTGCAGCTGTTTCTTCTCATTCTGAGTCGTGCCACATTAGCAAATGAAGGTCCCGAAAGCTTGATTCCATCCACGTCATTAAGGTTGACTCTACTTTGAGGTGGCAGCTCTTCCCCAGTGGTATTTTGCGTGCCTTCCAACCTGAGGGGCTCATCTTCTGGCACTGTATCAGCCAATGTTTCGTTGCTATTCATAAGGTTTTTGGCTAATTCTTTTCAGAAGTAGACTGCCGGGTACCTTCTTCCTAGTCTTTCTTAATCTGGAAGCTCAGCTGAAACCTGTCCACCATGGGTGAACTTGATGGTGTTCGAAAACTGGTGGCATAGCTTCCAGCATCACAGCAACACGCAAGCCCCAACAATATGACAAACTGACAGATGCGTGGGGGAAGAAATGGTATAGCCTCTCTGGAAAACACATTGGCATTTCTTACAAAGTTAAACATACACTCAACAAACTACCCAGCAATCCCACACCTCGGTATTTACCCACGTGAAATGAAAACCTATGTCAAACCAAAAACTTGTATGCAAATGTTTACAGTAATTGTATTTATACTCATGAAAAACTGGAAACAATCCAAATGAATTTCAGTTGAGGAATAGATAAACTGTAGTACGGCCATGCAAAGAAATACTACTCAGAAATAAAAAGGAACAAATGATTGATACCTGCAACAACTTGGATGAATCTCAAATGTATTAAGTGAAAGAAGACAGACACAAAAGTTTATCTGTTGTGTTATTACATTTATATGACGTTCTGGAAAAGGCAAAACTATAGTGAGAAAGAACAACAGATCAGTGGTAGCCAAGGGTGAGGGGTGAGGGGTGGGCTTAATGACAAAAGGGTGTGAGGGAATTGGGGCAGAGGGGGAGATAATGGAACTGTTTTGTATTTTGATTGTGGTCGCTGTCCTTGACTGCATTTTTCAAAACTCGTAAGTCTGCACACCAAAAAAGAGTGAATCTTACTGTATGTAAATTTTAAAATAATTTTTTAAGATGTAAAATATAAATAAATTGAGTTATACCTCCTTATAGAAACATAAAGACTATCTGAAAAGTTGAAGCCTTATTGATTTAGGGTGTGTGTTGGGGGTGTCCAGGCCCTCCTGAGCATGAGCTGGGGAAAGAGTTGCACACTCACACCCAGCTTTGCCTCTGGATGTTAAATTTTGCTAGAGCCAACTGGCCCTTTCATGAGGGGACTGTCTTAGAAGCAGATCCTAAGACAAGGATTCCTGTGCAAGTGGTTTATTAAGGAAGTGTTCCGAGGAGAAACTGGTAAGGGGGTGTGGAAGGAAGACAGTGGAGAAAAAAAGCCAAGCAAGGGTGCAATTCCAGGTAGCGTTTCCACCTCCATCTGATCCCAAGGGAGCTGGGGCATGGAAATGATACCTCAGAGTTTGTGCCTGAAGGCAACGGTGCTGGGCAGTCATACTTCTCTACCAGCAAATCTTTGACCAAGGGCCACCCTGGAGGACTAAAGTTTCCAGGCATTTCTAGGTCTCTGCTGTGCAGGCAAGTGGTTCTAATAGCCAAAGGGCAAGCCTCTGAAGAAAGCCTCCCCAAGTGAGCTGTCAGAAGAAAGCACCCAGAGGCTGGGGATGGACACCCAGAAATGGTTAAAGGATCTGTCATGGATTGAATCGTATCCCCCTAAAATGTGTGTCAACTTGGCTAGGCCAAGACTCGTAGTATTGTGTGATTGTCCACCATTTTGTCATCTGATGTGATTTTCCTATGTGTTGTAAATCCTACTTCTAGGATGTTAACGAGGCAGAATTAGAGGCAGTTATGTTAATGAGGCAGGACTCAATCTACAAGATTAGGTTGTATCTTGAGTCAATCTCTTTTGAGACATAAAAGAGAGAAGCGAGCAGAGAGACAGGGGGACTTCCTATCACCAAGAATGAAGAACCAGGAGGGGAGCACATCCTTTGGACCCGGGATCCCTGCACTGAGAAGCTGCTAGACCAGGGGAAGATTGATGACAAGGACCTTCTCCCAGAGTTGACAGAGAGAGAAAGTCTTCTCCTGCAGTTGGCACTCTGAATCCAGACTTCTAGCCTTCTAACTGTGAGAGAGTAAATTTCTCTCTGTTAAAGCCATCCACTTGTAGTATTTGTTATAGCAGCACTAGATAACTAAGACAGATCTGAGGGAATCTAAGGGGAGCACCAACACTATCCACTCCGGAATTGTGCAGAATCCACCAGATATTTGCTCCCAAACCTGAGGAGATGGGAAAGAGTTGCCTCCCCCACTCCAACCCCTGCCCTGCATGGGAGCAGGAGATCCTGTCAAGAAGTCTTATTAGTGGTTGGATCTAAAGGACTGAGGAGGGGGTGAGGTTAGAGGGTCTAAGATATTTTGGAGGGATAGGCCTGGGGTTTCAGAAGCCCAGGGGTCATTCTACCCCAATGCTGACCTCTTGGCCAGATGAGATTTCAGGGAGATGGAACACAGTGTTAAAGTGGCAGCAAGTCTCTCTCTGCCCCAAACATGAAGGCAATTGACCTGGGACCATATCCTAACATTTCACTTCTACAGGCTAAACGCAGGGGAAAGAATGGGCCCACAGGAGTAGGATGGCTTTATCCTCTGCCTTGACTTCCAAATACTGGTCTGTGGACTGGTGCAAGTGTCCATGATCCCCAGCAAGAATGTTGGTTAGATGGCCAATTGCCCATCCAGAGAAAGCCTGTCCTTTATTCTGAGATTATCTCCTACCTTCAGTTTTGAGATTACAGTGCCCTGTCATTTATGAAATGGCAATGACACTAAATGGTGGTCACTGTTTTGTGTGTGTGTTTGGCTTGTTTGTTTACTGTGACATTTCTTGGCAAAATAAAACACTGGCAGCTCTGATTTGGTCCTTAAATGTGGGACTGGAGAAATTTGACGGCTGTGAAAGAGAACTATTCTACCTCTCATGCGATAGGTATGTCAACCAATTTGTCTGCCTTATATCCAGTCTCTGGTGAGGATAGTTCTGGGAACTTCATGACCTCTCACTGCCACAGGGAACTCATTGGTTGATCAACAACCAACTAGATCTCGCAAGGATTTTTCAGAGGTGGTGTTTGCACTGTAAAATTTTGGAGACCAGCAGTTCCCCCAAGTCTGGTAAGCACAATTCCTCAAAATCTGTGTTTTTGTTCATTCCTGGAGTGCAGATTCAGGGGCTAAGGAACCGTGTGGGGCCCTGTGAAGTGGCTGAGCCAGCAGAGGAAACCAGCCGCAGAGAAAGGCAGGACCGCAATTTCCAGGGGCACCAGAGGGTGGGGCTGTCATTTGTCCTAAAGACCCAGATAAACTTTGCCTCAGACACCTAAACTTGTTGTTGTTAGGTGGTGTCGAGTTGGTTCCGACCCATAGCAACCCCTTGTACAACAGAACGAAACACTGCCCGGTCCTGTGTCATCCTCACAATCATTGCTGTGTTTGAGCCCATTGTTGCAGCCACTGTTTCAATCCATCTCATTGGGGGTTGTCTTGGTCATCTAGTGCTTAACAGAAATACCACAAGTGGATGGTTTTAACAAACAGAAATTTATTCTCTCACAGTCTAGTAGGCTAGAAGTCCAAATTCAGGGTGTCAGCTCCAGGGGAAGGCTTTCTCTCTCTGTCGGCTCTGAAAGAAAGCCCCTCTCATCAATCCTCCCCTGGTTGAGGAGCTTCTCCTCGCAGGGATCCCAGGTTCAAAGAAACGCGCTGCTCTGTTACTGTCCTCTTGGTGGTATGAGGTCCCCCTGTCTCTCTGCTCACCTCTCTCACCTATATCCCAAAAGAAATTGGCTCAAGACACAATCCAATCTTATAGATTGAGTCCTGCCTCATTAACATAACTGTCACCTATCTCCCCTCATTAACATCATAGAGGCAGGATTTACAACACATAGCAAAATCACATCAGATAACAAAATGGTGGACAATTACACAATACAGGGAATCATGGCCTAGCCAAATTGATACACATATTTTTGGGGGACACAATTCAATCCATAACAAAGGTCTTCCTCTTTTTCACCAACTCTCTACTTTATCAAGCATGATGTTCTTCTCCAGGGACTGGTCCTTCCTGATAACATGTCCAAAGTATCTGAGAAGAAGTCTCACCATCCAAGCTTCTAAGGAGCATTCAGGCTATAATTCTTCTAAGACAGATCTTTTTCGTTCTTCTGGCAGTCCATGGTATATTCGATATTCTTCAGCAATACCGTAATTCAAAGGCATCAGTTCTTCAGTTTTCCTCAGTCATTGTCCAGCTTTTGCATGCATATGAGGCAACTGAAAATACCCTGGCATGGGTCAGGCACATCTTAGTTCTCAGATTGACATCTTTGCTTTTTCACACTTAACCTAAGTAAATCCCTTGGTTTTAACCATTGGGTGGCTCTCTGGCTCTTGCAACAGCAACAAAACAAAGCCAAACAAAACAAAAAAACAGCCCAGTTAAATTTATCCTAAAGAAACCAGGGAAATGAAGCTCTTTTGTTGTTGCCAGTTGCCATGGATCAACTCATGAGACCCCACGTGTGCAGAGTAGAACTGCTCCATAGGGTTTTCAAGGCTGTGACCTTTCAGAAGCAGGCCTGTCTTCCAAGGCACCTCTGGGGGGGTTGGAACTGCCAGCTTTTTGGCTAGTAGTCAAGTGTTTAACCATTTGCACTACCCAGGGATTGAAGATTGTTTAAACACCCAAAACGTTTTCAGTGAAAATTTAAGATTCTGCTAATTTAAGACAAACAAATTCAAACTGGTTTGACAGTTATTTTTCCCTGGACTCACTATCCAAATGGCTGCGTGCTGGGTGCTTATCTCCCAGTGGAGAAGTCAGGTAGTTCCTTTGTAAAGGGAACCCAGAACCAATTTAATTTGAGGCCAATTCTAAATCCTGAGGCCCTGGGATAGATTACCCAACAATTTGGCTTTTAATCCTAAATCAGACTAGCTGTGTCATCTTGAGCAAGTTACTTTCTCTCTCTGAGCCTCAGTTTTCACATCTGTAAAATGGAATGACAGTAAATTTCCTTCTCAGGGTTGTTATAAGAAAGGCTGAAAAAAATCTAGCTGAGGCTTATATTTAATTTTTAAAATTATTTGTCCCTACTCTGGTCTCCACACTCTCAGAGGGACGTGAAATAACTAGGGTTATTTCATGAGTGATGAGGTGGTAGAAGTACCCCAAACTATTTTATATGTGATTGGTTTAATATTTGTAAGGTGGGGGTGGAAAAAGATCCATTTAGATCTTCCCTTCACAAAAATAAACTCCAGATGGAATATGGTTAAATATAAGCAATCAAGCATTTAAAACCTAGAAGAAAATAGAAATGCATATTTATCAGGTGGGGAAAGACTTCCTAAATTCAAAAGCAGTGAGGAAAAAATCATAAAGAAAAGATTGATAGACTGACTCATGGAAGTTAAACCACCTGTACAGGAAAAACTCACAAATATAACATATAGGCAGATAGCAAATTGGGATTGTAGTTGGCAAAAAAAAAAAATCTTTAATATATACAGTTCTTACAGATCTACAAGTAAAACATCAGACAGATAAATAAACAAAAAGCATTGATGGTTTACGCAAGAAGAAATACAAATGGCTAATAAATATTAGATTAAAATGTTCAGTATCACTAAAAATTAAGAAATTTGAAGAATACAAAAACTGTAGTATCAATTTTTGCCCATCAAATTTACAAATATCTAAAAATAAGTAATACATAATGTTGGAAAGGGTACATAGAATGGAGATTCTTGTACAATGTTAGCATGAGTAAAAATTGGTTTTAAAAAATTGGATTGTTATTAAGATTCTTTTCTTAACATATTGTTCTGCCCTGGCCTCTGTCCTCCTTGGGGCACCTCAGTCCTACATGCCACCCCTGGGACAGCTACTTCTGTTCTGTGAGTGATAGGATATAAATGATAGGTACAGTAAGGGCTCTTTATAAAAAATTCAAAACAAGTTATAAAACCTTATAAAAGGACATTGCATATTTTTTATAGTCTAGATATCAGCTTGATTATCTTGCTGTTAATATGTTTCTCAGCCTATTTATCCAGCTCATCAAAAATACCAATGATAAAAAAAAAAAAATGAGGGATGTCATCTCTAAAATGTTTACACCCCTTGGCCCTGATCATTACACTTCTAGGATGTGATTCTTAGGAAATAATTTGAAATACAGAAAAAGACTTTCTATACAAAGTTTTTTTTTTTAAATCTCAGCATTGTGATATAATAATAAAAAATAAAAACAACTCAATTGTCCAGAAGTTGAGAATGATCAGTAATTGCCCAGACAATGGCATATTATACAACCATTAAAAGTAAAAATCATGTTTGCAAAGAGATTTTAATGATGTAGGAAAATATTACTGTTATAATTTTAAGTAAGAAAAAGCAAAGCACCAGGTTGTATATTTACTATGCCCTTGATTATAAAAAATAAAATGAAGAGGAAAGACAGAAGTAAAAGGTAACAGTGGTTATTTCTGGGAGGTGGGATTATAAGTAATTTTTATCTCCTTTTTCTTCTAGGAAACTCTGGTGGTGTAGTGGTTAAGTGCTATGGCTGCTAACCAAAAGCTCAGCAGTTCAAATCTACCAGGCACTCCTTGGGAACTCTATGGGGCAGTTCTACTCTGTCCTATAGTGTTGTTGTGAGTTGGAATCAACTTGATGGCAATAGGTTTTTTTACTTTAAGGAGTCCCGGTGGTGCAGTAGCTAAAGGGCTCAGCTGCTAACTAAAAAGCTGACAGTTAGAACCCATCAGCTGCTCCAAGGGAGAAAGATGTGGCAGTCTGCTTCTGTAAAGATTTATAGCTTTGGAAACGCTATGGGGGCAGTTCTACTCTGTTCTCTAGGGTCAATAGGAGTTGGAATCGACTTGATGGCAATAGGTTGGGTTCTTTTTACTTTGCTGGAAATTTCCCAAATTTTCCACAATGCACATGGATTACTTTTCTATTTAAAAAAAGAAAAACATTTTTTTAAGAGAAGGGTTTTTTTTCTTCTTCTTTTTAAGAAAAGATAAAGTTACTTTGTCTTGTAAGGAGCAATTTATCCTTGTAGAGGTGGGGACGCGGGAGGAGCAGATCATTTCAGGATGATCCCAGGGGACAGACCCAGGGCTGGGAGCAGGGAGCTGAGGGGAGGCAGATAACAGCTGAATATAAGGGAGAACTTTATAGCACACAGAGCTGTCTTCTGACAAAGCAGACTGTCTCCAGAGGAAGGGAGCTCCCCATGGCTAGGGGCATTCAAGCAGAAATTAGGTGACTCCTTGTCAGGTATCTGAAGGAGGATCAGAATAGATGAGGACATCTCAACAACAAAAAGACAAATAACCCAATTAAAAAATGGGCAAAGGATATGAACAGATACTTCACCACAAAAGACATTTAGGCGGCTAACAGACACATGAGGAAATGCTCACGATCATTAGCCATTAGAGAAATGCAAATCAAAACTACAATGAGATATCATCTCACCCCAACAAGGCTGGCACTAATCCAAAAAACACAAAATAATAAATGTTGGAGAGATTGTGGAGAGACTGGAACATTTATGCACTGTTGGTGGGAATGTAAAATGGTACAACCACTTTGGAAATCCATTTGGCACTTCCTAAAAAAAGGTAGGAATAGAAGTACCATACAATCCAGCAATCCCACTCCTTGAAATATATGCTAGAGAAATAGAGCCATCACATGAATAGATACATACACACACATGTTCATTGAATATGAATAGCAGTGGAGCATTGTCTGATATAGTTTCAGAAAATGAGCCCCCTGGGTTGAAAGGCACTTAAAAGACAACTGAGGAAGAGCGGCCTCCTCAAAGTGAAGTCAACCTTAATGATGTGGATGGAGTCAAGTTTTTAAGACCTTCATTTGCTGATGTGGCACGCCTCAAAATGAGAAGAAACAGCTGCAAACATCCATTAATAATCAGAACGTGGAATGTACAAAGTACGAATCTAGGAAAATTGGAAATCATCAAAAAAGAAATGTTACGTATAAAGATCGATATCCTAGGCATTAGTGAGCTGAAATGGACTGGTATTGGCCAGTTTGAATCAGACAATCATATGGTCTACTATGCTGGAAACGACAACTTAAAGAGGAATGGCATAGCATCCACTGTCAAAAAGAACTTTTCAATATCTGTCTTGAAGTACAAAGCTGTCAGTGATAGGATAATATCCATACGCCTACAAGGAAGACCAGTTAATACAACTATTATTCAAATTTATGCACCAACCTCTAAGACGAAAGAGGAAGAAATTGAAACTGAAGAAAATTAGAACAAGTCCACAAGAGTCAAAGTACGGCCTTGCGTATATCCCGCCTGAATTTAGACACCATCTCAAGAATAGATTTGACACATTGAATACTAATGGCTGAAGAAGACCAGACAAATTGTGGAATGACATCAAGGACATCATACATGAAGAAAGCAAGAGGTCATTAAAAAGACAGGAAAGAAAGAAAAGACCAAAATGGATGTCAGAAGAGACTCTGCAACTTGCTCTTGAACGGCGAGTAGCTAAAGCAAAAGGAAGAAATGATGAAGTAAAAGAGCTGAACAGAAGATTTCAAAGGGCAGCTCGAGAAGACAAAGTAAAGTATTATAATGACATGTGCAAAAGACCTAGAGTTAGAAAACTAAAAGGGAAGAACACGCTCAGCATTTCTCAAGCTGAAAGAACTGAAGAAAAAATTCAAGCCTGGAGTTGCAATAATGAAGGATTCTACTGGGAAAATATTAAACAACACAGGAAGCATCAAAAGAAGATGGAAAGAATATACAGAGTCACTATACCAAAAAGAATTGGTCGACCTTCAACCATTTCAGGAGGTAGCATATGATCAAGAACTGATGATATTGAAGGAAGAAGTCTAAGCTGCACTGAAGGCATTGGCAAAAAACAAGGCTCCAGGAATTGACAGAATACCAATGGAGATGTTTCAACAAACAGATACACTGCTGGAAGTGCTCACTCATCTATGCCAAGAAATTTGGAAGATAGCTACCTGGCCAACCGACTGGAAGAGACCCATATTTATGCCTATTCCCAAGAAAGGTGATCCAAAAGAATGTGGAAATCATTGAACAATATCATTAATATCACATGCAAGTAAAATTTGGCTGAAGATCTTTCAAAAGCGGCTGCAGCAGTATATCCACAGGAAACTGCCAGAAACTCAAGCCAGATTAAGAAGAAGACGTGGAACAAGGGATATCATTGCTGGTGTCAGATGGATCCTGGCTGAAAGCAGAGAGTACCAGAAAGATGTTTACCTGTGTTTTATTAACTATGCAAAGGCATTTGACTGTGTGGATCATAACAAATTATGGATAACATTGTGAAGAATGGGAATTCCTGAACATTTAATTGTGCTCTTGAGGAACTTGTACATAGATCAAGAGGGAGTCATTTGAACAGAACAAGGGGATACTGCGTGGTTTAAATCAGGAAAAGTGTACGTCAGGGTTGTATCCTTTCATCATACCTATTCATTCTGTATGATGAACAAATAATCTGAGAAGCTGGACTCTTTGAAGAACGGGACATGAAGACTGGATGAAGATTCATTAACAACCTGCATTATGCTGATCACACAGTCTTGCTTGCTGAAAGCGAAGAGGACTTGAAGCACTTACTGACGAAGATCAAAGACCACAGCCTTCAGTATGGATTACATCTCAACATAAAAAAACAAAAATCCTCACAACTGGACCAATAAGCAACATTATGATAAACGGAGAAAAGATTGAAGTTGTCAAGTATTTCATTTTAGCTGGATCCATAATCAATACCAATGGAAGCAGCAGTTGAGAAATCAAAAGACGCACTGCATTGGGCAAATCTTCTGCAAAAGACCTCTTTAAAGTGTTGAAAAGCAAAGATGTCACCTTGAAGATTAACGTGCTCCTGACCCAAGTCATGGTGTTTCAACTGCCTCATATGCATGTGAAAGCTGGATGATGAATAAGGAAGACTGAAGAAGAACTGACACCTCTGAATTGTGGTGTTGGCGAAGAACACTGAATATACTATGGACTGCCAAAGAACGAACACATCTGCCTTGGAAGAAGTACAACCAGAACGCCCCTTAGAAGCAAGGATGGTGAGACTACGTCTCACATACTTTGGACATGCTATCAGGAGGGATCAGTCCCTGGAGAAGGACATCGTGCTTGGTAAAGTAGAGGGTCAGTGAAAAAGAAGAAGACCCTCAACAAGATGGATTGACACAGTGGCTACAACAACGGGCTTAAGCATAACAGTGATTGTGAAGATGGCTTGGAGCCGGCAGTGTTTTGTTCTGTTGTACATAGGGTTGCTATGAGTTGGAATCGACTGGACGGCACCTAACAACAATAACAGCAACAACATGTTCATTGCAGCACTGTTCACAATAGCAAAAAAATGGAAACAACCTAGGTGCCCATCAACAGATGAATGGATAAACAAATTATGGTACATTCACGCAATGGAATACTACGCAATGATAAAGAACAATGATGAATCCAAGAAACATCTCACAACGTGGATGAATCTGGAGGGCATTATGCTGAGTGAAATTAGTCAGTCACAAAAGGACAAATATTGTATGAGACCATTATTATAAGAACACAAGAAAAGGTTTAAACACAGAAGAAAACATTCTTTGATGGTTACGAGGGTGCAGAGGGAGGGAGAAGGGAATTCACTAACTAGATAGTAGACAAGAATCGTCTTAGGTGAAGAGAAAGACAACACACAATACAGGGAAGTCAGCACAACTGGACTAAACAAAAAGCTAAGAAGTTTCCTGAACACAAGCAAATACTTTGAGGGACAGAGTAGCTGGGGCTGGGGTCTGGGGACCACAGTTTCAGGGGACGTCTAGGTCAACTGGTATAACAAAGTTTGTTAATAAAATGTTCTGCATCCCATTTTGGTGAGTGGTGTCTGGGGTCTTAAAAGCTAGCAAGTGGCCATCTAAGATGCATCAATTGGTCCCAACCCACTTGGAACAAAGGAGAATGAAGAACACAAAAGACACAAGGAAAATATTATCCCAAGAGACAAAAGGGCCACATAAACCAGAGATTCCATCAGCCTGGCACCAGAAGAACTAGATGGTGCCTGGCTACCACCAGTGACTGCCCTGACAGGGAACACAACAGAGAGTCCCTGACGGAGAGGGAGGAAAGTGTGGAGCAAACTCAGATTCATGTAAAAAGACCAGACTTAATGGTCTGACTGAGACTGGAGGAACCTCTGAAGCCATGGCCCCCTGCACGCTCTGTTAACCCAGATTTAAAACCATTCCCGAAGCCCGCTCTTCAGACAAAGATTATACTGGACTATAAAACACAAAATAATACTCGTGAAGAGCTGTGCTTCTTAGTTCAAGCAGATACACGAGACCAAATGGGAGGCTCCTGTCCAGAGGGAGGATGAGAAGGCAGAAAGGGACAGGAGCTGGTTGGATGGACACAGCAAACCAGGGGTGGAAAGAGGGAGTGTGCTGTCACTTTATAGGGATTGCAACTAGTGTCACATAACAATATGTGTATAAATTTTTGTATGAGAAACGAACTTGAGCTGTAAACTTTCACCTAAATCACAATTAAAAAAAAAAAAAAGAATAGATGAGGAAATTTCTAGCCGGAGATGCTAGGAAAGTGAGTGACAATGGTGGAAATGTCAGTCCATGGAGCAAACTGGCAGAGAAGTTTTTGCTCGGAGGATGAGACTTAAGGTACTTGTTCCCTCGGCATGGGGGGTGGGGAGTATCTTCCCAGCCTGAGAGAAGAATAATCTGGGGTGCGGGTGGTACTTCAGGCTTTCAATTCTGGAGTCTCAGCTGGCTAGGGAGAGGGTCTGAGTGTGGGCTCTTATACTTGTGCTACCACCACCATCTCTTCAGGAGTGGAGCCCCCCTGGCGCCCTGGAGAAATAATCCTCCATGACAGTCCCCCAGCCGCTCCTCTTTTGGCCGAACAGAAGTTCACTTCATTTTTTTTTTTTTAATAGCATCTTTTTTTATTAAGATATACTTCAAATACCATAAAATTCACCATTTAAAGTGTACAACTCAGTGGTATATTCACTATGTTGTGCAACTTCACCAGTATCTAATTCCAGAACATTTCCAGCATTCCAAAACGAAACCCATACCTATTACCCCCTCCCCCGGTCCCTAGGCAACCACTAATCGGCTTTCCGTCCCTGTGCATTCATCTGTCCCTGTGCATTCATTTTTGTAATCAAACGTATTAATTGAAAATAATTTTTCTCCTGTTAAAAATTCAAATTCTGAAGATACTTCGTTTAGTTTTGTATATTTCCATTTCTAAGGTGAACTTAGGATGTCTCTAGTATCCTTTTTTTGGCATGCTATATGCCGCTTTCCCATAATTGATACTTTCATCCAGCAATTCAAATATTTTACATTTCTTTACTTTTCTGTTTCTTTTCAAATCAAGAAAGTATATTCATATGTCTTGTTAAAGTTTTATATTTATGTAACGTACTTTCAAAATACTTTCTGACATTTGTTGTAAGAAAGGGGATAGGTCTTCTCTTTATTATTTTTGGGATTTTTCCTTGGACAGCATCATTAATTATTCCCACTTGGTTTAAAATATCATTCCACAATGACAAATTACATAAAAACTGGTAAACTATTTGCAAAGAGTGTTGTTAATTTGTGGAAAAGTGCCTGGATTCCATTTCATTTGCTCCACTGAAGGAAACAAAAGGGAAACCCCTGCATGTTATAATCCCCAAGCAGTTCTCCACCAGGTAATTCCCTGGCCTTGGCCTTGGCCCTGGCCCTGGTCTTGTCTCTGACCCTGAACCTGACCCTTGCCATAGTCCAGACACTGATTCTGGCCCTAAACTGGTTGTGCTCTGTGGGTGCTCTGGGAGGGCTGGTAATATTTCCTGTGGTTACTGGTTACCAGGTATGTCCCTTTGGAAAATGCATCAAGCTGTACACTTACCATTTCTAAACTTCTAGGTGGGTATGTATGCTATGCTTCAGTACACAAATCCAGTCAGCTGATTATAAACTTTATGGTTAGTCCCAAGGACACAAAAGACTGTGATACAAGACTATGGAATTACAGGGTCTAGATTCTCCTATCTCAGAGATCTTGGCCAAGTTACCAAGTCTCTGAGCTTCAGTTTCTTCATCTGTAAAATAGGATTAGCTATGTTCCCTCTCTCATAGTTATCGAGAGGATGAAGTCTTTGCTAGCGCACAGCAAGAACTCAATAAGCCATAGCTCTCATGGCTGTTTTTGTTGTTCTTGTTCTATGGGCTAGGGAGCTGAGAGACAATGGCCTGCGGCAGAGGGAGGAGAAGGAGAAGGATTGAGTCAAGGGATATTTTCAAGGCGATGGGTGAGGGGGAAAGATCAGAAATGATGCTGAGGTGCAGGACAAAGAGTTCAAAGAACTGGCTTTCTTGCTTCCACTCCCTGTCTTGGCCTCCTGCCCATGTGTAAACATGGGAGGTAGACTGACCAGGTGATCTCCAGCTGGTCAGTCCTTCCAGCTATGATGCTGTAGTGTCGGGAGGGCAATGGAAAAAGCCAAACACATTTCCCAATTTGATCCAAACTCAACACTAAGGCCTAGAAATGTAGGAGTTGGGGGAGGATATTCTCAGTGGTAGGATTATGGATCATTTTTATACTTTCCATTGCATTTTTTTTTTTGTTTTTCTAATTTTCTGCAATAATGTGGCACCAGTCAGAATAAAATACCATACATGTTATATCCATACCTGTATATCTATATAATTATAAAAGAAAAAAGAAACCTTAAAATTACAGTGTGTCACAAGTAGAACCCAAAAAGTATTTTCACAAGGAAAACACTATTTCTTACATATAAGGACCAATCCAGCAGGGTGCCCTGGGAGGTTCTGAGGGTGTCTCTCTCACAGAGGATATCGGTGACTGCAAATAATTGCTGGACATTTACTATTCCCTGTTGTATTTCTAACCCTTCCCCCCCACGCTTTTGCTTTCCCAGCTGAAACCGGTCTAACCTTTTGTGGCAATGTTTTACCTTGTTAGTAAAACTCAGGTCAGAAGAATGAGAATGAAAGGTTTTCCTACACATTGTTCTTAATTTCTTAGACTAGACTGTATGCAGTGATCACTTGTTCTAGGATTTTGGCATTGGGAGTGTTGCTGAGTGCAGCTGAGAGGTTGCAATGGGGCCCCTTGCACCTCTGTTCTTCTCCCTCCCATGGGAGGAAGACAAATACGTGTTCCCACCAGAAGTTATGAAAGACTCCATATCTTTGTTGGAGATCTCCCCAGACTCTCTGGTTTTGTTTGGACTCAGCCTAAGAGGGTCACACACCTTTAGACCCGACATCCTCAGATGGACTTTACATCTCAACTACAGGTTCCTCCATGGCAGAAGTTACAAAGTTGCCGCTATGAAAAGCAGCAACTCTCCCCAATTTTTTTTTTTTTTTTTTTTGCTCACATCATGCCTTGAAAATTTGGAAATTGCACACAAAAGTCTGGATTTCTGATTTCTCTTTACAAACCAGAACTTCTGTCCATTCTCAGCCTTCGTTCCTTCAGGACATCCTTGGCTGGAGCTGAGTGATGACTGAACAGTCTCCCCCACTCCTGATCCTACACTTGGTCTCCTGCCCCCTTTTCTCTTATGCACATGTGTGCATTTGTGTTTGGGATTCCTGCTCTCAAGTGCCAGTTCCCCCACAGCAACATGGAAGCGTGTCTTTTGCAATTGCATAATTGTGGAATTCAGGTTACTGTTCTGAGCTTGAGCGTCTGTTGAGGATGAGATGTATTCACATGAGAGTCACTTCCCTGCTCTCTAGTGGAGGGATCTGTATGCCCCTGTGGCTACGGGTCTTTTGTGTTATAGGAATAGAGAATGGGAAATGAGAAGGGATGGAGAGGATGGAGTGGAGCAGGGAGCGCTCACACAGAGTGGCTAAGGTGATCTATACAGGTAGGAGCTGAGGAAGGGAGAGGGCCTAGAGAGATGAGGAAAGCAATAGAGTTGAGGGTAACTCCAGAGTAGGTTGAGAAGAGGAAGGGGAATTTTTACTAAGCATAAGCATTGCTGTAAGTTCAGAATTGGATATTGGTTGACAAAAATAAAAAGGCATGAATGCCTTTGTAATTCTTAATATGCACATCTATAGATACTGGGCCTTGGGGACCCTGCTGTACTATGGATACACACAGGATGAACACAGCACAATTTCTCCATATCCAAGAATGAACCCATTGCTGGCCCACCTCATCCACAGATGAAATCTCATCTTCTTCCTTCTTCTCTTCCTTCTCTTCTTAAACCATCACATTTTCCTGGTTTAGGATGGTTTTAAGGAGCTTTCTCTTCAAATCTGCATTTCCTCTAGACCTTGAAAATGACTTCCCTACCCAAGTTCTATGGGGAGACAAACACAGGACACTGATTGAACAGCACTAACTTTACCCAGAGGGCCACTTCCAAGGGCTTCTTTTTTCTCTTAAGTAGAGGGACCCAATCCTGTTATTTTTTAATTGCAGAAAACCTCTTTCTGATACATTTTTAGTAGGGATCTGAGACAAAAAGCAAGAAAATATAAACGGTGAGATCCAAGCAAAGGTGCCAACAGCCTCTTATGAACATGAGCAGACAAAATGAGTGTGAATTACATGATCCTGGGAACCCCTTGTTCACCCTACAAATTCCCTAGCATCACAGGCTCTGGGTGAAGTCCTGGATGTGCTGTGTGATGGATCACAGTGTGGGCTCTGGAGTCTACAGGTCTCCTTATGAGCCAGGTGACCTGGGGTAGGTCCATTAAGCTGTATGGGGTCAGTGTTCTCCCCTGTGAAATGGAGATAAAAGAGCGCCTCTTACCTTTATCCCGGGGACCAGAAAGATCTCAAAGGACAGACAATGAGCTCCCTTCTCACCCTCCTATAGCTACAGCCCCCACCTCAACCTAGAAAGTGTCATAGGAAGCATTGATTAGCCATTGGAACAGGGATTTCTGCCGAGTAGAGGAGTCCCTGAGAAGGAGCCTTCTGTCCGCTTACATGGAAAACCTGTGGCCAGCTGGGGCCAAGCACAAGCATTTTCAGTTCTCTATCCATGCCACATTCTGGCCGGCTCTGTGGGAAAAAACAAACTCTTGGAAAGTCGAGCTGCTCCATGGGAGCAGAGACAAAACCCAGGGCCCTGGAGGGCAATGGCTGGTTGGGCTGGAGGTGCTGGGCCCCGGGCAGCCTCCTGGACATTCCTGCGTCCAATTATCTGGAAGCAGCAGGAGCCCCACAGCATCTCTGAGACCAGTTCCAAGGACCAGACACCCTCCCCCACACCTGGGAAGCCTCCTGTCCCTCCCACCTCCTCACTCCCTACACCTGTGCCTTCTACTGCCCCCACCTACTGCCTTACTCTTGACACCTTGGTGGCTTCCTGGTCCTTCGCACCGCCTCTTTGGCCACACCCATGCATTCACTGAACCTCTCCCTTATACTTCTGCCCATACCTGAGCCTTCTTGTGGTCTGTCCCTCCTCCTCACTCCCTACACCCTCCTCACATGACTGGGCTGCCTCCTGGCCCCTCCCACCTCATCATTACCCACATCTGGTGGTGGTGTTCTGGCCCCTCCCATCTCCTTGTTCTTATACAAGGCCTGCCCACTTATTCCTCCCGCCTCCTCAGTCAACACATAAGTGCTGCCTCCTAACCCTCTCTGGTCTCCTTTGCACTCTGGGAGTTCTCTAGGCCTCCTCCATGTCCTCATCATTCATAACTTGCCCGCCTCTTGATCTCTCCAAACTCTCACTCCCCACACCTGGGTTGTCTCCTCGTTTCCCTCTCCCTCTTTACGCATCCCTGGCATTTATCTTGAAGTCAGGCACCCAAGCAAATACTCATACATGGTGCTCACAGCAGCACTACTCATTGTCAAAAGGTGGAAACAACTCAAATGCCCATCAACAAATAAATGGATAAACAAAATGGGGTAAATCCATACAATGGGATAACATTCAGCCATAAAAAGGAATTAGATAGTGACACATGTTACACCTTGGATGAACCTCAAAAGTATTGAAAACAAAAGGCCACATATTGCATGATTCTATTTAGATGAAAAATCCAGAGTAGGTAAACCCATAGACACAGAAAGAAAATTTGTGAATGCCAGGGGCTAGTGGGAGAGAGTATACTGGAGAGTGACTGCTTCATGGTTACAGGGTTTCTGTTTCGGGTAATGAAAATGCTCTGGAACCAGATAGTGGTGATGGTTGAACAGTGTTGCGAAAGCATTTAAAGACACTGAATTATACACTTTAAAATGATCAAAATGTGAAATTTAGTTTTGGTTAAACCTAAAACTTAAAAATTAACTAAATAATAAAGTAAATTTTGAACAAGAAAAAAAACTGCCAAAAAATAAAAGAGATATCCTCTCAGGTAAGGGGCAGGAAGGCTCTGGAGCTGAGCTAATGCCTGCTTTGGCTCAGGACCTGATGCTGGAGGAAGTTCTGAGGCTGGCTCTGACTTGAGAGTGGGTTCCAGAGGCAACACCCGAGGAGGATCTGGAGAGGGTTCTGGAGGCAGTGCTCGTCATGGATCTGGAGCAGGTTCTGGAGATGAAGCTCAGTGTGGACCTGGAGAGGGTTCCAGAGGAAAGGCTCAATGTGGATCTGGAGGGGATCCTGATGTGATGCTCAGTGTGGATCTGGAGTGGGTTCTGGAGATGAATCTTCATGTGGATCTGGAGAGTGTTTCAGAGGAATGCTTGATATAGATCTAGAGCATTTTCCGGAGGCAACACTCGACACAGATTTGGAGCATGTTCTAGAGGCGAGGCTCAATGTGGATCCACAGCAGGTTCTGGAAGGGATGCTTGAGGTGGATCTGGAGTGGAATCCTGAAGTGATGCTTGATGTGGATCAGAAGTAGGTTCCACAGGTAAATCTTCATGTCGATCTGTAATGGGTTCCAGAGGCGACACTTGATGTGGCTCTGGAGCAGGTTCTGGAGGTGACACTTGATGTGCATCTGGAACAGCTTCTGGAGGTGACACTCAGTGTGGATCTGGAGCAGGTTCCAGAGGTGAATCTTCAGGTGGATCTGGAGCATGTTCCAGAAGCAACACTCCACATGGATCTGGAGTGGGTTTTGGAAATGATGCTCAACATGGATCTGAAGAGGGTTCCAGAGGCAATGCTCAATGTAGATCTGGAGCAGGTTCCAGAGTTGAATCTTCATGTGAATCTGGAGTGGGTTGCACAGGTGAATCTTTATGTGGATCTGGAGCATGTTCCGGAGGCAACACTCAACATAGATCTGGAGCAGGTTCCAGAGGTGACACTGGAGGTGGATCTGGAGTGAGCTCTGGAGGTGAATCTTCATATGGATCTGGAGCAGGTTCTGGAGGTGAATCTTCATGTGGATCTGGAGCATGTTCCAGAGGCAACACTCAACATGGATCTGGAGCATTTTCTGAGGGCAACACTCGGCATTGACCTGGAACTGGTTCCAGAGTTGATACTTGACCTGAATGTGGAGCGGGTTTCAGAGGGGACACATGAGGTGGATCTTGAGCGAGTTCTGGAGGTGACAATTGTACTAGAGATGCAAGAAGAGAAAAATTCACAAACATGACGGCCTTTCCTTGTGCCTTTCCAAAGATGAAAATCTTTTCACTGCCGTTAATAGAAGCCCAACCTCAAGAACTTCTCTTCTCCAGAAAGTTTTCCCAGGCTGCAGTTCCACCAGATGAGTGGTCTGAGGGATCTGTTTTCTGGCTACACCAAGGACAAGAACTAATTAGATAGACCCTCCCTTTACAAATGGGAAAATGGCTTTGCTCTAGGTTATGTGGTCCCTGAGAGGTGAGGGAGAGAGCTTCTTCACTGGGGAGAGGTAATGATCAGTGTGAACATCCCCAGCCCCTTCAGCAGTCTTTTCTGCAGAGCCAGGCTCTGGGCTAGCACAGTCCATGGCTTATCTAAGGGAGTCCTCACAATACTGCCAGGAGGTGATCCTCTCACCACCCTACTTTTCAGAGGCGCAGAGGCACAGAGAGATGAAGTGGTAATCCCAAGATGGACAGCTAGTAGGTGCCAGTGTTGCCACTGAGCTGTGGAGGGGCAGGGCACTCACCTGAGGAAGAACAGGTCCAGGACCTGCTGGGTGGTGGCAAATGCTCTGTAGGTGCCCAGGAAGGTACAGATGTAGGAGAGGTCATGCCCCAGGAAGGCAGGTACCAGGTGTTCCACCAGCTTCTCCAGCATGCCTGTCTTGATGATCCGCACCACACAGGTCTCATCCACATCCAGAGCTGAGTCATGGTCACACTGGAGGTAGGAAAAAGGAAAGACACACAGTTATAAGCAGCATCATGAAGGTTACGCAGCCCTAGGAGGGTTGGGGGCTGGAGCTCAGACCAGGAACACTCAGGTTCTCAGTGATTTGTAGGCGGTGAGACATGAGTGCCTCCAGCAGAAAGCGGTTCTTGGCTTTCAAAGCAGAATTTGAGGTGAGGTATGGTTAGAAATATCAGGAACCTCAAGTCATTTTGTTAACCAAGTAATCATGGTCAAGCTGCTGCTCAGAGCCCAGAACCCTCCACCTCTAGGGCTGCATGATACTCCCTCTGGGCTGTGTGAGGCTTGGTCTATTCTTACCATGAAGAGGAAGGGTCTGGTGCAACCTCATTTCCTCCCCAGTTTGGAGACAGTGCACAGAGCAGACACACCCCATGACATCCCCTTTGATGGCAAAGCAAGACATGTATTTTTCTTTCCTTGCATTAAAAGGGGTTTTGAGAACCTGAAGCTGTGCTGGTCCCAGGTCCAGCTACAGGTGAATGCTTGGAGATCCCAGGGTGGGAAGAAGACCCCCACTGGGTCAAGGATCAGAACAGATGACTGAGAGAGACCAAATACAAATGGCTGTAAACAACGGAAAGGAGGCTCAGCTTCTTGCCAGGCAATTGTAAATCAGAGTAACATTGCAATTCCATTGGTCACCCTGACACAAGATTGGCAGGAGTTAAAGAAAACAACTGCACCTAGGGGTAGGCTCAATGTAGCACCGTAGCCACCATCATAGGCTGCTGGTGGCCACATAACTGACACAGCTGTTTTGGAAAGGAGTCTAACTCTAGTGATCTTAACTTAAATGTGCATTTCTTTCAACCCAGCAGTCCTATTCCTGGGAGTCTCTCCTGAGTGGGGGATCTGTAGCTTAGGACACATGTAATTAAAACATTCACTGCAGCACCACTGAAAGGGCAGCAGAAAGGAATCAGGCCCACCAGCACCGAGAGGCTCAATCGCTGTGGTAACTGGTCTCCCTTCTGGAATAATCGGCAGCCAAGTCAGGACACAGCTCCTGACCTGGAGGGATTATGGTGCTGTGTTCCATGAGATTGCAAGTTGCAGAAAAAGGTATATCATAGCGTGAACCCTGCCCTTCTTGGGTAAAAAGAAGCCTACAAAGCATTGGGAGGTGTAAGGCTGGGAGGTATGGAAGGACAGTCAAGCTGACTGCCCCATAGGACACCTCGGGTCAGGAGTGAAAACACTAAAAACAGTAGCAAAATTCAAAAGTAGTCATACCCTAACACGAAGAGAAAGCAGTATAAAAGCATTGTTTCTGATATTCCTGTGCATATGGGAAAAGTGACTTTGCACTGGGCCAAGGCTGGGGTTAGGTGGTGGGTGGGGGAGGAGGGAAGGTATAGTGGCCAGATTCCTTTGAGAGGGAACTGGGGGCCCTCAAGGGGGAAAGCCCTGGGAGGGAGCTATGGGGAGTCTCCAGGGTGGTATCTGATCCCTGGGACCCCCTCTGGCCCCCTCAGGGACCTGGGTGTAGAGACCTTGCCCCATCTCCACTCACCCTGAGCCTGTACCAGCCCTTCCTGGTCCCTTTCTCAGGGGAGAAGGAGTACATGATGCCGCTACCCTGCTCCTGGCCGATCTCCTGCAGGGGCTCTGCAAAGACAGTGTCTGGCAGCGGGCCCAGAGGTATCAAGAGCCTGCCTCTGAGCTGCATCCTTCCCTTTCTGCCCCTTCATGCCCTGGTGCCGGCCTGGGCATCAGAAGAGCTCCCAGTTCCCTGTCTGTCATCACATGGTGGGGGCAGATGTGAAACATGACAGTCCTGGGGTATAGGTTGATGGCTGGGGGTCCACAGAACAAAAAATCACATGTCCTTGGCTAGAACAGAAACAGGGGTTCCTCTGGCTGCTCCCTGATCCACAGGCAGAAAGGAAAGGCCCTTGTTGAAGAGGCAGTAATTCTTCCCACTGGGCAACCTGCCTGAGGGCTCAGCCACCAAACCCTGGACAAGCCCACTAACCACGGCCACCCAGGCTCTATAGCTCCCTCTCCCACCTCCCACTGTCCAGGGAAGAGGTGAGGTTGCAGCAGAGAGGAGGGGGCTCAGGAGCAGGGGTACAGATGTCAACCTCGAAGACTTGCAGGAGGATCTTGGAGGGGCTAGACCAGCACAGGGTAATCAGTGGCCCTGTCAATGACACTGCTAGGACCACCGAGTGACAACCCCACACAGGGTGAGTGTGTAGCTCAGAGAAGGCCCAGGTGAGAGGGCCGACTTGGCCTGTGACCCACTGAGACTCCCTTCCCTAAAGCCCTGGGTCTAAACTGGAACCTCTGGTAGAGACTTAGGTCCCAGTGTCCTATGTGATCAGGGAGGTTGGGGCAGGGACGTGAACCAGGTCCCTACCTGTGCCACCCCTGCCCCCCCCAGCCCCCAAGGAACCCAACCTAATAGACTAGGCCCAGCCACGCCCAAACTCATGGTCAGACTCAGCTTCATGGAACCTGGTGATGGTGAGATATTCTGGGGATGGAGCCTGGGAGAGCCCTCAATAAGTGTTAACTGTAAGCAGCACCATTATCATCATCTTCCTCGTTACCTCTACCCTCCCAAGTCTTCCCAGATCAAATGACCCCTCCTTCCCTGATCCCTACTCACCTCTCTCCCCGGATGAACCCTGTCTCATCCCACAACTTTCAGCCTTATCAGTTCTGTCTTCCTTTCCTCCCTGCCCCCAGACTTGGTCCCCATGAGGACAAGGGCTGGCATTACCTGGGGACTGGTATGGCCTGGGGAGGGATGTGGGGCTTCCCAGGTGGGACTACAGTGTTAGCCTGGCTTGAATCAGCCTGCCCTGGGCCACCCTGTGTTACCTTCTGGTTCTTTTTGGCAAATGGCAGCCAGAGCCTTCAGGGGTGAGAACTGAACCATCGTCTGGACCTTTGCAAAAGTGTTGAACTCCTGGGTTTCCCAAGACAACAAGAAAACATGTTGGTATTTTGAGTGTCTCCACCTAAGTGAGCTAGGTAGGGGGCTGTATCTAGAATGTGAGGGCCTGGTTACCAGGGTTCCAAGTTCTGTTTGGCTCCATTGCCAAGGAAGTGAGGTCACATCTTGGGTCCCCGTATCTGGGCCCCTCCTCAAATGAGACCTACCCAAAGGTCCCTCTGGGCTTCTGAATGCTTCCCTCTCCCCCATGCCATCTCCATAACTGTATACATTGACACCAACACAGCCCTCCCCACAGAACCCAGAGAAGACCTGGGTGTATCCAAGTCCCCATCTTTGAGAAGACAGAGCTGGGTTCATACCTGGCTCCTCCCTTTTAGCCGGTTTGTGACCCTAGACAAGCCATTGCGCCCTTTATGTTTGGAATCTGACCCAAGTGTCCTGTCTCAGACTAGGGGGTAGGCAGTCTGCACAATGGCTCCCAACGATCCCGCTTCTGGTCTACACATCCTGTGTCATCCCTTCCCCTTGTGTGGAGTGGACTCAGGGACTCATTTCCACTGAATAAGATAGGGCAAAATTGTCTTGGCTCTCTTATATTCTCTCTTTCTCTTTCACTCATGGAAGCAGCTGGGATGCATGACCTGCTCTGTGGAGAGGGTCTTGTGACAAACAACCAAAGGAGGGCCCTGATCAACAGACAGAGAGGGACTGAGACCCTGAGTGCAACAGCTCATGAGACAGAGTCCTGCCAATAACACGGGAGTGAGCTTGGAAATGGATCCTCAGTTGAGACCACAGCCCAGTCTCCTGAGACACTTTGAGGCAGAGGCACCAGCTAAGCTATGCCCAGAGTCCTGGTCCACAGGGACTATGAGATCATTCATGTGTGTTTTGAGCCACTAAGCTTTGGAATCTTATTGTCACAGAGCAGTAGATAACTCCTCCAGTCCACAGGCCCTGGAATCTGTGCCTGCCCTCCTCCCTTCCTCCCTCCTCTCCTCTCAAGCTTGCCTCCACCACACTGGTCACTATCTAACCTCCTCTCTGGACAATCGCACTTCTATCTCTGAGCCTCTACACCAGCTGTGCCTTCTTCCTGGCACTCTGCCCACAGACTTGTGCAGGGTTGGCCCCTCTTGTTGTTCTGGTCCCTCTTGTCACCTCAGTGAGGCTTCTCAGACCCCCCTACAGAGAATCCCAGTAGCCCTCCCTCACAGCACTCTGCTTTATTTTTGCTGTAGCACTTGCTCTTTTCTTTTGCAGGTACAGACAGTCCCCATATTAAGAACTAGATCCATTCCTAAGTCTGTCTTTAAGTCGAATTTGTAGGTAAGTCGGAACAGGTACATACAGTTCTTATTTAGTGTCAGTTAGTCAAATGTTTGTCTTAGTATATATTTTACCTTTCTATGCATATAAAACACTTAACATTCCCAAACCATGCAACATTTTCATAAGCGTCACAAAGTAGTGTGCGTGTTTGTTGTTAGAACCATTATATTTAACTCAAATTTTTAATATAATAGGCTTTATGGCAGTTTGTTCTTAAGTACGAGTTGTCCATAGGTTGGACTGCCTGTAAATGGCTTCTTTCACTTAGCATAATGTTTACTCTTTTATATTTAAGCATCTACTCTGTGCCAAGCACTTTACCTCTGTCACCTCCTTTCAGTCACACAATAAGCCCAAGAGACTAGTATTAGAGTTGAGGAAGCTGGGGCTCAGAGAATGGCAAGACTTGCCCGAGGTCACCTAGCTGGAAAGTGTCAGAGCAAGAACTCAAACCCAGGTCTACCTGCCTACCTGGAATGACACGATACCTCCCACCCTACCCTGACCATCCGGACATCCAGAGACAGCTCCAAGCCAGGCAGACAGACAGTGACTGTACTGCCATTTCTGTCTTCAGCCTAGGCTATAAGACCCCCACCTGGTGGCACACAGGTGCAAACCCACTTAACATGTCCTAGCTCATTTTATCCTTATGAGACTCTATGAGGCACGACCATTATTTACCTCATTTTACAAACAAGGAAACCGGAAAAAAAAAGGGAGGGAGTAACTACTTGCCCACATTTATATGGTGAACAGGGACTATAAGGAGCCCTGGTGGTTTAATGGTTAAGCGCTCTGCTGCTAATAGAAAGGCTGGCAGTTCTAACCCATCAGCAGCTCCATGGGAGAAAAGATCTGATGATCTCCTCCCGTAAAGACTTCAGCCTAGGTTGAGTGAATTCAGTCACAGAAGGACAAATATTGTATAAGACCACAATTATAAGAACTCAAGAAAAGGTTTAAACACAGAGGAGAACATTCTTTGACGGTTATGAGGGGAGGGAGGGTGAGAGTTATTTAGTAACTAGATAGTAGATAAGAATTATCTTAGGTGAAGGGAAGGACAGCACACACTACAGGGGAAGTCAGCACAACTGGACTAAACCAAAGCTAAGAAGTTCCCTGAATACAATCAAGCACTTTGAGGGACAGAGTAGCAGGGGTAGGGGTCTGGGGACCATACTTTCAGGGGACATCTAGGTCAATTGGCATAACAAAGTTTATTAAGAAAATGTTCTGCATCCTACTTTGGTGAGGGGTGTCTGGGTCTTAAAAGCTAGCAAGCAGCCATCTAAGATTCTTCAGTTGGTCCCAACCACCTGGAGTAAAGGAAAATGAAGAACACCAAAGACACAAGGAAAGTAGTAGCCCAAGAGACAGAAAGGGCCACATAAACCAGAGACTTCATCAGCCTGAGACCAGAAGAACTAGATGGTGCCCGGCTACCACCAATGACCGCCCTGACAGGGAACACAACAGAAAGTCCTGGATGGAGCAGGAGAAAAGTGGGGTGCAGAACTCAAATTCTAGAAAGAAGACCAGATTTAATGGTCTGACTGAGAATGGAAGCACCCCAGAAAGCATGTCCCCTGGATTCTCTATCAGCCCAGAACTGAAACAATTTCTGAGGCCAACTCTTCAGACAGGGATTGGACTGGACTGTGGGACATAAAGTGATACTCATGAGAAGTGTGCCTCTTAGGCTCAAGTAGATACAACAGACTAAACGGGCAGATTCTGTCTGAAGGTGAGATGAGAACGCAGAAAGGGTTAGGAACTGGTTGAATGGACATGGGGAATCAGGGGTGGAAAGGAGGAGTGTGCTGTCACAGTATGGGGAGAGCAATTAGGGTCACATAACAATGTATGTATAAATTTTTGTATGGGAAAAAATAATTAAAAAAAGAGTTCAGACTAGGAAACCCTGTGGGTCAGTTCAACTCTGTCCTATAGGGTCACTATAAGTAGGAATTGACTCGATGGCTCACAACAACAGAGGAGAGGCTATACATTGAAGCTGCAGGTGGCCTGAGGGGATATGGGCAGGGCACCAAACAAACTAGACCCTGTGCTTCACCTGCCAGATCTTATCCATCCTCCTGTGAGACACATACATTACTGTATTTCAGCAACTCCAAGATAACATCAGTTATGAGGTGTACCATTATTTTATGTGCCACCAAAAAATAAAAAACGCTACTAATTAAAAATACGGCATACCATCGATTGTAAGGTACAGCCCAATTTCAGAGATGTGAAAAACTCTGCATCGTAGAATCAATAAAATACGGCATTATCCTCATTTTGCAGATGAGAACAGCAAGGCATTGAGAGTTAATGGTTGCCTAAATTTATGTAGCTAATAAGGAGAAGAACCAGGATTCAAACATGGGTTCATGTGACCCTAAAGCCTGGCTCTGAACTTCCTGCAGAAGAATCTGCTGAGTGTGCTGGGTAGGTTGAGCAATGGGATGTGAATGGTGCCTTGGGAGTTGTATAGTGCTCATCCTGAGCAGCTGTAATTGGTGGTCCTCTACTTGTTCCACTGAGCCTAGCTGAGCTAGTGGGTTACGATGAAGACGAACATTCCTAGGGATGTACCACAAGCCAAAGCACCAGAGTAGGAACAAACTTGGTGCTGGAAATCAGCCTAACTGTGGCAAAAGATATATGCTTGGAAACGTAGAGATATATGGGTCGATAGACAAGGTGGCCTTGAATGCCAGGCCACCTGGGAAAATCTCCCCATCCTCCGGGGTCCAATTTCTGGAATTGCCAGTTACTAGTGCCAGATGGCAAATCAGGCTCCTCAAGCCTCATTCTGCTATAAAATCAAGGCCTCGTCCACCGTGGCCCTCTGTCTAGGGACTCTTCCCACAGTCTAGCAGAGATAAGACACTCAGCTCACCCACTGCTTACCTGGGTTTGCAGCCAAGCTGTTAATATTCCTGCCATGTTCTATCCTGGTGTTTTTCCTCATTTTATTTTTCCCAATGCCATGGGATCAGTTCCATCAGATATAAGAAATGAACACTTGTCACAATGCATGGCCTAAGAATGCTTAGCGCCTAGAGAGGTTATTAGGACAGTTCCTGGGAATGCCACTCTGCTTTGCACGTTAAGCATATCCTGGATGTCCACAGGGCTTGGGAAGGAAGCCAGCAGAACTGATTTCTGAACTTTTCTCTCTCTTTCCACTCTCCATCATTCAAAATGCTCCCCGTTAGGGGCTGCCTGGCTGAGCAGATTTAAGCAGCAGGTATTAGACAACAATTTTATTAGGCTCACAGATTCCGTGGGTCAGGAATTCAGACAGGGCACAGTGGGAATGGCTTGTCTCTGCTCCTTAATGTCTGTGGCCTCAGCTAAAAAGACTTGATAGCTGGGAACTGGAGGTGTTGTCACTCACACCTCTGGAGGTTAATGCTGGCTGTTGGCCAAACCCTCAGCTGGGACTTTCAACCAGTGCACTTACAAGGGGCCTTTCCATGAGGTCAGGGCTTCCTCACAGCATGGCTGGCCATCTCAGGGTAATTGAACTTCTTACTTTTTTTTTTTTTTTTTCTTTTCCTTGACTTTGCCTTGGTCAAGTTGTGCTGACTTCCCCAGTATTGTGTACTGTCCTACTCTTCACCAAAGTTAACATTTATCTATTGTCTAGTTAGTGCTTTTCCCTTCCCATCCCTCCCCTCCCTAGTAACCATCAAAGATTATTTCTTTCTGCGTATAAACCTTTTCATGAGTTTTTATAATAGTGGTCTCATACAATATTTGTCCTTTTGTGATTGACTTATTTCACTCAGCATAAAAGGCCTTCCAGATTCATCCATGTTGTGAGATGTTTCGAAGATTCATCATTGCTCTTTATTGTTGCATAGTATTCCACTGTGTGTATGTACCATAGTTTGTTTATCTGTTCATCTGCTGATGGGCACTTAAGTTGTTTCCATCTTTTTTGCTATTGTGAATAATGCTGCAATGAACATGGGTGTGCATATGTCCATTCATGTGATGGCTGTTATTTCTCTAGGATATAGTCCTAGGAGTGGGATTGCTGGATCGTATGATATTTCTATTTCTAGCTTTTTAAAGAAGTGCCATATCATTTTCCAAAGTGGTTGTACCATTTTACATTCCCACCAGCAGTGCATAAGAGTTCCAAGCTCCCCACAGCCTCTCCAACATTTGTTATTTTCTGTTATTTTGATTCGTGCCAATGTTGGGGTGAGATGGTATCTCATTATAGTTTTGATTTGCATTTCTCTAATGGCTAGTGATCACGAGCATTTCCTCATGTGTCTGTTAGCTGCCTGAAGGTCTTCTTTGCTGAAGTGTCTGTTCATATCCTTCGCCCATTTTTTAACTGGATTATTTGTCTTTTTGTTGTAGAGGTGTTGGATTTTCCTATAGATTTTAGAGATTAGACCTTTGTCAGATTTGTCATAGCCAATTTTTTTTTTTCCCAGTCTGCAGATTCTCTTTTACTCTTTTGGTGAAGTCTTTTGATGATCATACATGTTTAATTTTTGGAAGACTCCAGCTATCTAGCTTATCTTCTAGTGTTTGTGTATTGTTAGTTACGGTTTGTATGCTATTTATGCTGTGTATTAGGGCCTCTAGCATTGATCCTATTTTTCTCCTACGATCTTTATATTTTTTGGTTGTATATTTAGGTCTTTGATCCATTTTGAATTAGTTTTTGTGTATGGTGTGAAGTATGGGTCCTTTTTCATTTTTTTGCAAATGGATATCCAGTTTTGCCAGCACCATTTGTTAAAAAGGCTGTCTTTTCCCTGTTTAATGGACTTTGGGCCTTTGTCAAAGATCAGGTAACCGTAGATGGATGGATTCACATCTGGGTTCTCAATTCTGTTCCATTGGTCAATGTGTCTGTCATTGTGCCAGTACCAGGATGTTTTGACTACCGTAGCTGTATAGTAGGTTCTGAGGTCAGGTAGTGTGAGTCTTCCAACTTTATTCTTTTTTTTTCGATAGTGCTTTACTTATCTGGGGCCTTTTTCCTTTCTACATAAAGTTAATGATTAGTTTTTCCATCTCATTAAGTAATGTTGTTGGTATTTGGATGGGGATTGCATTGTATTTGTAGATTTGTAGAATTGACATTTTCACTATGTTGAGTCTACCTATCCATGAACATGGTATGTTTTTCCATTTATGTAGGTCTCGTTTGGTTTCTTGCGGTAGTATTTTGTAGTTTTCTTTGTGTAGGTCTTTTACATCTGGTTAGATCTATTCCCAAGTATTTTATTTTTTTAGGGGCTATTATAAATGGTATTGCTTTCCTGATTTTCTTTTCATAGTTCTACTTATCGGTGTACAGGAATTCAACTGATTTTTGTATGTTTATCTTGTATCCTGCTACTCTGCTGAATCTTTCTATTAGTTCCAGTAGTTTTCTTGTGGAGTCTTTTGGGTTTTCTATGTATAGTATCATATCATCCACAAGCAGGGATAGTTTTATTTCTTCCTTACCAATTTGGATGCCCTTTATTTCTTTTTCTTGCCTTATTGCTCTAGCTAGGACTTCCAGCACAATGTTAAATAGTAGTGGTGATAAAGGGCATCCTTGCCTTGTTCCTGTTCTCAGAGGGAATGTTTTCAGCCTCTCTCTGTTAAGAATGATGTTTGCTGGTGGTTTTGTATAGCTGCCCTTTATTATGTTGAGGATTTTCCCTTCTGTACCTGTTTTATTGAGAGTTTTTATCAGGAATCCGTGTTCAACTTTATCGAATTCCTTTTCTGTGTTGATTGAGATGATCGTATGATTCTTTTCTTTTGTTTTATTTATGTAGTGGATTATGTTGATTATTCATGCATACCTGGCATGAATCCCACTTGGTCATGGTGTTTTATTTTTTATTTTTTAATATGATGATGAATTCTATTGGTTAGAATTTTGTTGAGAATTTTTGCATCTACATTCATGAGAGATACTGGTCTGTAATTTTCTCTTTTTGTGGTGTCTTTGCCTGGTTTTGGTATCAGGGTTATGCTGGCTTCATAAAATGAATTCAGAAATACCCCTTCCTTTTCTATGTTCACAGTAGGTATTTTTGAGGGTGAGTGGCATTACCCTGTCCTGTCTCAACTTCCCACTGTGCAGCAGGTCCATTCATCTGAAGCCCAGGTCTTAGGGTCAGGGAAGGTATAGCCACATCTCTGGGCCCTGTGGGAGCTGAGAAGGTTCTAGCAAAGTGGTACACTACACTACAGTTTACCTAACACTTCCCTATTTCTCCCTCCCTGGGACCTCACATACCTCCAGCCATACTGTGAGTGTATCATCCAAGATAAGCAATGGATGCCCAGCTACACTGGCTTAAGATAAAGGGGGGTTGATGGTTCATGGAATCCAAAGATGGAAAGAACAACCAAACCTCTTAGGCCAGGGAGAGACATAACTCTGACTTGGCAACACCTGGTAGCTGGGACTGAAGGCCATCTATATTGCCTTACACTGTCTCTTTTGCCTGCTTCCCAGTGTGTCAGCTTCCTTGTCTCCCACCTCAGATACCACCAT